>CM073454.1:39446250-40695000 GCA_037074485.1 Delonix regia | reverse complement strand
AAAATGTTGATGTGGGAATCGAACGAGAGTCCGTTGGCGGAAATGTGCGTCGGTGACCTTCTTTTGCCCAGGTGCGGAACGGCAAGGGGTTATTATTCTTGGTCTAAAGATAAAAGAACAGAATATTCTAAAAGGTGGAAGCTGGGATTCGAACTGGAGTCCCCTGGCAAGAAGCGGAGCGCGCCCCACCATCTGCGCCAAGACGGTGCATCACGAGATGTGGCGACTACAAAATTATTAGTTTAAACGCCGATCGGATAATGACTCATTAATGGCAAATGAGCCACGTTTTATACTCCGTTGGGCGAGGAATGAAGGTTCCTCCAACATTGTGGGAGCCGTAGGGCGGTAACAAGGGAAGAGAACAAGAAAAGGCAAGTTGAGCATAAAATGGGGGATTTGGAGGGGAAAATGAGCTTTTTTGGGGAAAAAGTTGGGACAAACCGCCTCCGGCAGTTTGTCCGGGCCTTCCCCTCGACGAGATACCCGAAATGAAAAAAAAAAACGCCCCGAAACGACCTCCGGGCCGGGAGTTATGCCCCTCCGAAGTTTTCGCCCTTCTCCGGCGTCCCTCGCCGTCTCCGGCCGCCAAAACCCCGTTTTCTCCCCTCCGTCGCGTCGACCGACCTCGGCCCAATCGAAACGAGTGGTCGTGCGCCCCGAGCGGCCTTGTGGTCGCCGAGATATGACTTCTCAAAATTTCCACATTTCTTATATTGTCCTCCCCTTATAAATTTTACTTTTTTAAATTTCTTTTATTCTTCACCATATTTGTTTCCCTATTTTACCCTTTACTCTTCCTACCACCTTTTTTCTATCAATTTTCATTCTCTTATTTCTCCACATATTTTATTTAATTATAAAAATATCTTGGGGATACTTATATATATATATATATATATATTTTACTTATATATATATATATATACTTATATACTTATTTATCTAATATTTAAATATATTTTACTTATTTATTTAATTTGTATTACATAACTAAATTTTATTTATATTTACATTTTTTACTTAATATTTACGAATATTTAATAAATTACTTCAACAGTTTAATAATAATTAATTAAAAAATATTATAATTAAATAAAAAATTAATTAATAATGTTATTATTAATTAATAGTATATCTTTTCTCCTCTCATTTTCCTATTAACACATCTTAATAAATTATCATAACTTATTTCTAAAATAATATATATCTTTCCTCCCATCAGTATTTTAGATATTACTCTACAATTTCATTACCGTAACTCTAATCCGTCGGTCCGGCTTCCTTATCTTCTTAAAATACATAACAAATAAATTAATCTTTCAAAATGTATTATTCCGACTATATTTTTCAAATAACTAAGTATCCGCCTTTTTCCAAATATTCATTTTCCCGCTAAATTCCTCCTCCACGTTACAAAACCAACGTCTTAATTAAAATCTTAAATAATGGCCAACAAATATCAAATTTTAGGAGGATTTTATTTGCCGCTGTTACCTAGCATTGTAATTGTTTCTCTCGCCATTTTTATCTACATCTGCTTCAACAACCGGTTAAATAACGAACCGAAAAAACTTAGTTTCCTCCCAAAAATTCGTCAATTGCTTATCTTCTTAATGCTCCTATTGTCACCTCCGCTAATGCTTCGATTATAACTTCGCAGCGCTAATCTCATTATGTAGGTTTATTTTAGTTCAACCTTCGTTTTCCGCCTTCGAACTAACTCGGTTCCCTGTTTGCATAATCAATTTTTTGCTCCTGTTTTAGACTTCAAGTCGGTGAGTGTATGAGTCCTATTTCGCTGTTAACGTCCTCCTTTTTCCTCTGCCCGGCACATCTATCCGCGAAACCTCGAGCTTCTTCGTACTCTTTCCTGCAACTCAGTGCCTTCGACTTTCATAAACTCCTTCGTATCTCCTTCCGCTTGAAACTCTGTTGTTGTTTCGCCACTTTGGCTCCATTTATCATCCATTTCTCCCACATTTCCCTCTCGTTGCCTTCTCTTCTCTGTACCCATGCCTACGTTGTGGCGTTCGTGTGTTGTAAGTAAGAATTCTAACTCAAAACACCCTTGCGTTCTACGTGAGTGTGGCAGAAGATGTTGGTTTCAAGACATAAAGATTTATATACAACCAGGCGATATCCAAGTGACGAAGCGTTATATCAGCGATCATGGGCATACTAGACTAATCAATGTTAGCGGTGTGAGTTGTGTTACGAAAAGCCGTAAGTGTCATTTGTGTACTAATAACATTAATGTTCTACCTCATTCAATGCACACCTGGGTCCAACCAATCCAAAAGCCTCAAACGGCCTTCCCTCCCTTCTTGTGGCCATTGAATACTTTACCATCTTCGTCCTCCCTTCGACTTAAATTCCAACTTGGCCCCGCACCTTTTTATTCTTCCAAGGTTGAAATTACACTTTGTACCCATATATAAGGAAACTTATAACAGGGGGTTATTCACTTTTTGACCCATCCAATCGTTGCTCTTTTATCTGTTGGTCCTTGTCCCCACTTTCTTCGTTGACTTCTCATCCATACCCCCCAATTTCCCATATTTCCAGTTTGGTTTGGTCCCTCAAATACTTTTCTGTTTGCAAATAAAGACAGCCCCTTGTACTTTGGAGATTCTCGTTCACGCCCTATAATTTTCAGTTAACGACGGGGGATAAGTGACAAAATTCAGGATGTTACAATTTTGCCCCTCAACTTAAAAATTTTGTCCTCGAACATAGTTGGGGCATCGGTTAGACCAAAAAGGCATTACTAAGATCTATCCAAAATGATGTCTTCGGTATGTCTTCTAATTTTACCTTCGTTTGGTGGTATCGTGACCTAAGATCTATCCTAAAAAATACACAGTACTGGGGTATTTACTCTTAATGGTAACTTTGTTCAATAATCAATCCACAACCTAAGACTACTGGGCCTCCCCAAGGTGATACGTACTAGGTCTAATGAAATCTTTCTCTAATAACTCTTCAATTTGCTCCTTAAGCTCTACGAGTTCAATTCGGCCCCATCATACTGGGGATTTTAGAAATACGTCCTGTTCCACGTACTAAACCACTTATATCCTCTGGTTACGCATCAAGGTTTTCTCTATCCGTGGGTATCCTCAAGTTTTCCACGTCTTGCCACGTGTTCCCATGCAAGACATTCCATATGTGCTGGCTTTTTAAAGTTCCAAAGTGAGAAAGTAAATTATGCTACTGGCTAACCTAATGTCACATAATGCTTCTAAATTTCCAAGATTGTCCTACACGTCCAACTATGAGTGTCTTAACTGGATAATAGTTAATTGTACTCGTCACACCTCCTACAAGTGTTCACACCTTGTGATGTGAATAGGAGCTTTCGCTTGATGGATAATAACTAACTTCAAACTGCATCCAAGCTCGTTATGGTCCAATGGTGGAACACATAAAAATAGAGCTTAAACCATCTGCTGAATTTGGACTCTTCATATTCAGTACTTAATTCCATCTGTTGTTAAACCCCCTTCCCTTCAGCTTGAAACTTTGTCACCTAACCTTAAGTATGCCTTCCTTGACCCTAATGGGCAACCATTTGTTAGTATTACTAGTTGTTCGTCTTTAAAAGACGAAGCGCAACTTATTTCAATATTGACGAAATATAAGGGAGCTATAGGGTGGACTCTAGCTGACATTGTTGGGATTAGCCCTTCAGTCTGTACTCATAAGATCCTTTTAGAGGACGGTTCTAAACCTAAGAGGCAACCCCAAAGAAAACTAAATCCTCTCATCCAAGATGTAGTGAAGAAAACTAAACTTCTTAGTGCTGAAAATGACACTATCTCATCAGACAGCCAAAAATCGTGATTCTGCCCTCGATCGCTTAAAATCGTTGTTCCAGCCCTGAACATCCCAAAACTTGTCTTGTTCCGTTTCACCCACCAGAAATTGTAGTTTGAGACCTAGACTGTTGGAAATCACTATTTGGGCTCCAGCGACACTGACCCGTCCGACAGCCAAAAATCGCGATTCAGCCCCCGATTGCCAAAAATCCCTGTTCCAGCCCTGAATAGCCTGAAATTCGTGTCTTTCAGCCTTACCTACCAGAGATTGCTGTTACGGACCTAAACCCTAAAAATGACACTGACCTATTAGACAGCTAAAAATCACGTTTCTGCGCCTGACCACCGGAAATCGCTATTCTAGCCCTAAACAACCCGGAACTCGTGTTTTCCCGTTTGGCCCTCTAGAAATTGCAGCTTCTGACCCAGACTACTAGAAATCGCTTTTTGGACCCTAGACAGCATGAAAACGACACTGACCCATCAGACAAGCAAAAATCCCGATTCAACCACCGATCGCCAAAAATCACTGTTCCAACCTTAAACAACCTGAAACTTGTGTTATTCCGTCTGGCGCACCAGAAATTGCAGTTCCTAACCCTGACAACAAGAAATCACTATTTGGGCCCCGAACAGCCTGAAAATGACACTGACCCGTCAGACAGCCAAAAATCTCAATTCTACCCTCGACCGCCGAAAATCACTGTTTCAGCCCTGAATAGCCAGAAACTCGTGTTTTTTAGTCTGGCCCTCCAGAAATCGCTGTGTCGAACCTAGATAGCTACAAATAAGTACTTGTGCCCCGGACTGCCTGACAAAGACATTGACCCGTTAGACAGCCAAAAATCGTGATTCTACCCCCGACCGCCGAAAATCGCTGTTCTAGTCCTGAATAACCCAAAACTCGAGTTTCTCAGTCCTGCCCAACATAGATTGCTGTTACAGACCCACTCCACAGGAAAATCACTATTTAGGCCCCGGACCGCTTGAAAATGACACCGACCCGTCAGACAGCCAAAAATCATGTTTTAGCCAGACCACCAGAATTTGGTATTCCAGTCCTAAACAGCCCGAAACTCGTGTTTTTACGTCTGACCCACTAGAAATTGCAATTTTAGACACGGACTGCTGGAAATCGCTATTTGGACCCTAGACAGCTTGAAAATGACACTAACCCGTTAGACAAGAAGAAATCCCGGATCTGGCCCTAACCTCCGAAAATCGTTGTTCCAGCCCTGAACAGCCTAAAACTCATGTTCTTCCGTCTAGCCCACCAGAAATTGCAATTTCTGACCCAGACTGCTAGAAAACACTATTTGGGCCCCGGATCGCCTGAAAAAGACACTGACCCATCAGACAACCAAAAATCACGTTTCAGCCCCTCCCTCACCTCCGGAAATCGCTATTCCAGCCCTAAACATTCTGAAACTCGTGCTTTTACGTCTGGCCCACCAGAAATTATAGTTTCAGACCCAGACTGCTGGAAATCACTATTTGGGCCTTGGACAACATGAAAATGACACTAACCTGTCAAACAGCCACAAATCGCGATTCTGCCCTCGACTGCTAGAAATTGTTGTTCCAGCCTTGAAAGCCCGAAACACGTGTTTCTCAGTCCTGCCTAGTAGAGATCGCTGTTATGGACCCACATTGCAGGAAATCACTATTTGGGCCCTGGACAGCTTGAAAATGACACTGACCCGTCAGACAGCCAAAAAATGTGATTCTGCCCCTGATCGCCAAAAATCGCTATTCCAGCCTCAAACAACCCGAAACTCGTGTTCTCCATCTCGCCCACCAGAAATTGTAGTTTCAGACCTAGACTGTTGGAAATTGCTATTTGGACCTTAGATAGCCTGAAAATGACACTAACTCGTCGGACAGCCAAAAATCGCGAATCTGCCCTTAACCGTCGGAAATCACTGTTCCAGCCCAGAACAGCTTGAAATTGACTCGTATTATTTCCTCTGGCCCACCGGAAATTGCAGGTTCAGACCTAGACAGCTAGAAATCACTATTTGGGCCCCGGACAGCATGAAACGAAACTGACCTGTTAGACAGCCAAACATTGCGATTTTGTCACCGACCGCTGAAAATCGTTGTTCCAGCCTGAACTGCCTGAAACTCGTGTTTTTCCATCTTGCTCACCATAAATTGCAGTTTCAAACCCAGACAGCTGGAAATTGCTATTTGGACCCTAGACAGCCTAACCTCTGAAATAGCGATTCTGTTACGTAAGACAAGATAAAATCGCGATTCTGCCCCTAACCTCTGAAAATTGCTGTTCCAAGCCTGAACAGCCTGAAAATCGTGTTTTTCTGTCTAGCCCACCAGAAATTGTAGTTTCAGACCCAAACTGCTAGAAATCACTATTTAGGCCCCGGACAACATTGAAACGAACCTGACCCATCTGACCACCGAAAATCGCAATTCTGTCCCTAACCTCTGGAAATCGCCGTTCCAGCCCCGAACTGCCCGAAACTCGTGATTTTCTGTCTTGCCTACTAGAAATTGCAGTTTCAGACCTAGACTGCAAAAAATCACTGTTTGGGCCCTGGACAGCATGAAAATGAAACTGACTCGTTAGACAGCCAAAAATCGCGATCCTGTCCCCGACCGCCGAAAATCGCCGTTCTAGCCCCGAACAGCTCGAAAATCGTGTTTTTCCATCTTGCTCACCAGAAATTGCAGTTTTAGACCCAGATTGCAAGAAATCACTATTTGGGCCCCAGACAGCATGAAAACGAAATTGACTTGTTAGACAGCCAAAAATCACGATTCTGTCCCCGACCGTCGTAAATCGCTATTCCAGCTTTAAACAGCCCGAAACTCGTGTTTCTCCATCTGGCCCACCAGAAATTGTAGTTTTAGACCCAGACGGTTGGAAATCGCTATTTGGTCCCTAGACAGCCTAACCTCTGAAATAGCGATTCTGTTACGTAAGACAAGATAAAATCGCGATTCTGCCCCTAACCTCTGAAAATTGCTGTTCCAAGCCTGAACAGCCCGAAAATCGTGTTTTTCTGTCTAGCCCACCAGAAATTGTAGTTTCAGACCCAAACTGCTAGAAATCACTATTTAGGCCCCGGACAACATTGAAACGAACCTGACCCATCTGACCACCGAAAATCGCAATTCTGTCCCCGACCACCGAAAATCGCTGTTCTGGCCCAGAACTGCCCGAAACTCGTGATTTTTCGTCCGACCCACCGAAAATTGCAATTTCGGACCCAAACCGATGAAAATCACTATTTGGGCCCCAGACCGCTTGAAAATGTCACCGACCTGTCAGACAGCCAAAAATGACGATTCTGTCCCGAACTATCGAAAATCGCTATTCTGGCCTAGAATTGCCCGAAACTCATGATTTTTCGTCAGGCCCACCTGAAATTGCAGTTTTAGACCCAGACAGCCTAAAATCACTATTTGGGCTTCAAACAGCTTAAAAACGACACCGACCCGTCATAGAGCCAAAAATGACGATTCGGCACCGGACTGTCGGGAATCGTTGTTTTGGCCCAAAACTGCCAGAAACTCGTGATTTTCCGCCAGGCCCTCATGAAATCGCAGTTCTAGACCCAGACAGCCAAAAATCACTATTTGGGCTTCAAACAGCATGAAAATGACAGCGACCACTTAGACAGCCAAAAATGGAGATTCTGCCCCAGACCGTTGGAAATCGCTGTTCTGGCCCAAAACTGCCTGAAACACATGATTCTTCGTCAGGCCCGCTGGAAATCACAGTTTCAGACCCAGACAGTCGAAAATCACTATTTGGGCTTCTGACAGCTTAAAAACGACACCGTCCCGTCGGACAGCAAAAAATGACGATTCTGCATGGACTGTCGAAAAATGCTGTTCTGGACTAGAACTGCCCGAAACTCATGATTTTTCATCAGGCCCACTAGAAATCACAGTTTCGGACCCAGACAGCCGAAAATCACAATTTCGGCCCCAAGCAGGTTGAAAACGACACCGACCCGTCAAACAGCCAAAATGACGACGCTGCCCCGGACTATCGGGAATCGCTGATCTGGCTCAGAACTGCCCGAAACTCGTGATTTTCCGTCAGGCCCACGTAAAATTGTTGTTTCGGACCCAGACAGCTGAAAATCACTACCTGTGCTTCGGACAGCTTGAAAACGACAACGACCCGTCAGACAGCCGAAAATGACGTTCCTACCCTGGACTGTCAAAAATTGTTGTTTTGGCCCAAAACAGCCAGAAACTCGTGATTTTCTTTTAGGGCCAACCAAATTCGCAGTTTCAGACCTAGGCAGCCAAAAATCACTATTTGGGGTTCAAACAGCTTGAAAACGACAGCAACCGGTCAGACAGCAAAAAATGGCAATTCTGCCCCAGACTGTCGGGAATCACTGTTCTGGCCCAGAACTGCCCAAAACTCGTGATTTTTTGTCTGGCCTACCCAGAATCGCAGTTTCGGACCCAGACAGCTGAAAATCACTATTTGGGCTTCGGACAGCTTGAAAACGACAACGACCCGTCAGACAGTAAAAAATGGCAATTCTACCCCAGACTGTCGGGAATCGCTGTTCTGGTCCTGAACTGCCTGAAACTCGTGATTTTCTGTCAGGCCCACTGGAAATCGCAGTTTCAGAACCAGACAGATGAAAATCCCAATTTGGGCTCTGAACTGGTTGAAAACGACACCAACCCGTCAGACAGCCAAAAATGACGATTCTGCCTCGGGCAGTCGAGAATCGCTGTTCAGGCCCAGACCTGCCCGAAACTTGTAATTTTCCGTCAGGCCCACCTGAAATCGCAGTTTCGGACCCAGTCCGCCAAAAATTACTAATTGGGCTTCAGACAACTTGAAAACGGCCCCGACCCGTCATAGAGCCAAAAATGACGATTCTGCACCGGACTATCGGGAATCGCTGTTCTGGCCCAAAATTGCCAGAAACTAGTGATTTTTCGTCTGGCCCACCCGAAATCGCAGGCTTTAACCCAGACAGCCAAAAATCACAATTTGGGCCCCGAGCAGGTTGAAAACGACACCAACCCGTCTAACAGCCAAAAAAGACAATTCAGCCCCAGACTGTCAAGAGTCACTGTTCTGGCCCAGAAATGCCCGAAACTTGTGATTTTCCGTCTGGCCCCCTAGAAATTGCAGTTTCGGACTGAGACCGCCGAAAATCACTATTAGGGCTTCGGACTGCTTGAAAACGACAACGACCCGTCAGACAGCCAAAAACGACGATTCTGCCCCGGACTGCTGGGAATCGCTGTTCAGACCCAAAACAACCAGAAACTCGTGATTTTTCGTCAAGCCCACCTGAAATCGCAGTTTCGGACACAGATAGCCAAAAATCACTAATTGGGCTTCAGACAACTTGAAAACGACACCGTCCCGTCAGACAGCCAAAAATGACGATTCTGCCCGGACTGTCGGGAATCGCTGTTCTGGCCCAGAACTGCCTGAAACTCGTGATTTTCCGTCAGGCCCTATGGAAATCACAGTTTTGGACCCTGACAGCCGAAAATCACTATTTGGGCTTCAGACAGCTTGGAAACGACAACGACCCGTCAGACAGACAAAAATGACAATTCTGCCCTGGACTATCGTGAATCGCTGTTCTGGCCCAAAACTGCCAGAAATGCGTCATTTTTCGTCTGGCCTACCCGAAATTGCAGTTTTGGACCCAGACAGCCGAAAATCACTATTTGGGCTTCAGACAGCTTGAAAACGACAACGACCCGTCAGACAGCCAAAAACGACGATTCTGCCCCGGACTGTCGGGAATCGCTGTTCTGGCCCAAAACAGCCAGAAACTTGTGATTTTCCGTCAGGACCACCTGAAATCGCAGTTTTGGAACCAGACAGCTGAAAATTGCTATTTGGGCTTCGAACTGCTTGAAAACGACAACGACCCGTCAGATAGCCAAAAATGACGATTTTGCCCCGAACTGTTGGGAATCGCTGTTCTGGTCCAAAACTGCCTGAAACTCGTGATTTTCTGTCAGGCCCTATGGAAATCGCAGTTTCGGACCCAGACAGCCGAAAATCACAATTTGGGCTCTGAACAGGTTGAAAACGACACTGACCCGTTAGATAGCCAAAAATGACGATTCTGCCCCGGATGTCAGGAATCGCTGTTCTGGCCCAGAACTGCCCGAAACTCGTGATTTTCCGTCAGGCCCCCAGGGAATCGCAGTTTCAGACCCTGACAGCTGAAAATCACTATTTGGGCTTCTGACAGCTTGGAAACGACAACGACCCGTCTGACAGTCAAAAATGACAATTCTGCCCCGGACTATCGGGAATCGCTATTCCGGCCTAGAAATGCCCGAAACTCGTGATTTTCATCTGGCCCCCCGGAAATCGTAGATTCAGACCGAGGCCGCCGAAAAACACTATTTGGGATTCGGACAACTTTAAAACAACACCGGCCCGTCAGATAGCCAAAAATGACGATTCTGCCGCGGACTATTGGGAATCACTGTTCTAGCCCAAAACTGCCCGAAACTCGTGATTTTTCGTCTGGCCCTGCCGAAATCGTAGTTTCGGACCAAGACAGCCGAAAATTACTATTTGGGCTTCTGACAGCTTGAAAACGACACCGTCCCGTCGGACAGCCAAAAATGACGATTCAGCCCAGACTGTCGGGAATCACTGTTCTGGCCCAGAACTGCCCGAAACTCGTGATTTTCCGTCAGGCCCTATGGAAATCGCAGTTTTGGACCCTGACAGCTGAAAATCACTATTTGGGCTTCAGACAGCTTGGAAACGACAGTGACCCGTCAGACAAACAAAAATGACAATTCTGCCCCGGACTATCGGGAATCGCTGTTCTGGCCCAAAGCTGCCAGAAACGGGTGATTTTCCGTCAGGCCCACCCGAAATCGCAGTTTTGGACCCAGACAGCCGAAAATCACTATTTGGGCTTCAGACAGCATGAAAATGACGACGACCCGTCAGACAGCCAAAAATGGCAATTCTGCCCCAGACTATCGGGAATCGCTGTTCTGGCCCAGAAATGCCCGAAACTCGTGATTTTTCATCTGGCCCCCTGGAAATCGTTGATTCAGACCGAGACCGCCGAAAAACACTATTTGGGCTTCAGACAACTTAAAAACAACACCGGCCCGTCAGATAGCCAAAAATGACGATTCTGCCGCGGACTATTGGGAATCCCTGTTCTGGCCCAAAACTGCCAGAAACTTGTGATTTTTCGTCAGGCCCTCCCGAAATCGCAGTTTCACACCAAGACAGCCGAAAATCACTATTTGGGCTTCTGACAGCTTGAAAACGACACCGTCCCGTCAGACAGCCAAAAATGACGATTCTGCCCAGACTGTTGGGAATTGCTGTTCTGGCCCAGAACTGCCCGAAACTCATGATTTTCCATCAGGCCCTATGGAAATCGCAGTTTTGGACCCTGACAGCTGAAAATCACTATTTGGGCTTCAGACAGCTTGGAAACGACAGTGAACCGTCAGACAGACAAAAATTACAATTCTGCCCCGGACTATCGGGAATCGCTGTTCTGGCCCAAAGCTGCCAGAAACGCGTGATTTTCCGTCAGGCCCACCCGAAATTGCAGTTTTGGACCCAGACAGCCGAAAATCACTATTTGGGCTTCGGACAGCATGCAAACGACAACGACCCGTCAGACAGCCAAAAATGGCAATTCTGCCCCAAACTGTCGGGAATCGCTGTTCTGGCCCAGAACTGCCTGAAACTCTGTGATTTTCCATCAGGCCCACTGGAAATCGCAGTTTCAGAACCAGACAGCCGAAAATCACAATTTGGGCCCTGAACAGGTTGAAAATGACACCGACCCGTTAGACAGCAGAAAATGATGATTCTGCCCCAAGCTGTTGGGAATCGCTGTTCTGGCCCAGAGTAACCTGAAGCTCGTGATTTTCCGTCAGGCCCACCTGAAATCGCAGTTTCGGAACCAGACAGCCGAAAATCGGTATTTGGGCTTCGGACAGCTTGAAAACGACAACGACCCGTCAGACAGCCAAAAATGGCAATTTTGCCCCAGACTGTCGGGAATCGCTGTTCTGGCCCAGTACTGTCCGAAACTCGTGATTTTCCGTCAGGCCCACTGGAAATTGCAGTTTCGGACCCAGACAGCCGAAAATCACTATTTGGGCTCCGAAGAGGTTGAAAACGACAGTGACCCGTCAGATAGCCAAAAATGACGATTCTGCCCCGGACTGTCGGGAATCGCTGTTCTGGCCCATAACTGCCTGAAGCTCGTGATTTTCCGTTAGGCCCTAGGGAAATCGCAGTTTCGGACCCAAACAGCTGAAAATCACAATTTGGGCTCCGAACTGGTTGAAAACGACACTGACCCGTCAGACAGCCAAAAATAACAATTCTACCCTGGGAAGTCGAGAATCGCTGTTCTGGCCCAGACCTGCCCAAAACTCGTGATTTTTCGTTAGGCCCTATGGAAAACGCAGTTTCGAACCCAGACAGCCGTAAATCACTATTTGGGCTTCTGACAGCTTGAAAACGACAACAGACCGTCAGACAGCCGAAAATGAGGATTCTGCACCGGACTGTCAGAATTTACTGTTCTGGCCTAGAACTGCCTGAAACTCGTGATTCTCCATCAGGCCCACCCGAACTTGCAATTTCAGACCGAGACAGCCGAAAATCACAATTTGGGCTCTGAACAGGTTGAAAACGACACCGACCCGTCAGATAGCGAAAAATGACAATTCTGCCCCGGGCTGTCGGGAATTGCAGTTCTGGCCCAAAACTGCCCGAAACTCGTGATTTTCCGTCAGGCCCACTGGAAATCGTAATTTCAGACCCAGACAGCCGAAAATCACTATTTGGGCTTCCGACAGCATGAACCCGACACCGTCCCGTTGGACAGCCATAAATGACGATTCTGCCCGGATTATCGGAAATCGCTGTTCTGGCCCAGAACTGCCCGAAACTCGTGATTTTCCGTCAGGCCCTATGGAAATCGCAGTTTCGGACCCAGACAGCCGAAAATCACAATTTGGGCTCCGAACAGGTTGAAAAAGACCCTGACCCGTCAGATAGCCAAAAATGACGATTCTGCCCCGGACTGTCGGGAATCGCTGTTCTGGCCCAAAACCGCCCGAAACTCGTGATTTTCCTTCCGGCCCTATGGAAATCGCCGTTTCGGACCCAGACAGTCGAAAATCACAATTTGGGTTACAAACAGGTTGAGAACGGCACTGACCCGTCAGATAGACAAAAATGACGATTCTGCCCTGGACTGTCGGGAATCGCTGTTCTGGCCCAGAACTGCCTGAAACTTGTGATTTTCCCTCAGGCCTCCAGGGAATCGCAGTTTCAGACCCTGACAGCCGAAAATCACTATTTTGGCTTCGGACAGCTTAAAAACGACAACGACCCGTCAGACAGCCAAAAATGACGATTTGCCCCGGATTGTCGGAAATCGCTATTCTAGCCCAGAACTGCTTGAAACTCGTCATTTTTCGTCTTGCCCACTCGAAATCACAGTTTCGGACGCAGACAGCTGAAAATCACTATTAAGGCCCAAGGCAGCTTGAAAACGACACCGAACAGTTATAAAGCCAAATATGACGATTCTGCCCCAGATGTTGGGAATCACTGTTCTAGCCAGAAATTGCCAGAAAGTCGTGATTTTTCGTCAGGCCCTCTCGAAATTGCAATTTCGAACCCAGACAGTCATAAATCACTATTTCAGCTTCGGACAACTTGAAAAGGACAACGACCCGTCAGACAGCCCAAAATTACGATTCTGCACGGATTGTCGGAAATCGCTATTCTGGCCCAGAACTGCCCGAAACTCGTGATTTTTCGCCAGGCCCACTGGAAATCGCAGTTTTGGACCCAGACAGCCGTAAATCACAATTTGGGCTTCAGAAAACTTGAAATCGACAACGACCCGTCTGACAGCCAAAAATGACGATTCTACCCCGGACTGTCAGAAATCGCTATTCTGGCCCAGAACTGCCCGAAACTTGTGATTTTTCTTCAGGCCCACTGGATATCGCAGTTCCGGACCCAGACAGTCGAAAATCACTATTTGAGCCCCAGACTGCTTGAAAACGACGCCGACTCGTCAGACAGCAAAAAATGGCGATTCTATCCCGGATTGTCAGAAATCGCTGTTCCGGCTTAGAACAGCCCGAAACTCGTGATTTTCCGTTAGGCCCACCTGAAATTGCAATTTCGGACCTAGACAGCCGAAAATCACTATTTCAGCCTCGAACAGGTTGAAAACGACACCAACCCGTCATACAAACAAAAATGATGATTCTGCCCCGGACTGTCGGAAATTGCTATTCTGGCCCAAAACTGCCCGAAACTCGTGATTTTTCGTCAGGCCCTCCCGAAATCGCAATTTCGGACCCAGATAGCCAAAAATCACTATTTGAGCCCCAGGCAGCTTGAAAACGACACCGAACCGTCATACAGCCAAATATGACGATTCTGCCCCGGACTGTTGGGAATCACTGTTCTGGCCAGCAATTGCCAGAAAGTCGTGATTTTTCGTAAGGCCCCCTCGAAATTGCAGTTTCAAACCCAGATAGTCGTAAATCACTATTTCGGCTTCGGACAACTTGAAAAGGACAACGACCCGTCTGACAGCCAAAAATGATGATTCTACCCCGGACTGTCGGAAATCGCTATTTTGGCCTAGAACTGCCCGAAACTCGTGATTTTTCGTCAGGCCCACCGGAAATCGCAGTTCCGGACCCAGACAGCCAAAAATACTATTTGAGCCCCAGACTGCTTGAAAATGACACCGACTCGTTAGACTGCAAAAAATGGCGACTCTATCCCGGACTGTCGGAAATCGCTGTTCTGCCTTAAAACAGCCTGAAACTTGTGATTTTCCATCATTCCAACCTGAAATCGCAGTTTCGGACCCAGACAGCCGTAAATCACTATTTTGGCTTCGGACAGCTTGAAAACGACAACGACCCGTCAGACAGCCAAAAATGACGATTTGCCCCGAAATGTCGAAAATCGCTATTCTGGCCTAGAACTGCTCGAAACTTGTCATTTTCTGTCAGGCGCACCTGAAATCGCAATTTCTGACGCAGACAGTCGAAAATCACTATTAAGGCCCCAGGCAGCTTGAAAATGACACTGACCCGTTAGACAGCCAAAAATGACGATTTGCCCCGGATTGCCGGAAATCGCTATTCTGGCCAAAAACTGCCTGAAACTCGTGATTTTTCGACAGGCCCACTCGAAATCGCAGTTTCAGACCTAGACAGATGAAGATCACTATTTGGGCCCCAAACTGCTTGAAAACGACTCCGACCCGTCATACAACTAAAAATGAAGATTCTGCCCTGGACTGTTGGGAATCACTGTTCTGGCCAAAAATTGCCAGAAACTCGTAATTTTTCGTCAGGCCCTCTCGAAAGTGCAGTTTCGAACCCAGACAGCCGTAAATCACTATTTGGGCTTCGGACAACTTGGAAAGGACAACGACCCGTCTGACGGCAAAAAATGACGATTCTGCCTCGGACTATCAGAAATCGCTATTCTGGCCCAGAACTGCCCGAAACTCGTGATTTTTCATCAGGCCCACTGGAAATCGCAGTTTCGGACCCAGACAGCGGAAAATCACTATTTGAGCCCAGAACAGGTTGAAAACGACACCGTCCCGTCATACAGCCAATAATGACGATTCTGCCCCGGATAGTTGGGAGTCGTTGTTCTGGCGCAAAACTTTCAGAAACTCGTGATTTTTGATTAGGCACTCCCAAAATCGCAGTTTCAGACCCAGACAACCGAAAATCACTATTTGGGCTTCGAACAACTTGAAATTGACAATGACTCGTCAGACAGCCAAAAATGACGATTCTGCCCCGGACCATCAGAAATCGCTGTTCTGTCCCAAAACTGCCCGAAACTCATGATTTTCCGTCTGGCCCACCGAAAATCGCAGTTTCGGGACCAGACAGCCGAAAATCACTATTCGGGCCCCAGACTGCTTAAAAACGACCCCGACCCGTGAGACAGCAAAAAATGAGGATTCCGATCTGGATTGTCAGAAATCGCTGTTCTGGCTTAGAACAGCCCGAAACTTTTGATTTTCCGTCAGGCCCTCATGAAATCGCAGTTTCAGACCCAGATAGCCGAAAATCTCTATTTGAGCCTCGAACAGGTTGAAAACGACACCGATCCGTCATATAGCCAAAAAATAACGATTCAGCCCTGGACAGTTGGGAATCGCTGTTTTGGCCCAAAATTGCCCAAAACTCGCGATTTTCCATCAGGCCCTCCCGAAATCACAGTTTCGGGCCCCAAACTGCTTGAAAACAACACTGACCCGTCAGACAGCAAAAAAAGACGATTCCGACCCGGACTGTCGGAAATCGCTGTTTTGACTTAGAACTCCCCGAAACTCGTGATTTTTCGCCAGGCCCACCTGAAATCGCAGTTTTGGACCCAGACAGCCGAAAATCACTATTTGAGCCCTGAACAGGTTGGAAACGACACCGTCCCGTCATACAGCCAAAAATAACGATTCTGCCACAGACGGTTTGGAGTCGCTGTTCTGGCCCAAAACTTTCAGAAACTTGTGATTTTCCGTCAGGCCATTCTGAAATCGCAGTTTCGGACCTAGACAGCCGAAAATCACTATTTTGGCTTCGGACAGCTTGACAACGACAACGACTAGTCAAACAGCCAAAAATGACGATTCTGCCTGGGACTGTCAGAAATCGCTATTCCGGCCCAGAACTGCCCGAAACACGTGATTTTTCGTCAGGCCCGTTGGAAATCGCAGTTTCGGACTCAGACAACTGAAAATCGCAATTTGAGCCCCAGACTGCTTGAAATCGTCACCGACCTGTCATACAGCCAAAAATAACGATTCTGCCCCTGACAGTTGGGAATCGCTGTTCTGGCTCAAAACTGCCCGAAACTTGTGATTTTTCGTTAAGCCCTCCCGAAATCGCAGTTTCAAACCCAGACAGCTGAAAATCACTATTTGGGCTTCGAACAGCTTGAAATCGACAACAACCCGTCTGACAGCTAAAAATGACGATTCTGCCCCGGACCGTCGAAAATCACTGTTCTGGCCCAAAACTGGCCGAAACTCATGATTTTTCATCTGGCCCTCCGAAAATCGCAGTTTCGGACCCAGACAGTATAAAATCACTATTTGAGCCTTGAACAGGTTGAAAACGACACCGTCCTGTCATACAGCCAAAAACGACGATTCTGCCCCGGACTGTTGGGCGTCGCTATTCTGGCCCAAAACTTTCAAAAACTCATGATTTTCCGTCAGGCCATACCAAAATCATAGTTTCGAACCCAGACAGCTGAAAATCACGATTTTGGCTTCGGACAGCTTGAAAATGACAATGACCCGTCAGACAGCCAAAAATGACGATTTGCTTCGGACTGTCGGAAATCGCTATTCAGGCCCAGAACAGCCCGAAACTCGTCATTTTCCGTCAGGCCCACCCGAAATCGCAGTTTCGGACGCAGACAACCGAAAATTACTATTAGGGCCCCAGGCAGGTTGAAAACGACACCGAACCGTCATACAGCCAAATATGACGATTCTGCCTCAGACTGTTGGGATTCGCTGCTCAGGCCCTAAACTGCCAGATTTTCCATCAGGCCCTCCCGAAATTACAGTTTCGGACCCAAAGAAACGAAAATCACTATTTCAGCCCCAGACTGCTTGAAAAAGACACCGACCCGTCATAGAGCCAAAAATGACGATTCTGCCTTGGACTGTTTGGAATCGCCGTTCTAGCCATGAATTGCCAGAAACTCATGATTTTTCATCAGGCCCTCTCGAAATCGTAGTTTCGAACCCAGACAGCTGTAAATCACTATTGGGGCTTCGAACAACTTGAAAACGACAACGACCCGTCAGACAGCCATAAATGACGATTCTACCCCGGACTGTCGGAAATCGCTGTTTTAGCCCAGAACTGCCCGAAACCAGTGATTTTTCGTCAGGCCCACCTGAAATCGCAGTTTCGGACCCAGACAGTCGGAAATCACAATTTGAGCCCTGAACAGGTTGAAAACTACACCGTCCTGCCATACAGCCAAAAATGATGATTCTGCCCCGGACTGTTGGGAGACGCTGTTCTGGCCCAAAACTTTCAGAAACTTGTGATTTT
Source organism: Delonix regia (assembly GCA_037074485.1). Classification (NCBI taxonomy): domain Eukaryota; kingdom Viridiplantae; phylum Streptophyta; class Magnoliopsida; order Fabales; family Fabaceae; genus Delonix; species Delonix regia. Next base: position 40,677,070 of record CM073454.1, on the reverse strand, counting down.
CCGTCAGGCCAAACTGAAATCGCAGTTTTGGACCCAGACAGCTGAAAATCACTATTTTGGCTTCGGACAGCTTGAAAACGACAACGACCCTTCAAACAGCCAAAAATGACGATTCAGCCCCGGACTATCGAAAATCGCTATTCTGGCCCAGAACAGACCGAAACTCGTGATTTTTCGTCAGGCCATTTGGAAATTGCAGTTTCGGACCCAGACAGCCGAAAATCACAATTTGAGCCCCAGACTGCTTGAAAATGACCCCGACCTGTCATACAGCCAAAAATGACGATTCAACCCCTGACTGTTGGGAATCGCTGTTCTGGCCCAAAACTCGTGATTTTCCGTCAGGCCCTCCCGAAATCGCAGTTTTAGACCCAAACTGCCGAAAATCACTATTTGGGCTTCTAACAGCTTGTAATCGACAACGACCCATCAGATAGCCAAAAATGATGATTTTGCGCCGAACCGTCGAAAATCGCTGTTCTGGCCCAAAACTGCCCGAAACTCATGACTTTTCGTCTGGCCCACCGAAAATCGCAGTTTCGGACCCAGACAGCCGAGAAAGACTATTAAGGCCCCAGACAGCTTGAAAACGACACCGAATCGTTATGCAGCCAAATATGACGATTCTGCCCCGGACTGTTGGGAATCGTTGTTCAGTCCCTAAACTGCCATAAACTCGTGATTTTCTGTCAAGCCCTCCCGAAATCGAAGTTTCAGACCCAGACAGACGAAAATCACTATTAAGGCCCCAGGCAGCCAGAAAACGACACCGAACCGTCATATAGCCAAATATGACGATTCTGCCCCCGACTGTTGGGAATCGAGGTCCAGGCCCTAAACTGCCACAAACTCGAGATTTTCCATCAGGCCCTCCCGAAATCACAGTTTCAGACCCAGACAGCCGAAAATCACTATTCGGTCCCCAGACTGCTTGAAGACGACACCGACCCGTCAGACAGCAAAAAATGACGATTCCGACCCGGACTGTCGAAAATCGTTGTTCTAGCTTAGAACAGTCCAAAACTCATGATTTTCCATCAGGCCCACCTGAAATCGCAGTTTCTGACCCAGACAGCCGAAAGTCACTATTTAAGCCTCGAACAGGTTGAAAACGACACCATCCTGTCATTCAGCAAAAAACGACGATTCTGCCCCGGACTGTCGAAAATCGCTGTTCTGGCCCAGAACTGCCCGAAACTCATGATTTTTCGTCAGGCCCTCCCAAAATCGCAGTTTCGGACCCAGACAGCCGAAAATCACTATTTGCTCCCTGAACAGGCTGAAAACGACACCGACCCGTCAGACAGCCAAAAATGACAATTCAGCCCCGGTCCGTCGGAAATCGCTGTTCTGTCCCAAAACTGCCCGAAACTTGTGATTTTCCATCTGGCCCACTGGAAATCGCAGTTTTGGACCCAGACAGCCGAAAATTACAATTTGGGCCCCAGACTGCTTGAAAACGACACTGACCCGTCAGACAGCAAAAATTGACGATTCCGACCTGGACTGTCGGAAATCGCTGTTCTGGCTTAAAACAGCCCGGAACTCGGGATTTTTCGTCAGGCCCACCTGAAATCGCAGTTTCGGACCCATACAGCCGAAAATATGTATTTGAGCCCCGAACAGGTTGAAAACGACACCGACCCGCCATACAGCCAAAAATGATGATTCTGCCCCGGACTGTCAGTAATTGCTGTTCTGGCCCAGAGCTGCCCAAAACTTGTGATTTTCCGTTAGGCCCACCTAAAATCGCAGTTTCGGACCTAAACAGCCGAAAATCACTATTTGGGATTCAGACAGCATGAAAACGACACCAACCCGTCTTACAGCAAAAAATGACGATTCTGCCCCAGACTGTCAGGAATCGCTGTTCTGGCCCAAAATTGCCCGAAAGTCGTGATTTTCTATCTGCCCACTAAAACTTGCAGTTTCGGACCCAGACAGCCGAAAATCACAATTTGGGCCCCAGACTTCTTGAAAACGACACCGACCCGTCAGACAGCAAAAAATGACAATTCTGTCTCGGACTGTCGGAAATCGCTGTTCTGGTTTAGAACTGCCCGAAACTCATGATTTTCCGTCAGGCCCACCTGAAATCGCAGTCTCGGACCCAGACAGCTGAAAATCACAATGTGGGGCCCAGACTGCATGAAAACGACACCGACCCATCAGACAGCCAAAAATGACGATTTTGCGCGGGACTGTCGGGAATCGCTGTTCAGGCCCATAACCTCCCGAATCTCGTGATTTTCCGTCAGGCCCACCTGAAATTGTAGTTTCGGACCCAGCCAGCCAAAAATCACAATTTGGGATTCGGACAACTTGAAAACGACTCTGACCTGTCTTACAGCCAGAAATGTCGATTCTGCCCCGAACAGCCAGAAATCGCTGTTTTGGACCAGAACTACCCAAAACTCGTGATTTTTCGTCAGGCCCACCTGAAATCGCAGTCTCGGACCCAGACAGCTGAAAATCACAATCTGGGATTCAGACAACAAGAAAACGACACCGACCCGTCTTATAGCCAAAAATGTCGATTCTGCCCCGGACTGTCTGAAATCGCTGTTCCGGCCCAGAGCTGCCCGAAACTTGTGATTTTCCGTCAGGCCCACCTGAAATCGCAGTTTCAGACCCAAACAGCCGAAAATCACTATATGGGATTCAGACAACTTGAAAACGACATCGACCCGTCTGACAGAAAAAGATGACGATTCTGCCCCAGACAGTCGGGAATCGCTGTTCAGGCCCAAAAGCTCCTGAAACTCATGATTTTCCGTTAGGCCCACTGGAAATTGCAATTTCGGACCTAGACAGCCAAAAATAACTATTTGGGCCCCAGACAACATGAAAACGACACCGACCCGTCAGGCAGCAAAAAATGACGATTCTGTCTCGGACTGTCGGAAATCGCTGTTCTAGCCTAGAACTGCCCAAACCCCGGGATTTTCCATCAGGCATAATTGAAATCGCAGTTTCAAACACAGACAGCCAAAAATCACAATTTGGACCCCGAACTTGCTGAAAACGACACCGACCCGTCAGACAACCAAAAATGACAATTTTGCCTCGGACCATTGAAAATCTCTGTTCTGGCTTAGAACAGCCCAAAACTCGTGATTTTTCGTCAGGCCCACCTGAAATCGCAATTTCGGACCCAAACAGCCAAAAATCACTATTTGGGATTCGGACAGCATGAAAACGACACCGACCCGTCAGACAGCAAAAGATTACGATTCTGCCCAAGACTGTCGGGAATCGCTGTTCTGGCCCAAAACTGCCCGAAACTTGTGATTTTCCGTCAGGCCCACCTGAAATCGCAATTTCGGACCCAAACAGCCGAAAATCACTATTTGGGATTCGGAAAGCATGAAAACGACACCGACCCGTCAGACAGCAAAAGATGACGATTCTGCCCCAGACTGTCGGGAATCGCTGTTCTGGCCCAAAACTGCCCGAAACTCGTGATTTTCCGTTAGGCCCACCTGAAATCGCAATTTCGGACCCAAACAGCCGAAAATCACTATTTGGGATTCAGACAGCATGAAAACGACACCGACCCGTCAGACAATAGAAAATGACGATTCTGCCCCAGACTGTCGAGAATCGCTGTTCTGGCTTAGAACAATCCGAAACTTGGGATTTTCCGTCAGGCCCACCTAAAATCGCAGTTTCGGACCCAGACAACCGAAAATCACTAGTTGGACCCCGAACAGGCTGAAAACGACACCGACCTGTCATATAGCCAAAAATGACGATTCTGTCCTGGACTGTCGGAAATCGCTGTTCTGGCTTAGAACAGCCCGAAACTCGTGATTTTTCATCAGGCCCACCTGAAATCGCAGTCTCAGACCCAGACAGCTAAAAATCACAATCTGGGATTCAGACAACAAGAAAACGACACCGACCCGTCTTATAGCCAAAAATGTCGATTCTGCTTTGGTTTGTCTGAAATCACTGTTCCGGCCCAGAGCTGCCCGAAACTCGTGATTTTCCATCAGGCCCACCTGAAATCGCAGTTTCGGACCCAAACTGCCGAAAATCACACTTTGGGATTCAGACAGCATGAAAACGACACCGACCCGTCCGACAGCATAAAATGACGATTCTGCCCCAGACTGTCGCGAATCGCTGTTCTGGACCAAAACTGCCCGAAACTCGTGATTTTTTGTCTGGCCCATTGGAAATCGCAGTTTCGGACCCAGACAGCCGAAAATCACAATTTGGGCCCCAGACTACTTGAAAACGACCCCGACTGGTTGACAACAAAAAATGATGATTCTGTCCTTGACTGTCAGAAATCGCTGTTTTGGCTTAGAACTGTCCGAAACTTGTGATTTTCCATCGCCCCCACCTGAAATCGCAGTCACGGTCCCAGACAGCAGAAAATCACAATTTGGGATTCAGACAACAAGAAAACGACACCGACCCGTCTTACAACCAAAAATGTCGATTCTGCCCCGGACAATCTGAAATCGCTGTTCCAGCCCAGAGCGGCCCGAAACTCGTGATTTTTCGTCAGGCCCACCTGAAATCGCAGTTTCGGACCCAAACAGCCGAAAATCACTATTTGGGATTCAGAAAGCATGAAAACGACACTGACCCGTCAGACAACAAAAGAGGACGATTCTGACCCAAAACTGCCCGAAACTCGTGATTTTCCGTCAGGCCCACCTGAAATCGCAATTTCGGACCCAAACAGCCGAAAATCACTATTTGGGATTCAGACAGCATGAAAACGACACCGACCCGTCAGACAGTAGAAAATGACGATTCTGCCCCAGACTGTCGAGAATCGCTGTTCTGGCTTAGAACAATCCAAAACTTGGGATTTTCCGTCAAGCCCACCTGAAATCGCAGTTTCGGACCCAAACAGCTGAAAATCACAATTTGGGCCCCAGACTACTTGAAAACGACACCGACCGGTTGACAGCAAAAAATGATGATTCTGTCCTTGACTGTCACAAATCGCTGTTCTGGCTTAGAACTGTCCGAAACTTGTGATTTTCCGTCGCCCCCACCTGAAATCGTAGTCCAGGACCCAGACAGCTGAAAATCACAATCTGGGATTCAGACAACAAGAAAACGACACCGACCCGTCTTACAACCAAAAATGTCGATTCTGCCCCGGACAGTCAGAAATCGCTGTTCCGGCCCAGAGCGGCCCGAAACTCGTGATTTTTCGTCAGGCCCACCTGAAATCGCAGTTTCGGACCCAAACAGCCGAAAATCACTATTTGGGATTCAGAAAACATGAAAACGACACTGACCCGTCAGACAACAAAAGAGGACGATTCTGCCCCAGACTGTCGGGAATTGCTGTTCCGGCCCAAAACTGCCCGAAACTCGTGATTTTCCGTCTGGCCCATTGGAAATCGCAGTTTCGGACCCAGACAGCCGAAAATCACAATTTGAGCCCCGAACAGGCTGAAAACGACACCGACCCGTCAGACAGCATAAAATGACGATTCTGCCCCAGACTGTCGCGAATCGCTGTTCTGGACCAAAACTGCCCGAAACTCGTGATTTTCCTTCTGGCCCATTGGAAATCGCAGTTTCGGACCCAGACAGCCGAAAATCACAATTTGGGCCCCAGACTACTTGAAAACGACACCGACCGGTTGACAGCAAAAAATGATGATTCTGTCCTCGACTGTCAGAAATCGCTGTTCCGGCTTAGAACTGTCCGAAACTTGTGATTTTCCGTCGCCCCCACCTGAAATCGCAGTCACGGACCCAGACAGCTGAAAATCACAATCTGGGATTCAGACAACAAGAAAACGACACCGACCCGTCTTATAGCCAAAAATGTCGATTCTGCTTCGGACTGTCTGAAATCACTGTTCCGGCCCAGAGCTGCCCGAAACTCGTGATTTTCCATCAGGCCCACCTGAAATCGCAGTTTCGGACCCAAACAGTCGAAAATCACTATTTGGGATTCAGAAAGCATGAAAACGACATTGACCCGTCAGACAACAAAAGAGGACGATTCTGCCCCAGACTGTCGGGAATTGCTGTTCTGGCCCAAAACTGCCCGAAACTTGTGATTTTCCGTCTGGCCCATTGGAAATCGCAGTTTCGGACCCAGACAGCCGAAAATCAATATTTAGACCCCGAACAGGCTGAAAACAACACCGACCCGTCAGACAGCATAAAATGACGATTCTGCCCCAGACTGTCGCGAATCGCTGTTCTGGACCAAAACTGCCCGAAACTCGTGATTTTCCGTCTGGCCCATTGGAAATCGCAGTTTCGGACCTAGACAGCCGAAAATCACAATTTGGGCCCCAGACTACTTGAAAACGACACCGACCGGTTGACAGCAAAAAATGATGATTCTGTCCTCGACTGTCAGAAATCGCTGTTCCGGCTTAGAACTGTCCGAAACTTGTGATTTTCCGTCGCCCCCACCTGAAATCGCAGTCACGGACCCAGACAGCTGAAAATCACAATCTGGGATTCAGACAACAAGAAAACGACACCGACCCGTCTTACAACCAAAAATGTCGATTCTGCCCCGGACAGTCTGAAATCGCTGTTCCGGCCCAGAGCGGCCCGAAACTCGTGATTTTTCGTCAGGCCCACCTGAAATCGCAGTTTCGGACCCAAACAGCCGAAAATCACTATTTGGGATTCAGAAAACATGAAAACGACACTGACCCGTCAGACAACAAAAGAGGACGATTCTGCCCCAGACTGTCGGGAATTGCTGTTCTGGCCCAAAACTGCCCGAAACTTGTGATTTTCCGTCTGGCCCATTGGAAATCGCAATTTCGGACCCAGACAGCCGAAAATCAATATTTAGACCCCGAACAGGCTGAAAACGACACCGACCCGTCAGACAGCCAAAAATGACAATTTTTGCCCCGGACCGACGGAAGTCGCTTTTCTGGCCCAAAACTGCTCGAAACTCGTGATTTCTCGTCTGGCCCACTGGAAATCGCAGTTTCGGACCCAGGCAGCCGAAAATCACAATTAGGGCCCCAGACTACTTGAAAACGACACCAACCCGTTAGACAGCAAAAAATGATGATTCTGTCCTTGACTGTCAGAAATCGCTGTTCTGGCTTAGAACTGTCCGAAACTTGTGATTTTCCGTCGCCCCCACCTGAAATCGCAGTCACGGACCCAGACAGCTGAAAATCACAATCTGGGATTCAGACAACAAGAAAACGACACCGACCCGTCTTACAGCCAAAAATGTCGATTCTGCCCCGGACAGTCTGAAATTGCTGTTCCGGCCCAGTGCGGCCCTAAACTCGTGATTTTCCGTTAGGCCCACCTGAAATCGCAGTTTCGGACCCAAACAGCCAAAAATCACTATTTGGGATTCAGACAGCACGAAAATGACACCGACCTGTCAGACAACAAAACATGACGATTCTGCCCCAGACTGTCGGGAATCGCTGTTTCGGCGCAAAACTGCCCGAAACTCTTGATTTTTCGTTAGGCCCACCTGAAATCGCAGTGTCGAACCCAGACAGCCAAAAATCACTATTTGGGATCCAGACTGCATGAAAACGACACCGACCCGTCAGACAACAAAAAATGACGATTCTGCCCCGTACTATCAGAAATCGCTATTCTGGCCCAGAACAGCATAAAACTTGTGATTTTCTGTCAGGCCCACTAGAAATCGCAGTTTTGGGCCCAGACAGCCGATAATCACATTTTGGGCCCCGAACAGGTTGAAAACGTACAGGCAAAAATGTCGATTCTGCCCCGGACTGTCAAAAATCGCTGTTCTGGCCCAGAGCTGCCCCGAAACTCATGATTTTCCGTCAGTCCCACCTGAAATTACAGTTTCAGACGCAGACAGCTGAAAATCACAATTTGAGATTCAGACAACTTGAAAACGACGTCGACCTGTCTTACAGCCAAAAATGTCGATTCTGCCCTGAATAGTCTGAAATCGCTATTCCGGCCCAGAGCTACCTGAAACTCTTGATTTTCCGTCAGACCCACCTGAAATCACAGTTTTAGACCCAAACAGCAGAAAATCACTATTTTGGATTCAGACTGCATGAAAACGACGCCGACCCGTCAGACAGCAAAAAAGGACGATTCTGCCCCAGACTGTCGGGAATCGCTATTCTGGCCCAGAGCTGGCCGAAACTCGTGATTTTTCGTCAGGCCCTCCCGAAATCGCTGTTTCGGACCCAGACAGCTGAAAATCACTATTTGGGCCCCAGACTGCTTGAAAACGACACCGACCCGTCAGACAGCAGAAAATGTTGATTCTGTCCCGTACTGTCGGAAATCGCTGTTCTGGCTTAAAACAGCCAGAAACTCGTGATTTTCCGTCAGGCCCTCCCGAAATTGCAGTTTCGGACCCAGACAGTCGAAAATAACTATTTGGGCTTCGGACAGCTTTAAAACGTCAACGACCCGTCTGACAGCCCAAGATGACGATTCTATCCCGGACTGTCAGAAATCGCTATTCTGGCCCAAAACTGCCCGAAACTCGTGATTTTTCGTCAGGCCCTCCCGAAATCGCAGTTTCAGACCCAGACAGCTGAGAATCACTATTTGGGCTTCGGACAGCTTTAAAACGACAACGACTCGTCAGACAGCGAAAAATGACGATTCTGCCCCGGACTATCAGAAATCACTGTTCTGGCCTAGAACTGCTCGAAACTCGTGATTTTCTGTTAGGCCCATCTGTAATCGCAGTTTCAGACCCAGACAGCCGAAGATCACTATTTGGGCCACAGACAGCTTGAAAACGATGACGACCCGTCAGACAGTCAGAAAATGACGATTTGCCCCGTACTGTCAGAAATCGCTATTCTGGCCTAGAACTGCATGAAACTCGTGATTTTCTGTCAGGCCCACTGGAAATTGCAGTTTTGGACCTAGACAGCCGATAATCACATTTTGGGCCTCGAACAGGTTGAAAACGTACAGCCAAAAATGATGATTCTGCCCCAGACTGTCAGGAATCGCTGTTCTGGCCTAGAACTGCCCGAACCACGTGATTCTCCATCAAGCCTACCCGAAATCACAATTTCTGACCCAAACAGCCGAAAATCACAATTTGAGCCCCGAACAGGTTGAAAACCACACCGACCCATCATACAGCCAAAAATTATGATTTTGCCACGGTCTGTTGGGAATTACTGTTCTGGCCTATAACAGCCAGAAACTCAGGATTTTCTGTCAGGCCCACTAGAAATTGCGGTTTCGGTCCCAGGCAGCCGAAAATCACAATTTTGGCTCCAGACAGCTTGAAGACGACACCGACCCGTCAGGCTGCCAAAAATGTCGATTCTGCCCCAGACTGTGGGGAATCGCTGTTCTAGCCTAGAACTGCCCGAAACACGTGATTTTCTGTCAGGCCCACCTGAAATCGCAGTTTTGGACCCAGACTGTTGAAAATCACTATTTGGGCCCCAGTCAGCCTGAAAACGACAGCGACTCGTCAGACAGACGAAAATGATGATTCTACCCCTGACAGCGAAAAATCGCTCTTCTTGCCCAAAACTGCTTGAAACTCGTGATTTTTCGGACTGCCAACCAAAAATCGAAGTTCCGGACCTAGACTGCTGAAAATCACTATTTGGGCCGAGACAGCATGAAAACGACAGCGAACCGTCAGACAGACAAAAATGACGATTCGGCCCCCGACAGCGGAAAATCGCTATTCCGACCCAGAAATGCCTGAATCTCGTGATTTTTCGGACTGCCAACCAGAAATCGCAGTTTCAGACCCAGACTGCTGAAAATCACTATTTGGTCCCTTGACAGCTTGAATAATACAGCGACCCGTCAGTCAGACGAAAGTGACGATTCGGCCCACGACAGCGAAAATTCGCGGTTCTGGCCCAGAACTTCCCGAAACACGTGATTTTTCGGACTGCCACCCAGATCGAAGTTTTGGACCCAGACTGTTGAAAATCACTATATGGGCCCCGGGCAACTCGAAAACCACAGCGACCCGTCAGACAGACGAAAATGACGATTCAGCCTTCGACAGCAGAAAATTGCTGTTTCGACCCAGAACTGCCCGAAACTCGTGATTTTTCGGACTGCCAACTAGAAATCGTAGTTTCGGTCCCAGACTGTTGAAAATCACTAAATGGGCCCCGGACCGCCAGAAAACAACAGTGACCCGTCAGACAGACGGAAATGACGATACTGTCCCCGACAGTGGAAAATCGCAGTTCTGGCCTAGAACTGCCCGAAACTCGGGATTTTTCGGACTGCCAACCAAAAATCGTAGTTTCGGACCTAGACTGCTGAAAATCACAATTTGTGCCCCGGACAGCCTGAAAAATACAGCGACCCGCCAGACAGGCGAAAGTGACGATTCGGCCCCCGACAGCAAAAAATGGCTGCTCTGGCCCATAACTGCCCGAAGCACGTGATTTTTCAGACTGCCAACTAGAAATCGAAGTCTCGGACCCAGACTGCTGAAAATCACTATTTGGGCCCCAGACAGCATGAAAATGACAGTGACCCGTCAGACAGAAAGAAATGACGATTCTGCCCCCGACAGCGGACAATTGTTGTTCCGGCCCATAACAGCCCGAAACTCGTGATTTTTCGGTCAGCCAACCAGAAATCGCAGTTTCGGACCCAGACTGATGAAAATCACTATTTGGGCCCTGGACAGCTTAAAAACGACAACGAGCCGTAAGACAGACAAAAATGACGGTTCTGTCCCCGACACTGGAAAATCGCTGTTCCGGCCCTGAACTGCCCGAAACTCGTGATTTTTCGGACTGCCAACCAAAAATCGTAGTTTCGGACCCAGACTGTTGAAAATCACTATTTGGGCCCCGGATAGCCTGAAAACGACAGCGACCTGTCGTACTGACGGAAATGACGATACTGTCCCCGACAGCAGAAAATTGCTGTTCTGGCCTAGAACTGCCCGAAACTAGTGATTTTTCGGACTGCCAAACAGAAATCGCCGTTTCATGCCCAGACTGTTGAAAATCACTATTTGGGCCTCGGACAGCCTGAAAACGACAGCGACCCGTCAGGCGAAAGATAGTGACGATTCGGCCCCGACAGCGAAAAATCGCTGTTCTGGCCTAGAACTGCCCGAAACCCGTGATTTTTCATACTGCTAACCAGAAATCGCAGCTCCAGACCCAGACTGCTGAAAATCACTATATGGGCCCCGGATAGCCTGAAAACGACAGCAACCCGTCAGACGGACGAAAATGACGATTCGGCCACGGGCAGCAGAAAATCGCTGTTCTGGCCTAGAACTGCCCGAAACACGTGATTTTTCGGACTGCCAACCAGAAATCACAGCTCCGGACCCAGACTGCAGAAAATCACTATATGGGCCCTGGATAGCATGAATAAGACAGCGACCCGTCTGGCAGACGAAAATGACAATTCTGTCCCCGACAGCAGAAAATCGTTGTTCCGGCCCTGAACTACCCGAAACATGTGATTATTCGGACTGCCAACCAGAAATCGCAGTTTCAGACCCAGACTGCTGAAAATCACTATTTGGGCCCTGGACAGCCTGAATAAGACAGCGACTCGTCAGACAGGCGAAAATGACGATTTGGCCCGCGACAGCGGACACTTGCTGTTCTGGCCCAGAACTGCCCGAAACACGTGATTTTCCAGACTGCCAACCAGAAATTGTAGTTTCAGTCCCAGTCTGTCGAAAATCACTATTTGGGCCACGGACAGCCTGAAAACGACAGCGACCCGTCAGACTAACGGAAATGACGATATAGTCCCCGACTGCGAAAAATTGCTGTTTTGGCCTAGAACTGCCCGAAACTCGTGATTTTTCGGACTGCCAACCAGAAATCCCAGTTTCAGACCCAGATTGTTGAAAATCACTATTTGGGCACCAGGCAGCCTGAATAAGACAATGACCCGTCAGACGGACGAAAGTGACGATTCGACCCTTGACAGCGAAAAATCGCTGTTCTAGCCTAAAACTGCCTGAAACACGTGATTTTTCGGATTGCCAACCAGAAATCGCAGTTCCGGATCCAGACTGCTGAAAAACACTATTTGGGCCCTAGACAGCTTGAAAACGACAGCGAGCCGTAAGACAGACGAAAATGATGATTCTATCCCCGGCAGCGGAAAATCGCTCTTCCGGCCCTGAACTGCCCGAAACACGAGATTTCTCGGACTGCCAACCAGAAATCATAGTTTCGGACCCAGAGTGTTGAAAATCACTATTTTGGCCCCGGACAGCCTGAAAACGACAGCGACCTGTCATACTGACGGAAATGACGATACTGTCCCCGACAGCGAAAAATTGCTGTTCTGGCCTTGAACTGCCCGAAACTCGTGATTTTTCGGACTGCCAACCAGAAATCACAGTTTCAGACCCAGACTGTTGAAAATCACTATTTGGGCCCCGGACATCCTGAAAACGGCAGCAACCCCTCAGACGGACGGAAATGGCGATTCGGCCCCTGACAGCGGAAAATCGCTGTTCTGGCCTAGAATTGCCCAAAACACGTGATTTTTCGGACTGCCAACCAGAAATCGCAGCTCTGGACCCAGACTGCTGAAAATCACTATATGGGCCATGGACAGCCTGAATAAGACAGTGACTCGTCAGACAGACGAAAATGACGATTCTGTCCCCGACAGCGGAAAAACACTGTTCCGGCCCTGAACTGCCTGAAACATGTGATTTTTCGGACTGCCAACTAGATATCGCAGTTTCGGACCCAGACTGCTGAAAATCACTATTTGTGCCCCGGACGGCCTGAATAGGACAGCGACTCGTCAGACAGACGAAAATGACGATTTGGCCCCCGACAGCGGACCCTCGCTGTTCTGGGCCAGAGTTGCCCGAAACACGTGATTTTTCAGACTGCCAACCAGAAATTGTAGTTTCAGACCCAGACTGTTGAAAAACACTAATTGGGCCCCGAACAGCCTGAAAACGACAGCGACCCGTCAGACTGACGAAAATGGCAATATAGTCCCCGACAGCGAAAAATCGATGTTCTGGCCTTGAACTGCCCGAAACTTGTGATTTTTCGGACTGCCAATCAGAAATTCCAGTTTCAGACCCAGACTGTTGAAAATCACTATTTGGGCCCCGGACAGCCTGAAAACGACAGCGACCCGTCAGACTGACTGAAATGACGATACAGTCCCCGACAGCGAATAATTGCTGTTCTGGCCTAGAACTGGCCGAAACTCGTGATTTTTCGGACTGCCAACTAGAATTTCCAGTTTCAGACCCAGACTGTTGAAAATCACTATTTGGGCACCGGACAGCCTGAATAAGACAGCTACCCGTCAGACGGACGAAAGTGACGATTCAGCCCCCGAAAGCGAAAAATCGCTGTTCTGGCCTAGAACTGCCCGAAACACGTGATTTTTCAGACTGCTAACCAAAAATCGCAGCTCCAGACCCAGACTGCTGAAAATCACTATATGGGCCCCGGACAGCCTGAAAACGACAGCAACCCGTTAGACGGACGAAATTGACGATTCGGCCCCGGACAGCGGAAAATCGCTGTTCTGGCCTAGAACTGCCCGAAACACGTGATTTTTCGGATTGCCAACCAGAAATCACAGCTCCGGACCCAGACTGCAGAAAATCACTATATGGGCCCTGGATAGCATGAATAAGACAGCGACCCGTCTGACAGACGAAAATGACGATTCTGTCCCGGACAGCAGAAAATCGTTGTTCCGGCCCTGAACTACCCGAAACATGTGATTATTCGGACTGCCAACCAGAAATCGCAGTTTCAGACCCAGAGATCTGAAAATCACTATTTGGGCCCTGGACAGCCTGAATAAGACAGCGACTCGTCAGACAGACGAAAATGACGGTTTGGCCCCCGACAGCGGACACTCGCTGTTCTGGCCCAGAACTGCCCGAAACACGTGATTTTCCAGACTGCCAACCAGAAATTGTAGTTTCAGTCCCAGTCTGTCGAAAATCACTATTTGGGCCACGGACAGCCTGAAAACGGCAGCGACCCGTCAGACTGACGGAAATGACGATAGAGTCCCCGACTGCGAAAAATTGCTGTTCTGGCCTGGAACAGCCCGAAACTCGTGATTTTTCGGACTGCCAACCAGAAATCCCAGTTTCAGACCCAGATTGTTGAAAATCACTATTTGGGCACCAGGCAGCCTGAATAAGACAATGACCCGTCAGACGGACGAAAGTGACGATTCGGCCCTTGACAGCGAAAAATCGCTGTTTTGGCCTAAAACTGCCTGAAACACGTGATTTTTCGGACTGCCAACCAGAAATTGCAGTTCCGGATCCAGATGCTGAAAAACACTATTTGGGCCCTAGACAGCTTGAAAACGACAGCGAGCCGTAAGACAGACGAAAATGATGATTCTGTCCCCGGCAGTGGAAAATCGCTGTTCCGGCCCTGAACTGCCTGAAACATGTGATTTTTCGGACTGCCAACCAGAAATCGCTGTTTCAGACCCAGACTGCTGAAAATCACTATTTGGGCCTCGGACAGCCTGAATAAGACAGCGACACGTCAGACAGACGAAAATGACGATTTGGCCCCCTACAGCGGACACTCGCTGTTCTGGGCCAGAACTGCCCGAAACAAGTGATTTTTCAGACTACCAACCAGAAATTGTAGTTTCAGACCCAGACTGTTGAAAAACACTATTTGGGCCGCGGACAACCTGAAAACGACAACGACCTGTCATACAGACGGAAATGACGATACTGTCCCCGACAGCGGAAAATCGCTGTTTTGGCCAAGAACTGCCCGAAACTTGTGATTTTTCGGACTGCCAACCAGAAATCACAGTTTCGGACCCAGACTGTTGAAAATCACTATTTGGGCCCCGGAGAGCCTGAATAAAAAATCGACCCGTCAGACAAACGAAAATGACGATTCTGTCCCCGACAGCGGAAAATCGCTGTTCCGGCCCTGAACTACCCGAAACCTGTGATTTTTCGGACTGCCAACCAGAAATCGGAGTTTCGGACCCAGACTGCTGAAAATCATTATTTGGGCCCCGGACAGCCTGAATAAGACAGCAACTCATCAGACAGAGGAAAATGACGATTCTGTCCCCGACAGCACAAAATCGCTGTTCCGGTCCTGAACTACCCGAAACATGTGATTTTTCGGACTGCCAACCAGAAATTGCAGCTCTAGACCCAGACTGCTGAAAATCACTATATGGGCCGTGGACAGCCTGAATAAAAAAGCGACCCGTCAGACTGACGAAAATGACGATTCTGTGCCAGACAGCGGAAAATCGCTGTTCCGGCCCTGAACTACTCGAAACACGTGATTTTTCAGACTGCCAACCAGAAATCACAGTTTCAGACCCAGACTGTTGAAAATCACTATTTGGGCCCTAGACAGCTTGAAAACGACAGCGAGCTTTATGACAGACGAAAATGACGATTCTGTCCCCGACAGCGGAAAATCGCTGTTCCGGCCCTGAGTAGCCCGAAACACGTGATTTTTCAAACTGCCAACCAGAAATCGTAGTTTCGGACCCAGACTGTTGAGAATCACTATTTGGGCCCCGGACAGCCTGAATAATACAGCAACCCGTCAGACAGACGGAAGTGACGATTCGGCCCCTGACAGTGGAAACTCGCTGTTCTGGCCTAGAACTGCCCGAAACACGTGATTTTTCAGACTGCTAACCAGAAATCGCAGCTCCAGACCCAGACTGTAGAAAATCACTATTTGGGCCCCAGACAGCCTAAAAACGACAGCGACCCGTCAAACTGACGGAGATGACGGTACAGTCCCCGACAGCGAAAAATCACTGTTCTGGCCTAGAACTGCCCGAAACTTGTGATTTTTTGGACGGCCAACCAGAAATCCCAGTTTCAGACCCAGACTGTTGAAAATCACTATTTAGGTACCGGACAGCCTGAATAAGACAGCTACCCGTCAGACGGCCGAAAGTGACAATTCGGTCCCCGACAGCAAAAAATCGCTGTTCTGACCTAGAACTGCCTGAAACACGTGATTTTTCAGACTACCAACCAGAAATCGCAGTTTCGGACCCAGACTGTTGAGAATCACTATTTGGGCTCCGGACAGCTTGAATAAGACAGAGACTCGTCAGACAGACGAAAATGACAATTCGACCCCCAACAGCGGACACTCGCTGTTCTGGCCCAGAACTGCCCGAAACACGTGATTTTTTGGACTGCCATCCAGAAATCGTAGTTTCAGTCCCAGACTATTGAAAATCACTATTTAGGCTCCGGACAGCCTGAAAATGACGGTGGCCCGTCAGACTGACGGAAATGACGATACAGTCCCCGACAGCGAAAGATCGCTGTTCTGGCCTTGAACTGCCCGTAAATCACTATTGGGGCTTCGAACAACTTGAAAACGACAACGACCCGTCAGACAGCCATAAATGACGATTCTTCCCCGGACTGTCGGAAATCACTGTTTTGGCCCAGAACTGCCCGAAACTAGTGATTTTTCGTCAGGCCCACCTGAAATCGCGGTTTCGGACCCAGACAGCCGGAAATCACAATTTGAGCCCTGAATAGGTTGAAAACAACACCGTCCCGCCATACAGCCAAAAATGACGATTCTGCCCCGGACTATTGGGAGTCGCTGTTCTGGCCCAAAACTTTCAAAAACTTGTGATTTTCCGTCAGGCCAAACTGAAATCGCAGTTTCAGACCCAGACAGCCGAAAATCACTATTTTGGCTTCGGACAGCTTGAAAATGACAACGACCCGTCAAACAGCCAAGAATGACGATTCTGCCCTGGACAATCGGAAATCGCTATTCTGGCCCAGAACTGCCCGAAACTCGTGATTTTTCGTCAGGCCATTTGGAAATTGCAGTTTCGAACCCAGATAGCCGAAAATCAGAATTTGAGCCCCAGACTGCTTGAAAATGACCACGACCGGTCATACTGCCAAAAATGACGATTCTACCCCTGACTGTTGGGAATCGCTGTTCTGGCCCAAAACTCGTGATTTTCCGTCTGGCCCTCCCGAAATCTCAGTTTCAGACCCAGACAGCCGAAAATCACTATTTGGGCTTCTAACAGCTTGAAATCGACAACGACCCATGAGACAGCCAAAAATGATGATTTTGCGCCGGACCGTCGAAAATCGCTGTTCTTGCCCAAAACTGCCCGAAACTCATGACTTTTCGTCTGGCCCCCCGAAAATCGCAGTTTCGGACCCAGACAGCCGAAAAAGACTATTAAGGGCCCAGACAGCTTGAAAACGACATCGAATCGTTATGCAGCCAAATATGACAATTCTGCCCCGGACTGTTGGGAATAACTGTTCAGTTCCTAAACTGCCATAAACTCGTGATTTTCCGTCAAGCCCTCCCGAAATTGAAGTTTCAGACCCAGACAGACGAAAATCACTATTAAGGCCCCAGGCAGCCTGAAAACGACACCGAACCGTCATATAGCCAAATATGACGATTCTGCCCCCGACTGTTGGGAATCTATGTTCAGGCCCTAAATTGCCAGAAACTCGACATTTTCCGTCAGGCCCTCCTGAAATCACAGTTTCAGACCCAGACAGCCGAAAATCACTATTCGGTCCCCAGACTGCTTGAAGACGACACCGACCCGTCAGACAGCAAAAAATGACGATACCGACCCGGACTGTCGAAAATCGTTGTTCTAGCTTAGAACAGTCCAAAACTCGTGATTTTCTGTCTGGCCCACCTAAAATCGCAGTTTCAGGCCCAGACAGCCGAAAGTCACTATTTAAGCCTCGAACAGGTTGAAAACGACACCAACCTGTCATTCAGCAAAAAATGACGATTCTGCCCCGGACTGTCGGAAATCGCTGTTCTGGCTCAAAACTGCCCAAAACTCATGATTTTTCGTCAGGCCCTCCCAAAATCGCAGTTTCGGACCCAGACAGCCAAAAATCACTATTTGCTCCATGAACAGGCTGAAAACGACACCGACCCATCAGACAGCCAAAAATGATGATTCTGCCCCGGGCTGTCGGAAATCGCTGTTCTGTCCCAAAAATGCCCGAAACTTGTGATTTTCCGTCTGGCCCTCCAGAAATCACAGTTTTGGACCCAGACAGCCGAAAATCACTATTTGGGCCCCAGACTGCTTGAAAACGACACCGACCCGCCAGACAGCAAAAAATGACGATTCTATCCCGGACTGTCGGAAATCGCTGTTCTGCCTTAGAACAGCCCGAAACTCGGGGTTTTCCGTCAGGCCAATCTGAAATCGCAGTTTCGGACCTAGACAGCCGAAAATCACTATTTTGGCTTCGGACAGCTTGAAAATGACAACGACCCGTCAGACAGCCAAAAATGACGATTCTGCCCCGGACTGTCGGAAATCACTATTTTGGCCCTGAACTGCCTGAAACTCGTCATTATCCGTTAGGCCCACCTGAAATCACAGTTTCTGACCAAGACAGCCAAAAATCACTATTAAGGCCCCAGACAGCTTGAAAACGACACCGAATCGTCATACAGCCAAATATGACGATTCTGACCCGGACTGTCGGAAATCACTATTTTGGCCCAGAACTGCCTGAAACTCGTCATTATCCGTCTGGCCCACCAGAAATCACAGTTTCTGACCAAGACAGCCAAAAATCACTATTAAGGGCCCAGACAGCTTGAAAACGACACCGAATCGTCATACAGCCAAATATGACGATTCTGACCCAGACTGTTGGGAATCGCTGTTTAGGCCCTAAACTGCAAGAAACTCATGATTTTCCGTCAAGCCCTCCCAAAATCGCAGTTTCAGACCCAGACAGACGAAAATCACTATTAAGGCCCCAGGCAGCTTGAAAACGACACCGAACCGTCATACAACCAAATATGACGATTCTGCCCCCGACTGTTGGGAATCTATGTTCAGGCCCTAAATTGCTAGAAACTCGACATTTTGCCGTCAGGCCCTCCCAAAATCGCCGTTTCAGACCCAGACAGCCGAAAATCACTATTCGGTCCCCAGACTGCTTGAAGACGACATCGACCCGTTAGACAGCAAAAAATGACGATACCGACCCGGACTGTCGAAAATCGTTGTTCTAACTTAGAACAGTCGAAAACTCGTGATTTTCCGTCAGGCCCACCTGAAATCGCAGTTTCAGGCCCAGACAGCCGAAAGTCACTATTTAAGCCTCGAACAGGTTGAAAACGACACCAACCTGTCATTCAGCAAAAAATGACGATTCTGCCCCGGACTGTCGGAAATCGCTGTTCTGTCCCAAAACTGCCTGAAACTTGTGATTTTCCGTCTGGCCCTCCGGAAATCGCAGTTTTGGACCCAGACAGCCGAAAATCACTATTTGGGCCCCAGACTGCTTGAAAACGACACCGACCCGCCAGGCTGCAAAAAAAGACGATTCTATCCCGGACTGTCGGAAATCGCTGTTCTGCCTTAGAACAGCCCGAAACTCGTGGTTTTCCGTCAGGCCAATCTGAAATCGCAATTTCGGACCCAGACAGCCGAAAATCACTATTTTGGCTTCGGACAGCTTGAAAATGACAACGACCCGTCAGACAGCCAAAAATGACGATTCTGCCCCGGACTGTCGGAAATCACTATTTTGGCCCAGAACTGCCTGAAACTCGTCATTATCCGTCTGGCCCACCTGAAATCACAGTTTTTGACCAAGACAGCCAAAAATCACTATTAAGGCCCCAGACAGCTTGAAAACGACACCGAATCATCATACAACCAAATATGACGATTCTGACCCGGACTGTTGGGAATCGCTGTTTAGGCCCTAAACTGCAAGAAACTCATGATTTTCCGTCAAGCCCTCCCAAAATCGCAGTTTCAGACCCAGACAGACGAAAATCACTATTAAGGCCCCAGGCAGCTTGAAAACGACACCGAACCGTCATACAACCAAATATGACGATTCTGCCCCCGACTGTTGGCAATCGAGGTTCAGGCCCTAATCTGAAATCGCAGTTTCAGACCCTGACAGACGAAAAGCACTATTTTAGCCCCAGACTGCTTGAAAACGACAACGACCCGTCACACAGCCAAAAATGACGATTCTGCCCTAGACTGTTGGGAATCGCTGTTCTGGCCAAAAATTGCCAGAAACTTGTGATTTTTCGTCAGGCCCTCTCGAAATCGCACTTTCGGACCTAGACAGCAGAAAATCACTATTTTGGCTTCGGACAGCTTGAAAATGACAACGACCCGTCAGACAGCCAAAAAAGACGATTCTGCCCCGGACCGTCGGAAATCGCTGTTCTGGCCCAAAACTGCCCGAAACTCATGATTTTCGGTCTGGCCCCCCGAAAATTGCAGTTTCGGACCCAGACAGCCGAAAATCACTACTCGGACCCCAGACTGCTTGAAAACGACACTGACCCGTCAGACAGCAAAAATTGACGATTCCGACCCGGACTGTCGAAAATCGCTGTTTTGGCTTAGAACAGCCCAAAACTCGAGATTTTTCGTCAGGCCCACCTAAAATCGCAGTTTCGGAACCATACAGCCGAAAATATCTATTTGAGCCCCGAACAAGTTGAAAACAACACCGACCCATCATACAGCCAAAAATGACGATTCTGCCCCAGACTGTCAGTAATTGCTGTTCTGGCCCAGAGCTGCCCGAAACTCGTGATTTTCCGTTAGGCCCACCTAAAATCGCAGTTTCGGACCCAAACAGCCGAAAATCACTATTTGGGATTCAGACAGCATGAAAACGACACCGACCCGTCTTACAGCAAAAAATGACATTTCTGCCCCAGACTGTCAGGAATCGCTGTTCTGGCCCAAAATTGCCCGAAACTCGTGATTTTCTGTCTGCCCACTATAAATCGCAGTTTCAGACCCAGACAGCCGAAAATCACAATTTGGGCCCCAGACTACCTGAAAATGACTCCGACCCGTCAGACAGCAAAAAATGACAATTCTGTCTCGGATTGTCGGAAATCGCTGTTCTAGTTTAGAACAACCCGAAACACATGATTTTCCGTCAGGCCCACCTGAAATCGGAGTCTTAGACCCAGACAACCGAAAATCACAATGTGGGCCCCAGACTGCATGAAAACGACACCGACCCGTCAGATAGCCAAAAATGACGATTTTGCGCGGGACTGTCAAAAATTGCTGTTCAGGCCCATAACCTCCTGAATCTCGTGATTTTCTGTTAGGCCCACCTGAAATCGTAGTTTCGGACCCAGCCAGCCAAAAATCACAATTTGGGATTCGGACAACTTGAAAACGACTTCGACCCGTCTTACAGCTAGAAATGTCGATTCTGCCCCAAACTGTCAGAAATTGCTGTTTAGGCCCAGAACTACCCAAAACTCGTGATTTTTCGTCAGGCCCACCTGAAATCGCAATCTCGGACCCAGACAGCTGAAAATCACAATCTGGGATTTAGACAACAAGAAAACGACACCGACCCATCTTATAGCCAAAAAAGTCAATTCTGCCCTGGACTGTCAGAAATCGCTGTTCCGGTCCAGAGCTGCCCGAAACTCGTGATTTTCCGTCAGGCCCACCTGAAATCGCAGTTTCAGACTCAAACAGCCGAAAATCACTATATGGGATTCAGACAACTCGAAAACGACACCGACCCGTCTGACAGAAAAAGATGACGATTCTGCCCCAGACAGTCGGGAATCGCTGTTTAGGCCCAAAAGCTCCTGAAATAACTATTCCGTTAGGCCCACTGGAAATTGCAATTTCGGACCAAGACAGCCAAAAATAACTATTTGGGCCACAGTCAGCATGAAAATGACACCGACCCGTCAGGCAGTAAAAAATGACGATTCTGTCTCGGACTGTCGAAAATCGCTGTTCTAGCCTAGAACTGCCCAAACCTCATGATTTCCCATCAGGCCCAATTAAAATCGCAGTTACAAACCCAAACAGCCGAAAATCACTATTTAGATCCCGAACAGGCTGAAAACGACACCGACCCGTCAGACAGCAAAAAATGATGATTCTGTCCCGGACTGTCAGAAATTGCTGTTCTGGCTTAGAACAGACCGAAACTCGTGATTTTTCGTCAGGCCCACCTGAAATCGCAGTTTCGGACCCAGACAGCCAAAAATATTTATTTGAGCCCCGAACAAGTTGAAAATGACCCCGACCCGTCTTACAGCAAAAAATGACGATTCCGCCTCGGACTGTCAGAAATCGCTGCTCTGGCCCAGAGCTGCCCGAAACTCGTGATTTTCTGTCAGGCCCACCTAAAATCGTAGTTACAGACCCTGGCAGCCGAAAATCACAATTTGGGATTCAGACAACTCGAAAACGACTCCGACCCGTCTTATAGCCAAAAATGTCGATTCTGCCCCGAATTGTCAAAAATCGCTGTTCTGGCCAAGAGCTGCCCAAAACTCGTGATTCTCCGTCAGGCCCACCTGAAATCGCAGTTTCAGACCCCGACAGCCGAAAATCGCTATTTGGGATTCAATAAGCATGAAAACGACACCGACCCGTCAGACAGCAAAAAATGACAATTTTGCCCCGGACAGTCGGGAATCGCTGTTCAGGCCCAAAACCTCCTGAAACTCGTGATTTTCCGTCAGGCCCACAGGAAATTGCAATTTCGGACCCAAACAGCCAAAAATTACTATTTGGGCCCCAGACAGCATGAAAACAACACCGACCCGTCTGACAGCAAAAAATGACGATTCTGTCTCTGACTGTCGAAAATTGCTGTTCTAGCCTAGAACTGCCCAAACCTCGTGATTTTCCATGAGGCCCAGTTGAAATCGCAGTTCCAAACCCAGACAGTCGAAAATCACTCTTTGGGATTCAGACAGCATGAAAACGTCCCAGACCCGTCAGACAGCCAAAAATGACAATTTTGCCCTGGACCGACGAAAAACGCTGTTCTGGCCCAAAACCGCCTGAAACTCGTGATTTTCCGTCTGGCCCATTGGAAATCGCAGTTTCGGACCCAGACAGCCGAAAATCACAATTTGGACCCCAGACTACTTGAAAACGACACCGACCCGTCAGACAGTAAAAACTGATGATTCTGTCCCGGACTGTCAGAAATCGCTATTCGGGCTTAGAACAGTCCGAAACTCATGATTTTCTGTCAGGCCCACCTGAAATCGCAGTCTCAGACCCAGACAGCCAAAAATCACTATTTGGGATTCAGACTGCATGAAAACGACCCCGACCCGTCAGACAACAAAAAATGACGATTTTGCGCCGGACTATCAGGAATCGCTGTTCTGGCCCAAATCCTCCTGAAACTCGTGATTTTCCGTCAGGCCCACTGGAAATTGCAATTTTGGTCCCAGACAGCCAGAAATCACTATTTGGACCCCAGACAGCATGAAAACGACAACGACCCGTCAGACAGCAAAAAATAACGATTCTGTCTCGGACTGTCGAAAATTGCTATTCTAGCCTAGAACTGCCCAAACCTCGTGATTTTCCATCAGGCCCGCCTGAAATTGCAGTTTCAAACACAGACAGCTGAAAATCACTATTTGGACCCCGAACAGGCTGAAAACGACATCAACACGTCCTACAGCCAAAAATGACGATTCTGTCCTAGACTGCAGGAAATCGCTGTTCTGGCTTAGAACAGTCCGAAACTCGTGATTTTCCGTCAGGCCCACCAGAAATCGCAATCACAGACCCAGACAGCTGAAAATCACAATCTGGGATTTAGACAACAAGAAAACGACACCGACCCGTCTTATAACCAAAAATGTCGATTTGCCCCGGACAGTCTGAAATCGCTGTTCCGGCCCAGAGCGGCCCGAAACTCGAGATTTTTCGTCAGGCCCACCTGAAATCGCTGTTTCAGACCCAAACAGACGAAATTCACTATTTGGGATTCAGACAGCATGAAAACGACACTGACCCGTCAGACAACAAAAGATGACGATTCTGCCCCAGACTGTCGGGAATCGCTGTTCTGGCCCTAAACTACCTGAAACTCGTGATTTTCCGTCTAGCCCATTGGAAATCGCAGTTTCGGACCCAGACAGCCGAAAATCAATATTTAGACCCCGAACAGGCTGAAAACGACACCGACCCGTCAAACAGCCAAAAATGACAATTTTGCCCCGGACCGACGGAAGTCGCTTTTCTAGCCCAAAACTGCTCGAAACTCTCGATTTCCTGTCTGGCCCACTGGAAATCGCAGTTTCAGACCCAGACAGCCGAAAATCACAATTTGGGCTCCAGACTACTTGAAAATGACACTGACCCGTTAGACAGCAAAAAATGACAATTCTGTCCTAGACTGTGAGAAATCGCTGTTCTGGCTTAGAATAGTCCGAAACTCATGATTCTCCGTCAGGCCCACCTAAAATCGCAGTCTCGGACCCAGACAGCCAAAAAACTCTATTTGGGATTCAGACAGCATGAAAACGACACCGACCCGTCAGACAACAAATGATGGCGATTCTACGCCGGACAATCGGGAATCGTTGTTCTGGCCCAAAACCTCCTGAAACTCGTGATTTTCCGTCAGGCCCACTAGAAATTGCAATTTCGGACCCAGACAGCCAAAAATCACTATTTAGGCCGCAAACAGCATGAAAACGACACCGACCCGCCAGACAGCATAAAATGACGATTCTGTCTCGGACTGTCGAAAATCGCTGTTCTGGCCTAGAACTGCCCAAACCTCGTGATTTTCCATCAGGCCCGCCTGAAATTGCAGTTTCAAACACAGACAGCCGAAAATCACTATTTGGACCCCGAACAGGCTGAAAACGACACCGACCCGTCCTACAGCCAAAAATGGCGATTTTGTCCCGGACTGTCAGAAATCGCTGTTCAAGCTTAGAACAGCCTGAAACTCGTGATTTTCCATCAGGCCCACCTGAAAATGCAGTCTCGGACCCAGACAGATGAAAATCACAATCTGGGATTCAGACAACAAGAAAACGGCACCAATCCGTCTTACAGCCAATAATGTCGATTCTGCCCCGGACAGTCTGAAATCGCTGTTCCGGCCCAGAGCGGCCTGAAACTCGTGATTTTCCGTCAGGCCCATCTGAAATCGCAGTTTCGGACCCAAACAGCCGAAAATCACTATTTGGGATTCAGACAGCATGAAAACGAAACAGACCCGTCAGACAGCAAAAGATGACGATTCTGCCCCAGACTGTCGGGAATCGCTGTTCTGGCCCAAAACTACCCGAAACTCGTGATTTTCTGTCTGGCCCATTGGAAATCGCAGTTTCGGACCCAGACAGTCGATAATCACATTTTTGGCCATCGAACAGGTAGAAAACGACCCGACCCGCCATACAGCCAAAAATGTCGATTCAGCCCCAGACTGATTGGAATCGCTGCTTTGGCCTAGAACTGCCCAAACCACGTGATTCTCCATCAGGCCCACCCAAAATAGCAGTTCCAGACACAGATTGCCGAAGATCACTATTTGGGCTTCGGACAGCCAGAAAACGACAACGACACGTCAGACAGCCAAAAATGACGATTCGGCCCCTGACAGCGAAAAATCGCTGTTCTGGCCCAGAGCATCCAGAAACACATGATTTTTTGATCAGCCAACCAGAAATCGCAGTTTCGGACCCAGACTGCTGAAAATCACTATTTGGGCCCCGGAATACCTAAAAACGACAGCGACCCGTCAGACAGCCGAAAATGACGATTCTGCCCCTGACAGCGGAAAATTGCTGTTCCGGCCCAGAACTGCCCGAAACTCGTGATTTTTCGGTCAGCCAACTAGAAATCGTAGTTTCGGACCCGGACTGCTGAAAATCACTATTTGGGCCCCGGAATGCCTGAAACAACAGCGACCCGTCAGACAGTCGAAAATGACGATTCTGCCCCCGACAGCGGAAAATTGCTGTTCCGGCCCAGAACTGCCCGAAACTCGTGATTTTTCGGTCAGCCAACTAGAAATCGTAGTTTCGGACCCGGACTGCTGAAAATCACTATTTGGGCCCCGGAATGCCTAAAAACGACAGCGACCCGTCAGAAAGCCAAAAATGACGATTCGGCCCCTGACAGCGGAAAATCGCTGTTCCGGCCCAGAACTGCCCGAAACTCGTGATTTTTCGGTCAGCCAACCAGAAATCGCAGCTTCGGACCCAGACTGCTGAAAATCACTATTTGGGCCCCGGACTGCCTGAAGACGACAGCGACCCGTCAGACAGCCGAAAATGACGATTCTGCCCCCGACAGCGGAAAATTGCTTTTCCGGCCCAGAACTGCCCGAAACTCGTGATTTTTCGGTCAGCCAACCAGAAATCGCAGCTTCGGACCCAGACTGCTGAAAATCACTATATGGGCCCCGGAATGCCTGAAGACGACAGCGACCCGTCAGACAGCCGAAAATGACGATTCTGCCCCCGACAGCGGAAAATTGCTTTTCCGGCCCAGAACTGCCCGAAACTCGTGATTTTTCGGTCAGCCAACCAGAAATCGCAGCTTCGGACCCAGACTGCTGAAAATCACTATTTGGGCCCCGGAATGCCTGAAGACGACAGCGACCCGTCAGACAGCCGAAAATGACGATTCTGCCCCCGACAGCGGAAAATTGCTTTTCCGGCCCAGAACTGCCCGAAACTCGTGATTTTTCGGTCAGCCAACTAGAAATCGTAGTTTCGGACCCGGACTGCTGAAAATCACTATTTGGGCCCCGGAATGCCTAAAAACGACAGCGACCCGTCAGAAAGCCAAAAATGACGATTCGGCCCCTGACAGCGGAAAATCGCTGTTCCGGCCCAGAACTGCCCGAAACTCGTGATTTTTCGGTCAGCCAACCAGAAATCGCAGCTTCGGACCCAGACTGCTGAAAATCACTATTTGGGCCCCGGACTGCCTGAAGACGACAGCGACCCGTCAGACAGCCGAAAATGACGATTCTGCCCCCGACAGCGGAAAATTGCTTTTCCGGCCCAGAACTGCCCGAAACTCGTGATTTTTCGGTCAGCCAACCAGAAATCGCAGCTTCGGACCCAGACTGCTGAAAATCACTATTTGGGCCCCGGAATGCCTGAAGACGACAGCGACCCGTCAGACAGCCGAAAATGACGATTCTGCCCCCGACAGCGGAAAATTGCTTTTCCGGCCCAGAACTGCCCGAAACTCGTGATTTTTCGGTCAGCCAACCAGAAATCGCAGCTTCGGACCCAGACTGCTGAAAATCACTATTTGGGCCCCGGAATGCCTGAAGACGACAGCGACCCGTCAGACAGCCGAAAATGACGATTCTGCCCCCGACAGCGGAAAATTGCTTTTCCGGCCCAGAACTGCCCGAAACTCGTGATTTTTCGGTCAGCCAACCAGAAATCGCAGCTTCGGACCCAGACTGCTGAAAATCACTATTTGGGCCCCGGACTGCCTGAAAACGACAGCGACCCGTCGAACAGCCAAAAATGACGATTCTGCCCCTGACAGCAGAAAATTGCTGTTCCGGCCCAGAACTGCCCGAAACTCGTGATTTTTCGGTCAGCCAACCAGAAATCGCAGTTTCGGACCCGGACTGCTGAAAATCACTATTTGGGCCCCGGAATGCCTGAAACAACAGCGACCCGTCAGACAGTCGAAAATGACGATTCTGCCCCCGACAGCGGAAAATTGCTGTTCCGGCCCAGAACTGCCCGAAACTCGTGATTTTTCGGTCAGCCAACCAGAAATCGCAGCTTCGGACCCAGACCGCTGAAAATCACTATTTGGGCCCCGGACTGCCTAAAAACGACAGCGACCCGTCTGAAAGCCAAAAATGACGATTCGGCCCCTGACAGCGGAAAATCGCTGTTCCGGCCCAGAACTGCCCGAAACTCGTGATTTTTCGGTCAGCCAACTAGAAATCGTAGTTTCGGACCCGGACTGCTGAAAATCACTATTTGGGCCCCGGAATGCCTGAAACAACAGCGACCCGTCAGACAGTCGAAAATGACGATTCTGCCCCCGACAGCGGAAAATTGCTGTTCCGGCCCAGAACTGCCCGAAACTCGTGATTTTTCGGTCAGCCAACTAGAAATCGTAGTTTCGGACCCGGACTGCTGAAAATCACTATTTGGGCCCCGGAATGCCTAAAAACGACAGCGACCCGTCAGAAAGCCAAAAATGACGATTCGGCCCCTGACAGCGGAAAATCGCTGTTCCGGCCCAGAACTGCCCGAAACTCGTGATTTTTCGGTCAGCCAACCAGAAATCGCAGCTTCGGACCCAGACTGCTGAAAATCACTATTTGGGCCCCGGACTGCCTGAAGACGACAGCGACCCGTCAGACAGCCGAAAATGACGATTCTGCCCCCGACAGCGGAAAATTGCTTTTCCGGCCCAGAACTGCCCGAAACTCGTGATTTTTCGGTCAGCCAACCAGAAATCGCAGCTTCGGACCCAGACTGCTGAAAATCACTATTTGGGCCCCGGAATGCCTGAAGACGACAGCGACCCGTCAGACAGCCGAAAATGACGATTCTGCCCCCGACAGCGGAAAATTGCTTTTCCGGCCCAGAACTGCCTGAAACTCGTGATTTTTCGGTCAGCCAACCAGAAATCGCAGCTTCGGACCCAGACTGCTGAAAATCACTATTTGGGCCCCGGAATGCCTGAAGACGACAGCGACCCGTCAGACAGCCGAAAATGACGATTCTGCCCCCGACAGCGGAAAATTGCTTTTCCGGCCCAGAACTGCCTGAAACTCGTGATTTTTCGGTCAGCCAACCAGAAATCGCAGCTTCGGACCCAGACTGCTGAAAATCACTATTTGGGCCCCGGAATGCCTGAAGACGACAGCGACCCGTCAGACAGCCGAAAATGACGATTCTGCCCCCGACAGCGGAAAATTGCTTTTCCGGCCCAGAACTGCCCGAAACTCGTGATTTTTCGGTCAGCCAACCAGAAATCGCAGCTTCGGACCCAGACTGCTGAAAATCACTATTTGGGCCCCGGACTGCCTGAAAACGACAGCGACCCGTCGAACAGCCAAAAATGACGATTCTGCCCCTGACAGCAGAAAATTGCTGTTCCGGCCCAGAACTGCCCGAAACTCGTGATTTTTCGGTCAGCCAACCAGAAATCGCAGTTTCGGACCCGGACTGCTGAAAATCACTATTTGGGCCCCGGAATGCCTGAAACAACAGCGACCCGTCAGACAGTCGAAAATGACGATTCTGCCCCCGACAGCGGAAAATTGCTGTTCCGGCCCAGAACTGCCCGAAACTCGTGATTTTTCGGTCAGCCAACCAGAAATCGCAGCTTCGGACCCAGACCGCTGAAAATCACTATTTGGGCCCCGGACTGCCTAAAAACGACAGCGACCCGTCAGAAAGCCAAAAATGACGATTCGGCCCCTGACAGCGGAAAATCGCTGTTCCGGCCCAGAACTGCCCGAAACTCGTGATTTTTCGGTCAGCCAACCAGAAATCGCAGCTTCGGACCCAGACTGCTGAAAATCACTATTTGGGCCCCGGAATGCCTGAAGACGACAGCGACCCGTCAGACAGCCGAAAATGACGATTCTGCCCCCGACAGCGGAAAATTGCTTTTCCGGCCCAGAACTGCCCGAAACTCGTGATTTTTCGGTCAGCCAACCAGAAATCGCAGCTTCGGACCCAGACTGCTGAAAATCACTATTTGGGCCCCGGAATGCCTGAAGACGACAGCGACCCGTCAGACAGCCGAAAATGACGATTCTGCCCCCGACAGCGGAAAATTGCTTTTCCGGCCCAGAACTGCCCGAAACTCGTGATTTTTCGGTCAGCCAACCAGAAATCGCAGCTTCGGACCCAGACTGCTGAAAATCACTATTTGGGCCCCGGACTGCCTGAAAACGACAGCGACCCGTCGAACAGCCAAAAATGACGATTCTGCCCCTGACAGCAGAAAATTGCTGTTCCGGCCCAGAACTGCCCGAAACTCGTGATTTTTCGGTCAGCCAACCAGAAATCGCAGTTTCGGACCCGGACTGCTGAAAATCACTATTTGGGCCCCGGAATGCCTGAAACAACAGCGACCCGTCAGACAGTCGAAAATGACGATTCTGCCCCCGACAGCGGAAAATTGCTGTTCCGGCCCAGAACTGCCCGAAACTCGTGATTTTTCGGTCAGCCAACCAGAAATCGCAGCTTCGGACCCAGACCGCTGAAAATCACTATTTGGGCCCCGGACTGCCTAAAAACGACAGCGACCCGTCAGAAAGCCAAAAATGACGATTCGGCCCCTGACAGCGGAAAATCGCTGTTCCGGCCCAGAACTGCCCGAAACTCGTGATTTTTCGGTCAGCCAACCAGAAATCGCAGCTTCGGACCCAGACTGCTGAAAATCACTATTTGGGCCCCGGAATGCCTGAAGACGACAGCGACCCGTCAGACAGCCGAAAATGACGATTCTGCCCCCGACAGCGGAAAATTGCTTTTCCGGCCCAGAACTGCCCGAAACTCGTGATTTTTCGGTCAGCCAACCAGAAATCGCAGCTTCGGACCCAGACTGCTGAAAATCACTATTTGGGCCCCGGAATGCCTGAAGACGACAGCGACCCGTCAGACAGCCGAAAATGACGATTCTGCCCCCGACAGCGGAAAATTGCTTTTCCGGCCCAGAACTGCCCGAAACTCGTGATTTTTCGGTCAGCCAACCAGAAATCGCAGCTTCGGACCCAGACTGCTGAAAATCACTATTTGGGCCCCGGACTGCCTGAAAACGACAGCGACCCGTCGAACAGCCAAAAATGACGATTCTGCCCCTGACAGCAGAAAATTGCTGTTCCGGCCCAGAACTGCCCGAAACTCGTGATTTTTCGGTCAGCCAACCAGAAATCGCAGTTTCGGACCCGGACTGCTGAAAATCACTATTTGGGCCCCGGAATGCCTGAAACAACAGCGACCCGTCAGACAGTCGAAAATGACGATTCTGCCCCCGACAGCGGAAAATTGCTGTTCCGGCCCAGAACTGCCCGAAACTCGTGATTTTTCGGTCAGCCAACCAGAAATCGCAGCTTCGGACCCAGACCGCTGAAAATCACTATTTGGGCCCCGGACTGCCTAAAAACGACAGCGACCCGTCAGAAAGCCAAAAATGACGATTCGGCCCCTGACAGCGGAAAATCGCTGTTCCGGCCCAGAACTGCCCGAAACTCGTGATTTTTCGGTCAGCCAACCAGAAATCGCAGCTTCGGACCCAGACTGCTGAAAATCACTATTTGGGCCCCGGAATGCCTGAAGACGACAGCGACCCGTCAGACAGCCGAAAATGACGATTCTGCCCCCGACAGCGGAAAATTGCTTTTCCGGCCCAGAACTGCCCGAAACTCGTGATTTTTCGGTCAGCCAACCAGAAATCGCAGCTTCGGACCCAGACTGCTGAAAATCACTATTTGGGCCCCGGAATGCCTGAAGACGACAGCGACCCGTCAGACAGCCGAAAATGACGATTCTGCCCCCGACAGCGGAAAATTGCTTTTCCGGCCCAGAACTGCCCGAAACTCGTGATTTTTCGGTCAGCCAACCAGAAATCGCAGCTTCGGACCCAGACTGCTGAAAATCACTATTTGGGACCCGGAATACCTGAAAACGACAGCGACCCGTCAGACAGCCGAAAATGACGATTCTGCCCCTGACAGCAGAAAATTGCTGTTCCGGCCCAGAACTGCCCGAAACTCGTGATTTTTCGGTCAGCCAACTAGAAATCGTAGTTTCGGACCCGGACTGCTGAAAATCACTACTTGGGCCCCGGAATGCCTGAAACAACAGCGACCCGTCAGACAGTCGAAAATGACGATTCTGCCCCCGACAGCGGAAAATTGCTGTTCCGGCCCAGAACTGCCCGAAACTCGTGATTTTTCGGTCAGCCAACCAGAAATCGCAGCTTCGGACCCAGACCGCTGAAAATCACTATTTGGGCCCCGGAATGCCTAAAAACGACAGCGACCCGTCAGAAAGCCAAAAATGACGATTCGGCCCCTGACAGCGGAAAATCGCTGTTCCGGCCCAGAACTGCCCGAAACTCGTGATTTTTCGGTCAGCCAACCAGAAATCGCAGCTTCGGACCCAGACTGCTGAAAATCACTATTTGGGACCCGGAATACCTGAAAACGACAGCGACCCGTCAGACAGCCGAAAATGACGATTCTGCCCCTGACAGCAGAACATTGCTGTTCCGTCCCAGAACTGCCCGAAACTCGTGATTTTTCGTACAGCCAACCAGAAATCGCAGTTTCGGACCCAGACAGCAAAAAAACACTATTTGGGCCCCGGACAGCCAGAAAACGACAGCGACCCGTCGAACAGCCAAAAATGACGATTCGGCCCCCGATAGCGGAAAATCGCTGTTCTGGCCCAGAATATCCCGAAACTCGTGATTTTTCGTACAGCCAACCAAAAATCGCAGTTTCGGACCCAGACAGCTAGAAATCACTATTTGGGCCCCGGACAGTCTGAAAACGACAGCGACCCGTCGGACAGCCAAAAATGACGATTCGGCCCCCGATAGCGGAAAATCGCAGTTCTGGCCCAGAACATCCCGAAACTCGTGATTTTTCGTACAGCCAACCAGAAATCGCAGTTTCGGACCCAGACAGCAAAAAAACACTGTTTGGGCCCCGGACAGCCTGAAAACGACAGCGACCCGTCGGACAGCCAAAAATGACGATTCGGACCCCCATAGCGGAAAATCGCAGTTCTGGCCCAGAACATCCCGAAACTCGTGATTTTTCGTACAGCCAACCAGAAATCGCAGTTTCGGACCCAGACAGCTAAAAATCACTATTTGGGCCCTGGACAGCCTGAAAACGACAGCGACCCGTCGGACAGCCAAAAATGACGATTCGGCCCCCGATAGCAAAAAATCGCAGTTCTGGCCCAGAACATCCCGAAACTCGTGATTTTTCGTACAGCCAACCAGGAATCGCAGTTTCGGACCCAGACAGCTAAAAAACACTATTTGGGCCCCAGACAGCCTGAAAACGACAGCGACCCGTCGGACAGCCAAAAATGACGATTCTGCCCCTGACAGCAGAAAATTGCTGTTCCGGCCCAGAACTGCCCGAAACTCGTGATTTTTCGGTCAGCCAACTAGAAATCGTAGTTTCGGACCCGGACTGCTGAAAATCACTATTTGGGCCCCGGAATGCCTGAAACAACAGCGACCCGTCAGACAGTCGAAAATGACGATTCTGCCCCCGACAGCGGAAAATTGCTGTTCCGGCCCAGAACTGCCCGAAACTCGTGATTTTTCGGTCAGCCAACCAGAAATCGCAGCTTCGGACCCAGACCGCTGAAAATCACTATTTGGGCCCCGGACTGCCTAAAAACGACAGCGACCCGTCAGAAAGCCAAAAATGACGATTCGGCCCCTGACAGCGGAAAATCGCTGTTCCGGCCCAGAACTGCCCGAAACTCGTGATTTTTCGGTCAGCCAACCAGAAATCGCAGCTTCGGACCCAGACTGCTGAAAATCACTATTTGGGCCCCGGAATGCCTGAAGACGACAGCGACCCGTCAGACAGCCGAAAATGACGATTCTGCCCCCGACAGCGGAAAATTGCTTTTCCGGCCCAGAACTGCCCGAAACTCGTGATTTTTCGGTCAGCCAACCAGAAATCGCAGCTTCGGACCCAGACTGCTGAAAATCACTATTTGGGCCCCGGAATGCCTGAAGACGACAGCGACCCGTCAGACAGCCGAAAATGACGATTCTGCCCCCGACAGCGGAAAATTGCTTTTCCGGCCCAGAACTGCTCGAAACTCGTGATTTTTCGGTCAGCCAACCAGAAATCGCAGCTTCGGACCCAGACTGCTGAAAATCACTATTTGGGACCCGGAATACCTGAAAACGACAGCGACCCGTCAGACAGCCGAAAATGACGATTCTGCCCCTGACAGCAGAAAATTGCTGTTCCGGCCCAGAACTGCCCGAAACTCGTGATTTTTCGGTCAGCCAACTAGAAATCGTAGTTTCGGACCCGGACTGCTGAAAATCACTACTTGGGCCCCGGAATGCCTGAAACAACAGCGACCCGTCAGACAGTCGAAAATGACGATTCTGCCCCCGACAGCGGAAAATTGCTGTTCCGGCCCAGAACTGCCCGAAACTCGTGATTTTTCGGTCAGCCAACCAGAAATCGCAGCTTCGGACCCAGACCGCTGAAAATCACTATTTGGGCCCCGGAATGCCTAAAAACGACAGCGACCCGTCAGAAAGCCAAAAATGACGATTCGGCCCCTGACAGCGGAAAATCGCTGTTCCGGCCCAGAACTGCCCGAAACTCGTGATTTTTCGGTCAGCCAACCAGAAATCGCAGCTTCGGACCCAGACTGCTGAAAATCACTATTTGGGACCCGGAATACCTGAAAACGACAGCGACCCGTCAGACAGCCGAAAATGACGATTCTGCCCCTGACAGCAGAACATTGCTGTTCCGGCCCAGAACTGCCCGAAACTCGTGATTTTTCGTACAGCCAACCAGAAATCGCAGTTTCGGACCCAGACAGCAAAAAAACACTATTTGGGCCCCGGACAGCCAGAAAACGACAGCGACCCGTCGAACAGCCAAAAATGACGATTCGGCCCCCGATAGCGGAAAATCGCTGTTCTGGCCCAGAATATCCCGAAACTCGTGATTTTTCGTACAGCCAACCAAAAATCGCAGTTTCGGACCCAGACAGCTAGAAATCACTATTTGGGCCCCGGACAGTCTGAAAACGACAGCGACCCGTCGGACAGCCAAAAATGACGATTCGGCCCCCGATAGCGGAAAATCGCAGTTCTGGCCCAGAACATCCCGAAACTCGTGATTTTTCGTACAGCCAACCAAAAATCGCAGTTTCGGACCCAGACAGCTAGAAATCACTATTTGGGCCCCGGACAGTCTGAAAACGACAGCGACCCGTCGGACAGCCAAAAATGACGATTCGGCCCCCGATAGCGGAAAATCGCAGTTCTGGCCCAGAACATCCCGAAACTCGTGATTTTTCGTACAGCCAACCAGAAATCGCAGTTTCGGACCCAGACAGCAAAAAAACACTGTTTGGGCCCCAGACAGCCTGAAAACGACAGCGACCCGTCGAACAGCCAAAAATGACGATTCGGCCCCCGATAGCGAAAAATCGCAGTTCTGGCCCAGAACATCCTGAAACTCATGATTTATCTGACAGCCAACCAGAAATCGCAGTTTCGGACCCAGACAGCAAAAAAACACTATTTGGGCCCCGGACAGCCTGAAAACGACAGCGACCCGTCGAACAGCCAAAAATGACGATTCGGCCCCCGATAGCGGAAAATCGCAGTTCTGGCCCAGAACATCCCGAAACTCGTGATTTTTCGTACAGCCAACCAGAAATCGCAGTTTCGGACCCAGACAGCAAAAAAACACTGTTTGGGCCCCGGACAGCCTGAAAACGACAGCGACCCGTCGGACAGCCAAAAATGACGATTCGGACCCCCATAGCGGAAAATCGCAGTTCTGGCCCAGAACATCCCGAAACTCGTGATTTTTCGTACAGCCAACCAGAAATCGCAGTTTCGGACCCAGACAGCTAAAAATCACTATTTGGGCCCCGGACAGCCTGAAAACGACAGCGACCCGTCGGACAGCCAAAAATGACGATTCGGCCCCCGATAGCAAAAAATCGCAGTTCTGGCCCAGAACATCCCGAAACTCGTGATTTTTCGTACAGCCAACCAGGAATCGCAGTTTCGGACCCAGACAGCTAAAAAACACTATTTGGGCCCCAGACAGCCTGAAAACGACAGCGACCCGTCGAACAGCCAAAAATGACGATTCGGCCCCCGATAGCGAAAAATCGCAGTTCTGGCCCAGAACATCCTGAAACTCATGATTTATCTGACAGCCAACCAGAAATCGCAGTTTCGGACCCAGACAGCAAAAAAACACTATTTGGGCCCCGGACAGCCTGAAAACGACAGCGACCCGTCGAACAGCCAAAAATGACGATTCGGCCCCCGATAGCAGAAAATCGCAGTTCTGGCCCAGAACATCCCGAAACTCGTGATTTTTCGTACAGCCAACCAGAAATCGCAGTTTCGGACCCAGACAGCTAAAACGACAGCGACCCGTCGGACAGCCAAAAATGACGATTCGGCCCCCGATAGCGGAAAATCGCAGTTCTGGCCCAGAACATCCCGAAACTCGTGATTTTTCGTACAGCCAACCAGAAATCGCAGTTTCGGACCCAGACAGCAAAAAAACACTATTTGGGCCCCGGACAGCCTGAAAACGACAGCGACCCGTCGGACAGCCAAAAATGACGATTTGGCCCCCGATAGCGGAAAATCGCAGTTTTGGCCCAGAACATCCCGAAACTCGTGATTTTTCGTACAGCCAACCAGAAATCGCAGTTTCGGACCCAGACAGCTAAAACGACAGCGACCCGTCGGACAGCCAAAAATGACGATTCGGCCCCCGATAGCGGAAAATCGCAGTTCTGGCCCAGAACATCCCGAAACTCGTGATTTTTCGAACAGCCAACCAGAAATCGCAGTTTCGGACCCAGACAGCAAAAAAACACTATTTGGGCCCCGGACAGCCTGAAAACGACAGCGACCCGTCGGACAGCCAAAAATGACGATTCGGCCCCCGATAGCGGAAAATCGCAGTTCTGGCCCAGAACATCCCGAAACTCGTGATTTTTCGTACAGCCAACCAGAAATCGCAGTTTCGGACCCAGACAGCTAAAACGACAGCGACCCGTCGGACAGCCAAAAATGACGATTCGGCCCCCGATAGCGGAAAATCGCAGTTCTGGCCCAGAACATCCCGAAACTCGTGATTTTTCGTACAGCCAACCAGAAATCGCAGTTTCGGACCCAGACAGCAAAAAAACACTATTTGGGCCCCGGACAGCCTGAAAACGACAGCGACCCGTCGGACAGCCAAAAATGACGATTTGGCCCCCGATAGCGGAAAATCGCAGTTTTGGCCCAGAACATCCCGAAACTCGTGATTTTTCGTACAGCCAACCAGAAATCGCAGTTTCGGACCCAGACAGCTAAAACGACAGCGACCCGTCGGACAGCCAAAAATGACGATTCGGCCCCCGATAGCGGAAAATCGCAGTTCTGGCCCAGAACATCCCGAAACTCGTGATTTTTCGAACAGCCAACCAGAAATCGCAGTTTCGGACCCAGACAGCAAAAAAACACTATTTGGGCCCCGGACAGCCTGAAAACGACAGCGACCCGTCGGACAGCCAAAAATGACGATTCGGCCCCCGATAGCGGAAAATCGCAGTTCTGGCCCAGAACATCCCGAAACTCGTGATTTTTCGTACAGCCAACCAGAAATCGCAGTTTCGGACCCAGACAGCAAAAAAACACTATTTGGGCCCCGGGCAGCCTGAAAACGACAGCGACCCGTCGGACAGCCAAAAATGACGATTCGGCCCCCGATAGCGGAAAATCGCAGTTCTGGCCCAGAACATCCCGAAACTCGTGATTTTTCGTACAGCCAACCAGAAATCGCAGTTTCGGACCCAGACAGCTAAAACGACAGCGACCCGTCGGACAGCCAAAAATGACGATTCGGCCCTCGATAGCGGAAAATCGCAGTTCTGGCGCAGAACATCCCGAAACTCGTGATTTTTCGTACAGCCAACCAGAAATCGCAGTTTCGGACCCAGACAGCAAAAAAACACTATTTGGGCCCCGGACAGCCTGAAAACGACTGCGACCCGTCGGACAGCCAAAAAGGACGATTCGGCCCCCGATAGCGGAAAATCGCAGTTCTGGCCCAGAACATCCCGAAACTCGTGATTTTTCGTACAGCCAACCAGAAATCGCAGTTTCGGACCCAGACAGCTAAAAATCACTACTTGGGCCCCGGAAATCCTGAAAACGACAGCGACCCGTCGGACAGCCAAAAATGACGATTCGGCCCCCGATAGCGGAAAATCGCAGTTCTGGCCCAGAACATCCCGAAACTCGTGATTTTTCGTACAGCCAACCAGGAGTCGCAGTTTCGGACCCCGACAGCTAAAAAACACTATTTGGGCCCCGGACAGCCTGAAAACGACAGCGACCCGTCGAACATCCAAAAATGACGATTCGGCCCCCGATAGCGGAAAATTGCAGTTCTGGCCCAGAACATCCCGAAACTCGTGATTTTTCGTACAGCCAACCAGAAATCGCAGTTTCGGACCCAGACAGCAAAAAAACACTATTTGGGCCCCGGACAGCCTGAAAACGACAGCGACCCGTCGGACAGCCAAAAATGACGATTCGGCCCCCGATAGCGGAAAATCGCAGTTCTGGCCCAGAACATCCCGAAACTCGTGATTTTTCGTACAGCCAACCAGAAATCGCAGTTTCGGACCCAGACAGCTAAAATGACAGCGACCCGTCGGACAGCCAAAAATGACGATTCGGCCCCCGATAGCGGAAAATCGCAGTTCTGGCCCAGAACATCCCGAAACTCGTGATTTTTCGTACAGCCAACCAGAAATCGCAGTTTCGGACCCAGACAGCAAAAAAACACTATTTGGGCCCCGGACAGCCTGAAAACGACAGCGACCCGTCGGACAGCCAAAAATGACGATTCGGCCCCCGATAGCGGAAAATCGCAGTTCTGGCCCAGAACATCCCGAAACTCGTGATTTTTCGTACAGCCAACCAGAAATCGCAGTTTCGGACCCAGACAGCTAAAAATCACTATTTGGGCCCCGGACAGCCTGAAAACGACAGCGACCCGTCGGACAGCCAAAAATGACGATTCGGCCCCCGATAGCAAAAAATCGCAGTTCTGGCCCAGAACATCCCGAAACTCGTGATTTTTCGTACAGCCAACCAGTGATCGCAGTTTCGGACCCAGACAGCGAAAAATCACTACTTGGGCCCCGGAAATCCAGAAAACGACAGCGACCCGTCGGACAGCCAAAAATGACGATTCGGCCCCCGATAGCGGAAAATCGCAGTTCTGGCCCAGAACATCCCGAAACTCGTGATTTTTCGTACAGCCAACCAGGAATCGCAGTTTCGGACCCAGACAGCTAAAAAACACTATTTGGGCCCCGGACAGCCTGAAAACGACAGCGACCCGTCGAACAGCCAAAAATGACGATTCGGCCCCCGATAGCGGAAAATTGCAGTTCTGGCCCAGAACATCCCGAAACTCGTGATTTTTCGTACAGCCAACCAGAAATCGCAGTTTCGGACCCAGACAGCAAAAAAACACTATTTGGGCCCCGGACAGCCTGAAAACGACAGCGACCCGTCGGACAGCCAAAAATGACGATTCGGCCCCCGATAGCGGAAAATCGCAGTTCTGGCCCAGAACATCCCGAAACTCGTGATTTTTCGTACAGCCAACCAGAAATCGCAGTTTCGGACCCAGACAGCTAAAACGACAGCGACCCGACGGACAGCCAAAAATGACGATTCGGCCCCCGATAGCGGAAAATCGCAGTTCTGGCCCAGAACATCCCGAAACTCGTGATTTTTCGTACAGCCAACCAGAAATCGCAGTTTCGGACCCAGACAGCAAAAAAACACTATTTAGGCCCCGGACAGCCTGAAAACGACAGCGACCCGTCGAACAGCCAAAAATGACGATTCGGCCCCCGATAGCGGAAAATCGCAGTTCTGGCCCAGAATATCCCGAAACTCGTGATTTTTCGTACAGCCAACCAGAAATCGCAGTTTCGGACCCAGACAGCAAAAAAACACTATTTGGGCCCCGGACAGCCTGAAAACGACAGCGACCCGTCGAACAGCCAAAAATGACGATTCGGCCCCCGATAGCGGAAAATTGCAGTTCTGGCCCAGAACATCCCGAAACTCGTGATTTTTCGTACAGCCAACCAGAAATCGCAGTTTCGGACCCTGACAGCTAAAAAACAATATTTGGGCCCCGGACAGCCTGAAAACGACAGCGACCCGTCGAACAGCCAAAAATGACGATTCGGCCCCCGATACCGGAAAATTGCAGTTCTGGCCCAGAACATCCCGAAACTCGTGATTTTTCGTACAGCCAACCAGAAATCGCAGTTTCGGACCCAGACAGCTAAAACGACAGCGACCCGACGGACAGCCAAAAATGACGATTCGGCCCCCGATAGCGGAAAATCGCAGTTCTGGCCCAGAACATCCCGAAACTCGTGATTTTTCGTACAGCCAACCAGAAAACGCAGTTTCGGACCCAGACTGCTGAAAATCACTATTTGGGCCCCGGACAGCCAGATAACGACAGCGACCCGTCGGACAGCCAAAAATGACGATTCGGCCCCCGATTGCGGAAAATCGCAGTTCTGGCCCAGAACATCCCGAAACTCGTGATTTTTCGTACAGCCAACCAGAAATCGCAGTTTCGGACCCAGACAGCTAAAAATCACTATTTGGGCCCCGGACAGCCAGAAAACGACAGCGACCCGTCAGACAGCCAAAAATGACGATTCGGCCCCCGATAGCGGAAAATCGCAGTTCTGGCCCAGAACATCCCGAAACTCGTGATTTTTCGTACAGCCAACCAGAAATCGCAGTTTCGGACCCAGACAGCAAAAAAACACTATTTGGGCCCCGGACAGCCTGAAAACGACAGCGACCCGTCGAACAGCCAAAAATGACGATTCGGCCCCCGATAGCGGAAAATCGCAGTTCTGGCCCAGAACATCCCGAAACTCGTGATTTTTCGTACAGCCAACCAGAAATCGCAGTTTCGGACCCAGACAGCTAAAAATCACTATTTGGGCCCCGGACAGCCAGAAAACGACAGCGACCCGTCAGACAGCCAAAAATGACGATTCGGCCCCCGATAGCGAAAAATCGCAGTTCTGGCCCAGAACATCCCGAAACTCGTGATTTTTCGTACAGCCAACCAGAAATCGCAGTTTCGGACCCTGACAGCTAAAAAACACTATTTGGGCCCCGGACAGCCTGAAAACGACAGCGACCCGTCAAACAGCCAAAAAAGACGATTCAGCCCCCGATAGCGGAAAATCGCTGTTCTGGCCCAGAACATCCCGAAACTCGTGATTTTTCGTACAGCCAACCAGAAAACGCAGTTTCGGACCCAGACAGCAAAAAATCACTATTTGGGCCCCGGACAGCCAGAAAACGACAGCGACCCGTCAGACAGCCAAAAATGACGATTCGGCCCCCGATAGCGAAAAATCGCAGTTCTGGCCCAGAACATCCCGAAACTCGTGATTTTTCGTACAGCCAACCAGAAATCGCAGTTTCGGACCCTGACAGCTAAAAAACACTATTTGGGCACCGGACAGCCTGAAAACGACAGCGACCCGTCGAACAGCCAAAAATGACGATTCGGCCCCCGATAGCGGAAAATCGCAGTTCTGGCCCAGAACATCCCGAAACTCGTGATTTTTCGTACAGCCAACCAGAAATCGCAGTTTCGGACCCAGACAGCTAAAAATCACTATTTGGGCCCCGGACAGCCAGAAAACGACAGCGACCCGTCAGACAGCCAAAAATGACGATTCGGCCCCCGATAGCGAAAAATCGCAGTTCTGGCCCAGAACATCCCGAAACTCGTGATTTTTCGTACAGCCAACCAGAAATCGCAGTTTCGGACCCAGACAGCAAAAAAACTCTATTTGGGCCCCGGACAGCCTGAAAACGACAGCGACCCGTCGAACAGCCAAAAATGACGATTCGGCCCCCGATAGCGGAAAATCGCAGTTCATGCCCAGAACATCCCGAAACTCGTGATTTTTCGTACAGCCAACCAGAAATCGCAGTTTCGGACCCTGACAGCTAAAAAACACTATTTGGGCCCCGGACAGCCTGAAAACGATAGCGACCCGTCAAACAGCCAAAAAAGACGATTCAGCCCCCGACTACGGAAAATCGCTGTTCTGGCCCAGAACATCCCGAAACTCGTGATTTTTCTGACAGCCAACCAGAAAACGCAGTTTCGGACCCAGACTGCTGAAAATC
Source organism: Delonix regia (assembly GCA_037074485.1). Classification (NCBI taxonomy): domain Eukaryota; kingdom Viridiplantae; phylum Streptophyta; class Magnoliopsida; order Fabales; family Fabaceae; genus Delonix; species Delonix regia. The sequence continues at coordinate 40,635,349 of CM073454.1, read as the reverse complement.
ACTATTTGGGCCCCGGACAGCCAGATAACGACAGCGACCCGTCGGACAGCCAAAAATGACGATTCGGCCCCCAATTGCGGAAAATCGCAGTTCTGGCCCAGAACATCCCGAAACTCGTGATTTTTCGTACAGCCAACCAGAAATCGCAGTTTCGGACCCAGACAGCTAAAAATCACTATTTGGGCCCCGGACAGCCTGAAAACGACAGCGACCCGTCAGACAGCCAAAAATGACGATTCGGCCCCCGATAGCGGAAAATCGCAGTTCTGGCCCAGAACATCCCGAAACTCGTGATTTTTCGTACAGCCAACCAGAAATCGCAGTTTCGGACCCTGACAGCTAAAAAACACTATTTGGGCCCCGGACAGCCTGAAAACGATAGCGACCCGTCAAATAGCCAAAAAAGACGATTCAGCCCCCGATAGCGAAAAATCGCTGTTCTGGCCCAGAACATCCCGAAACTCGTGATTTTTCTGACAGCCAACCAGAAAACGCAGTTTCGGACCCAGACAGCTAAAAATCACTATTTGGGCCCCGGACAGCCAGAAAACGACAGCGACCCGTCAGACAGCCAAAAATGACGATTCGGCCCCCGATAGCGAAAAATCGCAGTTCTGGCGCAGAACATCCCGAAACTCGTGATTTTTCGTACAGCCAACCAGAAATCGCAGTTTCGGACCCTGACAGCTAAAAAACACTATTTGGGCCCCGGACAGCCTGAAAACGACAGCGACCCGTCAAACAGCCAAAAAAGACGATTCAGCCCCCGATAGCGGAAAATCGCTGTTCTGGCCCAGAACATCCCGAAACTCGTGATTTTTCGTACAGCCAACCAGAAAACGCAGTTTCGGACCCAGACAGCAAAAAATCACTATTTGGGCCCCGGACAGCCAGAAAACGACAGCGACCCGTCAGACAGCCAAAAATGACGATTCGGCCCCCGATAGCGAAAAATCGCAGTTCTGGCCCAGAACATCCCGAAACTCGTGATTTTTCGTACAGCCAACCAGAAATCGCAGTTTCGGACCCTGACAGCTAAAAAACACTATTTGGGCCCCGGACAGCCTGAAAACGACAGCGACCCGTCGAACAGCCAAAAATGACGATTCGGCCCCCGATAGCGGAAAATCGCAGTTCTGGCCCAGAACATCCCGAAACTCGTGATTTTTCGTACAGCCAACCAGAAATCGCAGTTTCGGACCCAGACAGCTAAAAATCACTATTTGGGCCCCGGACAGCCAGAAAACGACAGCGACCCGTCAGACAGCCAAAAATGACGATTCGGCCCCCGATAGCGAAAAATCGCTGTTCTGGCCCAGAACATCCCGAAACTCGTGATTTTTCTGACAGCCAACCAGAAAACGCAGTTTCGGACCCAGACAGCTAAAAATCACTATTTAGGCCCCGGACAGCCAGAAAACGACAGCGACCCGTCAGACAGCCAAAAATGACGATTCGGCCCCCGATAGCGAAAAATCGCAGTTCTGGCGCAGAACATCCCGAAACTCGTGATTTTTCGTACAGCCAACCAGAAATCGCAGTTTCGGACCCTGACAGCTAAAAAACACTATTTGGGCCCCGGACAGCCTGAAAACGACAGCGACCCGTCAAACAGCCAAAAAAGACGATTCAGCCCCCGATAGCGGAAAATCGCTGTTCTGGCCCAGAACATCCCGAAACTCGTGATTTTTCGTACAGCCAACCAGAAAACGCAGTTTCGGACCCAGACAGCAAAAAATCACTATTTGGGCCCCGGACAGCCAGAAAACGACAGCGACCCGTCAGACAGCCAAAAATGACGATTCGGCCCCCGATAGCGAAAAATCGCAGTTCTGGCCCAGAACATCCCGAAACTCGTGATTTTTCGTACAGCCAACCAGAAATCGCAGTTTCGGACCCTGACAGCTAAAAAACACTATTTGGGCCCCGGACAGCCTGAAAACGACAGCGACCCGTCGAACAGCCAAAAATGACGATTCGGCCCCCGATAGCGGAAAATCGCAGTTCTGGCCCAGAACATCCCGAAACTCGTGATTTTTCGTATAGCCAACCAGAAATCGCAGTTTCGGACCCAGACAGCTAAAAATCACTATTTGGGCCCCGGACAGCCAGAAAACGACAGCGACCCGTCAGACAGCCAAAAATGACGATTCGGCCCCCGATAGCGAAAAATCGCAGTTCTGGCCCAGAACATCCCGAAACTCGTGATTTTTCGTACAGCCAACCAGAAATCGCAGTTTCGGACCCAGACAGCAAAAAAACTCTATTTGGGCCCCGGACAGCCTGAAAACGACAGCGACCCGTCGAACAGCCAAAAATGACGATTCGGCCCCCGATAGCGGAAAATCGCAGTTCATGCCCAGAACATCCCGAAACTCGTGATTTTTCGTACAGCCAACCAGAAATCGCAGTTTCGGACCCTGACAGCTAAAAAACACTATTTGGGCCCCGGACAGCCTGAAAACGACAGCGACCCGTCAAACAGCCAAAAAAGACGATTCAGCCCCCGATAGCGGAAAATCGCTGTTCTGGCCCAGAACATCCCGAAACTCGTGATTTTTCGTACAGCCAACCAGAAAACGCAGTTTCGGACCCAGACAGCAAAAAATCACTATTTGGGCCCCGGACAGCCAGAAAACGACAGCGACCCGTCAGACAGCCAAAAATGACGATTCGGCCCCCGATAGCGAAAAATCGCAGTTCTGGCCCAGAACATCCCGAAACTCGTGATTTTTCGTACAGCCAACCAGAAATCGCAGTTTCGGACCCTGACAGCTAAAAAACACTATTTGGGCCCCGGACAGCCTGAAAACGACAGCGACCCGTCGAACAGCCAAAAATGACGATTCGGCCCCCGATAGCGGAAAATCGCAGTTCTGGCCCAGAACATCCCGAAACTCGTGATTTTTCGTACAGCCAACCAGAAATCGCAGTTTCGGACCCAGACAGCTAAAAATCACTATTTGGGCCCCGGACAGCCAGAAAACGACAGCGACCCGTCAGACAGCCAAAAATGACGATTCGGCCCCCGATAGCGAAAAATCGCAGTTCTGGCCCAGAACATCCCGAAACTCGTGATTTTTCGTACAGCCAACCAGAAATCGCAGTTTCGGACCCAGACAGCAAAAAAACTCTATTTGGGCCCCGGACAGCCTGAAAACGACAGCGACCCGTCGAACAGCCAAAAATGACGATTCGGCCCCCGATAGCGGAAAATCGCAGTTCATGCCCAGAACATCCCGAAACTCGTGATTTTTCGTACAGCCAACCAGAAATCGCAGTTTCGGACCCTGACAGCTAAAAAACACTATTTGGGCCCCGGACAGCCTGAAAACGACAGCGACCCGTCAAACAGCCAAAAAAGACGATTCAGCCCCCGATAGCGGAAAATCGCTGTTCTGGCCCAGAACATCCCGAAACTCGTGATTTTTCGTACAGCCAACCAGAAAACGCAGTTTCGGACCCAGACAGCAAAAAATCACTATTTGGGCCCCGGACAGCCAGAAAACGACAGCGACCCGTCAGACAGCCAAAAATGACGATTCGGCCCCCGATAGCGAAAAATCGCAGTTCTGGCCCAGAACATCCCGAAACTCGTGATTTTTCGTACAGCCAACCAGAAATCGCAGTTTCGGACCCTGACAGCTAAAAAACACTATTTGGGCCCCGGACAGCCTGAAAACGACAGCGACCCGTCGAACAGCCAAAAATGACGATTCGGCCCCCGATAGCGGAAAATCGCAGTTCTGGCCCAGAACATCCCGAAACTCGTGATTTTTCGTACAGCCAACCAGAAATCGCAGTTTCGGACCCAGACAGCTAAAAATCACTATTTGGGCCCCGGACAGCCAGAAAACGACAGCGACCCGTCAGACAGCCAAAAATGACGATTCGGCCCCCGATAGCGAAAAATCGCAGTTCTGGCCCAGAACATCCCGAAACTCGTGATTTTTCGTACAGCCAACCAGAAATCGCAGTTTCGGACCCAGACAGCTAAAAATCACTATTTGGGCCCCGGACAGCCTGAAAACGACAGCGACCCGTCAGACAGCCAAAAATGACGATTCGGCCCCCGATAGCGGAAAATCGCAGTTCTGGCCCAGAACATCCCGAAACTCGTGATTTTTCGTACAGCCAACCAGAAATCGCAGTTTCGGACCCAGACAGCAAAAAAACTCTATTTGGGCCCCGGACAGCCTGAAAACGACAGCGACCCGTCGAACAGCCAAAAATGACGATTCGGCCCCCGATAGCGGAAAATCGCAGTTCTGGCCCAGAACATCCCGAAACTCGTGATTTTTCGTACAGCCAACCAGAAATCGCAGTTTCGGACCCAGACAGCTAAAAATCACTATTTGGGCCCCGGACAGCCTGAAAACGACAGCGACCCGTCAGACAGCCAAAAATGACGATTCGGCCCCCGATAGCGGAAAATCGCAGTTCTGGCCCAGAACATCCCGAAACTCGTGATTTTTCGTACAGCCAACCAGAAATCGCAGTTTCGGACCCAGACAGCTAAAAATCACTATTTGGGCCCCGGACAGCCTGAAAACGACAGCGACCCGTCAGACAGCCAAAAATGACGATTCGGCCCCCGATAGCGAAAAATCGCAGTTCTGGCCCAGAACATCCCGAAACTCGTGATTTTTCGTACAGCCAACCAGAAATCGCAGTTTCGGACCCTGACAGCTAAAAAACACTATTTGGGCCCCGGACAGCCTGAAAACGATAGCGACCCGTCAAACAGCCAAAAAAGACGATTCAGCCCCCGATAGCGAAAAATCGCTGTTCTGGCCCAGAACATCCCGAAACTCGTGATTTTTCTGACAGCCAACCAGAAAACGCAGTTTCGGACCCAGACAGCTAAAAATCACTATTTGGGCCCCGGACAGCCAGAAAACGACAGCGACCCGTCAGACAGCCAAAAATGACGATTCGGCCCCCGATAGCGAAAAATCGCAGTTCTGGCGCAGAACATCCCGAAACTCGTGATTTTTCGTACAGCCAACCAGAAATCGCAGTTTCGGACCCTGACAGCTAAAAAACACTATTTGGGCCCCGGACAGCCTGAAAACGACAGCGACCCGTCAAACAGCCAAAAAAGACGATTCAGCCCCCGATAGCGGAAAATCGCTGTTCTGGCCCAGAACATCCCGAAACTCGTGATTTTTCGTACAGCCAACCAGAAAACGCAGTTTCGGACCCAGACAGCAAAAAATCACTATTTGGGCCCCGGACAGCCAGAAAACGACAGCGACCCGTCAGACAGCCAAAAATGACGATTCGGCCCCCGATAGCGAAAAATCGCAGTTCTGGCCCAGAACATCCCGAAACTCGTGATTTTTCGTACAGCCAACCAGAAATCGCAGTTTCGGACCCTGACAGCTAAAAAACACTATTTGGGCCCCGGACAGCCTGAAAACGACAGCGACCCGTCGAACAGCCAAAAATGACGATTCGGCCCCCGATAGCGGAAAATCGCAGTTCTGGCCCAGAACATCCCGAAACTCGTGATTTTTCGTACAGCCAACCAGAAATCGCAGTTTCGGACCCAGACAGCTAAAAATCACTATTTGGGCCCCGGACAGCCAGAAAACGACAGCGACCCGTCAGACAGCCAAAAATGACGATTCGGCCCCCGATAGCGAAAAATCGCAGTTCTGGCCCAGAACATCCCGAAACTCGTGATTTTTCGTACAGCCAACCAGAAATCGCAGTTTCGGACCCAGACAGCAAAAAAACTCTATTTGGGCCCCGGACAGCCTGAAAACGACAGCGACCCGTCGAACAGCCAAAAATGACGATTCGGCCCCCGATAGCGGAAAATCGCAGTTCATGCCCAGAACATCCCGAAACTCGTGATTTTTCGTACAGCCAACCAGAAATCGCAGTTTCGGACCCTGACAGCTAAAAAACACTATTTGGGCCCCGGACAGCCAGAAAACGACAGCGACCCGTCAGACAGCCAAAAATGACGATTCGGCCCCCGATAGCGAAAAATCGCAGTTCTGGCCCAGAACATCCCGAAACTCGTGATTTTTCGTACAGCCAACCAGAAATCGCAGTTTCGGACCCAGACAGCAAAAAAACTCTATTTGGGCCCCGGACAGCCTGAAAACGACAGCGACCCGTCGAACAGCCAAAAATGACGATTCGGCCCCCGATAGCGGAAAATCGCAGTTCATGCCCAGAACATCCCGAAACTCGTGATTTTTCGTACAGCCAACCAGAAATCGCAGTTTCGGACCCTGACAGCTAAAAAACACTATTTGGGCCCCGGACAGCCAGAAAACGACAGCGACCCGTCAGACAGCCAAAAATGACGATTCGGCCCCCGATAGCGAAAAATCGCAGTTCTGGCCCAGAACATCCCGAAACTCGTGATTTTTCGTACAGCCAACCAGAAATCGCAGTTTCGGACCCAGACAGCAAAAAAACTCTATTTGGGCCCCGGACAGCCTGAAAACGACAGCGACCCGTCGAACAGCCAAAAATGACGATTCGGCCCCCGATAGCGGAAAATCGCAGTTCATGCCCAGAACATCCCGAAACTCGTGATTTTTCGTACAGCCAACCAGAAATCGCAGTTTCGGACCCTGACAGCTAAAAAACACTATTTGGGCCCCGGACAGCCTGAAAACGATAGCGACCCGTCAAACAGCCAAAAAAGACGATTCAGCCCCCGACTACGGAAAATCGCTGTTCTGGCCCAGAACATCCCGAAACTCGTGATTTTTCTGACAGCCAACCAGAAAACGCAGTTTCGGACCCAGACTGCTGAAAATCACTATTTGGGCCCCGGACAGCCAGATAACGACAGCGACCCGTCGGACAGCCAAAAATGACGATTCGGCCCCCGATTGCGGAAAATCGCAGTTCTGGCCCAGAACATCCCGAAACTCGTGATTTTTCGTACAGCCAACCAGAAATCGCAGTTTCGGACCCAGACAGCTAAAAATCACTATTTGGGCCCCGGACAGCCTGAAAACGACAGCGACCCGTCAGACAGCCAAAAATGACGATTCGGCCCCCGATAGCGGAAAATCGCAGTTCTGGCCCAGAACATCCCGAAACTCGTGATTTTTCGTACAGCCAACCAGAAATCGCAGTTTCGGACCCAGACAGCAAAAAAACACTATTTGGGCCCCGGACAGCCTGAAAACGACAGCGACCCGTCGAACAGCCAAAAATGACGATTCGGCCCCCGATAGCGGAAAATCGCAGTTCTGGCCCAGAACATCCCGAAACTCGTGATTTTTCGTACAGCCAACCAGAAATCGCAGTTTCGGACCCAGACAGCTAAAAATCACTATTTGGGCCCGGGACAGCCAGAAAACGACAGCGACCCGTCAGACAGCCAAAAATGACGATTCGGCCCCCGATAGCGGAAAATCGCAGTTCTGGCCCAGAACATCCCGAAACTCGTGATTTTTCGTACAGCCAACCAGAAATCGCAGTTTCGGACCCAGACAGCTAAAAATCACTATTTGGGCCCCGGACAGCCAGAAAACGACAGCGACCCGTCAGACAGCCAAAAATGACGATTCGGCCCCCGATAGCGAAAAATCGCAGTTCTGGCCCAGAACATCCCGAAACTCGTGATTTTTCGTACAGCCAACCAGAAATCGCAGTTTCGGACCCTGACAGCTAAAAAACACTATTTGGGCCCCGGACAGCCTGAAAACGATAGCGACCCGTCAAACAGCCAAAAAAGACGATTCAGCCCCCGATAGCGAAAAATCGCTGTTCTGGCCCAGAACATCCCGAAACTCGTGATTTTTCTGACAGCCAACCAGAAAACGCAGTTTCGGACCCAGACAGCTAAAAATCACTATTTGGGCCCCGGACAGCCAGAAAACGACAGCGACCCGTCAGACAGCCAAAAATGACGATTCGGCCCCCGATAGCGAAAAATCGCAGTTCTGGCGCAGAACATCCCGAAACTCGTGATTTTTCGTACAGCCAACCAGAAATCGCAGTTTCGGACCCTGACAGCTAAAAAACACTATTTGGGCCCCGGACAGCCTGAAAACGACAGCGACCCGTCAAACAGCCAAAAAAGACGATTCAGCCCCCGATAGCGGAAAATCGCTGTTCTGGCCCAGAACATCCCGAAACTCGTGATTTTTCGTACAGCCAACCAGAAAACGCAGTTTTGGACCCAGACAGCAAAAAATCACTATTTGGGCCCCGGACAGCCAGAAAACGACAGCGACCCGTCAGACAGCCAAAAATGACGATTCGGCCCCCGATAGCGAAAAATCGCAGTTCTGGCCCAGAACATCCCGAAACTCGTGATTTTTCGTACAGCCAACCAGAAATCGCAGTTTCGGACCCTGACAGCTAAAAAACACTATTTGGGCCCCGGACAGCCTGAAAACGACAGCGACCCGTCGAACAGCCAAAAATGACGATTCGGCCCCCGATAGCGGAAAATCGCAGTTCTGGCCCAGAACATCCCGAAACTCGTGATTTTTCGTACAGCCAACCAGAAATCGCAGTTTCGGACCCAGACAGCTAAAAATCACTATTTGGGCCCCGGACAGCCAGAAAACGACAGCGACCCGTCAGACAGCCAAAAATGACGATTCGGCCCCCGATAGCGAAAAATCGCAGTTCTGGCCCAGAACATCCCGAAACTCGTGATTTTTCGTACAGCCAACCAGAAATCGCAGTTTCGGACCCAGACAGCAAAAAAACTCTATTTGGGCCCCGGACAGCCTGAAAACGACAGCGACCCGTCGAACAGCCAAAAATGACGATTCGGCCCCCGATAGCGGAAAATCGCAGTTCATGCCCAGAACATCCCGAAACTCGTGATTTTTCGTACAGCCAACCAGAAATCGCAGTTTCGGACCCTGACAGCTAAAAAACACTATTTGGGCCCCGGACAGCCAGAAAACGACAGCGACCCGTCAGACAGCCAAAAATGACGATTCGGCCCCCGATAGCGAAAAATCGCAGTTCTGGCCCAGAACATCCCGAAACTCGTGATTTTTCGTACAGCCAACCAGAAATCGCAGTTTCGGACCCAGACAGCAAAAAAACTCTATTTGGGCCCCGGACAGCCTGAAAACGACAGCGACCCGTCGAACAGCCAAAAATGACGATTCGGCCCCCGATAGCGGAAAATCGCAGTTCATGCCCAGAACATCCCGAAACTCGTGATTTTTCGTACAGCCAACCAGAAATCGCAGTTTCGGACCCTGACAGCTAAAAATCACTATTTGGGCCCCGGACAGCCAGAAAACGACAGCGACCCGTCAGACAGCCAAAAATGACGATTCGGCCCCCGATAGCGAAAAATCGCAGTTCTGGCGCAGAACATCCCGAAACTCGTGATTTTTCGTACAGCCAACCAGAAATCGCAGTTTCGGACCCTGACAGCTAAAAAACACTATTTGGGCCCCGGACAGCCTGAAAACGACAGCGACCCGTCAAACAGCCAAAAAAGACGATTCAGCCCCCGATAGCGGAAAATCGCTGTTCTGGCCCAGAACATCCCGAAACTCGTGATTTTTCGTACAGCCAACCAGAAAACGCAGTTTCGGACCCAGACAGCAAAAAATCACTATTTGGGCCCCGGACAGCCAGAAAACGACAGCGACCCGTCAGGCAGCCAAAAATGACGATTCGGCCCCCGATAGCGAAAAATCGCAGTTCTGGCCCAGAACATCCCGAAACTCGTGATTTTTCGTACAGCCAACCAGAAATCGCAGTTTCGGACCCTGACAGCTAAAAAACACTATTTGGGCCCCGGACAGCCTGAAAACGACAGCGACCCGTCGAACAGCCAAAAATGACGATTCGGCCCCCGATAGCGGAAAATCGCAGTTCTGGCCCAGAACATCCCGAAACTCGTGATTTTTCGTACAGCCAACCAGAAATCGCAGTTTCGGACCCAGACAGCTAAAAATCACTATTTGGGCCCCGGACAGCCAGAAAACGACAGCGACCCGTCAGACAGCCAAAAATGACGATTCGGCCCCCGATAGCGAAAAATCGCAGTTCTGGCCCAGAACATCCCGAAACTCGTGATTTTTCGTACAGCCAACCAGAAATCGCAGTTTCGGACCCAGACAGCTAAAAATCACTATTTGGGCCCGGGACAGCCAGAAAACGACAGCGACCCGTCAGACAGCCAAAAATGACGATTCGGCCCCCGATAGCGGAAAATCGCAGTTCTGGCCCAGAACATCCCGAAACTCGTGATTTTTCGTACAGCCAACCAGAAATCGCAGTTTCGGACCCAGACAGCTAAAAATCACTATTTGGGCCCCGGACAGCCAGAAAACGACAGCGACCCGTCAGGCAGCCAAAAATGACGATTCGGCCCCCGATAGCGAAAAATCGCAGTTCTGGCCCAGAACATCCCGAAACTCGTGATTTTTCGTACAGCCAACCAGAAATCGCAGTTTCGGACCCAGACAGCAAAAAAACTCTATTTGGGCCCCGGACAGCCTGAAAACGACAGCGACCCGTCGAACAGCCAAAAATGACGATTCGGCCCCCGATAGCGGAAAATCGCAGTTCATGCCCAGAACATCCCGAAACTCGTGATTTTTCGTACAGCCAACCAGAAATCGCAGTTTCGGACCCTGACAGCTAAAAAACACTATTTGGGCCCCGGACAGCCTGAAAACGATAGCGACCCGTCAAACAGCCAAAAAAGACGATTCAGCCCCCGACTACGGAAAATCGCTGTTCTGGCCCAGAACATCCCGAAACTCGTGATTTTTCTGACAGCCAACCAGAAAACGCAGTTTCGGACCCAGACTGCTGAAAATCACTATTTGGGCCCCGGACAGCCAGATAACGACAGCGACCCGTCGGACAGCCAAAAATGACGATTCGGCCCCCGATTGCGGAAAATCGCAGTTCTGGCCCAGAACATCCCGAAACTCGTGATTTTTCGTACAGCCAACCAGAAATCGCTGTTTCGGACCCAGACAGCTAAAAATCACTATTTGGGCCCCGGACAGCCTGAAAACGACAGCGACCCGTCAGACAGCCAAAAATGACGATTCGGCCCCCGATAGCGGAAAATCGCAGTTCTGGCCCAGAACATCCCGAAACTCGTGATTTTTCGTACAGCCAACCAGAAATCGCAGTTTCGGACCCAGACAGCAAAAAAACTCTATTTGGGCCCCGGACAGCCTGAAAACGACAGCGACCCGTCGAACAGCCAAAAATGACGATTCGGCCCCCGATAGCGGAAAATCGCAGTTCTGGCCCAGAACATCCCGAAACTCGTGATTTTTCGTACAGCCAACCAGAAATCGCAGTTTCGGACCCAGACAGCTAAAAATCACTATTTGGGCCCCGGACAGCCTGAAAACGACAGCGACCCGTCAGACAGCCAAAAATGACGATTCGGCCCCCGATAGCGAAAAATCGCAGTTCTGGCGCAGAACATCCCGAAACTCGTGATTTTTCGTACAGCCAACCAGAAATCGCAGTTTCGGACCCTGACAGCTAAAAAACACTATTTGGGCCCCGGACAGCCTGAAAACGATAGCGACCCGTCAAACAGCCAAAAAAGACGATTCAGCCCCCGATAGCGAAAAATCGCTGTCCTGGCCCAGAACATCCCGAAACTCGTGATTTTTCTGACAGCCAACCAGAAAACGCAGTTTCGGACCCAGACAGCTAAAAATCACTATTTGGGCCCCGGACAGCCAGAAAACGACAGCGACCCGTCAGGCAGCCAAAAATGACGATTCGGCCCCCGATAGCGAAAAATCGCAGTTCTGGCCCAGAACATCCCGAAACTCGTGATTTTTCGTACAGCCAACCAGAAATCGCAGTTTCGGACCCAGACAGCAAAAAAACTCTATTTGGGCCCCGGACAGCCTGAAAACGACAGCGACCCGTCGAACAGCCAAAAATGACGATTCGGCCCCCGATAGCGGAAAATCGCAGTTCATGCCCAGAACATCCCGAAACTCGTGATTTTTCGTACAGCCAACTAGAAATCGCAGTTTCGGACCCTGACAGCTAAAAAACACTATTTGGGCCCCGGACAGCCTGAAAACGATAGCGACCCGTCAAACAGCCAAAAAAGACGATTCAGCCCCCGACTACGGAAAATCGCTGTTCTAGCCCAGAACATCCCGAAACTCGTGATTTTTCTGACAGCCAACCAGAAAACGCAGTTTCGGACCCAGACTGCTGAAAATCACTATTTGGGCCCCGGACAGCCAGATAACGACAGCGACCCGTCGGACAGCCAAAAATGACGATTCGGCCCCCGATTGCGGAAAATCGCAGTTCTGGCCCAGAACATCCCGAAACTCGTGATTTTTCGTACAGCCAACCAGAAATCGCAGTTTCGGACCCAGACAGCTAAAAATCACTATTTGGGCCCCGGACAGCCAGAAAACGACAGCGACCCGTCAGACAGCCAAAAATGACGATTCGGCCCCCGATAGCGGAAAATCGCAGTTCTGGCCCAGAACATCCCGAAACTCGTGATTTTCCGTACAGCCAACCAGAAATCGCAGTTTCGGACCCAGACAGCAAAAAAACACTATTTGGGCCCCGGACAGCCTGAAAACGACAGCGACCCGTCGAACAGCCAAAAATGACGATTCGGCCCCCGATAGCGGAAAATCGCAGTTCTGGCCCAGAACATCCCGAAACTCGTGATTTTTCGTACAGCCAACAAGAAATCGCAGTTTCGGACCCAGACAGCTAAAAATCACTATTTGGGCCCCGGACAGCCAGAAAACGACAGCGACCCGTCAGACAGCCAAAAATGACGATTCGGCCCCCGATAGCGAAAAATCGCAGTTCTGGCCCAGAACATCCCGAAACTCGTGATTTTTCGTACAGCCAACCAGAAATCGCAGTTTCGGACCCTGACAGCTAAAAAACACTATTTGGGCCCCGGATAGCCTGAAAACGACAGCGACCCGTCGAACAGCCAAAAATGACGATTCGGCCCCCGATAGCGGAAAATCGCAGTTCTGGCCCAGAACATCCCGAAACTCGTGATTTTTCGTACAGCCAACCAGAAATCGCAGTTTCGGACCCAGACAGCTAAAAATCACTATTTGGGCCCCGGATAGCCAGAAAACGACAGCGACCCGTCAGACAGCCAAAAATGACGATTCGGCCCCCGATAGCGAAAAATCGCAGTTCTGGCCCAGAACATCCCGAAACTCGTGATTTTTCGTACAGCCAACCAGAAATCGCAGTTTCGGACCCAGACAGCTAAAAATCACTATTTGGGCCCCAGACAGCCTGAAAACGATAGCGACCCGTCAAACAGCCAAAAAAGACGATTCAGCCCCCGACTACGGAAAATCGCTGTTCTGGCCCAGAACATCCCGAAACTCGTGATTTTTCTGACAGCCAATCAGAAAACGCAGTTTCGGACCCAGACTGCTGAAAATCACTATTTGGGCCCCGGACAGCCAGATAACGACAGCGACCCGTCGGACAGCCAAAAATGACGATTCGGCCCCCGATTGCGGAAAATCGCAGTTCTGGCCCAGAACATCCCGAAACTCGTGATTTTTCGTACAGCCAACCAGAAATCGCAGTTTCGGACCCTGACAGCTAAAAAACACTATTTGGGCCCCGGACAGCCTGAAAACGACAGCGACCCGTCGAACAGCCAAAAATGACGATTCGGCCCCCGATAGCGGAAAATCGCAGTTCTGGCCCAGAACATCCCGAAACTCGTGATTTTTCGTACAGCCAACCAGAAATCGCAGTTTCGGACCCAGACAGCTAAAAATCACTATTTGGGCCCCGGACAGCCAGAAAACGACAGCGACCCGTCAGACAGCCAAAAATGACGATTCGGCCCCCGAGAGCGAAAAATCGCAGTTCTGGCCCAGAACATCCCGAAACTCGTGATTTTTCGTACAGCCAACCAGAAATCGCAGTTTCGGACCCAGACAGCAAAAAAACTCTATTTGGGCCCCGGACAGCCTGAAAACGACAGCGACCCGTCGAACAGCCAAAAATGACGATTCGGCCCCCGATAGCGGAAAATCGCAGTTCATGCCCAGAACATCCCGAAACTCGTGATTTTTCGTACAGCCAACCAGAAATCGCAGTTTCGGACCCTGACAGCTAAAAAACACTATTTGGGCCCCGGACAGCCAGAAAACGACAGCGACCCGTCAGACAGCCAAAAATGACGATTCGGCCCCCGATAGCGAAAAATCGCAGTTCTGGCCCAGAACATCCCGAAACTCGTGATTTTTCGTACAGCCAACCAGAAATCGCAGTTTCAGACCCAGACAGCAAAAAAACTCTATTTGGGCCCCGGACAGCCTGAAAACGACAGCGACCCGTCGAACAGCCAAAAATGACGATTCGGCCCCCGATAGCGGAAAATCGCAGTTCATGCCCAGAACATCCCGAAACTCGTGATTTTTCGTACAGCCAACCAGAAATCGCAGTTTCGGACCCAGACAGCTAAAAATCACTATTTGGGCCCGGGACAGCCAGAAAACGACAGCGACCCGTCAGACAGCCAAAAATGACGATTCGGCCCCCGATAGCGGAAAATCGCAGTTCTGGCCCAGAACATCCCCTAACTCGTGATTTTTCGTACAGCCAACCAGAAATCGTAGTTTCGGACCCAGACAGCTAAAAATCACTATTTGGGCCCCGGACAGCCTGAAAACGACAGCGACCCGTCAGACAGCCAAAAATGACGATTCGGCCCCCGATAGCGAAAAATCGCAGTTCTGGCCCAGAACATCCCGAAACTCGTGATTTTTCGTACAGCCAACCAGAAATCGCAGTTTCGGACCCTGACAGCTAAAAAACACTATTTGGGCCCCGGACAGCCTGAAAACGACAGCGACCCGTCGAACAGCCAAAAATGACGATTCGGCCCCCGATAGCGGAGAATCGCAGTTCTGGCCCAGAACATCCCGAAACTCGTGATTTTTCGTACAGCCAACCAGAAATCGCAGTTTCGGACCCAGACAGCTAAAAATCACTATTTGGGCCCCGGACAGCCAGAAAACGACAGCGACCCGTCAGACAGCCAAAAATGACGATTCGGCCCCCGATAGCGGAAAATCGCAGTTCTGGCCCAGAACATCCCGAAACTCGTGATTTTTCGTACAGCCAACCAGAAATCGCAGTTTCGGACCCAGACAGCAAAAAAACTCTATTTGGGCCCCGGACAGCCTGAAAACGACAGCGACCCGTCGAACAGCCAAAAATGACGATTCGGCCCCCGATAGCGGAAAATCGCAGTTCATGCCCAGAACATCCCGAAACTCGTGATTTTTCGTACAGCCAACCAGAAATCGCAGTTTCGGACCCTGACAGCTAAAAAACACTATTTGGGCCCCGGACAGCCAGAAAACGACAGCGACCCGTCAGACAGCCAAAAATGACGATTCGGCCCCCGATAGCGAAAAATCGCAGTTCTGGCCCAGAACATCCCGAAACTCGTGATTTTTCGTACAGCCAACCAGAAATCGCAGTTTCGGACCCAGACAGCAAAAAAACTCTATTTGGGCCCCGGACAGCCTGAAAACGACAGCGACCCGTCGAACAGCCAAAAATGACGATTCGGCCCCCGATAGCGGAAAATCGCAGTTCTGGCCCAGAACATCCCGAAACTCGTGATTTTTCGTACAACCAACTAGAAATCGCAGTTTCGGACCCTGACAGCTAAAAAACACTATTTGGGCCCCGAACAGCCTGAAAACGATAGCGACCCGTCAAACAGCCAAAAAAGACGATTCAGCCCCCGACTACGGAAAATCGCTTTTCTGGCCCAGAACATCCCGAAACTCGTGATTTTTCGTACAGCCAACCAGAAATCGCAGTTTCGGACCCAGACAGCTAAAAATCACTATTTGGGCCCCGGACAGCCAGAAAACGACAGCGACCCGTCAGACAGCCAAAAATGACGATTCGGCCCCCGATAGCGAAAAATCGCAGTTCTGGCCCAGAACATCCCGAAACTCGTGATTTTTCGTACAGCCAACCAGAAATCGCAGTTTCGGACCCAGACAGCAAAAAAACTCTATTTGGGCCCCGGACAGCCTGAAAACGACAGCGACCCGTCGAACAGCCAAAAATGACGATTCGGCCCCCGATAGCGGAAAATCGCAGTTCATGCCCAGAACATCCCGAAACTCGTGATTTTTCGTACAGCCAACCAGAAATCGCAGTTTCGGACCCTGACAGCTAAAAAACACTATTTGGGCCCCGGACAGCCAGAAAACGACAGCGACCCGTCAGACAGCCAAAAATGACGATTCGGCCCCCGATAGCGAAAAATCGCAGTTCTGGCCCAGAACATCCCGAAACTCGTGATTTTTCGTACAGCCAACCAGAAATCGCAGTTTCAGACCCAGACAGCAAAAAAACTCTATTTGGGCCCCGGACAGCCTGAAAACGACAGCGACCCGTCGAACAGCCAAAAATGACGATTCGGCCCCCGATAGCGGAAAATCGCAGTTCATGCCCAGAACATCCCGAAACTCGTGATTTTTCGTACAGCCAACCAGAAATCGCAGTTTCGGACCCAGACAGCTAAAAATCACTATTTGGGCCCGGGACAGCCAGAAAACGACAGCGACCCGTCAGACAGCCAAAAATGACGATTCGGCCCCCGATAGCGGAAAATCGCAGTTCTGGCCCAGAACATCCCCAAACTCGTGATTTTTCGTACAGCCAACCAGAAATCGCAGTTTCGGACCCAGACAGCTAAAAATCACTATTTGGGCCCCGGACAGCCTGAAAACGACAGCGACCTGTCAGACAGCCAAAAATGACGATTCGGCCCCCGATAGCGAAAAATCGCAGTTCTGGCCCAGAACATCCCGAAACTCGTGATTTTTCGTACAGCCAACCAGAAATCGCAGTTTCGGACCCTGACAGCTAAAAAACACTATTTGGGCCCCGGACAGCCTGAAAACGACAGCGACCCGTCGAACAGCCAAAAATGACGATTCGGCCCCCGATAGCGGAAAATCGCAGTTCTGGCCCAGAACATCCCGAAACTCGTGATTTTTCGTACAGCCAACCAGAAATCGCAGTTTCGGACCCAGACAGCTAAAAATCACTATTTGGGCCCCGGACAGCCAGAAAACGACAGCGACCCGTCAGACAGCCAAAAATGACGATTCGGCCCCCGATAGCGAAAAATCGCAGTTCTGGCCCAGAACATCCCGAAACTCGTGATTTTTCGTACAGCCAACCAGAAATCGCAGTTTCGGACCCAGACAGCAAAAAAACTCTATTTGGGCCCCGGACAGCCTGAAAACGACAGCGACCCGTCGAACAGCCAAAAATGACGATTCGGCCCCCGATAGCGGAAAATCGCAGTTCATGCCCAGAACATCCCGAAACTCGTGATTTTTCGTACAGCCAACCAGAAATCGCAGTTTCGGACCCTGACAGCTAAAAAACACTATTTGGGCCCCGGACAGCCAGAAAACGACAGCGACCCGTCAGACAGCCAAAAATGACGATTCGGCCCCCGATAGCGAAAAATCGCAGTTCTGGCCCA
This sequence comes from Delonix regia, assembly GCA_037074485.1. Classification (NCBI taxonomy): domain Eukaryota; kingdom Viridiplantae; phylum Streptophyta; class Magnoliopsida; order Fabales; family Fabaceae; genus Delonix; species Delonix regia. The sequence continues at coordinate 40,617,849 of CM073454.1, read as the reverse complement.
GAACATCCCGAAACTCGTGATTTTTCGTACAGCCAACCAGAAATCGCAGTTTCAGACCCAGACAGCAAAAAAACTCTATTTGGGCCCCGGACAGCCTGAAAACGACAGCGACCCGTCGAACAGCCAAAAATGACGATTCGGCCCCCGATAGCGGAAAATCGCAGTTCATGCCCAGAACATCCCGAAACTCGTGATTTTTCGTACAACCAACTAGAAATCGCAGTTTCGGACCCTGACAGCTAAAAAACACTATTTGGGCCCCGGACAGCCTGAAAACGATAGCGACCCGTCAAACAGCCAAAAAAGACGATTCAGCCCCCGACTACGGAAAATCGCTGTTCTGGCCCAGAACATCCCGAAACTCGTGATTTTTCTGACAGCCAACCAGAAAACGCAGTTTCGGACCCAGACTGCTGAAAATCACTATTTGGGCCCCGGACAGCCAGATAACGACAGCGACCCGTCGGACAGCCAAAAATGACGATTCGGCCCCCGATTGCGGAAAATCGCAGTTCTGGCCCAGAACATCCCGAAACTCGTGATTTTTCGTACAGCCAACCAGAAATCGCAGTTTCGGACCCTGACAGCTAAAAAACACTATTTGGGCCCCGGACAGCCTGAAAACGACAGCGACCCGTCGAACAGCCAAAAATGACGATTCGGCCCCCGATAGCGGAAAATCGCAGTTCTGGCCCAGAACATCCCGAAACTTGTGATTTTTCGTACAGCCAACCAGAAATCGCAGTTTCAGACCCAGACAGCAAAAAAACTCTATTTGGGCCCCGGACAGCCTGAAAACGACAGCGACCCGTCGAACAGCCAAAAATGACGATTCGGCCCCCGATAGCGGAAAATCGCAGTTCATGCCCAGAACATCCCGAAACTCGTGATTTTTCGTACAGCCAACCAGAAATCGCAGTTTCGGACCCAGACAGCTAAAAATCACTATTTGGGCCCGGGACAGCCAGAAAACGACAGCGACCCGTCAGACAGCCAAAAATGACGATTCGGCCCCCGATAGCGGAAAATCGCAGTTCTGGCCCAGAACATCCCGAAACTCGTGATTTTTCGTACAGCCAACCAGAAATCGCAGTTTCGGACCCAGACAGCTAAAAATCACTATTTGGGCCCCGGACAGCCAGAAAACGACAGCGACCCGTCAGACAGCCAAAAATGACGATTCGGCCCCCGATAGCGAAAAATCGCAGTTCTGGCCCAGAACATCCCGAAACTCGTGATTTTTCGTACAGCCAACCAGAAATCGCAGTTTCGGACCCAGACAGCAAAAAAACTCTATTTGGGCCCCGGACAGCCTGAAAACGACAGCGACCCGTCGAACAGCCAAAAATGACGATTCGGCCCCCGATAGCGGAAAATCGCAGTTCATGCCCAGAACATCCCGAAACTCGTGATTTTTCGTACAGCCAACCAGAAATCGCAGTTTCGGACCCTGACAGCTAAAAAACACTATTTGGGCCCCGGACAGCCAGAAAACGACAGCGACCCGTCAGACAGCCAAAAATGACGATTCGGCCCCCGATAGCGAAAAATCGCAGTTCTGGCCCAGAACATCCCGAAACTCGTGATTTTTCGTACAGCCAACCAGAAATCGCAGTTTCAGACCCAGACAGCAAAAAAACTCTATTTGGGCCCCGGACAGCCTGAAAACGACAGCGACCCGTCGAACAGCCAAAAATGACGATTCGGCCCCCGATAGCGGAAAATCGTAGTTCATGCCCAGAACATCCCGAAACTCGTGATTTTTCGTACAGCCAACCAGAAATCGCAGTTTCGGACCCTGACAGCTAAAAAACACTATTTGGGCCCCGGACAGCCTGAAAACGATAGCGACCCGTCAAACAGCCAAAAAAGACGATTCAGCCCCCGACTACGGAAAATCGCTGTTCTGGCCCAGAACATCCCGAAACTCGTGATTTTTCTGACAGCCAACCAGAAAACGCAGTTTCGGACCCAGACTGCTGAAAATCACTATTTGGGCCCCGGACAGCCAGATAACGACAGCGACCCGTCGGACAGCCAAAAATGACGATTCGGCCCCCGATTACGGAAAATCGCAGTTCTGGCCCAGAACATCCCGAAACTCGTGATTTTTCGTACAGCCAACCAGAAATCGCAGTTTCGGACCCAGACAGCTAAAAATCACTATTTGGGCCCCGGACAGCCTGAAAACGACAGCGACCCGTCAGACAGCCAAAAATGACGATTCGGCCCCCGATAGCGGAAAATCGCAGTTCTGGCCCAGAACATCCCGAAACTCGTGATTTTTCGTACAGCCAACCAGAAATCGCAGTTTCGGACCCAGACAGCAAAAAAACTCTATTTGGGCCCCGGACAGCCTGAAAACGACAGCGACCCGTCGAACAGCCAAAAATGACGATTCGGCCCCCGATAGCGGAAAATCGCAGTTCTGGCCCAGAACATCCCGAAACTCGTGATTTTTCGTACAGCCAACCAGAAATCGCAGTTTCGGACCCAGACAGCTAAAAATCACTATTTGGGCCCGGGACAGCCAGAAAACGACAGCGACCCGTCAGACAGCCAAAAATGACGATTCGGCCCCCGATAGCGGAAAATCGCAGTTCTGGCCCAGAACATCCCCAAACTCGTGATTTTTCGTACAGCCAACCAGAAATCGCAGTTTCGGACCCAGACAGCTAAAAATCACTATTTGGGCCCCGGACAGCCAGAAAACGACAGCGACCCGTCAGACAGCCAAAAATGACGATTCGGCCCCCGATAGCGAAAAATCGCAGTTCTGGCCCAGAACATCCCGAAACTCGTGATTTTTCGTACAGCCAACCAGAAATCGCAGTTTCGGACCCAGACAGCAAAAAAACTCTATTTGGGCCCCGGACAGCCTGAAAACGACAGCGACCCGTCGAACAGCCAAAAATGACGATTCGGCCCCCGATAGCGGAAAATCGCAGTTCATGCCCAGAACATCCCGAAACTCGTGATTTTTCGTACAGCCAACCAGAAATCGCAGTTTCGGACCCTGACAGCTAAAAAACACTATTTGGGCCCCGGACAGCCAGAAAACGACAGCGACCCGTCAGACAGCCAAAAATGACGATTCGGCCCCCGATAGCGAAAAATCGCAGTTCTGGCCCAGAACATCCCGAAACTCGTGATTTTTCGTACAGCCAACCAGAAATCGCAGTTTCAGACCCAGACAGCAAAAAAACTCTATTTGGGCCCCGGACAGCCTGAAAACGACAGCGACCCGTCGAACAGCCAAAAATGACGATTCGGCCCCCGATAGCGGAAAATCGCAGTTCATGCCCAGAACATCCCGAAACTCGTGATTTTTCGTACAGCCAACCAGAAATCGCAGTTTCGGACCCTGACAGCTAAAAAACACTATTTGGGCCCCGGACAGCCTGAAAACGATAGCGACCCGTCAAACAGCCAAAAAAGACGATTCAGCCCCCGACTACGGAAAATCGCTGTTCTGGCCCAGAACATCCCGAAACTCGTGATTTTTCTGACAGCCAACCAGAAAACGCAGTTTCGGACCCAGACTGCTGAAAATCACTATTTGGGCCCCGGACAGCCAGATAACGACAGCGACCCGTCGGACAGCCAAAAATGACGATTCGGCCCCCGATTACGGAAAATCGCAGTTCTGGCCCAGAACATCCCGAAACTCGTGATTTTTCGTACAGCCAACCAGAAATCGCAGTTTCGGACCCAGACAGCTAAAAATCACTATTTGGGCCCCGGACAGCCTGAAAACGACAGCGACCCGTCAGACAGCCAAAAATGACGATTCGGCCCCCGATAGCGGAAAATCGCAGTTCTGGCCCAGAACATCCCGAAACTCGTGATTTTTCGTACAGCCAACCAGAAATCGCAGTTTCGGACCCAGACAGCAAAAAAACTCTATTTGGGCCCCGGACAGCCTGAAAACGACAGCGACCCGTCGAACAGCCAAAAATGACGATTCGGCCCCCGATAGCGGAAAATCGCAGTTCTGGCCCAGAACATCCCGAAACTCGTGATTTTTCGTACAGCCAACCAGAAATCGCAGTTTCGGACCCAGACAGCTAAAAATCACTATTTGGGCCCGGGACAGCCAGAAAACGACAGCGACCCGTCAGACAGCCAAAAATGACGATTCGGCCCCCGATAGCGGAAAATCGCAGTTCTGGCCCAGAACATCCCCAAACTCGTGATTTTTCGTACAGCCAACCAGAAATCGCAGTTTCGGACCCAGACAGCTAAAAATCACTATTTGGGCCCCGGACAGCCTGAAAACGACAGCGACCCGTCAGACAGCCAAAAATGACGATTCGGCCCCCGATAGCGAAAAATCGCAGTTCTGGCCCAGAACATCCCGAAACTCGTGATTTTTCGTACAGCCAACCAGAAATCGCAGTTTCGGACCCTGACAGCTAAAAAACACTATTTGGGCCCCGGACAGCCTGAAAACGATAGCGACCCGTCAAACAGCCAAAAAAGACAATTCAGCCCCCGATAGCGAAAAATCGCTGTTCTGGCCCAGAACATCCCGAAACTCGTGATTTTTCTGACAGCCAACCAGAAAACGCAGTTTCGGACCCAGACAGCTAAAAATCACTATTTGGGCCCCGGACAGCCAGAAAACGACAGCGACCCGTCAGACAGCCAAAAATGACGATTCGGCCCCCGATAGCGGAAAATCGCAGTTCTGGCCCAGAACATCCCGAAACTCGTGATTTTTCGTACAGCCAACCAGAAATCGCAGTTTCGGACCCTGACAGCTAAAAAACACTATTTGGGCCCCGGACAGCCTGAAAACGACAGCGACCCGTCGAACAGCCAAAAATGACGATTCGGCCCCCGATAGCGGAAAATCGCAGTTCATGCCCAGAACATCCCGAAACTCGTGATTTTTCGTACAGCCAACCAGAAATCGCAGTTTCAGACCCAGACAGCAAAAAAACTCTATTTGGGCCCCGGACAGCCTGAAAACGACAGCGACCCGTCGAACAGCCAAAAATGACGATTCGGCCCCCGATAGCGGAAAATCGCAGTTCATGCCCAGAACATCCCGAAACTCGTGATTTTTCGTACAGCCAACCAGAAATCGCAGTTTCGGACCCTGACAGCTAAAAAACACTATTTGGGCCCCGGACAGCCTGAAAACGATAGCGACCCGTCAAACAGCCAAAAAAGACGATTCAGCCCCCGACTACGGAAAATCGCTGTTCTGGCCCAGAACATCCCGAAACTCGTGATTTTTCTGACAGCCAACCAGAAAACGCAGTTTCGGACCCAGACTGCTGAAAATCACTATTTGGGCCCCGGACAGCCAGATAACGACAGCGACCCGTCAGACAGCCAAAAATGACGATTCGGCCCCCGATAGCGGAAAATCGCAGTTCTGGCCCAGAACATCCCGAAACTCGTGATTTTTCGTACAGCCAACCAGAAATCGCAGTTTCGGACCCAGACAGCAAAAAAACTCTATTTGGGCCCCGGACAGCCTGAAAACGACAGCGACCCGTCGAACAGCCAAAAATGACGATTCGGCCCCCGATAGCGGAAAATCGCAGTTCTGGCCCAGAACATCCCGAAACTCGTGATTTTTCGTACAGCCAACCAGAAATCGCAGTTTCGGACCCAGACAGCTAAAAATCACTATTTGGGCCCGGGACAGCCAGAAAACGACAGCGACCCGTCAGACAGCCAAAAATGACGATTCGGCCCCCGATAGCGGAAAATCGCAGTTTTGGCCCAGAACATCCCGAAACTCGTGATTTTTCGTACAGCCAACCAGAAATCGCAGTTTCGGACCCAGACAGCTAAAAATCACTATTTGGGCCCCGGACAGCCTGAAAACGACAGCGACCCGTCAGACAGCCAAAAATGACGATTCGGCCCCCGATAGCGAAAAATCGCAGTTCTGGCCCAGAACATCCCGAAACTCGTGATTTTTCGTACAGCCAACCAGAAATCGCAGTTTCGGACCCAGACAGCAAAAAAACTCTATTTGGGCCCCGGACAGCCTGAAAACGACAGCGACCCGTCGAACAGCCAAAAATGACGATTCGGCCCCCGATAGCGGAAAATCGCAGTTCTGGCCCAGAACATCCCGAAACTCGTGATTTTTCGTACAGCCAACCAGAAATCGCAGTTTCGGACCCAGACAGCTAAAAATCACTATTTGGGCCCGGGACAGCCAGAAAACGACAGCGACCCGTCAGACAGCCAAAAATGACGATTCGGCCCCCGATAGCGGAAAATCGCAGTTCTGGCCCAGAACATCCCCAAACTCGTGATTTTTCGTACAGCCAACCAGAAATCGCAGTTTCGGACCCAGACAGCTAAAAATCACTATTTGGGCCCCGGACAGCCTGAAAACGACAGCGACCCGTCAGACAGCCAAAAATGACGATTCGGCCCCCGATAGCGAAAAATCGCAGTTCTGGCCCAGAACATCCCGAAACTCGTGATTTTTCGTACAGCCAACCAGAAATCGCAGTTTCGGACCCTGACAGCTAAAAAACACTATTTGGGCCCCGGACAGCCTGAAAACGATAGCGACCCGTCAAACAGCCAAAAAAGACAATTCAGCCCCCGATAGCGAAAAATCGCTGTTCTGGCCCAGAACATCCCGAAACTCGTGATTTTTCTGACAGCCAACCAGAAAACGCAGTTTCGGACCCAGACAGCTAAAAATCACTATTTGGGCCCCGGACAGCCAGAAAACGACAGCGACCCGTCAGACAGCCAAAAATGACGATTCGGCCCCCGATAGCGGAAAATCGCAGTTCTGGCCCAGAACATCCCGAAACTCGTGATTTTTCGTACAGCCAACCAGAAATCGCAGTTTCGGACCCTGACAGCTAAAAAACACTATTTGGGCCCCGGACAGCCTGAAAACGACAGCGACCCGTCGAACAGCCAAAAATGACGATTCGGCCCCCGATAGCGGAAAATCGCAGTTCATGCCCAGAACATCCCGAAACTCGTGATTTTTCGTACAGCCAACCAGAAATCGCAGTTTCAGACCCAGACAGCAAAAAAACTCTATTTGGGCCCCGGACAGCCTGAAAACGACAGCGACCCGTCGAACAGCCAAAAATGACGATTCGGCCCCCGATAGCGGAAAATCGCAGTTCATGCCCAGAACATCCCGAAACTCGTGATTTTTCGTACAGCCAACCAGAAATCGCAGTTTCGGACCCTGACAGCTAAAAAACACTATTTGGGCCCCGGACAGCCTGAAAACGATAGCGACCCGTCAAACAGCCAAAAAAGACGATTCAGCCCCCGACTACGGAAAATCGCTGTTCTGGCCCAGAACATCCCGAAACTCGTGATTTTTCTGACAGCCAACCAGAAAACGCAGTTTCGGACCCAGACTGCTGAAAATCACTATTTGGGCCCCGGACAGCCAGATAACGACAGCGACCCGTCAGACAGCCAAAAATGACGATTCGGCCCCCGATAGCGGAAAATCGCAGTTCTGGCCCAGAACATCCCGAAACTCGTGATTTTTCGTACAGCCAACCAGAAATCGCAGTTTCGGACCCAGACAGCAAAAAAACTCTATTTGGGCCCCGGACAGCCTGAAAACGACAGCGACCCGTCGAACAGCCAAAAATGACGATTCGGCCCCCGATAGCGGAAAATCGCAGTTCTGGCCCAGAACATCCCGAAACTCGTGATTTTTCGTACAGCCAACCAGAAATCGCAGTTTCGGACCCAGACAGCTAAAAATCACTATTTGGGCCCGGGACAGCCAGAAAACGACAGCGACCCGTCAGACAGCCAAAAATGACGATTCGGCCCCCGATAGCGGAAAATCGCAGTTTTGGCCCAGAACATCCCGAAACTCGTGATTTTTCGTACAGCCAACCAGAAATCGCAGTTTCGGACCCAGACAGCTAAAAATCACTATTTGGGCCCCGGACAGCCTGAAAACGACAGCGACCCGTCAGACAGCCAAAAATGACGATTCGGCCCCCGATAGCGAAAAATCGCAGTTCTGGCCCAGAACATCCCGAAACTCGTGATTTTTCGTACAGCCAACCAGAAATCGCAGTTTCGGACCCAGACAGCAAAAAAACTCTATTTGGGCCCCGGACAGCCTGAAAACGACAGCGACCCGTCGAACAGCCAAAAATGACGATTCGGCCCCCGATAGCGGAAAATCGCAGTTCTGGCCCAGAACATCCCGAAACTCGTGATTTTTCGTACAGCCAACCAGAAATCGCAGTTTCGGACCCAGACAGCTAAAAATCACTATTTGGGCCCGGGACAGCCAGAAAACGACAGCGACCCGTCAGACAGCCAAAAATGACGATTCGGCCCCCGATAGCGGAAAATCGCAGTTCTGGCCCAGAACATCCCGAAACTCGTGATTTTTCGTACAGCCAACCAGAAATCGCAGTTTCGGACCCAGACAGCTAAAAATCACTATTTGGGCCCCGGACAGCCTGAAAACGACAGCGACCCGTCAGACAGCCAAAAATGACGATTCGGCCCCCGATAGCGAAAAATCGCAGTTCTGGCCCAGAACATCCCGAAACTCGTGATTTTTCGTACAGCCAACCAGAAATCGCAGTTTCGGACCCAGACAGCTAAAAATCACTATTTGGGCCCCGGACAGCCTGAAAACGACAGCGACCCGTCAGACAGCCAAAAATGACGATTCGGCCCCCGATAGCGGAAAATCGCAGTTCTGGCCCAGAACATCCCGAAACTCGTGATTTTTCGTACAGCCAACCAGAAATCGCAGTTTCGGACCCAGACAGCAAAAAAACTCTATTTGGGCCCCGGACAGCCTGAAAACGACAGCGACCCGTCGAACAGCCAAAAATGACGATTCGGCCCCCGATAGCGGAAAATCGCAGTTCTGGCCCAGAACATCCCGAAACTCGTGATTTTTCGTACAGCCAACCAGAAATCGCAGTTTCGGACCCAGACAGCTAAAAATCACTATTTGGGCCCGGGACAGCCAGAAAACGACAGCGACCCGTCAGACAGCCAAAAATGACGATTCGGCCCCCGATAGCGGAAAATCGCAGTTCTGGCCCAGAACATCCCGAAACTCGTGATTTTTCGTACAGCCAACCAGAAATCGCAGTTTCGGACCCAGACAGCTAAAAATCACTATTTGGGCCCCGGACAGCCTGAAAACGACAGCGACCCGTCAGACAGCCAAAAATGACGATTCGGCCCCCGATAGCGAAAAATCGCAGTTCTGGCCCAGAACATCCCGAAACTCGTGATTTTTCGTACAGCCAACCAGAAATCGCAGTTTCGGACCCTGACAGCTAAAAAACACTATTTGGGCCCCGGACAGCCTGAAAACGATAGCGACCCGTCAAACAGCCAAAAAAGACGATTCAGCCCCCGATAGCGAAAAATCGCTGTTCTGGCCCAGAACATCCCGAAACTCGTGATTTTTCTGACAGCCAACCAGAAAACGCAGTTTCGGACCCAGACAGCTAAAAATCACTATTTGGGCCCCGGACAGCCAGAAAACGACAGCGACCCGTCAGACAGCCAAAAATGACGATTCGGCCCCCGATAGCGGAAAATCGCAGTTCTGGCCCAGAACATCCCGAAACTCGTGATTTTTCGTACAGCCAACCAGAAATCGCAGTTTCGGACCCTGACAGCTAAAAAACACTATTTGGGCCCCGGACAGCCTGAAAACGACAGCGACCCGTCGAACAGCCAAAAATGACGATTCGGCCCCCGATAGCGGAAAATCGCAGTTCATGCCCAGAACATCCCGAAACTCGTGATTTTTCGTACAGCCAACCAGAAATCGCAGTTTCAGACCCAGACAGCAAAAAAACTCTATTTGGGCCCCGGACAGCCTGAAAACGACAGCGACCCGTCGAACAGCCAAAAATGACGATTCGGCCCCCGATAGCGGAAAATCGCAGTTCATGCCCAGAACATCCCAAACTCGTGATTTTTCGTACAGCCAACCAGAAATCGCAGTTTCGGACCCTGACAGCTAAAAAACACTATTTGGGCCCCGGACAGCCTGAAAACGATAGCGACCCGTCAAACAGCCAAAAAAGACGATTCAGCCCCCGACTACGGAAAATCGCTGTTCTGGCCCAGAACATCCCGAAACTCGTGATTTTTCTGACAGCCAACCAGAAAACGCAGTTTCGGACCCAGACTGCTGAAAATCACTATTTGGGCCCCGGACAGCCAGATAACGACAGCGACCCGTCAGACAGCCAAAAATGACGATTCGGCCCCCGATAGCGGAAAATCGCAGTTCTGGCCCAGAACATCCCGAAACTCGTGATTTTTCGTACAGCCAACCAAAAATCGCAGTTTCGGACCCAGACAGCAAAAAAACTCTATTTGGGCCCCGGACAGCCTGAAAACGACAGCGACCCGTCGAACAGCCAAAAATGACGATTCGGCCCCCGATAGCGGAAAATCGCAGTTCTGGCCCAGAACATCCCGAAACTCGTGATTTTTCGTACAGCCAACCAGAAATCGCAGTTTCGGACCCAGACAGCTAAAAATCACTATTTGGGCCCGGGACAGCCAGAAAACGACAGCGACCCGTCAGACAGCCAAAAATGACGATTCGGCCCCCGATAGCGGAAAATCGCAGTTCTGGCCCAGAACATCCCGAAACTCGTGATTTTTCGTACAGCCAACCAGAAATCGCAGTTTCGGACCCAGACAGCTAAAAATCACTATTTGGGCCCCGGACAGCCTGAAAACGACAGCGACCCGTCAGACAGCCAAAAATGACGATTCGGCCCCCGATAGCGAAAAATCGCAGTTCTGGCCCAGAACATCCCGAAACTCGTGATTTTTCGTACAGCCAACCAGAAATCGCAGTTTCGGACCCTGACAGCTAAAAAACACTATTTGGGCCCCGGACAGCCTGAAAACGATAGCGACCCGTCAAACAGCCAAAAAAGACGATTCAGCCCCCGATAGCGAAAAATCGCTGTTCTGGCCCAGAACATCCCGAAACTCGTGATTTTTCTGACAGCCAACCAGAAAACGCAGTTTCGGACCCAGACAGCTAAAAATCACTATTTGGGCCCCGGACAGCCAGAAAACGACAGCGACCCGTCAGACAGCCAAAAATGACGATTCGGCCCCCGATAGCGGAAAATCGCAGTTCTGGCCCAGAACATCCCGAAACTCGTGATTTTTCGTACAGCCAACCAGAAATCGCAGTTTCGGACCCTGACAGCTAAAAAACACTATTTGGGCCCCGGACAGCCTGAAAACGACAGCGACCCGTCGAACAGCCAAAAATGACGATTCGGCCCCCGATAGCGGAAAATCGCAGTTCATGCCCAGAACATCCCGAAACTCGTGATTTTTCGTACAGCCAACCAGAAATCGCAGTTTCAGACCCAGACAGCAAAAAAACTCTATTTGGGCCCCGGACAGCCTGAAAACGACAGCGACCCGTCGAACAGCCAAAAATGACGATTCGGCCCCCGATAGCGGAAAATCGCAGTTCATGCCCAGAACATCCCGAAACTCGTGATTTTTCGTACAGCCAACCAGAAATCGCAGTTTCGGACCCTGACAGCTAAAAAACACTATTTGGGCCCCGGACAGCCTGAAAACGATAGCGACCCGTCAAACAGCCAAAAAAGACGATTCAGCCCCCGACTACGGAAAATCGCTGTTCTGGCCCAGAACATCCCGAAACTCGTGATTTTTCTGACAGCCAACCAGAAAACGCAGTTTCGGACCCAGACTGCTGAAAATCACTATTTGGGCCCCGGACAGCCAGATAACGACAGCGACCCGTCAGACAGCCAAAAATGACGATTCGGCCCCCGATAGCGGAAAATCGCAGTTCTGGCCCAGAACATCCCGAAACTCGTGATTTTTCGTACAGCCAACCAGAAATCGCAGTTTCGGACCCAGACAGCAAAAAAACTCTATTTGGGCCCCGGACAGCCTGAAAACGACAGCGACCCGTCGAACAGCCAAAAATGACGATTCGGCCCCCGATAGCGGAAAATCGCAGTTCTGGCCCAGAACATCCCGAAACTCGTGATTTTTCGTACAGCCAACCAGAAATCGCAGTTTCGGACCCAGACAGCTAAAAATCACTATTTGGGCCCGGGACAGCCAGAAAACGACAGCGACCCGTCAGACAGCCAAAAATGACGATTCGGCCCCCGATAGCGGAAAATCGCAGTTCTGGCCCAGAACATCCCGAAACTCGTGATTTTTCGTACAGCCAACCAGAAATCGCAGTTTCGGACCCAGACAGCTAAAAATCACTATTTGGGCCCCGGACAGCCTGAAAACGACAGCGACCCGTCAGACAGCCAAAAATGACGATTCGGCCCCCGATAGCGAAAAATCGCAGTTCTGGCCCAGAACATCCCGAAACTCGTGATTTTTCGTACAGCCAACCAGAAATCGCAGTTTCGGACCCAGACAGCAAAAAAACTCTATTTGGGCCCCGGACAGCCTGAAAACGACAGCGACCCGTCGAACAGCCAAAAATGACGATTCGGCCCCCGATAGCGGAAAATCGCAGTTCTGGCCCAGAACATCCCGAAACTCGTGATTTTTCGTACAGCCAACCAGAAATCGCAGTTTCGGACCCAGACAGCTAAAAATCACTATTTGGGCCCGGGACAGCCAGAAAACGACAGCGACCCGTCAGACAGCCAAAAATGACGATTCGGCCCCCGATAGCGGAAAATCGCAGTTCTGGCCCAGAACATCCCGAAACTCGTGATTTTTCGTACAGCCAACCAGAAATCGCAGTTTCGGACCCAGACAGCTAAAAATCACTATTTGGGCCCCGGACAGCTTGAAAACGACAGCGACCCGTCAGACAGCCAAAAATGACGATTCGGCCCCCGATAGCGAAAAATCGCAGTTCTGGCCCAGAACATCCCGAAACTCGTGATTTTTCGTACAGCCAACCAGAAATCGCAGTTTCGGACCCTGACAGCTAAAAAACACTATTTGGGCCCCGGACAGCCTGAAAACGATAGCGACCCGTCAAACAGCCAAAAAAGACGATTCAGCCCCCGATAGCGAAAAATCGCTGTTCTGGCCCAGAACATCCCGAAACTCGTGATTTTTCTGACAGCCAACCAGAAAACGCAGTTTCGGACCCAGACAGCTAAAAATCACTATTTGGGCCCCGGACAGCCAGAAAACGACAGCGACCCGTCAGACAGCCAAAAATGACGATTCGGCCCCCGATAGCGGAAAATCGCAGTTCTGGCCCAGAACATCCCGAAACTCGTGATTTTTCGTACAGCCAACCAGAAATCGCAGTTTCGGACCCTGACAGCTAAAAAACACTATTTGGGCCCCGGACAGCCTGAAAACGACAGCGACCCGTCGAACAGCCAAAAATGACGATTCGGCCCCCGATAGCGGAAAATCGCAGTTCATGCCCAGAACATCCCGAAACTCGTGATTTTTCGTACAGCCAACCAGAAATCGCAGTTTCGGACCCAGACAGCTAAAAATCACTATTTGGGCCCCGGACAGCCTGAAAACGACAGCGACCCTTCAGACAGCCAAAAATGACGATTCGGCCCCCGATAGCGAAAAATCGCAGTTCTGGCCCAGAACATCCCGAAACTCGTGATTTTTCGTACAGCCAACCAGAAATCGCAGTTTCGGACCCTGACAGCTAAAAAACACTATTTGGGCCCCGGACAGCCTGAAAACGATAGCGACCCGTCAAACAGCCAAAAAAGACGATTCAGCCCCCGACTACGGAAAATCGCTGTTCTGGCCCAGAACATCCCGAAACTCGTGATTTTTCTGACAGCCAACCAGAAAACGCAGTTTCGGACCCAGACAGCTAAAAATCACTATTTGGGCCCCGGACAGCCAGAAAACGACAGCGACCCGTCAGACAGCCAAAAATGACGATTCGGCCCCCGATAGCGAAAAATCGCAGTTCTGGCCCAGAACATCCCGAAACTCGTGATTTTTCGTACAGCCAACCAGAAATCGCAGTTTCGGACCCAGACAGCTAAAAAACACTATTTGGGCCCCGGACAGCCTGAAAACGACAGCGACCCGTCGAACAGCCAAAAATGACGATTCGGCCCCCGATAGCGGAAAATCGCAGTTCTGGCCCAGAACATCCCGAAACTCGTGATTTTTCGTACAGCCAACCAGAAATCGCAGTTTCGGACCCAGACAGCTAAAAATCACTATTTGGGCCCCGGACAGCCTGAAAACGACAGCGACCCGTCAGACAGCCAAAAATGACGATTCGGCCCCCGATAGCGAAAAATCGCAGTTCTGGCCCAGAACATCCCGAAACTCGTGATTTTTCGTACAGCCAACCAGAAATCGCAGTTTCGGACCCAGACAGCAAAAAAACTCTATTTGGGCCCCGGACAGCCTGAAAACGACAGCGACCCGTCGAACAGCCAAAAATGACGATTCGGCCCCCGATAGCGGAAAATCGCAGTTCTGGCCCAGAACATCCCGAAACTCGTGATTTTTCGTACAGCCAACCAGAAATCGCAGTTTCGGACCCAGACAGCAAAAAAACTCTATTTGGGCCCCGGACAGCCTGAAAACGACAGCGACCCGTCGAACAGCCAAAAATGACGATTCGGCCCCCGATAGCGGAAAATCGCAGTTCTGGCCCAGAACATCCCGAAACTCGTGATTTTTCGTACAGCCAACCAGAAATCGCAGTTTCGGACCCAGACAGCTAAAAATCACTATTTGGGCCCGGGACAGCCAGAAAACGACAGCGACCCGTCAGACAGCCAAAAATGACGATTCGGCCCCCGATAGCGGAAAATCGCAGTTCTGGCCCAGAACATCCCGAAACTCGTGATTTTTCGTACAGCCAACCAGAAATCGCAGTTTCGGACCCAGACAGCTAAAAATCACTATTTGGGCCCCGGACAGCCTGAAAACGACAGCGACCCGTCAGACAGCCAAAAATGACGATTCGGCCCCCGATAGCGAAAAATCGCAGTTCTGGCCCAGAACATCCCGAAACTCGTGATTTTTCGTACAGCCAACCAGAAATCGCAGTTTCGGACCCTTACAGCTAAAAAACACTATTTGGGCCCCGGACAGCCTGAAAACGATAGCGACCCGTCAAACAGCCAAAAAAGACGATTCAGCCCCCGATAGCGAAAAATCGCTGTTCTGGCCCAGAACATCCCGAAACTCGTGATTTTTCTGACAGCCAACCAGAAAACGCAGTTTCGGACCCAGACAGCTAAAAATCACTATTTGGGCCCCGGACAGCCAGAAAACGACAGCGACCCGTCAGACAGCCAAAAATGACGATTCGGCCCCCGATAGCGGAAAATCGCAGTTCTGGCCCAGAACATCCCGAAACTCGTGATTTTTCGTACAGCCAACCAGAAATCGCAGTTTCGGACCCTGACAGCTAAAAAACACTATTTGGGCCCCGGACAGCCTGAAAACGACAGCGACCCGTCGAACAGCCAAAAATGACGATTCGGCCCCCGATAGCGGAAAATCGCAGTTCATGCCCAGAACATCCCGAAACTCGTGATTTTTCGTACAGCCAACCAGAAATCGCAGTTTCGGACCCAGACAGCTAAAAATCACTATTTGGGCCCCGGACAGCCTGAAAACGACAGCGACCCTTCAGACAGCCAAAAATGACGATTCGGCCCCCGATAGCGAAAAATCGCAGTTCTGGCCCAGAACATCCCGAAACTCGTGATTTTTCGTACAGCCAACCAGAAATCGCAGTTTCGGACCCTGACAGCTAAAAAACACTATTTGGGCCCCGGACAGCCTGAAAACGATAGCGACCCGTCAAACAGCCAAAAAAGACGATTCAGCCCCCGACTACGGAAAATCGCTGTTCTGGCCCAGAACATCCCGAAACTCGTGATTTTTCTGACAGCCAACCAGAAAACGCAGTTTCGGACCCAGACAGCTAAAAATCACTATTTGGGCCCCGGACAGCCAGAAAACGACAGCGACCCGTCAGACAGCCAAAAATGACGATTCGGCCCCCGATAGCGAAAAATCGCAGTTCTGGCCCAGAACATCCCGAAACTCGTGATTTTTCGTACAGCCAACCAGAAATCGCAGTTTCGGACCCAGACAGCTAAAAAACACTATTTGGGCCCCGGACAGCCTGAAAACGACAGCGACCCGTCGAACAGCCAAAAATGACGATTCGGCCCCCGATAGCGGAAAATCGCAGTTCTGGCCCAGAACATCCCGAAACTCGTGATTTTTCGTACAGCCAACCAGAAATCGCAGTTTCGGACCCAGACAGCTAAAAATCACTATTTGGGCCCCGGACAGCCTGAAAACGACAGCGACCCGTCAGACAGCCAAAAATGACGATTCGGCCCCCGATAGCGAAAAATCGCAGTTCTGGCCCAGAACATCCCGAAACTCGTGATTTTTCGTACAGCCAACCAGAAATCGCAGTTTCGGACCCAGACAGCAAAAAAACTCTATTTGGGCCCCGGACAGCCTGAAAACGACAGCGACCCGTCGAACAGCCAAAAATGACGATTCGGCCCCCGATAGCGGAAAATCGCAGTTCTGGCCCAGAACATCCCGAAACTCGTGATTTTTCGTACAGCCAACCAGAAATCGCAGTTTCGGACCCTGACAGCTAATATCACTATTTGGGCCCCGGACAGCCAGAAAACGACAGCGACCCGTCAGACAGCCAAAAATGACGATTCGGCCCCCGATAGCGAAAAATCGCAATTCTGGCCCAGAACATCCCGAAACTCGTGATTTTTCGTACAGCCAACCAGAAATCGCAGTTTCGGACCCTGACAGCTAAAAAACACTATTTGGGCCCCGGACAGCCTGAAAACGATAGCGACCCGTCAAACAGCCAAAAAAGACGATTCAGCCCCCGATAGCGAAAAATCGCTGTTCTGGCCCAGAACATCCCGAAACTCGTGATTTTTCTGACAGCCAACCAGAAAACGCAGTTTCGGACCCAGACAGCTAAAAATCACTATTTGGGCCCCGGACAGCCAGAAAACGACAGCGACCCGTCAGACAGCCAAAAATGACGATTCGGCCCCCGATAGCGGAAAATCGCAGTTCTGGCCCAGAACATCCCGAAACTCGTGATTTTTCGTACAGCCAACCAGAAATCGCAGTTTCGGACCCTGACAGCTAAAAAACACTATTTGGGCCCCGGACAGCCTGAAAACGACAGCGACCCGTCGAACAGCCAAAAATGACGATTCGGCCCCCGATAGCGGAAAATCGCAGTTCATGCCCAGAACATCCCGAAACTCGTGATTTTTCGTACAGCCAACCAGAAATCGCAGTTTCGGACCCAGACAGCTAAAAATCACTATTTGGGCCCCGGACAGCCTGAAAACGACAGCGACCCGTCAGACAGCCAACAATGACGATTCGGCCCCCGATAGCGAAAAATCGCAGTTCTGGCCCTGAACATCCCGAAACTCGTGATTTTTCGTACAGCCAACCAGAAATCGCAGTTTCGGACCCTGACAGCTAAAAAACACTATTTGGGCCCCGGACAGCCTGAAAACGATAGCGACCCGTCAAACAGCCAAAAAAGACGATTCAGCCCCCGATAGCGAAAAATCGCTGTTCTGGCCCAGAACATCCCGAAACTCGTGATTTTTCTGACAGCCAACCAGAAAACGCAGTTTCGGACCCAGACAGCTAAAAATCACTATTTGGGCCCCGGACAGCCAGAAAACGACAGCGACCCGTCAGACAGCCAAAAATGACGATTCGGCCCCCGATAGCGAAAAATCGCAGTTCTGGCCCAGAACATCCCGAAACTCGTGATTTTTCGTACAGCCAACCAGAAATCGCAGTTTCGGACCCTGACAGCTAAAAAACACTATTTGGGCCCCGGACAGCCTGAAAACGACAGCGACCCGTCGAACAGCCAAAAATGACGATTCGGCCCCCGATAGCGGAAAATCGCAGTTCTGGCCCAGAACATCCCGAAACTCGTGATTTTTCGTACAGCCAACCAGAAATCGCAGTTTCGGACCCAGACAGCTAAAAATCACTATTTGGGCCCCGGACAGCCAGAAAACGACAGCGACCCGTCAGACAGCCAAAAATGACGATTCGGCCCCCGATAGCGAAAAATCGCAGTTCTGGCCCAGAACATCCCGAAACTCGTGATTTTTCGTACAGCCAACCAGAAATCGCAGTTTCGGACCCAGACAGCAAAAAAACTCTATTTGGGCCCCGGACAGCCTGAAAACGACAGCGACCCGTCGAACAGCCAAAAATGACGATTCGGCCCCCGATAGCGGAAAATCGCAGTTCATGCCCAGAACATCCCGAAACTCGTGATTTTTCGTACAGCCAACCAGAAATCGCAGTTTCGGACCCTGACAGCTAAAAAACACTATTTGGGCCCCGGACAGCCAGAAAACGACAGCGACCCGTCAGACAGCCAAAAATGACGATTCGGCCCCCGATAGCGAAAAATCGCAATTCTGGCCCAGAACATCCCGAAACTCGTGATTTTACGTACAGCCAACCAGAAATCGCAGTTTCGGACCCAGACAGCAAAAAAACTCTATTTGGGCCCCGGACAGCCTGAAAACGACAGCGACCCGTCGAACAGCCAAAAATGACGATTCGGCCCCCGATAGTGGAAAATCGCAGTTCATGCCCAGAACATCCCGAAACTCGTGATTTTTCGTACAGCCAACCAGAAATCGCAGTTTCGGACCCTGACAGCTAAAAAACACTATTTGGGCCCCGGACAGCCTGAAAACGATAGCGACCCGTCAAACAGCCAAAAAAGACGATTCAGCCCCCGACTACGGAAAATCGCTGTTCTGGCCCAGAACATCCCGAAACTCGTGATTTTTCTGACAGCCAACCAGAAAACGCAGTTTCGGACCCAGACTGCTGAAAATCACTATTTGGGCCCCGGACAGCCAGATAACGACAGCGACCCGTCGGACAGCCAAAAATGACGATTCGGCCGCCGATTGCGGAAAATCGCAGTTCTGGCCCAGAACATCCCGAAACTCGTGATTTTTCGTACAGCCAACCAGAAATCGTAGTTTCGGACCCAGACAGCTAAAAATCACTATTTGGGCCCGGGACAGCCAGAAAACGACAGCGACCCGTCAGACAGCCAAAAATGACGATTCGGCCCCCGATAGCGGAAAATCGCAGTTCTGGCCCAGAACATCCCGAAACTCGTGATTTTTCGTACAGCCAACCAGAAATCGCAGTTTCGGACCCAGACAGCAAAAAAACACTATTTGGGCCCCGGACAGCCTGAAAACGACAGCGACCCGTCGAACAGCCAAAAATGACGATTCGGCCCCCGATAGCGGAAAATCGCAGTTCATGCCCAGAACATCCCGAAACTCGTGATTTTTCGTACAGCCAACCAGAAATCGCAGTTTCGGACCCTGACAGCTAAAAAACACTATTTGGGCCCCGGACAGCCTGAAAACGATAGCGACCCGTCAAACAGCCAAAAATGACGATTCAGCCCCCGACTATGGAAAATCGCTGTTCTGGCCCAGAACATCCCGAAACTCGTGATTTTTCTGACAGCCAACCAGAAAACGCAGTTTCGGACCCAGACTGCTGAAAATCACTATTTGGGCCCCGGACAGCCAGATAACGACAGCGACCCGTCGGACAGCCAAAAATGACGATTCGGCCCTCGATTGCGGAAAATCGCAGTTCTGGCCCAGAACATCCCGAAACTCGTGATTTTTCGTACAGCCAACCAGAAATCGCAGTTTCGGACCCAGACAGCTAAAAATCACTATTTGGGCCCCGGACAGCCTGAAAACGACAGCGACCCGTCAGACAGCCAAAAATGACGATTCGGCCCCCGATAGCGGAAAATCGCAGTTCTGGCCCAGAACATCCCGAAACTCGTGATTTTTCGTACAGCCAACCAGAAATCGCAGTTTCGGACCCAGACAGCAAAAAAACACTATTTGGGCCCCGGACAGCCTGAAAATGACAGCGACCCGTCGAACAGCCAAAAATGACGATTCGGCCCCCGATAGCGGAAAATCGCAGTTCTGGCCCAGAACATCCCGAAACTCGTGATTTTTCGTACAGCCAACCAGAAATCGCAGTTTCGGACCCAGACAGCTAAAAATCACTATTTGGGCCCGGGACAGCCAGAAAACGACAGCGACCCGTCAGACAGCCAAAAATGACGATTCGGCCCCCGATAGCGGAAAATCGCAGTTCTGGCCCAGAACATCCCGAAACTCGTGATTTTTCGTACAGCCAACCAGAAATCGCAGTTTCGGACCCAGACAGCAAAAAAACACTATTTGGGCCCCGGACAGCCTGAAAACGACAGCGACCCGTCGAACAGCCAAAAATGACGATTCGGCCCCCGATAGCGGAAAATCGCAGTTCATGCCCAGAACATCCCGAAACTCGTGATTTTTCGTACAGCCAACCAGAAATCGCAGTTTCGGACCCTGACAGCTAAAAAACACTATTTGGGCCCCGGACAGCCTGAAAACGATAGCGACCCGTCAAACAGCCAAAAAAGACGATTCAGCCCCCGACTATGGAAAATCGCTGTTCTGGCCCAGAACATCCCGAAACTCGTGATTTTTCGTACAGCCAACCAGAAATCGCAGTTTCGGACCCAGACAGCAAAAAAACACTATTTGGGCCCCGGAAATCCTAAAAACGACAGCGACCCGTCAAACAGCCAAAAATGACGATTCAGCCCCCGACTACGGAAAATCGCAGTTCTGGCCCAGAACATCCCGAAACTCGTGATTTTTCGTACAGCCAACCAGAAATCGCAGTTTCGAACCCAGACAGCTAAAAATCACTATTTGGGCCCCGGACAGCCAGAAAACGACAGCGACCCGTCAGACAGCCAAAAATGACGATTCGGCCCCCGATAGCGGAAAATCGCAGTTCTGGCCCAGAACATCCCGAAACTCGTGATTTTTCGTACAGCCAACCAGAAATCGCAGTTTCGGACCCAGACAGCTAAAAATCACTTTTTGGGCCACGGACAGCCAGAAAACGACAGCGACCCGTCAGACAGCCAAAAATGACGATTCGGCCCTCGATTGCGGAAAATCGCAGTTCTGGCCCAGAACATCCCGAAACTCGTGATTTTTCGTACAGCCAACCAGAAATCGCAGTTTCGGACCCAGACAGCTAAAAATCACTATTTGGGCCCCGGACAGCCTGAAAACGATAGCGACCCGTCAAACAGCCAAAAATGACGATTCAGCCCCCGACTATGGAAAATCGCTGTTCTGGCCCAGAACATCCCGAAACTCGTGATTTTTCTGACAGCCAACCAGAAAACGCAGTTTCGGACCCAGACTGCTGAAAATCACTATTTGGGCCCCGGACAGCCAGATAACGACAGCGACCCGTCGGACAGCCAAAAATGACGATTCGGCCCTCGATTGCGGAAAATCGCAGTTCTGGCCCAGAACATCCCGAAACTCGTGATTTTTCGTACAGCCAACCAGAAATCGCAGTTTCGGACCCAGACAGCTAAAAATCACTATTTGGGCCCCGGACAGCCTGAAAACGACAGCGACCCGTCAGACAGCCAAAAATGACGATTCGGCCCCCGATAGCGGAAAATCGCAGTTCTGGCCCAGAACATCCCGAAACTCGTGATTTTTCGTACAGCCAACCAGAAATCGCAGTTTCGGACCCAGACAGCAAAAAAACACTATTTGGGCCCCGGACAGCCTGAAAATGACAGCGACCCGTCGAACAGCCAAAAATGACGATTCGGCCCCCGATAGCGGAAAATCGCAGTTCTGGCCCAGAACATCCCGAAACTCGTGATTTTTCGTACAGCCAACCAGAAATCGCAGTTTCGGACCCAGACAGCTAAAAATCACTATTTGGGCCCGGGACAGCCAGAAAACGACAGCGACCCGTCAGACAGCCAAAAATGACGATTCGGCCCCCGATAGCGGAAAATCGCAGTTCTGGCCCAGAACATCCCGAAACTCGTGATTTTTCGTACAGCCAACCAGAAATCGCAGTTTCGGACCCAGACAGCAAAAAAACACTATTTGGGCCCCGGACAGCCTGAAAACGACAGCGACCCGTCGAACAGCCAAAAATGACGATTCGGCCCCCGATAGCGGAAAATCGCAGTTCATGCCCAGAACATCCCGAAACTCGTGATTTTTCGTACAGCCAACCAGAAATCGCAGTTTCGGACCCTGACAGCTAAAAAACACTATTTGGGCCCCGGACAGCCTGAAAACGATAGCGACCCGTCAAACAGCCAAAAAAGACGATTCAGCCCCCGACTATGGAAAATCGCTGTTCTGGCCCAGAACATCCCGAAACTCGTGATTTTTCGTACAGCCAACCAGAAATCGCAGTTTCGGACCCAGACAGCAAAAAAACACTATTTGGGCCCCGGAAATCCTAAAAACGACAGCGACCCGTCAAACAGCCAAAAATGACGATTCAGCCCCCGACTACGGAAAATCGCAGTTCTGGCCCAGAACATCCCGAAACTCGTGATTTTTCGTACAGCCAACCAGAAATCGCAGTTTCGAACCCAGACAGCTAAAAATCACTATTTGGGCCCCGGACAGCCAGAAAACGACAGCGACCCGTCAGACAGCCAAAAATGACGATTCGGCCCCCGATAGCGGAAAATCGCAGTTCTGGCCCAGAACATCCCGAAACTCGTGATTTTTCGTACAGCCAACCAGAAATCGCAGTTTCGGACCCAGACAGCTAAAAATCACTTTTTGGGCCACGGACAGCCAGAAAACGACAGCGACCCGTCAGACAGCCAAAAATGACGATTCGGCCCCCGATGGCAGAAAATCGCAGTTCTGGCCCAGAACATCCCGAAACTCGTGATTTTTCGTACAGCCAACCAGAAATCGCAGTTTCGGACCCAGGCAGCTAAAAAACACTATTTGGGCCCCGGACAGCCAGAAAACGACAGCGACCCGTCAGACAGCCAAAAATGACGATTCGGCCCCCGATAGCGGAAAATCGCAGTTCTGGTCCAGAACATCCCGAAACTCGTGATTTTTCGTACAGCCAACCAGAAATCGCAGTTTCGGACCCAGACAGCTAAAAATCACTATTTGGGCCACGGACAGCCAGAAAACGACAGCGACCCGTCAGACAGCCAAAAATGACGATTCGGCCCCCGATGGCAGAAAATCGCAGTTCTGGCCCAGAACATCCCGAAACTCGTGATTTTTCGTACAGCCAACCAGAAATCGCAGTTTCGGACCCAGGCAGCTAAAAAACACTATTTGGGCCCCGGACAGCCAGAAAACGACAGCGACCCGTCAGACAGCCAAAAATGACGATTCGGCCCCCGATGGCAGAAAATCGCAGTTCTGGCCCAGAACATCCCGAAACTCGTGATTTTTCGTACAGCCAACCAGAAATCGCAGTTTCGGACCCAGGCAGCTAAAAAACACTATTTGGGCCCCGGACAGCCAGAAAACGACAGCGACCCGTCAGACAGCCAAAAATGACGATTCGGCCCCCGATAGCGGAAAATCGCAGTTCTGGTCCAGAACATCCCGAAACTCGTGATTTTTCGTACAGCCAACCAGAAATCGCAGTTTCGGACCCAGACAGCTAAAAATCACTATTTGGGCCACGGACAGCCAGAAAACGACAGCGACCCGTCAGACAGCCAAAAATGACGATTCGGCCCCCGATGGCAGAAAATCGCAGTTCTGGCCCAGAACATCCCGAAACTCGTGATTTTTCGTACAGCCAACCAGAAATCGCAGTTTCGGACCCAGGCAGCTAAAAAACACTATTTGGGCCCCGGACAGCCAGAAAACGACAGCGACCCGTCAGACAGCCAAAAATGACGATTCGGCCCCCGATGGCAGAAAATCGCAGTTCTGGCCCAGAACATCCCGAAACTCGTGATTTTTCGTACAGCCAACCAGAAATCGCAGTTTCGGACCCAGGCAGCTAAAAAACACTATTTGGGCCCCGGACAGCCAGAAAACGACAGCGACCCGTCAGACAGCCAAAAATGACGATTCGGCCCCCGATGGCAGAAAATCGCAGTTCTGGCCCAGAACATCCCGAAACTCGTGATTTTTCGTACAGCCAACCAGAAATCGCAGTTTCGGACCCAGGCAGCTAAAAAACACTATTTGGGCCCCGGACAGCCAGAAAACGACAGCGACCCGTCAGACAGCCAAAAATGACGATTCGGCCCCCGATAGCGGAAAATCGCAGTTCTGGTCCAGAACATCCCGAAACTCGTGATTTTTCGTACAGCCAACCAGAAATCGCAGTTTCGGACCCAGGCAGCTAAAAAACACTATTTGGGCCCCGGACAGCCAGAAAACGACAGCGACCCGTCAGACAGCCAAAAATGACGATTCGGCCCCCGATAGCGGAAAATTGCAGTTCTGGCCCAGAACATCCCGAAACTCGTGATTTTTCGTACAGCCAACCAGAAATCGCAGTTTCGGACCCAGACAGCTAAAAATCACTATTTGGGCCCCGGACAGCCTGAAAACGACAGCGACCCGTCGGACAGCCAAAAATGACGATTCGGCCCCCGATAGCGAAAAATCGCAGTTCTGGCCCAGAACATCCCGAAACTCGTGATTTTTCGTACAGCCAACCAGAAATCGCAGTTTCGGACCCAGGCAGCTAAAAAACACTATTTGGGCCCCGGACAGCCAGAAAACGACAGCGACCCGTCAGACAGCCAAAAATGACGATTCGGCCCCCGATGGCAGAAAATCGCAGTTCTGGCCCAGAACATCCCGAAACTCGTGATTTTTCGTACAGCCAACCAGAAATCGCAGTTTCGGACCCAGGCAGCTAAAAAACACTATTTGGGCCCCGGACAGCCAGAAAACGACAGCGACCCGTCAGACAGCCAAAAATGACGATTCGGCCCCCGATAGCGGAAAATCGCAGTTCTGGTCCAGAACATCCCGAAACTCGTGATTTTTCGTACAGCCAACCAGAAATCGCAGTTTCGGACCCAGACAGCTAAAAATCACTATTTGGGCCCCGGACAGCCAGAAAACGACAGCGACCCGTCAGACAGCCAAAAATGACGATTCGGCCCCCGATAGCGAAAAATCGCAGTTCTGGCCCAGAACATCCCGAAACTCGTGATTTTTCGTACAGCCAACCAGAAATCGCAGTTTCGGACCCAGACAGCTAAAAAACACTATTTGGGCCCCGGACAGCCTGAAAACGACAGCGACCCGTCAAACAGCCAAAAATGACGATTCAGCCCCCGACTACGGAAAATCGCAGTTCTGGCCCAGAACATCCCGAAACTCGTGATTTTTCGTACAGCCAACCAGAAATCGCAGTTTCGGACCCAGACAGCAAAAAAACACTATTTGGGCCCCGGAAATCCTAAAAACGACAGCGACCCGTCAAACAGCCAAAAATGACGATTCAGCCCCCGACTACGGAAAATCGCAGTTCTGGCCCAGAACATCCCGAAACTCGTGATTTTTCGTACAGCCAACCAGAAATCGCAGTTTCGAACCCAGACAGCTAAAAATCACTATTTGGGCCCCGGACAGCCAGAAAACGACAGCGACCCGTCAGACAGCCAAAAATGACGATTCGGCCCCCGATGGCGGAAAATCGCAGTTCTGGCCCAGAACATCCCGAAACTCGTGATTTTTCGTACAGCCAACCAGAAATCGCAGTTTCGGACCCAGACAGCTAAAAAACACTATTTGGGCCCCGGACAGCCAGAAAACGACAGCGACCCGTCAGACAGCCAAAAATGACGATTCGGCCCCCGATGGCGGAAAATCGTAGTTCTGGCCCAGAGCATCCCGAAACTCGTGATTTTTCGTACAGCCAACCAGAAATCGCAGTTTCGGACCCAGGCAGCTAAAAAACACTATTTGGGCCCCGGACAGCCAGAAAACGACAGCGACCCGTCAGACAGCCAAAAATGACGATTCGGCCCCCGATAGTGGAAAATCGCAGTTCTGGCCCAGAACATCCCGAAACTCGTGATTTTTCGTACAGCCAACCAGAAATCGCAGTTTCGGACCCAGACAGCTAAAAATCACTATTTGGGCCCCGGACAGCCAGAAAACGACAGCGACCCGTCAGACAGCCAAAAATGACGATTCGGCCCCCGATGGCAGAAAATCGCAGTTCTGGCCCAGAACATCCCGAAACTCGTGATTTTTCGTACAGCCAACCAGAAATCGCAGTTTCGGACCCAGGCAGCTAAAAAACACTATTTTGGCCCCGGACAGCCAGAAAACGACAGCGACCCGTCAGACAGCCAAAAATGACGATTCGGCCCCCGATGGCGGAAAATCGCAGTTCTGGCCCAGAGCATCCCGAAACTCGTGATTTTTCGTACAGCCAACCAGAAATCGCAGTTTCGAACCCCGACAGCTAAAAATCACTATTTGGGCCCCGAACAGCCAGAAAACGACAGCGACCCGTCAGACAGCCAAAAATGACGATTCGGCCCCCGATAGTGGAAAATCGCAGTTCTGGCCCAGAACATCCCGAAACTCGTGATTTTTCGTACAGCCAACCAGAAATCGCAGTTTCGGACCCAGACAGCTAAAAATCACTATTTGGGCCACGGACAGCCAGAAAACGACAGCGACCCGTCAGACAGCCAAAAATGACGATTCGGCCCCCGATGGCAGAAAATCGCAGTTCTGGCCCAGAACATCCCGAAACTCGTGATTTTTCGTACAGCCAACCAGAAATCGCAGTTTCGGACCCAGGCAGCTAAAAAACACTATTTTGGCCCCGGACAGCCAGAAAACGACAGCGACCCGTCAGACAGCCAAAAATGACGATTCAGCCCCCGACTACGGAAAATCGCAGTTCTGGCCCAGAACATCCCGAAACTCGTGATTTTTCGTACAGCCAACCAGAAATCGCAGTTTCGAACCCCGACAGCTAAAAATCACTATTTGGGCCCCGAACAGCCAGAAAACGACAGCGACCCGTCAGACAGCCAAAAATGACGATTCGGCCCCCGATGGCGGAAAATCGCAGTTCTGGCCCAGAACATCCCGAAACTCGTGATTTTTCGTACAGCCAACCAGAAATCGCAGTTTCGGACCCAGACAGCAAAAAAACACTATTTGGGCCCCGGAAATCCTAAAAACGACAGCGACCCGTCAAACTGCCAAAAATGACGATTCGGCCCCCGATGGCGGAAAATCGCAGTTCTGGCCCAGAACATCCCGAAACTCGTGATTTTTCGTACAGCCAACCAGAAATCGCAGTTTCGGACCCAGACAGCTAAAAAACACTATTTGGGCCCCGGACAGCCAGAAAACGACAGCGACCCGTCAGACAGCCAAAAATGACGATTCGGCCCCCGATGGCGGAAAATCGTAGTTCTGGCCCAGAGCATCCCGAAACTCGTGATTTTTCGTACAGCCAACCAGAAATCGCAGTTTCGGACCCAGGCAGCTAAAAAACACTATTTGGGCCCCGGACAGCCAGAAAACGACAGCGACCCGTCAGACAGCCAAAAATGACGATTCGGCCCCCGATAGCGGAAAATCGCAGTTCTGGCCCAGAACATCCCGAAACTCGGGATTTTTCGTACAGCCAACCAGAAATCGCAGTTTCGGACCCAGACAGCTAAAAATCACTATTTGGGCCACGGACAGCCAGAAAACGACAGCGACCCGTCAGACAGCCAAAAATGACGATTCGGCCCCCGATGGCAGAAAATCGCAGTTCTGGCCCAGAACATCCCGAAACTCGTGATTTTTCGTACAGCCAACCAGAAATCGCAGTTTCGGACCCAGGCAGCTAAAAAACACTATTTTGGCCCCGGACAGCCAGAAAACGACAGCGACCCGTCAGACAGCCAAAAATGACGATTCGGCCCCCGATGGCGGAAAATCGCAGTTCTGGCCCAGAGCATCCCGAAACTCGTGATTTTTCGTACAGCCAACCAGAAATCGCAGTTTCGGACCCAGGCAGCTAAAAAACACTATTTGGGCCCCGGACAGCCAGAAAACGACAGCGACCCGTCAGACAGCCAAAAATGACGATTCGGCCCCCGATAGTGGAAAATCGCAGTTCTGGCCCAGAACATCCCGAAACTCGTGATTTTTCGTACAGCCAACCAGAAATCGCAGTTTCGGACCCAGACAGCTAAAAATCACTATTTGGGCCCCGGACAGCCAGAAAACGACAGCGACCCGTCAGACAGCCAAAAATGACGATTCGGCCCCCGATGGCAGAAAATCGCAGTTCTGGCCCAGAACATCCCGAAACTCGTGATTTTTCGTACAGCCAACCAGAAATCGCAGTTTCGGACCCAGGCAGCTAAAAAACACTATTTTGGCCCCGGACAGCCAGAAAACGACAGCGACCCGTCAGACAGCCAAAAATGACGATTCGGCCCCCGATGGCGGAAAATCGCAGTTCTGGCCCAGAGCATCCCGAAACTCGTGATTTTTCGTACAGCCAACCAGAAATCGCAGTTTCGAACCCCGACAGCTAAAAATCACTATTTGGGCCCCGAACAGCCAGAAAACGACAGCGACCCGTCAGACAGCCAAAAATGACGATTCGGCCCCCGATAGTGGAAAATCGCAGTTCTGGCCCAGAACATCCCGAAACTCGTGATTTTTCGTACAGCCAACCAGAAATCGCAGTTTCGGACCCAGACAGCTAAAAATCACTATTTGGGCCACGGACAGCCAGAAAACGACAGCGACCCGTCAGACAGCCAAAAATGACGATTCGGCCCCCGATGGCAGAAAATCGCAGTTCTGGCCCAGAACATCCCGAAACTCGTGATTTTTCGTACAGCCAACCAGAAATCGCAGTTTCGGACCCAGGCAGCTAAAAAACACTATTTTGGCCCCGGACAGCCAGAAAACGACAGCGACCCGTCAGACAGCCAAAAATGACGATTCAGCCCCCGACTACGGAAAATCGCAGTTCTGGCCCAGAACATCCCGAAACTCGTGATTTTTCGTACAGCCAACCAGAAATCGCAGTTTCGAACCCCGACAGCTAAAAATCACTATTTGGGCCCCGAACAGCCAGAAAACGACAGCGACCCGTCAGACAGCCAAAAATGACGATTCGGCCCCCGATGGCGGAAAATCGCAGTTCTGGCCCAGAACATCCCGAAACTCGTGATTTTTCGTACAGCCAACCAGAAATCGCAGTTTCGGACCCAGACAGCAAAAAAACACTATTTGGGCCCCGGAAATCCTAAAAACGACAGCGACCCGTCAAACTGCCAAAAATGACGATTCGGCCCCCGATGGCGGAAAATCGCAGTTCTGGCCCAGAACATCCCGAAACTCGTGATTTTTCGTACAGCCAACCAGAAATCGCAGTTTCGGACCCAGACAGCTAAAAAACACTATTTGGGCCCCGGACAGCCAGAAAACGACAGCGACCCGTCAGACAGCCAAAAATGACGATTCGGCCCCCGATGGCGGAAAATCGTAGTTCTGGCCCAGAGCATCCCGAAACTCGTGATTTTTCGTACAGCCAACCAGAAATCGCAGTTTCGGACCCAGGCAGCTAAAAAACACTATTTGGGCCCCGGACAGCCAGAAAACGACAGCGACCCGTCAGACAGCCAAAAATGACGATTCGGCCCCCGATAGCGGAAAATCGCAGTTCTGGCCCAGAACATCCCGAAACTCGGGATTTTTCGTACAGCCAACCAGAAATCGCAGTTTCGGACCCAGACAGCTAAAAATCACTATTTGGGCCACGGACAGCCAGAAAACGACAGCGACCCGTCTGACAGCCAAAAATGACGATTCGGCCCCCGATGGCAGAAAATCGCAGTTCTGGCCCAGAACATCCCGAAACTCGTGATTTTTCGTACAGCCAACCAGAAATCGCAGTTTCGGACCCAGGCAGCTAAAAAACACTATTTGGGCCCCGGACAGCCAGAAAACGACAGCGACCCGTCAGACAGCCAAAAATGACGATTCGGCCCCCGATAGCGGAAAATCGCAGTTCTGGTCCAGAACATCCCGAAACTCGTGATTTTTCGTACAGCCAACCAGAAATCGCAGTTTCGGACCCAGACAGCTAAAAATCACTATTTGGGCCCCGGACAGCCAGAAAACGACAGCGACCCGTCAGACAGCCAAAAATGGCGATTCGGCCCCTGATGGCGGAAAATCGCAGTTCTGGCCCAGAACATCTCGAAACTCGTGATTTTTCGTACAGCCAACCAGAAATCGCAGTTTCGGACCCAGACAGCAAAAAAACACTATTTGGGCCCCGGAAATCCTAAAAACGACAGCGACCCGTCAAACAGCCAAAAATGACGATTCAGCCCCCGACTACGGAAAATCGCAGTTCTGGCCCAGAACATCCCGAAACTCGTGATTTTTCGTACAGCCAACCAGAAATCGCAGTTTCGAACCCAGACAGCTAAAAATCACTATTTGGGCCCCGGACAGCCAGAAAACGACAGCGACCCGTCAGACAGCCAAAAATGACGATTCGGCCCCCGATGGCGGAAAATCGCAGTTCTGGCCCAGAACATCCCGAAACTCGTGATTTTTCGTACAGCCAACCAGAAATCGCAGTTTCGGACCCAGACAGCTAAAAAACACTATTTGGGCCCCGGACAGCCAGAAAACGACAGCGACCCGTCAGACAGCCAAAAATGACGATTCGGCCCCCGATGGCGGAAAATCGTAGTTCTGGCCCAGAGCATCCCGAAACTCGTGATTTTTCGTACAGCCAACCAGAAATCGCAGTTTCGGACCCAGGCAGCTAAAAAACACTATTTGGGCCCCGGACAGCCAGAAAACGACAGCGACCCGTCAGACAGCCAAAAATGACGATTCGGCCCCCGATAGTGGAAAATCGCAGTTCTGGCCCAGAACATCCCGAAACTCGTGATTTTTCGTACAGCCAACCAGAAATCGCAGTTTCGGACCCAGGCAGCTAAAAAACACTATTTTGGCCCCGGACAGCCAGAAAACGACAGCGACCCGTCAGACAGCCAAAAATGACGATTCGGCCCCCGATGGCAGAAAATCGCAGTTCTGGCCCAGAACATCCCGAAACTCGTGATTTTTCGTACAGCCAACCAGAAATCGCAGTTTCGAACCCCGACAGCTAAAAATCACTATTTGGGCCCCGAACAGCCAGAAAACGACAGCGACCCGTCAGACAGCCAAAAATGACGATTCGGCCCCCGATGGCGGAAAATCGCAGTTCTGGCCCAGAACATCCCGAAACTCGTGATTTTTCGTACAGCCAACCAGAAATCGCAGTTTCGGACCCAGACAGCAAAAAAACACTATTTGGGCCCCGGAAATCCTAAAAACGACAGCGACCCGTCAAACAGCCAAAAATGACGATTCGGCCCCCGATGGCGGAAAATCGCAGTTCTGGCCCAGAACATCCCGAAACTCGTGATTTTTCGTACAGCCAACCAGAAATCGCAGTTTCGGACCCAGACAGCTAAAAAACACTATTTGGGCCCCGGACAGCCAGAAAACGACAGCGACCCGTCAGACAGCCAAAAATGACGATTCGGCCCCCGATGGCGGAAAATCGTAGTTCTGGCCCAGAGCATCCCGAAACTCGTGATTTTTCGTACAGCCAACCAGAAATCGCAGTTTCGGACCCAGGCAGCTAAAAAACACTATTTGGGCCCCGGACAGCCAGAAAACGACAGCGACCCGTCAGACAGCCAAAAATGACGATTCGGCCCCCGATAGCGGAAAATCGCAGTTCTGGCCCAGAACATCCCGAAACTCGGGATTTTTCGTACAGCCAACCAGAAATCGCAGTTTCGGACCCAGACAGCTAAAAATCACTATTTGGGCCACGGACAGCCAGAAAACGACAGCGACCCGTCTGACAGCCAAAAATGACGATTCGGCCCCCGATGGCAGAAAATCGCAGTTCTGGCCCAGAACATCCCGAAACTCGTGATTTTTCGTACAGCCAACCAGAAATCGCAGTTTCGGACCCAGGCAGCTAAAAAACACTATTTGGGCCCCGGACAGCCAGAAAACGACAGCGACCCGTCAGACAGCCAAAAATGACGATTCGGCCCCCGATAGCGGAAAATCGCAGTTCTGGTCCAGAACATCCCGAAACTCGTGATTTTTCGTACAGCCAACCAGAAATCGCAGTTTCGGACCCAGACAGCTAAAAATCACTATTTGGGCCCCGGACAGCCAGAAAACGACAGCGACCCGTCAGACAGCCAAAAATGGCGATTCGGCCCCCGATGGCGGAAAATCGTAGTTCTGGCCCAGAGCATCCCGAAACTCGTGATTTTTCGTACAGCCAACCAGAAATCGCAGTTTCGGACCCAGGCAGCTAAAAAACACTATTTGGGCCCCGGACAGCCAGAAAACGACAGCGACCCGTCAGACAGCCAAAAATGACGATTCGGCCCCCGATAGCGGAAAATCGCAGTTCTGGCCCAGAACATCCCGAAACTCGGGATTTTTCGTACAGCCAACCAGAAATCGCAGTTTCGGACCCAGACAGCTAAAAATCACTATTTGGGCCACGGACAGCCAGAAAACGACAGCGACCCGTCTGACAGCCAAAAATGACGATTCGGCCCCCGATGGCAGAAAATCGCAGTTCTGGCCCAGAACATCCCGAAACTCGTGATTTTTCGTACAGCCAACCAGAAATCGCAGTTTCGGACCCAGGCAGCTAAAAAACACTATTTGGGCCCCGGACAGCCAGAAAACGACAGCGACCCGTCAGACAGCCAAAAATGACGATTCGGCCCCCGATAGCGGAAAATCGCAGTTCTG
Source organism: Delonix regia (assembly GCA_037074485.1). Classification (NCBI taxonomy): domain Eukaryota; kingdom Viridiplantae; phylum Streptophyta; class Magnoliopsida; order Fabales; family Fabaceae; genus Delonix; species Delonix regia. The sequence goes on along the minus strand of CM073454.1, from coordinate 40,585,144 downwards.
GTCCAGAACATCCCGAAACTCGTGATTTTTCGTACAGCCAACCAGAAATCGCAGTTTCGGACCCAGACAGCTAAAAATCACTATTTGGGCCCCGGACAGCCAGAAAACGACAGCGACCCGTCAGACAGCCAAAAATGGCGATTCGGCCCCTGATGGCGGAAAATCGCAGTTCTGGCCCAGAACATCTCGAAACTCGTGATTTTTCGTACAGCCAACCAGAAATCGCAGTTTCGGACCCAGACAGCAAAAAAACACTATTTGGGCCCCGGAAATCCTAAAAACGACAGCGACCCGTCAAACAGCCAAAAATGACGATTCAGCCCCCGACTACGGAAAATCGCAGTTCTGGCCCAGAACATCCCGAAACTCGTGATTTTTCGTACAGCCAACCAGAAATCGCAGTTTCGAACCCAGACAGCTAAAAATCACTATTTGGGCCCCGGACAGCCAGAAAACGACAGCGACCCGTCAGACAGCCAAAAATGACGATTCGGCCCCCGATGGCGGAAAATCGCAGTTCTGGCCCAGAACATCCCGAAACTCGTGATTTTTCGTACAGCCAACCAGAAATCGCAGTTTCGGACCCAGACAGCTAAAAAACACTATTTGGGCCCCGGACAGCCAGAAAACGACAGCGACCCGTCAGACAGCCAAAAATGACGATTCGGCCCCCGATGGCGGAAAATCGTAGTTCTGGCCCAGAGCATCCCGAAACTCGTGATTTTTCGTACAGCCAACCAGAAATCGCAGTTTCGGACCCAGGCAGCTAAAAAACACTATTTGGGCCCCGGACAGCCAGAAAACGACAGCGACCCGTCAGACAGCCAAAAATGACGATTCGGCCCCCGATAGTGGAAAATCGCAGTTCTGGCCCAGAACATCCCGAAACTCGTGATTTTTCGTACAGCCAACCAGAAATCGCAGTTTCGGACCCAGACAGCTAAAAATCACTATTTGGGCCACGGACAGCCAGAAAACGACAGCGACCCGTCAGACAGCCAAAAATGACGATTCGGCCCCCGATGGCAGAAAATCGCAGTTCTGGCCCAGAACATCCCGAAACTCGTGATTTTTCGTACAGCCAACCAGAAATCGCAGTTTCGGACCCAGGCAGCTAAAAAACACTATTTTGGCCCCGGACAGCCAGAAAACGACAGCGACCCGTCAGACAGCCAAAAATGACGATTCAGCCCCCGACTACGGAAAATCGCAGTTCTGGCCCAGAACATCCCGAAACTCGTGATTTTTCGTACAGCCAACCAGAAATCGCAGTTTCGAACCCCGACAGCTAAAAATCACTATTTGGGCCCCGAACAGCCAGAAAACGACAGCGACCCGTCAGACAGCCAAAAATGACGATTCGGCCCCCGATGGCGGAAAATCGCAGTTCTGGCCCAGAACATCCCGAAACTCGTGATTTTTTGTACAGCCAACCAGAAATCGCAGTTTCGGACCCAGACAGCAAAAAAACACTATTTGGGCCCCGGAAATCCTAAAAACGACAGCGACCCGTCAAACAGCCAAAAATGACGATTCGGCCCCCGATGGCGGAAAATCGCAGTTCTGGCCCAGAACATCCCGAAACTCGTGATTTTTCGTACAGCCAACCAGAAATCGCAGTTTCGGACCCAGACAGCTAAAAAACACTATTTGGGCCCCGGACAGCCAGAAAACGACAGCGACCCGTCAGACAGCCAAAAATGACGATTCGGCCCCCGATGGCGGAAAATCGTAGTTCTGGCCCAGAGCATCCCGAAACTCGTGATTTTTCGTACAGCCAACCAGAAATCGCAGTTTCGGACCCAGGCAGCTAAAAAACACTATTTGGGCCCCGGACAGCCAGAAAACGACAGCGACCCGTCAGACAGCCAAAAATGACGATTCGGCCCCCGATAGCGGAAAATCGCAGTTCTGGCCCAGAACATCCCGAAACTCGGGATTTTTCGTACAGCCAACCAGAAATCGCAGTTTCGGACCCAGACAGCTAAAAATCACTATTTGGGCCACGGACAGCCAGAAAACGACAGCGACCCGTCTGACAGCCAAAAATGACGATTCGGCCCCCGATGGCAGAAAATCGCAGTTCTGGCCCAGAACATCCCGAAACTCGTGATTTTTCGTACAGCCAACCAGAAATCGCAGTTTCGGACCCAGGCAGCTAAAAAACACTATTTGGGCCCCGGACAGCCAGAAAACGACAGCGACCCGTCAGACAGCCAAAAATGACGATTCGGCCCCCGATAGCGGAAAATCGCAGTTCTGGTCCAGAACATCCCGAAACTCGTGATTTTTCGTACAGCCAACCAGAAATCGCAGTTTCGGACCCAGACAGCTAAAAATCACTATTTGGGCCCCGGACAGCCAGAAAACGACAGCGACCCGTCAGACAGCCAAAAATGGCGATTCGGCCCCCGATGGCGGAAAATCGCAGTTCTGGCCCAGAACATCTCGAAACTCGTGATTTTTCGTACAGCCAACCAGAAATCGCAGTTTCGGACCCAGACAGCTAAAAAACACTATTTGGGCCCCGGACAGCCTGAAAACGACAGCGACCCGTCAAACAGCCAAAAATGACGATTCAGCCCCCGACTACGGAAAATCGCAGTTCTGGCCCAGAACATCCCGAAACTCGTGATTTTTCGTACAGCCAACCAGAAATCGCAGTTTCGGACCCAGACAGCAAAAAAACACTATTTGGGCCCCGGAAATCCTAAAAACAACAGCGACCCGTCAAACAGCCAAAAATGACGATTCAGCCCCCGACTACGGAAAATCGCAGTTCTGGCCCAGAACATCCCGAAACTCGTGATTTTTCGTACAGCCAACCAGAAATCGCAGTTTCGGACCCAGACAGCAAAAAAACACTATTTGGGCCCCGGAAATCCTAAAAACGACAGCGACCCGTCAAACAGCCAAAAATGACGATTCAGCCCCCGACTACGGAAAATCGCAGTTCTGGCCCAGAACATCCCGAAACTCGTGATTTTTCGTACAGCAAACCAGAAATCGCAGTTTCGAACCCAGACAGCTAAAAAACACTATTTGGGCCCCGGACAGCCAGAAAACGACAGCGACCCGTCAGACAGCCAAAAATGACGATTCGGCCCCCGATAGCGGAAAATCGCAGTTCTGGCCCAGAACATCCCGAAACTCGGGATTTTTCGTACAGCCAACCAGAAATCGCAGTTTCGGACCCAGACAGCTAAAAATCACTATTTGGGCCACGGACAGCCAGAAAACGACAGCGACCCGTCTGACAGCCAAAAATGACGATTCGGCCCCCGATGGCAGAAAATCGCAGTTCTGGCCCAGAACATCCCGAAACTCGTGATTTTTCGTACAGCCAACCAGAAATCGCAGTTTCGGACCCAGGCAGCTAAAAAACACTATTTGGGCCCCGGACAGCCAGAAAACGACAGCGACCCGTCAGACAGCCAAAAATGACGATTCGGCCCCCGATAGCGGAAAATCGCAGTTCTGGTCCAGAACATCCCGAAACTCGTGATTTTTCGTACAGCCAACCAGAAATCGCAGTTTCGGACCCAGACAGCTAAAAATCACTATTTGGGCCCCGGACAGCCAGAAAACGACAGCGACCCGTCAGACAGCCAAAAATGGCGATTCGGCCCCTGATGGCGGAAAATCGCAGTTCTGGCCCAGAACATCTCGAAACTCGTGATTTTTCGTACAGCCAACCAGAAATCGCAGTTTCGGACCCAGACAGCTAAAAAACACTATTTGGGCCCCGGACAGCCTGAAAACGACAGCGACCCGTCAAACAGCCAAAAATGACGATTCAGCCCCCGACTACGGAAAATCGCAGTTCTGGCCCAGAACATCCCGAAACTCGTGATTTTTCGTACAGCCAACCAGAAATCGCAGTTTCGGACCCAGACAGCAAAAAAACACTATTTGGGCCCCGGAAATCCTAAAAACGACAGCGACCCGTCAAACAGCCAAAAATGACGATTCAGCCCCCGACTACGGAAAATCGCAGTTCTGGCCCAGAACATCCCGAAACTCGTGATTTTTCGTACAGCCAACCAGAAATCGCAGTTTCGGACCCAGACAGCAAAAAAACACTATTTGGGCCCCGGAAATCCTAAAAACGACAGCGACCCGTCAAACAGCCAAAAATGACGATTCAGCCCCCGACTACGGAAAATCGCAGTTCTGGCCCAGAACATCCCGAAACTCGTGATTTTTCGTACAGCCAACCAGAAATCGCAGTTTCGAACCCAGACAGCTAAAAATCACTATTTGGGCCCCGGACAGCCAGAAAACGACAGCGACCCGTCAGACAGCCAAAAATGACGATTCGGCCCCCGATGGCGGAAAATCGCAGTTCTGGCCCAGAACATCCCGAAACTCGTGATTTTTCGTACAGCCAACCAGAAATCGCAGTTTCGGACCCAGACAGCTAAAAAACACTATTTGAGCCCCGGACAGCCAGAAAACGACAGCGACCCGTCAGACAGCCAAAAATGACGATTCGGCCCCCGATGGCGGAAAATCGTAGTTCTGGCCCAGAGCATCCCGAAACTCGTGATTTTTCGTACAGCCAACCAGAAATCGCAGTTTCGGACCCAGGCAGCTAAAAAACACTATTTGGGCCCCGGACAGCCAGAAAACGACAGCGACCCGTCAGACAGCCAAAAATGACGATTCGGCCCCCGATAGCGGAAAATCGCAGTTCTGGCCCAGAACATCCCGAAACTCGTGATTTTTCGTACAGCCAACCAGAAATCGCAGTTTCGGACCCAGACAGCTAAAAAACACTATTTGGGCCACGGACAGCCAGAAAACGACAGCGACCCGTCAGACAGCCAAAAATGACGATTCGGCCCCCGATGGCAGAAAATCGCAGTTCTGGCCCAGAGCATCCCGAAACTCGTGATTTTTCTGACAGCCAACCAGAAATCGCAGTTTCGGACCCAGACAGCTAAAAAACACTATTTGGGCCCCGGACAGCCAGAAGACGACAGCGACCCGTCAGACAGCCAAAAATGACGATTCGGCCCCCGATAGCGGAAAATCGCAGTTCTGGCCCAGAGCATCCCGAAACTCGGGATTTTTCGTACAGCCAACCAGAAATCGCAGTTTCGGACCCAGACAGCTAAAAAACACTATTTGGGCCCCGGACAGCCAGAAAACGACAGCGACCCGTCAGACAGCCAAAAATGACGATTCGGCCCCCGATAGCGGAAAATCGCAGTTCTGGCCCAGAACATCCCGAAACTCGTGATTTTTCGTACAGCCAACCAGAAATCGCAGTTTCGGACCCAGACAGCTAAAAATCACTATTTGGGCCCCGGACAGCCAGAAAACGACAGCGACCCGTCAGACAGCCAAAAATGACGATTCGGCCCCCGATGGCGGAAAATCGCAGTTCTGGCCCAGAGCATCCCGAAACTCGTGATTTTTCGTACAGCCAACCAGAAATCGCAGTTTCAGACCCAGACAGCTAAAAAACACTATTTGGGCCCCGGACAGCCAGAAAACGACAGCGACCCGTCAGACAGCCAAAAATGACGATTCGGCCCCCGATGGCGGAAAATCGCAGTTCTGGCCCAGAACATCCCGAAACTCGTGATTTTTCGTACAGCCAACCAGAAATCGCAGTTTCGGACCCAGACAGCTAAAAAACACTATTTGGGCCCCGGACAGCCAGAAAACGACAGCGACCCGTCAGACAGCCAAAAATGACGATTCGACCCCCGATAGCGAAAAATCGCAGTTCTGGCCCAGAGCATCCCGAAACTCGTGATTTTTCGTACAGCCAACCAGAAATCGCAGTTTCGGACCCAGACAGCTAAAAAACACTATTTGGGCCCCGGACAGCCAGAAAACGACAGCGACCCGTCAGACAGCCAAAAATGACGATTCGGCCCCCGATAGCGGAAAATCGCAGTTCTGGCCCAGAACATCCCGAAACTCGTGATTTTTCGTACAGCCAACCAGAAATCGCAGTTTCGGACCCAGACAGCTAAAAATCACTATTTGGGCCCCGGACAGCCAGAAAACGACAGCGACCCGTCAGACAGCCAAAAATGACGATTCGGCCCCCGATGGCGGAAAATCGCAGTTCTGGCCCAGAGCATCCCGAAACTCGTGATTTTTCGTACAGCCAACCAGAAATCGCAGTTTCAGACCCAGACAGCTAAAAAACACTATTTGGGCCCCGGACAGCCAGAAAACGACAGCGACCCGTCAGACAGCCAAAAATGACGATTCGGCCCCCGATGGCGGAAAATCGCAGTTCTGGCCCAGAGCATCCCGAAACTCGTGATTTTTCGTACAGCCAACCAGAAATCGCAGTTTCGGACCCAGGCAGCTAAAAAACACTATTTGGGCCCCGGACAGCCTAAAAACGATAGCGACCCGTCAAACAGCCAAAAAAGACGATTCAGCCCCCGACTACGGAAAATCGCAGTTCTGGCCCAGAACATCCCGAAACTCGTGATTTTTCTGACAGCCAACCAGAAAACGCAGTTTCGGACCCAGACAGCTAAAAAACACTATTTGGGCCCCGGACAGCCTGAAAACGACAGCGACCCGTCAGACAGCCAAAAAAGACGATTCAGCCCCCGACTACGAAAAATCGCAGTTCTGGCCCAGAACATCCCGAAACTCGTGATTTTTCTGACAGCCAACCAGAAAACGCAGTTTCGGACCCAGACAGCTAAAAAACACTATTTGGGCCCCGGACAGCCAGAAAACGACAGCGACCCGTCAGACAGCCAAAAATGACGATTCGGCCCCCGATGGCGGAAAATCGCAGTTCTTGCCCAGAACATCCCGAAACTCGTGATTTTTCGTACAGCCAACCAGAAATCGCAGTTTCGGACCCAGACAGCTAAAAAACACTATTTGGGCCCCGGACAGCCTGAAAACGACAGCGGCCCGTCAAACAGCCAAAAATGACGATTCAGCCCCCGACTACGGAAAATCGCAGTTCTGGCCCAGAACATCCCGAAACTCGTGATTTTTCGTACAGCCAACCAGAAATCGCAGTTTCGGACCCAGACAGCTAAAAATCACTATTTGGGCCCCGGACAGCCAGAAAACGACAGCGACCCGTCAGACAGCCAAAAATGACGATTCGGCCCCCGATGGCGGAAAATCGCAGTTCTGGCCCAGAGCATCCCGAAACTCGTGATTTTTCGTACAGCCAACCAGAAATCGCAGTTTCAGACCCAGACAGCTAAAAAACACTATTTGGGCCCCGGACAGCCAGAAAACGACAGCGACCCGTCAGACAGCCAAAAATGACGATTCGGCCCCCGATGGCGGAAAATCGCAGTTCTTGCCCAGAACATCCCGAAACTCGTGATTTTTCGTACAGCCAACCAGAAATCGCAGTTTCGGACCCAGACAGCTAAAAAACACTATTTGGGCCCCGGACAGCCAGAAAACGACAGCGACCCGTCAGACAGCCAAAAATGACGATTCGACCCCCGATAGCGAAAAATCGCAGTTCTGGCCCAGAACATCCCGAAACTCGTGATTTTTCGTACAGCCAACCAGAAATCGCAGTTTCGGACCCAGACAGCTAAAAAACACTATTTGGGCCCCGGACAGCCAGAAAAAGACAGCGGCCCGTCAGACAGGCAAAAATGACGATTCGACCCCCGATGGCGGAAAATCGCAGTTCTGGCCCAGAGCATCCCGAAACTCGTGATTTTTCGTACAGCCAACCAGAAATCGCAGTTTCGGACCCAGACAGCTAAAAAACACTATTTGGGCCCCGGACAGCCTAAAAACGATAGCGACCCGTCAAACAGCCAAAAATGACGATTCAGCCCCCGACTACGGAAAATCGCAGTTCTGGCCCAGAACATCCCGAAACTCGTGATTTTTCTGACAGCCAACCAGAAAACGCAGTTTCGGACCCAGACAGCAAAAAAACACTATTTGGGCCCCGGAAATCCTAAAAACGATAGCGACCCGTCAAACAGCCAAAAAAGACGATTCAGCCCCCGACTACGAAAAATCGCAGTTCTGGCCCAGAACATCCCGAAACTCGTGATTTTTCTGACAGCCAACCAGAAAACGCAGTTTCGGACCCAGACTGCTGAAAATCACTATTTGGGCCCCGGACAGCCAGATAACGACAGCGACCCGTCGGACAGCCAAAAATGACGATTCGGCCCCCGATTGCGGAAAATCGCAGTTCTTGCCCAGAACATCCCGAAACTCGTGATTTTTCGTACAGCCAACCAGAAATCGCAGTTTCGGACCCAGACAGCTAAAAATCACTATTTGGGCCCCGGACAGCCAGAAAACGACAGCGACCCGTCAGACAGCCAAAAATGACGATTTGGCCCCCGATAGCGAAAAATCGCAGTTCTGGCCCAGAACATCCTGAAACTCGTGATTTTTCGTACAGCCAACCAGAAATCGCAGTTTCGGACCCAGACAGCTAAAAAACACTATTTGGGCCCCGGACAGCCAGAAAACGACAGCGGCCCGTCAAACAGCCAAAAATGACGATTCGGCCCCCGACTACGGAAAATCGCAGTTCTGGCCCAGAACATCCCGAAACTCGTGATTTTTCGTACAGCCAACCAGAAATCGCAGTTTCGGACCCAGGCAGCTAAAAAACACTATTTGGGCCCCGGACAGCCAGAAAACGACAGCGACCCGTCAGACAGCCAAAAATGACGATTCGGCCCCCGATAGCGGAAAATCGCAGTTCTGGCCCAGAACATCCCGAAACTCGTGATTTTTCGTACAGCCAACCAGAAATCGCAGTTTCGGACCCAGACAGCTAAAAATCACTATTTGGGCCACGGACAGCCAGAAAACGACAGCGACCCGTCAGACAGCCAAAAATGACGATTCGGCCCCCGATAGCGAAAAATCGCAGTTCTGGCCCAGAGCATCCCGAAACTCGTGATTTTTCGTACAGCCAACCAGAAATCGCAGTTTCGGACCCAGACAGCTAAAAAACACTATTTGGGCCCCGGACAGCCAGAAAAAGACAGCGGCCCGTCAGACAGGCAAAAATGACGATTCGACCCCCGATGGCGGAAAATCGCAGTTCTGGCCCAGAGCATCCCGAAACTCGTGATTTTTCGTACAGCCAACCAGAAATCGCAGTTTCGGACCCAGACAGCTAAAAAACACTATTTGGGCCCCGGACAGCCTAAAAACGATAGCGACCCGTCAAACAGCCAAAAATGACGATTCAGCCCCCGACTACGGAAAATCGCAGTTCTGGCCCAGAACATCCCGAAACTCGTGATTTTTCTGACAGCCAACCAGAAAACGCAGTTTCGGACCCAGACAGCAAAAAAACACTATTTGGGCCCCGGAAATCCTAAAAACGATAGCGACCCGTCAAACAGCCAAAAAAGACGATTCAGCCCCCGACTACGAAAAATCGCAGTTCTGGCCCAGAACATCCCGAAACTCGTGATTTTTCTGACAGCCAACCAGAAAACGCAGTTTCGGACCCAGACTGCTGAAAATCACTATTTGGGCCCCGGACAGCCAGATAACGACAGCGACCCGTCGGACAGCCAAAAATGACGATTCGGCCCCCGATTGCGGAAAATCGCAGTTCTTGCCCAGAACATCCCGAAACTCGTGATTTTTCGTACAGCCAACCAGAAATCGCAGTTTCGGACCCAGACAGCTAAAAATCACTATTTGGGCCCCGGACAGCCAGAAAACGACAGCGACCCGTCAGACAGCCAAAAATGACGATTTGGCCCCCGATAGCGAAAAATCGCAGTTCTGGCCCAGAACATCCTGAAACTCGTGATTTTTCGTACAGCCAACCAGAAATCGCAGTTTCGGACCCAGACAGCTAAAAAACACTATTTGGGCCCCGGACAGCCAGAAAACGACAGCGGCCCGTCAAACAGCCAAAAATGACGATTCGGCCCCCGACTACGGAAAATCGCAGTTCTGGCCCAGAACATCCCGAAACTCGTGATTTTTCGTACAGCCAACCAGAAATCGCAGTTTCGGACCCAGGCAGCTAAAAAACACTATTTGGGCCCCGGACAGCCAGAAAACGACAGCGACCCGTCAGACAGCCAAAAATGACGATTCGGCCCCCGATGGCGGAAAATCGCAGTTCTGGCCCAGAGCATCCCGAAACTCGTGATTTTTCGTACAGCCAACCAGAAATCGCAGTTTCGGACCCAGGCAGCTAAAAAACACTATTTGGGCCCCGGACAGCCTAAAAACGATAGCGACCCGTCAAACAGCCAAAAAAGACGATTCAGCCCCCGACTACGGAAAATCGCAGTTCTGGCCCAGAACATCCCGAAACTCGTGATTTTTCTGACAGCCAACCAGAAAACGCAGTTTCGGACCCAGACAGCTAAAAAACACTATTTGGGCCCCGGACAGCCTGAAAACGACAGCGACCCGTCAGACAGCCAAAAAAGACGATTCAGCCCCCGACTACGAAAAATCGCAGTTCTGGCCCAGAACATCCCGAAACTCGTGATTTTTCTGACAGCCAACCAGAAAACGCAGTTTCGGACCCAGACAGCTAAAAAACACTATTTGGGCCCCGGACAGCCAGAAAACGACAGCGACCCGTCAGACAGCCAAAAATGACGATTCGGCCCCCGATGGCGGAAAATCGCAGTTCTTGCCCAGAACATCCCGAAACTCGTGATTTTTCGTACAGCCAACCAGAAATCGCAGTTTCGGACCCAGACAGCTAAAAAACACTATTTGGGCCCCGGACAGCCTGAAAACGACAGCGGCCCGTCAAACAGCCAAAAATGACGATTCAGCCCCCGACTACGGAAAATCGCAGTTCTGGCCCAGAACATCCCGAAACTCGTGATTTTTCGTACAGCCAACCAGAAATCGCAGTTTCGGACCCAGACAGCTAAAAATCACTATTTGGGCCCCGGACAGCCAGAAAACGACAGCGACCCGTCAGACAGCCAAAAATGACGATTCGGCCCCCGATGGCGGAAAATCGCAGTTCTTGCCCAGAACATCCCGAAACTCGTGATTTTTCGTACAGCCAACCAGAAATCGCAGTTTCGGACCCAGACAGCTAAAAAACACTATTTGGGCCCCGGACAGCCAGAAAACGACAGCGACCCGTCAGACAGCCAAAAATGACGATTCGACCCCCGATAGCGAAAAATCGCAGTTCTGGCCCAGAACATCCCGAAACTCGTGATTTTTCGTACAGCCAACCAGAAATCGCAGTTTCGGACCCAGACAGCTAAAAAACACTATTTGGGCCCCGGACAGCCAGAAAAAGACAGCGGCCCGTCAGACAGGCAAAAATGACGATTCGACCCCCGATGGCGGAAAATCGCAGTTCTGGCCCAGAGCATCCCGAAACTCGTGATTTTTCGTACAGCCAACCAGAAATCGCAGTTTCGGACCCAGACAGCTAAAAAACACTATTTGGGCCCCGGACAGCCTAAAAACGATAGCGACCCGTCAAACAGCCAAAAATGACGATTCAGCCCCCGACTACGGAAAATCGCAGTTCTGGCCCAGAACATCCCGAAACTCGTGATTTTTCTGACAGCCAACCAGAAAACGCAGTTTCGGACCCAGACAGCAAAAAAACACTATTTGGGCCCCGGAAATCCTAAAAACGATAGCGACCCGTCAAACAGCCAAAAAAGACGATTCAGCCCCCGACTACGAAAAATCGCAGTTCTGGCCCAGAACATCCCGAAACTCGTGATTTTTCTGACAGCCAACCAGAAAACGCAGTTTCGGACCCAGACTGCTGAAAATCACTATTTGGGCCCCGGACAGCCAGATAACGACAGCGACCCGTCGGACAGCCAAAAATGACGATTCGGCCCCCGATTGCGGAAAATCGCAGTTCTTGCCCAGAACATCCCGAAACTCGTGATTTTTCGTACAGCCAACCAGAAATCGCAGTTTCGGACCCAGACAGCTAAAAATCACTATTTGGGCCCCGGACAGCCAGAAAACGACAGCGACCCGTCAGACAGCCAAAAATGACGATTTGGCCCCCGATAGCGAAAAATCGCAGTTCTGGCCCAGAACATCCTGAAACTCGTGATTTTTCGTACAGCCAACCAGAAATCGCAGTTTCGGACCCAGACAGCTAAAAAACACTATTTGGGCCCCGGACAGCCTGAAAACGACAGCGGCCCGTCAAACAGCCAAAAATGACGATTCAGCCCCCGACTACGGAAAATCGCAGTTCTGGCCCAGAACATCCCGAAACTCGTGATTTTTCGTACAGCCAACCAGAAATCGCAGTTTCGGACCCAGACAGCTAAAAAACACTATTTGGGCCCCGGACAGCCAGAAAACGACAGCGACCCGTCAGACAGCCAAAAATGACGATTCGGCCCCCGATGGCGGAAAATCGCAGTTCTGGCCCAGAGCATCCTGAAACTCGTGATTTTTCGTACAGCCAACCAGAAATCGCAGTTTCGGACCCTGACAGCTAAAAAACACTATTTGGGCCACGGACAGCCAGAAAACGACAGCGGCCCGTCAAACAGCCAAAAATGACGATTCAGCCCCCGACTACGGAAAATCGCAGTTCTGGCCCAGAACATCCCGAAACTCGTGATTTTTCGTACAGCCAACCAGAAATCGCAGTTTCGGACCCAGACAGCTAAAAAACACTATTTGGGCCCCGGACAGCCAGAAAACGACAGCGACCCGTCAGACAGCCAAAAATGACGATTCGGCCACCGATAGCGGAAAATCGCAGTTCTGGCCCAGAACATCCCTAAACTCGTGATTTTTCGTACAGCCAACCAGAAATCGCAGTTTCGAACCCAGACAGCTAAAAATCACTATTTGGGCCCCGGACAGCCAGAAAACGACAGCGACCCGTCAGACAGCCAAAAATGACGATTCGGCCCCCGATGGCGGAAAATCGCAGTTCTGGCCCAGAGCATCCCGAAACTCGTGATTTTTCGTACAGCCAACCAGAAATCGCAGTTTCGGACCCAGACAGCTAAAAAACACTATTTGGGCCCCGGACAGCCAGAAAACGACAGCGACCCGTCAGACAGGCAAAAATGACGATTCGACCCCCGATGGCGGAAAATCGCAGTTCTGGCCCAGAGCATCCCGAAACTCGTGATTTTTCGTGCAGCCAACCAGAAATCGCAGTTTCGGACCCAGACAGCTAAAAAACACTATTTGGGCCCCGGACAGCCAGAAAACGACAGCGACCCGTCAGACAGCCAAAAATGACGATTCGGCCCCCGATGGCGGAAAATCGCAGTTCTGGCCCAGAGCATCCCGAAACTCGTGATTTTTCGTACAGCCAACCAGAAATCGCAGTTTCGGACCCAGACAGCTAAAAAACACTATTTGGGCCCCGGAAATCCTAAAAACGACAGCGACCCGTCAGACAGGCAAAAATGACGATTCGACCCCCGATGGCGGAAAATCGCAGTTCTGGCCCAGAGCATCCCGAAACTCGTGATTTTTCGTGCAGCCAACCAGAAATCGCAGTTTCGGACCCAGACAGCTAAAAAACACTATTTGGGCCCCGGACAGCCAGAAAACGACAGCGACCCGTCAGACAGCCAAAAATGACGATTCGGCCCCCGATGGCGGAAAATCGCAGTTCTGGCCCAGAGCATCCCGAAACTCGTGATTTTTCGTACAGCCAACCAGAAATCGCAGTTTCGGACCCAGACAGCTAAAAAACACTATTTGGGCCCCGGAAATCCTAAAAACGACAGCGACCCGTCAGACAGGCAAAAATGACGATTCGGCCCCCGATAGCAGAAAATCGCAGTTCTGGCCCAGAACATCCCGAAACTCGTGATTTTTCGTACAGCCAACCAGAAAACGCAGTTTCAGACCCAGACTGCAGAAAATCACTATTTGGGCCCCGGACAGCCAGATAACAACAGCGACCCGTCGGACAGCCAAAAATGACGATTCGGCCCCCGATAGCGGAAAATCGCAGTTCTGGCCCAGAACATCCCGACACTCGTGATTTTTCGTACAGCCAACCAGAAATCGGAGTTTCGGACCAAGACAGCTAAAAATCACTATTTGGGCCCCGGACAGCCAGAAAACGACAGCGACCCGTCGAACAGCCAAAAATGACGAATCGGCCCCCGATGGCGGAAAATCGCAGTTCTGGCCCAGAACATCCCGAAACTCGTGATTTTTCGTACAGCCAACCAGAAATCGCAGTTTCGGACCCAGACAGCTAAAAAATACTATTTGGGCCCCGGACAGCCAGAAAACGACAGCGACCCGTCAGACAGCCAAAAATGACGATTCGGCCCCCGATAACAGAAAATCGCAGTTCTGGCCCAGAACATCCCGAAACTCGTGATTTTTCGTACAGCCAACCAGATATCGCAGTTTCGGACCCAGACAGCTAAAAATCACTATTTGGGCCCCGGACAGCCAGAAAACGACAGCGACCCGTCAGACAGCCAAAAATGACGATTCGGCCCCCGATGGCGGAAAATCGCAGTTCTGGCCCAGAACATCCCGAAAACTCGTGATTTTTCGTACAGCCAACCAGAAATCCCAGTTTCGGACCCAGACAGCTAAAAAACACTATTTGGGCCCCGGACAGCCAGAAAACGACAGCGACCCGTCAAACAGCCAAAAATGACGATTCAGCCCCCGACTACGGAAAATCGCTGTTCTGGCCCAGAACATCCCGAAACTCGTGATTTTTCGTACAGCCAACCAGAAATCGCAGTTTCGGACCCAGACAGCTAAAAAACACTATTGGGGCCTCGGACAGCCTGAAAACGATAGCGACCCGTCAAACAGCCAAAAAAGACGATTCAGCCCCCGACTACGGAAAATCGCAGTTCTGGCCCAGAACATCCCGAAACTCGTGATTTTTCTGACAGCCAACCAGAAAACGCAGTTTCAGACCCAGACTGCAGAAAATCACTATTTGGGCCCCGGACAGCCAGATAACGACAGCGACCCGTCGGACAGCCAAAAATGACGATTCGGCCCCCGATGGCGGAAAATCGCAGTTCTGGCCCAGAACATCCCGAAACTCGTGATTTTTCGTACAGCCAACCAGAAATCGCAGTTTCGGACCCAGACAGCTAAAAATCACTATTTGGGCCCCGGACAGCCAGAAAACGACAGCGACCCGTCAGACAGCCAAAAATGACGATTCGGCCCCCGATGGCGGAAAATCGCAGTTCTGGCCCAGAACATCCCGAAACTCGTGATTTTTCGTACAGCCAACCAGAAATCGCAGTTTCGGACCCAGACAGCTAAAAAACACTATTTGGGCCCCGGACAGCCAGAAAACGACAGCGACCCGTCAGACAGCCAAAAATGACGATTCGGCCCCCGATGGCGGAAAATCGCAGTTCTGGCCCAGAGCATCCCGAAACTCGTGATTTTTCGTACAGCCAACCAGAAATCGCAGTTTCGGACCCAGACAGCTAAAAAATACTATTTGGGCCCCGGACAGCCAGAAAACGACAGCGACCCGTCAGACAGCCAAAAATGACGATTCGGCCCCCGATAGCGGAAAATCGCAGTTCTGGCCCAGAACATCCCGAAACTCGTGATTTTTCGTACAGCCAACCAGAAATCGCAGTTTCGGACCCAGACAGCTAAAAATCACTATTTGGGCCCCGGACAGCCAGAAAACGACAGCGACCCGTCAGACAGCCAAAAATGACGATTCGGCACCCGATGGCGGAAAATCGCAGTTCTGGCCCAGAACATCCCGAAAACTCGTGATTTTTCGTACAGCCAACCAGAAATCGCAGTTTCGGACCCAGACAACTAAAAAACACTATTTGGGCCCCGGACAGCCAGAAAACGACAGCGACCCGTCAAACAGCCAAAAATGACGATTCAGCCCCCGACTACGGAAAATCGCTGTTCTGGCCCAGAACATCCCGAAACTCGTGATTTTTCGTACAGCCAACCAGAAATCGCAGTTTCGGACCCAGACAGCTAAAAAACACTATTGGGGCCTCGGACAGCCTGAAAACGATAGCGACCCGTCAAACAGCCAAAAAAGACGATTCAGCCCCCGACTACGGAAAATCGCAGTTCTGGCCCAGAACATCCCGAAACTCGTGATTTTTCTGACAGCCAACCAGAAAACGCAGTTTCAGACCCAGACTGCAGAAAATCACTATTTGGGCCCCGGACAGCCAGATAACGACAGCGACCCGTCGGACAGCCAAAAATGACGATTCGGCCCCCGATAGCGGAAAATCGCAGTTCTGGCCCAGAACATCCCGAAACTCGTGATTTTTCGTACAGCCAACCAGAAATCGGAGTTTCGGACCAAGACAGCTAAAAATCACTATTTGGGCCCCGGACAGCCAGAAAACGACAGCGACCCGTCGAACAGCCAAAAATGACGATTCGGCCCCCGATGGCGGAAAATCGCAGTTCTGGCCCAGAACATCCCGAAACTCGTGATTTTTCGTACAGCCAACCAGAAATCGCAGTTTCGGACCCAGACAGCTAAAAAACACTATTTGGGCCCCGGACAGCCAGAAAACGACAGCGACCCGCCAGACAGCCAAAAATGACGATTCGGCCCCCGATGGCGGAAAATCGCAGTTCTGGCCCAGAGCATCCCGAAACTCGTGATTTTTCGTACAGCCAACCAGAAATCGCAGTTTCGGACCCAGACAGCTAAAAATCACTATTTGGGCCCCGGACAGCCTGAAAACGACAGCGACCCGTCAGACAGCCAAAAATGACGATTCGGCCCCCGATAGCGGAAAATCGCAGTTCTGGCCCAGAACATCCCGAAACTCGTGATTTTTCGTACAGCCAACCAGAAATCGCAGTTTCGGACCCAGACAGCTAAAAATCACTATTTGGGCCCCGGACAGCCAGAAAACGACAGCGACCCGTCAGACAGCCAAAAATGACGATTCGGCCCCCGATAGCGGAAAATCGCAGTTCTGGCCCAGAACATCCCGAAACTCGTGATTTTTCGTACAGCCAACCAGAAATCGCAGTTTCGGACCCAGACAGCAGAAAATCACTATTTGGGCCCCGGACAGCCAGAAAACGACAGCGACCCGTCAGACAGCCAAAAATGACGATTCGGCCCCCGATGGCGGAAAATCGCAGTTCTGGCCCAGAGCATCCCGAAACTCGTGATTTTTCGTACAGCCAACCAGAAATCGCAGTTTCGGACCCAGACAGCTAAAAAACACTATTGGGGCCTCGGACAGCCTGAAAACGATAGCGACCCGTCAAACAGCCAAAAAAGACGATTCAGCCCCCGACTACGGAAAATCGCAGTTCTGGCCCAGAACATCCCGAAACTCGTGATTTTTCTGACAGCCAACCAGAAAACGCAGTTTCAGACCCAGACTGCAGAAAATCACTATTTGGGCCCCGGACAGCCAGATAACGACAGCGACCCGTCGGACAGCCAAAAATGACGATTCGGCCCCCGATAGCGGAAAATCGCAGTTCTGGCCCAGAACATCCCGAAACTCGTGATTTTTCGTACAGCCAACCAGAAATCGCAGTTTCGGACCAAGACAGCTAAAAATCACTATTTGGGCCCCGGACAGCCAGAAAACGACAGCGACCCGTCGAACAGCCAAAAATGACGATTCGGCCCCCGATAGCGGAAAATCGCAGTTCTGGCCCAGAACATCCCGAAACTCGTGATTTTTCGTACAGCCAACCAGAAATCGCAGTTTCGGACCCAGACAGCTAAAAAGCATTATTTGGGCCCCGGACAGCCTGAAAACGACAGCGACCCGTCAAACAGCCAAAAAAGACGATTCAACCCCCGACTACGGAAAATCGCAGTTCTGGCCCAGAACATCCCGAAACTCGTGATTTT
The DNA here is from genome assembly GCA_037074485.1 of Delonix regia. Classification (NCBI taxonomy): domain Eukaryota; kingdom Viridiplantae; phylum Streptophyta; class Magnoliopsida; order Fabales; family Fabaceae; genus Delonix; species Delonix regia. The sequence goes on along the minus strand of CM073454.1, from coordinate 40,567,365 downwards.
TCGTACAGCCAACCAGAAATCGCAGTTTCGGACCCAGACAGCAAAAAAACACTATTTGGGACCCGGAAATCCTGAAAACGACAGCGACCCGTCAAACAGCCAAAAATGACGATTCAGCCCCCGACTACGGAAAATCGCTGTTCTGGCCCAGAACATCCCGAAACCCGTGATTTTTCGTACAGCCAACCAGAAATCGCAGTTTCGGACCCAGACAGCTAAAAAACACTATTTGGGCCACGGACAGCCTGAAAACGATAGCGACCCGTCGGACAGCCAAAATAGACGATTCAGCCCCCGACTACGGAAAATCGCAGTTCTGGCCCAGAACATCCCGAAACTCGTGATTTTTCGTACAGCCAACCAGAAATCGCAGTTTCGGACCCAGACAGCAAAAAAACACTATTTGGGCCCCGGACAGCCTGAAAACGACAGCGACCCGTCGAACAGCCAAAAATGACGATTCGGCCCCCGATAGCGGAAAATCGCAGTTCTGGCCCAGAACATCCCGAAACTCGTGATTTTTCGTACAGCCAACCAGAAATCGCAGTTTCGGACCCAGACAGCTAAAAAACACTATTTGGGCCACGGACAGCCTGAAAACGATAGCGACCCGTCGGACAGCCAAAATAGACGATTCAGCCCCCGACTACGGAAAATCGCAGTTCTGGCCCAGAACATCCCGAAACTCGTGATTTTTCGTACAGCCAACCAGAAATCGCAGTTTTGGACCCAGACAGCAAAAAAACACTATTTGGGCCCCGGACAGCCTGAAAACGACAGCGACCCGTCGAACAGCCAAAAATGACGATTCGGCCCCCGATAGCAGAAAATCGCAGTTCTGGCCCAGAACATCCCGAAACTCGTGATTTTTCGTACAGCCAACCAGAAATCGCAGTTTCGGACCCAGACAGCAAAAAAACACTATTTGGGACCCGGAAATCCTGAAAACGACAGCGACCCGTCAAACAGCCAAAAATGACGATTCAGCCCCCGACAACGGAAAATCGCTGTTCTGGCCCAGAACATCCCGAAACTCGTGATTTTTCGTACAGCCAACCAGAAATCGCAGTTTCGGACCCAGACAGCTAAAAAACACTATTTGGGCCACGGACAGCCTGAAAACGATAGCGACCCGTCGGACAGCCAAAATAGACGATTCAGCCCCCGACTACGGAAAATCGCAGTTCTGGCCCAGAACATCCCGAAACTCGTGATTTTTCGTACAGCCAACCAGAAATCGCAGTTTCGGACCCAGACAGCAAAAAAACACTATTTGGGCCCCGGACAGCCTGAAAACGACAGCGACCCGTCGAACAGCCAAAAATGACGATTCGGCCCCCGATAGCGGAAAATCGCAGTTCTGGCCTAGAACATCCCGAAACTCGTGATTTTTCGTACAGCCAACCAGAAATCGCAGTTTCGGACCCAGACAGCTAAAAAACACTATTTGGGCCTCGGACAGCCTGAAAACGATAGCGACCCGTCAAACAGCCAAAAAAGACGATTCAGCCCCCGACTACGGAAAATCGCAGTTCTGGCCCAGAACATCCCGAAACTCGTGATTTTTCGTACAGCCAACCAGAAATCGCAGTTTCGGACCCAGACAGCTAAAAAACACTATTTGGGCCACGGACAGCCTGAAAACGATAGCGACCCGTCGGACAGCCAAAATAGACGATTCAGCCCCCGACTACGGAAAATCGCAGTTCTGGCCCAGAACATCCCGAAACTCGTGATTTTTCGTACAGCCAACCAGAAATCGCAGTTTCGGACCCAGACAGCTAAAAAACACTATTTGGGCCACGGACAGCCTGAAAACGATAGCGACCCGTCGGACAGCCAAAATAGACGATTCAGCCCCCGACTACGGAAAATCGCAGTTCTGGCCCAGAACATCCCGAAACTCGTGATTTTTCGTACAGCCAACCAGAAATCGCAGTTTCGGACCCAGACAGCAAAAAAACACTATTTGGGCCCCGGACAGCCTGAAAACGACAGCGACCCGTCGAACAGGTAAAAATGACGATTCGGCCCCCGATAGCGGAAAATCGCAGTTCTGGCCCAGAACATCCCGAAACTCGTGATTTTTCGTACAGCCAACCAGAAATCGCAGTTTCGGACCCAGACAGCAAAAAAACACTATTTGGGCCCCGGACAGCCTGAAAACGATACCGACCCGTCAAACAGCCAAAAAAGACGATTCAGCCCCCGACTACGGAAAATCGCAGTTCTGGCCCAGAACATCCCGAAACTCGTGATTTTTCGTACAGCCAACCAGAAATCGCAGTTTCGGACCCAGGCAGCTAAAAAACACTATTTGGGCCCCGGACAGCCTGAAAACGACAGCGACCCGTCAGACAGCCAAAAATGGCGATTCGGCCCCTGATGGCGGAAAATCGCAGTTCTGGCCCAGAACATCTCGAAACTCGTGATTTTTCGTACAGCCAACCAGAAATCGCAGTTTCGGACCCAGACAGCTAAAAAACACTATTTGGGCCCCGGACAGCCTGAAAACGACAGCGACCCGTCAAACAGCCAAAAATGACGATTCAGCCCCCGACTACGGAAAATCGCAGTTCTGGCCCAGAACATCCCGAAACTCGTGATTTTTCGTACAGCCAACCAGAAATCGCAGTTTCGGACCCAGACAGCAAAAAAACACTATTTGGGCCCCGGAAATCCTAAAAACGACAGCGACCCGTCAAACAGCCAAAAATGACGATTCAGCCCCCGACTACGGAAAATCGCAGTTCTGGCCCAGAACATCCCGAAACTCGTGATTTTTCGTACAGCCAACCAGAAATCGCAGTTTCGGACCCAGACAGCAAAAAAACACTATTTGGGCCCCGGAAATCCTAAAAACGACAGCGACCCGTCAGACAGCCAAAAATGACGATTCGGCCCCCGATAGCGGAAAATCGCAGTTCTGGTCCAGAACATCCCGAAACTCGTGATTTTTCGTACAGCCAACCAGAAATCGCAGTTTCGGACCCAGACAGCTAAAAATCACTATTTGGGCCCCGGACAGCCAGAAAACGACAGCGACCCGTCAGACAGCCAAAAATGGCGATTCGGCCCCTGATGGCGGAAAATCGCAGTTCTGGCCCAGAACATCTCGAAACTCGTGATTTTTCGTACAGCCAACCAGAAATCGCAGTTTCGGACCCAGACAGCTAAAAATCACTATTTGGGCCCCGGACAGCCTGAAAACGACAGCGACCCGTCAGACAGCCAAAAATGACGATTCGGCCCCCGATGGCGGAAAATCGCAGTTCTGGCCCAGAACATCCCGAAACTCGTGATTTTTCGTACAGCCAACCAGAAATCGCAGTTTCGGACCCAGACAGCTAAAAAACACTATTTGGGCCTCGGACAGCCTGAAAACGATAGCGACCCGTCAAACAGCCAAAAAAGACGATTCAGCCCCCGACTACGGAAAATCGCAGTTCTGGCCCAGAACATCCCGAAACTCGTGATTTTTCGTACAGCCAACCAGAAATCGCAGTTTCGGACCCAGACAGCTAAAAAACACTATTTGGGCCACGGACAGCCTGAAAACGATAGCGACCCGTCGGACAGCCAAAATAGACGATTCAGCCCCCGACTACGGAAAATCGCAGTTCTGGCCCAGAACATCCCGAAACTCGTGATTTTTCGTACAGCCAACCAGAAATCGCAGTTTCGGACCCAGACAGCTAAAAAACACTATTTGGGCCACGGACAGCCTGAAAACGATAGCGACCCGTCGGACAGCCAAAATAGACGATTCAGCCCCCGACTACGGAAAATCGCAGTTCTGGCCCAGAACATCCCGAAACTCGTGATTTTTCGTACAGCCCACCAGAAATCGCAGTTTCGGACCCAGACAGCAAAAAAACACTATTTGGGCCCCGGACAGCCTGAAAACGACAGCGACCCGTCGAACAGGTAAAAATGACGATTCGGCCCCCGATAGCGGAAAATCGCAGTTCTGGCCCAGAACATCCCGAAACTCGTGATTTTTCGTACAGCCAACCAGAAATCGCAGTTTCGGACCCAGACAGCAAAAAAACACTATTTGGGCCCCGGACAGCCTGAAAACGATACCGACCCGTCAAACAGCCAAAAAAGACGATTCAGCCCCCGACTACGGAAAATCGCAGTTCTGGCCCAGAACATCCCGAAACTCGTGATTTTTCGTACAGCCAACCAGAAATCGCAGTTTCGGACCCAGGCAGCTAAAAAACACTATTTGGGCCCCGGACAGCCTGAAAACGACAGCGACCCGTCAGACAGCCAAAAATGGCGATTCGGCCCCTGATGGCGGAAAATCGCAGTTCTGGCCCAGAACATCTCGAAACTCGTGATTTTTCGTACAGCCAACCAGAAATCGCAGTTTCGGACCCAGACAGCTAAAAAACACTATTTGGGCCCCGGACAGCCTGAAAACGACAGCGACCCGTCAAACAGCCAAAAATGACGATTCAGCCCCCGACTACGGAAAATCGCAGTTCTGGCCCAGAACATCCCGAAACTCGTGATTTTTCGTACAGCCAACCAGAAATCGCAGTTTCGGACCCAGACAGCAAAAAAACACTATTTGGGCCCCGGAAATCCTAAAAACGACAGCGACCCGTCAAACAGCCAAAAATGACGATTCAGCCCCCGACTACGGAAAATCGCAGTTCTGGCCCAGAACATCCCGAAACTCGTGATTTTTCGTACAGCCAACCAGAAATCGCAGTTTCGGACCCAGACAGCAAAAAAACACTATTTGGGCCCCGGAAATCCTAAAAACGACAGCGACCCGTCAGACAGCCAAAAATGACGATTCGGCCCCCGATAGCGGAAAATCGCAGTTCTGGTCCAGAACATCCCGAAACTCGTGATTTTTCGTACAGCCAACCAGAAATCGCAGTTTCGGACCCAGACAGCTAAAAATCACTATTTGGGCCCCGGACAGCCAGAAAACGACAGCGACCCGTCAGACAGCCAAAAATGGCGATTCGGCCCCTGATGGCGGAAAATCGCAGTTCTGGCCCAGAACATCTCGAAACTCGTGATTTTTCGTACAGCCAACCAGAAATCGCAGTTTCGGACCCAGACAGCTAAAAAACACTATTTGGGCCCCGGACAGCCTGAAAACGACAGCGACCCGTCAAACAGCCAAAAATGACGATTCAGCCCCCGACTACGGAAAATCGCAGTTCTGGCCCAGAACATCCCGAAACTCGTGATTTTTCGTACAGCCAACCAGAAATCGCAGTTTCGGACCCAGACAGCAAAAAAACACTATTTGGGCCCCGGAAATCCTAAAAACGACAGCGACCCGTCAAACAGCCAAAAATGACGATTCAGCCCCCGACTACGGAAAATCGCAGTTCTGGCCCAGAACATCCCGAAACTCGTGATTTTTCGTACAGCCAACCAGAAATCGCAGTTTCGGACCCAGACAGCAAAAAAACACTATTTGGGCCCCGGAAATCCTAAAAACGACAGCGACCCGTCAAACAGCCAAAAATGACGATTCAGCCCCCGACTACGGAAAATCGCAGTTCTGGCCCAGAACATCCCGAAACTCGTGATTTTTCGTACAGCCAACCAGAAATCGCAGTTTCGAACCCAGACAGCTAAAAATCACTATTTGGGCCCCGGACAGCCAGAAAACGACAGCGACCCGTCAGACAGCCAAAAATGACGATTCGGCCCCCGATGGCGGAAAATCGCAGTTCTGGCCCAGAACATCCCGAAACTCGTGATTTTTCGTACAGCCAACCAGAAATCGCAGTTTCGGACCCAGACAGCTAAAAAACACTATTTGAGCCCCGGACAGCCAGAAAACGACAGCGACCCGTCAGACAGCCAAAAATGACGATTCGGCCCCCGATGGCGGAAAATCGTAGTTCTGGCCCAGAGCATCCCGAAACTCGTGATTTTTCGTACAGCCAACCAGAAATCGCAGTTTCGGACCCAGGCAGCTAAAAAACACTATTTGGGCCCCGGACAGCCTGAAAACGACAGCGACCCGTCGAACAGGTAAAAATGACGATTCGGCCCCCGATAGCGGAAAATCGCAGTTCTGGCCCAGAACATCCCGAAACTCGTGATTTTTCGTACAGCCAACCAGAAATCGCAGTTTCGGACCCAGACAGCAAAAAAACACTATTTGGGCCCCGGACAGCCTGAAAACGATAGCGACCCGTCAAACAGCCAAAAAAGACGATTCAGCCCCCGACTACGGAAAATCGCAGTTCTGGCCCAGAACATCCCGAAACTCGTGATTTTTCGTACAGCCAACCAGAAATCGCAGTTTCGGACCCAGACAGCTAAAAATCACTATTTGGGCCCCGGACAGCCTGAAAACGACAGCGACCCGTCAGACAGCCAAAAATGACGATTCGGCCCCCGATGGCGGAAAATCGCAGTTCTGGCCCAGAACATCCCGAAACTCGTGATTTTTCGTACAGCCAACCAGAAATCGCAGTTTCGGACCCAGACAGCTAAAAAACACTATTTGGGCCTCGGACAGCCTGAAAACGATAGCGACCCGTCAAACAGCCAAAAAAGACGATTCAGCCCCCGACTACGGAAAATCGCAGTTCTGGCCCAGAACATCCCGAAACTCGTGATTTTTCGTACAGCCAACCAGAAATCGCAGTTTCGGACCCAGACAGCTAAAAAACACTATTTGGGCCACGGACAGCCTGAAAACGATAGCGACCCGTCGGACAGCCAAAATAGACGATTCAGCCCCCGACTACGGAAAATCGCAGTTCTGGCCCAGAACATCCCGAAACTCGTGATTTTTCGTACAGCCAACCAGAAATCGCAGTTTCGGACCCAGACAGCTAAAAAACACTATTTGGGCCACGGACAGCCTGAAAACGATAGCGACCCGTCGGACAGCCAAAATAGACGATTCAGCCCCCGACTACGGAAAATCGCAGTTCTGGCCCAGAACATCCCGAAACTCGTGATTTTTCGTACAGCCAACCAGAAATCGCAGTTTCGGACCCAGACAGCAAAAAAACACTATTTGGGCCCCGGACAGCCTGAAAACGACAGCGACCCGTCGAACAGGTAAAAATGACGATTCGGCCCCCGATAGCGGAAAATCGCAGTTCTGGCCCAGAACATCCCGAAACTCGTGATTTTTCGTACAGCCAACCAGAAATCGCAGTTTCGGACCCAGACAGCAAAAAAACACTATTTGGGCCCCGGACAGCCTGAAAACGATACCGACCCGTCAAACAGCCAAAAAAGACGATTCAGCCCCCGACTACGGAAAATCGCAGTTCTGGCCCAGAACATCCCGAAACTCGTGATTTTTCGTACAGCCAACCAGAAATCGCAGTTTCGGACCCAGGCAGCTAAAAAACACTATTTGGGCCCCGGACAGCCTGAAAACGACAGCGACCCGTCAGACAGCCAAAAATGGCGATTCGGCCCCTGATGGCGGAAAATCGCAGTTCTGGCCCAGAACATCTCGAAACTCGTGATTTTTCGTACAGCCAACCAGAAATCGCAGTTTCGGACCCAGACAGCTAAAAAACACTATTTGGGCCCCGGACAGCCTGAAAACGACAGCGACCCGTCAAACAGCCAAAAATGACGATTCAGCCCCCGACTACGGAAAATCGCAGTTCTGGCCCAGAACATCCCGAAACTCGTGATTTTTCGTACAGCCAACCAGAAATCGCAGTTTCGGACCCAGACAGCAAAAAAACACTATTTGGGCCCCGGAAATCCTAAAAACGACAGCGACCCGTCAAACAGCCAAAAATGACGATTCAGCCCCCGACTACGGAAAATCGCAGTTCTGGCCCAGAACATCCCGAAACTCGTGATTTTTCGTACAGCCAACCAGAAATCGCAGTTTCGGACCCAGACAGCAAAAAAACACTATTTGGGCCCCGGAAATCCTAAAAACGACAGCGACCCGTCAGACAGCCAAAAATGACGATTCGGCCCCCGATAGCGGAAAATCGCAGTTCTGGTCCAGAACATCCCGAAACTCGTGATTTTTCGTACAGCCAACCAGAAATCGCAGTTTCGGACCCAGACAGCTAAAAATCACTATTTGGGCCCCGGACAGCCAGAAAACGACAGCGACCCGTCAGACAGCCAAAAATGGCGATTCGGCCCCTGATGGCGGAAAATCGCAGTTCTGGCCCAGAACATCTCGAAACTCGTGATTTTTCGTACAGCCAACCAGAAATCGCAGTTTCGGACCCAGACAGCTAAAAAACACTATTTGGGCCCCGGACAGCCTGAAAACGACAGCGACCCGTCAAACAGCCAAAAATGACGATTCAGCCCCCGACTACGGAAAATCGCAGTTCTGGCCCAGAACATCCCGAAACTCGTGATTTTTCGTACAGCCAACCAGAAATCGCAGTTTCGGACCCAGACAGCAAAAAAACACTATTTGGGCCCCGGAAATCCTAAAAACGACAGCGACCCGTCAAACAGCCAAAAATGACGATTCAGCCCCCGACTACGGAAAATCGCAGTTCTGGCCCAGAACATCCCGAAACTCGTGATTTTTCGTACAGCCAACCAGAAATCGCAGTTTCGGACCCAGACAGCAAAAAAACACTATTTGGGCCCCGGAAATCCTAAAAACGACAGCGACCCGTCAAACAGCCAAAAATGACGATTCAGCCCCCGACTACGGAAAATCGCAGTTCTGGCCCAGAACATCCCGAAACTCGTGATTTTTCGTACAGCCAACCAGAAATCGCAGTTTCGAACCCAGACAGCTAAAAATCACTATTTGGGCCCCGGACAGCCAGAAAACGACAGCGACCCGTCAGACAGCCAAAAATGACGATTCGGCCCCCGATGGCGGAAAATCGCAGTTCTGGCCCAGAACATCCCGAAACTCGTGATTTTTCGTACAGCCAACCAGAAATCGCAGTTTCGGACCCAGACAGCTAAAAAACACTATTTGAGCCCCGGACAGCCAGAAAACGACAGCGACCCGTCAGACAGCCAAAAATGACGATTCGGCCCCCGATGGCGGAAAATCGTAGTTCTGGCCCAGAGCATCCCGAAACTCGTGATTTTTCGTACAGCCAACCAGAAATCGCAGTTTCGGACCCAGGCAGCTAAAAAACACTATTTGGGCCCCGGACAGCCTGAAAACGACAGCGACCCGTCGAACAGGTAAAAATGACGATTCGGCCCCCGATAGCGGAAAATCGCAGTTCTGGCCCAGAACATCCCGAAACTCGTGATTTTTCGTACAGCCAACCAGAAATCGCAGTTTCGGACCCAGACAGCAAAAAAACACTATTTGGGCCCCGGACAGCCTGAAAACGATACCGACCCGTCAAACAGCCAAAAAAGACGATTCAGCCCCCGACTACGGAAAATCGCAGTTCTGGCCCAGAACATCCCGAAACTCGTGATTTTTCGTACAGCCAACCAGAAATCGCAGTTTCGGACCCAGGCAGCTAAAAAACACTATTTGGGCCCCGGACAGCCAGAAAACGACAGCGACCCGTCAGACAGCCAAAAATGACGATTCGGCCCCCGATAGCGGAAAATCGCAGTTCTGGTCCAGAACATCCCGAAACTCGTGATTTTTCGTACAGCCAACCAGAAATCGCTGTTTCGGACCCAGACAGCTAAAAATCACTATTTGGGCCCCGGACAGCCAGAAAACGACAGCGACCCGTCAGACAGCCAAAAATGGCGATTCGGCCCCTGATGGCGGAAAATCGCAGTTCTGGCCCAGAACATCTCGAAACTCGTGATTTTTCGTACAGCCAACCAGAAATCGCAGTTTCGGACCCAGACAGCTAAAAAACACTATTTGGGCCCCGGACAGCCTGAAAACGACAGCGACCCGTCAAACAGCCAAAAATGACGATTCAGCCCCCGACTACGGAAAATCGCAGTTCTGGCCCAGAACATCCCGAAACTCGTGATTTTTCGTACAGCCAACCAGAAATCGCAGTTTCGGACCCAGACAGCAAAAAAACACTATTTGGGCCCCGGAAATCCTAAAAACGACAGCGACCCGTCAAACAGCCAAAAATGACGATTCAGCCCCCGACTACGGAAAATCGCAGTTCTGGCCCAGAACATCCCGAAACTCGTGATTTTTCGTACAGCCAACCAGAAATCGCAGTTTCGGACCCAGACAGCAAAAAAACACTATTTGGGCCCCGGAAATCCTAAAAACGACAGCGACCCGTCAAACAGCCAAAAATGACGATTCAGCCCCCGACTACGGAAAATCGCAGTTCTGGCCCAGAACATCCCGAAACTCGTGATTTTTCGTACAGCCAACCAGAAATCGCAGTTTCGGACCCAGACAGCAAAAAAACACTATTTGGGCCCCGGAAATCCTAAAAACGACAGCGACCCGTCAAACAGCCAAAAATGACGATTCAGCCCCCGACTACGGAAAATCGCAGTTCTGGCCCAGAACATCCCGAAACTCGTGATTTTTCGTACAGCCAACCAGAAATCGCAGTTTCGAACCCAGACAGCTAAAAATCACTATTTGGGCCCCGGACAGCCAGAAAACGACAGCGACCCGTCAGACAGCCAAAAATGACGATTCGGCCCCCGATGGCGGAAAATCGCAGTTCTGGCCCAGAACATCCCGAAACTCGTGATTTTTCGTACAGCCAACCAGAAATCGCAGTTTCGGACCCAGACAGCTAAAAAACACTATTTGAGCCCCGGACAGCCAGAAAACGACAGCGACCCGTCAGACAGCCAAAAATGACGATTCGGCCCCCGATGGCGGAAAATCGTAGTTCTGGCCCAGAGCATCCCGAAACTCGTGATTTTTCGTACAGCCAACCAGAAATCGCAGTTTCGGACCCAGGCAGCTAAAAAACACTATTTGGGCCCCGGACAGCCAGAAAACGACAGCGACCCGTCAGACAGCCAAAAATGACGATTCGGCCCCCGATAGCGGAAAATCGCAGTTCTGGCCCAGAACATCCCGAAACTCGTGATTTTTCGTACAGCTAACCAGAAATCGCAGTTTCGGACCCAGACAGCTAAAAAACACTATTTGGGCCACGGACAGCCAGAAAACGACAGCGACCCGTCAGACAGCCAAAAATGACGATTCGGCCCCCGATGGCAGAAAATCGCAGTTCTGGCCCAGAGCATCCCGAAACTCGTGATTTTTCTGACAGCCAACCAGAAATTGCAGTTTCGGACCCAGACAGCTAAAAAACACTATTTGGGCCCCGGACAGCCAGAAAACGACAGCGACCCGTCAGACAGCCAAAAATGACGATTCGGCCCCCGATAGCGGAAAATCGCAGTTCTGGCCCAGAGCATCCCGAAACTCGTGATTTTTCGTACAGCCAACCAGAAATCGCAGTTTCGGACCCAGGCAGCTAAAAAACACTAATTGGGCCCCGGACAGCCAGAAAACGACAGCGACCCGTCAGACAGCCAAAAATGACGATTCGGCCCCCGATGGCGGAAAATCGCAGTTCTGGCCCAGAACATCCCGAAACTCGTGATTTTTCGTACAGCCAACCAGAAATCGCAGTTTCAGACCCAGACAGCTAAAAAACACTATTTGGGCCCCGGACAGCCAGAAAACGACAGCGACCCGTCAGACAGCCAAAAATGACGATTCGGCCCCCGATGGCGGAAAATCGCAGTTCTGGCCCAGAGCATCCCGAAACTCGTGATTTTTCGTACAGCCAACCAGAAATCGCAGTTTCGGACCCAGGCAGCTAAAAAACACTATTTGGGCCCCGGACAGCCAGAAAACGACAGCGACCCGTCAGACAGCCAAAAATGACGATTCGGCCCCCGATGGCGGAAAATCGCAGTTCTGGCCCAGAACATCCCGAAACTCGTGATTTTTCGTACAGCCAACCAGAAATCGCAGTTTCGGACCCAGACAGCTAAAAAACACTATTTGAGCCCCGGACAGCCAGAAAACGACAGCGACCCGTCAGACAGCCAAAAATGACGATTCGGCCCCCGATGGCGGAAAATCGTAGTTCTGGCCCAGAGCATCCCGAAACTCGTGATTTTTCGTACAGCCAACCAGAAATCGCAGTTTCGGACCCAGGCAGCTAAAAAACACTATTTGGGCCCCGGACAGCCAGAAAACGACAGCGACCCGTCAGACAGCCAAAAATGACGATTCGGCCCCCGATAGCGGAAAATCGCAGTTCTGGCCCAGAACATCCCGAAACTCGTGATTTTTCGTACAGCCAACCAGAAATCGCAGTTTCGGACCCAGGCAGCTAAAAAACACTATTTGGGCCCCGGACAGCCAGAAAACGACAGCGACCCGTCAGACAGCCAAAAATGACGATTCGGCCCCCGATAGCGGAAAATCGCAGTTCTGGCCCAGAACATCCCGAAACTCGTGATTTTTCGTACAGCCAACCAGAAATCGCAGTTTCGGACCCAGACAGCTAAAAATCACTATTTGGGCCACGGACAGCCAGAAAACGACAGCGACCCGTCGAACAGGTAAAAATGACGATTCGGCCCCCGATGGCGGAAAATCGCAGTTCTGGCCCAGAACATCCCGAAACTCGTGATTTTTCGTACAGCCAACCAGAAATCGCAGTTTCGGACCCAGACAGCTAAAAAACACTATTTGGGCCCCGGACAGCCAGAAAACGACAGCGACCCGTCAGACAGCCAAAAATGACGATTCGACCCCCGATGGCGGAAAATCGCAGTTCTGGCCCAGAGCATCCCGAAACTCGTGATTTTTCTGACAGCCAACCAGAAAACGCAGTTTCGGACCCAGACTGCTGAAAATCACTATTTGGGCCTCGGACAGCCAGATAACGACAGCGACCCGTCAGACAGCCAAAAATGACGATTCGGCCCCCGATAGCGGAAAATCGCAGTTTTGGCCCAGAACATCCCGAAACTCGTGATTTTTCGTACAGCCAACCAGAAATCGCAGTTTCGGACCCAGACAGCTAAAAAGCATTATTTGGGCCCCGGACAGCCTGAAAACGACAGCGACCCGTCAAACAGCCAAAAAAGACGATTCAACCCCCGACTACGGAAAATCGCAGTTCTGGCCCAGAACATCCCGAAACTCGTGATTTTTCGTACAGCCAACCAGAAATCGCAGTTTCGGACCCAGACAGCTAAAAAACACTATTTGGGCCACGGACAGCCAGAAAACGACAGCGACCCGTCAGACAGCCAAAAATGACGATTCGGCCCCCGATGGCAGAAAATCGCAGTTCTGGCCCAGAGCATCCCGAAACTCGTGATTTTTCTGACAGCCAACCAGAAATTGCAGTTTCGGACCCAGACAGCTAAAAAACACTATTTGGGCCCCGGACAGCCAGAAAACGACAGCGACCCGTCAGACAGCCAAAAATGACGATTCGGCCCCCGATAGCGGAAAATCGCAGTTCTGGCCCAGAGCATCCCGAAACTCGTGATTTTTCGTACAGCCAACCAGAAATCGCAGTTTCGGACCCAGGCAGCTAAAAAACACTATTTGGGCCCCGGACAGCCAGAAAACGACAGCGACCCGTCAGACAGCCAAAAATGACGATTCGGCCCCCGATGGCGGAAAATCGCAGTTCTGGCCCAGAACATCCCGAAACTCGTGATTTTTCGTACAGCCAACCAGAAATCGCAGTTTCAGACCCAGACAGCTAAAAAACACTATTTGGGCCCCGGACAGCCAGAAAACGACAGCGACCCGTCAGACAGCCAAAAATGACGATTCGGCCCCCGATGGCGGAAAATCGCAGTTCTGGCCCAGAGCATCCCGAAACTCGTGATTTTTCGTACAGCCAACCAGAAATCGCAGTTTCGGACCCAGGCAGCTAAAAAACACTATTTGGGCCCCGGACAGCCAGAAAACGACAGCGACCCGTCAGACAGCCAAAAATGACGATTCGGCCCCCGATAGCGGAAAATCGCAGTTCTGGCCCAGAACATCCCGAAACTCGTGATTTTTCGTACAGCCAACCAGAAATCGCAGTTTCGGACCCAGACAGCTAAAAATCACTATTTGGGCCACGGACAGCCAGAAAACGACAGCGACCCGTCGAACAGGTAAAAATGACGATTCGGCCCCCGATGGCGGAAAATCGCAGTTCTGGCCCAGAACATCCCGAAACTCGTGATTTTTCGTACAGCCAACCAGAAATCGCAGTTTCGGACCCAGACAGCTAAAAAACACTATTTGGGCCCCGGACAGCCAGAAAACGACAGCGACCCGTCAGACAGCCAAAAATGACGATTCGACCCCCGATGGCGGAAAATCGCAGTTCTGGCCCAGAGCATCCCGAAACTCGTGATTTTTCTGACAGCCAACCAGAAAACGCAGTTTCGGACCCAGACTGCTGAAAATCACTATTTGGGCCTCGGACAGCCAGATAACGACAGCGACCCGTCAGACAGCCAAAAATGACGATTCGGCCCCCGATAGCGGAAAATCGCAGTTTTGGCCCAGAACATCCCGAAACTCGTGATTTTTCGTACAGCCAACCAGAAATCGCAGTTTCGGACCCAGACAGCTAAAAAGCATTATTTGGGCCCCGGACAGCCTGAAAACGACAGCGACCCGTCAAACAGCCAAAAAAGACGATTCAACCCCCGACTACGGAAAATCGCAGTTCTGGCCCAGAACATCCCGAAACTCGTGATTTTTCGTACAGCCAACCAGAAATCGCAGTTTCGGACCCAGACAGCAAAAAAACACTATTTGGGACCCGGAAATCCTGAAAACGACAGCGACCCGTCAAACAGCCAAAAATGACGATTCAGCCCCCGACTACGGAAAATCGCTGTTCTGGCCCAGAACATCCCGAAACTCGTGATTTTTCGTACAGCCAACCAGAAATCGCAGTTTCGGACCCAGACAGCTAAAAAACACTATTTGGGCCACGGACAGCCTGAAAACGATAGCGACCCGTCGGACAGCCAAAATAGACGATTCAGCCCCCGACTACGGAAAATCGCAGTTCTGGCCCAGAACATCCCGAAACTCGTGATTTTTCGTACAGCCAACCAGAAATCGCAGTTTCGGACCCAGACAGCAAAAAAACACTATTTGGGCCCCGGACAGCCTGAAAACGACAGCGACCCGTCGAACAGCCAAAAATGACGATTCGGCCCCCGATAGCGGAAAATCGCAGTTCTGGCCCAGAACATCCCGAAACTCGTGATTTTTCGTACAGCCAACCAGAAATCGCAGTTTCGGACCCAGACAGCAAAAAAACACTATTTGGGACCCGGAAATCCTGAAAACGACAGCGACCCGTCAAACAGCCAAAAATGACGATTCAGCCCCTGACTACGGAAAATCGCTGTTCTGGCCCAGAACATCCCGAAACTCGTGATTTTTCGTACAGCCAACCAGAAATCGCAGTTTCGGACCCAGACAGCTAAAAAACACTATTTGGGCCACGGACAGCCTGAAAACGATAGCGACCCGTCGGACAGCCAAAATAGACGATTCAGCCCCCGACTACGGAAAATCGCAGTTCTGGCCCAGAACATCCCGAAACTCGTGATTTTTCGTACAGCCAACCAGAAATCGCAGTTTCGGACCCAGACAGCAAAAAAACACTATTTGGGCCCCGGACAGCCTGAAAACGACAGCGACCCGTCGAACAGCCAAAAATGACGATTCGGCCCCCGATAGCGGAAAATCGCAGTTCTGGCCTAGAACATCCCGAAACTCGTGATTTTTCGTACAGCCAACCAGAAATCGCAGTTTCGGACCCAGACAGCTAAAAAACACTATTTGGGCCTCGGACAGCCTGAAAACGATAGCGACCCGTCAAACAGCCAAAAAAGACGATTCAGCCCCCGACTACGGAAAATCGCAGTTCTGGCCCAGAACATCCCGAAACTCGTGATTTTTCGTACAGCCAACCAGAAATCGCAGTTTCGGACCCAGACAGCTAAAAAACACTATTTGGGCCACGGACAGCCTGAAAACGATAGCGACCCGTCGGACAGCCAAAATAGACGATTCAGCCCCCGACTACGGAAAATCGCAGTTCTGGCCCAGAACATCCCGAAACTCGTGATTTTTCGTACAGCCAACCAGAAATCGCAGTTTCGGACCCAGACAGCAAAAAAACACTATTTGGGCCCCGGACAGCCTGAAAACGACAGCGACCCGTCGAACAGGTAAAAATGACGATTCGGCCCCCGATAGCGGAAAATCGCAGTTCTGGCCCAGAACATCCCGAAACTCGTGATTTTTCGTACAGCCAACCAGAAATCGCAGTTTCGGACCCAGACAGCAAAAAAACACTATTTGGGCCCCGGACAGCCTGAAAACGATACCGACCCGTCAAACAGCCAAAAAAGACGATTCAGCCCCCGACTACGGAAAATCGCAGTTCTGGCCCAGAACATCCCGAAACTCGTGATTTTTCTGACAGCCAACCAGAAAACGCAGTTTCGGACCCAGACTGCTGAAAATCACTATTTGGGCCCCGGACAGCCAGATAACGACAGCGACCCGTCAGACAGCCAAAAATGACGATTCGGCCCCCGATAGCGGAAAATCGCAGTTTTGGCCCAGAACATCCCGAAACTCGTGATTTTTCGTACAGCCAACAAGAAATCGCAGTTTCGGACCCAGACAGCAAAAAAACACTATTTGGGCCCCGGACAGCCTGAAAACGACAGCGACCCGTCGAACAGGTAAAAATGACGATTCGGCCCCCGATAGCGGAAAATCGCAGTTCTGGCCCAGAACATCCCGAAACTCGTGATTTTTCGTACAGCCAACCAGAAATCGCAGTTTCGGACCCAGACAGCAAAAAAACACTATTTGGGCCCCGGACAGCCTGAAAACGATACCGACCCGTCAAACAGCCAAAAAAGACGATTCAGCCCCCGACTACGGAAAATCGCAGTTCTGGCCCAGAACATCCCGAAACTCGTGATTTTTCTGACAGCCAACCAGAAAACGCAGTTTCGGACCCAGACTGCTGAAAATCACTATTTGGGCCTCGGACAGCCAGATAACGACAGCGACCCGTCAGACAGCCAAAAATGACGATTCGGCCCCCGATAGCGGAAAATCGCAGTTTTGGCCCAGAACATCCCGAAACTCGTGATTTTTCGTACAGCCAACCAGAAATCGCAGTTTCGGACCCAGACAGCTAAAAAGCATTATTTGGGCCCCGGACAGCCTGAAAACGACAGCGACCCGTCAAACAGCCAAAAAAGACGATTCAACCCCCGACTACGGAAAATCGCAGTTCTGGCCCAGAACATCCCGAAACTCGTGATTTTTCGTACAGCCAACCAGAAATCGCAGTTTCGGACCCAGACAGCAAAAAAACACTATTTGGGACCCGGAAATCCTGAAAACGACAGCGACCCGTCAAACAGCCAAAAATGACGATTCAGCCCCCGACTACGGAAAATCGCTGTTCTGGCCCAGAACATCCCGAAACTCGTGATTTTTCGTACAGCCAACCAGAAATCGCAGTTTCGGACCCAGACAGCTAAAAAACACTATTTGGGCCACGGACAGCCTGAAAACGATAGCGACCCGTCGGACAGCCAAAATAGACGATTCAGCCCCCGACTACGGAAAATCGCAGTTCTGGCCCAGAACATCCCGAAACTCGTGATTTTTCGTACAGCCAACCAGAAATCGCAGTTTCGGACCCAGACAGCAAAAAAACACTATTTGGGCCCCGGACAGCCTGAAAACGACAGCGACCCGTCGAACAGCCAAAAATGACGATTCGGCCCCCGATAGCGGAAAATCGCAGTTCTGGCCCAGAACATCCCGAAACTCGTGATTTTTCGTACAGCCAACCAGAAATCGCAGTTTCGGACCCAGACAGCAAAAAAACACTATTTGGGACCCGGAAATCCTGAAAACGACAGCGACCCGTCAAACAGCCAAAAATGACGATTCAGCCCCTGACTACGGAAAATCGCTGTTCTGGCCCAGAACATCCCGAAACTCGTGATTTTTCGTACAGCCAACCAGAAATCGCAGTTTCGGACCCAGACAGCTAAAAAACACTATTTGGGCCACGGACAGCCTGAAAACGATAGCGACCCGTCGGACAGCCAAAATAGACGATTCAGCCCCCGACTACGGAAAATCGCAGTTCTGGCCCAGAACATCCCGAAACTCGTGATTTTTCGTACAGCCAACCAGAAATCGCAGTTTCGGACCCAGACAGCAAAAAAACACTATTTGGGCCCCGGACAGCCTGAAAACGACAGCGACCCGTCGAACAGCCAAAAATGACGATTCGGCCCCCGATAGCGGAAAATCGCAGTTCTGGCCCAGAACATCCCGAAACTCGTGATTTTTCGTACAGCCAACCAGAAATCGCAGTTTCGGACCCAGACAGCAAAAAAACACTATTTGGGACCCGGAAATCCTGAAAACGACAGCGACCCGTCAAACAGCCAAAAATGACGATTCAGCCCCTGACTACGGAAAATCGCTGTTCTGGCCCAGAACATCCCGAAACTCGTGATTTTTCGTACAGCCAACCAGAAATCGCAGTTTCGGACCCAGACAGCTAAAAAACACTATTTGGGCCACGGACAGCCTGAAAACGATAGCGACCCGTCGGACAGCCAAAATAGACGATTCAGCCCCCGACTACGGAAAATCGCAGTTCTGGCCCAGAACATCCCGAAACTCGTGATTTTTCGTACAGCCAACCAGAAATCGCAGTTTCGGACCCAGACAGCAAAAAAGCATTATTTGGGCCCCGGACAGCCTGAAAACGACAGCGACCCGTCGAACAGCCAAAAATGACGATTCGGCCCCCGATAGCGGAAAATCGCAGTTCTGGCCTAGAACATCCCGAAACTCGTGATTTTTCGTACAGCCAACCAGAAATCGCAGTTTCGGACCCAGACAGCTAAAAAACACTATTTGGGCCTCGGACAGCCTGAAAACGATAGCGACCCGTCAAACAGCCAAAAAAGACGATTCAGCCCCCGACTACGGAAAATCGCAGTTCTGGCCCAGAACATCCCGAAACTCGTGATTTTTCGTACAGCCAACCAGAAATCGCAGTTTCGGACCCAGACAGCTAAAAAACACTATTTGGGCCACGGACAGCCTGAAAACGATAGCGACCCGTCGGACAGCCAAAATAGACGATTCAGCCCCCGACTACGGAAAATCGCAGTTCTGGCCCAGAACATCCCGAAACTCGTGATTTTTCGTACAGCCAACCAGAAATCGCAGTTTCGGACCCAGACAGCAAAAAAACACTATTTGGGCCCCGGACAGCCTGAAAACGACAGCGACCCGTCGAACAGGTAAAAATGACGATTCGGCCCCCGATAGCGGAAAATCGCAGTTCTGGCCCAGAACATCCCGAAACTCGTGATTTTTCGTACAGCCAACCAGAAATCGCAGTTTCGGACCCAGACAGCAAAAAAACACTATTTGGGCCCCGGACAGCCTGAAAACGATACCGACCCGTCAAACAGCCAAAAAAGACGATTCAGCCCCCGACTACGGAAAATCGCAGTTCTGGCCCAGAACATCCCGAAACTCGTGATTTTTCTGACAGCCAACCAGAAAACGCAGTTTCGGACCCAGACTGCTGAAAATCACTATTTGGGCCCCGGACAGCCAGATAACGACAGCGACCCGTCAGACAGCCAAAAATGACAATTCGGCCCCCGATAGCGGAAAATCGCAGTTTTGGCCCAGAACATCCCGAAACTCGTGATTTTTCGTACAGCCAACCAGAAATCGCAGTTTCGGACCCAGACAGCAAAAAAACACTATTTGGGCCCCGGACAGCCTGAAAACGACAGCGACCCGTCGAACAGGTAAAAATGACGATTCGGCCCCCGATAGCGGAAAATCGCAGTTCTGGCCCAGAACATCCCGAAACTCGTGATTTTTCGTACAGCCAACCAGAAATCGCAGTTTCGGACCCAGACAGCAAAAAAACACTATTTGGGCCCCGGACAGCCTGAAAACGATACCGACCCGTCAAACAGCCAAAAAAGACGATTCAGCCCCCGACTACGGAAAATCGCAGTTCTGGCCCAGAACATCCCGAAACTCGTGATTTTTCTGACAGCCAACCAGAAAACGCAGTTTCGGACCCAGACTGCTGAAAATCACTATTTGGGCCTCGGACAGCCAGATAACGACAGCGACCCGTCAGACAGCCAAAAATGACGATTCGGCCCCCGATAGCGGAAAATCGCAGTTTTGGCCCAGAACATCCCGAAACTCGTGATTTTTCGTACAGCCAACCAGAAATCGCAGTTTCGGACCCAGACAGCTAAAAAGCATTATTTGGGCCCCGGACAGCCTGAAAACGACAGCGACCCGTCAAACAGCCAAAAAAGACGATTCAACCCCCGACTACGGAAAATCGCAGTTCTGGCCCAGAACATCCCGAAACTCGTGATTTTTCGTACAGCCAACCAGAAATCGCAGTTTCGGACCCAGACAGCAAAAAAACACTATTTGGGACCCGGAAATCCTGAAAACGACAGCGACCCGTCAAACAGCCAAAAATGACGATTCAGCCCCCGACTACGGAAAATCGCTGTTCTGGCCCAGAACATCCCGAAACTCGTGATTTTTCGTACAGCCAACCAGAAATCGCAGTTTCGGACCCAGACAGCTAAAAAACACTATTTGGGCCACGGACAGCCTGAAAACGATAGCGACCCGTCGGACAGCCAAAATAGACGATTCAGCCCCCGACTACGGAAAATCGCAGTTCTGGCCCAGAACATCCCGAAACTCGTGATTTTTCGTACAGCCAACCAGAAATCGCAGTTTCGGGCCCAGACAGCAAAAAAACACTATTTGGGCCCCGGACAGCCTGAAAACGACAGCGACCCGTCGAACAGCCAAAAATGACGATTCGGCCCCCGATAGCGGAAAATCGCAGTTCTGGCCCAGAACATCCCGAAACTCGTGATTTTTCGTACAGCCAACCAGAAATCGCAGTTTCGGACCCAGACAGCAAAAAAACACTATTTGGGACCCGGAAATCCTGAAAACGACAGCGACCCGTCAAACAGCCAAAAATGACGATTCAGCCCCCGACTTCGGAAAATCGCTGTTCTGGCCCAGAACATCCCGAAACTCGTGATTTTTCGTACAGCCAACCAGAAATCGCAGTTTCGGACCCAGACAGCTAAAAAACACTATTTGGGCCACGGACAGCCTGAAAACGATAGCGACCCGTCGGACAGCCAAAATAGACGATTCAGCCCCCGACTACGGAAAATCGCAGTTCTGGCCCAGAACATCCCGAAACTCGTGATTTTTCGTACAGCCAACCAGAAATCGCAGTTTCGGACCCAGACAGCAAAAAAGCATTATTTGGGCCCCGGACAGCCTGAAAACGACAGCGACCCGTCGAACAGCCAAAAATGACGATTCGGCCCCCGATAGCGGAAAATCGCAGTTCTGGCCTAGAACATCCCGAAACTCGTGATTTTTCGTACAGCCAACCAGAAATCGCAGTTTCGGACCCAGACAGCTAAAAAACACTATTTGGGCCTCGGACAGCCTGAAAACGATAGCGACCCGTCAAACAGCCAAAAAAGACGATTCAGCCCCCGACTACGGAAAATCGCAGTTCTGGCCCAGAACATCCCGAAACTCGTGATTTTTCGTACAGCCAACCAGAAATCGCAGTTTCGGACCCAGACAGCTAAAAAACACTATTTGGGCCACGGACAGCCTGAAAACGATAGCGACCCGTCGGACAGCCAAAATAGACGATTCAGCCCCCGACTACGGAAAATCGCAGTTCTGGCCCAGAACATCCCGAAACTCGTGATTTTTCGTACAGCCAACCAGAAATCGCAGTTTCGGACCCAGACAGCAAAAAAACACTATTTGGGCCCCGGACAGCCTGAAAACGACAGCGACCCGTCGAACAGGTAAAAATGACGATTCGGCCCCCGATAGCGGAAAATCGCAGTTCTGGCCCAGAACATCCCGAAACTCGTGATTTTTCGTACAGCCAACCAGAAATCGCAGTTTCGGACCCAGACAGCAAAAAAACACTATTTGGGCCCCGGACAGCCTGAAAACGATACCGACCCGTCAAACAGCCAAAAAAGACGATTCAGCCCCCGACTACGGAAAATCGCAGTTCTGGCCCAGAACATCCCGAAACTCGTGATTTTTCTGACAGCCAACCAGAAAACGCAGTTTCGGACCCAGACTGCTGAAAATCACTATTTGGGCCCCGGACAGCCAGATAACGACAGCGACCCGTCAGACAGCCAAAAATGACAATTCGGCCCCCGATAGCGGAAAATCGCAGTTTTGGCCCAGAACATCCCGAAACTCGTGATTTTTCGTACAGCCAACCAGAAATCGCAGTTTCGGACCCAGACAGCAAAAAAACACTATTTGGGCCCCGGACAGCCTGAAAACGATACCGACCCGTCAAACAGCCAAAAAAGACGATTCAGCCCCCGACTACGGAAAATCGCAGTTCTGGCCCAGAACATCCCGAAACTCGTGATTTTTCTGACAGCCAACCAGAAAACGCAGTTTCGGACCCAGACTGCTGAAAATCACTATTTGGGCCCCGGACAGCCAGATAACGACAGCGACCCGTCAGACAGCCAAAAATGACAATTCGGCCCCCGATAGCGGAAAATCGCAGTTTTGGCCCAGAACATCCCGAAACTCGTGATTTTTCGTACAGCCAACCAGAAATCGCAGTTTCGGACCCAGACAGCAAAAAAACACTATTTGGGCCCCGGACAGCCTGAAAACGACAGCGACCCGTCGAACAGGTAAAAATGACGATTCGGCCCCCGATAGCGGAAAATCGCAGTTCTGGCCCAGAACATCCCGAAACTCGTGATTTTTCGTACAGCCAACCAGAAATCGCAGTTTCGGACCCAGACAGCAAAAAAACACTATTTGGGCCCCGGACAGCCTGAAAACGATACCGACCCGTCAAACAGCCAAAAAAGACGATTCAGCCCCCGACTACGGAAAATCGCAGTTCTGGCCCAGAACATCCCGAAACTCGTGATTTTTCTGACAGCCAACCAGAAAACGCAGTTTCGGACCCAGACTGCTGAAAATCACTATTTGGGCCTCGGACAGCCAGATAACGACAGCGACCCGTCAGACAGCCAAAAATGACGATTCGGCCCCCGATAGCGGAAAATCGCAGTTTTGGCCCAGAACATCCCGAAACTCGTGATTTTTCGTACAGCCAACCAGAAATCGCAGTTTCGGACCCAGACAGCTAAAAAGCATTATTTGGGCCCCGGACAGCCTGAAAACGACAGCGACCCGTCAAACAGCCAAAAAAGACGATTCAACCCCCGACTACGGAAAATCGCAGTTCTGGCCCAGAACATCCCGAAACTCGTGATTTTTCGTACAGCCAACCAGAAATCGCAGTTTCGGACCCAGACAGCAAAAAAACACTATTTGGGACCCGGAAATCCTGAAAACGACAGCGACCCGTCAAACAGCCAAAAATGACGATTCAGCCCCCGACTACGGAAAATCGCTGTTCTGGCCCAGAACATCCCGAAACTCGTGATTTTTCGTACAGCCAACCAGAAATCGCAGTTTCGGACCCAGACAGCTAAAAAACACTATTTGGGCCACGGACAGCCTGAAAACGATAGCGACCCGTCGGACAGCCAAAATAGACGATTCAGCCCCCGACTACGGAAAATCGCAGTTCTGGCCCAGAACATCCCGAAACTCGTGATTTTTCGTACAGCCAACCAGAAATCGCAGTTTCGGACCCAGACAGCAAAAAAACACTATTTGGGCCCCGGACAGCCTGAAAACGACAGCGACCCGTCGAACAGGTAAAAATGACGATTCGGCCCCCGATAGCGGAAAATCGCAGTTCTGGCCCAGAACATCCCGAAACTCGTGATTTTTCGTACAGCCAACCAGAAATCGCAGTTTCGGACCCAGACAGCAAAAAAACACTATTTGGGCCCCGGACAGCCTGAAAACGATACCGACCCGTCAAACAGCCAAAAAAGACGATTCAGCCCCCGACTACGGAAAATCGCAGTTCTGGCCCAGAACATCCCGAAACTCGTGATTTTTCTGACAGCCAACCAGAAAACGCAGTTTCGGACCCAGACTGCTGAAAATCACTATTTGGGCCCCGGACAGCCAGATAACGACAGCGACCCGTCAGACAGCCAAAAATGACAATTCGGCCCCCGATAGCGGAAAATCGCAGTTTTGGCCCAGAACATCCCGAAACTCGTGATTTTTCGTACAGCCAACCAGAAATCGCAGTTTCGGACCCAGACAGCAAAAAAACACTATTTGGGCCCCGGACAGCCTGAAAACGATACCGACCCGTCAAACAGCCAAAAAAGACGATTCAGCCCCCGACTACGGAAAATCGCAGTTCTGGCCCAGAACATCCCGAAACTCGTGATTTTTCTGACAGCCAACCAGAAAACGCAGTTTCGGACCCAGACTGCTGAAAATCACTATTTGGGCCCCGGACAGCCAGATAACGACAGCGACCCGTCAGACAGCCAAAAATGACAATTCGGCCCCCGATAGCGGAAAATCGCAGTTTTGGCCCAGAACATCCCGAAACTCGTGATTTTTCGTACAGCCAACCAGAAATCGCAGTTTCGGACCCAGACAGCAAAAAAACACTATTTGGGCCCCGGACAGCCTGAAAACGACAGCGACCCGTCGAACAGGTAAAAATGACGATTCGGCCCCCGATAGCGGAAAATCGCAGTTCTGGCCCAGAACATCCCGAAACTCGTGATTTTTCGTACAGCCAACCAGAAATCGCAGTTTCGGACCCAGACAGCAAAAAAACACTATTTGGGCCCCGGACAGCCTGAAAACGATACCGACCCGTCAAACAGCCAAAAAAGACGATTCCGCCCCCGACTACGGAAAATCGCAGTTCTGGCCCAGAACATCCCGAAACTCGTGATTTTTCTGACAGCCAACCAGAAAACGCAGTTTCGGACCCAGACTGCTGAAAATCACTATTTGGGCCTCGGACAGCCAGATAACGACAGCGACCCGTCAGACAGCCAAAAATGACGATTCGGCCCCCGATAGCGGAAAATCGCAGTTTTGGCCCAGAACATCCCGAAACTCGTGATTTTTCGTACAGCCAACCAGAAATCGCAGTTTCGGACCCAGACAGCTAAAAAGCATTATTTGGGCCCCGGACAGCCTGAAAACGACAGCGACCCGTCAAACAGCCAAAAAAGACGATTCAACCCCCGACTACGGAAAATCGCAGTTCTGGCCCAGAACATCCCGAAACTCGTGATTTTTCGTACAGCCAACCAGAAATCGCAGTTTCGGACCCAGACAGCAAAAAAACACTATTTGGGACCCGGAAATCCTGAAAACGACAGCGACCCGTCAAACAGCCAAAAATGACGATTCAGCCCCCGACTACGGAAAATCGCTGTTCTGGCCCAGAACATCCCGAAACTCGTGATTTTTCGTACAGCCAACCAGAAATCGCAGTTTCGGACCCAGACAGCTAAAAAACACTATTTGGGCCACGGACAGCCTGAAAACGATAGCGACCCGTCGGACAGCCAAAATAGACGATTCAGCCCCCGACTACGGAAAATCGCAGTTCTGGCCCAGAACATCCCGAAACTCGTGATTTTTCGTACAGCCAACCAGAAATCGCAGTTTCGGACCCAGACAGCAAAAAAACACTATTTGGGCCCCGGACAGCCTGAAAACGACAGCGACCCGTCGAACAGGTAAAAATGACGATTCGGCCCCCGATAGCGGAAAATCGCAGTTCTGGCCCAGAACATCCCGAAACTCGTGATTTTTCGTACAGCCAACCAGAAATCGCAGTTTCGGACCCAGACAGCAAAAAAACACTATTTGGGCCCCGGACAGCCTGAAAACGATACCGACCCGTCAAACAGCCAAAAAAGACGATTCAGCCCCCGACTACGGAAAATCGCAGTTCTGGCCCAGAACATCCCGAAACTCGTGATTTTTCTGACAGCCAACCAGAAAACGCAGTTTCGGACCCAGACTGCTGAAAATCACTATTTGGGCCCCGGACAGCCAGATAACGACAGCGACCCGTCAGACAGCCAAAAATGACAATTCGGCCCCCGATAGCGGAAAATCGCAGTTTTGGCCCAGAACATCCCGAAACTCGTGATTTTTCGTACAGCCAACCAGAAATCGCAGTTTCGGACCCAGACAGCAAAAAAACACTATTTGGGCCCCGGACAGCCTGAAAACGACAGCGACCCGTCGAACAGGTAAAAATGACGATTCGGCCCCCGATAGCGGAAAATCGCAGTTCTGGCCCAGAACATCCCGAAACTCGTGATTTTTCGTACAGCCAACCAGAAATCGCAGTTTCGGACCCAGACAGCAAAAAAACACTATTTGGGCCCCGGACAGCCTGAAAACGACAGCGACCCGTCGAACAGCCAAAAATGACGATTCGGCCCCCGATAGCGGAAAATCGCAGTTCTGGCCCAGAACATCCCGAAACTCGTGATTTTTCGTACAGCCAACCAGAAATCGCAGTTTCGGACCCAGACAGCAAAAAAACACTATTTGGGACCCGGAAATCCTGAAAACGACAGCGACCCGTCAAACAGCCAAAAATGACGATTCAGCCCCTGACTACGGAAAATCGCTGTTCTGGCCCAGAACATCCCGAAACTCGTGATTTTTCGTACAGCCAACCAGAAATCGCAGTTTCGGACCCAGACAGCTAAAAAACACTATTTGGGCCACGGACAGCCTGAAAACGATAGCGACCCGTCGGACAGCCAAAATAGACGATTCAGCCCCCGACTACGGAAAATCGCAGTTCTGGCCCAGAACATCCCGAAACTCGTGATTTTTCGTACAGCCAACCAGAAATCGCAGTTTCGGACCCAGACAGCAAAAAAGCATTATTTGGGCCCCGGACAGCCTGAAAACGACAGCGACCCGTCGAACAGCCAAAAATGACGATTCGGCCCCCGATAGCGGAAAATCGCAGTTCTGGCCTAGAACATCCCGAAACTCGTGATTTTTCGTACAGCCAACCAGAAATCGCAGTTTCGGACCCAGACAGCTAAAAAACACTATTTGGGCCTCGGACAGCCTGAAAACGATAGCGACCCGTCAAACAGCCAAAAAAGACGATTCAGCCCCCGACTACGGAAAATCGCAGTTCTGGCCCAGAACATCCCGAAACTCGTGATTTTTCGTACAGCCAACCAGAAATCGCAGTTTCGGACCCAGACAGCTAAAAAACACTATTTGGGCCACGGACAGCCTGAAAACGATAGCGACCCGTCGGACAGCCAAAATAGACGATTCAGCCCCCGACTACGGAAAATCGCAGTTCTGGCCCAGAACATCCCGAAACTCGTGATTTTTCGTACAGCCAACCAGAAATCGCAGTTTCGGACCCAGACAGCAAAAAAACACTATTTGGGCCCCGGACAGCCTGAAAACGACAGCGACCCGTCGAACAGGTAAAAATGACGATTCGGCCCCCGATAGCGGAAAATCGCAGTTCTGGCCCAGAACATCCCGAAACTCGTGATTTTTCGTACAGCCAACCAGAAATCGCAGTTTCGGACCCAGACAGCAAAAAAACACTATTTGGGCCCCGGACAGCCTGAAAACGATACCGACCCGTCAAACAGCCAAAAAAGACGATTCAGCCCCCGACTACGGAAAATCGCAGTTCTGGCCCAGAACATCCCGAAACTCGTGATTTTTCTGACAGCCAACCAGAAAACGCAGTTTCGGACCCAGACTGCTGAAAATCACTATTTGGGCCCCGGACAGCCAGATAACGACAGCGACCCGTCAGACAGCCAAAAATGACGATTCGGCCCCCGATAGCGGAAAATCGCAGTTTTGGCCCAGAACATCCCGAAACTCGTGATTTTTCGTACAGCCAACCAGAAATCGCAGTTTCGGACCCAGACAGCAAAAAAACACTATTTGGGCCCCGGACAGCCTGAAAACGACAGCGACCCGTCGAACAGGTAAAAATGACGATTCGGCCCCCGATAGCGGAAAATCGCAGTTCTGGCCCAGAACATCCCGAAACTCGTGATTTTTCGTACAGCCAACCAGAAATCGCAGTTTCGGACCCAGACAGCAAAAAAACACTATTTGGGCCCCGGACAGCCTGAAAACGATACCGACCCGTCAAACAGCCAAAAAAGACGATTCAGCCCCCGACTACGGAAAATCGCAGTTCTGGCCCAGAACATCCCGAAACTCGTGATTTTTCGTACAGCCAACCAGAAATCGCAGTTTCGGACCCAGACAGCAAAAAAACACTATTTGGGCCCCGGACAGCCTGAAAACGACAGCGACCCGTCGAACAGCCAAAAATGACGATTCGGCCCCCGATAGCGGAAAATCGCAGTTCTGGCCTAGAACATCCCGAAACTCGTGATTTTTCGTACAGCCAACCAGAAATCGCAGTTTCGGACCCAGACAGCTAAAAAACACTATTTGGGCCACGGACAGCCTGAAAACGATAGCGACCCGTCGGACAGCCAAAATAGACGATTCAGCCCCCGACTACGGAAAATCGCAGTTCTGGCCCAGAACATCCCGAAACTCGTGATTTTTCGTACAGCCAACCAGAAATCGCAGTTTCGGACCCAGACAGCAAAAAAGCATTATTTGGGCCCCGGACAGCCTGAAAACGACAGCGACCCGTCGAACAGCCAAAAATGACGATTCGGCCCCCGATAGCGGAAAATCGCAGTTCTGGCCTAGAACATCCCGAAACTCGTGATTTTTCGTACAGCCAACCAGAAATCGCAGTTTCGGACCCAGACAGCTAAAAAACACTATTTGGGCCTCGGACAGCCTGAAAACGATAGCGACCCGTCAAACAGCCAAAAAAGACGATTCAGCCCCCGACTACGGAAAATCGCAGTTCTGGCCCAGAACATCCCGAAACTCGTGATTTTTCGTACAGCCAACCAGAAATCGCAGTTTCGGACCCAGACAGCTAAAAAACACTATTTGGGCCACGGACAGCCTGAAAACGATAGCGACCCGTCGGACAGCCAAAATAGACGATTCAGCCCCCGACTACGGAAAATCGCAGTTCTGGCCCAGAACATCCCGAAACTCGTGATTTTTCGTACAGCCAACCAGAAATCGCAGTTTCGGACCCAGACAGCAAAAAAACACTATTTGGGCCCCGGACAGCCTGAAAACGACAGCGACCCGTCGAACAGGTAAAAATGACGATTCGGCCCCCGATAGCGGAAAATCGCAGTTCTGGCCCAGAACATCCCGAAACTCGTGATTTTTCGTACAGCCAACCAGAAATCGCAGTTTCGGACCCAGACAGCAAAAAAACACTATTTGGGCCCCGGACAGCCTGAAAACGATACCGACCCGTCAAACAGCCAAAAAAGACGATTCAGCCCCCGACTACGGAAAATCGCAGTTCTGGCCCAGAACATCCCGAAACTCGTGATTTTTCTGACAGCCAACCAGAAAACGCAGTTTCGGACCCAGACTGCTGAAAATCACTATTTGGGCCCCGGACAGCCAGATAACGACAGCGACCCGTCAGACAGCCAAAAATGACAATTCGGCCCCCGATAGCGGAAAATCGCAGTTTTGGCCCAGAACATCCCGAAACTCGTGATTTTTCGTACAGCCAACCAGAAATCGCAGTTTCGGACCCAGACAGCAAAAAAACACTATTTGGGCCCCGGACAGCCTGAAAACGACAGCGACCCGTCGAACAGGTAAAAATAACGATTCGGCCCCCGATAGCGGAAAATCGCAGTTCTGGCCCAGAACATCCCGAAACTCGTGATTTTTCGTACAGCCAACCAGAAATCGCAGTTTCGGACCCAGACAGCAAAAAAACACTATTTGGGCCCCGGACAGCCTGAAAACGATACCGACCCGTCAAACAGCCAAAAAAGACGATTCAGCCCCCGACTACGGAAAATCGCAGTTCTGGCCCAGAACATCCCGAAACTCGTGATTTTTCTGACAGCCAACCAGAAAACGCAGTTTCGGACCCAGACTGCTGAAAATCACTATTTGGGCCTCGGACAGCCAGATAACGACAGCGACCCGTCAGACAGCCAAAAATGACGATTCGGCCCCCGATAGCGGAAAATCGCAGTTTTGGCCCAGAACATCCCGAAACTCGTGATTTTTCGTACAGCCAACCAGAAATCGCAGTTTCGGACCCAGACAGCTAAAAAGCATTATTTGGGCCCCGGACAGCCTGAAAACGACAGCGACCCGTCAAACAGCCAAAAAAGACGATTCAACCCCCGACTACGGAAAATCGCAGTTCTGGCCCAGAACATCCCGAAACTCGTGATTTTTCGTACAGCCAACCAGAAATCGCAGTTTCGGACCCAGACAGCAAAAAAACACTATTTGGGACCCGGAAATCCTGAAAACGACAGCGACCCGTCAAACAGCCAAAAATGACGATTCAGCCCCCGACTACGGAAAATCGCTGTTCTGGCCCAGAACATCCCGAAACTCGTGATTTTTCGTACAGCCAACCAGAAATCGCAGTTTCGGACCCAGACAGCTAAAAAACACTATTTGGGCCACGGACAGCCTGAAAACGATAGCGACCCGTCGGACAGCCAAAATAGACGATTCAGCCCCCGACTACGGAAAATCGCAGTTCTGGCCCAGAACATCCCGAAACTCGTGATTTTTCGTACAGCCAACCAGAAATCGCAGTTTCGGACCCAGACAGCAAAAAAGCATTATTTGGGCCCCGGACAGCCTGAAAACGACAGCGACCCGTCGAACAGCCAAAAATGACGATTCGGCCCCCGATAGCGGAAAATCGCAGTTCTGGCCTAGAACATCCCGAAACTCGTGATTTTTCGTACAGCCAACCAGAAATCGCAGTTTCGGACCCAGACAGCTAAAAAACACTATTTGGGCCTCGGACAGCCTGAAAACGATAGCGACCCGTCAAACAGCCAAAAAAGACGATTCAGCCCCCGACTACGGAAAATCGCAGTTCTGGCCCAGAACATCCCGAAACTCGTGATTTTTCGTACAGCCAACCAGAAATCGCAGTTTCGGACCCAGACAGCTAAAAAACACTATTTGGGCCACGGACAGCCTGAAAACGATAGCGACCCGTCGGACAGCCAAAATAGACGATTCAGCCCCCGACTACGGAAAATCGCAGTTCTGGCCCAGAACATCCCGAAACTCGTGATTTTTCGTACAGCCAACCAGAAATCGCAGTTTCGGACCCAGACAGCAAAAAAACACTATTTGGGCCCCGGACAGCCTGAAAACGACAGCGACCCGTCGAACAGGTAAAAATGACGATTCGGCCCCCGATAGCGGAAAATCGCAGTTCTGGCCCAGAACATCCCGAAACTCGTGATTTTTCGTACAGCCAACCAGAAATCGCAGTTTCGGACCCAGACAGCAAAAAAACACTATTTGGGCCCCGGACAGCCTGAAAACGATACCGACCCGTCAAACAGCCAAAAAAGACGATTCAGCCCCCGACTACGGAAAATCGCAGTTCTGGCCCAGAACATCCCGAAACTCGTGATTTTTCTGACAGCCAACCAGAAAACGCAGTTTCGGACCCAGACTGCTGAAAATCACTATTTGGGCCCCGGACAGCCAGATAACGACAGCGACCCGTCAGACAGCCAAAAATGACAATTCGGCCCCCGATAGCGGAAAATCGCAGTTTTGGCCCAGAACATCCCGAAACTCGTGATTTTTCGTACAGCCAACCAGAAATCGCAGTTTCGGACCCAGACAGCAAAAAAACACTATTTGGGCCCCGGACAGCCTGAAAACGACAGCGACCCGTCGAACAGGTAAAAATGACGATTCGGCCCCCGATAGCGGAAAATCGCAGTTCTGGCCCAGAACATCCCGAAACTCGTGATTTTTCGTACAGCCAACCAGAAATCGCAGTTTCGGACCCAGACAGCAAAAAAACACTATTTGGGCCCCGGACAGCCTGAAAACGATACCGACCCGTCAAACAGCCAAAAAAGACGATTCAGCCCCCGACTACGGAAAATCGCAGTTCTGGCCCAGAACATCCCGAAACTCGTGATTTTTCTGACAGCCAACCAGAAAACGCAGTTTCGGACCCAGACTGCTGAAAATCACTATTTGGGCCTCGGACAGCCAGATAACGACAGCGACCCGTCAGACAGCCAAAAATGACGATTCGGCCCCCGATAGCGGAAAATCGCAGTTTTGGCCCAGAACATCCCGAAACTCGTGATTTTTCGTACAGCCAACCAGAAATCGCAGTTTCGGACCCAGACAGCTAAAAAGCATTATTTGGGCCCCGGACAGCCTGAAAACGACAGCGACCCGTCAAACAGCCAAAAAAGACGATTCAACCCCCGACTACGGAAAATCGCAGTTCTGGCCCAGAACATCCCGAAACTCGTGATTTTTCGTACAGCCAACCAGAAATCGCAGTTTCGGAGCCAGACAGCAAAAAAACACTATTTGGGACCCGGAAATCCTGAAAACGACAGCGACCCGTCAAACAGCCAAAAATGACGATTCAGCCCCCGACTACGGAAAATCGCTGTTCTGGCCCAGAACATCCCGAAACTCGTGATTTTTCGTACAGCCAACCAGAAATCGCAGTTTCGGACCCAGACAGCAAAAAAACACTATTTGGGCCCCGGACAGCCTGAAAACGACAGCGACCCGTCGAACAGCCAAAAATGACGATTCGGCCCCCGATAGCGGAAAATCGCAGTTCTGGCCTAGAACATCCCGAAACTCGTGATTTTTCGTACAGCCAACCAGAAATCGCAGTTTCGGACCCAGACAGCTAAAAAACACTATTTGGGCCTCGGACAGCCTGAAAACGATAGCGACCCGTCAAACAGCCAAAAAAGACGATTCAGCCCCCGACTACGGAAAATCGCAGTTCTGGCCCAGAACATCCCGAAACTCGTGATTTTTCGTACAGCCAACCAGAAATCGCAGTTTCGGACCCAGACAGCTAAAAAACACTATTTGGGCCCCGGACAGCCTGAAAACGACAGCGACCCGTCGAACAGCCAAAAATGACGATTCGGCCCCCGATAGCGGAAAATCGCAGTTCTGGCCCAGAACATCCCGAAACTCGTGATTTTTCGTACAGCCAACCAGAAATCGCAGTTTCGGACCCAGACAGCAAAAAAACACTATTTGGGACCCGGAAATCCTGAAAACGACAGCGACCCGTCAAACAGCCAAAAATGACGATTCAGCCCCTGACTACGGAAAATCGCTGTTCTGGCCCAGAACATCCCGAAACTCGTGATTTTTCGTACAGCCAACCAGAAATCGCAGTTTCGGACCCAGACAGCTAAAAAACACTATTTGGGCCACGGACAGCCTGAAAACGATAGCGACCCGTCGGACAGCCAAAATAGACGATTCAGCCCCCGACTACGGAAAATCGCAGTTCTGGCCCAGAACATCCCGAAACTCGTGATTTTTCGTACAGCCAACCAGAAATCGCAGTTTCGGACCCAGACAGCAAAAAAACACTATTTGGGCCCCGGACAGCCTGAAAACGACAGCGACCCGTCGAACAGCCAAAAATGACGATTCGGCCCCCGATAGCGGAAAATCGCAGTTCTGGCCTAGAACATCCCGAAACTCGTGATTTTTCGTACAGCCAACCAGAAATCGCAGTTTCGGACCCAGACAGCTAAAAAACACTATTTGGGCCTCGGACAGCCTGAAAACGATAGCGACCCGTCAAACAGCCAAAAAAGACGATTCAGCCCCCGACTACGGAAAATCGCAGTTCTGGCCCAGAACATCCCGAAACTCGTGATTTTTCGTACAGCCAACCAGAAATCGCAGTTTCGGACCCAGACAGCTAAAAAACACTATTTGGGCCACGGACAGCCTGAAAACGATAGCGACCCGTCGGACAGCCAAAATAGACGATTCAGCCCCCGACTACGGAAAATCGCAGTTCTGGCCCAGAACATCCCGAAACTCGTGATTTTTCGTACAGCCAACCAGAAATCGCAGTTTCGGACCCAGACAGCAAAAAAACACTATTTGGGCCCCGGACAGCCTGAAAACGACAGCGACCCGTCGAACAGGTAAAAATGACGATTCGGCCCCCGATAGCGGAAAATCGCAGTTCTGGCCCAGAACATCCCGAAACTCGTGATTTTTCGTACAGCCAACCAGAAATCGCAGTTTCGGACCCAGACAGCAAAAAAACACTATTTGGGCCCCGGACAGCCTGAAAACGATACCGACCCGTCAAACAGCCAAAAAAGACGATTCAGCCCCCGACTACGGAAAATCGCAGTTCTGGCCCAGAACATCCCGAAACTCGTGATTTTTCTGACAGCCAACCAGAAAACGCAGTTTCGGACCCAGACTGCTGAAAATCACTATTTGGGCCCCGGACAGCCAGATAACGACAGCGACCCGTCAGACAGCCAAAAATGACGATTCGGCCCCCGATAGCGGAAAATCGCAGTTTTGGCCCAGAACATCCCGAAACTCGTGATTTTTCGTACAGCCAACCAGAAATCGCAGTTTCGGACCCAGACAGCAAAAAAACACTATTTGGGCCCCGGACAGCCTGAAAACGACAGCGACCCGTCGAACAGGTAAAAATGACGATTCGGCCCCCGATAGCGGAAAATCGCAGTTCTGGCCCAGAACATCCCGAAACTCGTGATTTTTCGTACAGCCAACCAGAAATCGCAGTTTCGGACCCAGACAGCAAAAAAACACTATTTGGGCCCCGGACAGCCTGAAAACGATACCGACCCGTCAAACAGCCAAAAAAGACGATTCAGCCCCCGACTACGGAAAATCGCAGTTCTGGCCCAGAACATCCCGAAACTCGTGATTTTTCGTACAGCCAACCAGAAATCGCAGTTTCGGACCCAGACAGCAAAAAAACACTATTTGGGCCCCGGACAGCCTGAAAACGACAGCGACCCGTCGAACAGCCAAAAATGACGATTCGGCCCCCGATAGCGGAAAATCGCAGTTCTGGCCTAGAACATCCCGAAACTCGTGATTTTTCGTACAGCCAACCAGAAATCGCAGTTTCGGACCCAGACAGCTAAAAAACACTATTTGGGCCTCGGACAGCCTGAAAACGATAGCGACCCGTCAAACAGCCAAAAAAGACGATTCAGCCCCCGACTACGGAAAATCGCAGTTCTGGCCCAGAACATCCCGAAACTCGTGATTTTTCGTACAGCCAACCAGAAATCGCAGTTTCGGACCCAGACAGCTAAAAAACACTATTTGGGCCACGGACAGCCTGAAAACGATAGCGACCCGTCGGACAGCCAAAATAGACGATTCAGCCCCCGACTACGGAAAATCGCAGTTCTGGCCCAGAACATCCCGAAACTCGTGATTTTTCGTACAGCCAACCAGAAATCGCAGTTTCGGACCCAGACAGCAAAAAAACACTATTTGGGCCCCGGACAGCCTGAAAACGACAGCGACCCGTCGAACAGGTAAAAATGACGATTCGGCCCCCGATAGCGGAAAATCGCAGTTCTGGCCCAGAACATCCCGAAACTCGTGATTTTTCGTACAGCCAACCAGAAATCGCAGTTTCGGACCCAGACAGCAAAAAAACACTATTTGGGCCCCGGACAGCCTGAAAACGATACCGACCCGTCAAACAGCCAAAAAAGACGATTCAGCCCCCGACTACGGAAAATCGCAGTTCTGGCCCAGAACATCCCGAAACTCGTGATTTTTCTGACAGCCAACCAGAAAACGCAGTTTCGGACCCAGACTGCTGAAAATCACTATTTGGGCCCCGGACAGCCAGATAACGACAGCGACCCGTCAGACAGCCAAAAATGACGATTCGGCCCCCGATAGCGGAAAATCACAGTTTTGGCCCAGAACATCCCGAAACTCGTGATTTTTCGTACAGCCAACCAGAAATCGCAGTTTCGGACCCAGACAGCAAAAAAACACTATTTGGGCCCCGGACAGCCTGAAAACGACAGCGACCCGTCGAACAGGTAAAAATGACGATTCGGCCCCCGATAGCGGAAAATCGCAGTTCTGGCCCAGAACATCCCGAAACTCGTGATTTTTCGTACAGCCAACCAGAAATCGCAGTTTCGGACCCAGACAGCAAAAAAACACTATTTGGGCCCCGGACAGCCTGAAAACGATACCGACCCGTCAAACAGCCAAAAAAGACGATTCAGCCCCCGACTACGGAAAATCGCAGTTCTGGCCCAGAACATCCCGAAACTCGTGATTTTTCGTACAGCCAACCAGAAATCGCAGTTTCGGACCCAGACAGCAAAAAAACACTATTTGGGCCCCGGACAGCCTGAAAACGACAGCGACCCGTCGAACAGCCAAAAATGACGATTCGGCCCCCGATAGCGGAAAATCGCAGTTCTGGCCCAGAACATCCCGAAACTCGTGATTTTTCGTACAGCCAACCAGAAATCGCAATTTCGGACCCAGACAGCAAAAAAACACTATTTGGGACCCGGAAATCCTGAAAACGACAGCGACCCGTCAAACAGCCAAAAATGACGATTCAGCCCCTGACTACGGAAAATCGCTGTTCTGGCCCAGAACATCCCGAAACTCGTGATTTTTCGTACAGCCAACCAGAAATCGCAGTTTCGGACCCAGACAGCTAAAAAACACTATTTGGGCCACGGACAGCCTGAAAACGATAGCGACCCGTCGGACAGCCAAAATAGACGATTCAGCCCCCGACTACGGAAAATCGCAGTTCTGGCCCAGAACATCCCGAAACTCGTGATTTTTCGTACAGCCAACCAGAAATCGCAGTTTCGGACCCAGACAGCAAAAAAACACTATTTGGGCCCCGGACAGCCTGAAAACGACAGCGACCCGTCGAACAGCCAAAAATGACGATTCGGCCCCCGATAGCGGAAAATCGCAGTTCTGGCCTAGAACATCCCGAAACTCGTGATTTTTCGTACAGCCAACCAGAAATCGCAGTTTCGGACCCAGACAGCTAAAAAACACTATTTGGGCCTCGGACAGCCTGAAAACGATAGCGACCCGTCAAACAGCCAAAAAAGACGATTCAGCCCCCGACTACGGAAAATCGCAGTTCTGGCCCAGAACATCCCGAAACTCGTGATTTTTCGTACAGCCAACCAGAAATCGCAGTTTCGGACCCAGACAGCTAAAAAACACTATTTGGGCCACGGACAGCCTGAAAACGATAGCGACCCGTCGGACAGCCAAAATAGACGATTCAGCCCCCGACTACGGAAAATCGCAGTTCTGGCCCAGAACATCCCGAAACTCGTGATTTTTCGTACAGCCAACCAGAAATCGCAGTTTCGGACCCAGACAGCAAAAAAACACTATTTGGGCCCCGGACAGCCTGAAAACGATAGCGACCCGTCAAACAGCCAAAAAAGACGATTCAGCCCCCGACTACGGAAAATCGCAGTTCTGGCCCAGAACATCCCGAAACTCGTGATTTTTCGTACAGCCAACCAGAAATCGCAGTTTCGGACCCAGACAGCAAAAAAACACTATTTGGGCCCCGGACAGCCTGAAAACGATACCGACCCGTCAAACAGCCAAAAAAGACGATTCAGCCCCCGACTACGGAAAATCGCAGTTCTGGCCCAGAACATCCCGAAACTCGTGATTTTTCTGACAGCCAACCAGAAAACGCAGTTTCGGACCCAGACTGCTGAAAATCACTATTTGGGCCCCGGACAGCCAGATAACGACAGCGACCCGTCAGACAGCCAAAAATGACGATTCGGCCCCCGATAGCGGAAAATCGCAGTTTTGGCCCAGAACATCCCGAAACTCGTGATTTTTCGTACAGCCAACCAGAAATCGCAGTTTCGGACCCAGACAGCAAAAAAACACTATTTGGGCCCCGGACAGCCTGAAAACGACAGCGACCCGTCGAACAGGTAAAAATGACGATTCGGCCCCCGACTACGGAAAATCGCAGTTTTGGCCCAGAACATCCCGAAACTCGTGATTTTTCGTACAGCCAACCAGAAATCGCAGTTTCGGACCCAGACAGCAAAAAAACACTATTTGGGCCCCGGACAGCCTGAAAACGATACCGACCCGTCAAACAGCCAAAAAAGACGATTCAGCCCCCGACTACGGAAAATCGCAGTTCTGGCCCAGAACATCCCGAAACTCGTGATTTTTCTGACAGCCAACCAGAAAACGCAGTTTCGGACCCAGACTGCTGAAAATCACTATTTGGGCCCCGGACAGCCAGATAACGACAGCGACCCGTCAGACAGCCAAAAATGACGATTCGGCCCCCGATAGCGGAAAATCGCAGTTTTGGCCCAGAACATCCCGAAACTCGTGATTTTTCGTACAGCCAACCAGAAATCGCAGTTTCGGACCCAGACAGCAAAAAAACACTATTTGGGCCCCGGACAGCCTGAAAACGACAGCGACCCGTCGAACAGCCAAAAATGACGATTCGGCCCCCGATAGCGGAAAATCGCAGTTTTGGCCCAGAACATCCCGAAACTCGTGATTTTTCGTACAGCCAACCAGAAATCGCAGTTTCGGACCCAGACAGCAAAAAAACACTATTTGGGCCCCGGACAGCCTGAAAACGACAGCGACCCGTCGAACAGGTAAAAATGACGATTCGGCCCCCGATAGCGGAAAATCGCAGTTTTGGCCCAGAACATCCCGAAACTCGTGATTTTTCGTACAGCCAACCAGAAATCGCAGTTTCGGACCCAGACAGCAAAAAAACACTATTTGGGCCCCGGACAGCCTGAAAACGATACCGACCCGTCAAACAGCCAAAAAAGACGATTCAGCCCCCGACTACGGAAAATCGCAGTTCTGGCCCAGAACATCCCGAAACTCGTGATTTTTCTGACAGCCAACCAGAAAACGCAGTTTCGGACCCAGACTGCTGAAAATCACTATTTGGGCCCCGGACAGCCAGATAACGACAGCGACCCGTCAGACAGCCAAAAATGACGATTCGGCCCCCGATAGCGGAAAATCGCAGTTTTGGCCCAGAACATCCCGAAACTCGTGATTTTTCGTACAGCCAACCAGAAATCGCAGTTTCGGACCCAGACAGCAAAAAAACACTATTTGGGCCCCGGACAGCCTGAAAACGACAGCGACCCGTCGAACAGGTAAAAATGACGATTCGGCCCCCGATAGCGGAAAATCGCAGTTCTGGCCCAGAACATCCCGAAACTCGTGATTTTTCGTACAGCCAACCAGAAATCGCAGTTTCGGACCCAGACAGCAAAAAAACACTATTTGGGACCCGGAAATCCTGAAAACGACAGCGACCCGTCAAACAGCCAAAAATGACGATTCAGCCCCCGACTACGGAAAATCGCTGTTCTGGCCCAGAACATCCCGAAACTCGTGATTTTTCGTACAGCCAACCAGAAATCGCAGTTTCGGACCCAGACAGCTAAAAAACACTATTTGGGCCACGGACAGCCTGAAAACGATAGCGACCCGTCGGACAGCCAAAATAGACGATTCAGCCCCCGACTACGGAAAATCGCAGTTCTGGCCCAGAA
Source organism: Delonix regia (assembly GCA_037074485.1). Classification (NCBI taxonomy): domain Eukaryota; kingdom Viridiplantae; phylum Streptophyta; class Magnoliopsida; order Fabales; family Fabaceae; genus Delonix; species Delonix regia. Next base: position 40,527,888 of record CM073454.1, on the reverse strand, counting down.
CATCCCGAAACTCGTGATTTTTCGTACAGCCAACCAGAAATCGCAGTTTCGGGCCCAGACAGCAAAAAAACACTATTTGGGCCCCGGACAGCCTGAAAACGACAGCGACCCGTCGAACAGCCAAAAATGACGATTCGGCCCCCGATAGCGGAAAATCGCAGTTCTGGCCCAGAACATCCCGAAACTCGTGATTTTTCGTACAGCCAACCAGAAATCGCAGTTTCGGACCCAGACAGCAAAAAAACACTATTTGGGACCCGGAAATCCTGAAAACGACAGCGACCCGTCAAACAGCCAAAAATGACGATTCAGCCCCCGACTTCGGAAAATCGCTGTTCTGGCCCAGAACATCCCGAAACTCGTGATTTTTCGTACAGCCAACCAGAAATCGCAGTTTCGGACCCAGACAGCTAAAAAACACTATTTGGGCCACGGACAGCCTGAAAACGATAGCGACCCGTCGGACAGCCAAAATAGACGATTCAGCCCCCGACTACGGAAAATCGCAGTTCTGGCCCAGAACATCCCGAAACTCGTGATTTTTCGTACAGCCAACCAGAAATCGCAGTTTCGGACCCAGACAGCAAAAAAACACTATTTGGGCCCCGGATAGCCTGAAAACGACAGCGACCCGTCGAACAGCCAAAAATGACGATTCGGCCCCCGATAGCGGAAAATCGCAGTTCTGGCCCAGAACATCCCGAAACTCGTGATTTTTCGTACAGCCAACCAGAAATCGCAGTTTCGGACCCAGACAGCAAAAAAACACTATTTGGGCCCCGGATAGCCTGAAAACGACAGCGACCCGTCGAACAGCCAAAAATGACGATTCGGCCCCCGATAGCGGAAAATCGCAGTTCTGGCCCAGAACATCCCGAAACTCGTGATTTTTCGTACAGCCAACCAGAAATCGCAGTTTCGGACCCAGACAGCTAAAAAGCATTATTTGGGCCCCGGACAGCCTGAAAACGACAGCGACCCGTCAAACAGCCAAAAAAGACGATTCAGCCCCTGACTACGGAAAATCGCAGTTCTGGCCCAGAACATCCCGAAACTCGTGATTTTTCGTACAGCCAACCAGAAATCGCAGTTTCGGACCCAGACAGCAAAAAAACACTATTTGGGCCCCGGACAGCCTGAAAACGACAGCGACCCGTCGAACAGCGAAAAATGGCGATTCGGCCCCCGATAGCGGAAAATCGCAGTTCTGGCCCAGAACATCTCGAAACTCGTGATTTTTCGTACAGCCAACCAGAAATCGCAGTTTCGGACCCAGACAGCTAAAAAACACTATTTGGGCCTTGGACAGCCTGAAAACGATAGCGACCCGTCAAACAGCCAAAAAAGACGATTCAGCCCCCGACTACGGAAAATCGCAGTTCTGGCCCAGAACATCCCGAAACTCGTGATTTTTCTGACAGCCAACCAGAAAACGCAGTTTCAGACCCAGACTGCTGAAAATCACTATTTGGGCCCCGGACAGCCAGATAACGACAGCGACCCGTCGGACAGCCAAAAATGACGATTCGGCCCCCGATAGCGGAAAATCGCAGTTCTGGCCCAGAACATCCCGAAACTCGTGATTTTTCGTACAGCCAACCAGAAATCGCAGTTTCGGACCCAGACAGCTAAGAATCACTATTTGGGCCCCAGACAGCCTGAAAACGACAGCGACCCGTCGGACAGCCAAAAATGACGATTCGGCCCCTGATAGCGAAAAATCGCAGTTCTGGCCCAGAGCATCCTGAAACTCGGGATTTTTCGTACAGCCAACCAGAAATCGCAGTTTCGGACCCAGACAGCTAAAAATCACTATTTGGGCCCCGGACAGCCTGAAAACGACAGCGACCCGTCGGACAGCCAAAAATGACGATTCGGCCCCCGATAGCGAAAAATCGCAGTTCTGGCCCAGAACATCCCGAAACTCGGGATTTTTCGTACAGCCAACCAGAAATCGCAGTTTCGGACCCAGACAGCTGAAAATCACTATTTGGGCCCCGGACAGGCTGAAAATGACATCGACCCGGCGGACAGCCAAAAATGACGATTCGGCCCCCGATAGCGGAAAATCGCAGTTCTGGCCCAGAACATCCCGAAACTCGTGATTTTTCGTACAGCCAACCAGAAATCGCAGTTTCGGACCCAGACAGCAAAAAAACACTATTTGGGCCCAGGAAATCCTGAAAACGACAGCGACCCGTCGGACAGCCAAAAATGACGATTCGGCCCCCGATAGCGGAAAATCGCAGTTCTGGCCCAGAACATCCCGAAACTCGTGATTTTTCGTACAGCCAACCAGAAATCGCAGTTTCGGACCCAGACAGCTAAAAATCACTATTTGGGCCCTGGATAGCCTGAAAACGACAGCGACCCGTCGAACAGCCAAAAATGACGATTCGGCCCCCGATAGCGGAAAATCGCAGTTCTGGCCCAGAACATCCCGAAACTCGTGATATTTCGTACAGCCAACCAGAAATCGCAGTTTCGGACCCAGACAGCTGAAAATCACTATTTGGGCCCCGGACAGGCTGAAAACGACAGCGACCCGGCGGACAGCCAAAAATGACGATTCGGCCCCCGATAGCGGAAAATTGCAGTTCTGGCCCAGAACATCCCGAAACTCGTGATTTTTCTGACAGCCAACCAGAAATCGCAGTTTCGGACCCAGACAGCAAAAAAACACTATTTGGGCCCCGGACAGCCTGAAAACGATAGCGACCCGTCAAACAGCCAAAAAAGACGATTCAGCCCCCGACTACGGAAAATCGCAGTTCTGGCCCAGAACATCCCGAAACTCGTGATTTTTCTGACAGCCAACCAGAAAACGCAGTTTCGGACCCAGACTGCTGAAAATCACTATTTGGGCCCCGGACAGCCAGATAACGACAGCGACCCGTCAGACAGCCAAAAATGACGATTCGGCCCCCGATAGCGGAAAATCGCAGTTCTGGCCCAGAACATCCCGAAACTCGTGATTTTTCGTACAGCCAACCAGAAATCGCAGTTTCGGACCCAGACAGCTAAAAAGCATTATTTGGGCCCCGGACAGCCTGAAAACGACAGCGACCCGTCAAACAGCCAAAAAAGACGATTCAGCCCCCGACTACGGAAAATCGCAGTTCTGGCCCAGAACATCCCGAAACTCGTGATTTTTCGTACAGCCAACCAGAAATCGCAGTTCTGACCCAGACAACAAAAAAACACTATTTGGGACCCGGAAATCCTGAAAACGACAGCGACCCGTCAAACAGCCAAAAATGACGATTCAGCCCCCGACTACGGAAAATCGCTGTTCTGGCCCAGAACATCCCGAAACTCGTGATTTTTCGTACAGCCAACCAGAAATCGCAGTTTCGGACCCAGACAGCAAAAAAACACTATTTGGGCCCCGGACAGCCAGATAACGACAGCGACCCGTCGGACAGCCAAAAATGACGATTCGGCCCCCGATAGCGGAAAATCGCAGTTCTGGCCCAGAACATCCCGAAACTCGTGATTTTTCGTACAGCCAACCAGAAATCGCAGTTTCGGACCCAGACAGCTAAGAATCACTATTTGGGCCCCAGACAGCCTGAAAACGACAGCGACCCGTCGGACAGCCAAAAATGACGATTCGGCCCCTGATAGCGAAAAATCGCAGTTCTGGCCCAGAGCATCCTGAAACTCGGGATTTTTCGTACAGCCAACCAGAAATCGCAGTTTCGGACCCAGACAGCTAAAAATCACTATTTGGGCCCCGGACAGCCTGAAAACGACAGCGACCCGTCGGACAGCCAAAAATGACGATTCGGCCCCCGATAGCGAAAAATCGCAGTTCTGGCCCAGAACATCCCGAAACTCGGGATTTTTCGTACAGCCAACCAGAAATCGCAGTTTCGGACCCAGACAGCTGAAAATCACTATTTGGGCCCCGGACAGGCTGAAAATGACATCGACCCGGCGGACAGCCAAAAATGACGATTCGGCCCCCGATAGCGGAAAATCGCAGTTCTGGCCCAGAACATCCCGAAACTCGTGATTTTTCGTACAGCCAACCAGAAATCGCAGTTTCGGACCCAGACAGCAAAAAAACACTATTTGGGCCCAGGAAATCCTGAAAACGACAGCGACCCGTCGGACAGCCAAAAATGACGATTCGGCCCCCGATAGCGGAAAATCGCAGTTCTGGCCCAGAACATCCCGAAACTCGTGATTTTTCGTACAGCCAACCAGAAATCGCAGTTTCGGACCCAGACAGCTAAAAATCACTATTTGGGCCCTGGATAGCCTGAAAACGACAGCGACCCGTCGAACAGCCAAAAATGACGATTCGGCCCCCGATAGCGGAAAATCGCAGTTCTGGCCCAGAACATCCCGAAACTCGTGATATTTCGTACAGCCAACCAGAAATCGCAGTTTCGGACCCAGACAGCTGAAAATCACTATTTGGGCCCCGGACAGGCTGAAAACGACAGCGACCCGGCGGACAGCCAAAAATGACGATTCGGCCCCCGATAGCGGAAAATTGCAGTTCTGGCCCAGAACATCCCGAAACTCGTGATTTTTCTGACAGCCAACCAGAAATCGCAGTTTCGGACCCAGACAGCAAAAAAACACTATTTGGGCCCCGGACAGCCTGAAAACGATAGCGACCCGTCAAACAGCCAAAAAAGACGATTCAGCCCCCGACTACGGAAAATCGCAGTTCTGGCCCAGAACATCCCGAAACTCGTGATTTTTCTGACAGCCAACCAGAAAACGCAGTTTCGGACCCAGACTGCTGAAAATCACTATTTGGGCCCCGGACAGCCAGATAACGACAGCGACCCGTCAGACAGCCAAAAATGACGATTCGGCCCCCGATAGCGGAAAATCGCAGTTCTGGCCCAGAACATCCCGAAACTCGTGATTTTTCGTACAGCCAACCAGAAATCGCAGTTTCGGACCCAGACAGCTAAAAAGCATTATTTGGGCCCCGGACAGCCTGAAAACGACAGCGACCCGTCAAACAGCCAAAAAAGACGATTCAGCCCCCGACTACGGAAAATCGCAGTTCTGGCCCAGAACATCCCGAAACTCGTGATTTTTCGTACAGCCAACCAGAAATCGCAGTTCTGACCCAGACAACAAAAAAACACTATTTGGGACCCGGAAATCCTGAAAACGACAGCGACCCGTCAAACAGCCAAAAATGACGATTCAGCCCCCGACTACGGAAAATCGCTGTTCTGGCCCAGAACATCCCGAAACTCGTGATTTTTCGTACAGCCAACCAGAAATCGCAGTTTCGGACCCAGACAGCAAAAAAACACTATTTGGGCCCCGGACAGCCTGAAAACGACAGCGACCCGTCGAACAGCGAAAAATGGCGATTCGGCCCCCGATAGCAGAAAATCGCAGTTCTGGCCCAGAACATCTCGAAACTCGTGATTTTTCGTACGGCCAACCAGAAATCGCAGTTTCGGACCCAGACAGCTAAAAAACACTATTTGGGCCCTGGATAGCCTGAAAACGACAGCGACCCGTCGAACAGCCAAAAATGACGATTCGGCCCCCGATAGCGGAAAATCGCAGTTCTGGCCCAGAACATCCCGAAACTCGTGATTTTTCGTACAGCCAACCAGAAATCGCAGTTTCGGACCCAGACAGCAAAAAAACACTATTTGGGCCCAGGAAATCCTGAAAACGACAGCGACCCGTCGGACAGCCAAAAATGACGATTCGGCCCCCGATAGCGGAAAATCGCAGTTCTGGCCCAGAACATCCCGAAACTCGTGATTTTTCGTACAGCCAACCAGAAATCGCAGTTTTGGACCCAGACAGCTAAAAATCACTATTTGGGCCCTGGATAGCCTGAAAACGACAGCGACCCGTCGAACAGCCAAAAATGACGATTCGGCCCCCGATAGCGGAAAATCGCAGTTCTGGCCCAGAACATCCCGAAACTCGTGATATTTCGTACAGCCAACCAGAAATCGCAGTTTCGGACCCAGACAGCTGAAAATCACTATTTGGGCCCCGGACAGGCTGAAAACGACAGCGACCCGGCGGACAGCCAAAAATGACGATTCGGCCCCCGATAGCGGAAAATTGCAGTTCTGGCCCAGAACATCCCGAAACTCGTGATTTTTCTGACAGCCAACCAGAAAACGCAGTTTCGGACCCAGACTGCTGAAAATCACTATTTGGGCCCCGGACAGCCAGATAACGACAGCGACCCGTCAGACAGCCAAAAATGACGATTCGGCCCCCGATAGCGGAAAATCGCAGTTCTGGCCCAGAACATCCCGAAACTCGTGATTTTTCTGACAGCCAACCAGAAATCGCAGTTTCGGACCCAGACAGCTAAAAAGCATTATTTGGGCCCCGGACAGCCTGAAAACGACAGCGACCCGTCAAACAGCCAAAAAAGACGATTCAGCCCCCGACTACGGAAAATCGCAGTTCTGGCCCAGAACATCCCGAAACTCGTGATTTTTCGTACAGCCAACCAGAAATCGCAGTTCTGACCCAGACAACAAAAAAACACTATTTGGGACCCGGAAATCCTGAAAACGACAGCGACCCGTCAAACAGCCAAAAATGACGATTCAGCCCCCGACTACGGAAAATCGCTGTTCTGGCCCAGAACATCCCGAAACTCGTGATTTTTCGTACAGCCAACCAGAAATCGCAGTTTCGGACCCAGACAGCAAAAAAACACTATTTGGGCCCCGGACAGCCTGAAAACGACAGCGACCCGTCGAACAGCGAAAAATGGCGATTCGGCCCCCGATAGCAGAAAATCGCAGTTCTGGCCCAGAACATCTCGAAACTCGTGATTTTTCGTACGGCCAACCAGAAATCGCAGTTTCGGACCCGCACAGCTAAAAAACACTATTTGGGCCCTGGATAGCCTGAAAACGACAGCGACCCGTCGAACAGCCAAAAATGACGATTCGGCCCCCGATAGCGGAAAATCGCAGTTCTGGCCCAGAACATCCCGAAACTCGTGATTTTTCGTACAGCCAACCAGAAATCGCAGTTTCGGACCCAGACAGCAAAAAAACACTATTTGGGCCCCGGACAGCCTGAAAACGATAGCGACCCGTCAAACAGCCAAAAAAGACGATTCAGCCCCCGACTACGGAAAATCGCAGTTCTGGCCCAGAACATCCCGAAACTCGTGATTTTTCTGACAGCCAACCAGAAAACGCAGTTTCGGACCCAGACTACTGAAAATCACTATTTGGGCCCCGGACAGCCAGATAACGACAGCGACCCGTCAGACAGCCAAAAATGACGATTCGGCCCCCGATAGCGGAAAATCGCAGTTCTGGCCCAGAACATCCCGAAACTCGTGATTTTTCGTACAGCCAACCAGAAATCGCAGTTTCGGACCCAGACAGCTGAAAATCACTATTTGGGCCCCGGACAGGCTGAAAACGACAGCGACCCGGCGGACAGCCAAAAATGACGATTCGGCCCCCGATAGCGGAAAATTGCAGTTCTGGCCCAGAACATCCCGAAACTCGTGATTTTTCGTACAGCCAACAAGAAATCGCAGTTTCGGACCCAGACAGCAAAAAAACACTATTTGGGCCCTGGACAGCCTGAAAACGACAGCGACCCGTCGAACAGCCAAAAATGACGATTCGGCCCCCGATAGCGGAAAATCGCTGTTCTGGCCCAGAACATCCCGAAACTCGTGATTTTTCGTACAGCCAAGAAGAAATCGCAGTTTCGGACCCAGACAGCAAAAAAACACTATTTGGGCCCCGGACAGCCTGAAAACGACAGCGACCCGTCGAACAGCCAAAAATGACGATTCGGCCCACGATAGCGGAAAATCGCAGTTCTGGCCCAGAACATCCCGAAACTCGTGATTTTTCGTACAGCCAACCAGAAATCGCAGTTTCGGACCCAGACAGCTGAAAATCACTATTTGGGCCCCGGACAGGCTGAAAACGACAGCGACCCGGCGGACAGCCAAAAATGACGATTCGGCCCCCGATAGCGGAAAATTGCAGTTCTGGCCCAGAACATCCCGAAACTCGTGATTTTTCGTACAGCCAACCAGAAATCGCAGTTTCGGACCCAGACAGCAAAAAAACACTATTTGGGCCCAGGAAATCCTGAAAACGACAGCGACCCGTCGGACAGCCAAAAATGACGATTCGGCCCCCGATAGCGAAAAATCGCAGTTCTGGCCCAGAACATCCCGAAACTCGGGATTTTTCGTACAGCCAACCAGAAATCGCAGTTTCGGACCCAGACAGCTGAAAATCACTATTTGGGCCCCGGACAGCCTGAAAACGACAGCGACCCGGCGGACAGCCAAAAATGACGATTCGGCCCCCGATAGCGGAAAATCGCAGTTCTGGCCCAGAACATCCCGAAACTCGTGATATTTCGTACAGCCAACCAGAAATCGCAGTTTCGGACCCAGACAGCTGAAAATCACTATTTGGGCCCCGGACAGGCTGAAAACGACAGCGACCCGGCGGACAGCCAAAAATGACGATTCGGCCCCCGATAGCGGAAAATTGCAGTTCTGGCCCAGAACATCCCGAAACTCGTGATTTTTCGTACAGCCAACCAGAAATCGCAGTTTCGGACCCAGACAGCAAAAAAACACTATTTGGGCCCCGGACAGCCTGAAAACGATAGCGACCCGTCAAACAGCCAAAAAAGACGATTCAGCCCCCGACTACGGAAAATCGCAGTTCTGGCCCAGAACATCCCGAAACTCGTGATTTTTCTGACAGCCAACCAGAAAACGCAGTTTCGGACCCAGACTACTGAAAATCACTATTTGGGCCCCGGACAGCCAGATAACGACAGCGACCCGTCAGACAGCCAAAAATGACGATTCGGCCCCCGATAGCGGAAAATCGCAGTTCTGGCCCAGAACATCCCGAAACTCGTGATTTTTCGTACAGCCAACCAGAAATCGCAGTTTCGGACCCAGACAGCTAAAAAGCATTATTTGGGCCCCGGACAGCCTGAAAACGACAGCGACCCGTCAAACAGCCAAAAAAGACGATTCAGCCCCCGACTACGGAAAATCGCAGTTCTGGCCCAGAACATCCCGAAACTCGTGATTTTTCGTACAGCCAACCAGAAATCGCAGTTCTGACCCAGACAACAAAAAAACACTATTTGGGACCCGGAAATCCTGAAAACGACAGCGACCCGTTAAACAGCCAAAAATGACGATTCGGCCCCCGACTACGGAAAATCGCTGTTCTGGCCCAGAACATCCCGAAACTCGTGATTTTTCGTACAGCCAACCAGAAATCGCAGTTTCGGACCCAGACAGCAAAAAAACACTATTTGGGCCCCGGACAGCCTGAAAACGACAGCGACCCGTCGAACAGCCAAAAATGACGATTCGGCCCCCGATAGCGGAAAATCGCAGTTCTGGCCCAGAACATCTCGAAACTCGTGATTTTTCGTACGGCCAACCAGAAATCGCAGTTTCGGACCCAGACAGCTAAAAAACACTATTTGGGCCCTGGATAGCCTGAAAACGACAGCGACCCGTCGAACAGCCAAAAATGACGATTCGGCCCCCGATAGCGGAAAATCGCAGTTCTGGCCCAGAACATCCCGAAACTCGTGATTTTTCGTACAGCCAACCAGAAATCGCAGTTTCGGACCCAGACAGCTAAGAATCACTATTTGGGCCCCAGACAGCCTGAAAACGACAGCGACCCGTCGGACAGCCAAAAATGACGATTCGGCCCCCGATAGCGAAAAATCGCAGTTCTGGCCCAGAACATCCCGAAACTCGTGATTTTTCGTACAGCCAACCAGAAATCGCAGTTTCGGACCCAGACAGCTAAAAATCACTATTTGGGCCCCGGACAGCCTGAAAACGACAGCGACCCGGCGGACAGCCAAAAATGACGATTCGGCCCCCGATAGCGAAAAATTGCAGTTCTGGCCCAGAACATCCCGAAACTCGTGATTTTTCGTACAGCCAACCAGAAATCGCAGTTTCGGACCCAGACAGCTGAAAATCACTATTTGGGCCCCGGATAGCCTGAAAACGACAGCGACCCGTCGGACAGCCAAAAATGACGATTCGGCCCCCGATAGCGGAAAATTGCAGTTCTGGCCCAGAACATCCCGAAACTCGTGATTTTTCGTACAGCCAACCAGAAATCGCAGTTTCGGACCCAGACAGCTGAAAATCACTATTTGGGCCCCGGACAGGCTGAAAACGACAGCGACCCGGCGGACAGCCAAAAATGACGATTCGGCCCCCGATAGCGGAAAATCGCAGTTCTGGCCCAGAACATCCCGAAACTCGTGATTTTTCGTACAGCCAACCAGAAATCGCAGTTTCGGACCCAGACAGCTGAAAATCACTATTTGGGCCCCGGACAGGCTGAAAACGACAGCGACCCGGCGGACAGCCAAAAATGACGATTCGGCCCCCGATAGCGGAAAATTGCAGTTCTGGCCCAGAACATCCCGAAACTCGTGATTTTTCGTACAGCCAACCAGAAATCGCAGTTTCGGACCCAGACAGCTAAAAATCACTATTTGGGCCCTGGATAGCCTGAAAACGACAGCGACCCGGCGGACAGCCAAAAATGACGATTCGGCCCCCGATAGCGGAAAATCGCAGTTCTGGCCCAGAACATCCCGAAACTCGTGATTTTTCGTACAGCCAACCAGAAATCGCAGTTTCGGACCCAGACAGCAAAAAAACACTATTTGGGCCCAGGAAATCCTGAAAACGACAGCGACCCGTCGGACAGCCAAAAATGACGATTCGGCCCCCGATAGCGGAAAATCGCAGTTCTAGCCCAGAACATCCCGAAACTCGTGATTTTTCGTACAGCCAACCAGAAATCGCAGTTTCGGACCCAGACAGCTAAAAATCACTATTTGGGCCCTGGATAGCCTGAAAACGACAGCGACCCGTCGAACAGCCAAAAATGACGATTCGGCCCCCGATAGCGGAAAATCGCAGTTCTGGCCCAGAACATCCCGAAACTCGTGATTTTTCGTACAGCCAACCAGAAATCGCAGTTTCGGACCCAGACAGCTAAGAATCACTATTTGGGCCCCAGACAGCCTGAAAACGACAGCGACCCGTCGGACAGCCAAAAATGACGATTCGGCCCCTGATAGCGAAAAATCGCAGTTCTGGCCCAGAACATCCTGAAACTCGTGATTTTTCGTACAGCCAACCAGAAATCGCAGTTTCGGACCCAGACAGCTAAAAATCACTATTTGGGCCCCGGACAGCCTGAAAACGACAGCGACCCGTCGGACAGCCAAAAATGACGATTCGGCCCCCGATAGCGAAAAATCGCAGTTCTGGCCCAGAACATCCCGAAACTCGTGATTTTTCGTACAGCCAACCAGAAATCGCAGTTTCGAACCCAGACAGCTGAAAATCACTATTTGGGCCCCGGACAGGCTGAAAACGACAGCGACCCGGCGGACAGCCAAAAATGACGATTCGGCCCCCGATAGCGGAAAATTGCAGTTCTGGCCCAGAACATCCCGAAACTCGTGATTTTTCGTACAGCCAACCAGAAATCGCAGTTTCGGACCCAGACAGCTAAAAATCACTATTTGGGCCCTGGATAGCCTGAAAACGACAGCGACCCGTCGAACAGCCAAAAATGACGATTCGGCCCCCGATAGCGGAAAATCGCAGTTCTGGCCCAGAACATCCCGAAACTCGTGATTTTTCGTACAGCCAACCAGAAATCGCAGTTTCGGACCCAGACAGCTGAAAATCACTATTTGGGCCCCGGACAGGCTGAAAACGACAGCGACCCGGCGGACAGCCAAAAATGACGATTCGGCCCCCGATAGCGGAAAATTGCAGTTCTGGCCCAGAACATCCCGAAACTCGTGATTTTTCGTACAGCCAACCAGAAATCGCAGTTTCGGACCCAGACAGCTAAAAATCACTATTTGGGCCCTGGATAGCCTGAAAACGACAGCGACCCGGCGGACAGCCAAAAATGACGATTCGGCCCCCGATAGCGGAAAATCGCAGTTCTGGCCCAGAACATCCCGAAACTCGTGATTTTTCGTACAGCCAACCAGAAATCGCAGTTTCGGACCCAGACAGCAAAAAAACACTATTTGGGCCCAGGAAATCCTGAAAACGACAGCGACCCGTCGGACAGCCAAAAATGACGATTCGGCCCCCGATAGCGGAAAATCGCAGTTCTAGCCCAGAACATCCCGAAACTCGTGATTTTTCGTACAGCCAACCAGAAATCGCAGTTTCGGACCCAGACAGCTAAAAATCACTATTTGGGCCCTGGATAGCCTGAAAACGACAGCGACCCGTCGAACAGCCAAAAATGACGATTCGGCCCCCGATAGCGGAAAATCGCAGTTCTAGCCCAGAACATCCCGAAACTCGTGATTTTTCGTACAGCCAACCAGAAATCGCAGTTTCGGACCCAGACAGCTAAAAATCACTATTTGGGCCCTGGATAGCCTGAAAACGACAGCGACCCGTCGAACAGCCAAAAATGACGATTCGGCCCTCGATAGCGGAAAATCGCAGTTCTGGCCCAGAACATCCCGAAACTCGTGATTTTTCGTACAGCCAACCAGAAATCGCAGTTTCGGACCCAGACAGCTGAAAATCACTATTTGGGCCCCGGACAGGCTGAAAACGACAGCGACCCGGCGGACAGCCAAAAATGACGATTCGGCCCCCGATAGCGGAAAATTGCAGTTCTGGCCCAGAACATCCCGAAACTCGTGATTTATCGTACAGCCAACCAGAAATCACAGTTTCGGACCCAGACAGCTAAAAATCACTATTTGGGCCCCGGACAGCCTGAAAACGACAGCGACCCGTCGGACAGCCAAAAATGACGATTCGGCCCCCGATAGCGGAAAATCGCAGTTCTGGCCCAGAACATCCCGAAACTCGTGATTTTTCGTACAGCCAACCAGAAATCGCAGTTTCGGACCCAGACAGCTGAAAATCACTATTTGGGCCCCGGACAGGCTGAAAACGACAGCGACCCGGCGGACAGCCAAAAATGACGATTCGGCCCCCGATAGCGGAAAATTGCAGTTCTGGCCCAGAACATCCCGAAACTCGTGATTTTTCGTACAGCCAACCAGAAATCGCAGTTTCGGACCCAGACAGCTAAAAATCACTATTTGGGCCCTGGATAGCCTGAAAACGACAGCGACCCGTCGAACAGCCAAAAATGACGATTCGGCCCTCGATAGCGGAAAATCGCAGTTCTGGCCCAGAACATCCCGAAACTCGTGATTTTTCGTACAGCCAACCAGAAATCGCAGTTTCGGACCCAGACAGCTGAAAATCACTATTTGGGCCCCGGACAGGCTGAAAACGACAGCGACCCGGCGGACAGCCAAAAATGACGATTCGGCCCCCGATAGCGGAAAATTGCAGTTCTGGCCCAGAACATCCCGAAACTCGTGATTTTTCGTACAGCCAACCAGAAATCACAGTTTCGGACCCAGACAGCTAAAAATCACTATTTGGGCCCCGGACAGCCTGAAAACGACAGCGACCCGTCGGACAGCCAAAAATGACGATTCGGCCCCCGATAGCGAAAAATCGCAGTTCTGGCCCAGAACATCCCGAAACTCGGGATTTTTCGTACAGCCAACCAGAAATCGCAGTTTCTGACCCAGACAGCTGAAAATCACTATTTGGGCCCCGGACAGGCTGAAAACGACATCGACCCGGCGGACAGCCAAAAATGACGATTCGGCCCCCGATAGCGGAAAATCGCAGTTCTGGCCCAGAACATCCCGAAACTCGTGATTTTTCGTACAGCCAACCAGAAATCGCAGTTTCGGACCCAGACAACAAAAAAACACTATTTGGGCCCAGGAAATCCTGAAAACGACAGCGACCCGTCGGACAGCCAAAAATGACGATTCGGCCCCCGATAGCGGAAAATCGCAGTTCTGGCCCAGAACATCCCGAAACTCGTGATTTTTCGTACAGCCAACCAGAAATCGCAGTTTCGGACCCAGACAGCTAAAAATCACTATTTGGGCCCTGGATAGCCTGAAAACGACAGCGACCCGTCGAACAGCCAAAAATGACGATTCGGCCCCCGATAGCGGAAAATCGCAGTTCTGGCCCAGAACATCCCGAAACTCGTGATTTTTCGTACAGCCAACCAGAAATCGCAGTTTCGGACCCAGACAGCTGAAAATCACTATTTGGGCCCCGGACAGGCTGAAAACGACAGCGACCCGGCGGACAGCCAAAAATGACGATTCGGCCCCCGATAGCGGAAAATTGCAGTTCTGGCCCAGAACATCCCGAAACTCGTGATTTTTCGTACAGCCAACCAGAAATCGCAGTTTCGGACCCAGACAGCTAAAAATCACTATTTGGGCCCCGGACAGCCTGAAAACGACAGCGACCCGTCGGACAGCCAAAAATGACGATTCGGCCCCCGATAGCGGAAAATCGCAGTTCTGGCCCAGAACATCCCGAAACTCGTGATTTTTCGTACAGCCAACCAGAAATCGCAGTTCCGGACCAAGACAGCTAAAAATCACTATTTGGGCCCCGGACAGCCAGAAAACGACAGCGACCCGTCAGACAGCCAAAAATGACGATTCGGCCCCCGATAGCGGAAAATCGCAGTTCTGGCCCAGAACATCCCGAAACTCGTGATTTTTCGTACAGCCAACCAGAAATCGCAGTTTCGGTCCCAGACAGCTGAAAATCACTATTTGGGCCCCGGACAGGCTGAAAACGACAGCGACCCGGCGGACAGCCAAAAATGACGATTCGGCCCCCGATAGCGGAAAATTGCAGTTCTGGCCCAGAACATCCCGAAACTCGTGATTTTTCGTACAGCCAACCAGAAATCGCAGTTTCGGACCCAGACAGCTAAAAATCACTATTTGGGCCCCGGACAGCCTGAAAACGACAGCGACCCGTCGGACAGCCAAAAATGACGATTCGGCCCCCGATAGCGAAAAATCGCAGTTCTGGCCCAGAACATCCCGAAACTCGGGATTTTTCGTACAGCCAACCAGAAATCGCAGTTTCGGACCCAGACAGCTGAAAATCACTATTTGGGCCCCGGACAGGCTGAAAACGACATCGACCCGGCGGACAGCCAAAAATGACGATTCGGCCCCCGATAGCGGAAAATCGCAGTTCTGGCCCAGAACATCCCGAAACTCGTGATTTTTCGTACAGCCAACCAGAAATCGCAGTTTCGGACCCAGACAGCAAAAAAACACTATTTGGGCCCAGGAAATCCTGAAAACGACAGCGACCCGTCGGACAGCCAAAAATGACGATTCGGCCCCCGATAGCGGAAAATCGCAGTTCTGGCCCAGAACATCCCGAAACTCGTGATTTTTCGTACAGCCAACCAGAAATCGCAGTTTCGGACCCAGACAGCTAAAAATCACTATTTGGGCCCTGGATAGCCTGAAAACGACAGCGACCCGTCGAACAGCCAAAAATGACGATTCGGCCCCCGATAGCGGAAAATCGCAGTTCTGGCCCAGAACATCCCGAAACTCGTGATTTTTCGTACAGCCAACCAGAAATCGCAGTTTCGGACCCAGACAGCTGAAAATCACTATTTGGGCCCCGGACAGGCTGAAAACGACAGCGACCCGGCGGACAGCCAAAAATGACGATTCGGCCCCCGATAGCGGAAAATTGCAGTTCTGGCCCAGAACATCCCGAAACTCGTGATTTTTCGTACAGCCAACAAGAAATCGCAGTTTCGGACCCAGACAGCAAAAAAACACTATTTGGGCCCCGGACAGCCTGAAAACGACAGCGACCCGTCGAACAGCCAAAAATGACGATTCGGCCCCCGATAGCGGAAAATCGCAGTTCTGGCCCAGAACATCCCGAAACTCGTGATTTTTCGTACAGCCAACCAGAAATCGCAGTTTCGGACCCAGACAGCTGAAAATCACTATTTGGGCCCCGGACAGGCTGAAAACGACAGCGACCCGGCGGACAGCCAAAAATGACGATTCGGCCCCCGATAGCGGAAAATTGCAGTTCTGGCCCAGAACATCCCGAAACTCGTGATTTTTCGTACAGCCAACAAGAAATCGCAGTTTCGGACCCAGACAGCAAAAAAACACTATTTGGGCCCCGGACAGCCTGAAAACGACAGCGACCCGTCGAACAGCCAAAAATGACGATTCGGCCCCCGATAGCGGAAAATCGCAGTTCTGGCCCAGAACATCCCGAAACTCGTGATTTTTCGTACAGCCAAGAAGAAATCGCAGTTTCGGACCCAGACAGCAAAAAAACACTATTTGGGCCCCGGACAGCCTGAAAACGACAGCGACCCGTCGAACAGCCAAAAATGACGATTCGGCCCACGATAGCGGAAAATCGCAGTTCTGGCCCAGAACATCCCGAAACTCGTGATTTTTCGTACAGCCAACCAGAAATCGCAGTTTCGGACCCAGACAGCTGAAAATCACTATTTGGGCCCCGGACAGGCTGAAAACGACAGCGACCCGGCGGACAGCCAAAAATGACGATTCGGCCCCCGATAGCGGAAAATTGCAGTTCTGGCCCAGAACATCCCGAAACTCGTGATTTTTCGTACAGCCAACCAGAAATCGCAGTTTCGGACCCAGACAGCAAAAAAACACTATTTGGGCCCAGGAAATCCTGAAAACGACAGCGACCCGTCGGACAGCCAAAAATGACGATTCGGCCCCCGATAGCGAAAAATCGCAGTTCTGGCCCAGAACATCCCGAAACTCGGGATTTTTCGTACAGCCAACCAGAAATCGCAGTTTCGGACCCAGACAGCTGAAAATCACTATTTGGGCCCCGGACAGGCTGAAAACGACATCGACCCGGCGGACAGCCAAAAATGACGATTCGGCCCCCGATAGCGGAAAATCGCAGTTCTGGCCCAGAACATCCCGAAACTCGTGATTTTTCGTACAGCCAACCAGAAATCGCAGTTTCGGACCCAGACAGCAAAAAAACACTATTTGGGCCCAGGAAATCCTGAAAACGACAGCGACCCGTCGGACAGCCAAAAATGACGATTCGGCCCCCGATAGCGGAAAATCGCAGTTCTAGCCCAGAACATCCCGAAACTCGTGATTTTTCGTACAGCCAACCAGAAATCGCAGTTTCGGACCCAGACAGCTAAAAATCACTATTTGGGCCCCGGACAGGCTGAAAACGACAGCGACCCGGTGGACAGCCAAAAATGACGATTCGGCCCCCGATAGCGAAAAATCGCAGTTCTGGCCCAGAACATCCCGAAACTCGTGATTTTTCGTACAGCCAACCAGAAATCGCAGTTTCGGACCCAGACAGCTGAAAATCTCTATTTGGGCCCCGGACAGGCTGAAAACGACAGCGACCCGGCGGACAGCCAAAAATGACGATTCGGCCCCCGATAGCGGAAAATTGCAGTTCTGGCCCAGAACATCCCGAAACTCGTGATTTTTCGTACAGCCAACCAGAAATCGCAGTTTCGGACCCAGACAGCTAAAAATCACTATTTGGGCCCCGGACAGCCTGAAAACGACAGCGACCCGTCGGACAGCCAAAAATGACGATTCGGCCCCCGATAGCGAAAAATCGCAGTTCTGGCCCAGAACATCCCGAAACTCGGGATTTTTCGTACAGCCAACCAGAAATCGCAGTTTCGGACCCGGACAGCTGAAAATCACTATTTGGGCCCCGGACAGGCTGAAAACGACATCGACCCGGCGGACAGCCAAAAATGACGATTCGGCCCCCGATAGCGGAAAATCGCAGTTCTGGCCCAGAACATCCCGAAACTCGTGATTTTTCGTACAGCTAACCAGAAATCGCAGTTTCGGACCCAGACAGCAAAAAAACACTATTTGGGCCCAGGAAATCCTGAAAACGACAGCGACCCGTTGGACAGCCAAAAATGACGATTCGGCCCCCGATAGCGGAAAATCGCAGTTCTGGCCCAGAACATCCCGAAACTCGTGATTTTTCGTACAGCCAACCAGAAATCGCAGTTTCGGACCCAGACAGCTAAAAATCACTATTTGGGCCCTGGATAGCCTGAAAACGACAGCGACCCGTCGAACAGTCAAAAATGACGATTCGGCCCCCGATAGCGGAAAATCGCAGTTCTGGCCCAGAACATCCCGAAACTCGGGATTTTTCGTACAGCCAACCAGAAATCGCAGTTTCGGTCCCAGACAGCTGAAAATCACTATTTGGGCCCCGGACAGCCTGAAAACGACAGCGACCCGGCGGACAGCCAAAAATGACGATTCGGCCCCCGATAGCGAAAAATCGCAGTTCTGGCCCAGAACATCCCGAAACTCGGGATTTTTCGTACAGCCAACCAGAAATCGCAGTTTCGGACCCAGACAGCTGAAAATCACTATTTGGGCCCCGGACAGGCTGAAAACGACATCGACCCGGCGGACAGCCAAAAATGACGATTCGGCCCCCGATAGCGGAAAATCGCAGTTCTGGCCCAGAACATCCCGAAACTCGTGATTTTTCGTACAGCCAACCAGAAATCGCAGTTTCGGACCCAGACAGCAAAAAAACACTATTTGGGCCCTGGATAGCCTGAAAACGACAGCGACCCGTCGAACAGTCAAAAATGACGATTCGGCCCCCGATAGCGGAAAATCGCAGTTCTGGCCCAGAACATCCCGAAACTTGTGATTTTTCGTACAGCCAACCAGAAATCGCAGTTTCGGACCCAGACAGCTAAAAATCACTATTTGCGCCCTGGATAGCCTGAAAACGACAGCGACCCGTCGAACAGTCAAAAATGACGATTCGGCCCCCGATAGCGGAAAATCGCAGTTCTGGCCCAGAACATCCCGAAACTCGGGATTTTTCGTACAGCCAACCAGAAATCGCAGTTTCGGTCCCAGACAGCTGAAAATCACTATTTGGGCCCCGGACAGGCTGAAAACGACAGCGACCCGGCGGACAGCCAAAAATGACGATTCGGCCCCCGACTACGGAAAATCGCAGTTCTGGCCCAGAACATCCCGAAACTCGGGATTTTTCGTACAGCCAACCAGAAATCGCAGTTTCGGACCCAGACAGCTGAAAATCACTATTTGGGCCCCGGACAGGCTGAAAACGACATCGACCCGGCGGACAGCCAAAAATGACGATTCGGCCCCCGATAGCGGAAAATCGCAGTTCTGGCCCAGAACATCCCGAAACTCGTGATTTTTCGTACAGCCAACCAGAAATCGCAGTTTCGGACCCAGACAGCAAAAAAACACTATTTGGGCCCAGGAAATCCTGAAAACGACAGCGACCCGTCGGACAGCCAAAAATGACGATTCGGCCCCCGATAGCGGAAAATCGCAGTTCTGGCCCAGAACATCCCGAAACTCGTGATTTTTCGTACAGCCAACCAGAAATCGCAGTTTCGGACCCAGACAGCTAAAAATCACTATTTGGGCCCTGGATAGCCTGAAAACGACAGCGACCCGTCGAACAGCCAAAAATGACGATTCGGCCCCCGATAGCGGAAAATCGCAGTTCTGGCCCAGAACATCCCGAAACTCGTGATTTTTCGTACAGCCAACCAGAAATCGCAGTTTCGGACCCAAACAGCTGAAAATCACTATTTGGGCCCCGGACAGGCTGAAAACGACAGCGACCCGGCGGACAGCCAAAAATGACGATTCGGCCCCCGATAGCGGAAAATTGCAGTTCTGGCCCAGAACATCCCGAAACTCGTGATTTTTCGTACAGCCAACCAGAAATCGCAGTTTCGGACCCAGACAGCAAAAAAACACTATTTGGGCCCAGGAAATCCTGAAAACGACAGCGACCCGTCGGACAGCCAAAAATGACGATTCGGCCCCCGATAGCGAAAAATCGCAGTTCTGGCCCAGAACATCCCGAAACTCGGGATTTTTCGTACAGCCAACCAGAAACCGCAGTTTCGGACCCAGACAGCTGAAAATCTCTATTTGGGCCCCGGACAGGCTGAAAACGACAGCGACCCGGCGGACAGCCAAAAATGACGATTCGGCCCCCGATAGCGGAAAATCGCAGTTCTGGCCCAGAACATCCCGAAACTCGTGATTTTTCGTACAGCCAACCAGAAATCGCAGTTTCGGACCCAGACAACAAAAAAACACTATTTGGGCCCAGGAAATCCTGAAAACGACAGCGACCCGTCGGACAGCCAAAAATGACGATTCGGCCCCCGATAGCGGAAAATCGCAGTTCTGGCCCAGAACATCCCGAAACTCGTGATTTTTCGTACAGCCAACCAGAAATCGCAGTTTCGGACCCAGACAGCTAAAAATCACTATTTGGGCCCCGGACAGCCTGAAAACGACAGCGACCCGTCGAACAGCCAAAAATGACGATTCGGCCCCCGACTACGGAAAATCGCAGTTCTGGCCCAGAACATCCTGAAACTCGTGATTTTTGGTACAGCCAACAAGAAATCGCAGTTTCGGACCCAGACAGCAAAAAAACACTATTTGGGCCCCGGACAGCCTGAAAACGACAGCGACCCGTCGAACAGCCAAAAATGACGATTCGGCCCCCGATAGCGGAAAATCGCAGTTCTGGCCCAGAACATCCCGAAACTCGTGATTTTTCGTACAGCCAACAAGAAATCGCAGTTTCGGATCCAGACAGCAAAAAAACATTATTTGGGCCCCGGACAGCCTGAAAACGACAGCGACCCGTCGAACAGCCAAAAATGACGATTCGGCCCCCGATAGCGGAAAATCGCAGTTCTGGCCCAGAACATCCCGAAACTCGTGATTTTTCGTACAGCCAACCAGAAATCGCAGTTTCGGACCCAGACAGCAAAAAAACACTATTTGGGCCCCGGAAATCCTGAAAACGACAGCGACCCGTCGGACAACCAAAAATGACGATTCAGCCCACGATAGCGGAAAATCGCAGATCTGGCCCAGAACATCCCGAAAACTCGTGATTTTTCTGACAGCCAACCAGAAAACGCAGTTTCGGACCCAGACAGCTGAAAATCACTATTTGGGCCCCGGACAGCCAGATAACGACAGCGACCCGTCAGACAGCCAAAAATGACGATTCGGCCCCCGATAGCGGAAAATCGCAGTTCTGGCCCAGAACATCCCGAAACTCGTGATTTTTCGTACAGCCAACCAGAAATCGCAGTTTCGGACCCAGACAGCTAAAAATCACTATTTGGGCCCCGGACAGCCTGAAAACGACAGCGACCCGTCGAACAGCCAAAAATGACGATTCGGCCCCCGACTACGGAAAATCGCAGTTCTGGCCCAGAACATCCTGAAACTCGTGATTTTTGGTACAGCCAACAAGAAATCGCAGTTTCGGACCCAGACAGCAAAAAAACACTATTTGGGCCCCGGACAGCCTGAAAACGACAGCGACCCGTCGAACAGCCAAAAATGACGATTCGGCCCCCGATAGCGGAAAATCGCAGTTCTGGCCCAGAACATCCCGAAACTCGTGATTTTTCGTACAGCCAACAAGAAATCGCAGTTTCGGACCCAGACAGCAAAAAAACACTATTTGGGCCCCGGACAGCCTGAAAACGACAGCGACCCGTCGAACAGCCAAAAATGACGATTCGGCCCCCGATAGCGGAAAATCGCAGTTCTGGCCCAGAACATCCCGAAACTCGTGATTTTTCGTACAGCCAACCAGAAATCGCAGTTTCGGACCCAGACAGCAAAAAAACACTATTTGGGCCCCGGAAATCCTGAAAACGACAGCGACCCGTCGGACAACCAAAAATGACGATTCAGCCCACGATAGCGGAAAATCGCAGATCTGGCCCAGAACATCCCGAAAACTCGTGATTTTTCTGACAGCCAACCAGAAAACGCAGTTTCGGACCCAGACAGCTGAAAATCACTATTTGGGCCCCGGACAGCCAGATAACGACAGCGACCCGTCAGACAGCCAAAAATGACGATTCGGCCCCCGATAGCGGAAAATCGCAGTTCTGGCCCAGAACATCCCGAAACTCGTGATTTTTCGTACAGCCAACAAGAAATCGCAGTTTCGGACCCAGACAGCAAAAAAACACTATTTGGGCCCCGGACAGCCTGAAAACGACAGCGACCCGTCGAACAGCCAAAAATGACGATTCGGCCCCCGATAGCGGAAAATCGCAGTTCTGGCCCAGAACATCCCGAAACTCGTGATTTTTCGTACAGCCAACCAGAAATCGCAGTTTCGGACCCAGACAGCAAAAAAACACTATTTGGGCCCCGGAAATCCTGAAAACGACAGCGACCCGTCGGACAACCAAAAATGACGATTCAGCCCACGATAGCGGAAAATCGCAGATCTGGCCCAGAACATCCCGAAAACTCGTGATTTTTCTGACAGCCAACCAGAAAACGCAGTTTCGGACCCAGACAGCTGAAAATCACTATTTGGGCCCCGGACAGCCAGATAACGACAGCGACCCGTCAGACAGCCAAAAATGACGATTCAGCCCCCGACTACGGAAAATCGCAGTTCTGGCCCAGAACATCCCGAAACTCGTGATTTTTCGTACAGCCAACCAGAAATCGCAGTTTCGGACCCAGACAGCAAAAAAACACTATTTGGGCCCCGGACAGCCTGAAAACGACAGCGACCCGTCGAACAGCGAAAAATGGCGATTCGGCCCCCGATAGCGGAAAATCGTAGTTCTGGCCCAGAACATCTCGAAACTCGTGATTTTTCGTACAGCCAACCAGAAATCGCAGTTTCGGACCCAGACAGCTAAAAAACACTATTTGGGCCTCGGACAGCCTGAAAACGATAGCGACCCGTCAAACAGCCAAAAAAGACGATTCAGCCCCCGACTACGGAAAATCGCAGTTCTGGCCCAGAACATCCCGAAACTCGTGATTTTTCTGACAGCCAACCAGAAAACGCAGTTTCAGACCCAGACAGCTGAAAATCACTATTTGGGCCCCGGACAGCCAGATAACGACAGCGACCCGTCGGACAGCCAAAAATGACGATTCGGCCCCCGATAGCGGAAAATCGCAGTTCTAGCCCAGAACATCCCGAAACTCGTGATTTTTCGTACAGCCAACCAGAAATCGCAGTTTCGGACCCAGAGAGCTAAGAATCACTATTTGGGTCCCAGACAGCCTGAAAACGACAGCGACCCGTCGGACAGCCAAAAATGACGATTCGGCCCCTGATAGCGGAAAATCGCAGTTCTGGCCCAGAACATCCTGAAACTCGTGATTTTTCGTACAGCCAACCAGAAATCGCAGTTTCGGACCCAGACAGCTAAAAAACACTATTTGGGCCTCGGACAGCCTGAAAACGATAGCGACCCGTCAAACAGCCAAAAAAGACGATTCAGCCCCCGACTATGGAAAATCGCAGTTCTGGCCCAGAACATCCCGAAACTCGTGATTTTTCTGACAGCCAACCAGAAAACGCAGTTTCAGACCCAGACTGCTGAAAATCACTATTTGGGCCCCGGACAGCCAGATAACGACAGCGACCCGTCGGACAGCCAAAAATGACGATTCGGCCCCCGATAGCGGAAAATCGCAGTTCTGGCCCAGAACATCCCGAAACTCGTGATTTTTCGTACAGCCAACCAGAAATCGCAGTTTCGGACCCAGACAGCTAAGAATCACTATTTGGGCCCCAGACAGCCTGAAAACGACAGCGACCCGTCGGACAGCCAAAAATGACGATTCGGCCCCTGATAGCGAAAAATCGCAGTTCTGGCCCAGAACATCCTGAAACTCGTGATTTTTCGTACAGCCAACCAGTAATCGCAGTTTCGGACCCAGACAGCTAAAAATCACTATTTGGGCCCCGAACAGCCTGAAAACGACAGCGACCCGTCGGACAGCCAAAAATGACGATTCGGCCCCCGATAGCGAAAAATCGCAGTTCTGGCCCAGAACATCCCGAAACTCGGGATTTTTCGTACAGCCAACCAGAAATCGCAGCTTCGGACCCAGACAGCTGAAAATCACTATTTGGGCCCCGGACAGGCTGAAAACGACATCGACCCGGCGGACAGCCAAAAATGACGATTCGGCCCCCGATAGCGGAAAATCGCAGTTCTGGCCCAAAACATCCCGAAACTCGTGATTTTTCGTACAGCCAACCAGAAATCGTAGTTTCGGACCAAGACAGCTAAAAATCACTATTTGGGCCCCGGACAGCCAGAAAACGACAGCGACCCGTCGGACAGCCAAAATAGACGATTCAGCCCCCGACTACGGAAAATCGCAGTTCTGGCCCAGAACATCCCGAAACTCGTGATTTTTCGTACAGCCAACAAGGAATCGCAGTTTCGGACCCAGACAGCAAAAAAACACTATTTGGGCCCCGGACAGCCTGAAAATGACAGCGACCCGTCGAACAGCCAAAAATGACGATTCGGCCCCCGATAGCGGAAAATCGCAGTTCTGGCCCAGAACATCCCGAAACTCGTGATTTTTCGTACAGCCAACAAGAAATCGCAGTTTCGGACCCAGACAGCAAAAAAACACTATTTGGGCCCCGGACAGCCTGAAAACGACAGCGACCCGTCGAACAGCCAAAAATGACGATTCGGCCCCCGATAGCGGAAAATCGCAGTTCTGGCCCAGAACATCCCGAAACTCGTGATTTTTCGTACAGCCAACCAGAAATCGCAGTTTCGGACCCAGACAGCTAAAAATCACTATTTGGGCCCTGGATAGCCTGAAAACGACAGCGACCCGTCGAACAGCCAAAAATGACGATTCGGCCCCCGATAGCGGAAAATCGCAGTTCTGGCCCAGAACATCCCGAAACTCGTGATTTTTCGTACAGCCAACCAGAAATCGCAGTTTCGGACCCAGACAGCAAAAAAACACTATTTGGACCCAGGAAATCCTGAAAACGACAGCGACCCGTCGGACAGCCAAAAATGACGATTCGGCCCCCGATAGCGAAAAATCGCAGTTCTGGCCCAGAACATCCCGAAACTCGGGGTTTTTCGTACAGCCAACCAGAAACCGCAGTTTCGGACCCAGACAGCTGAAAATCTCTATTTGGGCCCCGGACAGGCTGAAAACGACAGCGACCCGGCGGACAGCCAAAAATGACGATTCGGCCCCCGATAGCGGAAAATCGCAGTTCTGGCCCAGAACATCCCGAAACTCGTGATTTTTCGTACAGCCAACCAGAAATCGCAGTTTCGGACCCAGACAACAAAAAAACACTATTTGGGCCCAGGAAATCCTGAAAACGACAGCGACCCGTCGGACAGCCAAAAATGACGATTCGGCCCCCGATAGCGGAAAATCGCAGTTCTGGCCCAGAACATCCCGAAACTCGTGATTTTTCGTACAGCCAACCAGTAATCGCAGTTTCGGACCCAGACAGCTAAAAATCACTATTTGGGCCCCGGACAGCCTGAAAACGACAGCGACCCGTCGGACAGCCAAAAATGACGATTCGGCCCCCGATAGCGAAAAATCGCAGTTCTGGCCCAGAACATCCCGAAACTCGTGATTTTTCGTACAGCCAACCAGAAATCGCAGTTTCGGACCCAGACAGCTGAAAATCACTATTTGGGCCCCGGACAGCCTGAAAACGATAGCGACCCGTCAAACAGCCAAAAAAGACGATTCAGCCCCCGACTACGGAAAATCGCAGTTCTGGCCCAGAACATCCCGAAACTCGTGATTTTTCTGACAGCCAACCAGAAAACGCAGTTTCAGACCCAGACAGCTGAAAATCACTATTTGGGCCCCGGACAGCCAGATAACGACAGCGACCCGGCGGACAGCCAAAAATGACGATTCGGCCCCCGATAGCGGAAAATCGCAGTTCTGGCCCAGAACATCCCGAAACTCGTGATTTTTCGTACAGCCAACCAGAAATCGCAGTTTCGGACCCAGAGAGCTAAGAATCACTATTTGGGTCCCAGACAGCCTGAAAACGACAGCGACCCGTCGGACAGCCAAAAATGACGATTCGGCCCCCGATAGCGGAAAATCGCAGTTCTGGCCCAGAACATCCCGAAACTCGTGATTTTTCGTACAGCCAACCAGAAATCGCAGTTTCGGACCCAGACAGCTAAAAAACACTATTTGGGCCTCGGACAGCCTGAAAACGATAGCGACCCGTCAAACAGCCAAAAAAGACGATTCAGCCCCCGACTACGGAAAATCGCAGTTCTGGCCCAGAACATCCCGAAACTCGTGATTTTTCTGACAGCCAACCAGAAAACGCAGTTTCAGACCCAGACAGTTGAAAATCACTATTTGGGCCCCGGACAGCCAGATAACGACAGCGACCCGTCGGACAGCCAAAAATGACGATTCGGCCCCTGATAGCGAAAAATCGCAGTTCTGGCCCAGAACATCCCGAAACTCGTGATTTTTCGTACAGCCAACCAGAAATCGCAGTTTCGGACCCAGACAGCTAAAAATCACTATTTGGGCCCCGAACAGCCTGAAAACGACAGCGACCCGTCGGACAGCCAAAAATGACGATTCGGCCCCCGATAGCGAAAAATCGCAGTTCTGGCCCAGAACATCCCGAAACTCGTGATTTTTCGTACAGCCAACCAGAAATCGCAGTTTCGGACCCAGACAGCTGAAAATCACTATTTGGGCCCCGGACAGGCTGAAAACGACATCGACCCGGCGGACAGCCAAAAATGACGATTCGGCCCCCGATAGCGGAAAATCGCAGTTTTGGCCCAGAACATCCCGAAACTCGTGATTTTTCGTACAGCCAACCAGAAATCGCAGTTTCGGACCCAGACAGCTGAAAATCACTATTTGGGCCCCGGACAGGCTGAAAACGACAGCGACCCGGCGGACAGCCAAAAATGACGATTCGGCCCCCGATAGCGGAAAATTGCAGTTCTGGCCCAGAACATCCCGAAACTCGTGATTTTTCGTACAGCCAACAAGAAATCGCAGTTTCGGACCCAGACAGCAAAAAAACACTATTTGGGCCCCGGACAGCCTGAAAACGATAGCGACCCGTCAAACAGCCAAAAAAGACGATTCAGCCCCCGACTACGGAAAATCGCAGTTCTGGCCCAGAACATCCCGAAACTCGTGATTTTTCTGACAGCCAACCAGAAAATGCAGTTTCGGACCCAGACTGCTGAAAATCACTATTTGGGCCCCGGACAGCCAGATAACGACAGCGACCCGTCAGACAGCCAAAAATGACGATTCAGCCCCCGACTACGGAAAATCGCAGTTCTGGCCCAGAACATCCCGAAACTCGTGATTTTTCTGACAGCCAACCAGAAAACGCAGTTTCGGACCCAGACTGCTGAAAATCACTATTTGGGCCCCGGACAGCCAGATAACGACAGCGACCCGTCAGACAGCCAAAAATGACGATTCGGCCCCCGATAGCGGAAAATCGCAGTTCTGGCCCAGAACATCCCGAAACTCGTGATTTTTCGTACAGCCAACCAGAAATCGCAGTTTCGGACCCAGACAGCTAAGAATCACTATTTGGGCCTCGGACAGCCTGAAAACGACAGCGACCCGTCGGACAGCCAAAAATGACGATTCGGCCCCCGATAGCGGAAAATTGCAGTTCTGGCCCAGAACATCCCGAAACTCGTGATTTTTCGTACAGCCAACAAGAAATCGCAGTTTCGGACCCAGACAGCAAAAAAACACTATTTGGGCCCCGGACAGCCTGAAAACGATAGCGACCCGTCAAACAGCCAAAAAAGACGATTCAGCCCCCGACTACGGAAAATCGCAGTTCTGGCCCAGAACATCCCGAAACTCGTGATTTTTCTGACAGCCAACCAGAAAATGCAGTTTCGGACCCAGACTGCTGAAAATCACTATTTGGGCCCCGGACAGCCAGATAACGACAGCGACCCGTCAGACAGCCAAAAATGACGATTCAGCCCCCGACTACGGAAAATCGCAGTTCTGGCCCAGAACATCCCGAAACTCGTGATTTTTCTGACAGCCAACCAGAAAACGCAGTTTCGGACCCAGACTGCTGAAAATCACTATTTGGGCCCCGGACAGCCAGATAACGACAGCGACCCGTCAGACAGCCAAAAATGACGATTCGGCCCCCGATAGCGGAAAATCGCAGTTCTGGCCCAAAACATCCCGAAACTCGTGATTTTTCGTACAGCCAACCAGAAATCGCAGTTTCGGACCCAGACAGCTAAAAAGCATTATTTGGGCCCCGGACAGCCTGAAAACGACAGCGACCCGTCAAACAGCCAAAAAAGACGATTCAGCCCCCGACTACGGAAAATCGCAGTTCTGGCCCAGAACATCCCGAAACTCGTGATTTTTCGTACAGCCAACCAGAAATCGCAGTTTCGGACCCAGACAGCAAAAAAACACTATTTGGGCCCCGGACAGCCTGAAAACGACAGCGACCCGTCGAACAGCGAAAAATGGCGATTCGGCCCCCGATAGCGGAAAATCGCAGTTCTGGCCCAGAACATCCCGAAACTCGGGATTTTTCGTACAGCCAACAAGAAATCGCAGTTTCGGACCCAGACAGCAAAAAAACACTATTTGGGCCCCGGACAGCCTGAAAACGATAGCGACCCGTCAAACAGCCAAAAAAGACGATTCAGCCCCCGACTACGGAAAATCGCAGTTCTGGCCCAGAACATCCCGAAACTCGTGATTTTTCTGACAGCCAACCAGAAAACGCAGTTTCAGACCCAGACAGCTGAAAATCACTATTTGGGCCCCGGACAGCCAGATAACGACAGCGACCCGTCGGACAGCCAAAAATGACGATTCGGCCCCCGATAGCGGAAAATCGCAGTTCTGGCCCAGAACATCCCGAAACTCGTGATTTTTCGTACAGCCAACCAGAAATCGCAGTTTCGGACCCAGAGAGCTAAGAATCACTATTTGGGTCCCAGACAGCCTGAAAACGACAGCGACCCGTCGGACAGCCAAAAATGACGATTCGGCCCCTGATAGCGAAAAATCGCAGTTCTGGCCCAGAACATCCTGAAACTCGTGATTTTTCGTACAGCCAACCAGAAATCGCAGTTTCGGACCCAGACAGCTAAAAAACACTATTTGGGCCTCGGACAGCCTGAAAACGATAGCGACCCGTCAAACAGCCAAAAAAGACGATTCAGCCCCCGACTATGGAAAATCGCAGTTCTGGCGCAGAACATCCCGAAACTCGTGATTTTTCTGACAGCCAACCAGAAAACGCAGTTTCAGACCCAGACTGCTGAAAATCACTATTTGGGCCCCGGACAGCCAGATAACGACAGCGACCCGTCGGACAGCCAAAAATGACGATTCGGCCCCCGATAGCGGAAAATCGCAGTTCTGGCCCAGAACATCCCGAAACTCGTGATTTTTCGTACAGCCAACCAGAAATCGCAGTTTCGGACCCAGACAGCTAAAAAACACTATTTGGGCCTCGGACAGCCTGAAAACGATAGCGACCCGTCAAACAGCCAAAAAAGACGATTCAGCCCCCGACTACGGAAAATCGCAGTTCTGGCCCAGAACATCCCGAAACTCGTGATTTTTCTGACAGCCAACCAGAAAACGCAGTTTCAGACCCAGACAGCTGAAAATCACTATTTGGGCCCCGGACAGCCAGATAACGACAGCGACCCGTCGGACAGCCAAAAATGACGATTCGGCCCCCGATAGCGGAAAATCGCAGTTCTGGCCCAGAACATCCCGAAACTCGTGATTTTTCGTACAGCCAACCAGAAATCGCAGTTTCGGACCCAGAGAGCTAAGAATCACTATTTGGGTCCCAGACAGCCTGAAAACGACAGCGACCCGTCGGACAGCCAAAAATGACGATTCGGCCCCCGATAGCGGAAAATCGCAGTTCTGGCCCAGAACATCCCGAAACTCGTGATTTTTCGTACAGCCAACCAGAAATCGCAGTTTCGGACCCAGACAGCTAAAAAACACTATTTGGGCCTCGGACAGCCTGAAAACGATAGCGACCCGTCAAACAGCCAAAAAAGACGATTCAGCCCCCGACTACGGAAAATCGCAGTTCTGGCCCAGAACATCCCGAAACTCGTGATTTTTCTGACAGCCAACCAGAAAACGCAGTTTCAGACCCAGACAGTTGAAAATCACTATTTGGGCCCCGGACAGCCAGATAACGACAGCGACCCGTCGGACAGCCAAAAATGACGATTCGGCCCCCGATAGCGGAAAATCGCAGTTCTGGCCCAGAACATCCCGAAACTCGTGATTTTTCGTACAGCCAACCAGAAATCGCAGTTTCGGACCCAGAGAGCTAAGAATCACTATTTGGGTCCCAGACAGCCTGAAAACGACAGCGTCCCGTCGGACAGCCAAAAATGACGATTCGGCCCCTGATAGCGAAAAATCGCAGTTCTGGCCCAGAACATCCTGAAACTCGTGATTTTTCGTACAGCCAACCAGAAATCGCAGTTTCGGACCCAGACAGCTAAAAAACACTATTTGGGCCTCGGACAGCCTGAAAACGATAGCGACCCGTCAAACAGCCAAAAAAGACGATTCAGCCCCCGACTATGAAAAATCGCAGTTCTGGCCCAGAACATCCCGAAACTCGTGATTTTTCTGACAGCCAACCAGAAAACGCAGTTTCAGACCCAGACTGCTGAAAATCACTATTTGGGCCCCGGACAGCCAGATAACGACAGCGACCCGTCGGACAGCCAAAAATGACGATTCGGCCCCCGATAGCGGAAAATCGCAGTTCTGGCCCAGAACATCCCGAAACTCGTGATTTTTCGTACAGCCAACCAGAAATCGCAGTTTCGGACCCAGACAGCTAAGAATCACTATTTGGGCCCCAGACAGCCTGAAAACGACAGCGACCCGTCGGACAGCCAAAAATGACGATTCGGCCCCTGATAGCGAAAAATCGCAGTTCTGGCCCAGAACATCCTGAAACTCGTGATTTTTCGTACAGCCAACCAGTAATCGCAGTTTCGGACCCAGACAGCTAAAAATCACTATTTGGGCCCCGAACAGCCTGAAAACGACAGCGACCCGTCGGACAGCCAAAAATGACGATTCGGCCCCCGATAGCGAAAAATCGTAGTTCTGGCCCAGAACATCCCGAAACTCGGGATTTTTCGTACAGCCAACCAGAAATCGCAGTTTCGGACCCAGACAGCTGAAAATCACTATTTGGGCCCCGGACAGGCTGAAAACGACATCGACCCGGCGGACAGCCAAAAATGACGATTCGGCCCCCGATAGCGGAAAATCGCAGTTCTGGCCCAGAACATCCCGAAACTCGTGATTTTTCGTACAGCCAACCAGAAATCGCAGTTTCGGACCCAGACAGCTGAAAATCACTATTTGGGCCCCGGACAGGCTGAAAACGACAGCGACCCGGCGGATAGCCAAAAATGACGATTCGGCCCCCGATAGCGGAAAATCGCAGTTCTGGCCCAGAACATCCCGAAACTCGTGATTTTTCGTACAGCCAACCAGAAATCGCAGTTTCGGACCCAGACAGCTAAAAAGCATTATTTGGGCCTCGGACAGCCTGAAAACGACAGCGACCCGTCAAACAGCCAAAAAAGACGATTCAGCCCCCGACTACGGAAAATCGCAGTTCTGGCCCAGAACATCCCGAAACTCGTGATTTTTCGTACAGCCAACCAGAAATCGCAGTTTCGGACCCAGACAGCAAAAAAACACTATTTGGGACCCGGAAATCCTGAAAACGACAGCGACCCGTCAAACAGCCAAAAATGACGATTCAGCCCCCGACTACGGAAAATCGCTGTTCTGGCCCAGAACATCCCGAAACTCGTGATTTTTCGTACAGCCAACCAGAAATCGCAGTTTCGGACCCAGACAGCAAAAAAACACTATTTGGGCCCCGGACAGCCTGAAAACGATAGCGACCCGTCGAACAGCGAAAAATGGCGATTCGGCCCCCGATAGCGGAAAATCGTAGTTCTGGCCCAGAACATCTCGAAACTCGTGATTTTTCGTACAGCCAACCAGAAATCGCAGTTTCGGACCCAGACAGCTAAAAAACACTATTTGGGCCTCGGACAGCCTGAAAACGATAGCGACCCGTCAAACAGCCAAAAAAGACGATTCAGCCCCCGACTACGGAAAATCGCAGTTCTGGCCCAGAACATCCCGAAACTCGTGATTTTTCTGACAGCCAACCAGAAAACGCAGTTTCAGACCCAGACAGCTGAAAATCACTATTTGGGCCCCGGACAGCCAGATAACGACAGCGACCCGTCGGACAGCCAAAAATGATGATTCGGCCCCCGATAGCGGAAAATCGCAGTTCTGGCCCAGAACATCCCGAAACTCGTGATTTTTCGTACAGCCAACCAGAAATCGCAGTTTCGGACCCAGAGAGCTAAGAATCACTATTTGGGTCCCAGACAGCCTGAAAACGACAGCGACCCGTCGGACAGCCAAAAATGACGATTCGGCCCCTGATAGCGAAAAATCGCAGTTCTGGCCCAGAACATCCTGAAACTCGTGATTTTTCGTACAGCCAACCAGAAATCGCAGTTTCGGACCCAGACAGCTGAAAATCACTATTTGGGCCCCGGACAGCCTGAAAACGACAGCGACCCGTCGGACAGCCAAAAATGACGATTCGGCCCCCGATAGCGAAAAATCACAGTTCTGGCCCAGAACATCCCGAAACTCGGGATTTTTCGTACAGCCAACCAGAAATCGCAGTTTCGGACCCAGACAGCTGAAAATCACTATTTGGGCCCCGGACAGGCTGAAAACGACATCGACCCGGCGGACAGCCAAAAATGACGATTCGGCCCCCGATAGCGGAAAATCGCAGTTCTGGCCCAGAACATCCTGAAACTCGTGATTTTTGGTACAGCCAACCAGAAATCGCAGTTTCGGACCCAGACAGCTGAAAATCACTATTTGGGCCCCGGACAGCCTGAAAACGACAGCGACCCGTCGGACAGCCAAAAATGACGATTCGGCCCCCGATAGCGGAAAATCGCAGTTCTGGCCCAGAACATCCCGAAACTCGTGATTTTTCGTACAGCCAACCAGAAATCGCAGTTTCGGACCCAGACAGCTAAAAAACACTATTTGGGCCCCGGACAGCCTGAAAACGATAGCGACCCGTCAAACAGCCAAAAAAGACGATTCAGCCCCCAACTACGGAAAATCGCAGTTCTGGCCCAGAACATCCTGAAACTCGTGATTTTTCGTACAGCCAACCAGAAATCGCAGTTTCAGACCCAGACAGCTAAAAATCCCTATTTGGGCCCCGGACAGCCTGAAAACGACAGCGACCCGTCGGACAGCCAAAAATGACGATTCGGCCCCCGATAGCGGAAAATCGCAGTTTTGGCCCAGAACATCCCGAAACTCGTGATTTTTCGTACAGCCAACCAGAAATCGCAGTTTCGGACCCAGACAGCAAAAAAACACTATTTGGGCCCCGGACAGCCTGAAAACGACAGCGACCCGTCGAACAGCCAAAAATGACGATTCGGCCCCCGATAGCGGAAAATCGCAGTTCTGGCCCAGAACATCCCGAAACTCGTGATTTTTCGTACAGCCAACCAGAAATCGCAGTTTCGGACCCAGACAGCAATAAAACACTATTTGGGCCCCGGACAGCCTGAAAACGACAGCGACCCGTCGAACAGCCAAAAATGACGATTCGGCCCCCGATAGCGGAAAATCGCAGTTCTGGCCCAGAACATCCCGAAACTCGTGATTTTTCGTACAGCCAACCAGAAATCGCAGTTTCAGACCCAGACAGCTAAAAAACACTATTTGGTCCCCGGACAGCCTGAAAACGATAGCGACCCGTCAAACAGCCAAAAAAGACGATTCAGCCCCCGACTACGGAAAATCGCAGTTCTGGCCCAGAACATCCCGAAACTCGTGATTTTTCGTACAGCCAACCAGAAATCGCAGTTTCGGACCCAGACAGCTAAAAATCACTATTTGGGCCCCGGACAGCCTGAAAACGATAGCGACCCGTCAAACAGCCAAAAAAGACGATTCAGCCCCCGACTACGGAAAATCGCAGTTCTGGCCCAGAACATCCCGAAACTCGTGATTTTTCGTACAGCCAACCAGAAATCGCAGTTTCGGACCCAGACAGCAAAAAAACACTATTTGGGCCCCGGACAGCCTGAAAACGACAGCGACCCGTCGAACAGCCAAAAATGACGATTCGTCCCCCGATAGCGGAAACTCGCAGTTTTGGCCCAGAACATCCCGAAACTCGTGATTTTTCGTACAGCCAACCAGAAATCGCAGTTTCGGTCCCAGACAGCTAAAAAACACTATTTGGTCCCCGGACAGCCTGAAAACGATAGCGACCCGTCAAACAGCCAAAAAAGACGATTCAGCCCCCGACTACGGAAAATCGCAGTTTTGGCCCAGAACATCCCGAAACTCGTGATTTTTCGTACAGCCAACCAGAAATCGCAGTTTCGGACCCAGACAGCTAAAAAACACTATTTGGGCCCCGGACAGCCTGAAAACGATAGCGACCCGTCAAACAGCCAAAAATGACGATTCGGCCCCCGATAGCGAAAAATCGCAGTTCTGGCCCAGAACATCCCGAAACTCGTGATTTTTCGTACAGCCAACCAGAAATCGCAGTTTCGGACCCAGACAGCAAAAAAACACTATTTGGTCCCCGGACAGCCTGAAAACGATAGCGACCCGTCAAACAGCCAAAAAAGACGATTCAGCCCCCGACTACGGAAAATCGCAGTTCTGGCCCAGAACATCCCGAAACTCGTGATTTTTCGTACAGCCAACCAGAAATCGCAGTTTCGGACCCAGACAGCTAAAAAACACTATTTGGGCCCCGGACAGCCTGAAAACGATAGCGACCCGTCAAACAGCCAAAAATGACGATTCGGCCCCCGATAGCGGAAAATCGCAGTTCTGGCCCAGAACATCCCGAAACTCGTGATTTTTCGTACAGCCAACCAGAAATCGCAGTTTCGGACCCAGACAGCAAAAAAACACTATTTGGGCCCCGGACAGCCTGAAAACGACAGCGACCCGTCGAACAGCCAAAAATGACGATTCGGCCCCCGATAGCGGAAAATCGCAGTTCTGGCCCAGAACATCCCGAAACTCGTGATTTTTCGTACAGCCAACCAGAAATCGCAGTTTCAGACCCAGACAGCTAAAAAACACTATTTGGTCCCCGGACAGCCTGAAAACGATAGCGACCCGTCAAACAGCCAAAAAAGACGATTCAGCCCCCGACTACGGAAAATCGCAGTTCTGGCCCAGAACATCCCGAAACTCGTGATTTTTCGTACAGCCAACCAGAAATCGCAGTTTCGGACCCAGACAGCTAAAAATCACTATTTGGGCCCCGGACAGCCTGAAAACGATAGCGACCCGTCAAACAGCCAAAAAAGACGATTCAGCCCCCGACTACGGAAAATCGCAGTTCTGGCCCAGAACATCCCGAAACTCGTGATTTTTCGTACAGCCAACCAGAAATCGCAGTTTCGGACCCAGACAGCAAAAAAACACTATTTGGGCCCCAGACAGCCTGAAAACGACAGCGACCCGTCGAACAGCCAAAAATGACGATTCGGCCCCCGATAGCGGAAAATTGCAGTTCTGGCCCAGAACATCCCGAAACTCGTGATTTTTCGTACAGCCAACCAGAAATCGCAGTTTCGGACCCAGACAGCAAAAAAACACTATTTGGTCCCCGGACAGACTGAAAACGATAGCGACCCGTCAAACAGCCAAAAAAGACGATTCAGCCCCCGACTACGGAAAATCGCAGTTCTGGCCCAGAACATCCCGAAACTCGTGATTTTTCGTACAGCCAACCAGAAATCGCAGTTTCGGACCCAGACAGCTAAAAAACACTATTTGGGCCCCGGACAGCCTGAAAACGATAGCGACCCGTCAAACAGCCAAAAATGACGATTCGGCCCCCGATAGCGAAAAATCGCAGTTCTGGCCCAGAACATCCCGAAACTCGTGATTTTTCGTACAGCCAACCAGAAATCGCAGTTTCGGACCCAGACAGCAAAAAAACACTATTTGGGCCCCGGACAGCCTGAAAACGACAGCGACCCGTCGAACAGCCAAAAATGACGATTCGGCCCCCGATAGCGGAAAATCGCAGTTCTGGCCCAGAACATCCCGAAACTCGTGATTTTTCGTACAGCCAACCAGAAATCGCAGTTTCAGGCCCAGACAGCTAAAAAACACTATTTGGTCCCCGGACAGCCTGAAAACGATAGCGACCCGTCAAACAGCCAAAAAAGACGATTCAGCCCCCGACTACGGAAAATCGCAATTCTGGCCCAGAACATCCCGAAACTCGTGATTTTTCGTACAGCCAACCAGAAATCGCAGTTTCGGACCCAGACAGCTAAAAATCACTATTTGGGCCCCGGACAGCCTGAAAACGACAGCGACCCGTCGAACAGCCAAAAATGACGATTCGGCCCCCGATAGCGAAAAATCGCAGTTCTGGCCCAGAACATCCCGAAACTCGTGATTTTTCTTACAGCCAACCAGAAATCGCAGTTTCGGACCCAGACAGCTAAAAAACACTATTTGGGCCCCGGACAGCCTGAAAACGATAGCGACCCGTCAAACAGCCAAAAAAGACGATTCAGCCCCCGACTACGGAAAATCGCAGTTCTGGCCCAGAACATCCCGAAACTCGTGATTTTTCATACAGCCAACCAGAAATCGCAGTTTCAGACCCAGACAGCTAAAAAACATTATTTGGTCCCCGGACAGCCTGAAAACGATAGCGACCCGTCAAACAGCCAAAAAAGACGATTCAGCCCCCGACTACGGAAAATCGCAGTTCTGGCCCAGAACATCCCGAAACTCGTGATTTTTCGTACAGCCAACCAGAAATCGCAGTTTCGGACCCAGACAGCTAAAAATCACTATTTGGGCCCCGGACAGCCTGAAAACGATAGCGACCCGTCAAACAGCCAAAAAAGACGATTCAGCCCCCGACTACGGAAAATCGCAGTTCTGGCCCAGAACATCCCGAAACTCGTGATTTTTCGTACAGCCAACCAGAAATCGCAGTTTTGGACCCAGACAGCAAAAAAACACTATTTGGGCCCCGGACAGCCTGAAAACGACAGCGACCCGTCGAACAGCCAAAAATGACGATTCGGCCCCCGATAGCGGAAAATCGCAGTTTTGGCCCAGAACATCCCGAAACTCGTGATTTTTCGTACAGCCAACCAGAAATCGCAGTTTCGGTCCCAGACAGCTAAAAAACACTATTTGGTCCCCGGACAGCCTGAAAACGATAGCGACCCGTCAAACAGCCAAAAAAGACGATTCAGCCCCCGACTACGGAAAATCGCAGTTTTGGCCCAGAACATCCCGAAACTCGTGATTTTTCGTACAGCCAACCAGAAATCGCAGTTTCGGACCCAGACAGCTAAAAAACACTATTTGGGCCCCGGACAGCCTGAAAACGATAGCGACCCGTCAAACAGCCAAAAATGACGATTCGGCCCCCGATAGCGGAAAAT
The DNA here is from genome assembly GCA_037074485.1 of Delonix regia. NCBI lineage: Eukaryota > Viridiplantae > Streptophyta > Magnoliopsida > Fabales > Fabaceae > Delonix > Delonix regia. The sequence goes on along the minus strand of CM073454.1, from coordinate 40,490,497 downwards.
CGCAGTTCTGGCCCAGAACATCCCGAAACTCGTGATTTTTCGTACAGCCAACCAGAAATCGCAGTTTCGGACCCAGACAGCTAAAAAACACTATTTGGGCCCCGGACAGCCTGAAAACGATAGCGACCCGTCAAACAGCCAAAAATGACGATTCGGCCCCCGATAGCGGAAAATCGCAGTTCTGGCCCAGAACATCCCGAAACTCGTGATTTTTCGTACAGCCAACCAGAAATCGCAGTTTCGGACCCAGACAGCAAAAAAACACTATTTGGGCCCCGGACAGCCTGAAAACGACAGCGACCCGTCGAACAGCCAAAAATGACGATTCGGCCCCCGATAGCGGAAAATCGCAGTTCTGGCCCAGAACATCCCGAAACTCGTGATTTTTCGTACAGCCAACCAGAAATCGCAGTTTCGGACCCAGACAGCTAAAAAACACTATTTGGGCCCCGGACAGCCTGAAAACGATAGCGACCCGTCAAACAGCCAAAAATGACGATTCGGCCCCCGATAGCGGAAAATCGCAGTTCTGGCCCAGAACATCCCGAAACTCGTGATTTTTCGTACAGCCAACCAGAAATCGCAGTTTCGGACCCAGACAGCAAAAAAACACTATTTGGGCCCCGGACAGCCTGAAAACGACAGCGACCCGTCGAACAGCCAAAAATGACGATTCGGCCCCCGATAGCGGAAAATCGCAGTTTTGGCCCAGAACATCCCGAAACTCGTGATTTTTCGTACAGCCAACCAGAAATCGCAGTTTCGGTCCCAGACAGCTAAAAAACACTATTTGGTCCCCGGACAGCCTGAAAACGATAGCGACCCGTCAAACAGCCAAAAAAGACGATTCAGCCCCCGACTACGGAAAATCGCAGTTTTGGCCCAGAACATCCCGAAACTCGTGATTTTTCGTACAGCCAACCAGAAATCGCAGTTTCGGACCCAGACAGCTAAAAAACACTATTTGGGCCCCGGACAGCCTGAAAACGATAGCGACCCGTCAAACAGCCAAAAATGACGATTCGGCCCCCGATAGCGGAAAATCGCAGTTCTGGCCCAGAACATCCCGAAACTCGTGATTTTTCGTACAGCCAACCAGAAATCGCAGTTTCGGACCCAGACAGCAAAAAAACACTATTTGGTCCCCGGACAGCCTGAAAACGATAGCGACCCGTCAAACAGCCAAAAAAGACGATTCAGCCCCCGACTACGGAAAATCGCAGTTCTGGCCCAGAACATCCCGAAACTCGTGATTTTTCGTACAGCCAACCAGAAATCGCAGTTTCGGACCCAGACAGCTAAAAAACACTATTTGGGCCCCGGACAGCCTGAAAACGATAGCGACCCGTCAAACAGCCAAAAATGACGATTCGGCCCCCGATAGCGGAAAATCGCAGTTCTGGCCCAGAACATCCCGAAACTCGTGATTTTTCGTACAGCCAACCAGAAATCGCAGTTTCGGACCCAGACAGCAAAAAAACACTATTTGGGCCCCGGACAGCCTGAAAACGACAGCGACCCGTCGAACAGCCAAAAATGACGATTCGGCCCCCGATAGCGGAAAATCGCAGTTCTGGCCCAGAACATCCCGAAACTCGTGATTTTTCGTACAGCCAACCAGAAATCGCAGTTTCGGACCCAGACAGCTAAAAAACACTATTTGGGCCCCGGACAGCCTGAAAACGATAGCGACCCGTCAAACAGCCAAAAATGACGATTCGGCCCCCGATAGCGGAAAATCGCAGTTCTGGCCCAGAACATCCCGAAACTCGTGATTTTTCGTACAGCCAACCAGAAATCGCAGTTTCGGACCCAGACAGCAAAAAAACACTATTTGGGCCCCGGACAGCCTGAAAACGACAGCGACCCGTCGAACAGCCAAAAATGACGATTCGGCCCCCGATAGCGGAAAATCGCAGTTCTGGCCCAGAACATCCCGAAACTCGTGATTTTTCGTACAGCCAACCAGAAATCGCAGTTTCGGACCCAGACAGCTAAAAAACACTATTTGGGCCCCGGACAGCCTGAAAACGATAGCGACCCGTCAAACAGCCAAAAATGACGATTCGGCCCCCGATAGCGGAAAATCGCAGTTCTGGCCCAGAACATCCCGAAACTCGTGATTTTTCGTACAGCCAACCAGAAATCGCAGTTTCGGACCCAGACAGCAAAAAAACACTATTTGGGCCCCGGACAGCCTGAAAACGACAGCGACCCGTCGAACAGCCAAAAATGACGATTCGGCCCCCGATAGCGGAAAATCGCAGTTCTGGCCCAGAACATCCCGAAACTCGTGATTTTTCGTACAGCCAACCAGAAATCGCAGTTTCAGACCCAGACAGCTAAAAAACACTATTTGGTCCCCGGACAGCCTGAAAACGATAGCGACCCGTCAAACAGCCAAAAAAGACGATTCAGCCCCCGACTACGGAAAATCGCAGTTCTGGCCCAGAACATCCTGAAACTCGTGATTTTTCGTACAGCCAACCAGAAATCGCAGTTTCGGACCCAGACAGCAAAAAAACACTATTTGGGTCCCAGACAGCCTGAAAACGGCAGCGACCCGTCGAACAGCCAAAAATGACGATTCGGCCCCCGATAGCGGAAAATTGCAGTTCTGGCCCAGAACATCCCGAAACTCGTGATTTTTCGTACAGCCAACCAGAAATCGCAGTTTCGGACCCAGACAGCAAAAAAACACTATTTGGGCCCCGGACAGCCTGAAAACGACAGCGACCCGTCGGACAGCCAAAAATGACGATTCGGCCCCCGATAGCGGAAAATCGCAGTTTTGGCCCAGAACATCCCGAAACTCGGGATTTTTCGTACAGCCAACCAGAAATCGCAATTTCGGACCCAGACAGCTAAAAAACACTATTTGGGCCCCGGACAGCCTGAAAACGACAGCGACCCGTCGAACAGCCAAAAATGACGATTCGGCCCCCGATAGCGGAAAATCGCAGTTCTGGCCCAGAGCATCCTGAAACTCGTGATTTTTCGTACAGCCAACCAGAAATCGCAATTTCGGACCCAGACAGCTAAAAAACACTATTTGGGCCCCGGACAGCCTGAAAACGATAGCGACCCGTCAAACGGCCAAAAATGACGATTCGGCCCCCGATAGCGGAAAATCGCAGTTCTGGCCCAGAACATCCCGAAACTCGTGATTTTTCGTACAGCCAACCAGAAATCGCAGTTTCGGACCCAGACAGCTAAAAATCACTATTTGGGCCCCGGACAGCCTGAAAACGATAGCGACCCGTCAAACAGCCAAAAAAGACGATTCAGTCCCCGACTACGGAAAATCGCAGTTCTGGCCCAGAACATCCCGAAACTCGTGATTTTTCGTACAGCCAACCAGAAATCGCAGTTTCGGACCCAGACAGCTAAAAAACACTATTTGGGCCCCGGACAGCCTGAAAACGATAGCGACCCGTCAAACAGCCAAAAATGACGATTCGGCCCCCGATAGCGGAAAATCGCAGTTCTGGCCCAGAACATCCCGAAACTCGTGATTTTTCGTACAGCCAACCAGAAATCGCAGTTTCGGACCCAGACAGCAAAAAAACACTATTTGGGCCCCGGACAGCCTGAAAACGACAGCGACCCGTCGGACAGCCAAAAATGACGATTCGGCCCCCGATAGCGGAAAATCGCAGTTTTGGCCCAGAACATCCCGAAACTCGGGATTTTTCGTACAGCCAACCAGAAATCGCAATTTCGGACCCAGACAGCTAAAAAACACTATTTGGGCCCCGGACAGCCTGAAAACGACAGCGACCCGTCGAACAGCCAAAAATGACGATTCGGCCCCCGATAGCGGAAAATCGCAGTTCTGGCCCAGAGCATCCTGAAACTCGTGATTTTTCGTACAGCCAACCAGAAATCGCAATTTCGGACCCAGACAGCTAAAAAACACTATTTGGGCCCCGGACAGCCTGAAAACGATAGCGACCCGTCAAACGGCCAAAAATGACGATTCGGCCCCCGATAGCGGAAAATCGCAGTTCTGGCCCAGAACATCCCGAAACTCGTGATTTTTCGTACAGCCAACCAGAAATCGCAGTTTCGGACCCAGACAGCTAAAAATCACTATTTGGGCCCCGGACAGCCTGAAAACGATAGCGACCCGTCAAACAGCCAAAAAAGACGATTCAGCCCCCGACTACGGAAAATCGCAGTTCTGGCCCAGAACATCCCGAAACTCGTGATTTTTCGTACAGCCAACCAGAAATCGCAGTTTCGGACCCAGACAGCTAAAAAACACTATTTGGGCCCCGGACAGCCTGAAAACGATAGCGACCCGTCAAACAGCCAAAAATGACGATTCGGCCCCCGATAGCGGAAAATCGCAGTTCTGGCCCAGAACATCCCGAAACTCGGGATTTTTCGTACAGCCAACCAGAAATCGCAGTTTCGGACCCAGACAGCAAAAAAACACTATTTGGGCCCCGGACAGCCTGAAAACGATAGCGACCCGTCAAACAGCCAAAAAAGACGATTCAGCCCCCGACTACGGAAAATCGCAGTTCTGGCCCAGAACATCCCGAAACTCGTGATTTTTCGTACAGCCAACCAGAAATCGCAGTTTCGGACCCAGACAGCTAAAAATCACTATTTGGGCCCCGGACAGCCTGAAAACGATAGCGACCCGTCAAACAGCCAAAAAAGACGATTCAGCCCCCGACAGCGGAAAATCGCAGTTCTGGCCCAGAACATCCCGAAACTCGTGATTTTTCGTACAGCCAACCAGAAATCGCAGTTTCGGACCCAGACAGCAAAAAAACACTATTTGGGTCCCGGACAGCCTGAAAACGACAGCGACCCGTCGAACAGCCAAAAATGACGATTCGGCCCCCGATAGCGGAAAATTGCAGTTCTGGCCCAGAACATCCCGAAACTCGTGATTTTTCGTACAGCCAACCAGAAATCGCAGTTTCAGACCCAGACAGCAAAAAAACACTATTTGGGCCCCGGACAGCCTGAAAACGACAGCGACCCGTCGGACAGCCAAAAATGACGATTCGGCCCCCGATAGCGGAAAATCGCAGTTTTGGCCCAGAACATCCCGAAACTCGGGATTTTTCGTACAGCCAACCAGAAATCGCAATTTCGGACCCAGACAGCTAAAAAACACTATTTGGGCCCCGGACAGCCTGAAAACGACAGCGACCCGTCGAACAGCCAAAAATGACGATTCGGCCCCCGATAGCGGAAAATCGCAGTTCTGGCCCAGAGCATCCCGAAACTCGGGATTTTTCGTACAGCCAACCAGAAATCGCAATTTCGGACCCAGACAGCTAAAAAACACTATTTGGGCCCCGGACAGCCTGAAAACGATAGCGACCCGTCAAACGGCCAAAAATGACGATTCGGCCCCCGATAGCGGAAAATCGCAGTTCTGGCACAGAACATCCCGAAACTCGTGATTTTTCGTACAGCCAACCAGAAATCGCAGTTTCGGACCCAGACAGCTAAAAAACACTATTTGGGCCCCGGACAGCCTGAAAACGATAGCGACCCATCAAACAGCCAAAAAAGACGATTCAGCCCCCGACTACGGAAAATCGCAGTTCTGGCCCAGAACATCCCGAAACTCGTGATTTTTCGTACAGCCAACCAGAAATCGCAGTTTCGGTCCCAGACAGCTAAAAAACACTATTTGGGCCCCGGACAGCCTGAAAACGATAGCGACCCTTCAAACAGCCAAAAAAGACGATTCGGCCCCCGATAGCGGAAAATCGCAGTTCTGGCCCAGAACATCCTGAAACTCGTGATTTTTCGTACAGCCAACCAGAAATCGCAGTTTCGGACCCAGACAGCAAAAAAACACTATTTGGGCCCCGGACAGCCTGAAAACGACAGCGACCCGTCGAACAGCCAAAAATGACGATTCGGCCCCCGACTACGGAAAATCGCAGTTCTGGCCCAGAACATCCCGAAACTCGTGATTTTTCGTACAGCCAACCAGAAATCGCAGTTTCAGACCCAGACAGCAAAAAAACACTATTTGGGCCCCGGACAGCCTGAAAACGACAGCGACCCGTCGGACAGCCAAAAATGACGATTCGGCCCCCGATAGCGGAAAATCGCAGTTTTGGCCCAGAACATCCCGAAACTCGGGATTTTTCGTACAGCCAACCAGAAATCGCAATTTCGGACCCAGACAGCTAAAAAACACTATTTGGGCCCCGGACAGCCTGAAAACGACAGCGACCCGTCGAACAGCCAAAAATGACGATTCGGCCCCCGATAGCGGAAAATCGCAGTTCTGGCCCAGAACATCCCGAAACTCGGGATTTTTCGTACAGCCAACCAGAAATCGCAATTTCGGACCCAGACAGCTAAAAAACACTATTTGGGCCCCGGACAGCCTGAAAACGATAGCGACCCGTCAAACGGCCAAAAATGACGATTCGGCCCCCAATAGCGGAAAATCGCAGTTCTGGCCCAGAACATCCCGAAACTCGTGATTTTTCGTATAGCCAACCAGAAATCGCAATTTCGGACCCAGACAGCAAAAAAACACTATTTGGGCCCCGGACAGCCTGAAAACGACAGCGACCCGTCGAACAGCCAAAAATGACGATTCGGCCCCCGATAGCGGAAAATCGCAGTTCTGGCCCAGAACATCCCGAAACTCGTGATTTTTCGTACAGCCAACCAGAAATCGCAGTTTCGGACCCAGACAGCTAAAAAACACTATTTGGGCCCCGGACAGCCTGAAAACGACAGCGACCCGTCGAACAGCCAAAAATGACGATTCGGCCCCCGACTACGGAAAATCGCAGTTCTGGCCCAGAACATCCCGAAACTCGTGATTTTTCGTACAGCCAACCAGAAATCGCAGTTTCGGACCCAGACAGCTAAAAAACACTATTTGGGCCCCGGACAGCCTGAAAACGATAGCGACCCGTCAAACGGCCAAAAATGACGATTCGGCCCCCGACTACGGAAAATCGCAGTTCTGGCCCAAAACATCCCGAAACTCGTGATTTTTTGTACAGCCAACCAGAAATCGCAGTTTCGGACCCAGACAGCAAAAAAACACTATTTGGGCCCCGGACAGCCTGAAAACGACAGCGACCCGTCGAACAGCCAAAAATGACGATTCGGCCCCCGATAGCGGAAAATCGCAGTTCTGGCCCAGAACATCCCGAAACTCGTGATTTTTCGTACAGCCAACCAGAAATCGCAGTTTCGGACCCAGACAGCTAAAAATCACTATTTCGGCCCAGGACAGCCAGATAACGACAGCGACCCGTCAGACAGCCAAAAATGACGATTCAGCCCCCGACTGCGGAAAATCGCAGTTCTGGCCCAGAACATCCCGAAACTCGTGATTTTTCGTACAGCCAACCAGAAATCGCAGTTTCGGACCCAGACAGCTAAAAATCACTATTTGGGCCCCGGACAGCCTGAAAACGACAGCGACCCGTCGGACAGCCAAAAATGACGATTCGGCCCCCGATAGCGGAAAATTGCAGTTCTGGCCCAGAACATCCCGAAACTCGTGATTTTTCGTACAGCCAACCAGAAATCGCAGTTTCGGACCCAGACAGCTAAAAAACACTATTTGGGCCCCGGACTGCCTGAAAACGATAGCGACCCGTCAAACAGCCAAAAAAGACGATTCGACCCCCGACTACGGAAAATCGCAGTTCTGGCCCAGAACATCCCGAAACTCGTGATTTTTCGTACAGCCAACCAGAAATCGCAGTTTCAGACCCAGACAGCTAAAAATCACTATTTGGGCCCCGGACAGCCTGAAAACGACAGCGACCCGTCGGACAGCCAAAAATGACGATTCGACCCCCGATAGCGGAAAATCGCAGTTTTGGCCCAGAACATCCCGAAACTCGTGATTTTTCGTACAGCCAACCAGAAATCGCAGTTTCGGACCCAGACAGCTAAAAAACACTATTTGGGCCCCGGACAACCTGAAAACGACAGCGACCCGTCGGATAGCCAAAAATGACGATTCGGCCCCCTATAGCGGAAAATCGCAGTTCTGGCCCAGAACATCCCGAAACTCGTGATTTTTCGTACAGCCAACCAGAAATCGCAGTTTCGGACCCAGACAGCTAAAAATCACTATTTGGGCCCCGGACAGCCTGAAAACGACAGCGACCCATCGAACAGCCAAAAATGACGATTCGGCCCCCGATAGCGGAAAATCGCAGTTCTGGCCCAGAACATCCCGAAACTCGTGATTTTTCGTACAGCCAACCAGAAATCGCAGTTTCGGACCCAGACAGCTAAAAAACACTATTTGGGCCCCGGACTGCCTGAAAACGATAGCGACCCGTCAAACAGCCAAAAAAGACGATTCACCCCCCGACTACGGAAAATCGCAGTTCTGGCCCAGAACATCCCGAAACTCGTGATTTTTCGTACAGCCAACCAGAAAACGCAGTTTCAGACCCAGACTGCTGAAAATCACTATTTGGGCCCCGGACAGCCAGATAACGACAGCGACCCGTCAGACAGCCAAAAATGACGATTCAGCCCCCGACTGCGGAAAACCGCAGTTCTGGCCCAGAACATCCCGAAACTCGTGATTTTTCGTACAGCCAACCAGAAATCGCAGTTTCGGACCCAGACAGCTAAAAATCACTATTTGGGCCCCGGAAATCCTGAAAACGACAGCGACCCATCGAACAGCCAAAAATGACGATTCGGCCCCCTATAGCGGAAAATCGCAGTTCTGGCCCAGAACATCCCGAAACTCGTGATTTTTCGTACAGCCAACCAGAAATCGCAGTTTCGGGCCCAGACAGCTAAAAATCACTATTTGGGCCCCGGACAGCCTGAAAACGACAGCGACCCATCGAACAGCCAAAAATGACGATTCGGCCCCCGATAGCGGAAAATCGCAGTTCTGGCCCAGAACATCCCGAAACTCGTGATTTTTCGTACAACCAACCAGAAATCGCAGTTTCGGACCCAGACAGCAAAAAAACACTATTTGGGCCCCGGAAATCCTGAAAACGACAGCGACCCGTCGGACAGCCAAAAATGACGATTCGGCCCCCTATAGCGGAAAATCGCAGTTCTGGCCCAGAACATCCCGAAACTCGTGATTTTTCGTACAGCCAACCAGAAATCGCAGTTTCGGACCCAGACAGCTAAAAATCACTATTTGGGCCCCGGACAGCCTGAAAACGACAGCGACCCATCGAACAGCCAAAAATGACGATTCGGCCCCCGATAGCGGAAAATCGCAGTTCTGGCCCAGAACATCCCGAAACTCGTGATTTTTCGTACAGCCAACCAGAAATCGCAGTTTCGGACCCAGACAGCTAAAAAACACTATTTGGGCCCCGGACTGCCTGAAAACGATAGCGACCCGTCAAACAGCCAAAAAAGACGATTCGACCCCCGACTACGGAAAATCGCAGTTCTGGCCCAGAACATCCCGAAACTCGTGATTTTTCGTACAGCCAACCAGAAAACGCAGTTTCAGACCCAGACTGCTGAAAATCACTATTTGGGCCCCGGACAGCCAGATAACGACAGCGACCCGTCAGACAGCCAAAAATGACGATTCAGCCCCCGACTGCGGAAAACCGCAGTTCTGGCCCAGAACATCCCGAAACTCGTGATTTTTCGTACAGCCAACCAGAAATCGCAGTTTCAGACCCAGACAGCTAAAAATCACTATTTGGGCCCCGGAAATCCTGACAACGATAGCGACCCGTCGGATAGCCAAAAATGACGATTCGGCCCCCGATTGGGGAAAATCGCAGTTCTGGCCCAGAACATCCCGAAACTCGTGATTTTTCGTACAGCCAACCAGAAATCGCAGTTTCGGACCAAGACAGCTAAAAATCACTATTTGGGCCCCGGATAGCCAGAAAACGACAGCGACCCGTCGGACAGCCAAAAATGACGATTCGGCCCCCGATAGCGGAAAATCGCAGTTCTGGCCCAGAACATCCCGAAACTCGTGATTTTTCGTACAGCCAACCAGAAATCGCAGTTTCGGACCCAGACAGATAAAAAACACTATTTGGGCCCCGGACAGGCTGAAAACGATAGCGACCCGTCAAACAGCCAAAAAAGACGATTCAGCCCCCGACTACGGAAAATCGCAGTTCTGGCCCAGAACATCCCGAAACTCGTGATTTTTCGTACAGCCAACCAGAAATCGCAGTTCCGGACCAAGACAGCTAAAAATCACTATTTGGGCCCCGGACAGCCAGAAAACGACAGCGACCCGTCAGACAGCCAAAAATGACGATTCGGCCCCCGATAGCGAAAAATCGCAGTTCTGGCCCAGAACATCCCGAAACTCGTGATTTTTCGTACAGCCAACCAGAAATCGCAGTTTCGGACCCAGACAGCTAAAAAACACTATTTGGGCCCCGGACAACCTGAAAACGATAGCGACCCGTCAAACAGCCAAAAAAGACGACTCAGCCCCCGACTACGGAAAATCGCAGTTTTGGCCCAGAACATCCCGAAACTCGTGATTTTTCGTACAGCCAACCAGAAATCGCAGTTCCGGACCCAGACAGCTAAAAATCACTATTTGGGCCCCGGACAGGCTGAAAACGATAGCGACCCGTCAGACAGCCAAAAAAGACGATTCGGCCCCCGATAGCGGAAAATCGCAGTTCTGGCCCAGAACATCCCGAAACTCGTGATTTTTCGTACAGCCAACCAGAAATCGCAGTTTCGGACCAAGACAGCTAAAAATCACTATTCGGGCCCCGGACAGGCTGAAAACGACAGCGACCCGTCAAACAGCCAAAAAAGACGATTCAGCCCCCGATAGCGGAAAATCGCAGTTCTGGCCCAGAACATCCCGAAACTCGTGATTTTTCGTACAGCCAACCAGAAATCGCAGTTTCGGACCCAGACAGCTAAAAAACACTATTTGGGCCCCGGACAACCTGAAAACGATAGCGACCCGTCAAACAGCCAAAAAAGATGATTCAGCCCCCGACTACGGAAAATCGCAGTTCTGGCCCAGAACATCCCGAAACTCGTGATTTTTCGTACAGCCAACCAGAAATCGCAGTTCCGGACCAAGACAGCTAAAAATCACTATTTGGGCCCCGGACAGCCAGAAAACGACAGCGACCCGTCAGACAGCCAAAAATGACGATTCGGCCCCCGATAGCGAAAAATCGCTGTTCTGGCCCAGAACATCCCGAAACTCGTGATTTTTCGGACAGCCAACCAGAAATCGCAGTTTCGGACCCAGACAGCTAAAAAACACTATTTGGGCCCCGGACAACCTGAAAACGATAGCGACCCGTCAAACAGCCAAAAAAGACGACTCAGCCCCCGACTACGGAAAATCGCAGTTTTGGCCCAGAACATCCCGAAACTCGTGATTTTTCGTACAGCCAACCAGAAATCGCAGTTCCGGACCCAGACAGCTAAAAATCACTATTTGGGCCCCGGACAGGCTGAAAACGATAGCGACCCGTCAGACAGCCAAAAAAGACGATTCGGCCCCCGATAGCGGAAAATCGCAGTTCTGGCCCAGAACATCCCGAAACTCGTGATTTTTCGTACAGCCAACCAGAAATCGCAGTTTCGGACCAAGACAGCTAAAAATCACTATTCGGGCCCCGGACAGCCTGAAAACGACAGCGACCCGTCAAACAGCCAAAAAAGACGATTCAGCCCCCGATAGCGGAAAATCGCAGTTCTGGCCCAGAACATCCCGAAACTCGTGATTTTTCGTACAGCCAACCAGAAATCGCAGTTTCGGACCCAGACAGCTAAAAAACACTATTTGGGCCCCGGACAACCTGAAAACGATAGCGACCCGTCAAACAGCCAAAAAAGATGATTCAGCCCCCGATAGCGGAAAATCGCAGTTCTGGCCCAGAACATCCCGAAACTCGGGATTTTTCGTACAGCCAACCAGAAATCGCAGTTTCGGACCCAGACAGCTAAAAAACACTATTTGGGCCCCGGACAGCCTGAAAACGACAGCGACCTGTCAAACAGCCAAAAATGACGATTCGGCCCCCGATAGCGGAAAATCGCAGTTCTGGCCCAGAACATCCCGAAACTCGTGATTTTTCGTACAGCCAACCAGAAATCGCAATTTCGGACCCAGACAGCTGAAAATCACTATTTGGGTCCCGGACAGCCTGAAAACGATAGCGACCCATCAAACGGCCAAAAATGACGATTCGGCCCCCGATAGCGGAAAATCGCAGTTCTGGCCCAAAACATCCCGAAACTCGTGATTTTTCGTACAGCCAACCAGAAATCGCAATTTCGGACTCAGACAGCAAAAAAACACTATTTGGGCACCGGACAGCCTGAAAACGATAGCGACCCGTCGAACAGCCAAAAATGACGATTCGGCCCCCGATAGCGGAAAATCGCAGTTCTGGCCCAGAACATCCCGAAACTCGTGATTTTTCGTACAGCCAACCAGAAATCGCAGTTTCGGACCCAGACAGCTAAAAATCACTATTTCGGCCCCGGACAGCCAGATAACGACAGCGACCCGTCAGACAGCCAAAAATGACGATTCGGCCCCCGATTGCGGAAAATCGCAGTTCTGGCCCAGAACATCCCGAAACTCGTGATTTTTCGTACAGCCAACCAGAAATCGCAGTTTCGGACCCAGACAGCTAAAAATCACTATTTGGGCCCCGGACAGCCTGAAAACGACAGCGACCCGTCGGACAGCCAAAAATGACAATTCGGCCCCCGATAGCGGAAAATTGCAGTTCTAGCCCAGAACATCCCGAAACTCGTGATTTTTCGTACAGCCAACCAGAAATCGCAGTTTCGGACCCAGACAGCTAAAAATCACTATTTGGGCCCCGGACAGCCTGAAAACGACAGCGACCCGTCAAACAGCCAAAAAAGATGATTCAGCCCCCGATAGCGGAAAATCGCAGTTGTGGCCCAGAACATCCCGAAACTCGTGATTTTTCGTACAGCCAACCAGAAATCGCAGTTTCGGACCCAGACTGCTAAAAAACACTATTTGGGCCCCGGACAGCCTGAAAACGATAGCGACCCGTCAAACAGCCAAAAAAGACGATTCAGCCCCCGACTACGGAAAATCGCAGTTCTGGCCCAGAACATCCCTAAACTCGTGATTTTTCTGACAGCCAACCAGAAAACGCAGTTTCAGACCCAGACTGCTGAAAAACACTATTTGGGCCCCGGACAGCCTGAAAACGATAGCGACCCGTCAAACAGCCAAAAAAGACGATTCAGCCCCCGACTACGGAAAATCGCAGTTCTGGCCCAGAACATCCCGAAACTCGTGATTTTTCGTACAGCCAACCAGAAATCGCAGTTTCGGACCCAGACAGCAAAAAAAAACTATTTGGGCCCCGGACAGCCTGAAAACGACAGCGACCCGTCGAACAGCCAAAAATGACGATTCGGCCCCCGATAGCGGAAAATCGCAGTTCTGGCCCAGAACATCCCGAAACTCGTGATTTTTCGTACAGCCAACCAGAAATCGCAATTTCGGACCCAGACAGCTAAAAAACACTATTTGGGTCCCGGACAGCCTGAAAACGATAGCGACCCATCAAACGGCCAAAAATGACGATTCGGCCCCCGATAGCGGAAAATCGCAGTTCTGGCCCAAAACATCCCGAAACTCGTGATTTTTCGTACAGCCAACCAGAAATCGCAATTTCGGACCCAGACAGCAAAAAAACACTATTTGGGCACCGGACAGCCTGAAAACGACAGCGACCCGTCGAACAGCCAAAAATGACGATTCGGCCCCCGATAGCGGAAAATCGCAGTTCTGGCCCAGAACATCCCGAAACTCGTGATTTTTCGTACAGCCAACCAGAAATCGCAGTTTCGGACCCAGACAGCTAAAAATCACTATTTCGGCCCCGGACAGCTAGATAACGACAGCGACCCGTCAGACAGCCAAAAATGACGATTCGGCCCCCGATTGCGGAAAATCGCAGTTCTGGCCCAGAACATCCCGAAACTCGTGATTTTTCGTACAGCCAACCAGAAATCGCAGTTTCGGACCCAGACAGCTAAAAATCACTATTTGGGCCCCGGACAGCCTGAAAACGACAGCGACCCGTCGGACAGCCAAAAATGACAATTCGGCCCCCGATAGCGGAAAATCGCAGTTCTAGCCCAGAACATCCCGAAACTCGTGATTTTTCGTACAGCCAACCAGAAATCGCAGTTTCGGACCCAGACAGCAAAAAAACACTATTTGGGCCCCGGACAGCCTGAAAACGACAGCGACCCGTCGAACAGCCAAAAATGACGATTCGGCCCCCGATAGCGGAAAATCGCAGTTCTGGCCCAGAACATCCCGAAACTCGTGATTTTTCGTACAGCCAACCAGAAATCGCAATTTCGGACCCAGACAGCTAAAAAACACTATTTGGGTCCCGGACAGCCTGAAAACGATAGCGACCCATCAAACGGCCAAAAATGACGATTCGGCCCCCGATAGCGGAAAATCGCTGTTCTGGCCCAAAACATCCCGAAACTCGTGATTTTTCGTACAGCCAACCAGAAATCGCAGTTTCGGACCCAGACTGCAAAAAAACACTATTTGGGCACCGGACAGCCTGAAAACGACAGCGACCCGTCGAACAGCCAAAAATGACGATTCGGCCCCCGATAGCGGAAAATCGCAGTTCTGGCCCAGAACATCCCGAAACTCGTGATTTTTCGTACAGCCAACCAGAAATCGCAGTTTCGGACCCAGACAGCTAAAAATCACTATTTCGGCCCCGGACAGCCAGATAACGACAGCGACCCGTCAGACAGCCAAAAATGACGATTCGGCCCCCGATTGCGGAAAATCGCAGTTCTGGCCCAGAACATCCCGAAACTCGTGATTTTTCGTACAGCCAACCAGAAATCGCAGTTTCGGACCCAGACAGCTAAAAATCACTATTTGGGCCCCGGACAGCCTGAAAACGACAGCGACCCGTCGGACAGCCAAAAATGACAATTCGGCCCCCGACTACGGAAAATCGCAGTTCTAGCCCAGAACATCCCGAAACTCGTGATTTTTCGTACAGCCAACCAGAAATCGCAGTTCCGGACCCAGACAGCTAAAAATCACTATTTGGGCCCCGGACAGGCTGAAAACGATAGCGACCCGTCAGACAGCCAAAAAAGACGATTCGGCCCCCGATAGCGGAAAATCGCAGTTCTGGCCCAGAACATCCCGAAACTCGTGATTTTTCGTACAGCCAACCAGAAATCGCAGTTTCGGACCAAGACAGCTAAAAATCACTATTCGGGCCCCGGACAGCCTGAAAACGACAGCGACCCGTCAAACAGCCAAAAAAGACGATTCAGCCCCCGATAGCGGAAAATCGCAGTTCTGGCCCAGAACATCCCGAAACTCGTGATTTTTCGTACAGCCAACCAGAAATCGCAGTTTCGGACCCAGACAGCTAAAAAACACTATTTGGGCCCCGGACAACCTGAAAACGATAGCGACCCGTCAAACAGCCAAAAAAGATGATTCAGCCCCCGATAGCGGAAAATCGCAGTTCTGGCCCAGAACATCCCGAAACTCGGGATTTTTCGTACAGCCAACCAGAAATCGCAGTTCCGGACCAAGACAGCTAAAAATCACTATTTGGGCCCCGGACAGCCAGAAAACGATAGCGACCTGTCAAACAGCCAAAAAAGACGATTCAGCCCCCGACTACGGAAAATCGCTGTTCTGGCCCAGAACATCCCGAAACTCGTGATTTTTCTGACAGCCAACCAGAAAACGCAGTTTCAGACCCAGACTGCTGAAAAACACTATTTGGGCCCCGGACAGCCTGAAAACGATAGCGACCCGTCAAACAGCCAAAAAAGACGATTCAGCCCCCGACTACGGAAAATCGCAGTTCTGGCCCAGAACATCCCGAAACTCGTGATTTTTCGTACAGCCAACCAGAAATCGCAGTTTCGGACCCAGACAGCAAAAAAACACTATTTGGGCCCCGGACAGCCTGAAAACGACAGCGACCCGTCGAACAGCCAAAAATGACGATTCGGCCCCCGATAGCGGAAAATCGCAGTTCTGGCCCAGAACATCCCGAAACTCGTGATTTTTCGTACAGCCAACCAGAAATCGCAATTTCGGACCCAGACAGCTAAAAAACACTATTTGGGTCCCGGACAGCCTGAAAACGATAGCGACCCATCAAACGGCCAAAAATGACGATTCGGCCCCCGATAGCGGAAAATCGCAGTTCTGGCCCAAAACATCCCGAAACTCGTGATTTTTCGTACAGCCAACCAGAAATCGCAATTTCGGACCCAGACAGCAAAAAAACACTATTTGGGCACCGGACAGCCTGAAAACGACAGCGACCCGTCGAACAGCCAAAAATGACGATTCGGCCCCCGATAGCGGAAAATCGCAGTTCTGGCCCAGAACATCCCGAAACTCGTGATTTTTCGTACAGCCAACCAGAAATCGCAGTTTCGGACCCAGACAGCTAAAAATCACTATTTCGGCCCCGGACAGCCAGATAACGACAGCGACCCGTCAGACAGCCAAAAATGACGATTCGGCCCCCGATTGCGGAAAATCGCAGTTCTGGCCCAGAACATCCCGAAACTCGTGATTTTTCGTACAGCCAACCAGAAATCGCAGTTTCGGACCCAGACAGCTAAAAATCACTATTTGGGCCCCGGACAGCCTGAAAACGACAGCGACCCGTCGGACAGCCAAAAATGACAATTCGGCCCCCGATAGCGGAAAATCGCAGTTCTAGCCCAGAACATCCCGAAACTCGTGATTTTTCGTACAGCCAACCAGAAATCGCAGTTTCGGACCCAGACAGCAAAAAAACACTATTTGGGCCCCGGACAGCCTGAAAACGACAGCGACCCGTCGAACAGCCAAAAATGACGATTCGGCCCCCGATAGCGGAAAATCGCAGTTCTGGCCCAGAACATCCCGAAACTCGTGATTTTTCGTACAGCCAACCAGAAATCGCAATTTCGGACCCAGACAGCTAAAAAACACTATTTGGGTCCCGGACAGCCTGAAAACGATAGCGACCCATCAAACGGCCAAAAATGACGATTCGGCCCCCGATAGCGGAAAATCGCTGTTCTGGCCCAAAACATCCCGAAACTCGTGATTTTTCGTACAGCCAACCAGAAATCGCAGTTTCGGACCCAGACTGCAAAAAAACACTATTTGGGCACCGGACAGCCTGAAAACGACAGCGACCCGTCGAACAGCCAAAAATGACGATTCGGCCCCCGATAGCGGAAAATCGCAGTTCTGGCCCAGAACATCCCGAAACTCGTGATTTTTCGTACAGCCAACCAGAAATCGCAGTTTCGGACCCAGACAGCTAAAAATCACTATTTCGGCCCCGGACAGCCAGATAACGACAGCGACCCGTCAGACAGCCAAAAATGACGATTCGGCCCCCGATTGCGGAAAATCGCAGTTCTGGCCCAGAACATCCCGAAACTCGTGATTTTTCGTACAGCCAACCAGAAATCGCAGTTTCGGACCCAGACAGCTAAAAATCACTATTTGGGCCCCGGACAGCCTGAAAACGACAGCGACCCGTCGGACAGCCAAAAATGACAATTCGGCCCCCGACTACGGAAAATCGCAGTTCTAGCCCAGAACATCCCGAAACTCGTGATTTTTCGTACAGCCAACCAGAAATCGCAGTTCCGGACCCAGACAGCTAAAAATCACTATTTGGGCCCCGGACAGGCTGAAAACGATAGCGACCCGTCAGACAGCCAAAAAAGACGATTCGGCCCCCGATAGCGGAAAATCGCAGTTCTGGCCCAGAACATCCCGAAACTCGTGATTTTTCGTACAGCCAACCAGAAATCGCAGTTTCGGACCAAGACAGCTAAAAATCACTATTCGGGCCCCGGACAGCCTGAAAACGACAGCGACCCGTCAAACAGCCAAAAAAGACGATTCAGCCCCCGATAGCGGAAAATCGCAGTTCTGGCCCAGAACATCCCGAAACTCGTGATTTTTCGTACAGCCAACCAGAAATCGCAGTTTCGGACCCAGACAGCTAAAAAACACTATTTGGGCCCCGGACAACCTGAAAACGATAGCGACCCGTCAAACAGCCAAAAAAGATGATTCAGCCCCCGATAGCGGAAAATCGCAGTTCTGGCCCAGAACATCCCGAAACTCGGGATTTTTCGTACAGCCAACCAGAAATCGCAGTTCCGGACCAAGACAGCTAAAAATCACTATTTGGGCCCCGGACAGCCAGAAAACGATAGCGACCTGTCAAACAGCCAAAAAAGACGATTCAGCCCCCGACTACGGAAAATCGCTGTTCTGGCCCAGAACATCCCGAAACTCGTGATTTTTCGGACAGCCAACCAGAAAACGCAGTTTCAGACCCAGACTGCTGAAAATCACTATTTGGGCCCCAGACAGCCAGATAACGACAGCGACCCGTCAGACAGCCAAAAATGACGATTCGGCCCCCGATTGGGGAAAATCGCAGTTCTGGCCCAGAACATCCCGAAACTCGTGATTTTTCGTACAGCCAACCAGAAATCGCAGTTTCGGACCCAGACAGCTAAAAATCACTATTTGGGCCCCGGACAGCCTGAAAACGACAGCGACCCGTCGGACAGCCAAAAATGACGATTCGGCCCCCGATAGCGGAAAATCGCAGTTCTGGCCCAGAACATCCCGAAACTCGTGATTTTTCGTACAGCCAACCAGAAATCGCAGTTTCGGACCCAGACTGCTAAAAAACACTATTTGGGCCCCGGACAGCCTGAAAACGATAGCGACCCGTCAAACAGCCAAAAAAGACGATTCAGCCCCCGACTACGGAAAATCGCAGTTCTGGCCCAGAACATCCCTAAACTCGTGATTTTTCTGACAGCTAACCAGAAAACGCAGTTTCAGACCCAGACTGCTGAAAAACACTATTTGGGCCCCGGACAGCCTGAAAACGATAGCGACCCGTCAAACAGCCAAAAAAGACGATTCAGCCCCCGACTACGGAAAATCGCAGTTCTGGCCCAGAACATCCCGAAACTCGTGATTTTTCGTACAGCCAACCAGAAATCGCAGTTTCAGACCCAGACTGCTGATAATCACTATTTGGGCCCCGGACAGCCTGAAAACGACAGCGACCCGTCAGACAGCCAAAAATGACGATTCGGCCCCCGATTGCGGAAAATCGCAGTTCTGGCCCAGAACATCCCAAAACTCGTGATTTTTCGTACAGCCAACCAGAAATCGCAGTTTCGGACCCAGACAGCTAAAAATCACTATTTGGGCCCCGGAAATCCTGAAAACGACAGCGACCCGTCGGACAGCCAAAAATGACGATTCGGCCCCCGATAGCGGAAAATCGCAGTTCTGGCCCAGAACATCCCAAAACTCGTGATTTTTCGTACAGCCAACCAGAAATCGCAGTTTCGGACCAAGTCAGCTAAAAATCACTATTTGGGCCCCGGACAGCCAGAAAACGACAGCGACCCGTCGGACAGCCAAAAATGACGATTCGGCCCCCGATAGCGGAAAATCGCAGTTCTGGCCCAGAACATCCCGAAACTCGTGATTTTTCGTACAGCCAACTAGAAATTGCAGTTTCGGACCCAGACAGCTAAAAAACACTATTTGGGCCCCGGACAGCCTGAAAACGATAGCGACCCGTCAAACAGCCAAAAAAGACGATTCAGCCCCCGACTACGGAAAATCGCAGTTCTGGCCCAGAACATCCCGAAACTCGTGATCTTTCTGACAGCCAACCTGAAAACGCAGTTTCAGACCCAGACTGCTGAAAATCACTATTTGGGCCCCGGACAGCCAGATAACGACAGCGACCCGTCAGACAGCCAAAAATGACGATTCGGCCCCCGATAGCGGAAAATCGCAGTTCTGGCCCACAACATCCCGAAACTCGTGATTTTTCGTACAGCCAACCAGAAATCGCAGTTTCGGACCAAGACAGCTAAAAATCACTATTTGGGCCCCGGACAGCCAGAAAACGACAGCGACCCGTCAGACAGCCAAAAAAGACGATTCGGCACCCGATAGCGGAAAATCGCAGTTCTGGCCCAGAACATCCCGAAACTCGTGATTTTTCGTACAGCCAACCAGAAATCGCAGTTTCGGACCCAGACAGCTAAAAAACACTATTTGGGCCCCGGACAGCCTGAAAAAGATAGCGACCCGTCAAACAGCCAAAAAAGACGATTCGGCCCCCGACTACGGAAAATCGCAGTTCTGGCCCAGAACATCCCGAAACTCGTGATTTTTCGTACAGCCAACCAGAAATCGCAGTTTAGGACCCAGACAGCTAAAAAACACTATTTGGGCCCCGGACAGCCTGAAAACGATAGCGACCCGTCAAACAGCCAAAAAAGACGATTCAGCCCCCGACTACGGAAAATCGCAGTTCTGGCCCAGAACATCCCGAAACTCGTGATTTTTCGTACAGCCAACCAGAAATCGCAGTTCCGGACCAAGACAGCTAAAAATCACTATTTGGGCCCCGGACAGCCAGAAAACGACAGCGACCCGTCAGACAGCCAAAAATGACGATTCGGCCCCCGATAGCGGAAAATCGCAGTTCTGGCCCAGAACATCCCGAAACTCGTGATTTTTCGTACAGCCAACCAGAAATCGCAGTTTCGGACCCAGACAGCTAAAAAACACTATTTGGGCCCCGGACAACCTGAAAACGATAGCGACCCGTCAAACAGCCAAAAAAGATGATTCAGCCCCCGATAGCGGAAAATCGCAGTTCTGGCCCAGAACATCCCGAAACTCGTGATTTTTCGTACAGCCAACCAGAAATCGCAGTTTCGGACCCAGACAGCTAAAAAACACTATTTGGGCCCCGGACTGCCTGAAAACGACAGCGACCCGTTTAACAGCCAAAAAAGACGATTCAGCCCCCGATAGCGAAAAATCGCAGTTCTGGCCCAGAACATCCCGAAACTCGTGATTTTTCGTACAGCCAACCAGAAATCGCAGTTTCGGACCCAGACAGCTAAAAAACACTATTTGGGCCCCGGACAGCCTGAAAACGACAGCGACCCGTTGAACAGCCAAAAAAGACGATTCAGCCCCTGATAGCGAAAAATCGCAGTTCTGGCCCAGAACATCCCGAAACTCGTGATCTTTCTGACAGCCAACCTGAAATCGCAGTTTCGGACCAAGACAGCTAAAAATCACTATTTGGGCCCCGGACAGCCAGAAAACGACAGCGACCCGTCAGACAGCCAAAAAAGACGATTCGGCACCTGATAGCGGAAAATCGCAGTTCTGGCCCAGAACATCCCGAAACTCGTGATTTTTCGTACAGCCAACCAGAAATCGCAGTTTCGGACCCAGACAGCTAAAAAACACTATTTGGGCCCCGGACAGCCTGAAAAAGATAGCGACCCGTCAAACAGCCAAAAATGACGATTCGGCCCCCGACTACGGAAAATCGCAGTTCTGGCCCAGAACATCCCGAAACTCGTGATTTTTCGTACAGCCAACCAGAAATCGCAGTTTCGGACCCAGACAGCTAAAAATCACTATTTGGGCCCCGGAAATCCTGAAAACGACAGCGACCCGTCGGACAGCCAAAAATGACGATTCGGCCCCCGACTACGGAAAATCGCAGTTCTGGCCCAGAACATCCCGAAACTCGTGATTTTTCGTACAGCCAACCAGAAATCGCAGTTTAGGACCCAGACAGCTAAAAAACACTATTTGGGCCCCGGACAGCCTGAAAACGACAGCGACCCGTCGAACAGCCAAAAAAGACGATTCAGCCCCCGACTACGGAAAATCGCTGTTCTGGCCCAGAACATCCCGAAACTCGTGATTTTTCGTACAGCCAACCAGAAATCGCAGTTTCGGACCCAGACTGCTGATAATCACTATTTGGGCCCCGGACAGCCTGAAAACGACAGCGACCCGTCAGACAGCCAAAAATGACGATTCGGCCCCCGATTGCGGAAAATCGCAGTTCTGGCCCAGAACATCCCGAAACTCGTGATTTTTCGTACAGCCAACCAGAAATCGCAGTTTCGGACCCAGACAGCTAAAAATCACTATTTGGGCCTCGGAAATCCTGAAAACGACAGCGACCCGTCGGACAGCCAAAAATGACGATTCGGCCCCCGATAGCGGAAAATCGCAGTTCTGGCCCAGAACATCCCAAAACTCGTGATTTTTCGTACAGCCAACCAGAAATCGCAGTTTCGGACCAAGTCAGCTAAAAATCACTATTTGGGCCCCGGACAGCCAGAAAACGACAGCGACCCGTCAGACAGCCAAAAATGACGATTCGGCCCCCGACAACGGAAAATCGCAGTTCTGGCCCAGAACATCCCGAAACTCGTGATTTTTCGTACAGCCAACCAGAAATTGCAGTTTCGGACCCAGACAGCTAAAAAACACTATTTGGGCCCCGGACAGCCTGAAAACGATAGCGACCCGTCAAACAGCCAAAAAAGACGATTCAGCCCCCGACTACGGAAAATCGCAGTTCTGGCCCAGAACATCCCGAAACTCGTGATCTTTCTGACAGCCAACCTGAAAACGCAGTTTCAGACCCAGACTGCTGAAAATCACTATTTGGGCCCCGGACAGCCAGATAACGACAGCGACCCGTCAGACAGCCAAAAATGACGATTCGGCCCCCGGTAGCGGAAAATCGCAGTTCTGGCCCACAACATCCCGAAACTCGTGATTTTTCGTACAGCCAACCAGAAATCGCAGTTTCGGACCAAGACAGCTAAAAATCACTATTTGGGCCCCGGACAGCCAGAAAACGACAGCGACCCGTCAGACAGCCAAAAAAGACGATTCGGCACCCGATAGCGGAAAATCGCAGTTCTGGCCCAGAACATCCCGAAACTCGTGATTTTTCGTACAGCCAACCAGAAATCGCAGTTTCGGACCCAGACAGCTAAAAAACACTATTTGGGCCCCGGACAGCCTGAAAAAGATAGCGACCCGTCAAACAGCCAAAAAAGACGATTCGGCCCCCGACTACGGAAAATCGCAGTTCTGGCCCAGAACATCCCGAAACTCGTGATTTTTCGTACAGCCAACCAGAAATCGCAGTTTAGGACCCCGACAGCTAAAAAACACTATTTGGGCCCCGGACAGCCTGAAAACGATAGCGACCCGTCAAACAGCCAAAAAAGACGATTCAGCCCCCGACTACGGAAAATCGCAGTTCTGGCCCAGAACATCCCGAAACTCGTGATTTTTCGTACAGCCAACCAGAAATCGCAGTTCCGGACCAAGACAGCTAAAAATCACTATTTGGGCCCCGGACAGCCAGAAAACGACAGCGACCCGTCAGACAGCCAAAAATGACGATTCGGCCCCCGATAGCGGAAAATCGCAGTTCTGGCCCAGAACATCCCGAAACTCGTGATTTTTCGTACAGCCAACCAGAAATCGCAGTTTCGGACCCAGACAGCTAAAAAACACTATTTGGGCCCCGGACAACCTGAAAACGATAGCGACCCGTCAAACAGCCAAAAAAGATGATTCAGCCCCCGATAGCGGAAAATCGCAGTTCTGGCCCAGAACATCCCGAAACTCGTGATTTTTCGTACAGCCAACCAGAAATCGCAGTTTCGGACCCAGACAGCTAAAAAACACTATTTGGGCCCCGGACAGCCTGAAAACGACAGCGACCCGTCGAACAGCCAAAAAAGACGATTCAGCCCCCGATAGCGAAAAATCGCAGTTCTGGCCCAGAACATCCCGAAACTCGTGATTTTTCGTACAGCCAACCAGAAATCGCAGTTTCGGACCAAGACAGCTAAAAATCACTATTTGGGCCCCGGACAGCCAGAAAACGACAGCGACCCGTCAGACAGCCAAAAAAGACGATTCGGCACCCGATAGCGGAAAATCGCAGTTCTGGCCCAGAACATCCCGAAACTCGTGATTTTTCGTACAGCCAACCAGAAATCGCAGTTTCGGACCCAGACAGCTAAAAAACACTATTTGGGCCCCGGACAGCCTGAAAAAGATAGCGACCCGTCAAACAGCCAAAAAAGACGATTCGGCCCCCGACTACGGAAAATCGCAGTTCTGGCCCAGAACATCCCGAAACTCGTGATTTTTCGTACAGCCAACCAGAAATCGCAGTTTAGGACCCAGACAGCTAAAAAACACTATTTGGGCCCCGGACAGCCTGAAAACGATAGCGACCCGTCAAACAGCCAAAAAAGACGATTCAGCCCCCGACTACGGAAAATCGCAGTTCTGGCCCAGAACATCCCGAAACTCGTGATTTTTCGTACAGCCAACCAGAAATCGCAGTTTCGGACCCAGACAGCTAAAAATCACTATTTGGGCCCCGGAAATCCTGAAAACGACAGCGACCCGTCGGACAGCCAAAAATGACGATTCGGCCCCCGACTACGGAAAATCGCAGTTCTGGCCCAGAACATCCCGAAACTCGTGATTTTTCGTACAGCCAACCAGAAATCGCAGTTTAGGACCCAGACAGCTAAAAAACACTATTTGGGCCCCGGACAGCCTGAAAACGACAGCGACCCGTCGAACAGCCAAAAAAGACGATTCAGCCCCCGACTACGGAAAATCGCTGTTCTGGCCCAGAACATCCCGAAACTCGTGATTTTTCGTACAGCCAACCAGAAATCGCAGTTTCGGACCCAGACTGCTGATAATCACTATTTGGGCCCCGGACAGCCTGAAAACGACAGCGACCCGTCAGACAGCCAAAAATGACGATTCGGCCCCCGATTGCGGAAAATCGCAGTTCTGGCCCAGAACATCCCGAAACTCGTGATTTTTCGTACAGCCAACCAGAAATCGCAGTTTCGGACCCAGACAGCTAAAAATCACTATTTGGGCCTCGGAAATCCTGAAAACGACAGCGACCCGTCGGACAGCCAAAAATGACGATTCGGCCCCCGATAGCGGAAAATCGCAGTTCTGGCCCAGAACATCCCAAAACTCGTGATTTTTCGTACAGCCAACCAGAAATCGCAGTTTCGGACCAAGTCAGCTAAAAATCACTATTTGGGCCCCGGACAGCCAGAAAACGACAGCGACCCGTCAGACAGCCAAAAATGACGATTCGGCCCCCGACAACGGAAAATCGCAGTTCTGGCCCAGAACATCCCGAAACTCGTGATTTTTCGTACAGCCAACCAGAAATTGCAGTTTCGGACCCAGACAGCTAAAAAACACTATTTGGGCCCCGGACAGCCTGAAAACGATAGCGACCCGTCAAACAGCCAAAAAAGACGATTCAGCCCCCGACTACGGAAAATCGCAGTTCTGGCCCAGAACATCCCGAAACTCGTGATCTTTCTGACAGCCAACCTGAAAACGCAGTTTCAGACCCAGACTGCTGAAAATCACTATTTGGGCCCCGGACAGCCAGATAACGACAGCGACCCGTCAGACAGCCAAAAATGACGATTCGGCCCCCGGTAGCGGAAAATCGCAGTTCTGGCCCACAACATCCCGAAACTCGTGATTTTTCGTACAGCCAACCAGAAATCGCAGTTTCGGACCAAGACAGCTAAAAATCACTATTTGGGCCCCGGACGGCCAGAAAACGACAGCGACCCGTCAGACAGCCAAAAAAGACGATTCGGCACCCGATAGCGGAAAATCGCAGTTCTGGCCCAGAACATCCCGAAACTCGTGATTTTTCGTACAGCCAACCAGAAATCGCAGTTTCGGACCCAGACAGCTAAAAAACACTATTTGGGCCCCGGACAGCCTGAAAAAGATAGCGACCCGTCAAACAGCCAAAAAAGACGATTCGGCCCCCGACTACGGAAAATCGCAGTTCTGGCCCAGAACATCCCGAAACTCGTGATTTTTCGTACAGCCAACCAGAAATCGCAGTTTAGGACCCAGACAGCTAAAAAACACTATTTGGGCCCCGGACAGCCTGAAAACGATAGCGACCCGTCAAACAGCCAAAAAAGACGATTCAGCCCCCGACTACGGAAAATCGCAGTTCTGGCCCAGAACATCCCGAAACTCGTGATTTTTCGTACAGCCAACCAGAAATCGCAGTTCCGGACCAAGACAGCTAAAAATCACTATTTGGGCCCCGGACAGCCAGAAAACGACAGCGACCCGTCAGACAGCCAAAAATGACGATTCGGCCCCCGATAGCGGAAAATCGCAGTTCTGGCCCAGAACATCCCGAAACTCGTGATTTTTCGTACAGCCAACCAGAAATCGCAGTTTCGGACCCAGACAGCTAAAAAACACTATTTGGGCCCCGGACAACCTGAAAACGATAGCGACCCGTCAAACAGCCAAAAAAGATGATTCAGCCCCCGATAGCGGAAAATCGCAGTTCTGGCCCAGAACATCCCGAAACTCGTGATTTTTCGTACAGCCAACCAGAAATCGCAGTTTCGGACCCAGACAGCTAAAAAACACTATTTGGGCCCCGGACAGCCTGAAAACGACAGCGACCCGTCGAACAGCCAAAAAAGACGATTCAGCCCCCGATAGCGAAAAATCGCAGTTCTGGCCCAGAACATCCCGAAACTCGTGATTTTTCGTACAGCCAACCAGAAATCGCAGTTTCGGACCAAGACAGCTAAAAATCACTATTTGGGCCCCGGACAGCCAGAAAACGACAGCGACCCGTCAGACAGCCAAAAAAGACGATTCGGCACCCGATAGCGGAAAATCGCAGTTCTGGCCCAGAACATCCCGAAACTCGTGATTTTTCGTACAGCCAACCAGAAATCGCAGTTTCGGACCCAGACAGCTAAAAAACACTATTTGGGCCCCGGACAGCCTGAAAAAGATAGCGACCCGTCAAACAGCCAAAAAAGACGATTCGGCCCCCGACTACGGAAAATCGCAGTTCTGGCCCAGAACATCCCGAAACTCGTGATTTTTCGTACAGCCAACCAGAAATCGCAGTTTAGGACCCAGACAGCTAAAAAACACTATTTGGGCCCCGGACAGCCTGAAAACGATAGCGACCCGTCAAACAGCCAAAAAAGACGATTCAGCCCCCGACTACGGAAAATCGCAGTTCTGGCCCAGAACATCCCGAAACTCGTGATTTTTCGTACAGCCAACCAGAAATCGCAGTTCCGGACCAAGACAGCTAAAAATCACTATTTGGGCCCCGGACAGCCAGAAAACGACAGCGACCCGTCAGACAGCCAAAAATGACGATTCGGCCCCCGATAGCGGAAAATCGCAGTTCTGGCCCAGAACATCCCGAAACTCGTGATTTTTCGTACAGCCAACCAGAAATCGCAGTTTCGGACCCAGACAGCTAAAAAACACTATTTGGGCCCCGGACAACCTGAAAACGATAGCGACCCGTCAAACAGCCAAAAAAGATGATTCAGCCCCCGATAGCGGAAAATCGCAGTTCTGGCCCAGAACATCCCGAAACTCGTGATTTTTCGTACAGCCAACCAGAAATCGCAGTTTCGGACCCAGACAGCTAAAAAACACTATTTGGGCCCCGGACAGCCTGAAAACGACAGCGACCCGTCGAACAGCCAAAAAAGACGATTCAGCCCCCGATAGCGAAAAATCGCAGTTCTGGCCCAGAACATCCCGAAACTCGTGATTTTTCGTACAGCCAACCAGAAATCGCAGTTTCGGACCAAGACAGCTAAAAATCACTATTTGGGCCCCGGACAGCCAGAAAACGACAGCGACCCGTCAGACAGCCAAAAAAGACGATTCGGCACCCGATAGCGGAAAATCGCAGTTCTGGCCCAGAACATCCCGAAACTCGTGATTTTTCGTACAGCCAACCAGAAATCGCAGTTTCGGACCCAGACAGCTAAAAAACACTATTTGGGCCCCGGACAGCCTGAAAACGACAGCGACCCGTTGAACAGCCAAAAAAGACGATTCAGCCCCTGATAGCGAAAAATCGCAGTTCTGGCCCAGAACATCCCGAAACTCGTGATTTTTCGTACAGCCAACCAGAAATCGCAGTTTCGGACCCAGACAGCTAAAAAACACTATTTGGGCCCCGGACAACCTGAAAACGATAGCGACCCGTCAAACAGCCAAAAAAGATGATTCAGCCCCCGATAGCGGAAAATCGCAGTTCTGGCCCAGAACATCCCGAAACTCGTGATTTTTCGTACAGCCAACCAGAAATCGCAGTTTCGGACCCAGACAGCTAAAAAACACTATTTGGGCCCCGGACTGCCTGAAAACGACAGCGACCCGTCGAACAGCCAAAAAAGACGATTCAGCCCCCGATAGCGAAAAATCGCAGTTCTGGCCCAGAACATCCCGAAACTCGTGATTTTTCGTACAGCCAACCAGAAATCGCAGTTTCGGACCCAGACAGCTAAAAAACACTATTTGGGCCCCGGACAGCCTGAAAACGACAGCGACCCGTTGAACAGCCAAAAAAGACGATTCAGCCCCTGATAGCGAAAAATCGCAGTTCTGGCCCAGAACATCCCGAAACTCGTGATCTTTCTGACAGCCAACCTGAAATCGCAGTTTCGGACCAAGACAGCTAAAAATCACTATTTGGGCCCCGGACAGCCAGAAAACGACAGCGACCCGTCAGACAGCCAAAAAAGACGATTCGGCACCTGATAGCGGAAAATCGCAGTTCTGGCCCAGAACATCCCGAAACTCGTGATTTTTCGTACAGCCAACCAGAAATCGCAGTTTCGGACCCAGACAGCTAAAAAACACTATTTGGGCCCCGGACAGCCTGAAAAAGATAGCGACCCGTCAAACAGCCAAAAATGACGATTCGGCCCCCGACTACGGAAAATCGCAGTTCTGGCCCAGAACATCCCGAAACTCGTGATTTTTCGTACAGCCAACCAGAAATCGCAGTTTCGGACCCAGACAGCTAAAAATCACTATTTGGGCCCCGGAAATCCTGAAAACGACAGCGACCCGTCGGACAGCCAAAAATGACGATTCGGCCCCCGACTACGGAAAATCGCAGTTCTGGCCCAGAACATCCCGAAACTCGTGATTTTTCGTACAGCCAACCAGAAATCGCAGTTTAGGACCCAGACAGCTAAAAAACACTATTTGGGCCCCGGACAGCCTGAAAACGACAGCGACCCGTCGAACAGCCAAAAAAGACGATTCAGCCCCCGACTACGGAAAATCGCTGTTCTGGCCCAGAACATCCCGAAACTCGTGATTTTTCGTACAGCCAACCAGAAATCGCAGTTTCGGACCCAGACTGCTGATAATCACTATTTGGGCCCCGGACAGCCTGAAAACGACAGCGACCCGTCAGACAGCCAAAAATGACGATTCGGCCCCCGATTGCGGAAAATCGCAGTTCTGGCCCAGAACATCCCGAAACTCGTGATTTTTCGTACAGCCAACCAGAAATCGCAGTTTCGGACCCAGACAGCTAAAAATCACTATTTGGGCCTCGGAAATCCTGAAAACGACAGCGACCCGTCGGACAGCCAAAAATGACGATTCGGCCCCCGATAGCGGAAAATCGCAGTTCTGGCCCAGAACATCCCAAAACTCGTGATTTTTCGTACAGCCAACCAGAAATCGCAGTTTCGGACCAAGTCAGCTAAAAATCACTATTTGGGCCCCGGACAGCCAGAAAACGACAGCGACCCGTCAGACAGCCAAAAATGACGATTCGGCCCCCGACAACGGAAAATCGCAGTTCTGGCCCAGAACATCCCGAAACTCGTGATTTTTCGTACAGCCAACCAGAAATCGCAGTTTCGGACCCAGACAGCTAAAAAACACTATTTGGGCCCCGGACAGCCTGAAAACGACAGCGACCCGTCGAACAGCCAAAAAAGACGATTCAGCCCCCGACTACGGAAAATCGCTGTTCTGGCCCAGAACATCCCGAAACTCGTGATTTTTCGTACAGCCAACCAGAAATCGCAGTTTCGGACCCAGACTGCTGATAATCACTATTTGGGCCCCGGACAGCCTGAAAACGACAGCGACCCGTCAGACAGCCAAAAATGACGATTCGGCCCCCGATAGCGGAAAATCGCAGTTCTGGCCCAGAACATCCCGAAACTCGTGATTTTTCGTACAGCCAACCAGAAATCGCAGTTTCGGACCCAGACAGCTAAAAAACACTATTTGGGCCCCGGACTGCCTGAAAACGACAGCGACCCGTCGAACAGCCAAAAAAGACGATTCAGCCCCCGATAGCGAAAAATCGCAGTTCTGGCCCAGAACATCCCGAAACTCGTGATTTTTCGTACAGCCAACCAGAAATCGCAGTTTCGGACCCAGACAGCTAAAAAACACTATTTGGGCCCCGGACAGCCTGAAAACGACAGCGACCCGTTGAACAGCCAAAAAAGACGATTCAGCCCCTGATAGCGAAAAATCGCAGTTCTGGCCCAGAACATCCCGAAACTCGTGATCTTTCTGACAGCCAACCTGAAATCGCAGTTTCGGACCAAGACAGCTAAAAATCACTATTTGGGCCCCGGACAGCCAGAAAACGACAGCGACCCGTCAGACAGCCAAAAAAGACGATTCGGCACCTGATAGCGGAAAATCGCAGTTCTGGCCCAGAACATCCCGAAACTCGTGATTTTTCGTACAGCCAACCAGAAATCGCAGTTTCGGACCCAGACAGCTAAAAAACACTATTTGGGCCCCGGACAGCCTGAAAAAGATAGCGACCCGTCAAACAGCCAAAAATGACGATTCGGCCCCCGACTACGGAAAATCGCAGTTCTGGCCCAGAACATCCCGAAACTCGTGATTTTTCGTACAGCCAACCAGAAATCGCAGTTTCGGACCCAGACAGCTAAAAATCACTATTTGGGCCCCGGAAATCCTGAAAACGACAGCGACCCGTCGGACAGCCAAAAATGACGATTCGGCCCCCGACTACGGAAAATCGCAGTTCTGGCCCAGAACATCCCGAAACTCGTGATTTTTCGTACAGCCAACCAGAAATCGCAGTTTAGGACCCAGACAGCTAAAAAACACTATTTGGGCCCCGGACAGCCTGAAAACGACAGCGACCCGTCGAACAGCCAAAAAAGACGATTCAGCCCCCGACTACGGAAAATCGCTGTTCTGGCCCAGAACATCCCGAAACTCGTGATTTTTCGTACAGCCAACCAGAAATCGCAGTTTCGGACCCAGACTGCTGATAATCACTATTTGGGCCCCGGACAGCCTGAAAACGACAGCGACCCGTCAGACAGCCAAAAATGACGATTCGGCCCCCGATTGCGGAAAATCGCAGTTCTGGCCCAGAACATCCCGAAACTCGTGATTTTTCGTACAGCCAACCAGAAATCGCAGTTTCGGACCCAGACAGCTAAAAATCACTATTTGGGCCTCGGAAATCCTGAAAACGACAGCGACCCGTCGGACAGCCAAAAATGACGATTCGGCCCCCGATAGCGGAAAATCGCAGTTCTGGCCCAGAACATCCCAAAACTCGTGATTTTTCGTACAGCCAACCAGAAATCGCAGTTTCGGACCAAGTCAGCTAAAAATCACTATTTGGGCCCCGGACAGCCAGAAAACGACAGCGACCCGTCAGACAGCCAAAAATGACGATTCGGCCCCCGACAACGGAAAATCGCAGTTCTGGCCCAGAACATCCCGAAACTCGTGATTTTTCGTACAGCCAACCAGAAATTGCAGTTTCGGACCCAGACAGCTAAAAAACACTATTTGGGCCCCGGACAGCCTGAAAACGATAGCGACCCGTCAAACAGCCAAAAAAGACGATTCAGCCCCCGACTACGGAAAATCGCAGTTCTGGCCAAGAACATCCCGAAACTCGTGATCTTTCTGACAGCCAACCTGAAAACGCAGTTTCAGACCCAGACTGCTGAAAATCACTATTTGGGCCCCGGACAGCCAGATAACGACAGCGACCCGTCAGACAGCCAAAAATGACGATTCGGCCCCCGGTAGCGGAAAATCGCAGTTCTGGCCCACAACATCCCGAAACTCGTGATTTTTCGTACAGCCAACCAGAAATCGCAGTTTCGGACCAAGACAGCTAAAAATCACTATTTGGGCCCCGGACAGCCAGAAAACGACAGCGACCTTTCAGACAGCCAAAAAAGACGATTCGGCACCCGATAGCGGAAAATCGCAGTTCTGGCCCAGAACATCCCGAAACTCGTGATTTTTCGTACAGCCAACCAGAAATCGCAGTTTCGGACCCAGACAGCTAAAAAACACTATTTGGGCCCCGGACAGCCTGAAAAAGATAGCGACCCGTCAAACAGCCAAAAAAGACGATTCGGCCCCCGACTACGGAAAATCGCAGTTCTGGCCCAGAACATCCCGAAACTCGTGATTTTTCGTACAGCCAACCAGAAATCGCAGTTTAGGACCCAGACAGCTAAAAAACACTATTTGGGCCCCGGACAGCCTGAAAACGATAGCGACCCGTCAAACAGCCAAAAAAGACGATTCAGCCCCCGACTACGGAAAATCGCAGTTCTGGCCCAGAACATCCCGAAACTCGTGATTTTTCGTACAGCCAACCAGAAATCGCAGTTCCGGACCAAGACAGCTAAAAATCACTATTTGGGCCCCGGACAGCCAGAAAACGACAGCGACCCGTCAGACAGCCAAAAATGACGATTCGGCCCCCGATAGCGGAAAATCGCAGTTCTGGCCCAGAACATCCCGAAACTCGTGATTTTTCGTACAGCCAACCAGAAATCGCAGTTTCGGACCCAGACAGCTAAAAAACACTATTTGGGCCCCGGACAACCTGAAAACGATAGCGACCCGTCAAACAGCCAAAAAAGATGATTCAGCCCCCGATAGCGGAAAATCGCAGTTCTGGCCCAGAACATCCCGAAACTCGTGATTTTTCGTACAGCCAACCAGAAATCGCAGTTTCGGACCCAGACAGCTAAAAAACACTATTTGGGCCCCGGACAGCCTGAAAACGACAGCGACCCGTCGAACAGCCAAAAAAGACGATTCAGCCCCCGATAGCGAAAAATCGCAGTTCTGGCCCAGAACATCCCGAAACTCGTGATTTTTCGTACAGCCAACCAGAAATCGCAGTTTCGGACCAAGACAGCTAAAAATCACTATTTGGGCCCCGGACAGCCAGAAAACGACAGCGACCCGTCAGACAGCCAAAAAAGACGATTCGGCACCCGATAGCGGAAAATCGCAGTTCTGGCCCAGAACATCCCGAAACTCGTGATTTTTCGTACAGCCAACCAGAAATCGCAGTTTCGGACCCAGACAGCTAAAAAACACTATTTGGGCCCCGGACAGCCTGAAAAAGATAGCGACCCGTCAAACAGCCAAAAATGACGATTCGGCCCCCGACTACGGAAAATCGCAGTTCTGGCCCAGAACATCCCGAAACTCGTGATTTTTCGTACAGCCAACAAGAAATCGCAGTTTCGGACCCAGACAGCTAAAAATCACTATTTGGGCCCCGGAAATCCTGAAAACGACAGCGACCCGTCGGACAGCCAAAAATGACGATTCGGCCCCCGACTACGGAAAATCGCAGTTCTGGCCCAGAACATCCCGAAACTCGTGATTTTTCGTACAGCCAACCAGAAATCGCAGTTTAGGACCCAGACAGCTAAAAAACACTATTTGGGCCCCGGACAGCCTGAAAACGATAGCGACCCGTCAAACAGCCAAAAAAGACGATTCAGCCCCCGACTACGGAAAATCGCAGTTCTGGCCCAGAACATCCCGAAACTCGTGATTTTTCGTACAGCCAACCAGAAATCGCAGTTTCGGACCCAGACTGCTGATAATCACTATTTGGGCCCCGGACAGCCTGAAAACGACAGCGACCCGTCAGACAGCCAAAAATGACGATTCGGCCCCCGATTGCGGAAAATCGCAGTTCTGGCCCAGAACATCCCGAAACTCGTGATTTTTCGTACAGCCAACCAGAAATCGCAGTTTCGGTCCCAGACAGCTAAAAATCACTATTTGGGCCCCGGAAATCCTGAAAACGACAGCGACCCGTCGGACAGCCAAAAATGACGATTCGGCCCCCGATAGCGGAAAATCGCAGTTCTGGCCCAGAACATCCCAAAACTCGTGATTTTTCGTACAGCCAACCAGAAATCGCAGTTTCGGACCAAGTCAGCTAAAAATCACTATTTGGGCCCCGGACAGCCAGAAAACGACAGCGACCTGTCAGACAGCCAAAAATGACGATTCGGCCCCCGATAGCGGAAAATCGCAGTTCTGGCCCAGAACATCCCGAAACTCGTGATTTTTCGTACAGCCAACCAGAAATCGCAGTTTCGGACCCAGACAGCTAAAAAACACTATTTGGGCCCCGGACAACCTGAAAACGATAGCGACCCGTCAAACAGCCAAAAAAGATGATTCAGCCCCCGATAGCGGAAAATCGCAGTTCTGGCCCAGAACATCCCGAAACTCGTGATTTTTCGTACAGCCAACCAGAAATCGCAGTTTCGGACCCAGACAGCTAAAAAACACTATTTGGGCCCCGGACAGCCTGAAAACGACAGCGACCCGTCGAACAGCCAAAAAAGACGATTCAGCCCCCGATAGCGAAAAATCGCAGTTCTGGCCCAGAACATCCCGAAACTCGTGATTTTTCGTACAGCCAACCAGAAATCGCAGTTTCGGACCAAGACAGCTAAAAATCACTATTTGGGCCCCGGACAGCCAGAAAACGACAGCGACCCGTCAGACAGCCAAAAAAGACGATTCGGCACCCGATAGCGGAAAATCGCAGTTCTGGCCCAGAACATCCCGAAACTCGTGATTTTTCGTACAGCCAACCAGAAATCGCAGTTTCGGACCCAGACAGCTAAAAAACACTATTTGGGCCCCGGACAGCCTGAAAAAGATAGCGACCCGTCAAACAGCCAAAAATGACGATTCGGCCCCCGACTACGGAAAATCGCAGTTCTGGCCCAGAACATCCCGAAACTCGTGATTTTTCGTACAGCCAACAAGAAATCGCAGTTTCGGACCCAGACAGCTAAAAATCACTATTTGGGCCCCGGAAATCCTGAAAACGACAGCGACCCGTCGGACAGCCAAAAATGACGATTCGGCCCCCGACTACGGAAAATCGCAGTTCTGGCCCAGAACATCCCGAAACTCGTGATTTTTCGTACAGCCAACCAGAAATCGCAGTTTAGGACCCAGACAGCTAAAAAACACTATTTGGGCCCCGGACAGCCTGAAAACGATAGCGACCCGTCAAACAGCCAAAAAAGACGATTCAGCCCCCGACTACGGAAAATCGCAGTTCTGGCCCAGAACATCCCGAAACTCGTGATTTTTCGTACAGCCAACCAGAAATCGCAGTTTCGGACCCAGACTGCTGATAATCACTATTTGGGCCCCGGACAGCCTGAAAACGACAGCGACCCGTCAGACAGCCAAAAATGACGATTCGGCCCCCGATTGCGGAAAATCGCAGTTCTGGCCCAGAACATCCCGAAACTCGTGATTTTTCGTACAGCCAACCAGAAATCGCAGTTTCGGTCCCAGACAGCTAAAAATCACTATTTGGGCCCCGGAAATCCTGAAAACGACAGCGACCCGTCGGACAGCCAAAAATGACGATTCGGCCCCCGATAGCGGAAAATCGCAGTTCTGGCCCAGAACATCCCAAAACTCGTGATTTTTCGTACAGCCAACCAGAAATCGCAGTTTCGGACCAAGTCAGCTAAAAATCACTATTTGGGCCCCGGACAGCCAGAAAACGACAGCGACCTGTCAGACAGCCAAAAATGACGATTCGGCCCCCGACAACGGAAAATCGCAGTTCTGGCCCAGAACATCCCGAAACTCGTGATTTTTCGTACAGCCAACCAGAAATTGCAGTTTCGGACCCAGACAGCTAAAAAACACTATTTGGGCCCCGGACAGCCTGAAAACGATAGCGACCCGTCAAACAGCCAAAAAAGACGATTCAGCCCCCGACTACGGAAAATCGCAGTTCTGGCCCAGAACATCCCGAAACTCGTGATCTTTCTGACAGCCAACCTGAAAACGCAGTTTCAGACCCAGACTGCTGAAAATCACTATTTGGGCCCCGGACAGCCAGATAACGACAGCGACCCGTCAGACAGCCAAAAATGACGATTCGGCCCCCGATAGCGGAAAATCGCAGTTCTGGCCCACAACATCCCGAAACTCGTGATTTTTCGTACAGCCAACCAGAAATCGCAGTTTCGGACCCAGACAGCTAAAAATCACTATTTGGGCCCCGGACAGCCTGAAAACGACAGCGACCCGTCGGACAGCCAAAAATGACGATTCGGCCCCCGATAGCGAAAAATCGCAGTTCTGGCCCAGAACATCCCGAAACTCGTGATTTTTCGTACAGCCAACAAGAAATCGCAGTTTCGGACCCAGACAGCTAAAAATCACTATTTGGGCCCCGGAAATCCTGAAAACGACAGCGACCCGTCGGACAGCCAAAAATGACGATTCGGCCCCCGACTACGGAAAATCGCAGTTCTGGCCCAGAACATCCCGAAACTCGTGATTTTTCGTACAGCCAACCAGAAATCGCAGTTTAGGACCCAGACAGCTAAAAAACACTATTTGGGCCCCGGACAGCCTGAAAACGATAGCGACCCGTCAAACAGCCAAAAAAGACGATTCAGCCCCCGACTACGGAAAATCGCAGTTCTGGCCCAGAACATCCCGAAACTCGTGATTTTTCGTACAGCCAACCAGAAATCGCAGTTTCGGACCCAGACTGCTGATAATCACTATTTGGGCCCCGGACAGCCTGAAAACGACAGCGACCCGTCAGACAGCCAAAAATGACGATTCGGCCCCCGATTGCGGAAAATCGCAGTTCTGGCCCAGAACATCCCGAAACTCGTGATTTTTCGTACAGCCAACCAGAAATCGCAGTTTCGGTCCCAGACAGCTAAAAATCACTATTTGGGCCCCGGAAATCCTGAAAACGACAGCGACCCGTCGGACAGCCAAAAATGACGATTCGGCCCCCGATAGCGGAAAATCGCAGTTCTGGCCCAGAACATCCCAAAACTCGTGATTTTTCGTACAGCCAACCAGAAATCGCAGTTTCGGACCAAGTCAGCTAAAAATCACTATTTGGGCCCCGGACAGCCAGAAAACGACAGCGACCTGTCAGAAAGCCAAAAATGACGATTCGGCCCCCGACAACGGAAAATCGCAGTTCTGGCCCAGAACATCCCGAAACTCGTGATTTTTCGTACAGCCAACCAGAAATTGCAGTTTCGGACCCAGACAGCTAAAAAACACTATTTGGGCCCCGGACAGCCTGAAAACGATAGCGACCCGTCAAACAGCCAAAAAAGACGATTCAGCCCCCGACTACGGAAAATCGCAGTTCTGGCCCAGAACATCCCGAAACTCGTGATCTTTCTGACAGCCAACCTGAAAACGCAGTTTCAGACCCAGACTGCTGAAAATCACTATTTGGGCCCCGGACAGCCAGATAACGACAGCGACCCGTCAGACAGCCAAAAATGACGATTCGGCCCCCGATAGCGGAAAATCGCAGTTCTGGCCCACAACATCCCGAAACTCGTGATTTTTCGTACAGCCAACCAGAAATCGCAGTTTCGGACCCAGACAGCTAAAAATCACTATTTGGGCCCCGGACAGCCTGAAAACGACAGCGACCCGTCGGACAGCCAAAAATGACGATTCGGCCCCCGATAGCGAAAAATCGCAGTTCTGGCCCAGAACATCCCGAAACTCGTGATTTTTCGTACAGCCAACAAGAAATCGCAGTTTCGGACCCAGACAGCTAAAAATCACTATTTGGGCCCCGGAAATCCTGAAAACGACAGCGACCCGTCGGACAGCCAAAAATGACGATTCGGCCCCCGACTACGGAAAATCGCAGTTCTGGCCCAGAACATCCCGAAACTCGTGATTTTTCGTACAGCCAACCAGAAATCGCAGTTTAGGACCCAGACAGCTAAAAAACACTATTTGGGCCCCGGACAGCCTGAAAACGATAGCGACCCGTCAAACAGCCAAAAAAGACGATTCAGCCCCCGACTACGGAAAATCGCAGTTCTGGCCCAGAACATCCCGAAACTCGTGATTTTTCGTACAGCCAACCAGAAATCGCAGTTTCGGACCCAGACTGCTGATAATCACTATTTGGGCCCCGGACAGCCTGAAAACGACAGCGACCCGTCAGACAGCCAAAAATGACGATTCGGCCCCCGATTGCGGAAAATCGCAGTTCTGGCCCAGAACATCCCGAAACTCGTGATTTTTCGTACAGCCAACCAGAAATCGCAGTTTCGGTCCCAGACAGCTAAAAATCACTATTTGGGCCCCGGAAATCCTGAAAACGACAGCGACCCGTCGGACAGCCAAAAATGACGATTCGGCCCCCGATAGCGGAAAATCGCAGTTCTGGCCCAGAACATCCCAAAACTCGTGATTTTTCGTACAGCCAACCAGAAATCGCAGTTTCGGACCAAGTCAGCTAAAAATCACTATTTGGGCCCCGGACAGCCAGAAAACGACAGCGACCTGTCAGACAGCCAAAAATGACGATTCGGCCCCCGACAACGGAAAATCGCAGTTCTGGCCCAGAACATCCCGAAACTCGTGATTTTTCGTACAGCCAACCAGAAATTGCAGTTTCGGACCCAGACAGCTAAAAAACACTATTTGGGCCCCGGACAGCCTGAAAACGATAGCGACCCGTCAAACAGCCAAAAAAGACGATTCAGCCCCCGACTACGGAAAATCGCAGTTCTGGCCCAGAACATCCCGAAACTCGTGATCTTTCTGACAGCCAACCTGAAAACGCAGTTTCAGACCCAGACTGCTGAAAATCACTATTTGGGCCCCGGACAGCCAGATAACGACAGCGACCCGTCAGACAGCCAAAAATGACGATTCGGCCCCCGATAGCGGAAAATCGCAGTTCTGGCCCACAACATCCCGAAACTCGTGATTTTTCGTACAGCCAACCAGAAATCGCAGTTTCGGACCCAGACAGCTAAAAATCACTATTTGGGCCCCGGACAGCCTGAAAACGACAGCGACCCGTCGGACAGCCAAAAATGACGATTCGGCCCCCGATAGCGAAAAATCGCAGTTCTGGCCCAGAACATCCCGAAACTCGTGATTTTTCGTACAGCCAACCAGAAATCGCAGTTTCGGACCCAGACAGCTAAAAATCACTATTTGGGCCCCGGACAGCCTGAGAACGACAGCGACCCGTCAAACAGCCAAAAAAGACGATTTAGCCCCCGACAGCGGAAAATCACCGTTCTGGCCCAGAACATCCCGAAACTCGTGATTTTTCAGACAGCCAACCAGAAATCGCAGTTTCGGACCCAGACAGCTGAAAATCACTATATGGGACCCGGGCAGCCTGAAAACGACAGCAACCAGTCAGACAGCAAAAAATGACGATTTGGCCCCCGACAGCAGAAAATTGCTGTTCTGGCCCAGAACATCCCGAAACTTGGGATTTTTCAGATAGCCAACCAGAAATCGCAGTTTCGGACCCAGGCAGCTGAAAATCACTATTTGGGCCCCGGACAGCCTGAAAAGGACAGCGACCCGTCGGACAGCCAAAAATGACGATTCGGCCCCCGATAGCGGAAAATCGCAGTTCTGGCCCAGAACATCCCGAAACTCTTGATTTTTCGGACAGCCAACCAGAAATTGCAGTTTCGGACCCAGACCGCTGGAAATCACTATATGGGCCCTGGACAGCCTGAAAACGACAGCGACTAGTCAGACAGCGGACAATGACGATTTGGCCCCCGACAGCGGAAAATCGCTGTTCTGGCCCAGGACATCCCGAAACTCGTGATTTTTCTGACAGGCAACCAGAAATCGCAGTTTCGGACCCAGACTGCTGAAAATCACTATTTGGGCCCCGGATAGCCTGAAAACGACAGCGACCCGTCGGACAGCCAAAAATAACGATTCGGCCCCCGTAAGCAAAAAATCGCCGTTCTGGCCCAGAACATCCCGAAAGTCGTGATTTTTCAGTTAGGCAACCAGAAGACGCAGTTTCGGACCCAGACAGCTGAAAATCACTATTTGGGCCCCGGGCAGCCTGAAAACGACAGCGACCCGTCAGACAGCCAAAAATGACGATTTGGCCCCCGACAGCGGAAAATCACCGTTCTGGCCCAGAACATCGCGAAACTCGTGATTTTTCAGACAGCCAACCAGAAATCGCAGTTTCGGACCCAGACAGCTGAAAATCACTATTTGGGCCCCGGACAGCCTGAAAACGACAGCGACCCGTCAGGCTGCCAAAAATCACGATTTGGCCCCCGACAGCGGAAAATCACCGTTCTGGCTCAGAACATCCCGAAACTCGTGATTTTTCAGATAGCCAACCAGAAATCGCAGTTTCGGACCCAGACAGCTGAAAATCACTATATGGGACCCGGACAGCCTGAAAACGACAGCGACCCGTCAGGCACCCAAAAATCACGATTTGGCCCCCGACAGCGGAAAATCACCGTTCTGGCCCAGAACATCCCGAAACTCGTGATTTTTCAGACAGCCAACCAGAAATCGCAGTTTCGGACCCAGACAGCTGAAAATCACTATATGGGACCCGGGCAGCCTGAAAACGACAGCCACCAGTCAGACAGCAA
Organism: Delonix regia; assembly: GCA_037074485.1. NCBI lineage: Eukaryota > Viridiplantae > Streptophyta > Magnoliopsida > Fabales > Fabaceae > Delonix > Delonix regia. The sequence goes on along the minus strand of CM073454.1, from coordinate 40,449,988 downwards.
AAAATGACGATTTGGCCCCCGACAGCAGAAAATTGCTGTTCTGGCCCAGAACATCCCGAAACTTGGGATTTTTCAGATAGCCAACCAGAAATCGCAGTTTCGGACCCAGGCAGCTGAAAATCACTATTTGGGCCCCGGACAGCCTGAAAAGGACAGCGACCCGTCGGACAGCCAAAAATGACGATTCGGCCCCCGATAGCGGAAAATCGCAGTTCTGGCCCAGAACATCCCGAAACTCTTGATTTTTCGGACAGCCAACCAGAAATTGCAGTTTCGGACCCAGACAGCTGGAAATCACTATATGGGCCCTGGACAGCCTGAAAACGACAGCGACTAGTCAGACAGCGGACAATGACGATTTGGCCCCCGACAGCGGAAAATCGCTGTTCTGGCCCAGGACATCCCGAAACTCGTGATTTTTCTGACAGGCAACCAGAAATCGCAGTTTCGGACCCAGACTGCTGAAAATCACTATTTGGGCCCCGGACAGCCTGAAAACGACAGCGACCCGTCGGACAGCCAAAAATAACGATTCGGCCCCCGTAAGCAAAAAATCGCCGTTCTGGCCCAGAACATCCCGAAAGTCGTGATTTTTCAGTTAGGCAACCAGAAGACGCAGTTTCGGACCCAGACAGCTGAAAATCACTATTTGGGCCCCGGGCAGCCTGAAAACGACAGCGACCCGTCAGACAGCCAAAAATGACGATTTGGCCCCCGACAGCGGAAAATCACCGTTCTGGCCCAGAACATCGCGAAACTCGTGATTTTTCAGACAGCCAACCAGAAATCGTAGTTTCGGACCCAGACAGCTGAAAATCACTATTTGGGCCCCGGACAGCCTGAAAACGACAGCGACCCGTCAGGCTGCCAAAAATCACGATTTGGCCCCCGACAGCGGAAAATCACCGTTCTGGCTCAGAACATCCCGAAACTCGTGATTTTTCAGACAACCAACCAGAAATCGCAGTTTCGGACCCAGACAGCTGAAAATCACTATATGGGACCCGGACAGCCTGAAAACGACAGCGACCCGTCAGGCACCCAAAAATCACGATTTGGCCCCCGACAGCGGAAAATCACCGTTCTGGCCCAGAACATCCCGAAACTCGTGATTTTTCAGACAGCCAACCAGAAATCGCAGTTTCGGACCCAGACAGCTGAAAATCACTATATGGGACCCGGGCAACCTGAAAACGACAGCAACCAGTCAGACAGCAAAAAATGACGATTTGGCCCCCGACAGCAGAAAATTGCTGTTCTGGCCCAGAACATCCCGAAACTTGGGATTTTTCAGATAGCCAACCAGAAATCGCAGTTTCGGACCCAGGCAGCTGAAAATCACTATTTGGGCCCCGGACAGCCTGAAAAGGACAGCGACCCGTCGGACAGCCAAAAATGACGATTCGGCCCCCGATAGCGGAAAATCGCAGTTCTGGCCCAGAACATCCCGAAACTCTTGATTTTTCGGACAGCCAACCAGAAATTGCAGTTTCGGACCCAGACAGCTGGAAATCACTATATGGGCCCTGGACAGCCTGAAAACGACAGCGACTAGTCAGACAGCGGACAATGACGATTTGGCCCCCGACAGCGGAAAATCGCTGTTCTGGCCCAGGACATCTCGAAACTCGTGATTTTTCTGACAGGCAACCAGAAATCGCAGTTTCGGACCCAGACTGCTGAAAATCACTATTTGGGCCCCGGACAGCCTGAAAACGACAGCGACCCGTCGGACAGCCAAAAATAACGATTCGGCCCCCGTAAGCAAAAAATCGCCGTTCTGGCCCAGAACATCCCGAAAGTCGTGATTTTTCAGTTAGGCAACCAGAAGACGCAGTTTCGGACCCAGACAGCTGAAAATCACTATTTGGGCCCCGGGCAGCCTGAAAACGACAGCGACCCGTCAGACAGCCAAAAATGACGATTTGGCCCCCGACAGCGGAAAATCACCGTTCTGGCCCAGAACATCGCGAAACTCGTGATTTTTCAGACAGCCAACCAGAAATCGCAGTTTCGGACCCAGACAGCTGAAAATCACTATTTGGGCCCCGGACAGCCTGAAAACGACAGCGACCCGTCAGGCTGCCAAAAATCACGATTTGGCCCCCGACAGCGGAAAATCACCGTTCTGGCTCAGAACATCCCGAAACTCGTGATTTTTCAGACAGCCAACCAGAAATCGCAGTTTCGGACCCAGACAGCTGAAAATCACTATATGGGACCCGGACAGCCTGAAAACGACAGCGACCCGTCAGGCACCCAAAAATCACGATTTTGCCCCCGACAGCGGAAAATCACCGTTCTGCCCCAGACCATCCCGAAACTCGTGATTTTTCAGACAGCCAACCAGAAATCGCAGTTTCGGACCCAGACAGCTGAAAATCACTATTTGGGCCCCGGACAGCCTGAAAACGACAGCGACCCGTCGGACAGCCAAAAATGACGATTCGGCCCCGATAGCGGAAAATCGCAGTTCTGGCCCAGAACATCCCGAAACTCGTGATTTTTCAGACAGCCAACCAGAAATCGCAGTTTCGGACCCAGACAGCTGAAAATCACTATATGGGACCCGGACAGCCTGAAAACGACAGCGACCCGTCAGGCACCCAAAAATCACGATTTGGCCCCCGACAGCGGAAAATCACCGTTCTGGCCCAGAACATCCCGAAACTCGTGATTTTTCAGACAGCCAACCAGAAATCGCAGTTTCGGACCCAGACAGCTGAAAATCACTATATGGGACCCGGGCAACCTGAAAACGACAGCAACCAGTCAGACAGCAAAAAATGACGATTTGGCCCCCGACAGCAGAAAATTGCTGTTCTGGCCCAGAACATCCCGAAACTTGGGATTTTTCAGATAGCCAACCAGAAATCGCAGTTTCGGACCCAGGCAGCTGAAAATCACTATTTGGGCCCCGGACAGCCTGAAAAGGACAGCGACCCGTCGGACAGCCAAAAATGACGATTCGGCCCCCGATAGCGGAAAATCGCAGTTCTGGCCCAGAACATCCCGAAACTCTTGATTTTTCGGACAGCCAACCAGAAATTGCAGTTTCGGACCCAGACAGCTGGAAATCACTATATGGGCCCTGGACAGCCTGAAAACGACAGCGACTAGTCAGACAGCGGACAATGACGATTTGGCCCCCGACAGCGGAAAATCGCTGTTCTGGCCCAGGACATCCCGAAACTCGTGATTTTTCTGACAGGCAACCAGAAATCGCAGTTTCGGACCCAGACTGCTGAAAATCACTATTTGGGCCCCGGACAGCCTGAAAACGACAGCGACCCGTCGGACAGCCAAAAATAACGATTCGGCCCCCGTAAGCAAAAAATCGCCGTTCTGGCCCAGAACATCCCGAAAGTCGTGATTTTTCAGTTAGGCAACCAGAAGACGCAGTTTCGGACCCAGACAGCTGAAAATCACTATTTGGGCCCCGGGCAGCCTGAAAACGACAGCGACCCGTCAGACAGCCAAAAATGACGATTTGGCCCCCGACAGCGGAAAATCACCGTTCTGGCCCAGAACATCGCGAAACTCGTGATTTTTCAGACAGCCAACCAGAAATCGCAGTTTCGGACCCAGACAGCTGAAAATCACTATTTGGGCCCCGGACAGCCTGAAAACGACAGCGACCCGTCAGGCTGCCAAAAATCACGATTTGGCCCCCGACAGCGGAAAATCACCGTTCTGGCTCAGAACATCCCGAAACTCGTGATTTTTCAGACAGCCAACCAGAAATCGCAGTTTCGGACCCAGACAGCTGAAAATCACTATGTGGGACCCGGACAGCCTGAAAACGACAGCGACCCGTCAGGCACCCAAAAATCACGATTTTGCCCCCGACAGCGGAAAATCACCGTTCTGCCCCAGACCATCCCGAAACTCGTGATTTTTCAGACAGCCAACCAGAAATCGCAGTTTCGGACCCAGACAGCTGAAAATCACTATTTGGGCCCCGGACAGCCTGAAAACGACAGCGACCCGTCGGACAGCCAAAAATGACGATTCGGCCCCGATAGCGGAAAATCGCAGTTCTGGCCCAGAACATCCCGAAACTCGTGATTTTTCAGACAGCCAACCAGAAATCGCAGATTCGGACCCAGACAGCTGAAAATCACTATTTGGGCCCCGGACAGCCTGAAAAGGACAGCGACCCGTCAGGCACCCAAAAATCACGATTTGGCCCCCGATAGCGGAAAATCGCAGTTCTGGCCCAGAACATCCCGAAACTCGTGATTTTTCAGACAGCCAACCAGAAATCGCAGTTTCGGACCCAGACTGCTGAAAATCATTATTTGGGCCCCGGACAGCCTGAAAACGACAGCAACCAGTCAGACAGCGTAAAATGACGATTTGGCCCCCGACAGCAGAAAATTGCTGTTCTGGCCCAGAACATCCTGAAACTTGGGATTTTTCAGATAGCGAACCAGAAATCCCAGTTTCGGACCCAGGCCGCTGAAAATCACTATTTGGGCCCCGGACAGCCTGAAAAGGACAGCGACCCGTCGGACAGCCAAAAATGACGATTCGGCCCCGATAGCGGAAAATCGCAGTTCTGGCCTAGAACATCCCGAAACTCGTGATTTTTCAGACAGCCAACCAGAAATCGCAGTTTCGGACCCAGACAGCTGAAAATCACTATTTGGGCCCCGGACAGCCTGAAAACGACAGCGACCCGTCGGGCAGCCAAAAATCACGATTTGGCCCCCGACAGCGGAAAATCACCGTTCTGGCCCAGAACAACCCGAAACTCGTGATGTTTCAGACAGCCAAATAGAAATCGCAGTTTCGGACCCAGACTGCTGAAAATCACTATTTGGGCCCCGGACAGCCTGAAAACGACAGCAACCAGTCAGACAGCGGAAAATGACGATTTGGCCCCCGACAGCAGAAAATTGCTGTTCTGGCCCAGAACATCCTGAAACTTGGGATTTTTCAGATAGCGAACCAGAAATCCCAGTTTCGGACCCAGGCCGCTGAAAATCACTATTTGGGCCCCGGACAGCCTGAAAAGGACAGCGACCCGTCGGACAGCCAAAAATGACGATTCGGCCCCGATAGCGGAAAATCGCAGTTCTGGCCTAGAACATCCCGAAACTCGTGATTTTTCAGACAGCCAACCAGAAATCGCAGTTTCGGACCCAGACAGCTGAAAATCACTATTTGGGCCCCGGACAGCCTGAAAACGACAGCGACCCGTCGGGCAGCCAAAAATCACGATTTGGCCCCCGACAGCGGAAAATCACCGTTCTGGCCCAGAACAACCCGAAACTCGTGATGTTTCAGACAGCCAAACAGAAATCGCAGCTTCGGACCCAGACTGCTGAAAATCACTATTTGGGCCCCGGACAGCCTGAAAACGACAGCAACCAGTCAGACAGCGGAAAATGACGATTTGGCCCCCGACAGCAGAAAATTGCTGTTCTGGCCCAGAACATCCTGAAACTTGGGATTTTTCAGATAGCGAACCAGAAATCCCAGTTTCGGACCCAGGCCGCTGAAAATCACTATTTGGGCCCCGGACAGCCTGAAAAGGACAGCGACCCGTCGGACAGCCAAAAATGACGATTCGGCCCCGATAGCGGAAAATCGCAGTTCTGGCCTAGAACATCCCGAAACTCGTGATTTTTCAGACAGCCAACCAGAAATCGCAGTTTCGGACCCAGACAGCTGAAAATCACTATTTGGGCCCCGGACAGCCTGAAAACGACAGCGACCCGTCGGGCAGCCAAAAATCACGATTTGGCCCCCGACAGCGGAAAATCACCGTTCTGGCCCAGAACAACCCGAAACTCGTGATGTTTCAGACAGCCAAACAGAAATCGCAGCTTCGGACCCAGACTGCTGAAAATCACTATTTGGGCCCCGGACAGCCTGAAAACGACAGCAACCAGTCAGACAGCGGAAAATGACGATTTGGCCCCCGACAGCAGAAAATTGCTGTTCTGGCCCAGAACATCCTGAAACTTGGGATTTTTCAGATAGCGAACCAGAAATCCCAGTTTCGGACCCAGGCCGCTGAAAATCACTATTTGGGCCCCGGACAGCCTGAAAAGGACAGCGACCCGTCGGACAGCCAAAAATGACGATTCGGCCCCGATAGCGGAAAATCGCAGTTCTGGCCTAGAACATCCCGAAACTCGTGATTTTTCAGACAGCCAACCAGAAATCGCAGTTTCGGACCCAGACAGCTGAAAATCACTATTTGGGCCCCGGACAGCCTGAAAACGACAGCGACCCGTCGGGCAGCCAAAAATCACGATTTGGCCCCCGACAGCGGAAAATCACCGTTCTGGCCCAGAACAACCCGAAACTCGTGATGTTTCAGACAGCCAAACAGAAATCGCAGTTTCGGACCCAGACTGCTGAAAATCACTATTTGGGCCCCGGACAGCCTGAAAACGACAGCAACCAGTCAGACAGCGGAAAATGACGATTTGGCCCCCGACAGCAGAAAATTGCTGTTCTGGCCCAGAACATCCTGAAACTTGGGATTCTTCAGATAGCGAACCAGAAATCCCAGTTTCGGACCCAGGCCGCTGAAAATCACTATTTGGGCCCCGGACAGCCTGAAAAGGACAGCGACCCGTCGGACAGCCAAAAATGACGATTCGGCCCCGATAGCGGAAAATCGCAGTTCTGGCCTAGAACATCCCGAAACTCGTGATTTTTCAGACAGCCAACCAGAAATCGCAGTTTCGGACCCAGACAGCTGAAAATCACTATTTGGGCCCCGGACAGCCTGAAAACGACAGCGACCCGTCGGGCAGCCAAAAATCACGATTTGGCCCCCGACAGCGGAAAATCACCGTTCTGGCCCAGAACAACCCGAAACTCGTGATGTTTCAGACAGCCAAACAGAAATCGCAGTTTCGGACCCAGACAGCTGAAAATCAGTATTTGTGCCCCGGACAGCCTGAAAACGACAGCGACCCGTCAGGCACCCAAAAATCACGATTTGGCCCCCGACAGCGGAAAATCACCGTTCTGGCCCAGACCATCCCGAAACTCGTGATTTTTCAGACAGCCAACCAGAAATCGCAGTTTCGGACCCAGACTGCTGAAAATCATTATTTGGGCCCCGGACAGCCTGAAAACGACAGCAACCAGTCAGACAGCGTAAAATGACGATTTGGCCCCCGACAGCAGAAAATTGCTGTTCTGGCCCAGAACATCCTGAAACTTGGGATTTTTCAGATAGCGAACCAGAAATCCCAGTTTCGGACCCAGGCCGCTGAAAATCACTATTTGGGCCCCGGACAGCCTGAAAAGGACAGCGACCCGTCGGACAGCCAAAAATGACGATTCGGCCCCGATAGCGGAAAATCGCAGTTCTGGCCTAGAACATCCCGAAACTCGTGATTTTTCAGACAGCCAACCAGAAATCGCAGTTTCGGACCCAGACAGCTGAAAATCACTATTTGGGCCCCGGACAGCCTGAAAACGACAGCGACCCGTCGGGCAGCCAATAATCACGATTTGGCCCCCGACAGCGGAAAATCACCGTTCTGGCCCAGAACAACCCGAAACTCGTGATGTTTCAGACAGCCAAACAGAAATCGCAGTTTCGGACCCAGACTGCTGAAAATCACTATTTGGGCCCCGGACAGCCTGAAAACGACAGCAACCAGTCAGACAGCGGAAAATGACGATTTGGCCCCCGACAGCAGAAAATTGCTGTTCTGGCCCAGAACATCCTGAAACTTGGGATTTTTCATATAGCGAACCAGAAATCCCAGTTTCGGACCCAGGCCGCTGAAAATCACTATTTGGGCCCCGGACAGCCTGAAAAGGACAGCGACCCGTCGGACAGCCAAAAATGACGATTCGGCCCCGATAGCGGAAAATCGCAGTTCTGGCCTAGAACATCCCGAAACTCGTGATTTTTCAGACAGCCAACCAGAAATCGCAGTTTCGGACCCAGACAGCTGAAAATCACTATTTGGGCCCCGGACAGCCTGAAAACGACAGCGACCCGTCGGGCAGCCAAAAATCACGATTTGGGCCCCGACAGCGGAAAATCACCGTTCTGGCCCAGAACAACCCGAAACTCGTGATGTTTCAGACAGCCAAACAGAAATCGCAGTTTCGGACCCAGACAGCTGAAAATCAGTATTTGTGCCCCGGACAGCCTGAAAACGACAGCAACCAGTCAGACAGCGAAAAATGACGATTTGGCCCCCGACAGCAGAAAGTTGCTGTTCTAGCCCAGAACATCCCGAAACTTGGGATTTTTCAGATAGCCAACCAGAAATCGCAGTTTCGGACCCAGGCAGCTGAAAATCACTATTTGGGCCCCGGACAGCCTGAAAAGGACAGAGACCCGTCGGACAGCCAAAAATGACGATTCGGCCCCCGATAGCGGAAAATCGCAGTTCTGGCCCAGAACATCCCGAAACTCTTGATTTTTCGGACAGCCAACCAGAAATCGCAGTTTCGGACCCAGACAGCTGAAAATCACTATATGGGCCCTGGACAGCCTTAAAACGACAGCAACTAGTCAGACAGCGGACAATGACGATTTGGCCCCCGACAGCGGAAAATCGCTGTTTTGGCCCAGGACATCCCGAAACTCGTGATTTTTCTGTCAGGCAACCAGAAATCGCAGTTTCAGACCCAGACTGCTGAAAATCACTATTTGGGCCCCGGACAGCCTGAAAACGACAGCGACCCGTCAGACAGCCAAAAAAAAAGATTCGGCCCCCGTAAGCGAAAAATCGCTGTTCTGGCCCAGAACATCCCGAAAGTCGTGATTTTTCAGATAGCCAACTAGAAGACGCAGTCTCGGACCCAGACAGCTGAAAATCACTATTTGGGCTCCGGGCAGCCTGAAAACGACAGCGACCCGTCAGACAGCCAAAAATGACGATTTGGCCCCCGACAGCGAAAATCACCGTTCTGGCCCAGAACATCCCGAAACTCGTGATTTTTCAGACAGCCAACCAGAAATCGCAGTTTCGGACCCAGACTGCTGAAAATCACTATTTGGGCCCCGGACAGCCTGAAAACGACAGCAACCAGTCAGACAGCGTAAAATGACGATTTGGCCCCCGACAGCATAAAATTGCTGTTCTGGCCCAGAACATCCCGAAACTTGGGATTTTTCAGATAGCGAACCAGAAATCCCAGTTTCGGACCCAGGCCGCTGAAAATCACTATTTGGGCCCCGGACAGCCTGAAAAGGACAGCGACCCGTCGGACAGCCAAAAATGACGATTCGGCCCCCGATAGCGGAAAATCGCAGTTCTGGCCCAGAACATCCCGAAACTCTTGATTTTTCGGACAGCCAACCAGAAATCGCAGTTTCGGACCCAGACAGCTGAAAATCACTCTATGGGCCCTAGACAGCCTTAAAACGACAGCGACTAGTCAGACAGCGGACAATGACGATTTGGCCCCCGACAGCGAAAAATCGCTGTTCTGGCCCAGGACATCCTGAAACTCGTGATTTTTCTGACAGGCAACCAGAAATCGCAGTTTCGGACCCTGACTGCTGAAAATCACTTTTTGGGCCCCGGACAGCCTGAAAACGACAGCGACCCGTCAGACAGCCAAAAATAACGATTCGGCCCCCGTAAGCGAAAAATCGCTGTTCTGGCCCAGAACATCCCGAAAGTCGTGATTTTTCAGATAGCCAACCAGAAGACGCAGTTTCGGACCCAGACAGCTGAAAATCACTATTTGGGCCCCCGGCAGCCTGAAAACGACAGCGACCCGTCAGACAGCCAAAAATGACGATTTGGCCCCCGACAGCGGAAAATCACCGTTCTGGCCCAGAACATCCCGAAACTCGTGATTTTTCAGACAGCCAACCAGAAATCGCAGTTTCGGACCCAGAAAGCTGAAAATCACTATTTGGGCCCCGGACAGCCTGAAAACGACAACAACCAGTCAGACTGCCAAAAATGACGATTTGGCCCCCGTCAGCAAAAAGTAGCTGTTCTGGCCCAGAACATCCCGAAACTCGAGATTTTTCAGATAGCCAACCAGAAATCGCAGTTTCGGACCCAGACAGCTGAAAATCACTATTTGGGCCCCGGACAGCCTGAAAACGACAGCGACCCGTCAGGCAGCCAAAAATCACGATTTGGCCCCCGACAGCGGAAAATCACCGTTCTGGCCCAGAACATCCCGAAACTCGTGATTTTTCAGACAGCCAACCAGAAATCGCAGTTTCGGACCCAGACAGCTGAAAATCACTATATGGGACCCGGACAGCCGGAAAACGACAGCGACCCGTCAGGCAGCCAAAAATCACGATTTGGCCCCCGACAGCGGAAAATCACCGTTCTGGCCCAGACCATCCCGAAACTCGTGATTTTTCAGACAGCCAACCAGAAATCGCGGTTTCGGACCCAGACAGCTGAAAATCAGTATTTGGGCCCCGGACAGCCTGAAAACGACAGCAACAAGTCAGACAGCGAAAAATGACGATTTGGCCCCCGACAGCAGAAAATTGCTGTTCTGGCCCAGAACATCCCGAATCTTGGGATTTTTCAGATAGCCAGCCAGAAATCGCGGTTTCGGACCCAGGCAGCTGAAAATCACTATTTGGGCCCCGGACAGCCTGAAAAGGACAGCGACCCGTCGGACAGCCAAAAATGACGATTCGGCCCCGGATAGCGGAAAATCGCAGTTCTGGCCCAGAACATCCCGAAACTCTTGATTTTTCGGACAGCCAACCAGAAATCGCAGTTTCGGACCCAGAAACCTGAAAATCACTATTTGGGCCCCGGACAGCCTGAAAACCACAACAACCTGTCAGACTGCCAAAAATGACGATTTGGCCCCCGTCAGCAAAAAATAGCTGTTCTGGCCCAGAACATCCCGAAACTCGAGATTTTTCAGATAGCCAACCAGAAATCGCAGTTTCGGACCCAGACAGCTGAAAATCACTATTTGGGCCCCGGACAGCCTGAAAACGACAGCGACCCGTCAGGCAGCCAAAAATCACGATTTGGCCCCCGACAGCGGAAAATCACCGTTCTGGCCCAGAACATCCCGAAACTCGTGATTTTTCAGACAGCCAACCAGAAATCGCAGTTTCGGACCCAGACAGCTGAAAATCACTATATGGGACCCGGACAGCCTGAAAACGACAACGACCCGTCAGGCAGCCAAAAATCACGATTTGGCCCCCGACAGCGGAAAATCACCGTTCTGGCCCAGACCATCCCGAAACTCGTTATTTTTCAGACAGCCAACCAGAAATTGCAGTTTCGGACCCAGACAGCTGAAAATCACTATTTGGGCCCTGGACAGCCTGAAAACGACAGCGACTAGTCAGACAGCGGACAATGACGATTTGGCCCCCGACAGCGGAAAATCGCTGTTCTGGCCCAGGACATCCTGAAACTCGTGATTTTTCTGACAGGCAACCAGAAATCGCAGTTTCGGACCCAGACTGCTGAAAATCACTATTTGGGCCCCGGACAGCCTGAAAACGACAGCGACCTGTCGGACAGCCAAAAATAACGATTCGGCCCCGGATAGCGGAAAATCGCAGTTCTGGCCCAGAACATCCCGAAACTCTTGATTTTTCGGACAGCCAACCAGAAATCGCAGTTTCGGACCCAGACAGCTGAAAATCACTATATGGGACCCGGACAGCCTGAAAACGACAACGACCCGTCAGGCAGCCAAAAATCACGATTTGGCCCCCGACAGCGGAAAATCACCGTTCTGGCCCAGACCATCCCGAAACTCGTTATTTTTCAGACAGCCAACCAGAAAATGCAGTTTCGGACCCAGACAGCTGAAAATCACTATTTGGGCCCTGGACAGCCTGAAAACGACAGCGACTAGTCAGACAGCGGACAATGACGATTTGGCCCCCGACAGCGGAAAATCGCTGTTCTGGCCCAGGACATCCTGAAACTCGTGATTTTTCTGACAGGCAACCAGAAATCGCAGTTTCGGACCCAGACTGCTGAAAATCACTATTTGGGCCCCGGACAGCCTGAAAACGACAGCGACCTGTCGGACAGCCAAAAATAACGATTCGGCCCCGGATAGCGGAAAATCGCAGTTCTGGCCCAGAACATCCCGAAACTCTTGATTTTTCGGACAGCCAACCAGAAATCGCAGTTTCGGACCCAGAAACCTGAAAATCACTATTTGGGCCCCGGACAGCCTGAAAACCACAACAACCTGTCAGACTGCCAAAAATGACGATTTGGCCCCCGTCAGCAAAAAGTAGCTGTTCTGGCCCAGAACATCCCGAAACTCGAGATTTTTCAGATAGCCAACCAGAAATCGAAGTTTCGGACCCAGACAGCTGAAAATCACTATTTGGGCCCCGGACAGCCTGAAAACGACAGCGACCCGTCAGGCAGCCAAAAATGACGATTTGGCCCCCGTCAGCAAAAAATAGCTGTTCTGGCCCAGAACATCCCGAAACTCGAGATTTTTCAGATAGCCAACCAGAAATCGCAGTTTCGGACCCAGACAGCTGAAAATCACTATTTGGGCCCCGGACAGCCAGAAAACGACAGCGACCCGTCAGGCAGCCAAAAATCACGATTTGGCCCCCGACAGCGGAAAATCACCGTTCTGGCCCAGAACATCCCAAAACTCGTGATTTTTCAGACAGCCAACCAGAAATCGCAGTTTCGGACCCAGACAGCTGAAAATCACTATTTGGGCCCCGGACAGCCTGAAAACGACAGCAACAAGTCAGACAGCGAAAAATGACGATTTGGCCCCCGACAGCAGAAAATTGCTGTTCTGGCCCAGAACATCCCGAAACTTGGGATTTTTCAGATAGCCAACCAGAAATCGCAGTTTCGGACCCAGGCAGCTGAAAATCACTATTTGGGCCCCGGACAGCCTGAAAAGGACAGCGACCCGTCGGACAGCCAAAAATGACGATTCGGCCCCCGATAGCGGAAAATCGCAGTTCTGGCCCAGAACATCCCGAAACTCTTGATTTTTCGGACAGCCAACCAGAAATCGCAGTTTCGGACCCAGACAGCTGAAAATCACTATATGGGCCCTGGACAGCCTGAAAACGACAGCGACTAGTCAGACAGCGGACAATGACGATTTGGCCCCCGACAGCGGAAAATCGCTGTTCTGGCCCAGGACATCCTGAAACTCGTGATTTTTCTGACAGGCAACCAGAAATCGCAGTTTCGGACCCAGACTGCTGAAAATCACTATTTGGGCCCCGGACAGCCTGAAAACGACAGCGACCCGTCGGACAGCCAAAAATAACGATTCGGCCCCGTAAGCGAAAAATCGCTGTTCTGGCCCAGAACATCCCGAAACTCTTGATTTTTCGGACAGCCAACCAGAAATCGCAGTTTCGGACCCAGAAACCTGAAAATCACTATTTGGGCCCCGGACAGCCTGAAAACCACAACAACCTGTCAGACTGCCAAAAATGACGATTTGGCCCCCGTCAGCGGAAAATCACCGTTCTGGCCCAGAACATCCCGAAACTCGTGATTTTTCAGACAGCCAACCAGAAATCGCAGTTTCGGACCCAGAAAGCTGAAAATCACTATTTGGGCCCCGGACAGCCTGAAAACGACAACAACCAGTCAGACTGCCAAAAATGACGATTTGGCCCCCGTCAGCAAAAAATAGCTGTTCTGGCCCAGAACATCCCGAAACTCGAGATTTTTCAGATAGCCAACCAGAAATCAATGTTTCGGACCCAGACAGCTGAAAATCACTATTTGGGCCCCGGACAGCCTGAAAACGACAGCGACCCGTCAGGCAGCCAAAAATGACGATTTGGCCCCCGTCAGCAAAAAATAGCTGTTCTGGCCCAGAACATCCCGAAACTCGAGATTTTTCAGATAGCCAACCAGAAATCGCAGTTTCGGACCCAGACAGCTGAAAATCACTATTTGGGCCCCGGACAGCCAGAAAACGACAGCGACCCGTCAGGCAGCCAAAAATCACGATTTGGCCCCCGACAGCGGAAAATCACCGTTCTGGCCCAGAACATCCCAAAACTCGTGATTTTTCAGACAGCCAACCAGAAATCGCAGTTTCGGACCCAGACAGCTGAAAATCACTATTTGGGCCCCGGACAGCCTGAAAACGACAGCAACAAGTCAGACAGCGAAAAATGACGATTTGGCCCCCGACAGCAGAAAATTGCTGTTCTGGCCCAGAACATCCCGAAACTTGGGATTTTTCAGATAGCCAACCAGAAATCGCAGTTTCGGACCCAGGCAGCTGAAAATCACTATTTGGGCCCCGGACAGCCTGAAAAGGACAGCGACCCGTCGGACAGCCAAAAATGACGATTCGGCCCCCGATAGCGGAAAATCGCAGTTCTGGCCCAGAACATCCCGAAACTCTTGATTTTTCGGACAGCCAACCAGAAATCGCAGTTTCGGACCCAGACAGCTGAAAATCACTATATGGGCCCTGGACAGCCTGAAAACGACAGCGACTAGTCAGACAGCGGACAATGACGATTTGGCCCCCGACAGCGGAAAATCGCTGTTCTGGCCCAGGACATCCTGAAACTCGTGATTTTTCTGACAGGCAACCAGAAATCGCAGTTTCGGACCCAGACTGCTGAAAATCACTATTTGGGCCCCGGACAGCCTGAAAACGACAGCGACCCGTCGGACAGCCAAAAATAACGATTCGGCCCCGTAAGCGAAAAATCGCTGTTCTGGCCCAGAACATCCCGAAACTCTTGATTTTTCGGACAGCCAACCAGAAATCGCAGTTTCGGACCCAGAAACCTGAAAATCACTATTTGGGCCCCGGACAGCCTGAAAACCACAACAACCTGTCAGACTGCCAAAAATGACGATTTGGCCCCCGTCAGCGGAAAATCACCGTTCTGGCCCAGAACATTCCGAAACTCGTGATTTTTCAGACAGCCAACCAGAAATCGCAGTTTCGGACCCAGAAAGCTGAAAATCACTATTTGGGCCCCGGACAGCCTGAAAACGACAACAACCAGTCAGACTGCCAAAAATGACGATTTGGCCCCCGTCAGCAAAAAATAGCTGTTCTGGCCCAGAACATCCCGAAACTCGAGATTTTTCAGATAGCCAACCAGAAATCAAAGTTTCGGACCCAGACAGCTGAAAATCACTATTTGGGCCCCGGACAGCCTGAAAACGACAGCGACCCGTCAGGCAGCCAAAAATCACGATTTGGCCCCCGACAGCAGAAAATCTCCGTTCTGGCCCAGAACATCCCGAAACTCGTGATTTTTCAGACAGCCAACCAGAAATCGCAGTTTCGGACCCAGACAGCTGAAAATCACTATATGGGACCCGGAAAGCCTGAAAACGACAGCGACCCGTCAGACAGCCAAAAATCACGATTTGGCCCCCGACAGCAGAAAATCACCGTTCTGGCCCAGACCATCCCGAAACTCGTGATTTTTCAGACAGCCAACCAGAAATCGCAGTTTCGGACCCAGACAGCTGAAAATCACTATTTGGGCCATGGACAGCCTGAAAACGACAGCAACAAGTCAGACAGCGAAAAATGACGATTTGGCCCCCGACAGCAGAAAATTGCTGTTCTGGCCCAGAACATCCCGAAACTTGGGATTTTTCAGATAGCCAACCAGAAATCGCAGTTTCGGACCCAGGCAGCTGAAAATCACTATTTGGGCCCCGGACAGCCTGAAAAGGACAGCGACCCGTCGGACAGCCAAAAATGACGATTCGGCCCCGGATAGCGGAAAATCGCAGTTCTGGCCCAGAACATCCCGAAACTCTTGATTTTTCGGACAGCCAACTAGAAATCGCAGTTTCGGACCCAGACAGCTGAAAATCACTATATGGGCCCTGGACAGCCTGAAAACGACAGCGACCCGTCGGGCAGCCAAAAATCACGATTTGGCCCCCGACAGCGGAAAATCACCGTTCTGGCCCAGACCATCCCGAAACTCGTTATTTTTCAGACAGCCAACCAGAAATTGCAGTTTCGGACCCAGACAGCTGAAAATCACTATTTGGGCCCTGGACAGCCTGAAAACGACAGCGACTAGTCAGACAGCGGACAATGACGATTTGGCCCCCGACAGCGGAAAATCGCTGTTCTGGCCCAGGACATCCTGAAACTCGTGATTTTTCAGAGAGCCAACCAGAAATCGCAGTTTCGGACCCAGGCAGCTGAAAATCACTATTTGGGCCCCGGACAGCCTGAAAACGACAGCGACCCGTCAGAAAGCGAAAAATGATGATTTGGCCCCCGACAGCGGAAAATCGCTGTTCTGGCCCAGAACATCCCGAAACTCGTGATTTTTCAGACAGGCAACCAGAAATCGCAGTTTCGGACCCAGACAAATGAAAATCACTATTTGGGACCCGGACAGCCTGAAAACGACAGCGACCCGTCAGGCAGCCAAAAATCACGATTTGGCCCCCGACAGCGGAAAATCACCGTTCTGGCCCAGAACATCCCGAAACTCGTGATTTTTCAGACAGCCAACCAGAAATCGCAGTTTCGGACCCAGAAAGCTGAAAATCACTATTTGGGCCCCGGACAGCCTGAAAACGACAACAACCAGTCAGACTGCCAAAAATGACGATTTGGCCCCCGTCAGCAAAAAATAGCTGTTCTGGCCCAGAACATCCCGAAACTCGGGATTTTTCAGATAGCCAACCAGAAATCGCAGTTTCGGACCCAGACAGCTGAAAATCACTATTTGGGCCCCGGACAGCCTGAAAACGACAGCGACCCGTCAGACAGCCAAAAATGACGATTTGGCCCCTGACAGCGGAAAATCGCTGTTCTGGCCCAGAACATCCCGAAACTCGTGATTTTTCAGACAGGCAACCAGAAATCGCAGTTTCGGACCCAGACAGCTGAAAATCACTATTTGGGACCCGGACAACATGAAAACGACAGCGACCCGTCAGGCAGCCAAAAATGACGATTTGGCCCCCGACAGCGGAAAATCACCGTTCTGGCCCAGAACATCCCGAAACTCGGGATTTTTCAGATAGCCAACCAGAAATCGCAGTTTCGGACCCAGGCAGCTGAAAATCACTATTTGGGCCCCGGACAGCCTGAAAACGACAGCGACCCGTCAGAAAGCGAAAAATGACGATTTGGCCCCTGACAGCAGAAAATCGCTGTTCTGGCCCAGAACATCCCGAAACTCGTGATTTTTCAGACAGGCAACCAGAAATCGCAGTTTCGGACCCAGACAGATGAAAATCACTATTTGGGACCCGGACAGCCTGAAAACGACAACGACCCGTCAGGCAGCCAAAAATCACGATTTGGCCCCCGACAGCGGAAAATCACCGTTCTGGCCCAAAACATCCCAAAACTCGGGATTTTTCACACAGCCAACCAGAAATCGCAGTTTCGGACCCAGAAAGCTGAAAATCACTATTTGGGCCCCGGACAGCCTGAAAACGACAACAACCAATCAGACTGCCAAAAATGACGATTTGGCCCCCGTCAGCAAAAAATAGCTGTTCTGGCCCAGAACATCCCGAAACTCGGGATTTTTCAGATAGCCAACCAGAAATCGCAGTTTCGGACCCAGACAGCTGAAAATCACTATTTGGGCCCCGGACAGCCTGAAAACGACAGCGACCCGTCAGACAGCCAAAAATGACGATTTGGCCCCTGACAGCGGAAAATCGCTGTTCTGGCCCAGAACATCCCGAAACTCGTGATTTTTCAGACAGGCAACCAGAAATCGCAGTTTCGGACCCAGACAGCTGAAAATCACTATTTGGGACCCGGACAACATGAAAACGACAGCGACCCGTCAGGCAGCCAACAATCACGATTTGGCCCCCGACAGCGGAAAATCACCGTTCTGGCCCAAAACATCCCGAAACTCGTGATTTTTCAGACAGCCAACCAGAAATCGCAGTTTCGGACCCAGACAGCTGAAAATCACTATTTTGGACCCGGACAGCCTGAAAACGACAGCGACCCGTCAGGCAGCCAAAAATGACGATTTGGCCCCCGACAGCGGAAAATCACCGTTCTGGCCCAGAACATCC
Organism: Delonix regia; assembly: GCA_037074485.1. Taxonomy (NCBI): domain Eukaryota; kingdom Viridiplantae; phylum Streptophyta; class Magnoliopsida; order Fabales; family Fabaceae; genus Delonix; species Delonix regia. The sequence continues at coordinate 40,432,022 of CM073454.1, read as the reverse complement.
CGAAACTCGGGATTTTTCAGATAGCCAACCAGAAATCGCAGTTTCGGACCCAGGCAGCTGAAAATCACTATTTGGGCCCCGGACAGCCTGAAAACGACAGCGACCCGTCAGAAAGCGAAAAATGACGATTTGGCCCCCGACAGCGGAAAATCGCTGTTCTGGCCCAGAACATCCCGAAACTCGTGATTTTTCAGACAGGCAACCAGAAATCGCAGTTTCGGACCCAGACAGATGAAAATCACTATTTGGGACCCGGACAGCCTGAAAACGACAGCGACCCGTCAGGCAGCCAAAAATCACGATTTGGCCCCCGACAGCGGAAAATCACCGTTCTGGCCCAAAACATCCCAAAACTCGTGATTTTTCAGATAGCCAACCAGAAATCGCAGTTTTGGACCCAGACAGCTGAAAATCACTATTTGGGACCCGGACAGCCTGAAAACGACAGCGACCCGTCAGGCAGCCAAAAATCACGATTTGGCCCCCGACAGCGGAAAATCACCGTTCTGGCCCAGAACATCCCGAAACTCGGGATTTTTCAGATAGCCAACCAGAAATCGCAGTTTCGGACCCAGACAGCTGAAAATCACTATTTGGGCCCCGGACGGCCTGAAAACGACAGCAACCAGTCAGACAGCGAAAAATGACGATATGGCCCCCAACAGCAGAAAATTGCTGTTCTGGCCCAGAACATCCCGAAACTTGGGATTTTTCAGATAGCCAACCAGAAATCGCAGTTTCGGACCCAGGCAGCTGAAAATCACTATTTGGGCCCCGGACAGCCTGAAAAGGACAGCGACCCGTCGGACAGCCAAAAATGACGATTCGGCCCCGGATAGCGGAAAATCGCAGTTCTGGCCCAGAACATCCCGAAACTCTTGATTTTTCGGACAGCCAACCAGAAATCGCAGTTTCGGACCCAGACAGCTGAAAATCACTATATGGGCCCTGGACAGCCTGAAAACGACAGCGACTAGTCAGACAGCGGACAATGACGATTTGGCCCCCGACAGCAGAAAAATGCTGTTCAGGCCCAGAACATCCCGAAACTCGGGATTTTTCAGATAGCCATCCAGAAATCGCAGTTTCGGACCAAGGCAGCTGAAAATCACTATTTGGGCCCCGGACAGCCTGAAAACGACAGCGACCCGTCAGACAGCCAAAAATGACGATTTGGCCCCCGACAGCGGAAAATCGCCGTTCTAGCCCAGAACATCCCGAAACTCGTGATTTTTCAGACAGGCAACCAGAAATCGCAGTTTCGGACCCAGACAGATGAAAATCACTATTTGGGACCCGGACAGCCTGAAAACGACAGCGACCCGTCAGGCAGCCGAAAATCACGATTTGGCCCCCGACAGCGGAAAATCGCTGTTCTGGCCCAGACCATCCCGAAACTCGTGATTTTTCAGACAGCCGACCAGAAATCGCAGTTTCGGACCCAGACAGATGAAAATCACTATTTGGGACCCGGACAGCCTGAAAACGACAGCGACCCGTCAGGCAGCCAAAAATCACGATTTGGCCCCCGACAGCGGAAAATCACCGTTCTGGCCCAAAACATCCCAAAACTCGTGATTTTTCAGATAGCCAACCAGAAATCGCAGTTTTGGACCCAGACAGCTGAAAATCATTATTTGGGACACGGACAGCCTGAAAACGACAGCGACCCGTCAGGCAGCCAAAAATCACGATTTGGCCCCCGACAGCGGAAAATCACCGTTCTGGCCCAGAACATCCCGAAACTCGGGATTTTTCAGATAGCCAACCAGAAATCGCAGTTTCGGACCCAGACAGCTGAAAATCACTATTTGGGCCCCGGACGGCCTGAAAACGACAGCAACCAGTCAGACAGCGAAAAATGACGATATGGCCCCCAACAGCAGAAAATTGCTGTTCTGGCCCAGAACATCCCGAAACTTGGGATTTTTCAGATAGCCAACCAGAAATCGCAGTTTCGGACCCAGGCAGCTGAAAATCACTATTTGGGCCCCGGACAGCCTGAAAAGGACAGCGACCCGTCGGACAGCCAAAAATGACGATTCGGCCCCGGATAGCGGAAAATCGCAGTTCTGGCCCAGAACATCCCGAAACTCTTGATTTTTCGGACAGCCAACCAGAAATCGCAGTTTCGGACCCAGACAGCTGAAAATCACTATATGGGCCCTGGACAGCCTGAAAACGACAGCGACTAGTCAGACAGCGGACAATGACGATTTGGCCCCCGACAGCAGAAAAATGCTGTTCAGGCCCAGAACATCCCGAAACTCGGGATTTTTCAGATAGCCATCCAGAAATCGCAGTTTCGGACCAAGGCAGCTGAAAATCACTATTTGGGCCCCGGACAGCCTGAAAACGACAGCGACCCGTCAGACAGCCAAAAATGACGATTTGGCCCCCGACAGCGGAAAATCGCTGTTCTAGCCCAGAACATCCCGAAACTCGTGATTTTTCAGACAGGCAACCAGAAATCGCAGTTTCGGACCCAGACAGATGAAAATCACTATTTGGGACCCGGACAGCCTGAAAACGACAGCGACCCGTCAGGCAGCCGAAAATCACGATTTGGCCCCCGACAGCGGAAAATCACCGTTCTGGCCCAGAACATCCCGAAACTCGTGATTTTTCAGACAGCCAACCAGAAATCGCAGTTTCGGACCCAGACAGCTGAAAATCACCATATGGGACCCGGACAGCCTGAAAACGACAGCGACCCGTCAGGCAGCCAAAAATCACGATTTGGCCCCCGACAGCGGAAAATCACCGTCCTGGCCCAGACCATCCCGAAACTCGTGATTTTTCAGACAGCCGACCAGAAATCGCAGTTTCGGACCCAGACAGCTGAAAATCACTATTTGGGCCCCGGACAGCCTGAAAACGACAGCAACCAGACAGACAGCGTAAAATGACGACTTGGCCCCCGACAGCAGAAAATTGCTATTCTGGCCCAGAACATCCCGAAACTCGGGATTTTTCAGATAGCGAACCAGAAATCGCAGTTTCGGACCCAGGCCGCTGAAAATCACTATTTGGGCCCCGGACAGCCTGAAAACGACAGCGGCCCGTCGGACAGCCAAAAATGACGATTCGGCCCCCGATAGCGGAAAATCTTAGTTCTGGCCCAGAACATCCCGAAACTCGTGATTTTTCTGACAAGCAACCAGAAAACGCAGTTTCGGACCCAGACTGCTGAAAATCACTATTTGGACCCGGACGGCCAGAAAACGACAGCGACCCTTCAGACAGCCAAAAATGACGATTCGGCCCCCGACAGCGGAATACTGCTGTTCTGGCCCAGAATATCCCGAAACTCGTGATTTTTCAGACAGCCAACCAGAAATCGCTGTTTCGGACCCAGACAGCTGAAATTCATTATATGGGACCTGGACAGCCCGAAAACGACAGCAACCCATCAGGCAGCTAAAAATCACGATTTGGCCCCCGACAGCGGAAAATCACCGTTCTGGCCCAGAACATCCCGAAACTCGTGATTTTTCAGACAGCCAACCAGAAATTGCAGTTTCGGACCCAGACAGCTGAAAATCACTATTTGGGCCCCGGACAGCCTGAAAACGACAGCAACCAGTCAGACAGCGAAAAATGACGATTTGGCCCCCGACAGCAGAAAATTGCTGTTCTGGCCCAGAACATCCCGAAACTCGGGATTTTTCAGATAGCCAACCAGAAATCGCAGTTTCGGACCCAGGCAGCTGAAAATCACTATTTGGGCCCCGGACAGCCTGAAAACGACAGCGACCCCTCAGACAGCCAAAAATGACGATTTGGCCCCCGACAACGGAAAATCGCAGTTCTGGCCCAGAACATCCCGAAACTCGGGATTTTTCAGACAGCCAACCAGAAATTGCAGTTTCGGACCCAGACTGCTGAAAATCACTATTTGGGCCCCGGACAGCCTGAAAACGACAGCGACCCGTCAGACAGCCAAAAATGACGATTTGGCCCCCGACAACGGAAAATCGCTGTTCTGGCCCAGCACATCCCGAAACTCGTGATTTTTCAGACAGCCAACCAGAAATTGCAGTTTCGGACCCAGACTGCTGAAAATCACTATTTGGGCCCCGGACAGCCTGAAAACGACAGCAACCCGTCAGACAGCGAAAAATGACGATTTGGCCCCCGACAGCAGAGAATTGCTGTTCTGGCCCAGAACATCCCGAAACTCGGGATTTTTCAGAGAGCCAACCAGAAATCGCAGTTTCGGACCCAGACAGCTGAAAATCACTATATGGGCCCCGGACAACCTGAAAACGACAGCGACCCATCGGACAGCCAAAAATGACGATTCGGCCCCCGTCAGCGAAAAATCGCAGTTCTGGCCCAGAACAGCCCGAAAGTCATGATTCTTCTGACAGGTAACCACAAATCACAGTTTCGGACCCAGACAGCTGAAAATCACTATTTGTGCCCCGGACAGCCTGAAAACGACAGCTACCCGTCAGACAGCGGACAATGACGATTTGGCCCCCGACAGCGGAAAATCGCTGTTCTGGCCCAGGACATCCCGGAACTCGTGATTTTTCTGACAGGCAACCAGAAATCGCAGTTTCGGACCCAGACAGCTGAAAATCAATATTTGGGCCCCGGACAGCCTGAAAACGACAGCGACCCGTCAGACAGCCAAAAATGACGATTTGGCCCCCGACAGCGGAAAATCGCTGTTCTGGCCCAGAACATCCCGAAACTCGTGATTTTTCAGACAGCCAACCAGAAATCGCAGTTTCAGACCCAGACAGTTGAAAATCACTTTTTGGGCCCCGGACAACCTGAAAACGACAGCAACCAGTCAGACTGCCAAAAATGACGATTTGGCCCCCGTCAGCAAAAAATAGCTGTTCTGGCCCAAAACATCCCGAAACTCGAGATTTTTCAGATAGCCAACCAGAAATCGCAGTTTCGGACCCAGGCAGCTGAAAATCACTATTTGGGCCCCGGACAGCCTGAAAACGACAGCGACCCGTCAGAAAGCCAAAAATGACGATTTGGCCCCCGACAGCGGAAAATCGCTGTTCTGGCCCAGAACATCTCGAAACTCGTGATTTTTCAGACAGGCAACCAGAAATCGCAGTTTCGGACCCAGACAGATGAAAATCACTATTTGGGACCCGGACAGCCTGAAAACGACAGCGACCCGTCAGGCAGCCAAAAATCACGATTTGGCCCCTGACAGCGGAAAATCACCGTTCTGGCCCAAAACATCCCGAAACTCGTGATTTTTCAGATAGCCAACCAGAAATCGCAGTTTCGGACCCAGACAGCTGAAAATCACTATTTGGGACCCGGACAGCCTGAAAACGACAGCGACCCGTCAGGCAGCTAAAAATCACGATTTGGCCCCCGACAGCGGAAAATCACCGTTCTGGCCTAGAACATCCCGAAACTCGGGATTTTTCAGATAGCCAACCAGAAATCGCAGTTTCGGACCCAGACAGCTGAAAATCACTATTTGGGCCCCGGACGGCCTGAAAACGACAGCAACCAGTCAGACAGCGAAAAATGACGATTTGGCCCCCAACAGCAGAAAATTGCTGTTGTGGCCCAGAACATCCCGAAACTCGTGATTTTTCAGATAGCCAACCAGAAATCGCAGTTTCGGACCCGGGCAGCTGAAAATCACTATTTGGGCCCCGGACAGCTTGAAAACGACAGCGACCCGTCAGACAGCCAAAAATGACGATTTGGCCCCCGACAGCGGAAAATCGCTGTTCTGGCCCAGAACATCCCGAAACTCGTGATTTTTCAGACAGGCAACCAGAAATCGCAGTTTCGGACCCAGACAGATGAAAATCACTATTTGGGCCCCGGACAGCCTGAAAACGACAGCGACCCGTCAGGCAGCCAAAAATCACGATTTGGCCCCCGACAGCGGAAAATCACCGTTCTGGCCCAAAACATCCCGAAACTCGTGATTTTTCAGACAGCCAACCAGAAATCGCAGTTTCGGACCCAGACAGTTGAAAATCACTTTTTGGGCCCCGGACAGCCTGAAAACGACAGCAACCAGTCAGACTACCAAAAATGACGATTTGGCCCCCGTCAGCAAAACATAGCTGTTCTGGCCCAAAACATCCCGAAACTCGAGATTTTTCAGATAGCCAACCAGAAATCGCAGTTTCGGACCCAGGCAGCTGAAAATCACTATTTGGGCCCCGGACAGCCTGAAAACGACAGCGACCCGTCAGAAAGCCAAAAATGATGATTTGGCCCCCGACAGCGGAAAATCGCTGTTCTGGCCCAGAACATCTCGAAACTCGTGATTTTTCAGACAGGCAACCAGAAATCGCAGTTTCGGACCCAGACAGATGAAAATCACTATTTGGGACCCGGACAGCCTGAAAACGACAGCGACCCGTCAGGCAGCCAAAAATCACGATTTGGCCCCTGACAGCGGAAAATCACCGTTCTGGCCCAAAACATCCCGAAACTCGTGATTTTTCAGATAGCCAACCAGAAATCGCAGTTTCGGACCCAGACAGCTGAAAATCACTATTTGGGACCCGGACAGCCTGAAAACGACAGCGACCCGTCAGGCAGCCAAAAATCACGATTTGGCCCCCGACAGCGGAAAATCACCGTTCTGGCCCAGAACATCCCGAAACTCGTGATTTTCCAGATAGCCAACCAGAAATCGCAAATTCGGACCCAGACAGCTGAAAATCACTATTTGGGCCCCGGCCGGCCTGAAAACGACAGCAACCAGTCAGACAGCGAAAAATGACGATTTGGCCCCCAACAGCAGAAAATTGCTGTTGTGGCCCAGAACATCCCGAAACTCGTGATTTTTCAGATAGCCAACCAGAAATCGCAGTTTCGGACCCAGGCAGCTGAAAATCACTATTTGGGCCCCGGACAGCCTGAAAACGACAGCGACCCGTCAGATAGCCAAAAATGACGATTTGGCCCCCGACAGCGGAAAATAGCTGTTCTGGCCCAAAACATCCCGAAACTCGTGATTTTCCAGATAGCCAACCAGAAATCGCAGTTTCGGACCCAGACAGCTGAAAATCACTATTTGGGCCCCGGACGGCCTGAAAACGACAGCAACCAGTCAGACAGCGAAAAATGACGATTTGGCCCCCAACAGCAGAAAATTGCTGTTGTGGCCCAGAACATCCCGAAACTCGTGATTTTTCAGATAGCCAACCAGAAATCGCAGTTTCGGACCCAGGCAGCTGAAAATCACTATTTGGGCCCCGGACAGCCTGAAAACGACAGCGACCCGTCAGACAGCCAAAAATGACGATTTGGCCCCCGACAGCGGAAAATCGCTGTTCCGGCCCAGAACATCCCGAAACTCGTGATTTTTCAGACAGGCAACCAGAAATCGCAGTTTCGGACCCAGGCAGCTGAAAATCACTATTTGGGCCCCGGACAGCCTGAAAACGACAGCGACCCGTCAGACAGCCAAAAATGACGATTTGGCCCCCGACAGCGGAAAATCGCTGTTCTGGCCCAGAACATCCCGAAACTCGTGATTTTTCAGACAGCCAACCAGAAATCGCAGTTTCGGACCCAGACAGTTGAAAATCACTTTTTGGGCCCCGGACAGCCTGAAAACGACAGCGACCCGTCAGACAGCCAAAAATGACGATTTGGCCCCCGACAGCGGAAAATCGCTGTTCTGGCCCAGAACATCCCGAAACTCGTGATTTTTCAGACAGGCAACCAGAAATCGCAGTTTCGGACCCAGACAGATGAAAATCACTATTTGGGCCCCGGACAGCCTGAAAACGACAGCGACCCGTCAGGCAGCCAAAAATCACGATTTGGCCCCCGACAGCGGAAAATCACCGTTCTGGCCCAAAACATCCCGAAACTCGTGATTTTTCAGACAGCCAACCAGAAATCGCAGTTTCGGACCCAGACAGCTGAAAATCACTTTTTGGGCCCCGGACAGCCTGAAAACGACAGCAACCAGTCAGACTGCCAAAAATGACGATTTGGCCCCCGTCAGCAAAAAATAGCTGTTCTGGCCCAAAACATCCCGAAACTCGAGATTTTTCAGATAGCCAACCAGAAATCGCAGTTTCGGACCCAGGCAGCTGAAAATCACTATTTGGGCCCCGGACAGCCTGAAAACGACAGCGACCCGTCAGAAAGCCAAAAATGACGATTTGGCCCCTAACAGCGGAAAATCGCTGTTCTGGCCCAGAACATCTCGAAACTCGTGATTTTTCAGACAGGCAACCAGAAATCGCAGTTTCGGACCCAGACAGATGAAAATCACTATTTGGGACCCGGACAGCCTGAAAACGACAGCGACCCGTCAGGCAGCCAAAAATCACGATTTGGCCCCTGACAGCGGAAAATCACCGTTCTGGCCCAAAACATCCCGAAACTCGTGATTTTTCAGATAGCCAACCAGAAATCGCAGTTTCGGACCCAGACAGCTGAAAATCACTATTTGGGACCCGGACAGCCTGAAAACGACAGCGACCCGTCAGGCAGCCAAAAATCACGATTTGGCCCCCGACAGCGGAAAATCACCGTTCTGGCCCAAAACATCCCGAAACTCGTGATTTTTCAGACAGCCAACCAGAAATCGCAGTTTCGGACCCAGACAGCTGAAAATCACTTTTTGGGCCCCGGACAGCCTGAAAACGACAGCAACCAGTCAGACTGCCAAAAATGACGATTTGGCCCCCGTCAGCAAAAAATAGCTGTTCTGGCCCAAAACATCCCGAAACTCGAGATTTTTCAGATAGCCAACCAGAAATCGCAGTTTCGGACCCAGGCAGCTGAAAATCACTATTTGGGCCCCGGACAGCCTGAAAACGACAGCGACCCGTCAGAAAGCCAAAAATGACGATTTGGCCCCTAACAGCGGAAAATCGCTGTTCTGGCCCAGAACATCTCGAAACTCGTGATTTTTCAGACAGGCAACCAGAAATCGCAGTTTCGGACCCAGACAGATGAAAATCACTATTTGGGACCCGGACAGCCTGAAAACGACAGCGACCCGTCAGGCAGCCAAAAATCACGATTTGGCCCCTGACAGCGGAAAATCACCGTTCTGGCCCAAAACATCCCGAAACTCGTGATTTTTCAGATAGCCAACCAGAAATCGCAGTTTCGGACCCAGACAGCTGAAAATCACTATTTGGGACCCGGACAGCCTGAAAACGACAGCGACCCGTCAGGCAGCCAAAAATCACGATTTGGCCCCCGACAGCGGAAAATCACCGTTCTGGCCCAGAACATCCCGAAACTCGGGATTTTTCAGATAGCCAACCAGAAATCGCAGTTTCGGACCCAGGCAGCTGAAAATCACTATTTGGGCCCCGGACAGCCTGAAAACGACAGCGACTCGTCAGAAAGCCAAAAATGACGATTTGGCCCCTGACAGCGGAAAATCACCGTTCTGGCCCAAAACATCCCGAAACTCGTGATTTTTCAGATAGCCAACCAGAAATCGCAGTTTCGGACCCAGACAGCTGAAAATCACTATTTGGGACCCGGACAGCCTGAAAACGACAGCGACCCGTCAGGCAGCCAAAAATCACGATTTGGCCCCCGACAGCGGAAAATCACCGTTCTGGCCCAGAACATCCCGAAACTCGTGATTTTTCGGATAGCCAACCAGAAATCGCAGTTTCGGACCCAGTCAGATGAAAATCACTATTTGGGACCCGGACAGCCTGAAAAGGACAGCGACCCGTCAGACAGCCAAAAATCACGATTTGGCCCCCGACAGCGGAAAATCACCGTTCTGGCCCAGAACATCCCGAAACTTGTGATTTTTCAGATAGCCAACCAGAAATCGCAGTTTCGGACCCAGGCAGCTGAAAATCACTATTTGGGCCCCGGACAGCCTGAAAACGACAGCGACCCGTCAGACAGCCAAAAATGACGATTTGGCCCCCGACAGCGGAAAATCGCTGTTCTGGCCCAGAACATCCCGAAACTCGTGATTTTTCAGACAGCCAACCAGAAATCGCAGTTTCGGACCCAGACAGTTGAAAATCACTTTTTGGGCCCCGGACAGCCTGAAAACGACAGCGACCCGTCAGACAGCCAAAAATGACGATTTGGCCCCCGACAGCGGAAAATCGCTGTTCTGGCCCAGAACATCCCGAAACTCGTGATTTTTCAGACAGGCAACCAGAAATCGCAGTTTCGGACCCAGACAGATGAAAATCACTATTTGGGCCCCGGACAGCCTGAAAACGACAGCGACCCGTCAGGCAGCCAAAAATCACGATTTGGCCCCCGACAGCGGAAAATCACCGTTCTGGCCCAAAACATCCCGAAACTCGTGATTTTTCAGACAGCCAACCAGAAATCGCAGTTTCGGACCCAGACAGTTGAAAATCACTTTTTGGGCCCCGGACAGCCTGAAAACGACAGCAACCAGTCAGACTACCAAAAATGACGATTTGGCCCCCGTCAGCAAAACATAGCTGTTCTGGCCCAAAACATCCCGAAACTCGAGATTTTTCAGATAGCCAACCAGAAATCGCAGTTTCGGACCCAGGCAGCTGAAAATCACTATTTGGGCCCCGGACAGCCTGAAAACGACAGCGACCCGTCAGAAAGCCAAAAATGATGATTTGGCCCCCGACAGCGGAAAATCGCTGTTCTGGCCCAGAACATCTCGAAACTCGTGATTTTTCAGACAGGCAACCAGAAATCGCAGTTTCGGACCCAGACAGATGAAAATCACTATTTGGGACCCGGACAGCCTGAAAACGACAGCGACCCGTCAGGCAGCCAAAAATCACGATTTGGCCCCTGACAGCGGAAAATCACCGTTCTGGCCCAAAACATCCCGAAACTCGTGATTTTTCAGATAGCCAACCAGAAATCGCAGTTTCGGACCCAGACAGCTGAAAATCACTATTTGGGACCCGGACAGCCTGAAAACGACAGCGACCCGTCAGGCAGCCAAAAATCACGATTTGGCCCCCGACAGCGGAAAATCACCGTTCTGGCCCAGAACATCCCGAAACTCGTGATTTTCCAGATAGCCAACCAGAAATCGCAAATTCGGACCCAGACAGCTGAAAATCACTATTTGGGCCCCGGCCGGCCTGAAAACGACAGCAACCAGTCAGACAGCGAAAAATGACGATTTGGCCCCCAACAGCAGAAAATTGCTGTTGTGGCCCAGAACATCCCGAAACTCGTGATTTTTCAGATAGCCAACCAGAAATCGCAGTTTCGGACCCAGGCAGCTGAAAATCACTATTTGGGCCCCGGACAGCCTGAAAACGACAGCGACCCGTCAGATAGCCAAAAATGACGATTTGGCCCCCGACAGCGGAAAATAGCTGTTCTGGCCCAAAACATCCCGAAACTCGTGATTTTCCAGATAGCCAACCAGAAATCGCAGTTTCGGACCCAGACAGCTGAAAATCACTATTTGGGCCCCGGACGGCCTGAAAACGACAGCAACCAGTCAGACAGCGAAAAATGACGATTTGGCCCCCAACAGCAGAAAATTGCTGTTGTGGCCCAGAACATCCCGAAACTCGTGATTTTTCAGATAGCCAACCAGAAATCGCAGTTTCGGACCCAGGCAGCTGAAAATCACTATTTGGGCCCCGGACAGCCTGAAAACGACAGCGACCCGTCAGACAGCCAAAAATGACGATTTGGCCCCCGACAGCGGAAAATCGCTGTTCCGGCCCAGAACATCCCGAAACTCGTGATTTTTCAGACAGCCAACCAGAAATCGCAGTTTCGGACCCAGACAGTTGAAAATCACTTTTTGGGCCCCGGACAGCCTGAAAACGACAGCGACCCGTCAGACAGCCAAAAATGACGATTTGGCCCCCGACAGCGGAAAATCGCTGTTCTGGCCCAGAACATCCCGAAACTCGTGATTTTTCAGACAGGCAACCAGAAATCGCAGTTTCGGACCCAGACAGATGAAAATCACTATTTGGGCCCCGGACAGCCTGAAAACGACAGCGACCCGTCAGGCAGCCAAAAATCACGATTTGGCCCCCGACAGCGGAAAATCACCGTTCTGGCCCAAAACATCCCGAAACTCGTGATTTTTCAGACAGCCAACCAGAAATCGCAGTTTCGGACCCAGACAGCTGAAAATCACTTTTTGGGCCCCGGACAGCCTGAAAACGACAGCAACCAGTCAGACTGCCAAAAATGACGATTTGGCCCCCGTCAGCAAAAAATAGCTGTTCTGGCCCAAAACATCCCGAAACTCGAGATTTTTCAGATAGCCAACCAGAAATCGCAGTTTCGGACCCAGGCAGCTGAAAATCACTATTTGGGCCCCGGACAGCCTGAAAACGACAGCGACCCGTCAGAAAGCCAAAAATGACGATTTGGCCCCTAACAGCGGAAAATCGCTGTTCTGGCCCAGAACATCTCGAAACTCGTGATTTTTCAGACAGGCAACCAGAAATCGCAGTTTCGGACCCAGACAGATGAAAATCACTATTTGGGACCCGGACAGCCTGAAAACGACAGCGACCCGTCAGGCAGCCAAAAATCACGATTTGGCCCCTGACAGCGGAAAATCACCGTTCTGGCCCAAAACATCCCGAAACTCGTGATTTTTCAGATAGCCAACCAGAAATCGCAGTTTCGGACCCAGACAGCTGAAAATCACTATTTGGGACCCGGACAGCCTGAAAACGACAGCGACCCGTCAGGCAGCCAAAAATCACGATTTGGCCCCCGACAGCGGAAAATCACCGTTCTGGCCCAGAACATCCCGAAACTCGGGATTTTTCAGATAGCCAACCAGAAATCGCAGTTTCGGACCCAGGCAGCTGAAAATCACTATTTGGGCCCCGGACAGCCTGAAAACGACAGCGACTCGTCAGAAAGCCAAAAATGACGATTTGGCCCCCGACAGCGGAAAATCGCTGTTCTGGCCCAGAACATCCCGAAACTCGTGATTTTTCGGATAGCCAACCAGAAATCGCAGTTTCGGACCCAGTCAGATGAAAATCACTATTTGGGACCCGGACAGCCTGAAAAGGACAGCGACCCGTCAGACAGCCAAAAATCACGATTTGGCCCCCGACAGCGGAAAATCACCGTTCTGGCCCAGAACATCCCGAAACTTGTGATTTTTCAGATAGCCAACCAGAAATCGCAGTTTCGGACCCAGGCAGCTGAAAATCACTATTTGGGCCCCGGACAGCCTGAAAACGACAGCGACCCGTCAGACAGCCAAAAATGACGATTTGGCCCCCGACAGCGGAAAATCGCTGTTCTGGCCCAGAACATCCCGAAACTCGTGATTTTTCAGACAGCCAACCAGAAATCGCAGTTTCGGACCCAGACAGTTGAAAATCACTTTTTGGGCCCCGGACAGCCTGAAAACGACAGCGACCCGTCAGACAGCCAAAAATGACGATTTGGCCCCCGACAGCGGAAAATCGCTGTTCTGGCCCAGAACATCCCGAAACTCGTGATTTTTCAGACAGGCAACCAGAAATCGCAGTTTCGGACCCAGACAGATGAAAATCACTATTTGGGCCCCGGACAGCCTGAAAACGACAGCGACCCGTCAGGCAGCCAAAAATCACGATTTGGCCCCCGACAGCGGAAAATCACCGTTCTGGCCCAAAACATCCCGAAACTCGTGATTTTTCAGACAGCCAACCAGAAATCGCAGTTTCGGACCCAGACAGCTGAAAATCTCTTTTTGGGCCCCGGACAGCCTGAAAACGACAGCAACCAGTCAGACTGCCAAAAATGACGATTTGGCCCCCGTCAGCAAAAAATAGCTGTTCTGGCCCAAAACATCCCGAAACTCGAGATTTTTCAGATTGCCAACCAGAAATCGCAGTTTCGGACCCAGGCAGCTGAAAATCACTATTTGGGCCCCGGACAGCCTGAAAACGACAGCGACCCGTCAGACAGCCAAAAATGACGATTTGGCCCCCGACAGCGGAAAATCGCTGTTCTGGCCCTGAACATCCCGAAACTCGTGATTTTTCAGACAGCCAACCAGAAATCGCAGTTTCGGACCCAGACAGTTGAAAATCACTTTTTGGGCCCCGGATAGCCTGAAAACGACAGCAACCAGTCAGACTGCCAAAAATGACGATTTGGCCCCCGTCAGCAAAAAATAGCTGTTCTGGCCCAAAACATCCCGAAACTCGAGATTTTTCAGATAGCCAACCAGAAATCGCAGTTTCGGACCCAGGCAGCTGAAAATCACTATTTGGGCCCCGGACAGCCTGAAAACGACAGCGACCCGTCAGAAAGCCAAAAATGACGATTTGGCCCCTAACAGCGGAAAATCGCTGTTCTGGCCCAGAACATCTCGAAACTCGTGATTTTTCAGACAGGCAACCAGAAATCGCAGTTTCGGACCCAGACAGATGAAAATCACTATTTGGGACCCGGACAGCCTGAAAACGACAGCGACCCGTCAGGCAGCCAAAAATCACGATTTGGCCCCTGACAGCGGAAAATCACCGTTCTGGCCCAAAACATCCCGAAACTCGTGATTTTTCAGATAGCCAACCAGAAATCGCAGTTTCGGACCCAGACAGCTGAAAATCACTATTTGGGACCCGGACAGCCTGAAAACGACAGCGACCCGTCAGGCAGCCAAAAATCACGATTTGGCCCCCGACAGCGGAAAATCACCGTTCTGGCCCAGAACATCCCGAAACTCGGGATTTTTCAGATAGCCAACCAGAAATCGCAGTTTCGGACCCAGGCAGCTGAAAATCACTATTTGGGCCCCGGACAGCCTGAAAACGACAGCGACTCGTCAGAAAGCCAAAAATGACGATTTGGCCCCCGACAGCGGAAAATCGCTGTTCTGGCCCAGAACATCCCGAAACTCGTGATTTTTCGGATAGCCAACCAGAAATCGCAGTTTCGGACCCAGTCAGATGAAAATCACTATTTGGGACCCGGACAGCCTGAAAAGGACAGCGACCCGTCAGACAGCCAAAAATCACGATTTGGCCCCCGACAGCGGAAAATCACCGTTCTGGCCCAGAACATCCCGAAACTCGTGATTTTTCAGATAGCCAACCAGAAATCGCAGTTTCGGACCCAGACAGCTGAAAATCACTATTTGGGACCCGGACAGCCTGAAAACGACAGCGACCCGTCAGGCAGCCAAAAATCACGATTTGGCCCCCGACAGCGGAAAATCACCGTTCTGGCCCAGAACATCCCGAAACTCGGGATTTTTCAGATAGCCAACCAGAAATCGCAGTTTCGGACCCAGGCAGCTGAAAATCACTATTTGGGCCCCGGACAGCCTGAAAACGACAGCGACTCGTCAGAAAGCCAAAAATGACGATTTGGCCCCCGACAGCGGAAAATCGCTGTTCTGGCCCAGAACATCCCGAAACTCGTGATTTTTCGGATAGCCAACCAGAAATCGCAGTTTCGGACCCAGTCAGATGAAAATCACTATTTGGGACCCGGACAGCCTGAAAAGGACAGCGACCCGTCAGACAGCCAAAAATCACGATTTGGCCCCCGACAGCGGAAAATCACCGTTCTGGCCCAGAACATCCCGAAACTTGTGATTTTTCAGATAGCCAACCAGAAATCGCAGTTTCGGACCCAGACAGCTGAAAATCACTATTTGGGACCCGGACAGCCTGAAAACGACAGCGACCCGTCAGGCAGCCAAAAATCACGATTTGGCCCCCGACAGCGGAAAATCACCGTTCTGGCCCAGAACATCCCGAAACTCGTGATTTTTCAGACAGCCAACCAGAAATCGCAGTTTCGAACCCAGACAGCTGAAAATCACTGTTTGGGACCCGGACAGCCTGAAAACGACAGCAACCAGTCAGACAGCGAAAAATGACGATTTGGCCCCCAACAGCAGAAAATTGCTGTTCTGGCCCAGAACATCCCGAAACCCGTGATTTTTCAGACAGCCAACCAGAAATCGCAGTTTCGAACCCAGACAGCTGAAAATCACTATTTGGGACCCGGACAGCCTGAAAACGACAGCGACCCGTCAGGCAGCCAAAAATCACGATTTGGCCCCCGACAGCGGAAAATCGCTGTTCTGGCCCAGAACATCCCGAAACTCGTGATTTTTCAGACAGCCAACCAGAAATCGCAGTTTCGAACCCAGACAGCTGAAAATCACTATTTGGGACCCGGACAGCCTGAAAACGACAGCGACCCGTCAGGCAGCCAAAAATCACGATTTGGCCCCCGACAGCGGAAAATCGCTGTTCTGGCCCAGAACATCCCGAAACTCGTGATTTTTCAGACAGGCAACCAGAAATCGCAGTTTCGGACCCAGACAGATGAAAATCACTATTTGGGACCCGGACAGCCTGAAAACGACAGCGACCCGTCAGGCAGCCAAAAATCACGATTTGGCCCCCGACAGCGGAAAATCACCGTTCTGGCCCAGAACATCCTGAAACTCGTGATTTTTCAGACAGGCAACCAGAAATCGCAGTTTCGGACCCAGACAGATGAAAATCACTATTTGGGACCCGGACAGCCTGAAAACGACAGCGACCCGTCAGACAGCCAAAAATGACGATTTGGCCCCCGACAGCGGAAAATCGCTGTTCTGGCCCAGAACATCCCGAAACTCGTGATTTTTCATACAGCCAACCAGAAATCGCAGTTTCGGACCCAGACAGCTGAAAATCACTATTTGGGCCCCGGACGGCCTGAAAACGACAGCAACCAGTCAGACAGCGAAAAATGACGATTTGGCCCCCAACAGCAGAAAATTGCTGTTCTGGCCCAGAACATCCCGAAACCCGGGATTTTTCAGATAGCCAACCAGAAATCGCAGTTTCGGACCCAGGCAGCTGAAAATCACTATTTGGGCCCTGGACAGCCTGAAAACGACAGCGACTCGTCAGAAAGCCAAAACTGACGATTTGGCCCCCGACAGCGGAAAATCGCTGTTCTGGCCCAGAACATCCCGAAACTCGTGATTTTTCAGACAGCCAACCAGAAATCGCAGTTTCGGACCCAGACAGCTGAAAATCACTATTTGGGACCCGGACAACCTGAAAACGACAGCGACCCGTCAGGCAGCCAACAATCACGATTTGGCCCCCGACAGCGGAAAATCACCGTTCTGGCCCAAAACATCCCGAAACTCGTGATTTTTCAGACAGCCAACCAGAAATCGCAGTTTCGGACCCAGACAGCTGAAAATCACTATTTGGGACCCGGACAACCTGAAAACGACAGCGACCCGTCAGGCAGCCAACAATCACGATTTGCCCCCGACAGCGGAAAATCACCGTTCTGGCCCAAAACATCCCGAAACTTGTGATTTTTCAGACAGCCAACCAGAAATTGCAGTTTCGGACCCAGACAGCTGAAAATCACTATTTGGGCCCCGGACAGCCTGAAAACGACAGCAACCCGTCAGACAGCGAAAAATGACGATTTGGCCCCCGACAGCGGAAAATCACCGTTCTGACCCAGAACATCCCGAAACTCGTGATTTTTCAGACAGCCAACCAGAAATCGCAGTTTCGGACCCAGACAGCTGAAAATCACTATTTGGGCCCCGGACAGCCTGAAAACGACATCGACCCGTCAGCCAGCCAAAAATCACGATTTGGCCCCCGACAGCGGAAAATCACCGTTCTGGCCCAGAACATCCCGAAACTCGTGATTTTTCAGACAGCCAACCAGAAATCGCAGTTTCGGACCCAGACAGCTGAAAATCACTATTTGGACCCCGGACAGCCTGAAAACGACATCGACCCGTCAGCCAGCCAAAAATCACGATTTGGCCCCCGACAGCGGAAAATCACCGTTCTGGCCCAGAACATCCTGAAACTCGTGATTTTTCAGACAGCCAACTAGAAATCGCAGTTTCGGACCCAGACAGTTGAAAATCACTATTTGGGCCCCGGACGGCCTGAAAACGACAGCAACCAGTCAGACTGCCAAAAATGACGATTTGGCCCCCGTCAGCAAAAAATAGCTGTTCTGGCCCAAAACATCCTGAAACACGTGATTTTTCAGATAGCCAACCAGAAATCGCAATTTCGGACCCAGGCAGCTGAAAATCACTATTTGGGCCCCGGACAACCTGAAAACGACAGCGACCCGTCAGGCAGCCAAAAATCACGATTTGGCCCCCGACAGCGGAAAATCACCGTTCTGGCCCAGAACATCCCGAAACTCGTGATTTTTCAGACAGCCAACCAGAAATCGCAGTTTCGGACCCAGACAGCTGAAAATCACTATATGGGACCCGGACAGCCTGAAAAAGACAGCGACCCGTCAGGCAGCCAAAAATGACGATTTGGCCCCCGACAACGGAAAATCGCTGTTCTGGCCCAGAACATCCCGAAACTCGGGATTTTTCAGACAGCCAACCAGAAATTGCAGTTTCGGACCCAGACAGCTGAAAATCACTATTTGGGCCCCGGACAGCCTGAAAACGACAGCAACCCGTCAGACAGCGAAAAATGACGATTTGGCCCCCGACAGCGATAAATCACCGTTCTGGCCCAGAACATCCCGAAACTCGTGATTTTTCAGACAGGCAACCAGAAATCGCAGTTTCGGACCCAGACAGCTGAAAATCACTATTTGGGCCCCGGACAGCCTGAAAACGACAGCGACCCGTCAGGCAGCCAAAAATCACGATTTGGCCCCCGACAGCGGAAAATCACCGTTCTGGCCCAGAACATCCCGAAACTCGTGATTTTTCAGACAGCCAACCAGAAATCGCAGTTTCGGACCCAGACAGCTGAAAATCACTATATGGGACCCGGACAGCCTGAAAAAGACAGCGACCCGTCAGGCAGCCAAAAATGACGATTTGGCCCCCGACAACGGAAAATCGCTGTTCTGGCCCAGAACATCCCGAAACTCGGGATTTTTCAGACAGCCAACCAGAAATTGCAGTTTCGGACCCAGACAGCTGAAAATCACTATTTGGGCCCCGGACAGCCTGAAAACGACAGCAACCCGTCAGACAGCGAAAAATGACGATTTGGCCCCCGACAGCGGAAAATCACCGTTCTGGCCCAGAACATCCCGAAACTCGTGATTTTTCAGACAGCCAACCAGAAATCGCAGTTTCGGACCCAGACAGCTGAAAATCACTATTTGGGCCCCGGACAGCCTGAAAACGACAGCGACCCGTCAGCCAGCCAAAAATCACGATTTGGCCCCCGACAGCGGAAAATCACCGTTCTGGCCCAGAACATCCCGAAACTCGTGATTTTTCAGACAGCCAACCAGAAATCGCAGTTTCGGACCCAGACAGCTGAAAATCACTATTTGGACCCCGGACAGCCTGAAAACGACAACGACCCGTCAGCCAGCCAAAAATCACGATTTGGCCCCCGACAGCGGAAAATCACCGTTCTGGCCCAGAACATCCTGAAACTCGTGATTTTTCAGACAGCCAACCAGAAATCGCAGTTTCGGACCCAGACAGTTGAAAATCACTATTTGGGCCCCGGACAGCCTGAAAACGACAGCAACCAGTCAGACTGCCAAAAATGACGATTTGGCCCCCGTCAGCAAAAAATAGCTGTTCTGGCCCAAAACATCCTGAAACACGTGATTTTTCAGATAGCCAACCAGAAATCGCAATTTCGGACCCAGGCAGCTGAAAATCACTATTTGGGCCCCGGACAGCCTGAAAACGACAGCGACCCGTCAGGCAGCCAAAAATCACGATTTGGCCCCCGACAGCGGAAAATCACCGTTCTGGCCCAGAACATCCCGAAACTCGTGATTTTTCAGACAGCCAACCAGAAATCGCAGTTTCGGACCCAGACAGCTGAAAATCACTATATGGGACCCGGACAGCCTGAAAAAGACAGCGACCCGTCAGGCAGCCAAAAATGACGATTTGGCCCCCGACAACGGAAAATCGCTGTTCTGGCCCAGAACATCCCGAAACTCGGGATTTTTCAGACAGCCAACCAGAAATTGCAGTTTCGGACCCAGACAGCTGAAAATCACTATTTGGGCCCCGGACAGCCTGAAAACGACAGCAACCCGTCAGACAGCGAAAAATGACGATTTGGCCCCCGACAGCGGAAAATCACCGTTCTGGCCCAGAACATCCCGAAACTCGTGATTTTTCAGACAGGCAACCAGAAATCGCAGTTTCGGACCCAGACAGCTGAAAATCACTATTTGGGCCCCGGACAGCCTGAAAACGACAGCGACCCGTCAGGCAGCCAAAAATCACGATTTGGCCCCCGACAGCGGAAAATCACCGTTCTGGCCCAGAACATCCCGAAACTCGTGATTTTTCAGACAGCCAACCAGAAATCGCAGTTTCGGACCCAGACAGCTGAAAATCACTATATGGGACCCGGACAGCCTGAAAAAGACAGCGACCCGTCAGGCAGCCAAAAATGACGA
Organism: Delonix regia; assembly: GCA_037074485.1. Lineage (NCBI taxonomy): Eukaryota > Viridiplantae > Streptophyta > Magnoliopsida > Fabales > Fabaceae > Delonix > Delonix regia. Next base: position 40,411,712 of record CM073454.1, on the reverse strand, counting down.
TTTGGCCCCCGACAACGGAAAATCGCTGTTCTGGCCCAGAACATCCCGAAACTCGGGATTTTTCAGACAGCCAACCAGAAATTGCAGTTTCGGACCCAGACAGCTGAAAATCACTATTTAGGCCCCGGACAGACTGAAAACGACAGCAACCCGTCAGACAGCGAAAAATGACGATTTGGCCCCCGACAGCGGAAAATCACCGTTCTGGCCCAGAACATCCCGAAACTCGTGATTTTTCAGACAGCCAACCAGAAATCGCAGTTTCGGACCCAGACAGCTGAAAATCACTATTTGGGCCCCGGACAGCCTGAAAACGACAGCGACCCGTCAGCCAGCCAAAAATCACGATTTGGCCCCCGACAGCGGAAAATCACCGTTCTGGCCCAGAACATCCCGAAACTCGTGATTTTTCAGACAGCCAACCAGAAATCGCAGTTTCGGACCCAGACAGTTGAAAATCACTATTTGGGCCCCGGACAGCCTGAAAACGACAGCAACCAGTCAGACTGCCAAAAATGACGATTTGGCCCCCGTCAGCAAAAAATAGCTGTTCTGGCCCAAAACATCATGAAACACGTGATTTTTCAGATAGCCAACCAGAAATCGCAATTTCGGACCCAGGCAGCTGAAAATCACTATTTGGGCCCCGGACAGCCTGAAAACGACAGCAACCCGTCAGACAGCGAAAAATGACGATTTGGCCCCCGACAGCGGAAAATCACCGTTCTGGCCCAGAACATCCCGAAACTCGTGATTTTTCAGACAGCCAACCAGAAATCGCAGTTTCGGACCCAGACAGCTGAAAATCACTATTTGGGCCCCGGACAGCCTGAAAACGACAGCGACCCGTCAGCCAGCCAAAAATCACGATTTGGCCCCCGACAGCGGAAAATCACCGTTCTGGCCCAGAACATCCCGAAACTCGTGATTTTTCAGACAGCCAACCAGAAATCGCAGTTTCGGACCCAGACAGCTGAAAATCACTATTTGGACCCCGGACAGCCTGAAAACGACAACGACCCGTCAGCCAGCCAAAAATCACGATTTGGCCCCCGACAGCGGAAAATCACCGTTCTGGCCCAGAACATCCTGAAACTCGTGATTTTTCAGACAGCCAACCAGAAATCGCAGTTTCGGACCCAGACAGTTGAAAATCACTATTTGGGCCCCGGACAGCCTGAAAACGACAGCAACCAGTCAGACTGCCAAAAATGACGATTTGGCCCCCGTCAGCAAAAAATAGCTGTTCTGGCCCAAAACATCATGAAACACGTGATTTTTCAGATAGCCAACCAGAAATCGCAATTTCGGACCCAGGCAGCTGAAAATCACTATTTGGGCCCCGGACAGCCTGAAAACGACAGCGACCCGTCAGGCAGCCAAAAATCACGATTTGGCCCCCGACAGCGGAAAATCACCGTTCTGGCCCAGAACATCTAGAAACTCGTGATTTTTTTGACAGCCAACCAGAAATCGTTGTTTCGGACCCAGACAGCTGAAAATCACTATATGGGACCCGGACAGCCTGAAAACGACAGCGACCCGTCAGGCAGCCAAAAATGACGATTTGGCCCCCGACAACGGAAAATCGCTGTTCTGGCCCAGAACATCCCGAAACTCGGGATTTTTCAGACAGCCAACCAGAAATGGCAGTTTCGGACCCAGACAGCTGAAAATCACTATTTGGGCCCCGGACAGCCTGAAGACGACAGCAACCCGTCAGACAGCGAAAACTGACGATTTGGCCCCCGACAGCGGAAAATCACCGTTCTGGCCCAGAACATCCCGAAACTCGTGATTTTTCAGACAGCCAACCAGAAATCGCAGTTTCGGACCCAGACAGCTGAAAATCACTATTTGGGCCCCGGACAGCCTGAAAACGACAGCGACCCGTCAGCCAGCCAAAAATCACGATTTGGCCCCCGACAGCGGAAAATCACCGTTCTGGCCCAGAACATCCCGAAACTCGTGATTTTTCAGACAGCCAAACCAGAAATCGCAGTTTCGGTCCCAGACAGCTGAAAATCACTATTTGGGCCCCGGACAGCCTGAAAACGACAGCGACCCGTCAGGCAGCCAAAAATCACGATTTGGCCCCCGACAGCGGAAAATCACCGTTCTGGCCCAGAACATCCCGAAACTCGTGATTTTCCAGACAGCCAACCAGAAATCGTAGTTTCGGACCCAGACAGTTGAAAATCACTATTTGGGGCCCGGACAGCCTGAAAACGACAGCAACCAGTCAGACTGCCAAAAATGACGATTTGGCCCCCGTCGGCAAAAAATAGCTGTTCTGGCCCAAAACATCCTGAAACACGTGATTTTTCAGATAGCCAACCAGAAATCGCAATTTCGGACCCAGGCAGCTGAAAATCACTATTTGGGCCCCGGACAGCCTGAAAACGACAGCGACCCGTCAGGCAGCCAAAAATCACGATTTGGCCCCCGACAGCGGAAAATCACCGTTCTGGCCCAGAACATCCCGAAACTCGTGATTTTTCAGACAGCCAACCAGAAATCGCAGTTTCGGACCCAGACAGCTGAAAATCACTATATGGGACCCGGACAGCCTGAAAACGACAGCGACCCGTCGGACAGCCAAAAATGACGATTCGGCCCCCGATAGCGGAAAATCACCGTTCTGGCCCAGAACATCTAGAAACTCGTGATTTTTCAGACAGCCAACCAGAAATTGCAGTTTCGGACCCAGACAGCTGAAAATCACTATTTGGGCCCCGGACAGCCTGAAAACGACAGCGACCCGTCAGCCAGCCAAAAATCACGATTTGGCCCCCGACAGCGGAAAATCACCGTTCTGGCCCAGAACATCCCGAAACTCGTGATTTTTCAGACAGCCAACCAGAAATCGCAGTTTCGGACCCAGACAGCTGAAAATCACTATTTGGGCCCCGGACAGCCTGAAAACGACAGCGACCCGCCAGCCAGCCAAAAATCACGATTTGGCCCCCGACAGCGGAAAATCACCGTTCTGGCCCAGAACATCCCGAAACTCGTGATTTTTCAGACAGCCAACCAGAAATCGCAGTTTCGGACCCAGACAGTTGAAAATCACTATTTGGGCCCCGGACAGCCTGAAAACGACAGCAACCAGTCAGACTGCCAAAAATGACGATTTGGCCCCCGTCGGCAAAAAATAGCTGTTCTGGTCCAAAACATCCTGAAACACGTGATTTTTCAGATAGCCAACCAGAAATCGCAATTTCGGACCCAGGCAGCTGAAAATCACTATTTGGGCCCCGGACAGCCTGAAAACGACAGCGACCCGTCAGGCAGCCAAAAATCACGATTTGGCCCCCGACAGCGGAAAATCACCGTTCTGGCCCAGAACATCCCGAAACTCGTGATTTTTCAGACAGCCAACCAGAAATCGCAGTTTCGGACCCAGACAGCTGAAAATCACTATATGGGACCCGGACAGCCTGAAAACGACAGCGACCCGTCGGACAGCCAAAAATGACGATTCGGCCCCCGATAGCGGAAAATCGCAGTTCTGGCCCAGAACATCTAGAAACTCGTGATTTTTCAGACAGCCAACCAGAAATCGCAGTTTCGGACCCAGACAGCTGAAAATCACTATATGGGACCCGGACAGCCTGAAAACGACAGCGACCCGTCGGACAGCCAAAAATGACGATTCGGCCCCCGATAGCGGAAAATCGCAGTTCTGGCCCAGAACAACTAGAAACTCGTGATTTTTCTGACAGTCAACCAGAAATCGTAGTTTCGGACCCAGACAGCTGAAAATCACTATATGGGACCCGGACAGCCTGAAAACGGCAGCGACCCGTCAGGCAGCCAAAAATGACGATTTGGCCCCCGACAACGGAAAATCGCTGTTCTGGCCCAGAACATCCCGAAACTCGGGATTTTTCAGACAGCCAACCAGAAATTGCAGTTTCGGACCCAGACAGCTGAAAATCACTATTTGGGCCCCGGACAGCCTGAAAACGACAGCAACCCGTCAGACAGCGAAAAATGACGATTTGGCCCCCGACAGCGGAAAATCACCGTTCTGGCCCAGAACATCCCGAAACTCGTGATTTTTCAGACAGCCAACCAGAAATCGCAGTTTCGGACCCAGACAGCTGAAAATCACTATTTGGGCCCCGGACAGCCTGAAAACGACAGCGACCCGTCAGCCAGCCAAAAATCACGATTTGGCCCCCGACAGCGGAAAATCACCGTTCTGGCCCAGAACATCCCGAAACTCGTGATTTTTCAGACAGCCAAACCAGAAATCGCAGTTTCGGTCCCAGACAGCTGAAAATCACTATTTGGGCCCCGGACAGCCTGAAAACGACAGCGACCCGTCAGGCAGCCAAAAATCACGATTTGGCCCCCGACAGCGGAAAATCACCGTTCTGGCCCAGAACATCCCGAAACTCGTGATTTTCCAGACAGCCAACCAGAAATCGTAGTTTCGGACCCAGACAGTTGAAAATCACTATTTGGGGCCCGGACAGCCTGAAAACGACAGCAACCAGTCAGACTGCCAAAAATGACGATTTGGCCCCCGTCGGCAAAAAATAGCTGTTCTGGCCCAAAACATCCTGAAACACGTGATTTTTCAGATAGCCAACCAGAAATCGCAATTTCGGACCCAGGCAGCTGAAAATCACTATTTGGGCCCCGGACAGCCTGAAAACGACAGCGACCCGTCAGGCAGCCAAAAATCACGATTTGGCCCCCGACAGCGGAAAATCACCGTTCTGGCCCAGAACATCCCGAAACTCGTGATTTTTCAGACAGCCAACCAGAAATCGCAGTTTCGGACCCAGACAGCTGAAAATCACTATATGGGACCCGGACAGCCTGAAAACGACAGCGACCCGTCGGACAGCCAAAAATGACGATTCGGCCCCCGATAGCGGAAAATCACCGTTCTGGCCCAGAACATCTAGAAACTCGTGATTTTTCAGACAGCCAACCAGAAATTGCAGTTTCGGACCCAGACAGCTGAAAATCACTATTTGGGCCCCGGACAGCCTGAAAACGACAGCGACCCGTCAGCCAGCCAAAAATCACGATTTGGCCCCCGACAGCGGAAAATCACCGTTCTGGCCCAGAACATCCCGAAACTCGTGATTTTTCAGACAGCCAACCAGAAATCGCAGTTTCGGACCCAGACAGCTGAAAATCACTATTTGGGCCCCGGACAGCCTGAAAACGACAGCGACCCGCCAGCCAGCCAAAAATCACGATTTGGCCCCCGACAGCGGAAAATCACCGTTCTGGCCCAGAACATCCCGAAACTCGTGATTTTTCAGACAGCCAAACCAGAAATCGCAGTTTCGGTCCCAGACAGCTGAAAATCACTATTTGGGCCCCGGACAGCCTGAAAACGACAGCGACCCGTCAGGCAGCCAAAAATCACGATTTGGCCCCCGACAGCGGAAAATCACCGTTCTGGCCCAGAACATCCCGAAACTCGTGATTTTCCAGACAGCCAACCAGAAATCGTAGTTTCGGACCCAGACAGTTGAAAATCACTATTTGGGGCCCGGACAGCCTGAAAACGACAGCAACCAGTCAGACTGCCAAAAATGACGATTTGGCCCCCGTCGGCAAAAAATAGCTGTTCTGGCCCAAAACATCCTGAAACACGTGATTTTTCAGATAGCCAACCAGAAATCGCAATTTCGGACCCAGGCAGCTGAAAATCACTATTTGGGCCCCGGACAGCCTGAAAACGACAGCGACCCGTCAGGCAGCCAAAAATCACGATTTGGCCCCCGACAGCGGAAAATCACCGTTCTGGCCCAGAACATCCCGAAACTCGTGATTTTTCAGACAGCCAACCAGAAATCGCAGTTTCGGACCCAGACAGCTGAAAATCACTATATGGGACCCGGACAGCCTGAAAACGACAGCGACCCGTCGGACAGCCAAAAATGACGATTCGGCCCCCGATAGCGGAAAATCACCGTTCTGGCCCAGAACATCTAGAAACTCGTGATTTTTCAGACAGCCAACCAGAAATTGCAGTTTCGGACCCAGACAGCTGAAAATCACTATTTGGGCCCCGGACAGCCTGAAAACGACAGCGACCCGTCAGCCAGCCAAAAATCACGATTTGGCCCCCGACAGCGGAAAATCACCGTTCTGGCCCAGAACATCCCGAAACTCGTGATTTTTCAGACAGCCAACCAGAAATCGCAGTTTCGGACCCAGACAGCTGAAAATCACTATTTGGGCCCCGGACAGCCTGAAAACGACAGCGACCCGCCAGCCAGCCAAAAATCACGATTTGGCCCCCGACAGCGGAAAATCACCGTTCTGGCCCAGAACATCCCGAAACTCGTGATTTTTCAGACAGCCAACCAGAAATCGCAGTTTCGGACCCAGACAGTTGAAAATCACTATTTGGGCCCCGGACAGCCTGAAAACGACAGCAACCAGTCAGACTGCCAAAAATGACGATTTGGCCCCCGTCGGCAAAAAATAGCTGTTCTGGTCCAAAACATCCTGAAACACGTGATTTTTCAGATAGCCAACCAGAAATCGCAATTTCGGACCCAGGCAGCTGAAAATCACTATTTGGGCCCCGGACAGCCTGAAAACGACAGCGACCCGTCAGGCAGCCAAAAATCACGATTTGGCCCCCGACAGCGGAAAATCACCGTTCTGGCCCAGAACATCCCGAAACTCGTGATTTTTCAGACAGCCAACCAGAAATCGCAGTTTCGGACCCAGACAGCTGAAAATCACTATATGGGACCCGGACAGCCTGAAAACGACAGCGACCCGTCGGACAGCCAAAAATGACGATTCGGCCCCCGATAGCGGAAAATCGCAGTTCTGGCCCAGAACATCTAGAAACTCGTGATTTTTCAGACAGCCAACCAGAAATCGCAGTTTCGGACCCAGACAGCTGAAAATCACTATATGGGACCCGGACAGCCTGAAAACGACAGCGACCCGTCGGACAGCCAAAAATGACGATTCGGCCCCCGATAGCGGAAAATCGCAGTTCTGGCCCAGAACAACTAGAAACTCGTGATTTTTCTGACAGTCAACCAGAAATCGTAGTTTCGGACCCAGACAGCTGAAAATCACTATATGGGACCCGGACAGCCTGAAAACGGCAGCGACCCGTCAGGCAGCCAAAAATGACGATTTGGCCCCCGACAACGGAAAATCGCTGTTCTGGCCCAGAACATCCCGAAACTCGGGATTTTTCAGACAGCCAACCAGAAATTGCAGTTTCGGACCCAGACAGCTGAAAATCACTATTTGGGCCCCGGACAGCCTGAAAACGACAGCAACCCGTCAGACAGCGAAAAATGACGATTTGGCCCCCGACAGCGGAAAATCACCGTTCTGGCCCAGAACATCCCGAAACTCGTGATTTTTCAGACAGCCAACCAGAAATCGCAGTTTCGGACCCAGACAGCTGAAAATCACTATTTGGGCCCCGGACAGCCTGAAAACGACAGCGACCCGTCAGCCAGCCAAAAATCACGATTTGGCCCCCGACAGCGGAAAATCACCGTTCTGGCCCAGAACATCCCGAAACTCGTGATTTTTCAGACAGCCAACCAGAAATCGCAGTTTCGGACCCAGACAGTTGAAAATCACTATTTGGGCCCCGGACAGCCTGAAAACGACAGCAACTAGTCAGACTGCCAAAAATGACGATTTGGCCCCCGTCAGCAAAAAATAGCTGTTCTGGCCCAAAACATCCTGAAACACGTGATTTTTCAGATAGCCAACCAGAAATCGCAATTTCGGACCCAGGCAGCTGAAAATCACTATTTGGGCCCCGGGCAGCCTGAAAACGACAGCGACCCGTCAGGCAGCCAAAAATCACGATTTGGCCCCCGACAGCGGAAAATCACCGTTCTGGCCCAGAACATCCCGAAACTCGTGATTTTTCAGACAGCCAACCAGAAATCGCAGTTTCGGACCCAGACAGCTGAAAATCACTATATGGGACCCGGACAGCCTGAAAAAGACAGCGACCCGTCAGGCAGCCAAAAATGACGATTTGGCCCCCGACAACGGAAAATCGCTGTTCTGGCCCAGAACATCCCGAAACTCGGGATTTTTCAGACAGCCAACCAGAAATCGCAGTTTCGGACCCAGACAGCTGAAAATCACTATTTGGGCCCCGGACAGCCTGAAAACGACAGCGACCCGTCAGGCAGCCAAAAATCACGATTTGGCCCCCGACAGCGGAAAATCACCGTTCTGGCCCAGAACATCCCGAAACTCGTGATTTTTCAGACAGCCAAACCAGAAATCGCAGTTTCGGTCCCAGACAGCTGAAAATCACTATTTGGGCCCCGGACAGCCTGAAAACGACAGCGACCCGTCAGGCAGCCAAAAATCACGATTTGGCCCCCGACAGCGGAAAATCACCGTTCTGGCCCAGAACATCCCGAAACTCGTGATTTTCCAGACAGCCAACCAGAAATCGTAGTTTCGGACCCAGACAGTTGAAAATCACTATTTGGGGCCCGGACAGCCTGAAAACGACAGCAACCAGTCAGACTGCCAAAAATGACGATTTGGCCCCCGTCGGCAAAAAATAGCTGTTCTGGCCCAAAACATCCTGAAACACGTGATTTTTCAGATAGCCAACCAGAAATCGCAGTTTCGGTCCCAGACAGCTGAAAATCACTATTTGGGCCCCGGACAGCCTGAAAACGACAGCGACCCGTCAGGCAGCCAAAAATCACGATTTGGCCCCCGACAGCGGAAAATCACCGTTCTGGCCCAGAACATCCCGAAACTCGTGATTTTTCAGACAGCCAACCAGAAATCGCAGTTTCGGACCCAGACAGCTGAAAATCACTATTTGGGCCCCGGACAGCCTGAAAACGACAGCGACCCGTCAGGCAGCCAAAAATCACGATTTGGCCCCCGACAGCGGAAAATCATCGTTCTGGCCCAGAACATCCCGAAACTCGTGATTTTTCAGACAGCCAACCAGAAATCGCAGTTTCGGACCCAGACAGCTGAAAATCACTATTTGGGCCCCGGACAGCCTGAAAACGACAGCGACCCGCCAGCCAGCCAAAAATCACGATTTGGCCCCCGACAGCGGAAAATCACCGTTCTGGCCCAGAACATCCCGAAACTCGTGATTTTTCAGACAGCCAACCAGAAATCGCAGTTTCGGACCCAGACAGCTGAAAATCACTATATGGGACCCGGACAGCCTGAAAACGACAGCGACCCGTCGGACAGCCAAAAATGACGATTCGGCCCCCGATAGCGGAAAATCACCGTTCTGGCCCAGAACATCTAGAAACTCGTGATTTTTCAGACAGCCAACCAGAAATTGCAGTTTCGGACCCAGACAGCTGAAAATCACTATTTGGGCCCCGGACAGCCTGAAAACGACAGCGACCCGTCAGCCAGCCAAAAATCACGATTTGGCCCCCGACAGCGGAAAATCACCGTTCTGGCCCAGAACATCCCGAAACTCGTGATTTTTCAGACAGCCAACCAGAAATCGCAGTTTCGGACCCAGACAGCTGAAAATCACTATTTGGGCCCCGGACAGCCTGAAAACGACAGCGACCCGCCAGCCAGCCAAAAATCACGATTTGGCCCCCGACAGCGGAAAATCACCGTTCTGGCCCAGAACATCCCGAAACTCGTGATTTTTCAGACAGCCAACCAGAAATCGCAGTTTCGGACCCAGACAGTTGAAAATCACTATTTGGGCCCCGGACAGCCTGAAAACGACAGCAACCAGTCAGACTGCCAAAAATGACGATTTGGCCCCCGTCGGCAAAAAATAGCTGTTCTGGTCCAAAACATCCTGAAACACGTGATTTTTCAGATAGCCAACCAGAAATCGCAATTTCGGACCCAGGCAGCTGAAAATCACTATTTGGGCCCCGGACAGCCTGAAAACGACAGCGACCCGTCAGGCAGCCAAAAATCACGATTTGGCCCCCGACAGCGGAAAATCACCGTTCTGGCCCAGAACATCCCGAAACTCGTGATTTTTCAGACAGCCAACCAGAAATCGCAGTTTCGGACCCAGACAGCTGAAAATCACTATATGGGACCCGGACAGCCTGAAAACGACAGCGACCCGTCGGACAGCCAAAAATGACGATTCGGCCCCCGATAGCGGAAAATCGCAGTTCTGGCCCAGAACATCTAGAAACTCGTGATTTTTCAGACAGCCAACCAGAAATCGCAGTTTCGGACCCAGACAGCTGAAAATCACTATATGGGACCCGGACAGCCTGAAAACGACAGCGACCCGTCGGACAGCCAAAAATGACGATTCGGCCCCCGATAGCGGAAAATCGCAGTTCTGGCCCAGAACAACTAGAAACTCGTGATTTTTCTGACAGTCAACCAGAAATCGTAGTTTCGGACCCAGACAGCTGAAAATCACTATATGGGACCCGGACAGCCTGAAAACGGCAGCGACCCGTCAGGCAGCCAAAAATGACGATTTGGCCCCCGACAACGGAAAATCGCTGTTCTGGCCCAGAACATCCCGAAACTCGGGATTTTTCAGACAGCCAACCAGAAATTGCAGTTTCGGACCCAGACAGCTGAAAATCACTATTTGGGCCCCGGACAGCCTGAAAACGACAGCAACCCGTCAGACAGCGAAAAATGACGATTTGGCCCCCGACAGCGGAAAATCACCGTTCTGGCCCAGAACATCCCGAAACTCGTGATTTTTCAGACAGCCAACCAGAAATCGCAGTTTCGGACCCAGACAGCTGAAAATCACTATTTGGGCCCCGGACAGCCTGAAAACGACAGCGACCCGTCAGGCAGCCAAAAATCACGATTTGGCCCCCGACAGCGGAAAATCATCGTTCTGGCCCAGAACATCCCGAAACTCGTGATTTTTCAGACAGCCAACCAGAAATCGCAGTTTCGGACCCAGACAGCTGAAAATCACTATGTGGGACCCGGACAGCCTGAAACCGACAGCGACCCGTCGGACAGCCAAAAATGACGATTCGGCCCCCGATAGCGGAAAATCGCAGTTCTGGCCCAGAACATCTAGAAACTTGTGATTTTTCTGACAGCCAACCAGAAATCGTAGTTTCAGACCCAGACAGCTGAAAATCACTATATGGGACCCGGACAGCCTGAAAACGACAGCGACCCGTCAGGCAGCCAAAAATGACGATTTGGCCTCCGACAACGGAAAATCGCTGTTCTGGCCCAGAACATCCCGAAACTCGGGATTTTTCAGACAGCCAACCAGAAATTGCAGTTTCGGACCCAGACAGCTGAAAATCACTATTTGGGCCCCGGACAGCCTGAAAACGACAGCAACCCGTCAGACAGCGAAAAATCACGATTTGGCCCCCGACAGCGGAAAATCACCGTTCTGGCCCAGAACATCCCGAAACTCGTGATTTTTCAGACAGCCAACCAGAAATCGCAGTTTCGGACCCAGACAGCTGAAAATCACTATATGGGACCCGGACAGCCTGAAACCGACAGCGACCCGTCGGACAGCCAAAAATGACGATTCGGCCCCCGATAGCGGAAAATCGCAGTTCTGGCCCAGAACATCTAGAAACTTGTGATTTTTCTGACAGCCAACCAGAAATCGTAGTTTCAGACCCAGACAGCTGAAAATCACTATATGGGACCCGGACAGCCTGAAAACGACAGCGACCCGTCAGGCAGCCAAAAATGACGATTTGGCCTCCGACAACGGAAAATCGCTGTTCTGGCCCAGAACATCCCGAAACTCGGGATTTTTCAGACAGCCAACCAGAAATTGCAGTTTCGGACCCAGACAGCTGAAAATCACTATTTGGGCCCCGGACAGCCTGAAAACGACAGCAACCCGTCAGACAGCGAAAAATCACGATTTGGCCCCCGACAGCGGAAAATCACCGTTCTGGCCCAGAACATCCCGAAACTCGTGATTTTTCAGACAGCCAACCAGAAATCGCAGTTTCGGACCCAGACAGCTGAAAATCACTATATGGGACCCGGACAGCCTGAAAACGACAGCGACCCGTCAGCCAGCCAAAAATCACGATTTGGCCCCCGACAGCGGAAAATCACCGTTCTGGCCCAGAACATCCCGAAACTCGTGATTTTTCAGACAGCCAACCAGAAATCGCAGTTTCGGACCCAGACAGTTGAAAATCACTATTTGGGCCCCGGACAGCCTGAAAACGACAGCAACCAGTCAGACTGCCAAAAATGACGATTTGGCCCCCGTCGGCAAAAAATAGCTGTTCTGGCCCAAAACATCCTGAAACACGTGATTTTTCAGATAGCCAACCAGAAATCGCAATTTCGGACCCAGGCAGCTGAAAATCACTATTTGGGCCCCGGACAGCCTGAAAACGACAGCGACCCGTCAGGCAGCCAAAAATCACGATTTGGCCCCCGACAGCGGAAAATCACCGTTCTGGCCCAGAACATCCCGAAACTCGTGATTTTTCAGACAGCCAACCAGAAATCGCAGTTTCGGACCCAGACAGCTGAAAATCACTATATGGGACCCGGACAGCCTGAAAACGACAGCGACCCGTCGGACAGCCAAAAATGACGATTCGGCCCCCGATAGCGGAAAATCGCAGTTCTGGCCCAGAACATCTAGAAACTCGTGATTTTTCAGACAGCCAACCAGAAATCGCAGTTTCGGACCCAGACAGCTGAAAATCACTATATGGGACCCGGACAGCCTGAAAACGACAGCGACCCGTCGGACAGCCAAAAATGGCGATTCGGCCCCCGATAGCGGAAAATCGCAGTTCTGGCCCAGAACATCTAGAAACTCGTGATTTTTCTGACAGCCAACCAGAAATCGTAGTTTCGGACCCAGACAGCTGAAAATCACTATATGGGACCCGGACAGCCTGAAAACGGCAGCGACACGTCAGGCAGCCAAAAATGACGATTTGGCCCCCGACAACGGAAAATCGCTGTTCTGGCCCAGAACATCCCGAAACTCGGGATTTTTCAGACAGCCAACCGGAAATTGCAGTTTCGGACCCAGACAGCTGAAAATCACTATTTGGGCCCCGGACAGCCTGAAAACGACAGCAACCCGTCAGACAGCGAAAAATCACGATTTGGCCCCCGACAGCGGAAAATCACCGTTCTGGCCCAGAACATCCCGAAACTCGTGATTTTTCAGACAGCCAACCAGAAATCGCAGTTTCGGACCCAGACAGCTGAAAATCACTATTTGGGCCCCGGACAGCCTGAAAACGACAGCGACCCGTCAGCCAGCCAAAAATCACGATTTGGCCCCCGACAGCGGAAATTCACCGTTCTGGCCCAGAACATCTCGAAACTCGTGATTTTTCAGGCAGCCAACCAGAAATCGCAGTTTCGGACCCAGACAGTTGAAAATCACTATTTGGGCCCCGGACAGCCTGAAAACGACAGCAACCAGTCAGACTGCCAAAAATGACGATTTGGCCCCCGTCAGCAAAAAATAGCTGTTCTGGCCCAAAACATCCTGAAACACGTGATTTTTCAGATAGCCAACCAGAAATCGCAATTTCGGACCCAGGCAGCTGAAAATCACTATTTGGGCCCCGGACAGCCTGAAAACGACAGCGACCCGTCAGGCAGCCAAAAATCACGATTTGGCCCCCGACAGCGGAAAATCACCGTTCTGGCCCAGAACATCCCGAAACTCGTGATTTTTCAGACAGCCAACCAGAAATCGCAGTTTCGGACCCAGACAGCTGAAAATCACTATATGGGACCCGGACAGCCTGAAACCGACAGCGACCCGTCGGACAGCCAAAAATGACGATTCGGCCCCCGATAGCGGAAAATCGCAGTTCTGGCCCAGAACATCTAGAAACTCGTGATTTTTCTGACAGCCAACCAGAAATCGTAGTTTCGGACCTAGACAGCTGAAAATCACTATATGGGACCCGGACAGCCTGAAAACGACAGCGACCCGTCAGGCAGCCAAAAATGACGATTTGGCCTCCGACAACGGAAAATCGCTGTTCTGGCCCAGAACATCCCGAAACTCGGGATTTTTCAGACAGCCAACCAGAAATTGCAGTTTCGGACCCAGACAGCTGAAAATCACTATTTGGGCCCCGGACAGCCTGAAAACGACAGCAACCCGTCAGACAGCGAAAAATCACGATTTGGCCCCCGACAGCGGAAAATCACCGTTCTGGCCCAGAACATCCCGAAACTCGTGATTTTTCAGACAGCCAACCAGAAATCGCAGTTTCGGACCCAGACAGCTGAAAATCACTATTTGGGCCCCGGACAGCCTGAAAACGACAGCGACCCGTCAGCCAGCCAAAAATCACGATTTGGCCCCCGACAGCGGAAATTCACCGTTCTGGCCCAGAACATCCCGAAACTCGTGATTTTTCAGACAGCCAACCAGAAATCGCAGTTTCGGACCCAGACAGTTGAAAATCACTATTTGGGCCCCGAACAGCCTGAAAACGACAGCAACCAGTCAGACTGCCAAAAATGACGATTTGGCCCCCGTCAGCAAAAAATAGCTGTTCTGGCCCAAAACATCCTGAAACACGTGATTTTTCAGATAGCCAACCAGAAATCGCAATTTCGGACCCAGGCAGCTGAAAATCACTATTTGGGCCCCGGACAGCCTGAAAACGACAGCGACCCGTCAGGCAGCCAAAAATCACGATTTGGCCCCCGACAGCGGAAAATCACCGTTCTGGCCCAGAACATCCCGAAACTCGTGATTTTTCAGACAGCCAACCAGAAATCGCAGTTTCGGACCCAGACAGCTGAAAATCACTATATGGGACCCGGACAGCCTGAAACCGACAGCGACCCGTCGGACAGCCAAAAATGACGATTCGGCCCCCGATAGCGGAAAATCGCAGTTCTGGCCCAGAACATCTAGAAACTCGTGATTTTTCTGACAGCCAACCAGAAATCGTAGTTTCGGACCCAGACAGCTGAAAATCACTATTTGGGCCCCGGACAGCCTGAAAACGACAGCAACCCGTCAGACAGCGAAAAATCACGATTTGGCCCCCGACAGCGGAAAATCACCGTTCTGGCCCAGAACATCCCGAAACTCGTGATTTTTCAGACAGCCAACCAGAAATCGCAGTTTCGGACCCAGACAGCTGAAAATCACTATTTAGGCCCCGGACAGCCTGAAAACGTTAGCGACCCGTCAGCCAGCCAAAAATGACGATTTGGCCTCCGACAACGGAAAATCGCTGTTCTGGCCCAGAACATCCCGAAACTCGGGATTTTTCAGACAGCCAACCAGAAATTGCAGTTTCGGACCCAGACAGCTGAAAATCACTATTTGGGCCCCGGACAGCCTGAAAACGACAGCAACCCGTCAGACAGCGAAAAATCACGATTTGGCCCCCGACAGCGGAAAATCACCGTTCTGGCCCAGAACATCCCGAAACTCGTGATTTTTCAGACAGCCAACCAGAAATCGCAGTTTCGGACCCAGACAGCTGAAAATCACTATTTGGGCCCCGGACAGCCTGAAAACGACAGCGACCCGTCAGCCAGCCAAAAATCACGATTTGGCCCCCGACAGCGGAAATTCACCGTTCTGGCCCAGAACATCCCGAAACTCGTGATTTTTCAGACAGCCAACCAGAAATCGCAGTTTCGGACCCAGACAGTTGAAAATCACTATTTGGGCCCCGGACAGCCTGAAAACGACAGCAACCAGTCAGACTGCCAAAAATGACGATTTGGCCCCCGTCAGCAAAAAATAGCTGTTCTGGCCCAAAACATCCTGAAACACGTGATTTTTCAGATAGCCAACCAGAAATCGCAATTTCGGACCCAGGCAGCTGAAAATCACTATTTGGGCCCCGGACAGCCTGAAAACGACAGCGACCCGTCAGGCAGCCAAAAATCACGATTTGGCCCCCGACAGCGGAAAATCACCGTTCTGGCCCAGAACATCCCGAAACTCGTGATTTTTCAGACAGCCAACCAGAAATCGCAGTTTCGGACCCAGACAGCTGAAAATCACTATATGGGACCCGGACAGCCTGAAACCGACAGCGACCCGTCGGACAGCCAAAAATGACGATTCGGCCCCCGATAGCGGAAAATCGCAGTTCTGGCCCAGAACATCTAGAAACTCGTGATTTTTCTGACAGCCAACCAGAAATCGTAGTTTCGGACCCAGACAGCTGAAAATCACTATTTGGGCCCCGGACAGCCTGAAAACGACAGCAACCCGTCAGACAGCGAAAAATCACGATTTGGCCCCCGACAGCGGAAAATCACCGTTCTGGCCCAGAACATCCCGAAACTCGTGATTTTTCAAACAGCCAACCAGAAATCGCAGTTTCGGACCCAGACAGCTGAAAATCACTATTTAGGCCCCGGACAGCCTGAAAACGACAGCGACCCGTCAGCCAGCCAAAAATCACGATTTGGCCCCCGACAGCGGAAATTCACCGTTCTGGCCCAGAACATCCCGAAACTCGTGATTTTTCAGACAGCCAACCAGAAATCGCAGTTTCGGACCCAGACAGTTGAAAATCACTATTTGGGCCCCGGACAGCCTGAAAACGACAGCAACCAGTCAGACTGCCAAAAATGACGATTTGGCCCCCGTCAGCAAAAAATAGCTGTTCTGGCCCAAAACATCCTGAAACACGTGATTTTTCAGATAGCCAACCAGAAATCGCAATTTCGGACCCAGGCAGCTGAAAATCACTATTTGGGCCCCGGACAGCCTGAAAACGACAGCGACCCGTCAGGCAGCCAAAAATCACGATTTGGCCCCCGACAGCGGAAAATCACCGTTCTGGCCCAGAACATCCCGAAACTCGTGATTTTTCAGACAGCCAACCAGAAATCGCAGTTTCGGACCCAGACAGCTGAAAATCACTATATGGGACCCGGACAGCCTGAAACCGACAGCGACCCGTCGGACAGCCAAAAATGACGATTCGGCCCCCGATAGCGGAAAATCGCAGTTCTGGCCCAGAACATCTAGAAACTCGTGATTTTTCTGACAGCCAACCAGAAATCGTAGTTTCGGACCCAGACAGCTGAAAATCACTACATGGGACCCGGACAGCCTGAAAACGACAGCGACCCGTCAGGCAGCCAAAAATGACGATTTGGCCTCCGACAACGGAAAATCGCTGTTCTGGCCCAGAACATCCCGAAACTCGGGATTTTTCAGACAGCCAACCAGAAATTGCAGTTTCGGACCCAGACAGCTGAAAATCACTATTTGGGCCCCGGACAGCCTGAAAACGACAGCAACCCGTCAGACAGCGAAAAATCACGATTTGGCCCCCGACAGCGGAAAATCACCGTTCTGGCCCAGAACATCCCGAAACTCGTGATTTTTCAGACAGCCAACCAGAAATCGCAGTTTCGGACCCAGACAGCTGAAAATCACTATTTGGGCCCCGGACAGCCTGAAAACGACAGCGACCCGTCAGCCAGCCAAAAATCACGATTTGGCCCCCGACAGCGGAAATTCACCGTTCTGGCCCAGAACATCCCGAAACTCGTGATTTTTCAGACAGCCAACCAGAAATCGCAGTTTCGGACCCAGACAGTTGAAAATCACTATTTGGGCCCCGGACAGCCTGAAAACGACAGCAACCAGTCAGACTGCCAAAAATGACGATTTGGCCCCCGTCAGCAAAAAATAGCTGTTCTGGCCCAAAACATCCTGAAACACGTGATTTTTCAGATAGCCAACCAGAAATCGCAATTTCGGACCCAGGCAGCTGAAAATCACTATTTGGGCCCCGGACAGCCTGAAAACGACAGCGACCCGTCAGGCAGCCAAAAATCACGATTTGGCCCCCGACAGCGGAAAATCACCGTTCTGGCCCAGAACATCCCGAAACTCGTGATTTTTCAGACAGCCAACCAGAAATCGCAGTTTCGGACCCAGACAGCTGAAAATCACTATATGGGACCCGGACAGCCTGAAACCGACAGCGACCCGTCGGACAGCCAAAAATGACGATTCGGCCCCCGATAGCGGAAAATCGCAGTTCTGGCCCAGAACATCTAGAAACTCGTGATTTTTCTGACAGCCAACCAGAAATCGTAGTTTCGGACCCAGACAGCTGAAAATCACTATTTGGGCCCCGGACAGCCTGAAAACGACAGCAACCCGTCAGACAGCGAAAAATCACGATTTGGCCCCCGACAGCGGAAAATCACCGTTCTGGCCCAGAACATCCCGAAACTCGTGATTTTTCAGACAGCCAACCAGAAATCGCAGTTTCGGACCCAGACAGCTGAAAATCACTATTTGGGCCCCGGACAGCCTGAAAACGACAGCGACCCGTCAGCCAGCCAAAAATCACGATTTGGCCCCCGACAGCGGAAATTCACCGTTCTGGCCCAGAACATCCCGAAACTCGTGATTTTTCAGACAGCCAACCAGAAATCGCAGTTTCGGACCCAGACAGTTGAAAATCACTATTTGGGCCCCGGACAGCCTGAAAACGACAGCAACCAGTCAGACTGCCAAAAATGACGATTTGGCCCCCGTCAGCAAAAAATAGCTGTTCTGGCCCAAAACATCCTGAAACACGTGATTTTTCAGATAGCCAACCAGAAATCGCAATTTCGGACCCAGGCAGCTGAAAATCACTATTTGGGCCCCAGACAGCCTGAAAACGACAGCGACCCGTCAGGCAGCCAAAAATCACGATTTGGCCCCCGACAGCGGAAAATCACCGTTCTGGCCCAGAACATCCCGAAACTCGTGATTTTTCAGACAGCCAACCAGAAATCGCAGTTTCGGACCCAGACAGCTGAAAATCACTATATGGGACCCGGACAGCCTGAAACCGACAGCGACCCGTCGGACAGCCAAAAATGACGATTCGGCCCCCGATAGCGGAAAATCGCAGTTCTGGCCCAGAACATCTAGAAACTCGTGATTTTTCTGACAGCCAACCAGAAATCGTAGTTTCGGACCCAGACAGCTGAAAATCACTATATGGGACCCGGACAGCCTGAAAACGACAGCGACCCGTCAGGCAGCCAAAAATGACGATTTGGCCTCCGACAACGGAAAATCGCTGTTCTGGCCCAGAACATCCCGAAACTCGGGATTTTTCAGACAGCCAACCAGAAATTGCAGTTTCGGACCCAGACAGCTGAAAATCACTATTTGGGCCCCGGACAGCCTGAAAACGACAGCAACCCGTCAGACAGCGAAAAATCACGATTTGGCCCCCGACAGCGGAAATTCACCGTTCTGGCCCAGAACATCCCGAAACTCGTGATTTTTCAGACAGCCAACCAGAAATCGCAGTTTCGGACCCAGACAGCTGAAAATCACTATTTGGGCCCCGGACAGCCTGAAAACGACAGCGACCCGTCAGCCAGCCAAAAATCACGATTTGGCCCCCGACAGCGGAAATTCACCGTTCTGGCCCAGAACATCCCGAAACTCGTGATTTTTCAGACAGCCAACCAGAAATCGCAGTTTCGGACCCAGACAGTTGAAAATCACTATTTGGGCCCCGGACAGCCTGAAAACGACAGCAACCAGTCAGACTGCCAAAAATGACGATTTGGCCCCCGTCAGCAAAAAATAGCTGTTCTGGCCCAAAACATCCTGAAACACGTGATTTTTCAGATAGCCAACCAGAAATCGCAATTTCGGACCCAGGCAGCTGAAAATCACTATTTGGGCCCCGGACAGCCTGAAAACGACAGCGACCCGTCAGGCAGCCAAAAATCACGATTTGGCCCCCGACAGCGGAAAATCACCGTTCTGGCCCAGAACATCCCGAAACTCGTGATTTTTCAGACAGCCAACCAGAAATCGCAGTTTCGGACCCAGACAGCTGAAAATCACTATATGGGACCCGGACAGCCTGAAACCGACAGCGACCCGTCGGACAGCCAAAAATGACGATTCGGCCCCCGATAGCGGAAAATTGCAGTTCTGGCCCAGAACATCTAGAAACTCGTGATTTTTCTGACAGCCAACCAGAAATCGTAGTTTCGGACCCAGACAGCTGAAAATCACTACATGGGACCCGGACAGCCTGAAAACGACAGCGACCCGTCAGGCAGCCAAAAATGACGATTTGGCCTCCGACAACGGAAAATCGCTGTTCTGGCCCAGAACATCCCGAAACTCAGGATTTTTCAGACAGCCAACCAGAAATTGCAGTTTCGGACCCAGACAGCTGAAAATCACTATTTGGGCCCCGGACAGCCTGAAAACGACAGCAACCCGTCAGACAGCGAAAAATCACGATTTGGCCCCCGACAGCGGAAAATCACCGTTCTGGCCCAGAACATCCCGAAACTCGTGATTTTTCAGGCAGCCAACCAGAAATCGCAGTTTCGGACCCAGACAGCTGAAAATCACTATTTGGGCCCCGGACAGCCTGAAAACGACAGCGACCCGTCAGCCAGCCAAAAATCACGATTTGGCCCCCGACAGCGGAAATTCACCGTTCTGGCCCAGAACATCCCGAAACTCGTGATTTTTCAGACAGCCAACCAGAAATCGCAGTTTCGGACCCAGACAGTTGAAAATCACTATTTGGGCCCCGGACAGCCTGAAAACGACAGCAACCAGTCAGACTGCCAAAAATGACGATTTGGCCCCCGTCAGCAAAAAATAGCTGTTCTGGCCCAAAACATCCTGAAACACGTGATTTTTCAGATAGCCAACCAGAAATCGCAATTTCGGACCCAGGCAGCTGAAAATCACTATTTGGGCCCCAGACAGCCTGAAAACGACAGCGACCCGTCAGGCAGCCAAAAATCACGATTTGGCCCCCGACAGCGGAAAATCACCGTTCTGGCCCAGAACATCCCGAAACTCGTGATTTTTCAGACAGCCAACCAGAAATCGCAGTTTCGGACCCAGACAGCTGAAAATCACTATATGGGACCCGGACAGCCTGAAACCGACAGCGACCCGTCGGACAGCCAAAAATGACGATTCGGCCCCCGATAGCGGAAAATCGCAGTTCTGGCCCAGAACATCTAGAAACTCGTGATTTTTCTGACAGCCAACCAGAAATCGTAGTTTCGGACCCAGACAGCTGAAAATCACTATATGGGACCCGGACAGCCTGAAAACGACAGCGACCCGTCAGGCAGCCAAAAATGACGATTTGGCCTCCGACAACGGAAAATCGCTGTTCTGGCCCAGAACATCCCGAAACTCGGGATTTTTCAGACAGCCAACCAGAAATTGCAGTTTCGGACCCAGACAGCTGAAAATCACTATTTGGGCCCCGGACAGCCTGAAAACGACAGCGACCCGTCAGGCAGCCAAAAATCACGATTTGGCCCCCGACAGCGGAAATTCACCGTTCTGGCCCAGAACATCCCGAAACTCGTGATTTTTGAGACAGCCAACCAGAAATCGCAGTTTCGGACCCAGACAGCTGAAAATCACTATTTGGGCCCCGGACAGCCTGAAAACGACAGCGACCCGTCAGCCAGCCAAAAATCACGATTTGGCCCCCGACAGCGGAAATTCACCGTTCTGGCCCAGAACATCCCGAAACTCGTGATTTTTCAGACAGCCAACCAGAAATCGCAGTTTCGGACCCAGACAGTTGAAAATCACTATTTGGGCCCCGGACAGCCTGAAAACGACAGCAACCAGTCAGACTGCCAAAAATGACGATTTGGCCCCCGTCAGCAAAAAATAGCTGTTCTGGCCCAAAACATCCTGAAACACGTGATTTTTCAGATAGCCAACCAGAAATCGCAATTTCGGACCCAGGCAGCTGAAAATCACTATTTGGGCCCCGGACAGCCTGAAAACGACAGCGACCCGTCAGGCAGCCAAAAATCACGATTTGGCCCCCGACAGCGGAAAATCACCGTTCTGGCCCAGAACATCCCGAAACTCGTGATTTTTCAGACAGCCAACCAGAAATCGCAGTTTCGGACCCAGACAGCTGAAAATCACTATTTGGGCCCCGGACAGCCTGAAAACGACAGCAACTCGTCAGACAGCCAAAAATGACGATTTCGCCCCCGACAGCAGAAAATTGCTGTTCTGGCCCAGAACATCCCGAAACTCGGGATTTTTCAGATAGCCAACCAGAAATCGCAGTTTCGGACCCAGACAGTTGAAAATCACTGTATGGGACCCGGACAGCCTGAAACCGACAGCGACCCGTCGAACAGCCAAAAATGACGATTCGGCCCCCGATAGCGGAAAATCGCAGTTCTGGCCCAGAACATCTTGAAACTCGTGATTTTTCTGACAGCCAACCAGAAATCGCAGTTTCGGACCCAGACAGCTGAAAATCACTATATGGGACCCGGACAGCCTGAAAACGACAGCGACCCGTCAGGCAGCCAAAAATGACGATTTGGCCTCCGACAACGGAAAATCGCTGTTCTGGCCCAGAACATCCCGAAACTCGGGATTTTTCAGACAGCCAACCAGAAATTGCAGTTTCGGACCCAGACAGCTGAAAATCACTATTTGGGCCCCGGACAGCCTGAAAACGACAGCAACCCGTCAAACAGCGAAAAATGACGATTTGGCCCCCGACAGCGGAAAATCACCGTTCTGGCCCAGAACATCCCGAAACTCGTGATTTTTCAGACAGCCAACCAGAAATCGCAGTTTCAGACCCAGACCGCTGAAAATCGCTATTTGGGCCCCGGACAGCCTGAAAAAGACAGCAACCAGTCAGACAGCCAAAAATGACGATTTGGCCCCCGACAGCAGAAAATTGCTGTTCTGGCCCAGAACATCCCGAAACTCGGGATTTTTCAGATAGCCAACCAGAAATCGCAGTTTCGGACCCAGGCAGCTGAAAATCACTATTTGGGCCCCGGACAGCCTGAAAACGACAGCGACCCGTCTGACAGCCAAAAATGACGATTTGGCCCCCGACAGCGAAAAATCGCTGTTCTGGCCCAGAACATCCCGAAACTCGTGATTTTTCAGACAGCCAACCAGAAATCGCAGTTTCGGACCCAGACAGTTGAAAATCACTATTTGGGCCCCGGACAGCCTGAAAACGACAGCAACCAGTCAGACTGCCAAAAATGACGATTTGGCCCCCGTCAGCAAAAAATAGCTGTTCTAGCCCAAAACATCCCGAAACACGTGATTTTTCAGATAGCCAACCAGAAATCGCAGTTTCGGACCCAGACAGCTGAAAATCACTTTTTGGGCCCCGGACAGCCTGAAAACGACAGCGACCCGTCAGGCAGCCAAAAATCACGATTTGGCCCCCGACAGCGGAAAATCACCGTTCTGGCCCAGAACATCCCGAAACTCGTGATTTTTCAGACAGCCAACCAGAAATTGCAGTTTCGGACCCAGACAGCTGAAAATCACTATTTGGGCCCCGGACAGCCTGAAAACGACAACGACCCGTCAGCCAGCCAAAAATCACGATTTGGCCCCCGACAGCGGAAAATCACCGTTCTGGCCCAGAACATCCCGAAACTCGTGATTTTTCAGACAGCCAACCAGAAATTGCAGTTTCGGACCCAGACAGCTGAAAATCACTATTTGGGCCCCGAACAGCCTGAAAACGACAGCAACCAGTCAGACAGCGAAAAATGACGATTTGGCCCCCGACAGCAGAAAATTGCTGTTCTGGCCCAGAACATCCCGAAACTCGGGATTTTTCAGATAGCCAACCAGAAATCGCAGTTTCGGACCTAGGCAGCTGAAAATCACTATTTGGGCCCCGGACAGCCTGAAAACGACAGCGACCCGTCGGACAGCCAAAAATGACGATTCGGCCCCCGATAGCGGAAAATCGCAGTTCTGGCCCAGAACATCCCGAAACTCGTGATTTTTCTGACAGCCAAGCAGAAATCGCAGTTTCGGACCCAGACAGCTGAAAATCA
Source organism: Delonix regia (assembly GCA_037074485.1). Classification (NCBI taxonomy): domain Eukaryota; kingdom Viridiplantae; phylum Streptophyta; class Magnoliopsida; order Fabales; family Fabaceae; genus Delonix; species Delonix regia. The sequence goes on along the minus strand of CM073454.1, from coordinate 40,387,931 downwards.
CTATTTGGGCCCCGGGCAGCCTGAAAACGACAGCGACCCGTCAGACAGCCAAAAATGACGATTTGGCCCCCGACAGCGGAAAATCACCGTTCTGGCCCAAAACATCCCGAAACTCGTGATTTTTCTGACAGCCAACCAGAAATCGCAGTTTCGGACCTAGACAGCTGAAAATCACTATTTGGGCCCCGGGCAGCCTGAAAACGACAGCGACCCGTCAGACAGCCAAGAATGACGATTTGGCCCCCGACAGCGGAAAATCACCGTTCTGGCCCAAAACATCCCGAAACTCGTGATTTTTCAGACAGCCAACCAGAAATCGCAGTTTCGGACCCAGACAGCTGAAAATCACTATATGGGACCCGGACAGCCTGAAAACGACAGCGACCCGTCGGACAGCCAAAAATGACGATTCGGCCCCCGATAGCGGAAAATCGCAGTTCTGGCCCAGAACATCTAGAAACTCGTGATTTTTCAGACAGCCAACCAGAAATCGCAGTTTCGGACCCAGACAGCTGAAAATCACTATATGGGACCCGGACAGCCTGAAAACGACAGCGACCCGTCGGACAGCCAAAAATGACGATTCGGCCCCCGATAGCGGAAAATCGCAGTTCTGGCCCAGAACATCTAGAAACTCGTGATTTTTCTGACAGCCAACCAGAAATCGTAGTTTCGGACCCAGACAGCTGAAAATCACTATATGGGACCCGGACAGCCTGAAAACGACAGCGACCCGTCAGGCAGCCAAAAATGACGATTTGGCCCCCGACAACGGAAAATCGCTGTTCTGGCCCAGAACATCCCGAAACTCGGGATTTTTCAGACAGCCAACCAGAAATTGCAGTTTCGGACCCAGACAGCTGAAAATCACTATTTGGGCCCCGGACAGCCTGAAAACGACAGCAAACCGTCAGACAGCGAAAAATGACGATTTGGCCCCCGACAGCGGAAAATCACCGTTCTGGCCCAGAACATCCCGAAACTCGTGATTTTTCAGACAGCCAACCAGAAATCGCAGTTTCGGACCCAGACAGCTGAAAATCACTATTTGGGCCCCGGACAGCCTGAAAACGACAGCGACCCGTCAGCCAGCCAAAAATCACGATTTGGCCCCCGACAGCGGAAATTCACCGTTCTGGCCCAGAACATCCCGAAACTCGTGATTTTTCAGACAGCCAACCAGAAATCGCAGTTTCGGACCCAGACAGTTGAAAATCACTATTTGGGCCCCGGACAGCCTGAAAACGACAGCAACCAGTCAGACTGCCAAAAATGATGATTTGGCCCCCGTCAGCAAAAAATAGCTGTTCTGGCCCAAAACATCCTGAAACACGTGATTTTTCAGATAGCCAACCAGAAATCGCAATTTCGGACCCAGGCAGCTGAAAATCACTATTTGGGCCCCGGACAGCCTGAAAACGACAGCGACCCGTCAGGCAGCCAAAAATCACGATTTGGCCCCCGACAGCGGAAAATCACCGTTCTGGCCCAGAACATCCCGAAACTCGTGATTTTTCAGAGAGCCAACCAGAAATCGCAGTTTCGGACCCAGACAGTTGAAAATCACTATATGGGACCCGGACAGCCTGAAATCGACAGCGACCCGTCGGACAGCCAAAAATGACGATTCGGCCCCCGATAGCGGAAAATCGCAGTTCTGGCCCAGAACATCTTGAAACTCGTGATTTTTCTGACAGCCAACCAGAAATCGCAGTTTCGGACCCAGACAGCTGAAAATCACTATATGGGACCCGGACAGCCTGAAAACGACAGCGACCCGTCAGGCAGCCAAAAATGACGATTTGGCCTCCGACAACGGAAAATCGCTGTTCTGGCCCAGAACATCCCGAAACTCGGGATTTTTCAGACAGCCAACCAGAAATTGCAGTTTCGGACCCAGACAGCTGAAAATCACTATTTGGGCCCCGGACAGCCTGAAAACGACAGCAACCCGTCAAACAGCGAAAAATGACGATTTGGCCCCCGACAGCGGAAAATCACCGTTCTGGCCCAGAACATCCCGAAACTCGTGATTTTTCAGACAGCCAACCAGAAATCGCAGTTTCGGACCCAGACCGCTGAAAATCGCTATTTGGGCCCCGGACAGCCTGAAAAAGACAGCAACCAGTCAGACAGCCAAAAATGACGATTTGGCCCCCGACAGCAGAAAATTGCTGTTCTGGCCCAGAACATCCCGAAACTCGGGATTTTTCATATAGCCAACCAGAAATCGCAGTTTCGGACCCAGGCAGCTGAAAATCACTATTTGGGCCCCGGACAGCCTGAAAACGACAGCGACCCGTCTGACAGCCAAAAATGACGATTTGGCCCCCGACAGCGAAAAATCGCTGTTCTGGCCCAGAACATCCCGAAACTCGTGATTTTTCAGACAGCCAACCAGAAATCGCAGTTTCGGACCCAGACGGTTGAAAATCACTATTTGGGCCCCGGACAGCCTGAAAACGACAGCAACCGGTCGGACTGCCAAAAATGACGATTTGGCCCCCGTCAGCAAAAAATAGCTGTTCTGGCCCAAAACATCCCGAAACACGTGATTTTTCAGATAGCCAACCAGAAATCGCTGTTTCGGACCCAGACAGCTGAAAATCACTATTTGGGACCCGGACAGCCTGAAAACGACAGCGACCCATCAGGCAGCCAAAAATGACGATTTGGCCTCCGACAACGGAAAATCGCTGTTCTGGCCCAGAACATCCCGAAACTCGGGATTTTTCAGACAGCCAACCAGAAATTGCAGTTTCGGACCCAGACAGCTGAAAATCACTATTTGGGCCCCGGACAGCCTGAAAACGACAGCAACCCGTCAAACAGCGAAAAATGACGATTTGGCCCCCGACAGCGGAAAATCACCGTTCTGGCCCAGAACATCCCGAAACTCGTGATTTTTCAGACAGCCAACCAGAAATCGCAGTTTCGGACCCAGACCGCTGAAAATCGCTATTTGGGCCCCGGACAGCCTGAAAAAGACAGCAACCAGTCAGACAGCCAAAAATGACGATTTGGCCCCCGACAGCAGAAAATTGCTGTTCTGGCCCAGAACATCCCGAAACTCGGGATTTTTCAGACAGCCAACCAGAAATCGCAGTTTCGGACCCAGACAGCTGAAAATCACTTTTTGGGCCCCGGACAGCCTGAAAACGACAGCGACCCGTCAGACAGCCAAAAATGACGATTTGGCCCCCGACAGCGGAAAATCACCGTTCTGGCCCAAAACATCCCGAAACTCGTGATTTTTCAGACAGCCAACCAGAAATCGCAGTTTCGGACCCAGACAGCTGAAAATCACTATATGGGACCCGGACAGCCTGAAAACGACAGCGACCCGTCAGGCAGCCAAAAATGACGATTTGGCCCCCGACAGCAGAAAATTGCTGTTCTGGCCCAGAACATCCCGAAACTCAGGATTTTTCAGATAGCCAACCAGAAATCGCAGTTTCGGACCCAGGCAGCTGAAAATCACTATTTGGGCCCCGGACAGCCTGAAAACGACAGCGACCCGTCAGGCAGCCAAAAATCACGATTTGGCCCCCGACAGCGGAAAATCACCGTTCTGGCCCAGAACATCCCGAAACTCGTGATTTTTCAGACAGCCAACCAGAAATCGCAGTTTCGGACCCAGACAGCTGAAAATCACTTTTTGGGCCCCGGACAGCCTGAAAACGACAACGACCCGTCAGCCAGCCAAAAATCACGATTTGGCCCCCGACAGCGGAAAATCACCGTTCTGGCCCAGAACATCCCGAAACTCGTGATTTTTCAGACAGCCAACCAGAAATCGCAGTTTCGGACCCAGACAGCTGAAAATCACTATTTGGGCCCCGGACAGCCTGAAAACGACAGCAACCAGTCAGACAGCGAAAAATGACGATTTGGCCCCCGACAGCAGAAAATTGCTGTTCTGGCCCAGAATATCCCGAAACTCGGGATTTTTCAGATAGCCAACCAGAAATCGCAGTTTCGGACCCAGGCAGCTGAAAATCACTATTTGGGCCCCGGACAGCCTGAAAACGACAGCGACCCGTCGGACAGCCAAAAATGACGATTCGGCCCCCGATAGCGGAAAATCGCAGTTCTGGCCCAGAACATCCCGAAACTCGTGATTTTTCTGACAGCCAACCAGAAATCGCAGTTTCGGACCCAGACAGCTGAAAATCACTATTTGGGCCCCGGGCAGCCTGAAAACGACAGCGACCCGTCAGACAGCCAAAAATGACGATTTGGCCCCCGACAGCGGAAAATCACCGTTCTGGCCCAAAACATCCCGAAACTCGTGATTTTTCAGACAGCCAACCAGAAATCGCAGTTTCGGACCCAGACAGCTGAAAATCACTATATGGGACCCGGACAGCCTGAAAACGACAGCGACCCGTCAGGCAGCCAAAAATGACGATTTGGCCCCCGACAGCAGAAAATTGCTGTTCTGGCCCAGAACATCCCGAAACTCAGGATTTTTCAGATAGCCAACCAGAAATCGCAGTTTCGGACCCAGGCAGCTGAAAATCACTATTTGGGCCCCGGACAGCCTGAAAACGACAGCGACCCGTCAGGCAGCCAAAAATCTCGATTTGGCCCCCGACAGCGGAAAATCACCGTTCTGGCCCAAAACATCCCGAAACTCGTGATTTTTCAGACAGCCAACCAGAAATCGCAGTTTCGGACCCAGACAGCTGAAAATCACTATTTGGGCCCCGGACAGCCTGAAAACGACAGCGACCCGTCAGGCAGCCAAAAATCACGATTTGGCCCCCGACAGCGGAAAATCACCGTTCTGGCCCAGAACATCCCGAAACTCGTGATTTTTCAGACAGCCAACCAGAAATCGCAGTTTCGGACCCAGACAGCTGAAAATCACTATATGGGACCCGGACAGCCTGAAAACGACAGCAACCAGTCAGACAGCGAAAAATGACGATTTGGCCCCCGACAGCAGAAAATTGCTGTTCTGGCCCAGAACATCCCGAAACTCGGGATTTTTCAGATAGCCAACCAGAAATCGCAGTTTCGGACCCAGGCAGCTGAAAATCACTATTTGGGCCCCGGACAGCCTGAAAACGACAGCGACCCGTCGGACAGCCAAAAATGACGATTCGGCCCCCGATAGCGGAAAATCGCAGTTCTGGCCCAGAACATCCCGAAACTCGTGATTTTTCTGACAGCCAACCAGAAATCGCAGTTTCGGACCCAGACAGCTGAAAATCACTATTTGGGCCCCGGGCAGCCTGAAAACGACAGCGACCCGTCAGACAGCCAAAAATGACGATTTGGCCCCCGACAGCGGAAAATCACCGTTCTGGCCCAAAACATCCCGAAACTCGTGATTTTTCAGACAGCCAACCAGAAATCGCAGTTTCGGACCCAGACAGCTGAAAATCACTATATGGGACCCGGACAGCCTGAAAACGACAGCGACCCGTCAGGCAGCCAAAAATGACGATTTGGCCCCCGACAGCAGAAAATTGCTGTTCTGGCCCAGAACATCCCGAAACTCAGGATTTTTCAGATAGCCAACCAGAAATCGCAGTTTCGGACCCAGGCAGCTGAAAATCACTATTTGGGCCCCGGACAGCCTGAAAACGACAGCGACCCGTCAGGCAGCCAAAAATCTCGATTTGGCCCCCGACAGCGGAAAATCACCGTTCTGGCCCAAAACATCCCGAAACTCGTGATTTTTCAGACAGCCAACCAGAAATCGCAGTTTCGGACCCAGACAGCTGAAAATCACTATATGGGACCCGGACAGCCTGAAAACGACAGCGACCCGTCAGGCAGCCAAAAATGACGATTTGGCCCCCGACAGCAGAAAATTGCTGTTCTGGCCCAGAACATCCCGAAACTCAGGATTTTTCAGATAGCCAACCAGAAATCGCAGTTTCGGACCCAGGCAGCTGAAAATCACTATTTGGGCCCCAGACAGCCTGAAAACGACAGCGACCCGTCAGGCAGCCAAAAATCACGATTTGGCCCCCGACAGCGGAAAATCACCGTTCTGGCCCAGAACATCCTGAAACTCGTGATTTTTCAGACAGCCAACCAGAAATCGCAGTTTCGGACCCAGGCAGCTGAAAATCACTATTTGGGCCCCGGACAGCCTGAAAACGACAGCGACCCGTCAGGCAGCCAAAAATCACGATTTGGCCCCCGACAGCGGAAAATCACCGTTCTGGCCCAGAACATCCCGAAACTCGTGATTTTTCAGACAGCCAACCAGAAATCGCAGTTTCGGACCCAGACAGCTGAAAATCACTTTTTGGGCCCCGGACAGCCTGAAAACGACAACGACCCGTCAGCCAGCCAAAAATCACGATTTGGCCCCCGACAGCGGAAAATCACCGTTCTGGCCCAGAACATCCCGAAACTCGTGATTTTTCAGACAGCCAACCAGAAATCGCAGTTTCGGACCCAGACAGCTGAAAATCACTATTTGGGCCCCGGACAGCCTGAAAACGACAGCAACCAGTCAGACAGCGAAAAATGACGATTTGGCCCCCGACAGCAGAAAATTGCTGTTCTGGCCCAGAACATCCCGAAACTCGGGATTTTTCAGATAGCCAACCAGAAATCGCAGTTTCGGACCCAGGCAGCTGAAAATCACTATTTGGGCCCCGGACAGCCTGAAAACGACAGCGACCCGTCGGACAGCCAAAAATGACGATTCGGCCCCCGATAGCGGAAAATCGCAGTTCTGGCCCAGAACATCCCGAAACTCGTGATTTTTCTGACAGCCAACCAGAAATCGCAGTTTCGGACCCAGACAGCTGAAAATCACTATTTGGGCCCCGGGCAGCCTGAAAACGACAGCGACCCGTCAGACAGCCAAAAATGACGATTTGGCCCCCGACAGCGGAAAATCACCGTTCTGGCCCAAAACATCCCGAAACTCGTGATTTTTCAGACAGCCAACCAGAAATCGCAGTTTCGGACCCAGACAGCTGAAAATCACTATATGGGACCCGGACAGCCTGAAAACGACAGCGACCCGTCAGGCAGCCAAAAATGACGATTTGGCCCCCGACAGCAGAAAATTGCTGTTCTGGCCCAGAACATCCCGAAACTCAGGATTTTTCAGATAGCCAACCAGAAATCGCAGTTTCGGACCCAGGCAGCTGAAAATCACTATTTGGGCCCCGGACAGCCTGAAAACGACAGCGACCCGTCAGGCAGCCAAAAATCTCGATTTGGCCCCCGACAGCGGAAAATCACCGTTCTGGCCCAAAACATCCCGAAACTCGTGATTTTTCAGACAGCCAACCAGAAATCGCAGTTTCGGACCCAGACAGCTGAAAATCACTATTTGGGCCCCGGACAGCCTGAAAACGACAGCGACCCGTCAGGCAGCCAAAAATCACGATTTGGCCCCCGACAGCGGAAAATCACCGTTCTGGCCCAGAACATCCCGAAACTCGTGATTTTTCAGACAGCCAACCAGAAATCGCAGTTTCGGACCCAGACAGCTGAAAATCACTTTTTGGGCCCCGGACAGCCTGAAAACGACAACGACCCGTCAGCCAGCCAAAAATCACGATTTGGCCCCCGACAGCGGAAAATCACCGTTCTGGCCCAGAACATCCCGAAACTCGTGATTTTTCAGACAGCCAACCAGAAATCGCAGTTTCGGACCCAGACAGCTGAAAATCACTATTTGGGCCCCGGACAGCCTGAAAACGACAGCGACCCGTCAGGCAGCCAAAAATCACGATTTGGCCCCCGACAGCGGAAAATCACCGTTCTGGCCCAGAACATCCCGAAACTCGTGATTTTTCAGACAGCCAACCAGAAATCGCAGTTTCGGACCCAGACAGCTGAAAATCACTTTTTGGGCCCCGGACAGCCTGAAAACGACAACGACCCGTCAGCCAGCCAAAAATCACGATTTGGCCCCCGACAGCAGAAAATCACCGTTCTGGCCCAGAACATCCCGAAACTCGTGATTTTTCAGACAGCCAACCAGAAATCGCAGTTTCGGACCCAGACAGCTGAAAATCACTATTTGGGCCCCGGACAGCCTGAAAACGACAGCAACCAGTCAGACAGCGAAAAATGACGATTTGGCCCCCGACAGCAGAAAATTGCTGTTCTGGCCCAGAACATCCCGAAACTCGGGATTTTTCAGATAGCCAACCAGAAATCGCAGTTTCGGACCCAGGCAGCTGAAAATCACTATTTGGGCCCCGGACAGCCTGAAAACGACAGCGACCCGTCGGACAGCCAAAAATGACGATTCGGCCCCCGATAGCGGAAAATCGCAGTTCTGGCCCAGAACATCCCGAAACTCGTGATTTTTCTGACAGCCAACCAGAAATCGCAGTTTCGGACCCAGACAGCTGAAAATCACTATTTGGGCCCCGGGCAGCCTGAAAACGACAGCGACCCGTCAGACAGCCAAAAATGACGATTTGGCCCCCGACAGCGGAAAATCACCGTTCTGGCCCAAAACATCCCGAAACTCGTGATTTTTCAGACAGCCAACCAGAAATCGCAGTTTCGGACCCAGACAGTTGAAAATCACTATTTGGGCCCCGGACAGCCTGAAAACGACAGCAACCAGTCGGACTGCCAAAAATGACGATTTGGCCCCCGTCAGCAAAAAATAGCTGTTCTGGCCCAAAACATCCCGGAACACGTGATTTTTCAGATAGCCAACCAGAAATCGCTGTTTCGGACCCAGACAGCTGAAAATCACTATTTGGGACCCGGACAGCCTGAAAACGACAGCGACCCATCAGGCAGCCAAAAATGACGATTTGGCCTCCGACAACGGAAAATCGCTGTTCTGGCCCAGAACATCCCGAAACTCGGGATTTTTCAGACAGCCAACCAGAAATTGCAGTTTCGGACCCAGACAGCTGAAAATCACTATTTGGGCCCCGGACAGCCTGAAAACGACAGCAACCCGTCAAACAGCGAAAAATGACGATTTGGCCCCCGACAGCGGAAAATCACCGTTCTGGCCCAGAACATCCCGAAACTCGTGATTTTTCAGACAGCCAACCAGAAATCGCAGTTTCGGACCCAGACCGCTGAAAATCGCTATTTGGGCCCCGGACAGCCTGAAAAAGACAGCAACCAGTCAGACAGCCAAAAATGACGATTTGGCCCCCGACAGCAGAAAATTGCTGTTCTGGCCCAGAACATCCCGAAACTCGGGATTTTTCAGACAGCCAACCAGAAATCGCAGTTTCGGACCCAGACAGCTGAAAATCACTTTTTGGGCCCCGGACAGCCTGAAAACGACAGCGACCCGTCAGACAGCCAAAAATGACGATTTGGCCCCCGACAGCGGAAAATCACCGTTCTGGCCCAAAACATCCCGAAACTCGTGATTTTTCAGACAGCCAACCAGAAATCGCAGTTTCGGACCCAGACAGCTGAAAATCACTATATGGGACCCGGACAGCCTGAAAACGACAGCGACCCGTCAGGCAGCCAAAAATGACGATTTGGCCCCCGACAGCAGAAAATTGCTGTTCTGGCCCAGAACATCCCGAAACTCAGGATTTTTCAGATAGCCAACCAGAAATCGCAGTTTCGGACCCAGGCAGCTGAAAATCACTATTTGGGCCCCGGACAGCCTGAAAACGACAGCGACCCGTCAGGCAGCCAAAAATCACGATTTGGCCCCCGACAGCGGAAAATCACCGTTCTGGCCCAGAACATCCCAAAACTCGTGATTTTTCAGACAGCCAACCAGAAATCGCAGTTTCGGACCCAGACAGCTGAAAATCACTTTTTGGGCCCCGGACAGCCTGAAAACGACAACGACCCGTCAGCCAGCCAAAAATCACGATTTGGCCCCCGACAGCGGAAAATCACCGTTCTGGCCCAGAACATCCCGAAACTCGTGATTTTTCAGACAGCCAACCAGAAATCGCAGTTTCGGACCCAGACAGCTGAAAATCACTATTTGGGCCCCGGACAGCCTGAAAACGACAGCAACCAGTCAGACAGCGAAAAATGACGATTTGGCCCCCGACAGCAGAAAATTGCTGTTCTGGCCCAGAACATCCCGAAACTCGGGATTTTTCAGATAGCCAACCAGAAATCGCAGTTTCGGACCCAGGCAGCTGAAAATCACTATTTGGGCCCCGGACAGCCTGAAAACGACAGCGACCCGTCGGACAGCCAAAAATGACGATTCGGCCCCCGATAGCGGAAAATCGCAGTTCTGGCCCAGAACATCCCGAAACTCGTGATTTTTCTGACAGCCAACCAGAAATCGCAGTTTCGGACCCAGACAGCTGAAAATCACTATTTGGGCCCCGGGCAGCCTGAAAACGACAGCGACCCGTCAGACAGCCAAAAATGACGATTTGGCCCCCGACAGCGGAAAATCACCGTTCTGGCCCAAAACATCCCGAAACTCGTGATTTTTCAAACAGCCAACCAGAAATCGCAGTTTCGGACCCAGACAGCTGAAAATCACTATATGGGACCCGGACAGCCTGAAAACGACAGCGACCCGTCAGGCAGCCAAAAATGACGATTTGGCCCCCGACAGCAGAAAATTGCTGTTCTGGCCCAGAACATCCCGAAACTCAGGATTTTTCAGATAGCCAACCAGAAATCGCAGTTTCGGACCCAGGCAGCTGAAAATCACTATTTGGGCCCCGGACAGCCTGAAAACGACAGCGACCCGTCAGGCAGCCAAAAATCTCGATTTGGCCCCCGACAGCGGAAAATCACCGTTCTGGCCCACAACATCCCGAAACTCGTGATTTTTCAGACAGCCAACCAGAAATCGCAGTTTCGGACCCAGACAGCTGAAAATCACTATATGGGACCCGGACAGCCTGAAAACGACAGCGACCCGTCAGGCAGCCAAAAATGACGATTTGGCCCCCGACAGCAGAAAATTGCTGTTCTGGCCCAGAACATCCCGAAACTCAGGATTTTTCAGATAGCCAACCAGAAATCGCAGTTTCGGACCCAGGCAGCTGAAAATCACTATTTGGGCCCCAGACAGCCTGAAAACGACAGCGACCCGTCAGGCAGCCAAAAATCACGATTTGGCCCCCGACAGCGGAAAATCACCGTTCTGGCCCAGAACATCCTGAAACTCGTGATTTTTCAGACAGCCAACCAGAAATCGCAGTTTCGGACCCAGACAGCTGAAAATCACTATATGGGACCCGGACAGCCTGAAAACGACAGCGACCCGTCAGGCAGCCAAAAATGACGATTTGGCCTCCGACAACGGAAAATCGCTGTTCTGGCCCAGAACATCCCGAAACTCGGGATTTTTCAGACAGCCAACCAGAAATCGCAGTTTCGGACCCAGACAGCTGAAAATCACTATTTGGGCCCCGGACAGCCTGAAAACGACAACGACCCGTCAGCCAGCCAAAAATCACGATTTGGCCCCCGACAGCGGAAAATCACCGTTCTGGCCCAGAACAACCCGAAACTCGTGATTTTTCAGACAGCCAACCAGAAATCGCAGTTTCGGACCCAGACAGCTGAAAATCACTATTTGGGCCCCGGACAGCCTGAAAACGACAGCAACCAGTCAGACAGCGAAAAATGACGATTTGGCCCCCGACAGCAGAAAATTGCTGTTCTGGCCCAGAACATCCCGAAACTCGGGATTTTTCAGATAGCCAACCAGAAATCGCAGTTTCGGACCCAGGCAGCTGAAAATCACTATTTGGGCCCCGGACAGCCTGAAAACGACAGCGACCCGTCGGACAGCCAAAAATGACGATTCGGCCCCCGATAGCGGAAAATCGCAGTTCTGGCCCAGAACATCCCGAAACTCGTGATTTTTCTGACAGCCAACCAGAAATCGCAGTTTCGGACCCAGACAGCTGAAAATCACTATTTGGGCCCCGGGCAGCCTGAAAACGACAGCGACCCGTCAGACAGCCAAAAATGACGATTTTGCCCCCGACAGCGGAAAATCACCGTTCTGGCCCAAAACGTCCCGAAACTCGTGATTTTTCAGACAGCCAACCAGAAATCGCAGTTTCGGACCCAGACAGCTGAAAATCACTATATGGGACCCGGACAGCCTGAAAACGACAGCGACCCGTCAGGCAGCCAAAAATGACGATTTCGCCCCCGACAGCAGAAAATTGCTGTTCTGGCCCAGAACATCCCGAAACTCAGGATTTTTCAGATAGCCAACCAGAAATCGCAGTTTCGGACCCAGGCAGCTGAAAATCACTATTTGGGCCCTGGACAGCCTGAAAACGACAGCGACCCGTCAGGCAGCCAAAAATCACGATTTGGCCCCCGACAGCGGAAAATCACCGTTCTGGCCCAGAACATCCTGAAACTCGTGATTTTTCAGACAGCCAACCAGAAATCGCAGTTTCGGACCCAGACAGCTGAAAATCACTATATGGGACCCGGACAGCCTGAAAACGACAGCGACCCGTCAGGCAGCCAAAAATGACGATTTGGCCTCCGACAACGGAAAATCGCTGTTCTGGCCCAGAACATCCCGAAACTCGGGATTTTTCAGACAGCCAACCAGAAATCGCAGTTTCGGACCCAGACAGCTGAAAATCACTATTTGGGCACCGGACAGCCTGAAAACGACAACGACCCGTCAGCCAGCCAAAAATCACGATTTGGCCCCCGACAGCGGAAAATCACCGTTCTGGCCCTGAACATCCCGAAACTCGTGATTTTTCAGACAGCCAACCAGAAATCGCAGTTTCGGACCCAGACAGCTGAAAATCACTATTTGGCCCCCGGACAGCCTGAAAACGACAGCAACCAGTCAGACAGCGAAAAATGACGATTTGGCCCCCGACAGCAGAAAATTGCTGTTCTGGCCCAGAACATCCCGAAACTCGGGATTTTTCAGATAGCCAACCAGAAATCGCAGTTTCGGACCCAGGCAGCTGAAAATCACTATTTGGGCCCCGGACAGCCTGAAAACGACAGCGACCCGTCGGACAGCCAAAAATGACGATTCGGCCCCCGATAGCGGAAAATCGCAGTTCTGGCCCAGAACATCCCGAAACTCGTGATTTTTCTGACAGCCAACCAGAAATCGCAGTTTCGGACCCAGACAGCTGAAAATCACTATTTGGGCCCCGGGCAGCCTGAAAACGACAGCGACCCGTCAGACAGCCAAAAATGACGATTTTGCCCCCGACAGCGGAAAATCACCGTTCTGGCCCAAAACGTCCCGAAACTCGTGATTTTTCAGACAGCCAACCAGAAATCGCAGTTTCGGACCCAGACAGCTGAAAATCACTATATGGGAGCCGGACAGCCTGAAAACGACAGCGACCCGTCAGGCAGCCAAAAATGACGATTTCGCCCCCGACAGCAGAAAATTGCTGTTCTGGCCCAGAACATCCCGAAACTCAGGATTTTTCAGATAGCCAACCAGAAATCGCAGTTTCGGACCCAGGCAGCTGAAAATCACTATTTGGGCCCTGGACAGCCTGAAAACGACAGCGACCCGTCAGGCAGCCAAAAATCACGATTTGGCCCCCGACAGCGGAAAATCACCGTTCTGGCCCAGAACATCCTGAAACTCGTGATTTTTCAGACAGCCAACCAGAAATCGCAGTTTCGGACCCAGACAGCTGAAAATCACTATATGGGACCCGGACAGCCTGAAAACGACAGCGACCCGTCAGGCAGCCAAAAATGACGATTTGGCCTCCGACAACGGAAAATCGCTGTTCTGGCCCAGAACATCCCGAAACTCGGGATTTTTCAGACAGCCAACCAGAAATCGCAGTTTCGGACCCAGACAGCTGAAAATCACTATTTGGGCACCGGACAGCCTGAAAACGACAACGACCCGTCAGCCAGCCAAAAATCACGATTTGGCCCCCGACAGCGGAAAATCACCGTTCTGGCCCTGAACATCCCGAAACTCGTGATTTTTCAGACAGCCAACCAGAAATCGCAGTTTCGGACCCAGACAGCTGAAAATCACTATTTGGCCCCCGGACAGCCTGAAAACGACAGCAACCAGTCAGACAGCGAAAAATGACGATTTGGCCCCCGACAGCAGAAAATTGCTGTTCTGGCCCAGAACATCCCGAAACTCGGGATTTTTCAGATAGCCAACCAGAAATCGCAGTTTCGGACCCAGGCAGCTGAAAATCACTATTTGGGCCCCGGACAGCCTGAAAACGACAGCGACCCGTCGGACAGCCAAAAATGACGATTCGGCCCCCGATAGCGGAAAATCGCAGTTCTGGCCCAGAACATCCCGAAACTCGTGATTTTTCTGACAGCCAACCAGAAATCGCAGTTTCGGACCCAGACAGCTGAAAATCACTATTTGGGCCCCGGGCAGCCTGAAAACGACAGCGACCCGTCAGACAGCCAAAAATGACGATTTTGCCCCCGACAGCGGAAAATCACCGTTCTGGCCCAAAACATCCCGAAACTCGTGATTTTTCAGACAGCCAACCAGAAATCGCAGTTTCGGACCCAGACAGCTGAAAATCACTATATGGGACCCGGACAGCCTGAAAACGACAGCGACCCGTCAGGCAGCCAAAAATGACGATTTCGCCCCCGACAGCAGAAAATTGCTGTTCTGGCCCAGAACATCCCGAAACTCAGGATTTTTCAGATAGCCAACCAGAAATCGCAGTTTCGGACCCAGGCAGCTGAAAATCACTATTTGGGCCCCGGACAGCCTGAAAACGACAGCGACCCGTCAGGCAGCCAAAAATCACGATTTATCCCCCGACAGCGGAAAATCACCGTTCTGGCCCAGAACATCCTGAAACTCGTGATTTTTCAGACAGCCAACCAGAAATCGCAGTTTCGGACCCAGACAGCTGAAAATCACTATATGGGACCCGGACAGCCTGAAAACGACAGCGACCCGTCAGGCAGCCAAAAATGACGATTTGGCCTCCGACAACGGAAAATCGCTGTTCTGGCCCAGAACATCCCGAAACTCGGGATTTTTCAGACAGCCAACCAGAAATCGCAGTTTCGGACCCAGACAGCTGAAAATCACTATTTGGGCCCCGGACAGCCTGAAAACGACAACGACCCGTCAGCCAGCCAAAAATCACGATTTGGCCCCCGACAGCGGAAAATCACCGTTCTGGCCCAGAACATCCCGAAACTCGTGATTTTTCAGACAGCCAACCAGAAATCGCAGTTTCGGACCCAGACAGCTGAAAATCACTATATGGGACCCGGACAGCCTGAAAACGACAGCGACCCGTCAGGCAGCCAAAAATGACGATTTGGCCTCCGACAACGGAAAATCGCTGTTCTGGCCCAGAACATCCCGAAACTCGGGATTTTTCAGACAGCCAACCAGAAATCGCAGTTTCGGACCCAGACAGCTGAAAATCACTATTTGGGCCCCGGACAGCCCGAAAACGACAACGACCCGTCAGCCAGCCAAAAATCACGATTTGGCCCCCGACAGCGGAAAATCACCGTTCTGGCCCAGAACATCCCGAAACTCGTGATTTTTCAGACAGCCAACCAGAAATCGCAGTTTCGGACCCAGACAGCTGAAAATCACTATTTGGGCCCCGGACAGCCTGAAAACGACAGCAACCAGTCAGACAGCGAAAAATGACGATTTGGCCCCCGACAGCAGAAAATTGCTGTTCTGGCCCAGAACATCCCGAAACTCGGGATTTTTCAGATAGCCAACCAGAAATCGCAGTTTCGGACCCAGGCAGCTGAAAATCACTATTTGGGCCCCGGACAGCCTGAAAACGACAGCGACCCGTCGGACAGCCAAAAATGACGATTCGGCCCCCGATAGCGGAAAATCGCAGTTCTGGCCCAGAACATCCCGAAACTCGTGATTTTTCTGACAGCCAACCAGAAATCGCAGTTTCGGACCCAGACAGCTGAAAATCACTATTTGGGCCCCGGGCAGCCTGAAAACGACAGCGACCCGTCAGACAGCCAAAAATGACGATTTTGCCCCCGACAGCGGAAAATCACCGTTCTGGCCCAAAACATCCCGAAACTCGTGATTTTTCAGACAGCCAACCAGAAATCGCAGTTTCGGACCCAGACAGCTGAAAATCACTATATGGGACCCGGACAGCCTGAAAACGACAGCGACCCGTCAGGCAGCCAAAAATGACGATTTGGCCTCCGACAACGGAAAATCGCTGTTCTGGCCCAGAACATCCCGAAACTCGGGATTTTTCAGACAGCCAACCAGAAATCGCAGTTTCGGACCCAGACAGCTGAAAATCACTATTTGGGCCCCGGACAGCCTGAAAACGACAACGACCCGTCAGCCAGCCAAAAATCACGATTTGGCCCCCGACAGCGGAAAATCACCGTTCTGGCCCAGAACATCCCGAAACTCGTGATTTTTCAGACAGCCAACCAGAAATCGCAGTTTCGGACCCAGACAGCTGAAAATCACTATATGGGACCCGGACAGCCTGAAAACGACAGCGACCCGTCAGGCAGCCAAAAATGACGATTTGGCCTCCGACAACGGAAAATCGCTGTTCTGGCCCAGAACATCCCGAAACTCGGGATTTTTCAGACAGCCAACCAGAAATCGCAGTTTCGGACCCAGACAGCTGAAAATCACTATTTGGGCCCCGGACAGCCCGAAAACGACAACGACCCGTCAGCCAGCCAAAAATCACGATTTGGCCCCCGACAGCGGAAAATCACCGTTCTGGCCCAGAACATCCCGAAACTCGTGATTTTTCAGACAGCCAACCAGAAATCGCAGTTTCGGACCCATACAGCTGAAAATCACTATTTGGGCCCCGGACAGCCTGAAAACGACAGCAACCAGTCAGACAGCGAAAAATGACGATTTGGCCCCCGACAGCAGAAAATTGCTGTTCTGGCCCAGAACATCCCGAAACTCGGGATTTTTCAGATAGCCAACCAGAAATCGCAGTTTCGGACCCAGGCAGCTGAAAATCACTATTTGGGCCCCGGACAGCCTGAAAACGACAGCGACCCGTCGGACAGCCAAAAATGACGATTCGGCCCCCGATAGCGGAAAATCGCAGTTCTGGCCCAGAACATCCCGAAACTCGTGATTTTTCAGACAGCCAACCAGAAATCGCAGTTTCGGACCCAGACAGCTGAAAATCACTATTTGGGCCCCGGGCAGCCTGAAAACGACAGCGACCCGTCAGACAGCCAAAAATGACGATTTTGCCCCCGACAGCGGAAAATCACCGTTCTGGCCCAAAACATCCCGAAACTCGTGATTTTTCAGACAGCCAACCAGAAATCGCAGTTTCGGACCCAGACAGCTGAAAATCACTATATGGGACCCGGACAGCCTGAAAACGACAGCGACCCGTCAGGCAGCCAAAAATGACGATTTCGCCCCCGACAGCAGAAAATTGCTGTTCTGGCCCAGAACATCCCGAAACTCAGGATTTTTCAGATAGCCAACCAGAAATCGCAGTTTCGGACCCAGGCAGCTGAAAATCACTATTTGGGCCCCGGACAGCCTGAAAACGACAGCGACCCGTCAGGCAGCCAAAAATCACGATTTGGCCCCCGACAGCGGAAAATCACCGTTCTGGCCCAGAACATCCTGAAACTCGTGATTTTTCAGACAGCCAACCAGAAATCGCAGTTTCGGACCCAGACAGCTGAAAATCACTATATGGGACCCGGACAGCCTGAAAACGACAGCGACCCGTCAGGCAGCCAAAAATGACGATTTGGCCTCCGACAACGGAAAATCGCTGTTCTGGCCCAGAACATCCCGAAACTCGGGATTTTTCAGACAGCCAACCAGAAATCGCAGTTTCGGACCCAGACAGCTGAAAATCACTATTTGGGCCCCGGACAGCCTGAAAACGACAACGACCCGTCAGCCAGCCAAAAATCACGATTTGGCCCCCGACAGCGGAAAATCACCGTTCTGGCCCAGAACATCCCGAAACTCGTGATTTTTCAGACAGCCAACCAGAAATCGCAGTTTCGGACCCAGACAGCTGAAAATCACTATTTAGGCCCCGGACAGCCTGAAAACGACAGCAACCAGTCAGACAGCGAAAAATGACGATTTGGCCCCCGACAGCAGAAAATTGCTGTTCTGGCCCAGAACATCCCGAAACTCGGGATTTTTCAGATAGCCAACCAGAAATCGCAGTTTCGGACCCAGGCAGCTGAAAATCACTATTTGGGCCCCGGACAGCCTGAAAACGACAGCGACCCGTCGGACAGCCAAAAATGACGATTCGGCCCCCGATAGCGGAAAATCGCAGTTCTGGCCCAGAACATCCCGAAACTCGTGATTTTTCTGACAGCCAACCAGAAATCGCAGTTTCGGACCCAGACAGCTGAAAATCACTATTTGGGCCCCGGGCAGCCTGAAAACGACAGCGACCCGTCAGACAGCCAAAAATGACGATTTTGCCCCCGACAGCGGAAAATCACCGTTCTGGCCCAAAACGTCCCGAAACTCGTGATTTTTCAGACAGCCAACCAGAAATCGCAGTTTCGGACCCAGACAGCTGAAAATCACTATATGGGAGCCGGACAGCCTGAAAACGACAGCGACCCGTCAGGCAGCCAAAAATGACGATTTCGCCCCCGACAGCAGAAAATTGCTGTTCTGGCCCAGAACATCCCGAAACTCAGGATTTTTCAGATAGCCAACCAGAAATCGCAGTTTCGGACCCAGGCAGCTGAAAATCACTATTTGGGCCCTGGACAGCCTGAAAACGACAGCGACCCGTCAGGCAGCCAAAAATCACGATTTGGCCCCCGACAGCGGAAAATCACCGTTCTGGCCCAGAACATCCTGAAACTCGTGATTTTTCAGACAGCCAACCAGAAATCGCAGTTTCGGACCCAGACAGCTGAAAATCACTATATGGGACCCGGACAGCCTGAAAACGACAGCGACCCATCAGGCAGCCAAAAATGACGATTTGGCCTCCGACAACGGAAAATCGCTGTTCTGGCCCAGAACATCCCGAAACTCGGGATTTTTCAGACAGCCAACCAGAAATCGCAGTTTCGGACCCAGACAGCTGAAAATCACTATTTGGGCCCCGGACAGCCTGAAAACGACAACGACCCGTCAGCCAGCCAAAAATCACGATTTGGCCCCCGACAGCGGAAAATCACCGTTCTGGCCCAGAACATCCCGAAACTCGTGATTTTTCAGACAGCCAACCAGAAATCGCAGTTTCGGACCCAGACAGCTGAAAATCACTATTTGGGCCCCGGACAGCCTGAAAACGACAGCAACCAGTCAGACAGCGAAAAATGACGATTTGGCCCCCGACAGCAGAAAATTGCTGTTCTGGCCCAGAACATCCCGAAACTCGGGATTTTTCAGATAGCCAACCAGAAATCGCAGTTTCGGACCCAGGCAGCTGAAAATCACTATTTGGGCCCCGGACAGCCTGAAAACGACAGCGACCCGTCGGACAGCCAAAAATGACGATTCGGCCCCCGATAGCGGAAAATCGCAGTTCTGGCCCAGAACATCCCGAAACTCGTGATTTTTCTGACAGCCAACCAGAAATCGCAGTTTCGGACCCAGACAGCTGAAAATCACTATTTGGGCCCCGGGCAGCCTGAAAACGACAGCGACCCGTCAGACAGCCAAAAATGACGATTTTGCCCCCGACAGCGGAAAATCACCGTTCTGGCCCAAAACATCCCGAAACTCGTGATTTTTCAGACAGCCAACCAGAAATCGCAGTTTCGGACCCAGACAGCTGAAAATCACTATATGGGACCCGGACAGCCTGAAAACGACAGCGACCCGTCAGGCAGCCAAAAATGACGATTTCGCCCCCGACAGCAGAAAATTGCTGTTCTGGCCCAGAACATCCCGAAACTCAGGATTTTTCAGATAGCCAACCAGAAATCGCAGTTTCGGACCCAGGCAGCTGAAAATCACTATTTGGGCCCCGGACAGCCTGAAAACGACAGCGACCCGTCAGGCAGCCAAAAATCACGATTTGGCCCCCGACAGCGGAAAATCACCGTTCTGGCCCAGAACATCTTGAAACTCGTGATTTTTCAGACAGCCAACCAGAAATCGCAGTTTCGGACCCAGACAGCTGAAAATCACTATATGGGACCCGGACAGCCTGAAAACGACAGCGACCCGTCAGGCAGCCAAAAATGACGATTTGGCCTCCGACAACGGAAAATCGCTGTTCTGGCCCAGAACATCCCGAAACTCGGGATTTTTCAGACAGCCAACCAGAAATCGCAGTTTCGGACCCAGACAGCTGAAAATCACTATTTGGGCCCCGGACAGCCTGAAAACGACAACGACCCGTCAGCCAGCCAAAAATCACGATTTGGCCCCCGACAGCGGAAAATCACCGTTCTGGCCCAGAACATCCCGAAACTCGTGATTTTTCAGACAGCCAACCAGAAATCGCAGTTTCGGACCCAGACAGCTGAAAATCACTATTTGGGCCCCGGACAGCCTGAAAACGACAGCAACCAGTCAGACAGCGAAAAAAGACGATTTGGCCCCCGACAGCAGAAAATTGCTGTTCTGGCCCAGAACATCCCGAAACTCGGGATTTTTCAGATAGCCAACCAGAAATCGCAGTTTCGGACCCAGGCAGCTGAAAATCACTATTTGGGCCCCGGACAGCCTGAAAACGACAGCGACCCGTCGGACAGCCAAAAATGACGATTCGGCCCCCGATAGCGGAAAATCGCAGTTCTGGCCCAGAACATCCCGAAACTCGTGATTTTTCTGACAGCCAACCAGAAATCGCAGTTTCGGACCCAGACAGCTGAAAATCACTATTTGGGCCCCGGGCAGCCTGAAAACGACAGCGACCCGTCAGACAGCCAAAAATGACGATTTTGCCCCCGACAGCGGAAAATCACCGTTCTGGCCCAAAACATCCCGAAACTCGTGATTTTTCAGACAGCCAACCAGAAATCGCAGTTTCGGACCCAGACAGCTGAAAATCACTATATGGGACCCGGACAGCCTGAAAACGACAGCGACCCGTCAGGCAGCCAAAAATGACGATTTGGCCCCCGACTGCAGAAAATTGCTGTTCTGGCCCAGAACATCCCGAAACTCAGGATTTTTCAGATAGCCAACCAGAAATCGCAGTTTCGGACCCAGGCAGCTGAAAATCACTATTTGGGCCCCGGACAGCCTGAAAACGACAGCGACCCGTCAGGCAGCCAAAAATCTCGATTTGGCCCCCGACAGCGGAAAATCACCGTTCTGGCCCAAAACATCCCGAAACTCGTGATTTTTCAGACAGCCAACCAGAAATCGCAGTTTCGGACCCAGACAGCTGAAAATCACTATACGGGACCCAGACAGCCTGAAAACGACAGCGACCCGTCAGGCAGCCAAAAATGACGATTTGGCCCCCGACAGCAGAAAATTGCTGTTCTAGCCCAGAACATCCCGAAACTCAGGATTTTTCAGATAGCCAACCAGAAATCGCAGTTTCGGACCCAGGCAGCTGAAAATCACTATTTGGGCCCCGGACAGCCTGAAAACGACAGCGACCCGTCAGGCAGCCAAAAATCACGATTTGGCCCCCGACAGCAGAAAATCACCGTTCTGGCCCAGAACATCCCGAAACTCGTGATTTTTCAGACAGCCAACCAGAAATCGCAGTTTCGGACCCAGACAGCTGAAAATCACTATTTGGGCCCCGGACAGCCTGAAAACGACAGCAACCAGTCAGACAGCGAAAAATGACGATTTGGCCCCCGACAGCAGAAAATTGCTGTTCTGGCCCAGAACATCCCGAAACTCGGGATTTTTCAGATAGCCAACCAGAAATCGCAGTTTCGGACCCAGGCAGCTGAAAATCACTATTTGGGCCCCGGACAGCCTGAAAACGACAGCGACCCGTCGGACAGCCAAAAATGACGATTCGGCCCCCGATAGCGGAAAATCGCAGTTCTGGCCCAGAACATCCCGAAACTCGTGATTTTTCTGACAGCCAACCAGAAATCGCAGTTTCGGACCCAGACAGCTGAAAATCACTATTTGGGCCCCGGGCAGCCTGAAAACGACAGCGACCCGTCAGACAGCCAAAAATGACGATTTGGCCCCCGACAGCGGAAAATCACCGTTCTGGCCCAAAACATCCCGAAACTCGTGATTTTTCAGACAGCCAACCAGAAATCGCAGTTTCGGACCCAGACAGCTGAAAATCACTATATGGGACCCGGACAGCCTGAAAACGACAGCGACCCGTCAGGCAGCCAAAAATGACGATTTGGCCCCCGACAGCAGAAAATTGCTGTTCTGGCCCAGAACATCCCGAAACTCAGGATTTTTCAGATAGCCAACCAGAAATCGCAGTTTCGGACCCAGGCAGCTGAAAATCACTATTTGGGCCCCGGACAGCCTGAAAACGACAGCGACCCGTCAGGCAGCCAAAAATCTCGATTTG
Organism: Delonix regia; assembly: GCA_037074485.1. Taxonomy (NCBI): domain Eukaryota; kingdom Viridiplantae; phylum Streptophyta; class Magnoliopsida; order Fabales; family Fabaceae; genus Delonix; species Delonix regia. Next base: position 40,365,594 of record CM073454.1, on the reverse strand, counting down.
GCCCCCGACAGCGGAAAATCACCGTTCTGGCCCAAAACATCCCGAAAATCGTGATTTTTCAGACAGCCAACCAGAAATCGCAGTTTCGGACCCAGACAGCTGAAAATCACTATATGGGACCCGGACAGCCTGAAAACGACAGCGACCCGTCAGGCAGCCAAAAATGACGATTTGGCCCCCGACTGCAGAAAATTGCTGTTCTGGCCCAGAACATCCCGAAACTCAGGATTTTTCAGATAGCCAACCAGAAATCGCAGTTTCGGACCCAGGCAGCTGAAAATCACTATTTGGGCCCCGGACAGCCTGAAAACGACAGCGACCCGTCAGGCAGCCAAAAATCTCGATTTGGCCCCCGACAGCGGAAAATCACCGTTCTGGCCCAAAACATCCCGAAACTCGTGATTTTTCAGACAGCCAACCAGAAATCGCAGTTTCGGACCCAGACAGCTGAAAATCACTATACGGGACCCAGACAGCCTGAAAACGACAGCGACCCGTCAGGCAGCCAAAAATGACGATTTGGCCCCCGACAGCAGAAAATTGCTGTTCTGGCCCAGAACATCCCGAAACTCAGGATTTTTCAGATAGCCAACCAGAAATCGCAGTTTCGGACCCAGGCAGCTGAAAATCACTATTTGGGCCCCGGACAGCCTGAAAACGACAGCGACCCGTCAGGCAGCCAAAAATCACGATTTGGCCCCCGACAGCAGAAAATCACCGTTCTGGCCCAGAACATCCCGAAACTCGTGATTTTTCAGACAGCCAACCAGAAATCGCAGTTTCGGACCCAGACAGCTGAAAATCACTATTTGGGCCCCGGACAGCCTGAAAACGACAGCAACCAGTCAGACAGCGAAAAATGACGATTTGGCCCCCGACAGCAGAAAATTGCTGTTCTGGCCCAGAACATCCCGAAACTCGGGATTTTTCAGATAGCCAACCAGAAATCGCAGTTTCGGACCCAGGCAGCTGAAAATCACTATTTGGGCCCCGGACAGCCTGAAAACGACAGCGACCCGTCGGACAGCCAAAAATGACGATTCGGCCCCCGATAGCGGAAAATCGCAGTTCTGGCCCAGAACATCCCGAAACTCGTGATTTTTCTGACAGCCAACCAGAAATCGCAGTTTCGGACCCAGACAGCTGAAAATCACTATTTGGGCCCCGGGCAGCCTGAAAACGACAGCGACCCGTCAGACAGCCAAAAATGACGATTTGGCCCCCGACAGCGGAAAATCACCGTTCTGGCCCAAAACATCCCGAAACTCGTGATTTTTCAGACAGCCAACCAGAAATCGCAGTTTCGGACCCAGACAGCTGAAAATCACTATATGGGACCCGGACAGCCTGAAAACGACAGCGACCCGTCAGGCAGCCAAAAATGACGATTTGGCCCCCGACAGCAGAAAATTGCTGTTCTGGCCCAGAACATCCCGAAACTCAGGATTTTTCAGATAGCCAACCAGAAATCGCAGTTTCGGACCCAGGCAGCTGAAAATCACTATTTGGGCCCCGGACAGCCTGAAAACGACAGCGACCCGTCAGGCAGCCAAAAATCTCGATTTGGCCCCCGACAGCGGAAAATCACCGTTCTGGCCCAAAACATCCCGAAAATCGTGATTTTTCAGACAGCCAACCAGAAATCGCAGTTTCGGACCCAGACAGCTGAAAATCACTATATGGGACCCGGACAGCCTGAAAACGACAGCGACCCGTCAGGCAGCCAAAAATGACGATTTGGCCCCCGACAGCAGAAAATTGCTGTTCTGGCCCAGAACATCCCGAAACTCAGGATTTTTCAGACAGCCAACCAGAAATCGCAGTTTCGGACCCAGGCAGCTGAAAATCACTATTTGGGCCCCGGACAGCCTGAAAACGATAGCGACCCGTCAGGCAGCCAAAAATCACGATTTGGCCCCCGACAGCGGAAAATCACCGTTCTGGCCCAGAACATCCCGAAACTCGTGATTTTTCAGACAGCCAACCAGAAATCGCAGTTTCGGACCCAGACAGCTGAAAATCACTATATGGGACCCGGACAGCCTGAAAACGACAGCGACCCGTCAGGCAGCCAAAAATGACGATTTGGCCTCCGACAACGGAAAATCGCTGTTCTGGCCCAGAACATCCCGAAACTCGTGATTTTTCAGACAGCCAACCAGAAATCGCAGTTTCGGACCCAGACAGCTGAAAATCACTATATGGGACCCGGACAGCCTGAAAACGACAGCGACCCGTCAGGCAGCCAAAAATGACGATTTGGCCCCCGACAGCAGAAAATTGCTGTTCTGGCCCAGAACATCCCGAAACTCAGGATTTTTCAGACAGCCAACCAGAAATTGCAGTTTCGGACCCAGGCAGCTGAAAATCACTATTTGGGCCCCGGACAGCCTGAAAACGACAGCAACCCGTCAAACAGCGAAAAATGACGATTTGGCCCCCGACAGCGGAAAATCACCGTTCTGGCCCAGAACATCCCGAAACTCGTGATTTTTCAGACAGCCAACCAGAAATCGCAGTTTCGGACCCAGACCGCTGAAAATCGCTATTTGGGCCCCGGACAGCCTGAAAAAGACAGCAACCAGTCAGACAGCCAAAAATGACGATTTGGCCCCCGATAGCAGAAAATTGCTGTTCTGGCCCAGAACATCCCGAAACTCGGGACTTTTCAGATAGCCAACCAGAAATCGCAGTTTCGGACCCAGGCAGCTGAAAATCACTATTTGGGCCCCGGGCAGCCTGAAAACGACAGCGACCCGTCAGACAGCCAAAAATGACGATTTGGCCCCCGACAGCGGAAAATCGCTGTTCTGGCCCAGAACATCCCGAAACTCGTGATTTTTCAGACAGCCAACCAGAAATCGCAGTTTCGGACCCAGACAGTTGAAAATCACTATTTGGGCCCCGGACAGCCTGAAAATGACAGCGACCCGTCAAGCAGCCAAAAAACACGATTTGGCCCCCGAAAGCGGAAAATCACCGTTCTGGCCCAGAACATCCCGAAACTCGTGATTTTTCAGACAGCCAACCAGAAATCGCAGTTTCGGACCCAGACAGCTGAAAATCACTATTTGGACCCCGGACAGCCTGAAAACGACAGCGACCCGTCAGCCAGCCAGAAATCACGATTTGGCCCCCGACAGCGGAAAATCACCGTTCTGGCCCAGAACATCCCGAAACTCGTGATTTTTCAGACAGCCAACCAGAAATCGCAGTTTCGGACCCAGACAGCTGAAAATCACTATATGGGAGCCGGACAGCCTGAAAACGACAGCGACCCGTCAGGCAGCCAAAAATCACGATTTGGCCCCCGACAGCGGAAAATCACCGTTCTGGCCCAGAACATCCCGAAACTCGTGATTTTTCAGACAGCCAACCAGAAATCGCAGTTTCGGACCCAGACAGCTGAAAATCACTATTTGGGCCCCGGACAGCCTGAAAACGACAGCAACCAGTCAGACAGCGAAAAATGACGATTTGGCCCCCGACAGCAGAAAATTGCTGTTCTGGCCCAGAATATCCCGAAACTCGGGATTTTTCAGACAGCCAACCAGAAATTGCAATTTCAGACCCAGACAGCTGAAAATCACTATTTGGGCCCCGGACAGCCTGAAAACGACAGCGGCCCGTCAGGCAGCCAAAAATCACGATTTGGCCCCCGACAGCGGAAAATCACCGTTCTGGCCCAGAACATCCCGAAACTCGTGATTTTTCAGACAGCGAACCAGAAATCGCAGTTTCGGACCCAGACAGCTGAAAATCACTATTTAGGCCCCGGACAGCCTGAAAACGACAGCGGCCCGTCTGATAGACAAAAATGACGATTTGGCCCCCGACAGCTGAAAATCGTTGTTCTGGCCCAGAACCTCCCGAAACTCGTGATTTTTCAGACAGCCAACCAGAAATCGCAGTTTCGGACCCAGACCGCTGAAAATCGCTATTTGGGCCCCGGACAGCCTGAAAAAGGCAGCGACCCGTCAGGCAGCCAAAAATCACGATTTGGCCCCCGACAGCAGAAAATTGCTGTTCTGGCCCAGAACATCCCGAAACTCGGGATTTTTCAGATAGCCAACCAGAAATCGCAGTTTCGGACCCAGGCAGCTGAAAATCACTATTTGGGCCCCGGACAGCCTGAAAACGACAGCGACCCGTCAGGCAGCCAAAAATGACGATTTGGCCCCCGACAGCGGAAAATCGCTGTTCTGGCCCAGAACATCCCGAAACTCGTGATTTTTCAGACAGCCAACCAGAAATCGCAGTTTCGGACCCAGACAGCTGAAAATCACTATTTGGGCCCCGGACAGCCTGAAAACGACAGCAACCAGTCAGACTGCCAAAAATGACGATTTGGCCCCCGTCAGCAAAAAATAGCTGTTCTGGCCCAGAACATCCCGAAACTCGAGATTTTTCAGATAGCCAACCAGAAATCGCAGTTTCGGACCCAGACAGCTGAAAATCACAATTTGGGCCCCGGACAGCTTGAAAACGACAGCGACCCGTCAGGCAGCCAAAAATCACGATTTGGCCCCCGACAACGGAAAATCGCTGTTCTGGCCCAGAACATCCCGAAACTCGGGATTTTTCAGACAGCCAACCAGAAATTGCAGTTTCGGATCCAGACAGCTGAAAATCACTATTTGGTCCCCGGACAGCCTGAAAACGACAGCGGCCCGTCAGGCAGCCAAAAATCACGATTTGGTTCCGACAGCGGAAAATCACCGTTCTGGCCCAGAACATCCCGAAACTCGTGATTTTCAGACAGCGAACCAGAAATCGCAGTTTCGGACCCAGACAGCTGAAAATCACTATTTGGGCCCCGGACAGCCTGAAAACGACAGCGGCCCGTCAGACATCGAAAAATGACGATTTGTCCCCCGACAGCAGAAAATTGCTGTTCTGGCCCAGAACATCCCGAAACTCGGGATTTTTCAGAGAGCCAACCAGTAATCGCAGTTTCGGACCCAGACAGCTGAAAATCACTATATGGGCCCCGGACAGCCTGAAAACGACAGCGACCCGTCAGGCAGCCAAAAATCACGATTTGGCCCCTGACAGCGGAAAATCACCGTTCTGGCCCAGAACATCCCGAAACTCGTGATTTTTCAGACAGCCAACCAGAAATCGCAGTTTCGGACCCAGACAGCTGAAAATCACTATTTGGGCCCCGGACAGCCTGAAAACGACAGCAACCAGTCAGACAGCGAAAAATGACGATTTGGCCCCCGACAGCAGAAAATTGCTGTTCTGGCCCAGAATATCCCGAAACTCGGGATTTTTCAGACAGCCAACCAGAAATTGCAATTTCAGACCCAGACAGCTGAAAATCACTATTTGGGCCCCGGACAGCCTGAAAACGACAGCGGCCCGTCAGGCAGCCAAAAATCACGATTTGGCCCCCGACAGCGGAAAATCACCGTTCTGGCCCAGAACATCCCGAAACTCGTGATTTTTCAGACAGCGAACCAGAAATCGCAGTTTCGGACCCAGACAGCTGAAAATCACTATTTAGGCCCCGGACAGCCTGAAAACGACAGCGGCCCGTCTGATAGACAAAAATGACGATTTGGCCCCCGACAGCTGAAAATCGTTGTTCTGGCCCAGAACCTCCCGAAACTCGTGATTTTTCAGACAGCCAACCAGAAATCGCAGTTTCGGACCCAGACCGCTGAAAATCGCTATTTGGGCCCCGGACAGCCTGAAAAAGGCAGCGACCCGTCAGGCAGCCAAAAATCACGATTTGGCCCCCGACAGCAGAAAATTGCTGTTCTGGCCCAGAACATCCCGAAACTCGGGATTTTTCAGATAGCCAACCAGAAATCGCAGTTTCGGACCCAGGCAGCTGAAAATCACTATTTGGGCCCCGGACAGCCTGAAAACGACAGCGACCCGTCAGGCAGCCAAAAATGACGATTTGGCCCCCGACAGCGGAAAATCGCTGTTCTGGCCCAGAACATCCCGAAACTCGTGATTTTTCAGACAGCCAACCAGAAATCGCAGTTTCGGACCCAGACAGCTGAAAATCACTATTTGGGCCCCGGACAGCCTGAAAACGACAGCAACCAGTCAGACTGCCAAAAATGACGATTTGGCCCCCGTCAGCAAAAAATAGCTGTTCTGGCCCAGAACATCCCGAAACTCGAGATTTTTCAGATAGCCAACCAGAAATCGCAGTTTCGGACCCAGACAGCTGAAAATCACAATTTGGGCCCCGGACAGCTTGAAAACGACAGCGACCCGTCAGGCAGCCAAAAATCACGATTTGGCCCCCGACAACGGAAAATCGCTGTTCTGGCCCAGAACATCCCGAAACTCGGGATTTTTCAGACAGCCAACCAGAAATTGCAGTTTCGGATCCAGACAGCTGAAAATCACTATTTGGTCCCCGGACAGCCTGAAAACGACAGCGGCCCGTCAGGCAGCCAAAAATCACGATTTGGTTCCGACAGCGGAAAATCACCGTTCTGGCCCAGAACATCCCGAAACTCGTGATTTTCAGACAGCGAACCAGAAATCGCAGTTTCGGACCCAGACAGCTGAAAATCACTATTTGGGCCCCGGACAGCCTGAAAACGACAGCGGCCCGTCAGGCAGCCAAAAATGGCGATTTGGCCCCCGACAACGGAAAATCGCTGTTCTGGCCCAGAACATCCCGAAACTCGGGATTTTTCAGACAGCCAACCAGAAATTGCAGTTTCGGACCCAGACAACTGAAAATCACTATTTGGGCCCCGGACAGCCTGAAAACGACAGCGACCCGTCAGGCAGCCAAAAATCACGATTTGGCCCCCGACAGCGGAAAATCACCGTTCTGGCCCAGAACATCCCGAAACTCGTGATTTTTCAGACAGCCAACCAGAAATCGCAGTTTCGGACCCAGACAGCTGAAAATCACTATTTGGGCCCCGGACAACCTGAAAAAGGCAGCGACCCGTCAGGTAGCCAAAAATCACGATTTGGCCCCCGACAGCAGAAAATTGCTGTTCTGGCCCAGAACATCCCGAAACTCGGGATTTTTCAGATAGCCAACCAGAAATCGCAGTTCCGGACCCAGACAGCTGAAAATCACTATTTGGGCCCCGGACAGCCTAAAAACGACAGCAACCAGTCAGACTGCCAAAAATGACGATTTGGCCCCCGTCAGCAAAAAATAGCTGTTCTGGCCCAGAACATCCCGAAACTCGAGATTTTTCAGATAGCCCACCAGAAATCGCAGTTTCGGACCCAGACAGCTGAAAATCAATACTTGGGCCCCGGACAGCCTGAAAACGACAGCGACCCGTCAGGCAGCCAAAAATCACGATTTGGCCCCCGACAGCGGAAAATCACCGTTCTGGCCCAGAACATCCCGAAACTCGTGATTTTTCAGACAGCCAACCAGAAATCGTAGTTTCGGACCCAGACAGCTGAAAATCACTATTTGGGCCCCGGACAGCCTGAAAACGACAGCGGCCCGTCTGATAGACAAAAATGACGATTTGGCCCCCGACAGCTGAAAATCGCTGTTCTGGCCCAGAACATCCCGAAACTCGTGATTTTTCAGACAGCCAACCAGAAATCGCAGTTTCGGACCCAGACCGCTGAAAATCGCTATTTGGGCCCCGAACAGCCTGAAAAAGACAGCGACCCGTCAGGCAGCCAAAAATCACGATTTGGCCCCCGACAGCAGAAAATTGCTGTTCTGGCCCAGAACATCCCGAAACTCGGGATTTTTCAGATAGCCAACCAGAAATCGCAGTTTCGGACCCAGGCAGCTGAAAATCACTATTTGGGCCCCGGACAGCCTGAAAACGACAGCGACCCGTCAGGCAGCCAAAAATGACGATTTGGCCCCCGACAGCGGAAAATCGCTGTTCTGGCCCTGAACATCCCGAAACTCGTGATTTTTTAGACAGCCAACCAGAAATTGCAGTTTCGGACCCAGACAGCTGAAAATCACTATTTGGGCCCCGGACAGCCTGAAAACGACAGCGACCCATCGGACAGCCAAAAATGACAATTCGGCCCCCGTCAGCGAAAAATCGCAGTTCTGGCCCAGAACAGCCCGAAAGTCATGATTCTTCTGACAGGTAACTAGAAATCACAGTTACGGACCCAGACAGCTGAAAATCACTATTTGGGCCCCAGACAGCCTGAAAACGACAGCGACCCGTCAGACAGCGGACAATGACGATTTGGCCCCCGACAGCGGAAAATCGCTGTTCTGGCCCAGGACATCCCGAAACTCGTGATTTTTCTGACAGGCAACCAGAAATCGCAGTTTCGGACCCAGACAGCTGAAAATCACTATTTGGGCCCCGGACAGCCTGAAAACGACAGCGACCCGTCAGACAGCCAAAAATAACGATTCGGCCCCCGTCAGCGAAAAATCGCTGTTCTGGCCCAGAACATCCCGAAACTCGTGATTTTTCAGATTGGCAACCAGATGAATCAGTTTCGGACCCAGACAGCTGAAAATCACTATTTGGGCCCCGGAAAGCCTGAAAACGACAGCGACCCGTCAGACATCGAAAAATGACGATTTGTCCCCCGACAGCAGAAAATTGCTGTTCTGGCCCAGAACATCCCGAAACTCGGGATTTTTCAGAGAGCCAACCAGTAATCGCAGTTTCGGACCCAGACAGCTGAAAATCACTATATGGGCCCCGGACAGCCTGAAAACGACAGCGACCCGTCAGGCAGCCAAAAATCACGATTTGGCCCCCGACAGCGGAAAATCACCGTTCTGGCCCAGAACATCCCGAAACTCGTGATTTTTCAGACAGCCAACCAGAAATCGCAGTTTCGGACCCAGACAGCTGAAAATCACTATTTGGGCCCCGGACAGCCTGAAAACGACAGCAACCAGTCAGACAGCGAAAAATGACGATTTGGCCCCCGACAGCAGAAAATTGCTGTTCTGGCCCAGAATATCCCGAAACTCGGGATTTTTCAGACAGCCAACCAGAAATTGCAATTTCAGACCCAGACAGCTGAAAATCACTATTTGGGCCCCGGACAGCCTGAAAACGACAGCGGCCCGTCAGGCAGCCAAAAATCACGATTTGGCCCCCGACAGCGGAAAATCACCGTTCTGGCCCAGAACATCCCGAAACTCGTGATTTTTCAGACAGCGAACCAGAAATCGCAGTTTCGGACCCAGACAGCTGAAAATCACTATTTAGGCCCCGGACAGCCTGAAAACGACAGCGGCCCGTCTGATAGACAAAAATGACGATTTGGCCCCCGACAGCTGAAAATCGTTGTTCTGGCCCAGAACCTCCCGAAACTCGTGATTTTTCAGACAGCCAACCAGAAATCGCAGTTTCGGACCCAGACCGCTGAAAATCGCTATTTGGGCCCCGGACAGCCTGAAAAAGGCAGCGACCCGTCAGGCAGCCAAAAATCACGATTTGGCCCCCGACAGCAGAAAATTGCTGTTCTGGCCCAGAACATCCCGAAACTCGGGATTTTTCAGATTGGCAACCAGATGAATCAGTTTCGGACCCAGACAGCTGAAAATCACTATTTGGGCCCCGGAAAGCCTGAAAACGACAGCGACCCGTCAGACATCGAAAAATGACGATTTGTCCCCCGACAGCAGAAAATTGCTGTTCTGGCCCAGAACATCCCGAAACTCGGGATTTTTCAGAGAGCCAACCAGTAATCGCAGTTTCGGACCCAGACAGCTGAAAATCACTATATGGGCCCCGGACAGCCTGAAAACGACAGCGACCCGTCAGGCAGCCAAAAATCACGATTTGGCCCCCGACAGCGGAAAATCACCGTTCTGGCCCAGAACATCCCGAAACTCGTGATTTTTCAGACAGCCAACCAGAAATCGCAGTTTCGGACCCAGACAGCTGAAAATCACTATTTGGGCCCCGGACAGCCTGAAAACGACAGCAACCAGTCAGACAGCGAAAAATGACGATTTGGCCCCCGACAGCAGAAAATTGCTGTTCTGGCCCAGAATATCCCGAAACTCGGGATTTTTCAGACAGCCAACCAGAAATTGCAATTTCAGACCCAGACAGCTGAAAATCACTATTTGGGCCCCGGACAGCCTGAAAACGACAGCGGCCCGTCAGGCAGCCAAAAATCACGATTTGGCCCCCGACAGCGGAAAATCACCGTTCTGGCCCAGAACATCCCGAAACTCGTGATTTTTCAGACAGCGAACCAGAAATCGCAGTTTCGGACCCAGACAGCTGAAAATCACTATTTAGGCCCCGGACAGCCTGAAAACGACAGCGGCCCGTCTGATAGACAAAAATGACGATTTGGCCCCCGACAGCTGAAAATCGTTGTTCTGGCCCAGAACCTCCCGAAACTCGTGATTTTTCAGACAGCCAACCAGAAATCGCAGTTTCGGACCCAGACCGCTGAAAATCGCTATTTGGGCCCCGGACAGCCTGAAAAAGGCAGCGACCCGTCAGGCAGCCAAAAATCACGATTTGGCCCCCGACAGCAGAAAATTGCTGTTCTGGCCCAGAACATCCCGAAACTTGGGATTTTTCAGATTGGCAACCAGATGAATCAGTTTCGGACCCAGACAGCTGAAAATCACTATTTGGGCCCCGGAAAGCCTGAAAACGACAGCGACCCGTCAGACATCGAAAAATGACGATTTGTCCCCCGACAGCAGAAAATTGCTGTTCTGGCCCAGAACATCCCGAAACTCGGGATTTTTCAGAGAGCCAACCAGTAATCGCAGTTTCGGACCCAGACAGCTGAAAATCACTATATGGGCCCCGGACAGCCTGAAAACGACAGCGACCCGTCAGGCAGCCAAAAATCACGATTTGGCCCCCGACAGCGGAAAATCACCGTTCTGGCCCAGAACATCCCGAAACTCGTGATTTTTCAGACAGCCAACCAGAAATCGCAGTTTCGGACCCAGACAGCTGAAAATCACTATTTGGGCCCCGGACAGCCTGAAAACGACAGCAACCAGTCAGACAGCGAAAAATGACGATTTGGCCCCCGACAGCAGAAAATTGCTGTTCTGGCCCAGAATATCCCGAAACTCGGGATTTTTCAGACAGCCAACCAGAAATTGCAATTTCAGACCCAGACAGCTGAAAATCACTATTTGGGCCCCGGACAGCCTGAAAACGACAGCGGCCCGTCAGGCAGCCAAAAATCACGATTTGGCCCCCGACAGCGGAAAATCACCGTTCTGGCCCAGAACATCCCGAAACTCGTGATTTTTCAGACAGCGAACCAGAAATCGCAGTTTCGGACCCAGACAGCTGAAAATCACTATTTAGGCCCCGGACAGCCTGAAAACGACAGCGGCCCGTCTGATAGACAAAAATGACGATTTGGCCCCCGACAGCTGAAAATCGTTGTTCTGGCCCAGAACCTCCCGAAACTCGTGATTTTTCAGACAGCCAACCAGAAATCGCAGTTTCGGACCCAGACCGCTGAAAATCGCTATTTGGGCCCCGGACAGCCTGAAAAAGGCAGCGACCCGTCAGGCAGCCAAAAATCACGATTTGGCCCCCGACAGCAGAAAATTGCTGTTCTGGCCCAGAACATCCCGAAACTCGGGATTTTTCAGATAGCCAACCAGAAATCGCAGTTTCGGACCCAGGCAGCTGAAAATCACTATTTGGGCCCCGGACAGCCTGAAAACGACAGCGACCCGTCAGGCAGCCAAAAATGACGATTTGGCCCCCGACAGCGGAAAATCGCTGTTCTGGCCCAGAACATCCCGAAACTCGTGATTTTTCAGACAGCCAACCAGAAATCGCAGTTTCGGACCCAGACAGCTGAAAATCACTATTTGGGCCCCGGACAGCCTGAAAACGACAGCAACCAGTCAGACTGCCAAAAATGACGATTTGGCCCCCGTCAGCAAAAAATAGCTGTTCTGGCCCAGAACATCCCGAAACTCGAGATTTTTCAGATAGCCAACCAGAAATCGCAGTTTCGGACCCAGACAGCTGAAAATCACAATTTGGGCCCCGGACAGCTTGAAAACGACAGCGACCCGTCAGGCAGCCAAAAATCACGATTTGGCCCCCGACAACGGAAAATCGCTGTTCTGGCCCAGAACATCCCGAAACTCGGGATTTTTCAGACAGCCAACCAGAAATTGCAGTTTCGGACCCAGACAGCTGAAAATCACTATTTGGTCCCCGGACAGCCTGAAAACGACAGCGGCCCGTCAGGCAGCCAAAAATCACGATTTGGTTCCGACAGCGGAAAATCACCGTTCTGGCCCAGAACATCCCGAAACTCGTGATTTTCAGACAGCGAACCAGAAATCGCAGTTTCGGACCCAGACAGCTGAAAATCACTATTTGGGCCCCGGACAGCCTGAAAACGACAGCGGCCCGTCAGGCAGCCAAAAATGGCGATTTGGCCCCCGACAACGGAAAATCGCTGTTCTGGCCCAGAACATCCCGAAACTCGTGATTTTTCAGATTGGCAACCAGATGAATCAGTTTCGGACCCAGACAGCTGAAAATCACTATTTGGGCCCCGGAAAGCCTGAAAACGACAGCGACCCGTCAGACATCGAAAAATGACGATTTGTCCCCCGACAGCAGAAAATTGCTGTTCTGGCCCAGAACATCCCGAAACTCGGGATTTTTCAGAGAGCCAACCAGTAATCGCAGTTTCGGACCCAGACAGCTGAAAATCACTATATGGGCCCCGGACAGCCTGAAAACGACAGCGACCCGTCAGGCAGCCAAAAATCACGATTTGGCCCCTGACAGCGGAAAATCACCGTTCTGGCCCAGAACATCCCGAAACTCGTGATTTTTCAGACAGCCAACCAGAAATCGCAGTTTCGGACCCAGACAGCTGAAAATCACTATTTGGGCCCCGGACAGCCTGAAAACGACAGCAACCAGTCAGACAGCGAAAAATGACGATTTGGCCCCCGACAGCAGAAAATTGCTGTTCTGGCCCAGAATATCCCGAAACTCGGGATTTTTCAGACAGCCAACCAGAAATTGCAATTTCAGACCCAGACAGCTGAAAATCACTATTTGGGCCCCGGACAGCCTGAAAACGACAGCGGCCCGTCAGGCAGCCAAAAATCACGATTTGGCCCCCGACAGCGGAAAATCACCGTTCTGGCCCAGAACATCCCGAAACTCGTGATTTTTCAGACAGCGAACCAGAAATCGCAGTTTCGGACCCAGACAGCTGAAAATCACTATTTAGGCCCCGGACAGCCTGAAAACGACAGCGGCCCGTCTGATAGACAAAAATGACGATTTGGCCCCCGACAGCTGAAAATCGTTGTTCTGGCCCAGAACCTCCCGAAACTCGTGATTTTTCAGACAGCCAACCAGAAATCGCAGTTTCGGACCCAGACCGCTGAAAATCGCTATTTGGGCCCCGGACAGCCTGAAAAAGGCAGCGACCCGTCAGGCAGCCAAAAATCACGATTTGGCCCCCGACAGCAGAAAATTGCTGTTCTGGCCCAGAACATCCCGAAACTCGGGATTTTTCAGATAGCCAACCAGAAATCGCAGTTTCGGACCCAGGCAGCTGAAAATCACTATTTGGGCCCCGGACAGCCTGAAAACGACAGCGACCCGTCAGGCAGCCAAAAATGACGATTTGGCCCCCGACAGCGGAAAATCGCTGTTCTGGCCCAGAACATCCCGAAACTCGAGATTTTTCAGATAGCCAACCAGAAATCGCAGTTTCGGACCCAGACAGCTGAAAATCACAATTTGGGCCCCGGACAGCTTGAAAACGACAGCGACCCGTCAGGCAGCCAAAAATCACGATTTGGCCCCCGACAACGGAAAATCGCTGTTCTGGCCCAGAACATCCCGAAACTCGGGATTTTTCAGACAGCCAACCAGAAATTGCAGTTTCGGACCCAGACAGCTGAAAATCACTATTTGGTCCCCGGACAGCCTGAAAACGACAGCGGCCCGTCAGGCAGCCAAAAATCACGATTTGGTTCCGACAGCGGAAAATCACCGTTCTGGCCCAGAACATCCCGAAACTCGTGATTTTCAGACAGCGAACCAGAAATCGCAGTTTCGGACCCAGACAGCTGAAAATCACTATTTGGGCCCCGGACAGCCTGAAAACGACAGCGGCCCGTCAGGCAGCCAAAAATGGCGATTTGGCCCCCGACAACGGAAAATCGCTGTTCTGGCCCAGAACATCCCGAAACTCGTGATTTTTCAGATTGGCAACCAGATGAATCAGTTTCGGACCCAGACAGCTGAAAATCACTATTTGGGCCCCGGAAAGCCTGAAAACGACAGCGACCCGTCAGACATCGAAAAATGACGATTTGTCCCCCGACAGCAGAAAATTGCTGTTCTGGCCCAGAACATCCCGAAACTCGGGATTTTTCAGAGAGCCAACCAGTAATCGCAGTTTCGGACCCAGACAGCTGAAAATCACTATATGGGCCCCGGACAGCCTGAAAACGACAGCGACCCGTCAGGCAGCCAAAAATCACGATTTGGCCCCCGACAGCGGAAAATAGCTGTTCTGGCCCAGAACATCCCGAAACTCGGGATTTTTCAGATAGCCAACCAGAAATCGCAGTTCCGGACCCAGACAGCTGAAAATCACTATTTGGGCCCCGGACAGCCTAAAAACGACAGCAACCAGTCAGACTGCCAAAAATGACGATTTGGCCCCCGTCAGCAAAAAATAGCTGTTCTGGCCCAGAACATCCCGAAACTCGAGATTTTTCAGATAGCCCACCAGAAATCGCAGTTTCGGACCCAGACAGCTGAAAATCACTATTTGGGCCCCGGACAGCCTGAAAACGACAGCGGCCCGTCAGGCAGCCAAAAATGGCGATTTGGCCCCCGACAACGGAAAATCGCTGTTCTGGCCCAGAACATCCCGAAACTCGTGATTTTTCAGATTGGCAACCAGATGAATCAGTTTCGGACCCAGACAGCTGAAAATCACTATTTGGGCCCCGGAAAGCCTGAAAACGACAGCGACCCGTCAGACATCGAAAAATGACGATTTGTCCCCCGACAGCAGAAAATTGCTGTTCTGGCCCAGAACATCCCGAAACTCGGGATTTTTCAGAGAGCCAACCAGTAATCGCAGTTTCGGACCCAGACAGCTGAAAATCACTATATGGGCCCCGGACAGCCTGAAAACGACAGCGACCCGTCAGGCAGCCAAAAATCACGATTTGGCCCCCGACAGCGGAAAATAGCTGTTCTGGCCCAGAACATCCCGAAACTCGGGATTTTTCAGATAGCCAACCAGAAATCGCAGTTCCGGACCCAGACAGCTGAAAATCACTATTTGGGCCCCGGACAGCCTAAAAACGACAGCAACCAGTCAGACTGCCAAAAATGACGATTTGGCCCCCGTCAGCAAAAAATAGCTGTTCTGGCCCAGAACATCCCGAAACTCGAGATTTTTCAGATAGCCCACCAGAAATCGCAGTTTCGGACCCAGACAGCTGAAAATCAATACTTGGGCCCCGGACAGCCTGAAAACGACAGCGACCCGTCAGGCAGCCAAAAATCACGATTTGGCCCCCGACAGCGGAAAATCACCGTTCTGGCCCAGAACATCCCGAAACTTGTGATTTTTCAGACAGCCAACCAGAAATCGTAGTTTCGGACCCAGACAGCTGAAAATCACTATTTGGGCCCCGGACAGCCTGAAAACGACAGCGGCCCGTCTGATAGACAAAAATGACGATTTGGCCCCCGACAGCTGAAAATCGCTGTTCTGGCCCAGAACATCCCGAAACTCGTGATTTTTCAGACAGCCAACCAGAAATCGCAGTTTCGGACCCAGACCGCTGAAAATCGCTATTTGGGCCCCGGACAGCCTGAAAAAGACAGCGACCCGTCAGGCAGCCAAAAATCACGATTTGGCCCCCGACAGCAGAAAATTGCTGTTCTGGCCCAGAACATCCCGAAACTCGGGATTTTTCAGATAGCCAACCAGAAATCGCAGTTTCGGACCCAGGCAGCTGAAAATCACTATTTGGGCCCCGGACAGCCTGAAAACGACAGCGACCCGTCAGACATCGAAAAATGACGATTTGTCCCCCGACAGCAGAAAATTGCTGTTCTGGCCCAGAACATCCCGAAACTCGGGATTTTTCTGACAGGCAACCAGAAATCGCAGTTTCGGACCCAGACAGCTGAAAATCACTATTTAGGCCCCAGACAGCCTGAAAACGACAGCGACCCGTCAGACAGCCAAAAATAACGATTCGGCCCCCGTCAGCGAAAAATCGCTGTTCTGGCCCAGAACATCCCGAAACTCGTGATTTTTCAGATTGGCAACCAGATGAATCAGTTTCGGACCCAGACAGCTGAAAATCACTATTTGGGCCCCGGAAAGCCTGAAAACGACAGCGACCCGTCAGACATCGAAAAATGACGATTTGTCCCCCGACAGCAGAAAATTGCTGTTCTGGCCCAGAACATCCCGAAACTCGGGATTTTTCAGAGAGCCAACCAGTAATCGCAGTTTCGGACCCAGACAGCTGAAAATCACTATTTGGGCCCCGGACAGCCTGAAAACGACAGCGACCCGTCGGACAGCCAAAAATAACGATTCGGCCCCCGTCAGCGAAAAATCGCTGTTCTGGCCTAGAACATCCCGAAACTCGTGATTTCTCAGATAGGCATCCAGAAGAATCAGTTTCGGACCCAGGCAGCTGAAAATCACTATTTGGGCCCCGGGCAGCTTGAAAATGACAGCGACCCGTCAGACAGCCAAAAATGACGATTTGGCCCCCGACAGCGGAAAATCGCTGTTCTAACCCAGAACATCCCGAAACTCGTGATTTTTCTGACAGCCAACCAGAAATCGCAGTTTCGGACCCTGACAGCTGAAAATCACTATTTGGGCCCCGGACAGCCTGAAAACGTCAGCGACCCGTCGGACAGCCAAAAATTACGATTCGGCCCCCGTCAGCGAAAAATCGCTGTTCTGGCCCTGAACATCCCGAAACTCGTGATTTTTCAGATAGGCATCCAGAAGAATCAGTTTCGGACCCGGACAGCTGAAAATCACTATTTGGGCCCCGGACAGCCTGAAAACGACAGCGACCCCTCAGACAGCGGACAATGACGATTTGGCCCCCGACACCGGAAAATCGCTGTTCTGGCCCAGGACATCCCGAAACTCGTGATTTTTCTGACAGGCAACCAGAAATCGTTGTTTCGGTCCCAGACAGCCGAAAATCACTATTTGGGGCCCAGACAGCCTGAAAACGACAGCGACCCGTCGGATAGCCAAAAATTACGATTCGGCCCCCGTCAGCGAAAAATCGCTGTTCTGGCCCAGAACATCCCGAAACTCGTGATTTTCAGATAGGCAACCAGAAGAATCAGTTTCGGGCCCAAACAGCTGAAAATCGCTATTTGGGCCGCGGGCAGCCTGAAAACGACTGCGACCCGTCAGACAGCCAAAAATGACGATTTGGCCACCGACAGCGGAAAATCGCTGTTCTGGCCCAGAACATCCCGAAACTCGTGATTTTTCTGACAGCCAACCAGAAATCGCAGTTTCGGACCCAGACAGCTGAAAATCACTATTTGGGCCCCGGACAGCCTGAAAACGACAGCGACCCGTCGGACAGCCAAAAATAACGATTCGGCCCCCGTCAGCGAAAAATCGCTGTTCTGGCCTAGAACATCCCGAAACACGTGATTTTTCAGATAGGCATCCAGAAGAATCAGTTTCGGACCCAGGCAGCTGAAAATCACTATTTGGGCCCCGGGCAGCCTGAAAACGACAGCGACCCGTCAGACAGCCAAAAATGACGATTTGGCCCCCGACAGCGGAAAATCGCTGTTCTGGCCCAGAACATCCCGAAACTCGTGATTTTTCAGACAGCCAACCAGAAATCGCAGTTTCGGACCCAGACAGCTGAAAATCACTATTTGGACGCCGGACAGCCTGAAAACGACAGCGACCCGTCAGCCAGCCAGAAATCACGATTTGGCCCCCGACAGCGGAAAATCACCGTTCTGGCCCAGAACATCCCGAAACTCGTGATTTTTCAGACAGCCAACCAGAAATCGCAGTTTCGGACCCAGACAGTTGAAAATCACTATTTGGGCCCCGGACAGCCTGAAAATGACAGCGACCCGTCAAGCAGCCAAAAATCACGATTTGGCCCCCGAAAGCGGAAAATCACCGTTCTGGCCCAGAACATCCCGAAACTCGTGATTTTTCAGACAGCCAACCAGAAATCGCAGTTTCGGACCCAGACAGCTGAAAATCACTATTTGGACCCCGGACAGCCTGAAAACGACAGCGACCCGTCAGCCAGCCAGAAATCACGATTTGGCCCCCGACAGCGGAAAATCACCGTTCTGGCCCAGAACATCCCGAAACTCGTGATTTTTCAGACAGCCAACCAGAAATCGCAGTTTCGGACCCACACAGTTGAAAATCACTATTTGGGCCCCGGACAGCCTGAAAATGACAGCGACCCGTCAAGCAGCCAAAAATCACGATTTGGCCCCCGAAAGCGGAAAATCACCGTTCTGGCCCAGAACATCCCGAAACTCGTGATTTTTCAGACAGCCAACCAGAAATCGCAGTTTCGGACCCAGACAGCTGAAAATCACTATTTGGACCCCGGACAGCCTGAAAACGACAGCGACCCGTCAGCCAGCCAGAAATCACGATTTGGCCCCCGACAGCGGAAAATCACCGTTCTGGCCCAGAACATCCCGAAACTCGTGATTTTTCAGACAGCCAACCAGAAATCGCAGTTTCGGACCCAGACAGCTGAAAATCACTATATGGGAGCCGGACAGCCTGAAAACGACAGCGACCCGTCAGGCAGCCAAAAATCACGATTTGGCCCCCGACAGCGGAAAATCACCGTTCTGGCCCAGAACATCCCGAAACTCGTGATTTTTCAGACAGCCAACCAGAAATCGCAGTTTCGGACCCAGACAGCTGAAAATCACTATTTGGGCCCCGGACAGCCTGAAAACGACAGCAACCAGTCAGACAGCGAAAAATGACGATTTGGCCCCCGACAGCAGAAAATTGCTGTTCTGGCCCAGAATGTCCCGAAACTCGGGATTTTTCAGACAGCCAACCAGAAATTGCAATTTCAGACCCAGACAGCTGAAAATCACTATTTGGGCCCCGGACAGCCTGAAAACGACAGCGGCCCGTCAGGCAGCCAAAAATCACGATTTGGCCCCCGACAGCGGAAAATCACCGTTCTGGCCCAGAACATCCCGAAACTCGTGATTTTTCAGACAGCGAACCAGAAATCGCAGTTTCGGACCCAGACAGCTGAAAATCACTATTTGGGCCCCGGACAGCCTGAAAACGACAGCGGCCCGTCTGATAGACAAAAATGACGATTTGGCCCCCGACAGCTGAAAATCGTTGTTCTGGCCCAGAACCTCCCGAAACTCGTGATTTTTCAGACAGCCAACCAGAAATCGCAGTTTCGGACCCAGACCGCTGAAAATCGCTATTTGGGCCCCGGACAGCCTGAAAAAGGCAGCGACCCGTCAGGCAGCCAAAAATCACGATTTGGCCCCCGACAGCAGAAAATTGCTGTTCTGGCCCAGAACATCCCGAAACTCGTGATTTTTCAGATAGCCAACCAGAAATCGCAGTTTCGGACCCAGGCAGCTGAAAATCACTATTTGGGCCCCGGACAGCCTGAAAACGACAGCGACCCGTCAGGCAGCCAAAAATGACGATTTGGCCCCCGACAGCGGAAAATCGCTGTTCTGGCCCAGAACATCCCGAAACTCGTGATTTTTCAGACAGCCAACCAGAAATCGCAGTTTCGGACCCAGACAGCTGAAAATCACTATTTGGGCCCCGGACAGCCTGAAAACGACAGCAACCAGTCAGACTGCCAAAAATGACGATTTGGCCCCCGTCAGCAAAAAATAGCTGTTCTGGCCCAGAACATCCCGAAACTCGAGATTTTTCAGATAGCCAACCAGAAATCGCAGTTTCGGACCCAGACAGCTGAAAATCACAATTTGGGCCCCGGACAGCTTGAAAACGACAGCGACCCGTCAGGCAGCCAAAAATCACGATTTGGCCCCCGACAACGGAAAATCGCTGTTCTGGCCCAGAACATCCCGAAACTCGGGATTTTTCAGACAGCCAACCAGAAATTGCAGTTTCGGACCCAGACAGCTGAAAATCACTATTTGGTCCCCGGACAGCCTGAAAACGACAGCGGCCCGTCAGGCAGCCAAAAATCACGATTTGGTTCCGACAGCGGAAAATCACCGTTCTGGCCCAGAACATCCCGAAACTCGTGATTTTCAGACAGCGAACCAGAAATCGCAGTTTCGGACCCAGACAGCTGAAAATCACTATTTGGGCCCCGGACAGCCTGAAAACGACAGCGGCCCGTCAGGCAGCCAAAAATGGCGATTTGGCCCCCGACAACGGAAAATCGCTGTTCTGGCCCAGAACATCCCGAAACTCGGGATTTTTCAGACAGCCAACCAGAAATTGCAGTTTCGGACCCAGACAACTGAAAATCACTATTTGGGCCCCGGACAGCCTGAAAACGACAGCAACCCGTCAGACAGCGAAAAATGACGATTTGGCCCCCGACAGCAGAAAATTGCTGTTCTGGCCCAGAACATCCCGAAACTCGGGATTTTTCAGAGAGCCAACCAGAAATCACAAAATCGGACCCAGACAGCTGAAAATCACTATTTGGGCCCCGGACAACCTGAAAAAGGCAGCGACCCGTCAGGTAGCCAAAAATCACGATTTGGCCCCCGACAGCAGAAAATTGCTGTTCTGGCCCAGAACATCCCGAAACTCGGGATTTTTCAGATAGCCAACCAGAAATCGCAGTTCCGGACCCAGACAGCTGAAAATCACTATTTGGGCCCCGGACAGCCTAAAAACGACAGCAACCAGTCAGACTGCCAAAAATGACGATTTGGCCCCCGTCAGCAAAAAATAGCTGTTCTGGCCCAGAACATCCCGAAACTCGAGATTTTTTAGATAGCCCACCAGAAATCGCAGTTTCGGACCCAGACAGCTGAAAATCAATACTTGGGCCCCGGACAGCCTGAAAACGACAGCGACCCGTCAGGCAGCCAAAAATCACGATTTGGCCCCCGACAGCGGAAAATCACCGTTCTGGCCCAGAACATCCCGAAACTCGTGATTTTTCAGACAGCCAACCAGAAATCGTAGTTTCGGACCCAGACAGCTGAAAATCACTATTTGGGCCCCGGACAGCCTGAAAACGACAGCGACCCGTCGGACAGCCAAAAATAACGATTCGGCCCCCGTCAGCGAAAAATCGCTGTTCTGGCCTAGAACATCCCGAAACACGTGATTTTTCAGATAGGCATCCAGAAGAATCAGTTTCGGACCCAGGCAGCTGAAAATCACTATTTGGGCCCCGGGCAGCCTGAAAACGACAGCGACCCGTCAGACAGCCAAAAATGACGATTTGGCCCCCGACAGCGGAAAATCGCTGTTCTGGCCCAGAACATCCCGAAACTCGTGATTTTTCAGACAGCCAACCAGAAATCGCAGTTTCGGACCCAGACAGCTGAAAATCACTATTTGGACGCCGGACAGCCTGAAAACGACAGCGACCCGTCAGCCAGCCAGAAATCACGATTTGGCCCCCGACAGCGGAAAATCACCGTTCTGGCCCAGAACATCCCGAAACTCGTGATTTTTCAGACAGCCAACCAGAAATCGCAGTTTCGGACCCAGACAGTTGAAAATCACTATTTGGGCCCCGGACAGCCTGAAAATGACAGCGACCCGTCAAGCAGCCAAAAATCACGATTTGGCCCCCGAAAGCGGAAAATCACCGTTCTGGCCCAGAACATCCCGAAACTCGTGATTTTTCAGACAGCCAACCAGAAATCGCAGTTTCGGACCCAGACAGCTGAAAATCACTATTTGGACCCCGGACAGCCTGAAAACGACAGCGACCCGTCAGCCAGCCAGAAATCACGATTTGGCCCCCGACAGCGGAAAATCACCGTTCTGGCCCAGAACATCCCGAAACTCGTGATTTTTCAGACAGCCAACCAGAAATCGCAGTTTCGGACCCACACAGTTGAAAATCACTATTTGGGCCCCGGACAGCCTGAAAATGACAGCGACCCGTCAAGCAGCCAAAAATCACGATTTGGCCCCCGAAAGCGGAAAATCACCGTTCTGGCCCAGAACATCCCGAAACTCGTGATTTTTCAGACAGCCAACCAGAAATCGCAGTTTCGGACCCAGACAGCTGAAAATCACTATTTGGACCCCGGACAGCCTGAAAACGACAGCGACCCGTCAGCCAGCCAGAAATCACGATTTGGCCCCCGACAGCGGAAAATCACCGTTCTGGCCCAGAACATCCCGAAACTCGTGATTTTTCAGACAGCCAACCAGAAATCGCAGTTTCGGACCCAGACAGCTGAAAATCACTATATGGGAGCCGGACAGCCTGAAAACGACAGCGACCCGTCAGGCAGCCAAAAATCACGATTTGGCCCCCGACAGCGGAAAATCACCGTTCTGGCCCAGAACATCCCGAAACTCGTGATTTTTCAGACAGCCAACCAGAAATCGCAGTTTCGGACCCAGACAGCTGAAAATCACTATTTGGGCCCCGGACAGCCTGAAAACGACAGCAACCAGTCAGACAGCGAAAAATGACGATTTGGCCCCCGACAGCAGAAAATTGCTGTTCTGGCCCAGAATGTCCCGAAACTCGGGATTTTTCAGACAGCCAACCAGAAATTGCAATTTCAGACCCAGACAGCTGAAAATCACTATTTGGGCCCCGGACAGCCTGAAAACGACAGCGGCCCGTCAGGCAGCCAAAAATCACGATTTGGCCCCCGACAGCGGAAAATCACCGTTCTGGCCCAGAACATCCCGAAACTCGTGATTTTTCAGACAGCGAACCAGAAATCGCAGTTTCGGACCCAGACAGCTGAAAATCACTATTTGGGCCCCGGACAGCCTGAAAACGACAGCGGCCCGTCTGATAGACAAAAATGACGATTTGGCCCCCGACAGCTGAAAATCGTTGTTCTGGCCCAGAACCTCCCGAAACTCGTGATTTTTCAGACAGCCAACCAGAAATCGCAGTTTCGGACCCAGACCGCTGAAAATCGCTATTTGGGCCCCGGACAGCCTGAAAAAGGCAGCGACCCGTCAGGCAGCCAAAAATCACGATTTGGCCCCCGACAGCAGAAAATTGCTGTTCTGGCCCAGAACATCCCGAAACTCGTGATTTTTCAGATAGCCAACCAGAAATCGCAGTTTCGGACCCAGGCAGCTGAAAATCACTATTTGGGCCCCGGACAGCCTGAAAACGACAGCGACCCGTCAGGCAGCCAAAAATGACGATTTGGCCCCCGACAGCGGAAAATCGCTGTTCTGGCCCAGAACATCCCGAAACTCGTGATTTTTCAGACAGCCAACCAGAAATCGCAGTTTCGGACCCAGACAGCTGAAAATCACTATTTGGGCCCCGGACAGCCTGAAAACGACAGCAACCAGTCAGACTGCCAAAAATGACGATTTGGCCCCCGTCAGCAAAAAATAGCTGTTCTGGCCCAGAACATCCCGAAACTCGAGATTTTTCAGATAGCCAACCAGAAATCGCAGTTTCGGACCCAGACAGCTGAAAATCACAATTTGGGCCCCGGACAGCTTGAAAACGACAGCGACCCGTCAGGCAGCCAAAAATCACGATTTGGCCCCCGACAACGGAAAATCGCTGTTCTGGCCCAGAACATCCCGAAACTCGGGATTTTTCAGACAGCCAACCAGAAATTGCAGTTTCGGACCCAGACAGCTGAAAATCACTATTTGGTCCCCGGACAGCCTGAAAACGACAGCGGCCCGTCAGGCAGCCAAAAATCACGATTTGGTTCCGACAGCGGAAAATCACCGTTCTGGCCCAGAACATCCCGAAACTCGTGATTTTCAGACAGCGAACCAGAAATCGCAGTTTCGGACCCAGACAGCTGAAAATCACTATTTGGGCCCCGGACAGCCTGAAAACGACAGCGGCCCGTCAGGCAGCCAAAAATGGCGATTTGGCCCCCGACAACGGAAAATCGCTGTTCTGGCCCAGAACATCCCGAAACTCGGGATTTTTCAGACAGCCAACCAGAAATTGCAGTTTCGGACCCAGACAACTGAAAATCACTATTTGGGCCCCGGACAGCCTGAAAACGACAGCAACCCGTCAGACAGCGAAAAATGACGATTTGGCCCCCGACAGCAGAAAATTGCTGTTCTGGCCCAGAACATCCCGAAACTCGGGATTTTTCAGAGAGCCAACCAGAAATCACAAAATCGGACCCAGACAGCTGAAAATCACTATTTGGGCCCCGGACAACCTGAAAAAGGCAGCGACCCGTCAGGTAGCCAAAAATCACGATTTGGCCCCCGACAGCAGAAAATTGCTGTTCTGGCCCAGAACATCCCGAAACTCGGGATTTTTCAGATAGCCAACCAGAAATCGCAGTTCCGGACCCAGACAGCTGAAAATCACTATTTGGGCCCCGGACAGCCTAAAAACGACAGCAACCAGTCAGACTGCCAAAAATGACGATTTGGCCCCCGTCAGCAAAAAATAGCTGTTCTGGCCCAGAACATCCCGAAACTCGAGATTTTTTAGATAGCCCACCAGAAATCGCAGTTTCGGACCCAGACAGCTGAAAATCAATACTTGGGCCCCGGACAGCCTGAAAACGACAGCGACCCGTCAGGCAGCCAAAAATCACGATTTGGCCCCCGACAGCGGAAAATCACCGTTCTGGCCCAGAACATCCCGAAACTCGTGATTTTTCAGACAGCCAACCAGAAATCGTAGTTTCGGACCCAGACAGCTGAAAATCACTATTTGGGCCCCGGACAGCCTGAAAACGACAGCGGCCCGTCTGATAGACAAAAATGACGATTTGGCCCCCGACAGCTGAAAATCGCTGTTCCGGCCCAGAACATCCCGAAACTCGTGATTTTTCAGACAGCCAACCAGAAATCGTAGTTTCGGACCCAGACCGCTGAAAATCGCTATTTGGGCCCCGGACAGCCTGAAAAAGACAGCGACCCGTCAGGCAGCCAAAAATCACGATTTGGCCCCCGACAGCAGAAAATTGCTGTTCTGGCCCAGAACATCCCGAAACTCGGGATTTTTCAGATAGCCAACCAGAAATCGCAGTTTCGGACCCAGGCAGCTGAAAATCACTATTTGGGCCCCGGACAGCCTGAAAACGACAGCGACCCGTCAGGCAGCCAAAAATGACGATTTGGCCCCCGACAGCGGAAAATCGCTGTTCTGGCCCAGAACATCCCGAAACTCGTGATTTTTTAGACAGCCAACCAGAAATTGCAGTTTCGGACCCAGACAGCTGAAAATCACTATTTGGGCCCCGGACAGCCTGAAAACGACAGCGACCCATCGGACAGCCAAAAATGACAATTCGGCCCCCGTCAGCGAAAAATCGCAGTTCTGGCCCAGAACAGCCCGAAAGTCATGATTCTTCTGACAGGTAACTAGAAATCATAGTTACGGACCCAGACAGCTGAAAATCACTATTTGGGCCCCAGACAGCCTGAAAACGACAGCGACCCGTCAGACAGCGGACAATGACGATTTGGCCCCCGACAGCGGAAAATCGCTGTTCTGGCCCAGGACATCCCGAAACTCGTGATTTTTCTGACAGGCAACCAGAAATCGCAGTTTCGGTCCCAGACAGCTGAAAATCACTATTTGGGCCCCGGACAGCCTGAAAACGACAGCGACCCGTCAGACAGCCAAAAATAACGATTCGGCCCCCGTCAGCGAAAAATCGCTGTTCTGGCCCAGAACATCCCGAAACTCGTGATTTTTCAGATTGGCAACCAGATGAATCAGTTTCGGACCCAGACAGCTGAAAATCACTATTTGGGCCCCGGAAAGCCTGAAAACGACAGCGACCCGTCAGACATCGAAAAATGACGATTTGTCCCCCGACAGCAGAAAATTGCTGTTCTGGCCCAGAACATCCCGAAACTCGGGATTTTTCAGAGAGCCAACCAGTAATCGCAGTTTCGGACCCAGACAGCTGAAAATCACTATATGGGCCCCGGACAGCCTGAAAACGACAGCGACCCATCGGACAGCCAAAAATGACGATTCGACCCCCGTCAGCAAAAAATCGCAGTTCTGGCCCAGAACAGCCCGAAAGTCATGATTCTTCTGACAGGTAACCACAAATCACAGTTTCGGACCCAGACTGCTGAAAATCACTATTTGGGCCCTGGACAGCCTGAATACGACAGCGACCCGTCAGACAGCGGACAATGACGATTTGGCCCCATACAGCGAAAAATCGCTGTTCTGGCCCAGGACATCCCGAAACTCGTGATTTTTCTGACAGGCAACCAGAAATCGCTGTTTCGGTCCCAGACAGCTGAAAATCACTATTTGGGGCCCGGACAGCCTGAAAACGACAGCGACCCGTCGGACAGCCAAAAATTACGGTTCGGCCCCCGTCAGCGAAAAATCGCTGTTCTGGCCCAGAACATCCCGAAACTCGTGATTTTTCAGATAGGCAAGTAGAAGAATCAGTTTCGGGCCCAGACAGCTGAAAATCACTATTTGGGCCCCGGGCAGCCTGAAAACGACAGCGACCCGTCAGACAGCCAAAAATGACGATTTGGCCCCCGACAGCAGAAAATCGCTGTTCTGGCCCAGAACATCCCGAAACTCGTGATTTTTCAAATAGCCAACCAGAAGAATCAGTTTCGGACCCAGACAGCTGAAAATCACTATTTGGGCCCCGAGCAGCCTGAAAACGACAGCGACCCGTCAGACAGCCAAAAATGACGATTTGGCCCCCGACAGCGGAAAATCACTGTTCTGGCCCAGAACATCCCGAAACTCGTGATTTTTCAGACAGCCAACCAGAAATCGCAGTTTCGGACCCAGACAGCTGAAAATCACTATTTGGGCCCCGGACAGCCTGAAAACGACAGCGACCCGTCGGACAGCTAAAAATAACGATTCGGCCCCCGTCAACGAAAAATCGCTGTTCTGGCCCAGAACATCCCGAAACTCGTGATTTTTCAGATAGGCATCCAGAAGAATCAGTTTCGGACCCAGACAGCTGAAAATCACTATTTGGGCCCCGGGCAGCCTGAAAACGACAACGACCCGTCAGGCAGCCAAAAATGACGATTTGGCCCCCGACAGCTGAAAATCGCTGTTCTAACCCAGAACATCCCGAAACTCGTGATTTTTCTGACAGCCAACCAGAAATCGCAGTTTTGGACCCTGACAGTTGAAAATCATTATTTGGGCCCCGGACAGCCTGAAAACGACAGCGACCCGTCGGACAGCCAAAAATTACGATTCGGCCCCCGTCAGCGAAAAATCGCTGTTCTGGCCCTGAGCATCCCGAAACTCGTGATTTTTCAGATAGGCATCCAGAAGAATCAGTTTCGGACCCGGACAGCTGAAAATCACTATTTGGGCCCCGGACAGCCTGAAAACGACAGCGACCCCTCAGACAGCGGACAATGACGATTTGGCCCCCGACACCGGAAAATCGCTGTTCTGGCCCAGGACATCCCGAAACTCGTGATTTTTCTGACAGGCAACCAGAAATCGTTGTTTCGGTCCCAGACAGCCGAAAATCACTAATTGGGGCCCGGACAGCCTGAAAACGACAGCGACCCGTCGGATAGCCAAAAATTACGATTCGGCCCCCGTCAGCGAAAAATCGCTGTTCTGGCCCAGAACATCCCGAAACTCGTGATTTTTCAGATAGGCAACCAGAAGAATCAGTTTCGGGCCCAAACAGCTGAAAATCACTATTTGGGCCGCGGGCAGCCTGAAAACGACTGCGACCCGTCAGACAGCCAAAAATGACGATTTGGCCACCGACAGCGGAAAATCGCTGTTCTGGCCCAGAACATCCCGAAACTCGTGATTTTTCAGACAGCCAACCAGAAATCGCAGTTTCGGACCCAGACAGCTGAAAATCACTATTTGGGCCCCGGACAGCCTGAAAGCGACAGCGACCCGTCGGACAGCCAAAAATAACGATTCGGCCCCCGTCAGCGAAAAATCGCTGTTCTGGCCTAGAACATCCCGAAACTCGTGATTTCTCAGATAGGCATCCAGAAGAATCAATTTCGGACCCAGGCAGCTGAAAATCACTATTTGGGCCCCGGGCAGCTTGAAAATGACAGCGACCCGTCAGACAGCCAAAAATGACGATTTGGCCCCCGACAGCGGAAAATCGCTGTTCTAACCCAGAACATCCCGAAACTCGTGATTTTTCTGACAGCCAACCAGAAATCGCAGTTTCGGACCCTGACAGCTGAAAATCACTATTTGGGCCCCGGACAGCCTGAAAACGTCAGCGACCCGTCGGACAGCCAAAAATTACGATTCGGCCCCCGTCAGCGAAAAATTGCTGTTCTGGCCCTGAACATCCCGAAACTCGTGATTTTTCAGATAGGCATCCAGAAGAATCAGTTTCGGACCCGGACAGCTGAAAATCACTATTTGGGCCCCGGACAGCCTGAAAACGACAGCGACCCCTCAGACTGCGGACAATGACGATTTGGCCCCCGACACCGGAAAATCGCTGTTCTGGCCCAGGACATCCCGAAACTCGTGATTTTTCTGACAGGCAACCAGAAATCGTTGTTTCGGTCCCAGACAGCCGAAAATCACTATTTGGGGCCCAGACAGCCTGAAAACGACAGCGACCCGTCGGATAGCCAAAAATTACGATTCGGCCCCCGTCAGCGAAAAATCGCTGTTCTGGCCCAGAACATCCCGAAACTCGTGATTTTCAGATAGGCAACCAGAAGAATCAGTTTCGGGCCCAAACAGCTGAAAATCGCTATTTGGGCCGCGGGCAGCCTGAAAACGACTGCGACCCGTCAGACAGCCAAAAATGACGATTTGGCCACCGACAGCGGAAAATCGCTGTTCTGGCCCAGAACATCCCGAAACTCGTGATTTTTCTGACAGCCAACCAGAAATCGCAGTTTCGGACCCAGACAGCTGAAAATCACTATTTGGGCCCCGGACAGCCTGAAAACGACAGCGACCCGTCGGACAGCCAAAAATAACGATTCGGCCCCCGTCAGCGAAAAATCGCTGTTCTGGCCTAGAACATCCCGAAACACGTGATTTTTCAGATAGGCATCCAGAAGAATCAGTTTCGGACCCAGGCAGCTGAAAATCACTATTTGGGCCCCGGGCAGCCTGAAAACGACAGCGACCCGTCAGACAGCCAAAAATGACGATTTGGCCCCCGACAGCGGAAAATCGCTGTTCTAACCCAGAACATCCCGAAACTCGTGATTTTTCTGACAGCCAACCAGAAATCGCAGTTTCGGACCCTGACAGCTGAAAATCACTATTTGGGCCCCAGACAGCCTGAAAACGTCAGCGACCCGTCGGACAGCCAAAAATTACGATTCGGCCCCCGTCAGCGAAAAATCGCTGTTCTGGCCCTGAACATCCCGAAACTCGTGATTTTTCAGATAGGCATCCAGAAGAATCAGTTTCGGACCCGGACAGCTGAAAATCACTATTTGGGCCCCGGACAGCCTGAAAACGGCAGCGACCCCTCAGACAGCGGACAATGACGATTTGGCCCCCGACACCGGAAAATCGCTGTTCTGGCCCAAGACATCCCGAAACTCGTGATTTTTCTGACAGGCAACCAGAAATCGTTGTTTCGGTCCCAGACAGCTGAAAATCACTATTTGGGGCCCGGACAGCCTGAAAACGACAGCGACCCGTCGGATAGCCAAAAATTACGATTCGGCCCCCGTCAGCGAAAAATCGCTGTTCTGGCCCAGAACATCCCGAAACTCGTGATTTTCAGATAGGCAACCAGAAGAATCAGTTTCGGGCCCAAACAGCTGAAAATCGCTATTTGGGCCGCGGGCAGCCTGAAAACGACTGCGACCCGTCAGACAGCCAAAAATGACGATTTGGCCACCGACAGCGGAAAATCGCTGTTCTGGCCCAGAACATCCCGAAACTCGTGATTTTTCAGATAGGCATCCAGAAGAATCAGTTTCGGACCCAGACAGCTGAAAATCACTATTTGGGCCCCGGGCAGCCTGAAAACGACAACGACCCGTCAGACAGCCAAAAATGACGATTTGGCCCCCGACAGCTGAAAATCGCTGTTCTAACCCAGAACATCCCGAAACTCGTGATTTTTCTGACAGCCAACCAGAAATCGCAGTTTTGGACCCTGACAGTTGAAAATCATTATTTGGGCCCTGGACAGCCTGAAAACGACAGCGACCCGTCGGACAGCCAAAAATTACGATTCGGCCCCCGTCAGCGAAAAATCGCTGTTCTGGCCCTGAACATCCCGAAACTCGTGATTTTTCAGATAGGCATCCAGAAGAATCAGTTTCGGACCCGGACAGCTGAAAATCACTATTTGGGCCCCGGACAGCCTGAAAACGACAGCGACCCCTCAGACAGCGGACAATGACGATTTGGCCCCCGACACCGGAAAATCGCTGTTCTGGCCCAGGACATCCCGAAACTCGTGATTTTTCTGACAGGCAACCAGAAATCGTTGTTTCGGTCCCAGACAGCCGAAAATCACTAATTGGGGCCCGGACAGCCTGAAAACGACAGCGACCCGTCGGATAGCCAAAAATTACGATTCGGCCCCCGTCAGCGAAAAATCGCTGTTCTGGCCCTGAACATCCCGAAACTCGTGATTTTTCAGATAGGCATCCAGAAGAATCAGTTTCGGACCCGGACAGCTGAAAATCACTATTTGGGCCCCGGACAGCCTGAAAACGACAGCGACCCCTCAGACTGCGGACAATGACGATTTGGCCCCCGACACCGGAAAATCGCTGTTCTGGCCCAGGACATCCCGAAACTCGTGATTTTCAGATAGGCAACCAGAAGAATCAGTTTCGGGCCCAAACAGCTGAAAATCGCTATTTGGGCCGCGGGCAGCCTGAAAACGACTGCGACCCGTCAGACAGCCAAAAATGACGATTTGGCCACCGACAGCGGAAAATCGCTGTTCTGGCCCAGAACATCCCGAAACTCGTGATTTTTCTGACAGCCAACCAGAAATCGCAGTTTCGGACCCAGACAGCTGAAAATCACTATTTGGGCCCCGGACAGCCTGAAAACGACAGCGACCCGTCGGACAGCCAAAAATAACGATTCGGCCCCCGTCAGCGAAAAATCGCTGTTCTGGCCTAGAACATCCCGAAACACGTGATTTTTCAGATAGGCATCCAGAAGAATCAGTTTCGGACCCAGGCAGCTGAAAATCACTATTTGGGCACCGGGCAGCCTGAAAACGACAGCGACCCGTCAGACAGCCAAAAATGACGATTTGGCCCCCGACAGCGGAAAATCGCTGTTCTAACCCAGAACATCCCGAAACTCGTGATTTTTCTGACAGCCAACCAGAAATCGCAGTTTCGGACCCTGACAGCTGAAAATCACTATTTGGGCCCCAGACAGCCTGAAAACGTCAGCGACCCGTCGGACAGCCAAAAATTACGATTCGGCCCCCGTCAGCGAAAAATCGCTGTTCTGGCCTAGAACATCCCGAAACACGTGATTTTTCAGATAGGCATCCAGAAGAATCAGTTTCGGACCCAGGCAGCTGAAAATCACTATTTGGGCTCCGGGCAGCCTGAAAACGACAGCGACCCGTCAGACAGCCAAAAATGACGATTTGGCCCCCGACAGCGGAAAATCGCTGTTCTAACCCAGAACATCCCGAAACTCGTGATTTTTCTGACAGCCAACCAGAAATCGCAGTTTCGGACCCTGACAGCTGAAAATCACTATTTGGGCCCCAGACAGCCTGAAAACGTCAGCGACCCGTCGGACAGCCAAAAATTACGATTCGGCCCCCGTCAGCGAAAAATCGCTGTTCTGGCCCTGAACATCCCGAAACTCGTGATTTTTCAGATAGGCATCCAGAAGAATCAGTTTCGGACCCGGACAGCTGAAAATCACTATTTGGGCCCCGGACAGCCTGAAAACGACAGCGACCCCTCAGACAGCGGACAATGACGATTTGGCCCCCGACACCGGAAAATCGCTGTTCTGGCCCAGGACATCCCGAAACTCGTGATTTTTCTAACAGGCAACCAGAAATCGTTGTTTCGGTCCCAGACAGCCGAAAATCACTATTTGGGGCCCGGACAGCCTGAAAACGACAGCGACCCGTCGGATAGCCAAAAATTACGATTCGGCCCCCGTCAGCGAAAAATCGCTGTTCTGGCCCAGAACATCCCGAAACTCGTGATTTTCAGATAGGCAACCAGAAGAATCAGTTTCGGGCCCAAACAGCTGAAAATCGCTATTTGGGCCGCGGGCAGCCTGAAAACGACTGCGACCCGTCAGACAGCCAAAAATGACGATTTGGCCCCCGACAGCGGAAAATCGCTGTTCTGGCCCAGGACATCCCGAAACTCGTGATTTTTCTGACAGCCAACCAGAAATCGCAGTTTCGGACCCAGACAGCTGAAAATCACTATTTGGGCCCCGGACAGCCTGAAAACGACAGCGACCCGTCGGACAGCCAAAAATAACGATTCGGCCCCCGTCAGCGAAAAATCGCTGTTCTGGCCCTGAACATCCCGAAACTCGTGATTTTTCAGATAGGCAACCAGAAGAATCAGTTTCGGGCCCAGACAGCAGAAAATCACTATTTGGGCCCCGGACAGCCTGGAAACGACAGCAACCCGTCAGACAGCCAAAAATGACGATTTGGCCCCCGACAGCGGAAAATCACCGTTAGACAGCCAAAAATGACGATTTGGCCCCCGACAGCAGAAAATTGCTGTTCTGGCCCAGAACATCCCGAAACTCGTGATTTTTCAGACAGCCAACCAGAAATCGCAGTTTCGGACCCAGACAGCTGAAAATCACTATATGGGCCCCGGAGAGCCTGAAAACGACAGCGACCCTTCGGACAGCCAAAAATGACTATTCGGCCCCCGTCAGCGAAAAATCGCTGTTCTGGCCCAGAACATCCCGAAACTCGTGATTTTTCAGACAGCCAACCAGAGTTCGCAGTTTCGGACCCAGACAGCTGAAAATCACTATTTCGGCCCTGGACAGCCTGAAAAAGACAGCAACCCGTCAGACAGCCAAAAATGACGATTTGGCCCCCGACAGCAGAAAATTGCTGTTCTGGCCCGGAACATCCCGAAACTCGGGATTTTTCAGATAGCCAACCAGAAATCGCAGTTTCGGACCCAGGCAGCTGAAAATCACTCTTTGAGCGCCGGACAGCCTGAAAAAGACAGCAACCCGTCAGACAGCCAAAAATGACGATTTGGCCCCCGACAGCAGAAAATTGCTGTTCTGGCCCAGAACATCCCGAAACACGGGATTTTTCAGATAGCCAACCCGAAATCGCAGTTTCGGACCCAGGCAGCTGAAAATCACTATTTGGGCCCCGGACAGCCTGAAAACGACAGCAACCCGTCAGACAGCGAAAAATGACGATTTGGCCCCCGACAGCGGAAAATCACCGTTCTGGCCCAGAACATCCCGAAACTCGTGATTTTTCAGACAGCGAACCAGAAATCGCAGTTTCGGACCCAGACAGCTGAAAATCACTATTTGGGCCCCGGACAGCCTGAAAACGACAGCAACCCGTCAGACAGCCAAAAATGACGATATGGCCCCCGACAGCAGAGAATTGCTGTTCTGGCCCCGAACATCTCGAAACTCGTGATTATTCAGATAGCCAACCAGAAATCGCAGTTTCGGACCCAGACAACTGAAAATCACTATTTGGGCCCCGGACAGCCTGGAAACGACAGCAACCCGTCAGACAGCCAAAAATGACGATTTGGCCCCCGACAGCGGAAAATCACCGTTCTGGCCCAGAACATCCCAAAACTCGTGATTTTTCAGACAGCCAACCAGAAATCGCTGTTTCGGACCCAGACAGCTGAAAATCACTATTTGGGCCCCGGACATCCTGGAAACGACAGCAACCCGTCAGACAGCCAAAAATGACGATTTGGCCCCCGACAGCGGAAAATCGCTGTTCTGGCCCAGAACATCCCGAAACTCGTGATTTTTCAGACAGCCAACCAGAGATCGCAGTTTCGGACCCAGACAGCTGAAAATCACTATTTGGGCCCCGGACAGCCTGGAAACGACAGCAACCCGTCAGACAGCCAAAAATGACGATTTGGCCCCCGACAGCGGAAAATCACCGTTAGACAGCCAAAAATGACGATTTGGCCCCCGACAGCAGAAAATTGCTGTTCTGGCCCAGAACATCCCGAAACTCGTGATTTTTCAGACAGCCAACCAGAAATCGCAGTTTCGGACCCAGACAGCTGAAAATCACTATATGGGCCCCGGAGAGCCTGAAAACGACAGCGACCCTTCGGACAGCCAAAAATGACTATTCGGCCCCCGTCAGCGAAAAATCGCTGTTCTGGCCCAGAACATCCCGAAACTCGTGATTTTTCAGACAGCCAACCAGAGTTCGCAGTTTCGGACCCAGACAGCTGAAAATCACTATTTCGGCCCCGGACAGCCTGAAAAAGACAGCAACCCGTCAGACAGCCAAAAATGACGATTTGGCCCCCGACAGCAGAAAATTGCTGTTCTGGCCCGGAACATCCCGAAACTCGGGATTTTTCAGATAGCCAACCAGAAATCGCAGTTTCGGACCCAGGCAGCTGAAAATCACTCTTTGAGCGCCGGACAGCCTGAAAAAGACAGCAACCCGTCAGACAGCCAAAAATGACGATTTGGCCCCCGACAGCAGAAAATTGCTGTTCTGGCCCGGAACATCCCGAAACTCGGGATTTTTCAGATAGCCAACCAGAAATCGCAGTTTCGGACCCAGGCAGCTGAAAATCACTCTTTGAGCGCCGGACAGCCTGAAAACGACAGCAACCCGTCAGACAGCAAAAAATGACGATTTGGCACCCGACAGCAGAAAATTGCTGTTCTGGCCCAGAACATCCCGAAACACGGGATTTTTCAGATAGCCAACCCGAAATCGCAGTTTCGGACCCAGGCAGCTGAAAATCACTATTTGGGCCCCGGACAGCCTGAAAACGACAGCAACCCGTCAGACAGCGAAAAATGACGATTTGGCCCCCGACAGCGGAAAATCACCGTTCTGGCCCAGAACATCCCGAAACTCGTGATTTTTCAGACAGCGAACCAGAAATCGCAGTTTCGGACCCAAACAGCTGAAAATCACTATTTGGGCCCCGGACAGCCTGAAAACGACAGCAACCCGTCAGACAGCCAAAAATGACGATATGGCCCCCGACAGCAGAGAATTGCTGTTCTGGCCCCGAACATCCCGAAACTCGTGATTATTCAGATAGCCAACCAGAAATCGCAGTTTCGGACCCAGACAACTGAAAATCACTATTTGGGCCCCGGACAGCCTGGAAACGACAGCAACCCGTCAGACAGCCAAAAATGACGATTTGGCCCCCGACAGCGGAAAATCACCGTTCTGGCCCAGAACATCCCAAAACTCGTGATTTTTCAGACAGCCAACCAGAAATCGCTGTTTCGGACCCAGACAGCTGAAAATCACTATTTGGGCCCCGGACATCCTGGAAACGACAGCAACCCGTCAGACAGCCAAAAATGACGATTTGGCCCCCGACAGCGGAAAATCGCTGTTCTGGCCCAGAACATCCCGAAACTCGTGATTTTTCAGACAGCCAACCAGAGATCGCAGTTTCGGACCCAGACAGCTGAAAATCACTATTTGGGCCCCGGACAGCCTGGAAACG
The DNA here is from genome assembly GCA_037074485.1 of Delonix regia. NCBI lineage: Eukaryota > Viridiplantae > Streptophyta > Magnoliopsida > Fabales > Fabaceae > Delonix > Delonix regia. Next base: position 40,329,879 of record CM073454.1, on the reverse strand, counting down.
ACAGCAACCCGTCAGACAGCCAAAAATGACGATTTGGCCCCCGACAGCGGAAAATCGCTGTTCTGGCCCAGAACATCCCGAAACTCGGGATTTTTCAGACAGCCAACTAGAGATCGCAGTTTCGGACCCAGACAGCTGAAAATCACTATTTGGGCCCCGGACAGCCTGAAAACGACAACAACCCGTCAGACAGCCAAAAATGACGATTTGGCCCCCGACAGCGGAAAATCACCGTTCTGGCCCAGAACATCCCAAAACTCGTGATTTTTCAGACAGCCAACCAGAAATCGCTGTTTCGGACCCAGACAGCTGAAAATCACTATTTGGGCCCCGGACATCCTGGAAACGACTGCAACCCGTCAGACAGCCAAAAATGACGATTTGGCCCCCGACAGCGGAAAATCACCGTTCTGGCCCAGAACATCCCAAAACTCGTGATTTTTCAGACAGCCAACCAGAAATCGCTGTTTCAGACCCAGACAGCTGAAAATCACTATTTGGGCCCCGGACATCCTGGAAACGACTGCAACCCGTCAGACAGCCAAAAATGACGATTTGGCCCCCGACAGCGGAAAATCGCTGTTCTGGCCCAGAACATCCCGAAACTCGTGATTTTTCAGACAGCCAACCAGAGATCGCAGTTTCGGACCCAGACAGCTGAAAATCACTATTTGGGCCCCGGACAGCCTGGAAACGACAGCAACCCGTCAGACAGCCAAAAATGACGATTTAGCCCCCGACAGCGGAAAATCGCTGTTCTGGCCCAGAACATCCCGAAACTCGTGATTTTTCAGACAGCCAACTAGAGATCGCAGTTTCGGACCCAGACAGCTGAAAATCACTATTTGGGCCCCGGACAGCCTGAAAACGACAGCAACCCGTCAGACAGCCAAAAATGACGATTTCGCCCCCGACAGCAGAAAATTGCTGTTCTGGCCCAGAACATCCCGAAACACGGGATTTTTCAGACAGCCAACCAGAGATCGCAGTTTCGGACCCAGACAGCTGAAAATCACTATTTGGGCCCCGGACAGCCTGGAAACGACAGCAACCCGTCAGACAGCGAAAAATGACGATTTGGCCCCCCACAGCAGAAAATTGCTGTTCTGGCCCAGAACATCCCGAAACTCGGGATTTTTCAGACAGCCAACCAGAGATCGCAGTTTCGGACCCAGACAGCTGAAAATCACTATTTGGGCCCCGGACAGCCTGGAAACGACAGCAACCCGTCAGACAGCCAAAAATGACGATTTGGCCCCCGACAGCGGAAAATCGCTGTTCTGGCCCAGAACATCCCGAAACTCGTGATTTTTCAGACAGCCAACTAGAGATCGCAGTTTCGGACCCAGACAGCTGAAAATCACTATTTGGGCCCCGGACAGCCTGAAAACGACAGCAACCCGTCAGACAGCCAAAAATGACGATTTCGCCCCCGACAGCAGAAAATTGCTGTTCTGGCACAGAACATCCCGAAACTCGGGATTTTTCAGATAGCCAACCAGAAATCGCAGTTTCGGACCCAGGCAGCTGAAAATCACTATTTGGGCGCCGGATAGCCTGAAAACGACAGCAACCCGTCAGACAGCCAAAAATGACGATTTGGCCCCCGACAGCAGAAAATTGCTGTTCTGGCCCAGAACATCCCGAAACTCGTGATTTTTCAAACAGCCAACCAGAGATCGCAGTTTCGGACCCAGACAGCTGAAAATCACTATATGGGCCCCGGACAGCCTGAAAACGACAGCAACCTGTCAGACAGCGAAAAATGACGATTTGGCCCCCGACAGCAGAAAATTGCTGTTCTGGCCCAGAACATCCCGAAACTCGGGATTTTTCAGACAGCCAACCAGAAATCGCAGTTTCGGACCCAGGCAGCTGAAAATCACTCTTTGAGCGCCGGACAGCCTGAAAACGACAGCAACCCGTCAGACAGCGAAAAATGACGATTTCGCCCTCGACAGCAGAAAATTGCTGTTCTGGCCCGGAACATCCCGAAACTCGTGATTTTTCAGACAGCCAACCAGAAATCGCAGTTTCGGACCCAGACAGTTGAAAATCACTATTTGGGCCCCGGACAGCCTGAAAACGACAGCAACCCGTCAGACAGCGAAAAATGACGATTTGGCCCCCGACAGCAGAAAATTGCTGTTCTGGACCAGAACATCCCGAAACTCGTGATTTTTCAGACAGCCAACCAGAAATCGCAGTTTCGGACCCAGGCAGCTGAAAATCACTATTTGGGCCCCGGACAGCCTGAAAACGACAGCAACCCGTCAGACAGCGAAAAATGACGATTTGGCCCCCGACAGCGGAAAATCACCGTTCTGGCCCAGAACATCCCGAAACTCGTGATTTTTCAGACAGCGAACCAGAAATCGCAGTTTCGGACCCAGACAGCTGAAAATCACTATTTGGGCCCCGGACAGCCTGAAAACGACAGCAACCCGTCAGACAGCCAAAAATGACGATTTGGCCCCCGACAGCGGAAAATCACCGTTCTGGCCCAGAACATCCCAAAACTCGTGATTTTTCAGACAGCCAACCAGAAATCGCTGTTTCGGACCCAGACAGCTGAAAATCACTATTTGGGCCCCGGACAGCCTGGAAACGACAGCAACCCGTCAGACAGCCAAAAATGACGATTTGGCCCCCGACAGCGGAAAATCACCGTTCTGGCCCAGAACATCCCGAAACTCGTGATTTTTCTGACAGCCAACCAGAAATCGCAGTTTCAGACCCAGACAGCTGAAAATCACTAGTTGGGCCCCGGACAGCCTGAAAACGACAACAACCCGTCAGACAGCCAAAAATGACGATTTGGCCACCGACAGCGGAAAATCACCGTTCTGGCCCAGAACATCCCAAAACTCGTGATTTTTCAGACAGCCAACCAGAAATCGCTGTTTCGGACCCAGACAGCTGAAAATCACTATTTGGGCCCCGGACAGCCTGGAAACGACAGCAACCCGTCAGACAGCCAAAAATGACGATTTCGCCCCCGACAGCAGAAAATTGCTGTTCTGGCCCAGAACATCCCGAAACACGGGATTTTCCAGATAGCCAACCCGAAATCGCAGTTTCGGACCCAGGCAGCTGAAAATCACTATTTGGGCCCCGGACAGCCTGAAAACGACAGCAACCCGTCAGACAGCGAAAAATGATGATTTGGCCCCCGACAGCGGAAAATCACCGTTCTGGCCCAGAACATCCCGAAACTCGTGATTTTTCAGACAGCGAACCAGAAATCGCAGTTTCGGACCCAGACAGCTGAAAATCACTATTTGGGCCCCGGACAGCCTGAAAACGACAGCAACCCGTCAGACAGCCAAAAATGACGATTTGGCCCCCGACAGCGGAAAATCGCTGTTCTGGCCCAGAACATCCCGAAACTCGTGATTTTTCAGACAGCCAACCAGAGATCGCAGTTTCGGACCCAGACAGCTGAAAATCACTATTTGGGCCCCGGACAGCCTGGAAACGACAGCAACCCGTCAGACAGCCAAAAATGACGATTTGGCCCCCGACAGCGGAAAATCGCTGTTCTGGCCCAGAACATCCCGAAACTCGTGATTTTTCAGACAGCCAACCAGAAATCGCAGTTTCGGACCCAGACAGCTGAAAATCACTATTTGGGCCCCGGACAGCCTGAAAACGACAACAACCCGTCAGACAGCCAAAAATGACGATTTGGCCCCCGACAGCGGAAAATCACCGTTCTGGCCCAGAACATCCCAAAACTCGTGATTTTTCAGACAGCCAACCAGAAATCGCTGTTTCGGACCCAGACAGCTGAAAATCACTATTTGGGCCCCGGACATCCTGGAAACGACAGCAACCCGTCAGACAGCCAAAAATGACGATTTCGCCCCCGACAGCAGAAAATTGCTGTTCTGGCCCAGAACATCCCGAAACACGGGATTTTCCAGATAGCCAACCCGAAATCGCAGTTTCGGACCCAGGCAGCTGAAAATCACTATTTGGGCCCCGGACAGCCTGAAAACGACAGCAACCCGTCAGACAGCGAAAAATGATGATTTGGCCCCCGACAGCGGAAAATCACCGTTCTGGCCCAGAACATCCCAAAACTCGTGATTTTTCAGACAGCCAACCAGAAATCGCTGTTTCGGAGCCAGACAGCTGAAAATCACTATTTGGGCCCCGGACAGCCTGAAAACGACAGCAACCCGTCAGACAGCCAAAAATGACGATTTGGCCCCCGACAGCGGAAAATCGCTGTTCTGGCCCAGAACATCCCGAAACTCGTGATTTTTCAGACAGCCAACCAGAGATCGCAGTTTCGGACCCAGACAGCTGAAAATCACTATTTGGGCCCCGGACAGCCTGGAAACGACAGCAACCCGTCAGACAGCCAAAAATGACGATTTGGCCCCCGACAGCGGAAAATCGCTGTTCTGGCCCAGAACATCCCGAAACTCGGGATTTTTCAGACAGCCAACTAGAGATCGCAGTTTCGGACCCAGACAGCTGAAAATCACTATTTGGGCCCCGGACAGCCTGAAACGACAACAACCCGTCAGACAGCCAAAAATGACGATTTGGCCCCCGACAGCGGAAAATCACCGTTCTGGCCCAGAACATCCCAAAACTCGTGATTTTTCAGACAGCCAACCAGAAATCGCTGTTTCGGACCCAGACAGCTGAAAATCACTATTTGGGCCCCGGACAGCCTGGAAACGACAGCAACCCGTCAGACAGCCAAAAATGACGATTTGGCCCCCGACAGCGGAAAATCACCGTTCTGGCCCAGAACATCCCGAAACTCGTGATTTTTCTGACAGCCAACCAGAAATCGCAGTTTCAGACCCAGACAGCTGAAAATCACTAGTTGCGCCCCGGACAGCCTGAAAACGACAACAACCCGTCAGACAGCCAAAAATGACGATTTGGCCACCGACAGCGGAAAATCACCGTTCTGGCCCAGAACATCCCAAAACTCGTGATTTTTCAGACAGCCAACCAGAAATCGCTGTTTCGGACCCAGACAGCTGAAAATCACTATTTGGGCCCCGGACAGCCTGGAAACGACAGCAACCCGTCAGACAGCCAAAAATGACGATTTCGCCCCCGACAGCAGAAAATTGCTGTTCTGGCCCAGAACATCCCGAAACACGGGATTTTCCAGATAGCCAACCCGAAATCGCAGTTTCGGACCCAGGCAGCTGAAAATCACTATTTGGGCCCCGGACAGCCTGAAAACGACAGCAACCCGTCAGACAGCGAAAAATGATGATTTGGCCCCCGACAGCGGAAAATCACCGTTCTGGCCCAGAACATCCCGAAACTCGTGATTTTTCAGACAGCGAACCAGAAATCGCTGTTTCGGACCCAGACAGCTGAAAATCACTATTTGGGCCCCGGACATCCTGGAAACGACAGCAACCCGTCAGACAGCCAAAAATGACGATTTCGCCCCCGACAGCAGAAAATTGCTGTTCTGGCCCAGAACATCCCGAAACACGGGATTTTCCAGATAGCCAACCCGAAATCGCAGTTTCGGACCCAGGCAGCTGAAAATCACTATTTGGGCCCCGGACAGCCTGAAAACGACAGCAACCCGTCAGACAGCGAAAAATGATGATTTGGCCCCCGACAGCGGAAAATCACCGTTCTGGCCCAGAACATCCCAAAACTCGTGATTTTTCAGACAGCCAACCAGAAATCGCTGTTTCGGAGCCAGACAGCTGAAAATCACTATTTGGGCCCCGGACAGCCTGAAAACGACAGCAACCCGTCAGACAGCCAAAAATGACGATTTGGCCCCCGACAGCGGAAAATCGCTGTTCTGGCCCAGAACATCCCGAAACTCGTGATTTTTCAGACAGCCAACCAGAGATCGCAGTTTCGGACCCAGACAGCTGAAAATCACTATTTGGGCCCCGGACAGCCTGGAAACGACAGCAACCCGTCAGACAGCCAAAAATGACGATTTGGCCCCCGACAGCGGAAAATCGCTGTTCTGGCCCAGAACATCCCGAAACTCGGGATTTTTCAGACAGCCAACTAGAGATCGCAGTTTCGGACCCAGACAGCTGAAAATCACTATTTGGGCCCCGGACAGCCTGAAACGACAACAACCCGTCAGACAGCCAAAAATGACGATTTGGCCCCCGACAGCGGAAAATCACCGTTCTGGCCCAGAACATCCCAAAACTCGTGATTTTTCAGACAGCCAACCAGAAATCGCTGTTTCGGACCCAGACAGCTGAAAATCACTATTTGGGCCCCGGACAGCCTGGAAACGACAGCAACCCGTCAGACAGCCAAAAATGACGATTTGGCCCCCGACAGCGGAAAATCACCGTTCTGGCCCAGAACATCCCGAAACTCGTGATTTTTCTGACAGCCAACCAGAAATCGCAGTTTCAGACCCAGACAGCTGAAAATCACTAGTTGCGCCCCGGACAGCCTGAAAACGACAACAACCCGTCAGACAGCCAAAAATGACGATTTGGCCACCGACAGCGGAAAATCACCGTTCTGGCCCAGAACATCCCAAAACTCGTGATTTTTCAGACAGCCAACCAGAAATCGCTGTTTCGGACCCAGACAGCTGAAAATCACTATTTGGGCCCCGGACAGCCTGGAAACGACAGCAACCCGTCAGACAGCCAAAAATGACGATTTCGCCCCCGACAGCAGAAAATTGCTGTTCTGGCCCAGAACATCCCGAAACACGGGATTTTCCAGATAGCCAACCCGAAATCGCAGTTTCGGACCCAGGCAGCTGAAAATCACTATTTGGGCCCCGGACAGCCTGAAAACGACAGCAACCCGTCAGACAGCGAAAAATGATGATTTGGCCCCCGACAGCGGAAAATCACCGTTCTGGCCCAGAACATCCCGAAACTCGTGATTTTTCAGACAGCGAACCAGAAATCGCAGTTTCGGACCCAGACAGCTGAAAATCACTATTTGGGCCCCGGACAGCCTGAAAACGACAGCAACCCGTCAGACAGCCAAAAATGACGATTTGGCCCCCGACAGCGGAAAATCGCTGTTCTGGCCCAGAACATCCCGAAACTCGTGATTTTTCAGACAGCCAACCAGAGATCGCAGTTTCGGACCCAGACAGCTGAAAATCACTATTTGGGCCCCGGACAGCCTGGAAACGACAGCAACCCGTCAGACAGCCAAAAATGACGATTTGGCCCCCGACAGCGGAAAATCGCTGTTCTGGCCCAGAACATCCCGAAACTCGTGATTTTTCAGACAGCCAACCAGAGATCGCAGTTTCGGACCCAGACAGCTGAAAATCACTATTTGGGCCCCGGACAGCCTGGAAACGACAGCAACCCGTCAGACAGCCAAAAATGACGATTTGGCCCCCGACAGCGGAAAATCGCTGTTCTGGCCCAGAACATCCCGAAACTCGGGATTTTTCAGACAGCCAACTAGAGATCGCAGTTTCGGACCCAGACAGCTGAAAATCACTATATGGGCCCCGGACCGCCTGAAAACGACAGCAACCCGTCAGACAGCGAAAAATGACGATTTGGCCCCCGACAGCAGAAAATTGCTGTTCTGGCCCAGAACATCCCGAAAGTCGGGATTTTTCAGACAGCCAACCAGAGATCGCAGTTTCGGACCCAGACAGCTGAAAATCACTATTTGGGCCCCGGACAGCCTGGAAACGACAGCAACCCGTCAGACAGCCAAAAATGACGATTTGGCCCCCGACAGCGGAAAATCGCTGTTCTGGCCCAGAACATCCCGAAACTCGTGATTTTTCAGACAGCCAACCAGAGATCGCAGTTTCGGACCCAGACAGCTGAAAATCACTATTTGGGCCCCGGACAGCCTGGAAACGACAGCAACCCGTCAGACAGCCAAAAATGACGATTTGGCCCCCGACAGCGGAAAATCGCTGTTCTGGCCCAGAACATCCCGAAACTCGGGATTTTTCAGACAGCCAACTAGAGATCGCAGTTTCGGACCCAGACAGCTGAAAATCACTATTTGGGCCCCGGACAGCCTGAAAACGACAACAACCCGTCAGACAGCCAAAAATGACGATTTGGCCCCCGACAGCGGAAAATCACCGTTCTGGCCCAGAACATCCCGAAACTCGTGATTTTTCAGACAGCCAACCAGAGATCGCAGTTTCGGACCCAGACAGCTGAAAATCACTATTTGGGCCCCGGACAGCCTGGAAACGACAGCAACCCGTCAGACAGCCAAAAATGACGATTTGGCCCCCGACAGCGGAAAATCGCTGTTCTGGCCCAGAACATCCCGAAACTCGGGATTTTTCAGACAGCCAACTAGAGATCGCAGTTTCGGACCCAGACAGCTGAAAATCACTATTTGGGCCCCGGACAGCCTGGAAACGACAGCAACCCGTCAGACAGCCAAAAATGACGATTTGGCCCCCGACAGCGGAAAATCGCTGTTCTGGCCCAGAACATCCCGAAACTCGTGATTTTTCAGACAGCCAACCAGAGATCGCAGTTTCGGACCCAGATAGCTGAAAATCACTATTTGGGCCCCGGACAGCCTGGAAACGACAGCAACCCGTCAGACAGCCAAAAATGACGATTTGGCCCCCGACAGCGGAAAATCGCTGTTCTGGCCCAGAACATCCCGAAACTCGTGATTTTTCAGACAGCCAACTAGAGATCGCAGTTTCGGACCCAGACAGCTGAAAATCACTATTTGGGCCCCGGACAGCCTGAAAACGACAGCAACCCGTCAGACAGCCAAAAATGACGATTTCGCCCCCGACAGCAGAAAATTGCTGTTCTGGCCCAGAACATCCCGAAACACGGGATTTTTCAGACAGCCAACTAGAGATCGCAGTTTCGGACCCAGACAGCTGAAAATCACTATATGGGCCCCGGACAGCCTGAAAACGACAGCAACCCGTCAGACAGCGAAAAATGACGATTTCGCCCCCGACAGCAGAAAATTGCTGTTCTGGCCCAGAACATCCCGAAAGTCGGGATTTTTCAGACAGCCAACCAGAGATCGCAGTTTCGGACCCAGACAGCTGAAAATCACTATTTGGGCCCCGGACAGCCTGGAAACGACAGCAACCCGTCAGACAGCCAAAAATGACGATTTGGCCCCCGACAGCGGAAAATCGCTGTTCTGGCCCAGAACATCCCGAAACTCGTGATTTTTCAGACAGCCAACTAGAGATCGCAGTTTCGGACCCAGACAGCTGAAAATCACTATTTGGGCCCCGGACAGCCTGGAAACGACAGCAACCCGTCAGACAGCCAAAAATGACGATTTCGCCCCCGACAGCAGAAAATTGCTGTTCTGGCCCAGAACATCCCGAAACACGGGATTTTCCAGATAGCCAACCCGAAATCGCAGTTTCGGACCCAGGCAGCTGAAAATCACTATTTGGGCCCCGGACAGCCTGAAAACGACAGCAACCCGTCAGACAGCGAAAAATGATGATTTGGCCCCCGACAGCGGAAAATCACCGTTCTGGCCCAGAACATCCCGAAACTCGTGATTTTTCAGACAGCGAACCAGAAATCGCAGTTTCGGACCCAGACAGCTGAAAATCACTATTTGGGCCCCGGACAGCCTGAAAACGACAGCAACCCGTCAGACAGCCAAAAATGACGATATGGCCCCCGACAGCAGAGAATTGCTGTTCTGGCCCAGAACATCCCGAAACTCGTGATTTTTCAGACAGCCAACTAGAGATCGCAGTTTCAGACCCAGACAGCTGAAAATCACTATTTGGGCCCCGGACAGCCTGAAAACGACAGCAACCCGTCAGACAGCCAAAAATGACGATTTGGCCCCCGACAGCAGAAAATTGCTGTTCAGGCCCAGAACATCCCGAAACTCGGGATTTTTCAGATAGCCAACCAGAAATCGCAGTTTCGGACCCAGGCAGCTGAAAATCACTATTTGGGCCCCGGACAGCCTGAAAACGACAGCAACCCGTCAGACAGCGAAAAATGACGATTTGGCCCCCGACAGTAGAAAATTGCTGTTCTGGCCCAGAACATCCCGAAACTCGTGATTTTTCAGACAGCCAACTAGAGATCGCAGTTTCGGACCCAGACAGCTGAAAATCACTATTTGGGCCCCGGACAGCCTGGAAACGACAGCAACCCGTCAGACAGCCAAAAATGGCGATTTGGCCCCCGACAGCGGAAAATCGCTGTTCTGGCCCAGAACATCCCGAAACTCGGGATTTTTCAGACAGCCAACCAGAAATCGCAGTTTCGGACCTAGACAGCTGAAAATCACTATTTGGGCCCCGGACAGCCTGAAAACGACAGCAACCCGTCAGACAGCGAAAAATGACGATTTGGCCCCCGACAGCAGAAAATTGCTGTTCTGGCCCAGAACATCCCGAAACACGGGATTTTTCAGATAGCCAACCAGAAATCGCAGTTTCGGACCCAGACAGTTGAAAATCACTATTTGGGCCCCGGACAGCCTGGAAACGACAGCAACCCGTCAGACAGCGAAAAATGACGATTTGGCCCCCGACAGCAGAAAATTGCTGTTCTGGACCAGAACATCCCGAAACTCGTGATTTTTCAGACAGCCAACCAGAAATCGCTGTTTCGGACCCAGACAGCTGAAAATCACTATTTGGGCCCCGGACAGCCTGGAAACGACAGCAACCCGTCAGACAGCGAAAAATGACGATTTGGCCCCCGACAGCAGAAAATTGCTGTTCAGGCCCAGAACATCCCGAAACTCGGGATTTTTCTGACAGCCAACCAGAAATCGCAGTTTCGGACCCAGACAGCTGAAAATCACTATTTGGGCCCCGGACAGCCTGGAAACGACAGCAACCCGTCAGACAGCCAAAAATGACGATTTGGCTCCCGACAGCGGAAAATCACCGTTCTGGCCCAGAACATCCCAAAACTCGTGATTTTTCAGACAGCCAACCAGAGATCGCAGTTTCGGACCCAGACAGCTGAAAATCACTATTTGGGCCCCGGACAGCCTGAAAACGACAACAACCCGTCAGACAGCCAAAAATGACGATTTGGCCCCCGACAGCAGAAAATCACCGTTCTGGCCCAGAACATCCCGAAACTCGTGTTTTTTCTGACAGCCAACCAGAAATCGCAGTTTCGGACCCAGACAGCTGAAAATCACTATTTGGGCCCCGAACAGCCTGAAAACGACAGCAACCCGTCAGACAGCCAAAAATGACGATTTGGCCCCCGACAGCGGAAAATCGCTGTTCTGGCCCAGAACATCCCGAAACTCGTGATTTTTCAGACAGCCAACCAGAAATCGCTGTTTCGGACCCAGACAGCTGAAAATCACTATTTGGGCCCCGGACAGCCTGGAAACGACAGCAACCCGTCAGACAGCCAAAAATGACGATTTGGCCCCCGACAGCAGAAAATTGCTGTTCTGGACCAGAACATCCCGAAACTCGTGATTTTTCAGACAGCCAACCAGAAATCGCAGTTTCGGACCTTGACTGCTGAAAATCACTATTTGGTCGCCGGACAGCCTGAAAACGACAGCAACCCGTCAGACAGCGAAAAATGACGATTTCACCCCCGACAGCAGAAAATCACCGTTCTGGCCCAGAACATCCCAAAACTCGTGATTTTTCAGACAGCCAACCAGAGATCGCAGTTTCGGACCCAGACAGCTGAAAATCACTATTTGGGCCCCGGACAGCCTGGAAACGACAGCAACCCGTCAGACAGCCAAAAATGACGATTTGGCCCCCGACAGCGGAAAATCGCTGTTCTGGCCCAGAACATCCCGAAACTCGTGATTTTTCAGACAGCCAACCAGAAATCGCAGTTTCGGACCCAGACAGCTGAAAATCGCTATATGGGCCCCGGACAGCCTGAAAACGACAGCAACCCGTCAGACAGCGAAAAATGACGATTTGGCCCCCGACAGCAGAAAATTGCTGTTCTGGCCCAGAACATCCCGAAACTCGGGATTTTTCAGACAGCCAACCAGAAATCGCAGTTTCGGACCTAGACAGCTGAAAATCACTATTTGGTCACCGGACAGCCTGAAAACGACAGCAACCCGTCAGACAGCGAAAAATGACGATTTCGCCCTCGACAGCAGAAAATTGCTGTTCTGGCCCAGAACATCCCGAAACTCGTGATTTTTCAGACAGCCAACCAGAAATCGCTGTTTCGGACCCAGACAGCTGAAAATCACTATTTGGGCCCCGGACAGCCTGGAAACGACAGCAACCCGTCAGACAGCCAAAAATGACGATTTGGCCCCCGACAGCAGAAAATTGCTGTTCTGGACCAGAACATCCCGAAACTCGTGATTTTTCAGACAGCCAACCAGAAATCGCAGTTTCGGACCTTGACTGCTGAAAATCACTATTTGGTCTCCGGACAGCCTGAAAACGACAGCAACCCGTCAGACAGCGAAAAATGACGATTTCGCCCTCGACAGCAGAAAATTGCTGTTCTGGCCCAGAACATCCCGAAACTCGTGATTTTTCAGATAGCCAACCAGAAATCGCAGTTTCGGACCCAGGCAGCTGAAAATCACTATTTGGGCACCGGACAGCCTGGAAACGACTGCAACCCGTCAGACAGCCAAAAATGACGATTTGGCCCCCGACAGCAGAAAATCACCGTTCTGGCCCAGAACATCCCAAAACTCGTGATTTTTCAGACAGCCAACCAGAGATCGCAGTTTCGGACCCAGACAGCTGAAAATCACTATTTGGGCCCCGGACAGCCTGGAAACGACAGCAACCCGTCAGACAGCCAAAAATGACGATTTGGCCCCCGACAGCGGAAAATCACCGTTCCGGCCCAGAACATCCCGAAACTCGTGATTTTTCTGACAGCCAACCAGAAATCGCAGTTTCAGACCCAGACAGCTGAAAATCACTATTTGGGCCCCGGACAGCCTGAAAACGACAACAACCCGTCAGACAGCCAAAAATGACGATTTGGCCCCCGACAGCAGAAAATTGCTGTTCTGGCCCAGAACATCCCGAAACACGGGATTTTTCAGATAGCCAACCCGAAATCGCAGTTTCGGACCCAGGCAGCTGAAAATCACTATTTGGGCCCCGGACAGCCTGAAAACGACAGCAACCCGTCAGACAGCGAAAAATGACGATTTGGCCCCCGACAGCGGAAAATCACCGTTCTGGCCCAGAACATCCCGAAACTCGTGATTTTTCAGACAGCGAACCAGAAATCGCAGTTTCGGACCCAGACAGCTGAAAATCACTATTTGGGCCCCGGACAGCCTGAAAACGACAGCAACCCGTCAGACAGCCAAAAATGACGATATGGCCCCCGACAGCAGAGAATTGCTGTTCTGGCCCCGAACATCTCGAAACTCGTGATTATTCAGATAGCCAACCAGAAATCGCAGTTTCGGACCCAGACAACTGAAAATCACTATTTGGGCCCCGGACAGCCTGGAAACGACAGCAACCCGTCAGACAGCCAAAAATGACGATTTGGCCCCCGACAGCGGAAAATCACCGTTCTGGCCCAGAACATCCCGAAACTCGTGTTTTTTCTGACAGCCAACCAGAAATCGCGGTTTCGGACCCAGACAGCTGAAAATCACTATTTGGGCCCCGGACAGCCTGGAAACGACAGCAACCCGTCAGACAGCCAAAAATGACGATTTGGCCCCCGACAGCGGAAAATCACCGTTCCGGCCCAGAACATCCCGAAACTCGTGATTTTTCTGACAGCCAACCAGAAATCGCAGTTTCAGACCCAGACAGCTGAAAATCACTATTTGGGCCCCGGACAGCCTGAAAACGACAACAACCCGTCAGACAGCCAAAAATGACGATTTGGCCCCCGACAGCAGAAAATCACCGTTCTGGCCCAGAACATCCCGAAACTCGTGTTTTTTCTGACAGCCAACCAGAAATCGCGGTTTCGGACCCAGACAGCTGAAAATCACTATTTGGGCCCCGGACAGCCTGAAAACGACAGCAACCCGTCAGACAGCCAAAAATGACGATTTGGCCCCCGACAGCGGAAAATCGCTGTTCTGGCCCAGAACATCCCGAAACTCGTGATTTTTCAGACAGCCAACCAGAAATCGCTGTTTCGGACCCAGACAGCTGAAAATCACTATTTGGGCCCCGGACAGCCTGGAAACGACAGCAACCCGTCAGACAGCCAAAAATGACGATTTGGCCCCCGACAGCAGAAAATTGCTGTTCTGGACCAGAACATCCCGAAACTCGTGATTTTTCAGACAGCCAACCAGAAATCGCAGTTTCGGACCTTGACTGCTGAAAATCACTATTTGGTCGCCGGACAGCCTGAAAACGACAGCAACCCGTCAGACAGCGAAAAATGACGATTTCACCCCCGACAGCAGAAAATTGCTGTTCTGGCCCAGAACATCCCGAAACTCGGGATTTTTCAGATAGCCAACCAGAAATCGCTGTTTCGGACCCAGACAGCTGAAAATCACTATTTGGGCCCCGGACAGCCTGGAAACGACAGCAACCCGTCAGACAGCCAAAAATGACGATTTGGCCCCCGACAGCGGAAAATCACCGTTCTGGCCCAGAACATCCCAAAACTCGTGATTTTTCAGACAGCCAACCAGAAATCGCTGTTTCGGACCCAGACAGCTGAAAATCACTATTTGGGCCCCGGACAGCCTGGAAACGACAGCAACCCGTCAGACAGCCAAAAATGACGATTTGGCCCCCGACAGCGGAAAATCACCGTTCTGGACCAGAACATCCCGAAACTCGTGATTTTTCTGACAGCCAACCAGAAATCGCAGTTTCAGACCCAGACAGCTGAAAATCACTATTTGGGCCCCGGACAGCCTGAAAACGACAGCAACCCGTCAGACAGCCAAAAATGACGATTTGGCCCCCGACAGCGGAAAATCGCTGTTCTGGCCCAGAACATCCCGAAACTCGTGATTTTTCAGACAGCCAACCAGAAATCGCTGTTTCGGACCCAGACAGCTGAAAATCACTATTTGGGCCCCGGACAGCCTGGAAACGACAGCAACCCGTCAGACAGCCAAAAATGACGATTTGGCCCCCGACAGCGGAAAATCACCGTTCTGGCCTAGAACATC
This sequence comes from Delonix regia, assembly GCA_037074485.1. Lineage (NCBI taxonomy): Eukaryota > Viridiplantae > Streptophyta > Magnoliopsida > Fabales > Fabaceae > Delonix > Delonix regia. Next base: position 40,314,840 of record CM073454.1, on the reverse strand, counting down.
CCGAAACTCGTGATTTTTCTGACAGCCAACCAGAAATCGCAGTTTCGGACCCAGACAGCTGAAAATCACTATTTGGGCCCCGAACAGCCTGAAAACGACAGCAACCCGTCAGACAGCCAAAAATGACGATTTGGCCCCCGACAGCAGAAAATCGCTGTTCTGGCCCAGAACATCCCGAAACTCGTGATTTTTCAGACAGCCAACCAGAAATCGCAGTTTCGGACCTGGACTGCTGAAAATCACTATTTGGTCGCCGGACAGCCTGAAAACAACAGCAACCCGTCAGACAGCGAAAAATGACGATTTCGCCCTCGACAGCAGAAAATTGCTGTTCTGGCCCAGAACATCCCGAAACTCGTGATTTTTCTGACAGCCAACCAGAAATCGCAGTTTCGGACCCAGACAGCTGAAAATCACTATTTGGGCCCCGGACAGCCTGAAAACGACAGCAACCCGTCAGACAGCCAAAAATGACGATTTGGCCCCCGACAGCGGAAAATCGCTGTTCTGGCCCAGAACATCCCGAAACTCGTGATTTTTCAGACAGCCAACTAGAGATCGCAGTTTCGGACCCAAACAGCTGAAAATCACTATTTGGGCCCCGGACAGCCTGGAAACGACAGCAACCCGTCAGACAGCCAAAAATGACGATTTGGCCCCCGACAGCGGAAAATCGCTGTTCTGGCCCAGAACATCCCGAAACTCGTGATTTTTCAGATAGCCAACCAGAAATCGCAGTTTCGGACCCAGGCAGCTGAAAATCACTATTTGGGCCCCGGACAGCCTGGAAACGACAGCAACCCGTCAGACAGCCAAAAATGACGATTTGGCCCCCGACAGCGGAAAATCACCGTTCTGGCCCAGAACATCCCAAAACTCGTGATTTTTCAGACAGCCAACCAGAAATCGCTGTTTCGGACCCAGACAGCTGAAAATCACTATTTGGGCCCCGGACAGCCTGGAAACGACAGCAACCCGTCAGACAGCCAAAAATGACGATTTGGCCCCCGACAGCGGAAAATCACCGTTCTGGCCCAGAACATCCCGAAACTCGTGATTTTTCTGACAGCCAACCAGAAATCGCAGTTTCAGACCCAGACAGCTGAAAATCACTATTTGGGCCCCGGACAGCCTGAAAACGACAACAACCCGTCAGACAACCAAAAATGGCGATTTGGCCCCCGACAGCGGAAAATCACCGTTCTGGCCCAGAACATCCCGAAACTCGTGATTTTTCAGACAGCCAACCAGAAATCGCAGTTTCGGACCTTGACTGCTGAAAATCACTATTTGGTCGCCGGACAGCCTGAAAACAACAGCAACCCGTCAGACAGCGAAAAATGACGATTTCGCCCTCGACAGCAGAAAATTGCTGTTCTGGCCCAGAACATCCCGAAACTCGTGATTTTTCTGACAGCCAACCAGAAATCGCAGTTTCGGACCCAGACAGCTGAAAATCACTATTTGGGCCCCGGACAGCCTGGAAACGACAGCAACCCGTCAGACAGCCAAAAATGACGATTTGGCCCCCGACAGCGGAAAATCACCGTTCTGGCCCAGAACATCCCAAAACTCGTGATTTTTCAGACAGCCAACCAGAAATCGCTGTTTCGGACCCAGACAGCTGAAAATCACTATTTGGGCCCCGGACAGCCTGGAAACGACAGCAACCCGTCAGACAGCCAAAAATGACGATTTGGCCCCCGACAGCGGAAAATCACCGTTCTGGCCCAGAACATCCCGAAACTCGTGATTTTTCAGACAGCCAACCAGAAATCGCAGTTTCAGACCCAGACAGCTGAAAATCACTATTTGGGCCCCGGACAGCCTGAAAACGACAACAACCCGTCAGACAACCAAAAATCGCGATTTGGCCCCCGACAGCGGAAAATCACCGTTCTGGCCCAGAACATCCCGAAACTCGTGATTTTTCAGATAGCCAACCAGAAATAGCAGTTTCGGACCCAGGCAGCTGAAAATCACTATTTGGGCCCCGGACAGCCTGGAAACGACAGCAACCCGTCAGACAGCCAAAAATGACGATTTGGCCCCCGACAGCGGAAAATCGCTGTTCTGGCCCAGAACATCCCGAAACTCGTGATTTTTCAGACAGCCAACTAGAGATCGCAGTTTCAGACCCAGACAGCTGAAAATCACTATTTGGGCCCCGGACAGCCTGAAAACGACAGCAACCCGTCAGGCAGCCAAAAATGACGATTTGGCCCCCGACAGCGGAAAATCGCTGTTCTGGCCCAGAACATCCCGAAACTCGTGATTTTTCAGATAGCCAACCAGAAATCGCAGTTTCGGACCCAGGCAGCTGAAAATCACTATTTGGGCCCCAGACAGCCTGGAAACGACAGCAACCCGTCAGACAGCCAAAAATGACGATTTGGCCCCCGACAGCGGAAAATCACCGTTCTGGCCCAGAACATCCCAAAACTCGTGATTTTTATGACAGCCAACCAGAAATCGCTGTTTCGGACCCAGACAGCTGAAAATCACTATTTGGGCCCCGGACAGCCTGGAAACGACAGCAACCCGTCAGACAGCCAAAAATGACGATTTGGCCCCCGACAGCGGAAAATCACCGTTCTGGCCCAGAACATCCCGAAACTCGTGATTTTTCTGACAGCCAACCAGAAATCGCAGTTTCAGACCCAGACAGCTGAAAATCACTATTTGGGCCCCGGACAGCCTGAAAACGACAACAACCCGTCAGACAACCAAAAATCGCGATTTGGCCCCCGACAGCGGAAAATCACCGTTCTGGCCCAGAACATCCCGAAACTCGTGATTTTTCAGACAGCCAACCAGAAATCGCAGTTTCGGACCTTGACTGCTGAAAATCACTATTTGGTCGCCGGACAGCCTGAAAACAACAGCAACCCGTCAGACAGCGAAAAATGACGATTTGGCCCTCGACAGCAGAAAATTGCTGTTCTGGCCCAGAACATCCCGAAACTCGTGATTTTTCTGACAGCCAACCAGAAATCGCAGTTTCGGACCCAGACAGCTGAAAATCACTATTTGGGCCCCGGACAGCCTGGAAACGACAGCAACCCGTCAGACAGCCAAAAATGATGATTTGGCCCCCGACAGCGGAAAATCACCGTTCTGGCCCAGAACATCCCGAAACTCGTGATTTTTCTGACAGCCAACCAGAAATCGCAGTTTCAGACCCAGACAGCTGAAAATCACTATTTGGGCCCCGGACAGCCTGAAAACGACAACAACCCGTCAGACAACCAAAAATGGCGATTTGGCCCCCGACTGCGGAAAATCACCGTTCTGGCCCAGAACATCCCGAAATTCGTGATTTTTCTGACAGCCAACCAGAAATCGCAGTTTCGGACCCAGACAGCTGAAAATCACTATTTGGGCCCCGGACAGCCTTAAAACGACAGCAACCCGTCAGACAGCCAAAAATGACGATTTGGCCCCCGACAGCGGAAAATCGCTGTTCTGGCCCAGAACATCTCGAAACTCGTGATTTTTCAGACAGCCAACCAAAGATCGCAGTTTCGGACCCAGACAGCTGAAAATCACTATTTGGGCCCCGGACAGCCTGGAAACGACAGCAACCCGTCAGACAGCCAAAAATGACGATTTGGCCCCCGACAGCGGAAAATCACCGTTCTGGCCCAGAACATCCCAAAACTCGTGATTTTTCAGACAGCCAACCAGAAATCGCTGTTTCGGACCCAGACAGCTGAAAATCACTATTTGGGCCCCGGACAGCCTGGAAACGACAGCAACCCGTCAGACAGCCAAAAATGACGATTTGGCCCCCGACAGCGGAAAATCACCGTTCTGGCCCAGAACATCCCGAAACTCGTGATTTTTCTGACAGCCAACCAGAAATCGCAGTTTCAGACCCAGACAGCTGAAAATCACTATTTGGGCCCCGGACAGCCTGAAAACGACAACAACCCGTCAGACAACCAAAAATGGCGATTTGGCCCCCGACAGCGGAAAATCACCGTTCTGGCCCAGAACATCCCGAAACTCGTGATTTTTCTGACAGCCAACCAGAAATCGCAGTTTCAGACCCAGACAGCTGAAAATCACTATTTGGGCCCCGGACAGCCTGAAAACGACAACAACCCGTCAGACAACCAAAAATGGCGATTTGGCCCCCGACAGCGGAAAATCACCGTTCTGGCCCAGAACATCCCGAAACTCGTGATTTTTCTGACAGCCAACCAGAAATCGCAGTTTGGACCCAGACAGCTGAAAATCACTATTTGGGCCCCGGACAGCCTTCAAACGACAGCAACCCGTCAGACAGCCAAAAATGACGATTTGGCCCCCGACAGCGGAAAATCGCTGTTCTGGCCCAGAACATCCCGAAACTCGTGATTTTTCAGACAGCCAACCAGAGATCGCAGTTTCGGACCCAGACAGCTGAAAATCACTATTTGGGCCCCGGACAGCCTGGAAACGACAGCAACCCGTCAGACAGCCAAAAATGACGATTTGGCCCCCGACAGCGGAAAATCACCGTTCTGGCCCAGAACATCCCAAAACTCGTGATTTTTCAGACAGCCAACCAGAAATCGCTGTTTCGGACCCAGACAGCTGAAAATCACTATTTGGGCCCCGGACAGCCTGGAAACGACAGCAACCCGTCAGACAGCCAAAAATGACGATTTGGCCCCCGACAGCGGAAAATCACCGTTCTGGCCCAGAACATCCCGAAACTTGTGATTTTTCTGACAGCCAACCAGAAGTCGCAGTTTCAGACCCAGACAGCTGAAAATCACTATTTGGGCCCCGGACAGCCTGAAAACGACAACAACCCGTCAGACAACCAAAAATGGCGATTTGGCCCCCGACAGCGGAAAATCACCGTTCTGGCCCAGAACATCCCGAAACTCGTGATTTTTCTGACAGCCAACCAGAAATCGCAGTTTCGGACCCAGACAGCTGAAAATCACTATTTGGGCCCCGGACAGCCTTAAAACGACAGCAACCCGTCAGACAGCCAAAAATGACGATTTGGCCCCCGACAGCGGAAAATCGCTGTTCTGGCCCAGAACATCCCGAAACTCGTGATTTTTCAGACAGCCAACCAGAGATCGCAGTTTCGGACCCAGACAGCTGAAAATCACTATTTGGGCCCCGGACAGCCTGGAAACGACAGCAACCCGTCAGACAGCCAAAAATGACGATTTGGCCCCCGACAGCGGAAAATCACCGTTCTGGCCCAGAACATCCCAAAACTCGTGATTTTTCAGACAGCCAACCAGAAATCGCTGTTTCGGACCCAGACAGCTGAAAATCACTATTTGGGCCCCGGACAGCCTGGAAACGACAGCAACCCGTCAGACAGCCAAAAATGACGATTTGGCCCCCGACAGCGGAAAATCACCGTTCTGGCCCAGAACATCCCGAAACTCGTGATTTTTCTGACAGCCAACCAGAAATCGCAGTTTCAGACCCAGACAGCTGAAAATCACTATTTGGGCCCCGGACAGCCTGAAAACGACAACAACCCGTCAGACAACCAAAAATGGCGATTTGGCCCCCGACAGCGGAAAATCACCGTTCTGGCCCAGAACATCCCGAAACTCGTGATTTTTCAGACAGCCAACCAGAAATCGCAGTTTCGGACCTTGACTGCTGAAAATCACTATTTGGTCGCCGGACAGCCTGAAAACAACAGCAACCCGTCAGACAGCGAAAAATGACGATTTCGCCCTCGACAGCAGAAAATTGCTGTTCTGGCCCAGAACATCCCGAAACTCGTGATTTTTCTGACAGCCAACCAGAAATCGCAGTTTCGGACCCAGACAGCTGAAAATCACTATTTGGGCCCCGGACAGCCTGGAAACGACAGCAACCCGTCAGACAGCCAAAAATGACGATTTGGCCCCCAACAGCGGAAAATCGCTGTTCTAGCCCAGAACATCCCGAAACTCGTGATTTTTCAGACAGCCAACTAGAGATCGCAGTTTTAGACCCAGACAGCTGAAAATCACTATTTGGGCCCCGGACAGCCTGAAAACGACAGCAACCCGTCAGACAGCCAAAAATGACGATTTGGCCCCCGACAGCGGAAAATCGCTGTTCTGGCCCAGAACATCCCGAAACTCGTGATTTTTCAGATAGCCAACCAGAAATCGCAGTTTCGGACCCAGGCAGCTGAAAATCACTATTTGGGCCCCGGACAGCCTGGAAACGACAGCAACCCGTCAGACAGCCAAAAATGACGATTTGGCCCCCGACAGCGGAAAATCACCGTTCTGGCCCAGAACATCCCAAAACTCGTGATTTTTCAGACAGCCAACCAGAAATCGCTGTTTCGGACCCAGACAGCTGAAAATCACTATTTGGGCCCCGGACAGCCTGGAAACGACAGCAACCCGTCAGACAGCCAAAAATGACGATTTGGCCCCCGACAGCGGAAAATCACCGTTCTGGCCCAGAACATCCCGAAACTCGTGATTTTTCTGACAGCCAACCAGAAATCGCAGTTTCAGACCCAGACAGCTGAAAATCACTATTTGGGCCCCGGACAGCCTGAAAACGACAACAACCCGTCAGACAACCAAAAATGGCGATTTGGCCCCCGACAGCGGAAAATCACCGTTCTGGCCCAGAACATCCCGAAACTCGTGATTTTTCTGACAGCCAACCAGAAATCGCAGTTTGGACCCAGACAGCTAAAAATCACTATTTGGGCCCCGGACAGCCTTCAAACGACAGCAACCCGTCAGACAGCCAAAAATGACGATTTGGCCCCCGACAGCGGAAAATCGCTGTTCTGGCCCAGAACATCCCGAAACTCGTGATTTTTCAGACAGCCAACCAGAGATCGCAGTTTCGGACCCAGACAGCTGAAAATCACTATTTGGGCCCCGGACAGCCTGGAAACGACAGCAACCCGTCAGACAGCCAAAAATGACGATTTGGCCCCCGACAGCGGAAAATCACCGTTCTGGCCCAGAACATCCCAAAACTCGTGATTTTTCAGACAGCCAACCAGAAATCGCTGTTTCGGACCCAGACAGCTGAAAATCACTATTTGGGCCCCGGACAGCCTGGAAACGACAGCAACCCGTCAGACAGCCAAAAATGACGATTTGGCCCCCGACAGCGGAAAATCACCGTTCTGGCCCAGAACATCCCGAAACTCGTGATTTTTCTGACAGCCAACCAGAAATCGCAGTTTCAGACCCAGACAGCTGAAAATCACTATTTGGGCCCCGGACAGCCTGAAAACGACAACAACCCGTCAGACAACCAAAAATGGCGATTTGGCCCCCGACAGCGGAAAATCACCGTTCTGGCCCAGAACATCCCGAAACTCGTGATTTTTCAGACAGCCAACCAGAAATCGCAGTTTCGGACCTTGACTGCTGAAAATCACTATTTGGTCGCCGGACAGCCTGAAAACAACAGCAACCCGTCAGACAGCGAAAAATGACGATTTCGCCCTCGACAGCAGAAAATTGCTGTTCTGGCCCAGAACATCCCGAAACTCGTGATTTTTCTGACAGCCAACCAGAAATCGCTGTTTCGGACCCAGACAGCTGAAAATCACTATTTGGGCCCCGGACAGCCTGGAAACGACAGCAACCCGTCAGACAGCCAAAAATGACGATTTGGCCCCCGACAGCGGAAAATCACCGTTCTGGCCCAGAACATCCCGAAACTCGTGATTTTTCTGACAGCCAACCAGAAATCGCAGTTTCAGACCCAGACAGCTGAAAATCACTATTTGGGCCCCGGACAGCCTGAAAACGACAACAACCCGTCAGACAGCCAAAAATGACGATTTCGCCCTCGACAGCAGAAAATTGCTGTTCTGGCCCAGAACATCCCGAAACTCGTGATTTTTCAGACAGCCAACCAGAGATCGCAGTTTCGGACCCAGACAGCTGAAAATCACTATTTGGGCCCCGGACAGCCTGGAAACGACAGCAACCCGTCAGACAGCCAAAAATGACGATTTGGCCCCCGACAGCGGAAAATCACCGTTCTGGCCCAGAACATCCCAAAACTCGTGATTTTTCAGACAGCCAACCAGAAATCGCTGTTTCGGACCCAGACAGCTGAAAATCACTATTTGGGCCCCGGACAGCCTGGAAACGACAGCAACCCGTCAGACAGCCAAAAATGACGATTTGGCCCCCGACAGCGGAAAATCACCGTTCTGGCCCAGAACATCCCGAAACTCGTGATTTTTCTGACAGCCAACCAGAAATCGCAGTTTCCGACCCAGACAGCTGAAAATCACTATTTGGGCCCCGGACAGCCTGAAAACGACAACAACCCGTCAGACAACCAAAAATGGCGATTTGGCCCCCGACAGCGGAAAATCGCTGTTCTGGCCCAGAACATCCCGAAACTCGTGATTTTTCAGACAGCCAACTAGAGATCGCAGTTTCGGACCCAGACAGCTGAAAATCACTATTTGGGCCCCGGACAGCCTGGAAACGACAGCAACCCGTCAGACAGCCAAAAATGACGATTTGGCCCCCGACAGCGGAAAATCACCGTTCTGGCCCAGAACATCCCGAAACTCGTGATTTTTCTGACAGCCAACCAGAAATCGCAGTTTCAGACCCAGACAGCTGAAAATCACTATTTGGGCCCCGGACAGCCTGAAAACGACAACAACCCGTCAGACAACCAAAAATGGCGATTTGGCCCCCGACAGCGGAAAATCGCTGTTCTGGCCCAGAACATCCCGAAACTCGTGATTTTTCAGACAGCCAACTAGAGATCGCAGTTTCGGACCCAGACAGCTGAAAATCACTATTTGGGCCCCGGACAGCCTGAAAACGACAGCAACCCGTCAGACAGCCAAAAATGACGATTTGGCCCCCGACAGCGGAAAATCGCTGTTCTGGCCCAGAACATCCCGAAACTCGTGATTTTTCAGACAGCCAACCAGAGATCGCAGTTTCGGACCCAGACAGCTGAAAATCACTATTTGGTCGCCGGACAGCCTGAAAACGACAGCAACCCGTCAGATAGCCAAAAATGATGATTTCGCCCTCGACAGCAGAAAATTGCTGTTCTGGCCCAGAACATCCCGAAACTCGTGATTTTTCAGATAGCCAACCAGAAATCGCTGTTTTGGACCCAGGCAGCTGAAAATCACTATTTGGGCCCCGGACAGCCTGGAAACGACAGCAACCCGTCAGACAGCCAAAAATGACGATTTGGCCCCCGACAGCGGAAAATCGCTGTTCTAGCCCAGAACATCCCGAAACTCGTGATTTTTCAGACAGCCAACTAGAGATCGCAGTTTCAGACCCAGACAGCTGAAAATCACTATTTGGGCCCCGGACAGCCTGAAAACGACAGCAACCCGTCAGACAGCCAAAAATGACGATTTGGCCCCCGACAGCGGAAAATCGCTGTTCTGGCCCAGAACATCCCGAAACTCGTGATTTTTCAGATAGCCAACCAGAAATCGCAGTTTCGGACCCAGGCAGCTGAAAATCACTATTTGGGCCCCGGACAGCCTGGAAACGACAGCAACCCGTCAGACAGCCAAAAATGACGATTTGGCCCCCGACAGCGGAAAATCGCTGTTCTGGCCCAGAACATCCCAAAACTCGTGATTTTTCAGACAGCCAACCAGAAATCGCTGTTTCGGACCCAGACAGCTGAAAATCACTATTTGGGCCCCGGACAGCCTGGAAACGACAGCAACCCGTCAGACAGCCAAAAATGACGATTTGGCCCCCGACAGCGGAAAATCACCGTTCTGGCCCAGAACATCCCGAAACTCGTGATTTTTCTGACAGCCAACCAGAAATCGCAGTTTCAGACCCAGACAGCTGAAAATCACTATTTGGGCCCCGGACAGCCTGAAAACGACAACAACCCGTCAGACAACCAAAAATGGCGATTTGGCCCCCGACAGCGGAAAATCGCTGTTCTGGCCCAGAACATCCCGAAACTCGTGATTTTTCAGACAGCCAACCAGAGATCGCAGTTTCGGACCCAGACAGCTGAAAATCACTATTTGGTCGCCGGACAGCCTGAAAACGACAGCAACCCGTCAGACAGCCAAAAATGATGATTTCGCCCTCGACAGCAGAAAATTGCTGTTCTGGCCCAGAACATCCCGAAACTCGTGATTTTTCAGATAGCCAACCAGAAATCGCTGTTTCGGACCCAGGCAGCTGAAAATCACTAATTGGGCCCCGGACAGCCTGGAAACGACAGCAACCCATCAGACAGCCAAAAATGACGATTTGGCCCCCGACAGCGGAAAATCACCGTTCTGGCCCAGAACATCCCAAAACTCGTGATTTTTCAGACAGCCAACCAGAAATCGCTGTTTCGGACCCAGACAGCTGAAAATCACTATTTGGGCCCCGGACAGCCTGGAAACGACCGCAACCCGTCAGACAGCCAAAAATGACGATTTGGCCCCCGACAGCGGAAAATCACCGTTCTGGCCCAGAACATCCCAAAACTCGTGATTTTTCAGACAGCCAACCAGAAATCGCTGTTTCGGACCCAGACAGCTGAAAATCACTATTTGGGCCCCGGACAGCCTGGAAACGACAGCAACCCGTCAGACAGCCAAAAATGACGATTTGGCCCCCGACAGCGGAAAATCACCGTTCTGGCCCAGAACATCCCGAAACTCGTGATTTTTCTGACAGCCAACCAGAAATCGCAGTTTCAGACCCAGACAGCTGAAAATCACTATTTGGGCCCCGGACAGCCTGAAAACGACAACAACCCGTCAGACAGCCAAAAATGACGATTTCGCCCTCGACAGCAGAAAATTGCTGTTCTGGCCCAGAACATCCCGAAACTCGTGATTTTTCTGACAGCCAACCAGAAATCGCAGTTTCGGACCCAGACAGCTGAAAATCACTATTTGGGCCCCGGACAGCCTTAAAACGACAGCAACCCGTCAGACAGCCAAAAATGACGATTTGGCCCCCGACAGCGGAAAATCGCTGTTCTGGCCCAGAACATCCCGAAACTCGTGATTTTTCAGACAGCCAACCAGAGATCGCAGTTTCGGACCCAGACAGCTGAAAATCACTATTTGGGCCCCGGACAGCCTGGAAACGACAGCAACCCGTCAGACAGCCAAAAATGACGATTTGGCCCCCGACAGCGGAAAATCACCGTTCTGGCCCAGAACATCCCAAAACTCGTGATTTTTCAGACAGCCAACCAGAAATCGCTGTTTCGGACCCAGACAGCTGAAAATCACTATTTGGGCCCCGGACAGCCTGGAAACGACAGCAACCCGTCAGACAGCCAAAAATGACGATTTGGCCCCCGACAGCGGAAAATCACCGTTCTGGCCCAGAACATCCCGAAACTCGTGATTTTTCAGACAGCCAACCAGAAATCGCAGTTTCGGACCTTGACTGCTGAAAATCACTATTTGGTCGCCGGACAGCCTGAAAACAACAGCAACCCGTCAGACAGCGAAAAATGACGATTTCGCCCTCGACAGCAGAAAATTGCTGTTCTGGCCCAGAACATCCCGAAACTCGTGATTTTTCTGACAGCCAACCAGAAATCGCAGTTTCGGACCCAGACAGCTGAAAATCACTATTTGGGCCCCGGACAGCCTGGAAACGACAGCAACCCGTCAGACAGCCAAAAATGACGATTTGGCCCCCGACAGCGGAAAATCGCTGTTCTGGCCCAGAACATCCCGAAACTCGTGATTTTTCAGACAGCCAACTAGAGATCGCAGTTTCAGACCCAGACAGCTGAAAATCACTATTTGGGCCCCGGACAGCCTGAAAACGACAGCAACCCGTCAGACAGCCAAAAATGACGATTTGGCCCCCGACAGCGGAAAATCGCTGTTCTGGCCCAGAACATCCCGAAACTCGTGATTTTTCAGACAGCCAACTAGAGATCGCAGTTTCGGACCCAGACAGCTGAAAATCACTATTTGGGCCCCGGACAGCCTGAAAACGACAGCAACCCGTCAGACAGCCAAAAATGACGATTTGGCCCCCGACAGCGGAAAATCGATGTTCTGGCCCAGAACATCCCGAAACTCGTGATTTTTCAGACAGCCAACTAGAGATCGCAGTTTCGGACCCAGACAGCTGAAAATCACTATTTGGGCCCCGGACAGCCTGAAAACGACAGCAACCCGTCAGACAGCCAAAAATGACGATTTGGCCCCCGACAGCGGAAAATCGCTGTTCTGGCCCAGAACATCCCGAAACTCGTGATTTTTCAGACAGCCAACCAGAGATCGCAGTTTCGGACCCAGACAGCTGAAAATCACTATTTGGTCGCCGGACAGCCTGAAAACGACAGCAACCCGTCAGACAGCCAAAAATGATGATTTCGCCCTCGACAGCAGAAAATTGCTGTTCTGGCCCAGAACATCCCGAAACTCGTGATTTTTCAGATAGCCAACCAGAAATCGCTGTTTTGGACCCAGGCAGCTGAAAATCACTATTTGGGCCCCGGACAGCCTGGAAACGACAGCAACCCGTCAGACAGCCAAAAATGACGATTTGGCCCCCGACAGCGGAAAATCGCTGTTCTAGCCCAGAACATCCCGAAACTCGTGATTTTTCAGACAGCCAACTAGAGATCGCAGTTTCAGACCCAGACAGCTGAAAATCACTATTTGGGCCCCGGACAGCCTGAAAACGACAGCAACCCGTCAGACAGCCAAAAATGACGATTTGGCCCCCGACAGCGGAAAATCGCTGTTCTGGCCCAGAACATCCCGAAACTCGTGATTTTTCAGATAGCCAACCAGAAATCGCAGTTTCGGACCCAGGCAGCTGAAAATCACTATTTGGGCCCCGGACAGCCTGGAAACGACAGCAACCCGTCAGACAGCCAAAAATGACGATTTGGCCCCCGACAGCGGAAAATCACCGTTCTGGCCCAGAACATCCCAAAACTCGTGATTTTTCAGACAGCCAACCAGAAATCGCTGTTTCGGACCCAGACAGCTGAAAATCACTATTTGGGCCCCGGACAGCCTGGAAACGACAGCAACCCGTCAGACAGCCAAAAATGACGATTTGGCCCCCGACAGCGGAAAATCACCGTTCTGGCCCAGAACATCCCGAAACTCGTGATTTTTCTGACAGCCAACCAGAAATCGCAGTTTCAGACCCAGACAGCTGAAAATCACTATTTGGGCCCCGGACAGCCTGAAAACGACAACAACCCGTCAGACAACCAAAAATGGCGATTTGGCCCCCGACAGCGGAAAATTGCTGTTCTGGCCCAGAACATCCCGAAACTCGTGATTTTTCAGACAGCCAACTAGAGATCGCAGTTTCGGACCCAGACAGCTGAAAATCACTATTTGGGCCCCGGACAGCCTGAAAACGACAGCAACCCGTCAGACAGCCAAAAATGACGATTTGGCCCCCGACAGCGGAAAATCGCTGTTCTGGCCCAGAACATCCCGAAACTCGTGATTTTTCAGACAGCCAACCAGAGATCGCAGTTTCGGACCCAGACAGCTGAAAATCACTATTTGGTCGCCGGACAGCCTGAAAACGACAGCAACCCGTCAGACAGCCAAAAATGATGATTTCGCCCTCGACAGCAGAAAATTGCTGTTCTGGCCCAGAACATCCCGAAACTCGTGATTTTTCAGACAGCCAACTAGAGATCGCAGTTTCGGACCCAGACAGCTGAAAATCACTATTTGGGCCCCGGACAGCCTGAAAACGACAGCAACCCGTCAGACAGCCAAAAATGACGATTTGGCCCCCGACAGCGGAAAATCGCTGTTCTGGCCCAGAACATCCCGAAACTCGTGATTTTTCAGACAGCCAACCAGAGATCGCAGTTTCGGACCCAGACAGCTGAAAATCACTATTTGGTCGCCGGACAGCCTGAAAACGACAGCAACCCGTCAGACAGCCAAAAATGATGATTTCGCCCTCGACAGCAGAAAATTGCTGTTCTGGCCCAGAACATCCCGAAACTCGTGATTTTTCAGACAGCCAACCAGAGATCGCAGTTTCGGACCCAGACAGCTGAAAATCACTATTTGGTCGCCGGACAGCCTGAAAACGACAGCAACCCGTCAGACAGCCAAAAATGATGATTTCGCCCTCGACAGCAGAAAATTGCTGTTCTGGCCCAGAACATCCCGAAACTCGTGATTTTTCAGATAGCCAACCAGAAATCGCTGTTTCGGACCCAGGCAGCTGAAAATCACTATTTGGGCCCCGGACAGCCTGGAAACGACAGCAACCCGTCAGACAGCCAAAAATGACGATTTGGCCCCCGACAGCGGAAAATCACCGTTCTGGCCCAGAACATCCCAAAACTCGTGATTTTTCAGACAGCCAACCAGAAATCGCTGTTTCGGACCCAGACAGCTGAAAATCACTATTTGGGCCCCGGACAGCCTGGAAACGACAGCAACCCGTCAGACAGCCAAAAATGACGATTTGGCCCCCGACAGCGGAAAATCACCGTTCTGGCCCAGAACATCCCAAAACTCGTGATTTTTCAGACAGCCAACCAGAAATCGCTGTTTCGGACCCAGACAGCTGAAAATCACTATTTGGGCCCCGGACAGCCTGGAAACGACAGCAACCCGTCAGACAGCCAAAAATGACGATTTGGCCCCCGACAGCGGAAAATCACCGTTCTGGCCCAGAACATCCCGAAACTCGTGATTTTTCAGACAGCCAACCAGAAATCGCAGTTTCGGACCTTGACTGCTGAAAATCACTATTTGGTCGCCGGACAGCCTGAAAACAACAGCAACCCGTCAGACAGCGAAAAATGACGATTTCGCCCTCGACAGCAGAAAATTGCTGTTCTGGCCCAGAACATCCCGAAACTCGTGATTTTTCTGACAGCCAACCAGAAATCGCAGTTTCGGACCCAGACAGCTGAAAATCACTATTTGGGCCCCGGACAGCCTGGAAACGACAGCAACCCGTCAGACAGCCAAAAATGACGATTTGGCCCCCGACAGCGGAAAATCGCTGTTCTGGCCCAGAACATCCCGAAACTCGTGATTTTTCAGACAGCCAACTAGAGATCGCAGTTTCAGACCCAGACAGCTGAAAATCACTATTTGGGCCCCGGACAGCCTGAAAACGACAGCAACCCGTCAGACAGCCAAAAATGACGATTTGGCCCCCGACAGCGGAAAATCGCTGTTCTGGCCCAGAACATCCCGAAACTCGTGATTTTTCAGACAGCCAACTAGAGATCGCAGTTTCGGACCCAGACAGCTGAAAATCACTATTTGGGCCCCGGACAGCCTGAAAACGACAGCAACCCGTCAGACAGCCAAAAATGACGATTTGGCCCCCGACAGCGGAAAATCGATGTTCTGGCCCAGAACATCCCGAAACTCGTGATTTTTCAGACAGCCAACTAGAGATCGCAGTTTCGGACCCAGACAGCTGAAAATCACTATTTGGGCCCCGGACAGCCTGAAAACGACAGCAACCCGTCAGACAGCCAAAAATGACGATTTGGCCCCCGACAGCGGAAAATCGCTGTTCTGGCCCAGAACATCCCGAAACTCGTGATTTTTCAGACAGCCAACCAGAGATCGCAGTTTCGGACCCAGACAGCTGAAAATCACTATTTGGTCGCCGGACAGCCTGAAAACGACAGCAACCCGTCAGACAGCCAAAAATGATGATTTCGCCCTCGACAGCAGAAAATTGCTGTTCTGGCCCAGAACATCCCGAAACTCGTGATTTTTCAGATAGCCAACCAGAAATCGCTGTTTTGGACCCAGGCAGCTGAAAATCACTATTTGGGCCCCGGACAGCCTGGAAACGACAGCAACCCGTCAGACAGCCAAAAATGACGATTTGGCCCCCGACAGCGGAAAATCGCTGTTCTAGCCCAGAACATCCCGAAACTCGTGATTTTTCAGACAGCCAACTAGAGATCGCAGTTTCAGACCCAGACAGCTGAAAATCACTATTTGGGCCCCGGACAGCCTGAAAACGACAGCAACCCGTCAGACAGCCAAAAATGACGATTTGGCCCCCGACAGCGGAAAATCGCTGTTCTGGCCCAGAACATCCCGAAACTCGTGATTTTTCAGATAGCCAACCAGAAATCGCAGTTTCGGACCCAGGCAGCTGAAAATCACTATTTGGGCCCCGGACAGCCTGGAAACGACAGCAACCCGTCAGACAGCCAAAAATGACGATTTGGCCCCCGACAGCGGAAAATCACCGTTCTGGCCCAGAACATCCCAAAACTCGTGATTTTTCAGACAGCCAACCAGAAATCGCTGTTTCGGACCCAGACAGCTGAAAATCACTATTTGGGCCCCGGACAGCCTGGAAACGACAGCAACCCGTCAGACAGCCAAAAATGACGATTTGGCCCCCGACAGCGGAAAATCACCGTTCTGGCCCAGAACATCCCGAAACTCGTGATTTTTCTGACAGCCAACCAGAAATCGCAGTTTCAGACCCAGACAGCTGAAAATCACTATTTGGGCCCCGGACAGCCTGAAAACGACAACAACCCGTCAGACAACCAAAAATGGCGATTTGGCCCCCGACAGCGGAAAATTGCTGTTCTGGCCCAGAACATCCCGAAACTCGTGATTTTTCAGACAGCCAACTAGAGATCGCAGTTTCGGACCCAGACAGCTGAAAATCACTATTTGGGCCCCGGACAGCCTGAAAACGACAGCAACCCGTCAGACAGCCAAAAATGACGATTTGGCCCCCGACAGCGGAAAATCGCTGTTCTGGCCCAGAACATCCCGAAACTCGTGATTTTTCAGACAGCCAACCAGAGATCGCAGTTTCGGACCCAGACAGCTGAAAATCACTATTTGGTCGCCGGACAGCCTGAAAACGACAGCAACCCGTCAGACAGCCAAAAATGATGATTTCGCCCTCGACAGCAGAAAATTGCTGTTCTGGCCCAGAACATCCCGAAACTCGTGATTTTTCAGACAGCCAACTAGAGATCGCAGTTTCGGACCCAGACAGCTGAAAATCACTATTTGGGCCCCGGACAGCCTGAAAACGACAGCAACCCGTCAGACAGCCAAAAATGACGATTTGGCCCCCGACAGCGGAAAATCGCTGTTCTGGCCCAGAACATCCCGAAACTCGTGATTTTTCAGACAGCCAACCAGAGATCGCAGTTTCGGACCCAGACAGCTGAAAATCACTATTTGGTCGCCGGACAGCCTGAAAACGACAGCAACCCGTCAGACAGCCAAAAATGATGATTTCGCCCTCGACAGCAGAAAATTGCTGTTCTGGCCCAGAACATCCCGAAACTCGTGATTTTTCAGACAGCCAACCAGAGATCGCAGTTTCGGACCCAGACAGCTGAAAATCACTATTTGGTCGCCGGACAGCCTGAAAACGACAGCAACCCGTCAGACAGCCAAAAATGATGATTTCGCCCTCGACAGCAGAAAATTGCTGTTCTGGCCCAGAACATCCCGAAACTCGTGATTTTTCAGATAGCCAACCAGAAATCGCTGTTTCGGACCCAGGCAGCTGAAAATCACTATTTGGGCCCCGGACAGCCTGGAAACGACAGCAACCCGTCAGACAGCCAAAAATGACGATTTGGCCCCCGACAGCGGAAAATCACCGTTCTGGCCCAGAACATCCCAAAACTCGTGATTTTTCAGACAGCCAACCAGAAATCGCTGTTTCGGACCCAGACAGCTGAAAATCACTATTTGGGCCCCGGACAGCCTGGAAACGACAGCAACCCGTCAGACAGCCAAAAATGACGATTTGGCCCCCGACAGCGGAAAATCACCGTTCTGGCCCAGAACATCCCAAAACTCGTGATTTTTCAGACAGCCAACCAGAAATCGCTGTTTCGGACCCAGACAGCTGAAAATCACTATTTGGGCCCCGGACAGCCTGGAAACGACAGCAACCCGTCAGACAGCCAAAAATGACGATTTGGCCCCCGACAGCGGAAAATCACCGTTCTGGCCCAGAACATCCCGAAACTCGTGATTTTTCAGACAGCCAACCAGAAATCGCAGTTTCGGACCTTGACTGCTGAAAATCACTATTTGGTCGCCGGACAGCCTGAAAACAACAGCAACCCGTCAGACAGCGAAAAATGACGATTTCGCCCTCGACAGCAGAAAATTGCTGTTCTGGCCCAGAACATCCCGAAGCTCGTGATTTTTCTGACAGCCAACCAGAAATCGCAGTTTCGGACCTTGACTGCTGAAAATCACTATTTGGTCGCCGGACAGCCTGAAAACAACAGCAACCCGTCAGACAGCGAAAAATGACGATTTCGCCCTCGACAGCAGAAAATTGCTGTTCTGGCCCAGAACATCCCGAAGCTCGTGATTTTTCTGACAGCCAACCAGAAATCGCAGTTTCGGACCCAGACAGCTGAAAATCACTATTTGGGCCCCGGACAGCCTGGAAACGACAGCAACCCGTCAGACAGCCAAAAATGACGATTTGGCCCCCGACAGCGGAAAATCGCTGTTCTGGCCCAGAACATCCCGAAACTCGTGATTTTTCAGATAGCCAACCAGAAATCGCAGTTTCGGACCCAGGCAGCTGAAAATCACTATTTGGGCCCCAGACAGCCTGGAAACGACAGCAACCCGTCAGACAGCCAAAAATGACGATTTGGCCCCCGACAGCGGAAAATCACCGTTCTGGCCCAGAACATCCCAAAACTCGTGATTTTTCAGACAGCCAACCAGAAATCGCTGTTTCGGACCCAGACAGCTGAAAATCACTATTTGGGCCCCGGACAGCCTGGAAACGACAGCAACCCGTCAGACAGCGAAAAATGACGATTTGGCCCCCGACAGCGGAAAATCACCGTTCTGGCCCAGAACATCCCGAAACTCGTGATTTTTCTGACAGCCAACCAGAAATCGCAGTTTCAGACCCAGACAGCTGAAAATCACTATTTGGGCCCCGGACAGCCTGGAAACGACAGCAACCCGTCAGACAGCCAAAAATGACGATTTGGCCCCCGACAGCGGAAAATCGCTGTTCTGGCCCAGAACATCCCGAAACTCGTGATTTTTCAGACAGCCAACTAGAGATCGCAGTTTCAGACCCAGACAGCTGAAAATCACTATTTGGGCCCCGGACAGCCTGAAAACGACAGCAACCCGTCAGACAGCCAAAAATGACGATTTGGCCCCCGACAGCGGAAAATCACCGTTCTGGCCCAGAACATCCCGAAACTCGTGATTTTTCTGACAGCCAACCAGAAATCGCAGTTTCAGACCCAGACAGCTGAAAATCACTATTTGGGCCCCGGACAGCCTGAAAACGACAACAACCCGTCAGACAGCCAAAAATGACGATTTCGCCCTCGACAGCAGAAAATTGCTGTTCTGGCCCAGAACATCCCGAAACTCGTGATTTTTCTGACAGCCAACCAGAAATCGCAGTTTCGGACCCAGACAGCTGAAAATCACTATTTGGGCCCCGGACAGCCTTAAAACGACAGCAACCCGTCAGACAGCCAAAAATGACGATTTGGCCCCCGACAGCGGAAAATCGCTGTTCTGGCCCAGAACATCCCGAAACTCGTGATTTTTCAGACAGCCAACCAGAGATCGCAGTTTCGGACCCAGACAGCTGAAAATCACTATTTGGGCCCCGGACAGCCTGGAAACGACAGCAACCCGTCAGACAGCCAAAAATGACGATTTGGCCCCCGACAGCGGAAAATCACCGTTCTGGCCCAGAACATCCCAAAACTCGTGATTTTTCAGACAGCCAACCAGAAATCGCTGTTTCAGACCCAGACAGCTGAAAATCACTATTTGGGCCCCGGACAGCCTGGAAACGACAGCAACCCGTCAGACAGCCAAAAATGACGATTTGGCCCCCGACAGCGGAAAATCACCGTTCTGGCCCAGAACATCCCGAAACTCGTGATTTTTCAGACAGCCAACCAGAAATCGCAGTTTCGGACCTTGACTGCTGAAAATCACTATTTGGTCGCCGGACAGCCTGAAAACAACAGCAACCCGTCAGACAGCGAAAAATGACGATTTCGCCCTCGACAGCAGAAAATTGCTGTTCTGGCCCAGAACATCCCGAAACTCGTGATTTTTCTGACAGCCAACCAGAAATCGCAGTTTCGGACCCAGACAGCTGAAAATCACTATTTGGGCCCCGGACAGCCTGGAAACGACAGCAACCCGTCAGACAGCCAAAAATGACGATTTGGCCCCCGACAGCGGAAAATCGCTGTTCTGGCCCAGAACATCCCGAAACTCGTGATTTTTCAGACAGCCAACTAGAGATCGCAGTTTCAGACCCAGACAGCTGAAAATCACTATTTGGGCCCCGGACAGCCTGAAAACGACAGCAACCCGTCAGACAGCCAAAAATGACGATTTGGCCCCCGACAGCGGAAAATCGCTGTTCTGGCCCAGAACATCCCGAAACTCGTGATTTTTCAGACAGCCAACTAGAGATCGCAGTTTCGGACCCAGACAGCTGAAAATCACTATTTGGGCCCCGGACAGCCTGAAAACGACAGCAACCCGTCAGACAGCCAAAAATGACGATTTGGCCCCCGACAGCGGAAAATCGATGTTCTGGCCCAGAACATCCCGAAACTCGTGATTTTTCAGACAGCCAACTAGAGATCGCAGTTTCGGACCCAGACAGCTGAAAATCACTATTTGGGCCCCGGACAGCCTGAAAACGACAGCAACCCGTCAGACAGCCAAAAATGACGATTTGGCCCCCGACAGCGGAAAATCGCTGTTCTGGCCCAGAACATCCCGAAACTCGTGATTTTTCAGACAGCCAACCAGAGATCGCAGTTTCGGACCCAGACAGCTGAAAATCACTATTTGGTCGCCGGACAGCCTGAAAACGACAGCAACCCGTCAGACAGCCAAAAATGATGATTTCGCCCTCGACAGCAGAAAATTGCTGTTCTGGCCCAGAACATCCCGAAACTCGTGATTTTTCAGATAGCCAACCAGAAATCGCTGTTTTGGACCCAGGCAGCTGAAAATCACTATTTGGGCCCCGGACAGCCTGGAAACGACAGCAACCCGTCAGACAGCCAAAAATGACGATTTGGCCCCCGACAGCGGAAAATCGCTGTTCTAGCCCAGAACATCCCGAAACTCGTGATTTTTCAGACAGCCAACTAGAGATCGCAGTTTCAGACCCAGACAGCTGAAAATCACTATTTGGGCCCCGGACAGCCTGAAAACGACAGCAACCCGTCAGACAGCCAAAAATGACGATTTGTTCCCCGACAGCGGAAAATCGCTGTTCTGGCCCAGAACATCCCGAAACTCGTGATTTTTCAGATAGCCAACCAGAAATCGCAGTTTCGGACCCAGGCAGCTGAAAATCACTATTTGGGCCCCGGACAGCCTGGAAACGACAGCAACCCGTCAGACAGCCAAAAATGACGATTTGGCCCCCGACAGCGGAAAATCACCGTTCTGGCCCAGAACATCCCAAAACTCGTGATTTTTCAGACAGCCAACCAGAAATCGCTGTTTCGGACCCAGACAGCTGAAAATCACTATTTGGGCCCCGGACAGCCTGGAAACGACAGCAACCCGTCAGACAGCCAAAAATGACGATTTGGCCCCCGACAGCGGAAAATCACCGTTCTGGCCCAGAACATCCCGAAACTCGTGATTTTTCTGACAGCCAACCAGAAATCGCAGTTTCAGACCCAGACAGCTGAAAATCACTATTTGGGCCCCGGACAGCCTGAAAACGACAACAACCCGTCAGACAACCAAAAATGGCGATTTGGCCCCCGACAGCGGAAAATTGCTGTTCTGGCCCAGAACATCCCGAAACTCGTGATTTTTCAGACAGCCAACTAGAGATCGCAGTTTCGGACCCAGACAGCTGAAAATCACTATTTGGGCCCCGGACAGCCTGAAAACGACAGCAACCCGTCAGACAGCCAAAAATGACGATTTGGCCCCCGACAGCGGAAAATCGCTGTTCTGGCCCAGAACATCCCGAAACTCGTGATTTTTCAGACAGCCAACCAGAGATCGCAGTTTCGGACCCAGACAGCTGAAAATCACTATTTGGTCGCCGGACAGCCTGAAAACGACAGCAACCCGTCAGACAGCCAAAAATGATGATTTCGCCCTCGACAGCAGAAAATTGCTGTTCTGGCCCAGAACATCCCGAAACTCGTGATTTTTCAGACAGCCAACTAGAGATCGCAGTTTCGGACCCAGACAGCTGAAAATCACTATTTGGGCCCCGGACAGCCTGAAAACGACAGCAACCCGTCAGACAGCCAAAAATGACGATTTGGCCCCCGACAGCGGAAAATCGCTGTTCTGGCCCAGAACATCCCGAAACTCGTGATTTTTCAGACAGCCAACCAGAGATCGCAGTTTCGGACCCAGACAGCTGAAAATCACTATTTGGTCGCCGGACAGCCTGAAAACGACAGCAACCCGTCAGACAGCCAAAAATGATGATTTCGCCCTCGACAGCAGAAAATTGCTGTTCTGGCCCAGAACATCCCGAAACTCGTGATTTTTCAGACAGCCAACCAGAGATCGCAGTTTCGGACCCAGACAGCTGAAAATCACTATTTGGTCGCCGGACAGCCTGAAAACGACAGCAACCCGTCAGACAGCCAAAAATGATGATTTCGCCCTCGACAGCAGAAAATTGCTGTTCTGGCCCAGAACATCCCGAAACTCGTGATTTTTCAGATAGCCAACCAGAAATCGCTGTTTCGGACCCAGGCAGCTGAAAATCACTATTTGGGCCCCGGACAGCCTGGAAACGACAGCAACCCGTCAGACAGCCAAAAATGACGATTTGGCCCCCGACAGCGGAAAATCACCGTTCTGGCCCAGAACATCCCAAAACTCGTGATTTTTCAGACAGCCAACCAGAAATCGCTGTTTCGGACCCAGACAGCTGAAAATCACTATTTGGGCCCCGGACAGCCTGGAAACGACAGCAACCCGTCAGACAGCCAAAAATGACGATTTGGCCCCCGACAGCGGAAAATCACCGTTCTGGCCCAGAACATCCCAAAACTCGTGATTTTTCAGACAGCCAACCAGAAATCGCTGTTTCGGACCCAGACAGCTGAAAATCACTATTTGGGCCCCGGACAGCCTGGAAACGACAGCAACCCGTCAGACAGCCAAAAATGACGATTTGGCCCCCGACAGCGGAAAATCACCGTTCTGGCCCAGAACATCCCGAAACTCGTGATTTTTCAGACAGCCAACCAGAAATCGCAGTTTCGGACCTTGACTGCTGAAAATCACTATTTGGTCGCCGGACAGCCTGAAAACAACAGCAACCCGTCAGACAGCGAAAAATGACGATTTCGCCCTCGACAGCAGAAAATTGCTGTTCTGGCCCAGAACATCCCGAAGCTCGTGATTTTTCTGACAGCCAACCAGAAATCGCAGTTTCGGACCCAGACAGCTGAAAATCACTATTTGGGCCCCGGACAGCCTGGAAACGACAGCAACCCGTCAGACAGCCAAAAATGACGATTTGGCCCCCGACAGCGGAAAATCGCTGTTCTGGCCCAGAACATCCCGAAACTCGTGATTTTTCAGACAGCCAACTAGAGATCGCAGTTTCAGACCCAGACAGCTGAAAATCACTATTTGGGCCCCGGACAGCCTGAAAACGACAGCAACCCGTCAGACAGCCAAAAATGACGATTTGGCCCCCGACAGCGGAAAATCGCTGTTCTGGCCCAGAACATCCCGAAACTCGTGATTTTTCAGATAGCCAACCAGAAATCGCAGTTTCGGACCCAGGCAGCTGAAAATCACTATTTGGGCCCCAGACAGCCTGGAAACGACAGCAACCCGTCAGACAGCCAAAAATGACGATTTGGCCCCCGACAGCGGAAAATCACCGTTCTGGCCCAGAACATCCCAAAACTCGTGATTTTTCAGACAGCCAACCAGAAATCGCTGTTTCGGACCCAGACAGCTGAAAATCACTATTTGGGCCCCGGACAGCCTGGAAACGACAGCAACCCGTCAGACAGCGAAAAATGACGATTTGGCCCCCGACAGCGGAAAATCACCGTTCTGGCCCAGAACATCCCGAAACTCGTGATTTTTCTGACAGCCAACCAGAAATCGCAGTTTCAGACCCAGACAGCTGAAAATCACTATTTGGGCCCCGGACAGCCTGAAAACGACAACAACCCGTCAGACAACCAAAAATGGCGATTTGGCCCCCGACAGCGGAAAATCACCGTTCTGGCCCAGAACATCCCGAAACTCGTGATTTTTCTGACAGCCAACCAGAAATCGCAGTTTCGGACCCAGACAGCTGAAAATCACTATTTGGGCCCCGGACAGCCTGAAAACGACAGCAACCCGTCAGACAGCCAAAAATGACGATTTGGCCCCCGACAGCGGAAAATCGCTGTTCTGGCCCAGAACATCCCGAAACTCGTGATTTTTCAGACAGCCAACCAGAAATCGCAGTTTCAGACCCAGACAGCTGAAAATCACTATTTGGGCCCCGGACAGCCTGAAAACGACAGCAACCCGTCAGACAGCCAAAAATGACGATTTGGCCCCCGACAGCGGAAAATCGCTGTTCTGGCCCAGAACATCCCGAAACTCGTGATTTTTCAGATAGCCAACCAGAAATCGCAGTTTCGGACCCAGGCAGCTGAAAATCACTATTTGGGCCCCGGACAGCCTGGAAACGACAGCAACCCGTCAGACAGCCAAAAATGACGATTTGGCCCCCGACAGCAGAAAATCACCGTTCTGGCCCAGAACATCCCGAAACTCGTGATTTTTCAGACAGCCAACCAGAAATCGCTGTTTCGGACCCAGACAGCTGAAAATCACTATTTGGGCCCCGGACAGCCTGGAAACGACAGCAACCCGTCATACAGCCAAAAATGACGATTTGGCCCCCGACAGCGGAAAATCACCGTTCTGGCCCAGAACATCCCGAAACTCGTGATTTTTCTGACAGCCAACCAGAAATCGCAGTTTCGGACCCAGACAGCTGAAAATCACTATTTGGGCCCCGGACAGCCTGAAAACGACAACAACCCGTCAGACAACCAAAAATGGCGATTTGGCCCCCGACAGCGGAAAATCACCGTTCTGGCCCAGAACATCCCGAAACTCGTGATTTTTCAGACAGCCAACTAGAGATCGCAGTTTCAGACCCAGACAGCTGAAAATCACTATTTGGGCCCCGGACAGCCGGGAAACGACAGCAACCCGTCAGACAACCAAAAATGACGATTTGGCCCTCGACAGCGGAAAATCGCAGTTCTGGCCCAGAACATCCCGAAACTCGTGATTTTTCAGACAGCCAACTAGAGATCGCAGTTTCGGACCCAGACAGCTGAAAATCACTATTTGGGCCCCGGACAGCCTGAAAACGACAGCAACCCGTCAGACAGCCAAAAATGACGATTTGGCCCCCGACAGCGGAAAATCGCTGTTCTGGCCCAGAACATCCCAAAACTCGTGATTTTTCAGACAGCCAACTAGAGATCGCAGTTTCAGACCCAGACAGCTGAAAATCACTATTTGGGCCCCGGACAGCCTCGAAACGACAGCAACCCGTCAGACAGCCAAAAATGACGATTTGGCCCCCGACAGCGGAAAATCACCGTTCTGGCCCAGAACATCCCGAAACTCGTGATTTTTCTGACAGCCAACCAGAAATCGCAGTTTCAGACCCAGACAGCTGAAAATCACTATTTGGGCCCCGGACAGCCTGAAAACGACAACAACCCGTCAGACAGCCAAAAATGACGATTTGGCCCCCGACAGCGGAAAATCACCGTTCTGGCCCAGAACATCCCGAAACTCGTGATTTTTCTGACAGCCAACCAGAAATCGCAGTTTCAGACCCAGACAGCTGAAAATCACTATTTGGGCCCCGGACAGCCTGAAAATGACAGCAACCCGTCAGACAGCCAAAAATGACGATTTGGCCCCCGACAGCGGAAAATCACCGTTCTGGCCCAGAACATCCCGAAACTCGTGATTTTTCAGACAGCCAACCAGAGATCGCAGTTTCGGACCCAGACAGCTGAAAATCACTATTTGGGCCCCGGACAGCCTGGAAACGACAGCAACCCGTCAGACAGCCAAAAATGACGATTTGGCCCCCGACAGCGGAAAATCACCGTTCTGGCCCAGAACATCCCAAAACTCGTGATTTTTCAGACAGCCAACCAGAAATCGCAGTTTCGGACCCAGACAGCTGAAAATCACTATTTGGGCCCCGGACAGCCTGGAAACGACAGCAACCCGTCAGACAGCCAAAAATGACGATTTGGCCCCCGACAGCGGAAAATCGCTGTTCTGGCCCAGAACATCCCGAAACTCGTGATTTTTCAGACAGCCAACCAGAAATCGCTGTTTCGGACCCAGACAGCTGAAAATCACTATTTGGGCCCCTGACAGCCTGGAAACGACAGTAACCCGTCAGACAGCCAAAAATGACGATTTGGCCCCCGACAGCGGAAAATCGTTGTTCTGGCCCAGAACATCCCAAAACTCGTGATTTTTCAGACAGCCAACCAGAAATCGCTGTTTCGGACCCAGACAGCTGAAAATCACTATTTGGGCCCCGGACAGCCTCGAAACGACAGCAACCCGTCAGACAGCCAAAAATGACGATTTGGCCCCCGACAGCGGAAAATCACCGTTCTGGCCCAGAACATCCCGAAACTCGTGATTTTTCTGACAGCCAACCAGAAATCGCAGTTTCAGACCCAGACAGCTGAAAATCACTATTTGGGCCCCGGACAGCCTGAAAACGACAACAACCCGTCAGACAGCCAAAAATGACGATTTGGCCCCCGACAGCGGAAAATCACCGTTCTGGCCCAGAACATCCCGAAACTCGTGATTTTTCTGACAGCCAACCAGAAATCGCAGTTTCAGACCCAGACAGCTGAAAATCACTATTTGGGCCCCGGACAGCCTGAAAACGACAGCAACCCGTCAGACAGCCAAAAATGACGATTTGGCCCCCGACAGCGGAAAATCGCTGTTCTGGCCCAGAACATCCCGAAACTCGTGATTTTTCAGACAGCCAACCAGAGATCGCAGTTTCGGACCCAGACAGCTGAAAATCACTATTTGGGCCCCGGACAGCCTGGAAACGACAGCAACCCGTCAGACAACCAAAAATGACGATTTGGCCCCCGACAGCGGAAAATCACCGTTCTGGCCCAGAACATCCCAAAACTCGTGATTTTTCAGACAGCCAACCAGAAATCGCTGTTTCGGACCCAGACAGCTGAAAATCACTATTTGGGCCCCGGACAGCCTGGAAACGACAGCAACCCGTCAGACAGCCAAAAATGACGATTTGGCCCCCGACAGCGGAAAATCGCTGTTCTGGCCCAGAACATCCCGAAACTCGTGATTTTTCAGACAGCCAACCAGAAATCGCTGTTTCGGACCCAGACAGCTGAAAATCACTATTTGGGCCCCGGACAGCCTGGAAACGACAGCAACCCGTCAGACAGCCAAAAATGACGATTTGGCCCCCGACAGCGGAAAATCACCGTTCTGGCCCAGAACATCCTGAAACTCGTGATTTTTCTGACAGCCAACCAGAAATCGCAGTTTCAGACCCAGACAGCTGAAAATCACTATTTGGGCCCCGGACAGCCTGGAAACGACAGCAACCCGTCAGACAGCCAAAAATGACGATTTGGCCCCCGACAGCGGAAAATCACCGTTCTGGCCCAGAACATCCCAAAACTCGTGATTTTTCAGACAGCCAACTAGAGATCGCAGTTTCGGACCCAGACAGCTGAAAATCACTATTTGGGCCCCGGACAGCCTGGAAACGACAGCAACCCGTCAGACAGCCAAAAATGACGATTTGGCCCCCGACAGCGGAAAATCACCGTTCTGGCCCAGAACATCCCAAAACTCGTGATTTTTCAGACAGCCAACCAGAAATCGCTGTTTCGGACCCAGACAGCTGAAAATCACTATTTGGGCCCCGGACAGCCTCGAAACGACAGCAACCCGTCAGACAGCCAAAAATGACGATTTGGCCCCCGACAGCGGAAAATCGCTGTTCTGGCCCAGAACATCCCGAAACTCGTGATTTTTCTGACAGCCAACCAGAAATCGCTGTTTCGGACCCAGACAGCTGAAAATCACTATTTGGGCCCCGGACAGCCTGAAAACGACAACAACCCGTCAGACAGCCAAAAATGACGATTTGGCCCCTGACAGCGGAAAATCACCGTTCTGGCCCAGAACATCCCGAAACTCGTGATTTTTCTGACAGCCAACCAGAAATCGCAGTTTCAGACCCAGACAGCTGAAAATCACTATTTGGGCCCCGGACAGCCTGGAAACGACAGCAACCCGTCAGACAGCCAAAAATGACGATTTGGCCCCCGACAGCGGAAAATCGCTGTTCTGGCCCAGAACATCCCGAAACTCGTGATTTTTCAGACAGCCAACCAGAGATCGCAGTTTCGGACCCAGACAGCTGAAAATCACTATTTGGGCCCCGGACAGCCTGGAAACGACAGCAACCCGTCAGACAGCCAAAAATGACGATTTGGCCCCCGACAGCGGAAAATCACCGTTCTGGCCCAGAACATCCCAAAACTCGTGATTTTTCAGACAGCCAACCAGAAATCGCTGTTTCGGACCCAGACAGCTGAAAATCACTATTTGGGCCCCGGACAGCCTGGAAACGACAGCAACCCGTCAGACAGCCAAAAATGACGATTTGGCCCCCGACAGCGGAAAATCGCTGTTCTGGCCCAGAACATCCCGAAACTCGTGATTTTTCAGACAGCCAACCAGAAATCGCTGTTTCAGACCCAGACAGCTGAAAATCACTATTTGGGCCCCGGACAGCCTGGAAACGACAGCAACCCGTCAGACAGCCAAAAATGACGATTTGGCCCCCGACAGCGGAAAATCACCGTTCTGGCCCAGAACATCCTGAAACTCGTGATTTTTCTGACAGCCAACCAGAGATCGCAGTTTCAGACCCAGACAGCTGAAAATCACTATTTGGGCCCCGGACAGCCTGGAAACGACAGCAACCCGTCAGACAGCCAAAAATGACGATTTCGCCCCCGACAGCAGAAAATCACCGTTCTGGCCCAGAACATCCCAAAACTCGGGATTTTTCAGACAGCCAACTAGAGATCGCAGTTTCGGACCCAGGCAGCTGAAAATCACTATTTGGGCGCCGGATAGCCTGAAAACGACAGCAACCCGTCAGACAGCCAAAAATGACGATTTGGCCCCCGACAGCGGAAAATCACCGTTCTGGCCCAGAACATCCCGAAACTCGTGATTTTTCTGACAGCCAACCAGAAATCGCAGTTTCAGACCCAGACAGCTGAAAATCACTATTTGGGCCCCGGACAGCCTGAAAACGACAGCAACCCGTCAGACAACCAAAAATGGCGATTTGGCCCCCGACAGCGGAAAATCACCGTTCTGGCCCAGAACATCCCGAAACTCGTGATTTTTCTGACAGCCAACCAGAAATCGCAGTTTCAGACCCAGACAGCTGAAAATCACTATTTGGGCCCCGGACAGCCTGGAAACGACAGCAACCCGTCAGACAGCCAAAAATGACGATTTGGACCCCGACAGCAGAAAATTGCTGTTCTGGCCCAGAACATCCCAAAACTCGTGATTTTTCAGACAGCCAACTAGAGATCGCAGTTTCGGACCCAGACAGCTGAAAATCACTATTTGGGCCCCGGACAGCCTGGAAACGACAGCAACCCGTCAGACAGCCAAAAATGACGATTTGGCCCCCGACAGCGGAAAATCACCGTTCTGGCCCAGAACATCCCGAAACTCGTGATTTTTCTGACAGCCAACCAGAAATCGCAGTTTCAGACCCAGACAGCTGAAAATCACTATTTGGGCCCCGGACAGCCTGGAAACGACAGCAACCCGTCAGACAGCCAAAAATGACGATTTGGCCCCCGACAGCGGAAAATCACCGTTCTGGCCCAGAACTGCCCGAAACTCGTGATTTTTCGACTGCCCCACCAGAAATCGCAGTTTCAGACCCAGACAGCTGAAAATCACTATTTGGGCCCCGGACAGCCTGAAAACGACAGCAACCCGTCAGACAACCAAAAATGGCGATTTGGCCCCCGACAGCGGAAAATCACCGTTCTGGCCCAGAACATCCCGAAACTCGTGATTTTTCTGACAGCCAACCAGAAATCGCAGTTTCAGACCCAGACAGCTGAAAATCACTATTTGGGCCCCGGACAGCCTGGAAACGACAGCAACCCGTCAGACAGCCAAAAATGACGATTTGGACCCCGACAGCAGAAAATTGCTGTTCTGGCCCAGAACATCCCAAAACTCGTGATTTTTCAGACAGCCAACTAGAGATCGCAGTTTCGGACCCAGACAGCTGAAAATCACTATTTGGGCCCCGGACAGCCTGGAAACGACAGCAACCCGTCAGACAGCCAAAAATGACGATTTGGCCCCCGACAGCGGAAAATCACCGTTCTGGCCCAGAACATCCCGAAACTCGTGATTTTTCTGACAGCCAACCAGAAATCGCAGTTTCAGACCCAGACAGCTGAAAATCACTATTTGGGCCCCGGACAGCCTGGAAACGACAGCAACCCGTCAGACAGCCAAAAATGACGATTTGGCCCCCGACAGCGGAAAATCACCGTTCTGGCCCAGAACATCCCGAAACTCGTGATTTTTCTGACAGCCAACCAGAAATCGCAGTTTCAGACCCAGACAGCTGAAAATCACTATTTGGGCCCCGGACAGCCTGAAAACGACAACAACCCGTCAGACAGCCAAAAATGACGATTTGGCCCCCGACAGCGGAAAATCACCGTTCTGGCCCAGAACATCCCGAAACTCGTGATTTTTCAGACAGCCAACCAGAGATCGCAGTTTCGGACCCAGACAGCTGAAAATCACTATTTGGGCCCCGGACAGCCTGGAAACGACAGCAACCCGTCAGACAGCCAAAAATGACGATTTGGCCCCCGACAGCGGAAAATCGCCGTTCTGGCCCAGAACATCCCGAAACTCGTGATTTTTCAGACAGCCAACCAGAAATCGCTGTTTCGGACCCAGACAGCTGAAAATCACTATTTGGGCCCCGGACAGCCTGGAAACGACAGCAACCCGTCAGACAGCCAAAAATGACGATTTGGCCCCCGACAGCGGAAAATCGCTGTTCTGGCCCAGAACATCCCGAAACTCGTGATTTTTCAGACAGCCAACCAGAAATCGCAGTTTCGGACCCAGACAGCTGAAAATCACTATTTGGGCCCCGGACAGCCTGGAAACGACAGCAACCCGTCAGACAGCCAAAAATGACGATTTGGCCCCCGACAGCGGAAAATCACCGTTCTGGCCCAGAACATCCTGAAACTCGTGATTTTTCTGACAGCCAACTAGAGATCGCAGTTTCAGACCCAGACAGCTGAAAATCACTATTTGGGCCCCGGACAGCCTGGAAACGACAGCAACCCGTCAGACAGCCAAAAATGACGATTTGGCCCCCGACAGCGGAAAATCGCTGTTCTGGCCCAGAACATCCCGAAACTCGTGATTTTTCAGACAGCCAACTAGAGATCGCAGTTTCGGACCCAGACAGCTGAAAATCACTATTTGGGCCCCGGACAGCCTGAAAACGACAGCAACCCGTCAGACAGCCAAAAATGACGATTTGGCCCCCGACAGCGGAAAATCGCTGTTCTGGCCCAGAACATCCCGAAACTCGTGATTTTTCAGACAGCCAACTAGAGATCGCAGTTTCGGACCCAGACAGCTGAAAATCACTATTTGGGCCCCGGACAGCCTGGAAATGACAGCAACCCGTCAGACAGCCAAAAATGACGATTTGGCCCCCGACAGCGGAAAATCGCTGTTCTGGCCCAGAACATCCCGAAACTCGTGATTTTTCAGACAGCCAACTAGAGATCGCAGTTTCAGACCCAGACAGCTGAAAATCACTATTTGGGCCCCGGACAGCCTGAAAACGACAGCAACCCGTCAGACAGCCAAAAATGACGATTTGGCCCCCGACAGCGGAAAATCGCTGTTCTGGCCCAGAACATCCCGAAACTCGTGATTTTTCAGACAGCCAACCAGAGATCGCAGTTTCGGACCCAGACAGCTGAAAATCACTATTTGGGCGCCGGACAGCCTGGAAACGACAGCAACCCGTCAGACAGCCAAAAATGACGATTTCGCCCCCGACAGCAGAAAATTGCTGTTCTGGCCCAGAACATCCCGAAACTCGGGATTTTTCAGACAGCCAACCAGAAATCGCAGTTTCGGACCCAGGCAGCTGAAAATCACTATTTGGGCGCCGGATAGCCTGAAAACGACAGCAACCCGTCAGACAGCCAAAAATGACGATTTGGCCCCCGACAGCAGAAAATTGCTGTTCTGGCCCAGAACATCCCGAAACTCGTGATTTTTCAGACAGCCAACCAGAGATCGCAGTTTCGGACCCAGACAGCTGAAAATCACTATATGGGCCCCGGACAGCCTGAAAACGACAGCAACCCGTCAGACAGCGAAAAATGACGATTTGGCCCCCGACAGCAGAAAATTGCTGTTCTGGCCCAGAACATCCCGAAACTCGTGATTTTTCAGACAGCCAACCAGAGATCGCAGTTTCGGACCCAGACAGCTGAAAATCACTATATGGGCCCCGGACAGCCTGAAAACGACAGCAACCCGTCAGACAGCGAAAAATGACGATTTGGACCCCGACAGCAGAAAATTGCTGTTCTGGCCCAGAACATCCCGAAACTCGGGATTTTTCAGACAGCCAACCAGAAATCGCAGTTTCGGACCTAGACAGCTGAAAATCACTATATGGGCCCCGGACAGCCTGGAAACGACAGCAACCCGTCAGACAGCCAAAAATGACGATTTGGCCCCCGACAGCGGAAAATTGCTGTTCTGGCCAAGAACATCCCGAAACTCGGGATTTTTCTGACAGCCAACCAGAAATCGCAGTTTCAGACCCAGACAGCTGAAAATCACTATTTGGTCCCCGGACAGCCTGAAAACGACAACAACCCGTCAGACAGCCAAAAATGACGATTTGGCCCCCGACAGCAGAAAATTGCTGTTCTGGCCCAGAACATCCCGAAACTCGTGATTTTTCTGACAGCCAACCAGAAATCGCAGTTTCAGACCCAGACAGCTGAAAATCACTATTTGGTCACCGGACAGCCTGAAAACGACAGCAACCCGTCAGACAGCGAAAAATGACGATTTCGCCCCCGACAGCGGAAAATTGCTGTTCTGGCCCAGAACATCCCAAAACTCGTGATTTTTCAGACAGCCAACCAGAGATCGCAGTTTCGGACCCAGACAGCTGAAAATCACTATTTGGGCCCCGGACAGCCTGGAAACGACAGCAACCCGTCAGACAGCCAAAAATGACGATTTGGCCCCCGACAGCGGAAAATCACCGTTCTGGCCCAGAACATCCCAAAACTCGTGATTTTTCAGACAGCCAACCAGAAATCGCAGTTTCAGACCCAGACAGCTGAAAATCACTATTTGGGCCCCGGACAGCCTGGAAACGACAGCAACCCGTCAGACAGCCAAAAATGACGATTTGGCCCCCGACAGCGGAAAATCGCTGTTCTGGCCCAGAACATCCCGAAACTCGTGATTTTTCAGACAGCCAACCAGAAATCGCTGTTTCGGACCCAGACAGCTGAAAATCACTATTTGGGCCCCGGACAGCCTGGAAACGACAGCAACCCGTCAGACAGCCAAAAATGACGATTTGGCCCCCGACAGCGGAAAATCACCGTTCTGGCCCAGAACATCCTGAAACTCGTGATTTTTCTGACAGCCAACTAGAGATCGCAGTTTCAGACCCAGACAGCTGAAAATCACTATTTGGGCCCCGGACAGCCTGGAAACGACAGCAACCCGTCAGACAGCCAAAAATGACGATTTGGCCCCCGACAGCGGAAAATCGCTGTTCTGGCCCAGAACATCCCGAAACTCGTGATTTTTCTGACAGCCAACCAGAAATCGCAGTTTCAGACCCAGACAGCTGAAAATCACTATTTGGTCCCCGGACAGCCTGAAAACGACAACAACCCGTCAGACAGCCAAAAATGACGATTTGGCCCCCGACAGCAGAAAATTGCTGTTCTGGCCCAGAACATCCCGAAACTCGTGATTTTTCTGACAGCCAACCAGAAATCGCAGTTTCAGACCCAGACAGCTGAAAATCACTATTTGGTCCCCGGACAGCCTGAAAACGACAACAACCCGTCAGACAGCCAAAAATGACGATTTGGCCCCCGACAGCAGAAAATTGCTGTTCTGGCCCAGAACATCCCGAAACTCGTGATTTTTCTGACAGCCAACCAGAAATCGCAGTTTCAGACCCAGACAGCTGAAAATCACTATTTGGTCACCGGACAGCCTGAAAACGACAGCAACCCGTCAGACAGCGAAAAATGACGATTTCGCCCCCGACAGCGGAAAATTGCTGTTCTGGCCCAGAACATCCCAAAACTCGTGATTTTTCAGACAGCCAACCAGAGATCGCAGTTTCGGACCCAGACAGCTGAAAATCACTATTTGGGCCCCGGACAGCCTGGAAACGACAGCAACCCGTCAGACAGCCAAAAATGACGATTTGGCCCCCGACAGCGGAAAATCACCGTTCTGGCCCAGAACATCCCAAAACTCGTGATTTTTCAGACAGCCAACCAGAAATCGCAGTTTCAGACCCAGACAGCTGAAAATCACTATTTGGGCCCCGGACAGCCTGGAAACGACAGCAACCCGTCAGACAGCCAAAAATGACGATTTGGCCCCCGACAGCGGAAAATCGCTGTTCTGGCCCAGAACATCCCGAAACTCGTGATTTTTCAGACAGCCAACCAGAAATCGCTGTTTCGGACCCAGACAGCTGAAAATCACTATTTGGGCCCCGGACAGCCTGGAAACGACAGCAACCCGTCAGACAGCCAAAAATGACGATTTGGCCCCCGACAGCGGAAAATCACCGTTCTGGCCCAGAACATCCTGAAACTCGTGATTTTTCTGACAGCCAACTAGAGATCGCAGTTTCAGACCCAGACAGCTGAAAATCACTATTTGGGCCCCGGACAGCCTGGAAACGACAGCAACCCGTCAGACAGCCAAAAATGACGATTTGGCCCCCGACAGCGGAAAATCGCTGTTCTGGCCCAGAACATCCCGAAACTCGTGATTTTTCAGACAGCCAACTAGAGATCGCAGTTTCAGACCCAGACAGCTGAAAATCACTATTTGGGCCCCGGACAGCCTGAAAACGACAGCAACCCGTCAGACAGCCAAAAATGACGATTTGGCCCCCGACAGCGGAAAATCGCTGTTCTGGCCCAGAACATCCCGAAACTCGTGATTTTTCAGACAGCCAACTAGAGATCGCAGTTTCGGACCCAGACAGCTGAAAATCACTATTTGGGCCCCGGACAGCCTGGAAATGACAGCAACCCGTCAGACAGCCAAAAATGACGATTTGGCCCCCGACAGCGGAAAATCGCTGTTCTGGCCCAGAACATCCCGAAACTCGTGATTTTTCAGACAGCCAACTAGAGATCGCAGTTTCAGACCCAGACAGCTGAAAATCACTATTTGGGCCCCGGACAGCCTGAAAACGACAGCAACCCGTCAGACAGCCAAAAATGACGATTTGGCCCCCGACAGCGGAAAATCGCTGTTCTGGCCCAGAACATCCCGAAACTCGTGATTTTTCAGACAGCCAACCAGAGATCGCAGTTTCGGACCCAGACAGCTGAAAATCACTATTTGGGCCCCGGACAGCCTGGAAACGACAGCAACCCGTCAGACAGCCAAAAATGACGATTTCGCCCCCGACAGCAGAAAATTGCTGTTCTGGCCCAGAACATCCCGAAACTCGGGATTTTTCAGATAGCCAACCAGAAATCGCAGTTTCGGACCCAGGCAGCTGAAAATCACTATTTGGGCGCCGGATAGCCTGAAAACGACAGCAACCCGTCAGACAGCCAAAAATGACGATTTGGCCCCCGACAGCAGAAAATTGCTGTTCTGGCCCAGAACATCCCGAAACTCGTGATTTTTCAGACAGCCAACCAGAGATCGCAGTTTCGGACCCAGACAGCTGAAAATCACTATATGGGCCCCGGACAGCCTGAAAACGACAGCAACCCGTCAGACAGCGAAAAATGACGATTTGGCCCCCGACAGCAGAAAATTGCTGTTCTGGCCCAGAACATCCCGAAACTCGTGATTTTTCAGACAGCCAACCAGAGATCGCAGTTTCGGACCCAGACAGCTGAAAATCACTATATGGGCCCCGGACAGCCTGAAAACGACAGCAACCCGTCAGACAGCGAAAAATGACGATTTGGACCCCGACAGCAGAAAATTGCTGTTCTGGCCCAGAACATCCCGAAACTCGGGATTTTTCAGACAGCCAACCAGAAATCGCAGTTTCGGACCTAGACAGCTGAAAATCACTATATGGGCCCCGGACAGCCTGAAAACGACAGCAACCCGTCAGACAGCGAAAAATGACGATTTGGCCCCCGACAGCAGAAAATTGCTGTTCTGGCCCAGAACATCCCGAAACTCGGGATTTTTCTGACAGCCAACCAGAAATCGCAGTTTCGGACCTAGACAGCTGAAAATCACTATTTGGTCACCGGACAGCCTGAAAACGACAGCAACCCGTCAGACAGCGAAAAATGACGATTTCGCCCTCGACAGCAGAAAATTGCTGTTCTGGCCCAGAACATCCCGAAACTCGGGATTTTTCTGACAGCCAACCAGAAATCGCAGTTTCGGACCTAGACAGCCGAAAATCACTATTTGGTCACCGGACAGCCTGAAAACGACAGCAACCCGTCAGACAGCGAAAAATGACAATTTCGCCCTCGACAGCAGAAAATTGCTGTTCTGGCCCAGAACATCCCGAAACTCGTGATTTTTCAGACAGCCAACCAGAAATCGCAGTTTCGGACCCAGACAGCTGAAAATCACTATTTGGGCACCGAACAGCCTGGAAACGACAGCAACCCGTCAGACAGCCAAAAATGACGATTTGGCCCCCGACAGCGGAAAATCGCTGTTCTGGCCCAGAACATCCCGAAACTCGTGATTTTTCAGACAGCCAACTAGAGATCGCAGTTTCAGACCCAGACAGCTGAAAATCACTATTTGGGCCCCGGACAGCCTGAAAACGACAGCAACCCGTCAGACAGCCAAAAATGACGATTTGGCCCCCGACAGCGGAAAATCGCTGTTCTGGCCCAGAACATCCCGAAACTCGTGATTTTTCAGACAGCCAACCAGAGATCGCAGTTTCGGACCCAGACAGCTGAAAATCACTATTTGGGCCCCGGACAGCCTGGAAACGACAGCAACCCGTCAGACAGCCAAAAATGACGATTTGGCCCCCGACAGCGGAAAATCGCTGTTCTGGCCCAGAACATCCCGAAACTCGTGATTTTTCAGACAGCCAACTAGAGATCGCAGTTTCAGACCCAGACAGCTGAAAATCACTATTTGGGCCCCGGACAGCCTGAAAACGACAGCAACCCGTCAGACAGCCAAAAATGACGATTTCGCCCCCGACAGCGGAAAATCACCGTTCTGGCCCAGAACATCCCGAAACTCGTGATTTTTCAGACAGCGAACCAGAAATCGCTGTTCCGGACCCAGACAGCTGAAAATCACTATTTGGGCCCCGGACAGCCTGAAAACGACAGCAACCCGTCAGACAGCCAAAAATGACGATATGGCCCCCGACAGCATAGAATTGCTGTTCTGGCCCAGAACATCCCGAAACTCGTGATTTTTCAGATAGCCAACCAGAAATCGCAGTTTCGGACCCAGACAACTGAAAATCACTATTTGGGCCCCGGACAGCCTGGAAACGACAGCAACCCGTCAGACAGCCAAAAATGACGATTTGGCCCCCGACAGCAGAAAATTGCTGTTCTGGACCAGAACATCCCGAAACTCGTGATTTTTCAGACAGCCAACCAGAAATCGCAGTTTCGGACCTTGACTGCTGAAAATCACTATTTGGTCGCCGGACAGCCTGAAAACGACAGCAACCCGTCAGACAGCGAAAAATGATGATTTCGCCCTCGACAGCAGAAAATTGCTGTTCCGAAACTCGTGATTTTTCAGATAGCCAACCAGAAATCGCAGTTTCGGACCCAGAGAGCTGAATATCACTATTTGGGCCCCGGACAGCCTGAAAACGACAGCAACCTGTCAGACAGCCAAAAATGGCGATTTGGCCCCCGACAGCGGAAAATCGCTGTTCTGGCCCAGAACATCCCGAAACTCGTGATTTTTTAGACACCCAACCGGAGATCGCAGTCTCAGACCCAGACAGCTGAAAATCACTATTTGGGCCCCGGACAGCCTGGAAACGACAGCAACCCGTCAGACAGCGAAAAATAACGATTTGGCCCCCGACAGCAGAAAATTGCTGTTCTGGCCCAGAACATCCCGAAACACGGGATTTTTCAGATAGCCAACCCGAAATCGCAGTTTCGGACCCAGGCAGCTGAAAATCACTATTTGGGCCCCGAACAGCCTGAAAACGACAGCAACCCGTCAGACAGCGAAAAATGACGATTTGGCCCCCGACAGCGAAAAATCACCGTTCTGGCCCAGAACATCCCGAAACTCGTGATTTTTCAGACAGCGAACCAGAAATCGCAGTTTCGGACCCAGACAGCTGAAAATCACTATTTGGGCCCCGGACAGCCTGAAAACGACAGCAACCCGTCAGACAGCCAAAAATGACGATATGGCCCCCGACAGCATAGAATTGCTGTTCTGGCCCAGAACATCCCGAAACTCGTGATTTTTCAGATAGCCAACCAGAAATCGCAGTTTCGGACCCAGACAACTGAAAATCACTATTTGGGCCCCGGACAGCCTGGAAACGACAGCAACCCGTCAGACAGCCAAAAATGACGATTTGGCCCCCGACAGCGGAAAATCACCGTTCTGGCCCAGAACATCCCGAAACTCGTGATTTTTCAGACAGCCAACTAGAGATCGCAGTTTCAGACCCAGACAGCTGAAAATCACTATTTGGGCCCCGGACAGCCTGAAAACGACAGCAACCCGTCAGACAGCCAAAAATGACGATATGGCCCCCGACAGCATAGAATTGCTGTTCTGGCCCAGAACATCCCGAAACTCGTGATTTTTCAGACAGCCAACCAGAGATCGCAGTTTCGGACCCAGACAGCTGAAAATCACTATATGGGCCCCGGACAGCCTGAAAACGACAGCAACCCGTCAGACAGCGAAAAATGACGATTTGGACCCCGACAGCAGAAAATTGCTGTTCTGGCCCAGAACATCCCGAAACTCGGGATTTTTCAGACAGCCAACCAGAAATCGCAGTTTCGGACCTAGACAGCTGAAAATCACTATATGGGCCCCGGACAGCCTGAAAACGACAGCAACCCGTCAGACAGCGAAAAATGACGATTTGGCCCCCGACAGCAGAAAATTGCTGTTCTGGCCCAGAACATCCCGAAACTCGGGATTTTTCTGACAGCCAACCAGAAATCGCAGTTTCGGACCTAGACAGCTGAAAATCACTATTTGGTCACCGGACAGCCTGAAAACGACAGCAACCCGTCAGACAGCGAAAAATGACGATTTCGCCCTCGACAGCAGAAAATTGCTGTTCTGGCCCAGAACATCCCGAAACTCGGGATTTTTCTGACAGCCAACCAGAAATCGCAGTTTCGGACCTAGACAGCCGAAAATCACTATTTGGTCACCGGACAGCCTGAAAACGACAGCAACCCGTCAGACAGCGAAAAATGACGATTTCGCCCTCGACAGCAGAAAATTGCTGTTCTGGCCCAGAACATCCCGAAACTCGTGATTTTTCAGACAGCCAACCAGAAATCGCAGTTTCGGACCCAGACAGCTGAAAATCACTATTTGGGCACCGGACAGCCTGGAAACGACAGCAACCCGTCAGACAGCCAAAAATGACGATTTGGCCCCCGACAGCGGAAAATCGCTGTTCTGGCCCAGAACATCCCGAAACTCGTGATTTTTCAGACAGCCAACTAGAGATCGCAGTTTCAGACCCAGACAGCTGAAAATCACTATTTGGGCCCCGGACAGCCTGAAAACGACAGCAACCCGTCAGACAGCCAAAAATGACGATTTGGCCCCCGACAGCGGAAAATCGCTGTTCTGGCCCAGAACATCCCGAAACTCGTGAGTTTTCAGACAGCCAACCAGAGATCGCAGTTTCGGACCCAGACAGCTGAAAATCACTATTTGGGCCCCGGACAGCCTGGAAACGACAGCAACCCGTCAGACAGCCAAAAATGACGATTTGGCCCCCGACAGCGGAAAATCGCTGTTCTGGCCCAGAACATCCCGAAACTCGTGATTTTTCAGACAGCCAACTAGAGATCGCAGTTTCAGACCCAGACAGCTGAAAATCACTATTTGGGCCCCGGACAGCCTGAAAACGACAGCAACCCGTCAGACAGCCAAAAATGACGATTTCGCCCCCGACAGCGGAAAATCACCGTTCTGGCCCAGAACATCCCGAAACTCGTGATTTTTCAGACAGCGAACCAGAAATCGCTGTTCCGGACCCAGACAGCTGAAAATCACTATTTGGGCCCCGGACAGCCTGAAAACGACAGCAACCCGTCAGACAGCCAAAAATGACGATATGGCCCCCGACAGCATAGAATTGCTGTTCTGGCCCAGAACATCCCGAAACTCGTGATTTTTCAGATAGCCAACCAGAAATCGCAGTTTCGGACCCAGACAACTGAAAATCACTATTTGGGCCCCGGACAGCCTGGAAACGACAGCAACCCGTCAGACAGCCAAAAATGACGATTTGGCCCCCGACAGCAGAAAATTGCTGTTCTGGACCAGAACATCCCGAAACTCGTGATTTTTCAGACAGCCAACCAGAAATCGCAGTTTCGGACCTTGACTGCTGAAAATCACTATTTGGTCGCCGGACAGCCTGAAAACGACAGCAACCCGTCAGACAGCGAAAAATGATGATTTCGCCCTCGACAGCAGAAAATTGCTGTTCCGAAACTCGTGATTTTTCAGATAGCCAACCAGAAATCGCAGTTTCGGACCCAGAGAGCTGAATATCACTATTTGGGCCCCGGACAGCCTGAAAACGACAGCAACCTGTCAGACAGCCAAAAATGGCGATTTGGCCCCCGACAGCGGAAAATCGCTGTTCTGGCCCAGAACATCCCGAAACTCGTGATTTTTTAGACACCCAACCGGAGATCGCAGTCTCAGACCCAGACAGCTGAAAATCACTATTTGGGCCCCGGACAGCCTGGAAACGACAGCAACCCGTCAGACAGCGAAAAATAACGATTTGGCCCCCGACAGCAGAAAATTGCTGTTCTGGCCAAGAACATCCCGAAACACGGGATTTTTCAGATAGCCAACCCGAAATCGCAGTTTCGGACCCAGGCAGCTGAAAATCACTATTTGGGCCCCGAACAGCCTGAAAACGACAGCAACCCGTCAGACAGCGAAAAATGACGATTTGGCCCCCGACAGCGAAAAATCACCGTTCTGGCCCAGAACATCCCGAAACTCGTGATTTTTCAGACAGCGAACCAGAAATCGCAGTTTCGGACCCAGACAGCTGAAAATCACTATTTGGGCCCCGGACAGCCTGAAAACGACAGCAACCCGTCAGACAGCCAAAAATGACGATATGGCCCCCGACAGCATAGAATTGCTGTTCTGGCCCAGAACATCCCGAAACTCGTGATTTTTCAGATAGCCAACCAGAAATCGCAGTTTCGGACCCAGACAACTGAAAATCACTATTTGGGCCCCGGACAGCCTGGAAACGACAGCAACCCGTCAGACAGCCAAAAATGACGATTTGGCCCCCGACAGCGGAAAATCACCGTTCTGGCCCAGAACATCCCGAAACTCGTGATTTTTCAGACAGCCAACTAGAGATCGCAGTTTCAGACCCAGACAGCTGAAAATCACTATTTGGGCCCCGGACAGCCTGAAAACGACAGCAACCCGTCAGACAGCCAAAAATGACGATATGGCCCCCGACAGCATAGAATTGCTGTTCTGGCCCAGAACATCCCGAAACTCGTGATTTTTCAGATAGCCAACCAGAAATCGCAGTTTCGGACCCAGACAACTGAAAATCACTATTTGGGCCCCGGACAGCCTGGAAACGACAGCAACCCGTCAGACAGCCAAAAATGACGATTTGGCCCCCGACAGCAGAAAATTGCTGTTCTGGACCAGAACATCCCGAAACTCGTGATTTTTCAGACAGCCAACCAGAAATCGCAGTTTCGGACCTTGACTGCGGAAAATCACTATTTGGTCGCCGGACAGCCTGAAAACGACAGCAACCCGTCAGACAGCGAAAAATGATGATTTCGCCCTCGACAGCAGAAAATTGCTGATCCGAAACTCGTGATTTTTCAGATAGCCAACCAGAAATCGCAGTTTCGGACCCAGAGAGCTGAATATCACTATTTGGGCCCCGGACAGCCTGAAAACGACAGCAACCTGTCAGACAGCCAAAAATGGCGATTTGGCCCCCGACAGCGGAAAATCGCTGTTCTGGCCCAGAACATCCCGAAACTCGTGATTTTTTAGACACCCAACCGGAGATCGCAGTTTCAGACCCAGACAGCTGAAAATCACTATTTGGGCCCCGGACAGCCTGGAAACGACAGCAACCCGTCAGACAGCGAAAAATAACGATTTGGCCCCCGACAGCAGAAAATTGCTGTTCTGGCCCAGAACATCCCGAAACACGGGATTTTTCAGATAGCCAACCCGAAATCGCAGTTTCGGACCCAGGCAGCCGAAAATCACTATTTGGGCCCCGGACAGCCTGGAAACGACAGCAACCCGTCAGACAGCCAAAAATGACGATTTGGCCCCCGACAGCGGAAAATCGCTGTTCTGGCCCAGAACATCCCGAAACTCGTGATTTTTCAGACAGCCAACTAGAGATCGCAGTTTCAGACCCAGACAGCTGAAAATCACTATTTGGGCCCCGGACAGCCTGAAAACGACAGCAACCCGTCAGACAGCCAAAAATGACGATTTCGCCCCCGACAGCGGAAAATCACCGTTCTGGCCCAGAACATCCCGAAACTCGTGATTTTTCAGACAGCGAACCAGAAATCGCTGTTCCGGACCCAGACAGCTGAAAATCACTATTTGGGCCCCGGACAGCCTGAAAACGACAGCAACCCGTCAGACAGCCAAAAATGACGATATGGCCCCCGACAGCATAGAATTGCTGTTCTGGCCCAGAACATCCCGAAACTCGTGATTTTTCAGATAGCCAACCAGAAATCGCAGTTTCGGACCCAGACAACTGAAAATCACTATTTGGGCCCCGGACAGCCTGGAAACGACAGCAACCCGTCAGACAGCCAA
Source organism: Delonix regia (assembly GCA_037074485.1). NCBI lineage: Eukaryota > Viridiplantae > Streptophyta > Magnoliopsida > Fabales > Fabaceae > Delonix > Delonix regia. The sequence continues at coordinate 40,271,441 of CM073454.1, read as the reverse complement.
AAATGACGATTTGGCCCCCGACAGCAGAAAATTGCTGTTCTGGACCAGAACATCCCGAAACTCGTGATTTTTCAGACAGCCAACCAGAAATCGCAGTTTCGGACCTTGACTGCTGAAAATCACTATTTGGTCGCCGGACAGCCTGAAAACGACAGCAACCCGTCAGACAGCGAAAAATGATGATTTCGCCCTCGACAGCAGAAAATTGCTGTTCCGAAACTCGTGATTTTTCAGATAGCCAACCAGAAATCGCAGTTTCGGACCCAGAGAGCTGAATATCACTATTTGGGCCCCGGACAGCCTGAAAACGACAGCAACCTGTCAGACAGCCAAAAATGGCGATTTGGCCCCCGACAGCGGAAAATCGCTGTTCTGGCCCAGAACATCCCGAAACTCGTGATTTTTTAGACACCCAACCGGAGATCGCAGTCTCAGACCCAGACAGCTGAAAATCACTATTTGGGCCCCGGACAGCCTGGAAACGACAGCAACCCGTCAGACAGCGAAAAATAACGATTTGGCCCCCGACAGCAGAAAATTGCTGTTCTGGCCCAGAACATCCCGAAACACGGGATTTTTCAGATAGCCAACCCGAAATCGCAGTTTCGGACCCAGGCAGCTGAAAATCACTATTTGGGCCCCGAACAGCCTGAAAACGACAGCAACCCGTCAGACAGCGAAAAATGACGATTTGGCCCCCGACAGCGAAAAATCACCGTTCTGGCCCAGAACATCCCGAAACTCGTGATTTTTCAGACAGCGAACCAGAAATCGCAGTTTCGGACCCAGACAGCTGAAAATCACTATTTGGGCCCCGGACAGCCTGAAAACGACAGCAACCCGTCAGACAGCCAAAAATGACGATATGGCCCCCGACAGCATAGAATTGCTGTTCTGGCCCAGAACATCCCGAAACTCGTGATTTTTCAGATAGCCAACCAGAAATCGCAGTTTCGGACCCAGACAACTGAAAATCACTATTTGGGCCCCGGACAGCCTGGAAACGACAGCAACCCGTCAGACAGCCAAAAATGACGATTTGGCCCCCGACAGCGGAAAATCACCGTTCTGGCCCAGAACATCCCGAAACTCGTGATTTTTCAGACAGCCAACTAGAGATCGCAGTTTCAGACCCAGACAGCTGAAAATCACTATTTGGGCCCCGGACAGCCTGAAAACGACAGCAACCCGTCAGACAGCCAAAAATGACGATATGGCCCCCGACAGCATAGAATTGCTGTTCTGGCCCAGAACATCCCGAAACTCGTGATTTTTCAGATAGCCAACCAGAAATCGCAGTTTCGGACCCAGACAACTGAAAATCACTATTTGGGCCCCGGACAGCCTGGAAACGACAGCAACCCGTCAGACAGCCAAAAATGACGATTTGGCCCCCGACAGCAGAAAATTGCTGTTCTGGACCAGAACATCCCGAAACTCGTGATTTTTCAGACAGCCAACCAGAAATCGCAGTTTCGGACCTTGACTGCGGAAAATCACTATTTGGTCGCCGGACAGCCTGAAAACGACAGCAACCCGTCAGACAGCGAAAAATGATGATTTCGCCCTCGACAGCAGAAAATTGCTGATCCGAAACTCGTGATTTTTCAGATAGCCAACCAGAAATCGCAGTTTCGGACCCAGAGAGCTGAATATCACTATTTGGGCCCCGGACAGCCTGAAAACGACAGCAACCTGTCAGACAGCCAAAAATGGCGATTTGGCCCCCGACAGCGGAAAATCGCTGTTCTGGCCCAGAACATCCCGAAACTCGTGATTTTTTAGACACCCAACCGGAGATCGCAGTTTCAGACCCAGACAGCTGAAAATCACTATTTGGGCCCCGGACAGCCTGGAAACGACAGCAACCCGTCAGACAGCGAAAAATAACGATTTGGCCCCCGACAGCAGAAAATTGCTGTTCTGGCCCAGAACATCCCGAAACACGGGATTTTTCAGATAGCCAACCCGAAATCGCAGTTTCGGACCCAGGCAGCTGAAAATCACTATTTGGGCCCCGGACAGCCTGGAAACGACAGCAACCCGTCAGACAGCCAAAAATGACGATTTGGCCCCCGACAGCGGAAAATCGCTGTTCTGGCCCAGAACATCCCGAAACTCGTGATTTTTCAGACAGCCAACTAGAGATCGCAGTTTCAGACCCAGACAGCTGAAAATCACTATTTGGGCCCCGGACAGCCTGAAAACGACAGCAACCCGTCAGACAGCCAAAAATGACGATTTCGCCCCCGACAGCGGAAAATCACCGTTCTGGCCCAGAACATCCCGAAACTCGTGATTTTTCAGACAGCGAACCAGAAATCGCTGTTCCGGACCCAGACAGCTGAAAATCACTATTTGGGCCCCGGACAGCCTGAAAACGACAGCAACCCGTCAGACAGCCAAAAATGACGATATGGCCCCCGACAGCATAGAATTGCTGTTCTGGCCCAGAACATCCCGAAACTCGTGATTTTTCAGATAGCCAACCAGAAATCGCAGTTTCGGACCCAGACAACTGAAAATCACTATTTGGGCCCCGGACAGCCTGGAAACGACAGCAACCCGTCAGACAGCCAAAAATGACGATTTGGCCCCCGACAGCAGAAAATTGCTGTTCTGGACCAGAACATCCCGAAACTCGTGATTTTTCAGACAGCCAACCAGAAATCGCAGTTTCGGACCTTGACTGCTGAAAATCACTATTTGGTCGCCGGACAGCCTGAAAACGACAGCAACCCGTCAGACAGCGAAAAATGATGATTTCGCCCTCGACAGCAGAAAATTGCTGTTCCGAAACTCGTGATTTTTCAGATAGCCAACCAGAAATCGCAGTTTCGGACCCAGAGAGCTGAATATCACTATTTGGGCCCCGGACAGCCTGAAAACGACAGCAACCTGTCAGACAGCCAAAAATGGCGATTTGGCCCCCGACAGCGGAAAATCGCTGTTCTGGCCCAGAACATCCCGAAACTCGTGATTTTTTAGACACCCAACCGGAGATCGCAGTCTCAGACCCAGACAGCTGAAAATCACTATTTGGGCCCCGGACAGCCTGGAAACGACAGCAACCCGTCAGACAGCGAAAAATAACGATTTGGCCCCCGACAGCAGAAAATTGCTGTTCTGGCCCAGAACATCCCGAAACACGGGATTTTTCAGATAGCCAACCCGAAATCGCAGTTTCGGACCCAGGCAGCTGAAAATCACTATTTGGGCCCCGAACAGCCTGAAAACGACAGCAACCCGTCAGACAGCGAAAAATGACGATTTGGCCCCCGACAGCGAAAAATCACCGTTCTGGCCCAGAACATCCCGAAACTCGTGATTTTTCAGACAGCGAACCAGAAATCGCAGTTTCGGACCCAGACAGCTGAAAATCACTATTTGGGCCCCGGACAGCCTGAAAACGACAGCAACCCGTCAGACAGCCAAAAATGACGATATGGCCCCCGACAGCATAGAATTGCTGTTCTGGCCCAGAACATCCCGAAACTCGTGATTTTTCAGATAGCCAACCAGAAATCGCAGTTTCGGACCCAGACAACTGAAAATCACTATTTGGGCCCCGGACAGCCTGGAAACGACAGCAACCCGTCAGACAGCCAAAAATGACGATTTGGCCCCCGACAGCGGAAAATCACCGTTCTGGCCCAGAACATCCCGAAACTCGTGATTTTTCAGACAGCCAACTAGAGATCGCAGTTTCAGACCCAGACAGCTGAAAATCACTATTTGGGCCCCGGACAGCCTGAAAACGACAGCAACCCGTCAGACAGCCAAAAATGACGATATGGCCCCCGACAGCATAGAATTGCTGTTCTGGCCCAGAACATCCCGAAACTCGTGATTTTTCAGATAGCCAACCAGAAATCGCAGTTTCGGACCCAGACAACTGAAAATCACTATTTGGGCCCCGGACAGCCTGGAAACGACAGCAACCCGTCAGACAGCCAAAAATGACGATTTGGCCCCCGACAGCAGAAAATTGCTGTTCTGGACCAGAACATCCCGAAACTCGTGATTTTTCAGACAGCCAACCAGAAATCGCAGTTTCGGACCTTGACTGCGGAAAATCACTATTTGGTCGCCGGACAGCCTGAAAACGACAGCAACCCGTCAGACAGCGAAAAATGATGATTTCGCCCTCGACAGCAGAAAATTGCTGATCCGAAACTCGTGATTTTTCAGATAGCCAACCAGAAATCGCAGTTTCGGACCCAGAGAGCTGAATATCACTATTTGGGCCCCGGACAGCCTGAAAACGACAGCAACCTGTCAGACAGCCAAAAATGGCGATTTGGCCCCCGACAGCGGAAAATCGCTGTTCTGGCCCAGAACATCCCGAAACTCGTGATTTTTTAGACACCCAACCGGAGATCGCAGTTTCAGACCCAGACAGCTGAAAATCACTATTTGGGCCCCGGACAGCCTGGAAACGACAGCAACCCGTCAGACAGCGAAAAATAACGATTTGGCCCCCGACAGCAGAAAATTGCTGTTCTGGCCCAGAACATCCCGAAACACGGGATTTTTCAGATAGCCAACCCGAAATCGCAGTTTCGGACCCAGGCAGCTGAAAATCACTATTTGGGCCCCGGACAGCCTGAAAACGACAGCAACCCGTCAGATAGCGAAAAATGACGATTTGGCCCCCGACAGCGGAAAATCACCGTTCTGGCCCAGAACATCCCGAAACTCGTGATTTTTCAGACAGCCAACCAGAAATCGCTGTTTCGGACCCAGACAGCTGAAAATCACTATTTGGGCCCCGGACAGCCTGAAAACGACAGCAACCCGTCAGACAGCCAAAAATGACGATATGGCCCCCGACAGCATAGAATTGCTGTTCTGGCCCAGAACATCCCGAAACTCGTGATTTTTCAGATAGCCAACCAGAAATCGCAGTTTCGGACCCAGACAACTGAAAATCACTATTTGGGCCCCGGACAGCCTGGAAACGACAGCAACCCGTCAGACAGCCAAAAATGACGTTTTGGCCCCCGACAGCAGAAAATTGCTGTTCTGGACCAGAACATCCCGAAACTCGTGATTTTTCAGACAGCCAACCAGAAATCGCAGTTTCGGACCTTGACTGCTGAAAATCACTATTTGGTCGCCGGACAGCCTGAAAACGACAGCAACCCGTCAGACAGCGAAAAATGATGATTTCGCCCTCGACAGCAGAAAATTGCTGTTCCGAAACTCGTGATTTTTCAGATAGCCAACCAGAAATCGCAGTTTCGGACCCAGAGAGCTGAATATCACTATTTGGGCCCCGGACAGCCTGAAAACGACAGCAACCTGTCAGACAGCCAAAAATGGCGATTTGGCCCCCGACAGCGGAAAATCGCTGTTCTGGCCCAGAACATCCCGAAACTCGTGAGTTTTTAGACACCCAACCGGAGATCGCAGTTTCAGACCCAGACAGCTGAAAATCACTATTTGGGCCCCGGACAGCCTGGAAACGACAGCAACCCGTCAGACAGCGAAAAATAACGATTTGGCCCCCGACAGCAGAAAATTGCTGTTCTGGCCCAGAACATCCCGAAACACGGGATTTTTCAGATAGCCAACCCGAAATCGCAGTTTCGGACCCAGGCAGCTGAAAATCACTATTTGGGCCCCGGACAGCCTGAAAACGACAGCAACCCGTCAGACAGCGAAAAATGACGATTTGGCCCCCGACAGCGGAAAATCACCGTTCTGGCCCAGAACATCCCGAAACTCGTGATTTTTCAGACAGCGAACCAGAAATCGCAGTTTCGGACCCAGACAGCTGAAAATCACTATTTGGGCCCCGGACAGCCTGAAAACGACAGCAACCCGTCAGACAGCCAAAAATGACGATATGGCCCCCGACAGCATAGAATTGCTGTTCTGGCCCAGAACATCCCGAAACTCGTGATTTTTCAGATAGCCAACCAGAAATCGCAGTTTCGGACCCAGACAACTGAAAATCACTATTTGGGCCCCGGACAGCCTGGAAACGACAGCAACCCGTCAGACAGCCAAAAATGACGTTTTGGCCCCCGACAGCAGAAAATTGCTGTTCTGGACCAGAACATCCCGAAACTCGTGATTTTTCAGACAGCCAACCAGAAATCGCAGTTTCGGACCTTGACTGCTGAAAATCACTATTTGGTCGCCGGACAGCCTGAAAACGACAGCAACCCGTCAGACAGCGAAAAATGATGATTTCGCCCTCGACAGCAGAAAATTGCTGTTCCAAAAAACGGGATTTTTCAGATAGCCAACCCGAAATCGCAGTTTCGGACCCAGAGAGCTGAATATCACTATTTGGGCCCCGGACAGCCTGAAAACGACAGCAACCTGTCAGACAGCCAAAAATGGCGATTTGGCCCCCGACAGCGGAAAATCGCTGTTCTGGCCCAGAACATCCCGAAACTCGTGAGTTTTTAGACACCCAACCGGAGATCGCAGTTTCAGACCCAGACAGCTGAAAATCACTATTTGGGCCCCGGACAGCCTGGAAACGACAGCAACCCGTCAGACAGCGAAAAATAACGATTTGGCCCCCGACAGCAGAAAATTGCTGTTCTGGCCCAGAACATCCCGAAACACGGGATTTTTCAGATAGCCAACCCGAAATCGCAGTTTCGGACCCAGGCAGCTGAAAATCACTATTTGGGCCCCGGACAGCCTGAAAACGACAGCAACCCGTCAGACAGCGAAAAATGACGATTTGGCCCCCGACGGCGGAAAATCACCGTTCTGGCCCAGAACATCCCGAAACTCGTGATTTTTCAGACAGCGAACCAGAAATCGCAGTTTCGGACCCAGACAGCTGAAAATCACTATTTGGGCCCCGGACAGCCTGAAAACGACAGCAACCCGTCAGACAGCCAAAAATGACGATATGGCCCCCGACAGCATAGAATTGCTGTTCTGGCCCAGAACATCCCGAAACTCGTGATTTTTCAGATAGCCAACCAGAAATCGCAGTTTCGGACCCAGACAACTGAAAATCACTATTTGGGCCCCGGACAGCCTGGAAACGACAGCAACCCGTCAGACAGCCAAAAATGACGATTTGGCCCCCGACAGCGGAAAATCACTGTTCTGGCCCAGAACATCCCGAAACTCGTGATTTATCAGACAGCGAACCAGAAATCGCTGTTTCGGACCCAGACAACTGAAAATCACTATTTGGGCCCCGGACAGCCTGGAAACGACAGCAACCCGTCAGACAGCCAAAAATGACGATTTGGCCCCCGACAGCGGAAAATCACCGTTCTGGCCCAGAACATCCCGAAACTCGTGATTTTTCAGACAGCCAACCAGAGATCGCAGTTTCGGACCCAGACAGCTGAAAATCACTATTTGGGCCCCGGACAGCCTGGAAACGACAGCAACCCGTCAGACAGCCAAAAATGACGATTTGGCCCTCGACAGCGGAAAATCGCTGTTCTGGCCCAGAACATCCCGAAACTCGTGATTTTTCAGACAGCCAACCAGAGATCGCAGTTTCGGACCCAGACAGCTGAAAATCACTATTTGGGCCCCGGACAGCCTGAAAACGACAACAACCCGTCAGACAGCCAAAAATGACGATTTGGCCCCCGACAGCGGAAAATCACCGTTCTGGCCCAGAACATCCCGAAACTCGTGATTTTTCTGACAGCCAACCAGAAATCGCAGTTTCGGAACCAGACAGCTGAAAATCACTATTTGGGCCCCGGACAGCCTGAAAACGACAGCAACCCGTCAGACAGCCAAAAATGACGATTTGGCCCCCGACAGCGGAAAATCGCTGTTCTGGCCCAGAACATCCCGAAACTCGTGATTTTTCAGACAGCCAACCAGAGATCGCAGTTTCGGACCCAGACAGCTGAAAATTACTATTTGGGCCCCGGACAGCCTGGAAACGACAGCAACCCGTCAGACAGCCAAAAATGAATATTTGGTCCCCGACAGCGGAAAATCGCTGTTCTGGCCCAGAACATCCCGAAACTCGTGATTTTTCAGACAGCCAACTAGAGATCGCAGTTTCAGACCCAGACAACTGAAAATCACTATTTGGGCCCCGGACAGCCTGAAAACGACAGCAACCCGTCAGACAGCCAAAAATGACGATTTGGCCCCCGACAGCGGAAAATCGCTGTTCTGGCCCAGAACATCCCGAAACTCGTGATTTTTCAGACAGCCAACTAGAGATCGCAGTTTCAGACCCAGACAACTGAAAATCACTATTTGGGCCCCGGACAGCCTGAAAACGACAGCAACCCGTCAGACAGCCAAAAATGACGATTTGGCCCCCGACAGCGGAAAATCGCTGTTCTGGCCCAGAACATCCCGAAACTCGTGATTTTTCAGACAGCCAACCAGAGATCGCAGTTTCGGACCCAGACAGCTGAAAATCACTATTTGGGCCCCGGACAGCCTGGAAACGACAGCAACCCGTCAGACAGCCAAAAATGACGATTTGGCCACCGACAGCGGAAAATCGCTGTTCTGGCCTAGAACATCCCGAAACTCGTGATTTTTCAGACAGCCAACTAGAGATCGCAGTTTCGGTCCCAGACAGCTGAAAATCACTATTTGGGCCCCGGACAGCCTGAAAACGACAGCAACCCGTCAGACAGCCAAAAATGACGATTTCGCCCCCGACAGCAGAAAATTGCTGTTCTGGCCCAGAACATCCCGAAACTCGGGATTTTTCAGATAGCCAACCAGAAATCGCAGTTTCGGACCCAGGCAGCTGAAAATCACTATTTGGGTGCCGGATAGCCTGAAAACGACAGCAACCCGTCAGACAGCCAAAAATGACGATTTGGCCCTCGACAGCGGAAAATCGCTGTTCTGGCCCAGAACATCCCGAAACTCGTGATTTTTCAGACAGCCAACCAGAGATCGCAGTTTCGGACCCAGACAGCTGAAAATCACTATTTGGGCCCCGGACAGCCTGAAAACGACAACAACCCGTCAGACAGCCAAAAATGACGATTTGGCCCCCGACAGCGGAAAATCACCGTTCTGGCCCAGAACATCCCGAAACTCGTGATTTTTCTGACAGCCAACCAGAAATCGCAGTTTCGGAACCAGACAGCTGAAAATCACTATTTGGGCCCCGGACAGCCTGAAAACGACAGCAACCCGTCAGACAGCCAAAAATGACGATTTGGCCCCCGACAGCGGAAAATCGCTGTTCTGGCCCAGAACATCCCGAAACTCGTGATTTTTCAGACAGCCAACCAGAGATCGCAGTTTCGGACCCAGACAGCTGAAAATCACTATTTGGGCCCCGGACAGCCTGGAAACGGCAGCAACCCGTCAGACAGCCAAAAATGACGATTTGGTCCCCGACAGCGGAAAATCGCTGTTCTGGCCCAGAACATCCCGAAACTCGTGATTTTTCAGACAGCCAACTAGAGATCGCAGTTTCAGACCCAGACAACTGAAAATCACTATTTGGGCCCCGGACAGCCTGAAAACGACAGCAACCCGTCAGACAGCCAAAAATGACGATTTGGCCCCCGACAGCGGAAAATCGCTGTTCTGGCCCAGAACATCCCGAAACTCGTGATTTTTCAGACAGCCAACTAGAGATCGCAGTTTCAGACCCAGACAACTGAAAATCACTATTTGGGCCCCGGACAGCCTGAAAACGACAGCAACCCGTCAGACAGCCAAAAATGACGATTTGGCCCCCGACAGCGGAAAATCGCTGTTCTGGCCCAGAACATCCCGAAACTCGTGATTTTTCAGACAGCCAACCAGAGATCGCAGTTTCGGACCCAGACAGCTGAAAATCACTATTTAGGCCCCGGACAGCCTGGAAACGACAGCAACCCGTCAGACAGCCAAAAATGACGATTTGGCCACCGACAGCGGAAAATCGCTGTTCTGGCCTAGAACATCCCGAAACTCGTGATTTTTCAGACAGCCAACTAGAGATCGCAGTTTCGGACCCAGACAGCTGAAAATCACTATTTGGGCCCCGGACAGCCTGGAAACGACAGCAACCCGTCAGACAGCCAAAAATGACGATTTGGCCACCGACAGCGGAAAATCGCTGTTCTGGCCTAGAACATCCCGAAACTCGTGATTTTTCAGACAGCCAACTAGAGATCGCAGTTTCGGACCCAGACAGCTGAAAATCACTATTTGGGCCCCGGATAGCCTGAAAACGACAGCAACCCGTCAGACAGCCAAAAATGACGATTTCGCCCCCGACAGCAGAAAATTGCTGTTCTGGCCCAGAACATCCCGAAACTCTGGATTTTTCAGATAGCCAACCAGAAATCGCAGTTTCGGACCCAGGCAGCTGAAAATCACTATTTGGGCGCCGGATAGCCTGAAAACGACAGCAACCCGTCAGACAGCCAAAAATGACGATTTGGCCCCCGACAGCAGAAAATTGCTGTTCTGGCCCAGAACATCCCGAAACTCGTGATTTTTCAGACAGCCAACCAGAGATCGCAGTTTCGGACCCAGACAGCTGAAAATCACTATATGGGCCCCGGACAGCCTGAAAACGACAGCAACCCGTCAGACAGCGAAAAATGACGATTTGGCCCCCGACAGCAGAAAATTGCTGTTCTGGCCCAGAACATCCCGAAACTCGGGATTTTTCAGACAGCCAACCAGAAATCGCAGTTTCGGACCCAGACAGCTGAAAATCACTATTTGGTCACCGGACAGCCTGAAAACGACAGCAACCCGTCAGACAGCGAAAAATGACGATTTCGCCCTCGACAGCAGAAAATTGCTGTTCTGGCCCAGAACATCCCGAAACTCGTGATTTTTCAGACAGCCAACCAGAAATCGCAGTTTCGGACCCAGACAGCTGAAAATCACTATTTGGGCCCCGGACAGCCTGAAAACGACAGCAACTCGTCAGACAGCCAAAAATGACGATTTCGCCCCCGACAGCAGAAAATTGCTGTTCTGGCCCAGAACATCCCGAAACTCGGGATTTTTCAGATAGCCAACCAGAAATCGCAGTTTCGGACCCAGGCAGCTGAAAATCACTATTTGGGCGCCGGATAGCCTGAAAACGACAGCAACCCGTCAGACAGCCAAAAATGACGATTTGGCCCCCGACAGCAGAAAATTACTGTTCTGGCCCAGAACATCCCGAAACTCGTGATTTTTCAGACAGCCAACCAGAGATCGCAGCTTCAGACCCAGACAGCTGAAAATCACTATATGGGCCCCGGACAGCCTGAAAACGACAGCAACCCGTCAGACAGCGAAAAATGACGATTTGGCCCCCGACAGCAGAAAATTGCTGTTCTGGCCCAGAACATCCCGAAACTCGGGATTTTTCAGACAGCCAACCAGAAATCGCAGTTTCGGACCTAGACAGCTGAAAATCACTATTTGGTCGCCGGACAGCCTGAAAACGACAGCAACCCGTCAGACAGCGAAAAATGACGATTTCGCCCTCGACAGCAGAAAATTGCTGTTCTGGCCCAGAACATCCCGAAACTCGTGATTTTTCAGATAGCCAACCCGAAATCGCAGTTTCGGACCCAGAGAGCTGAATATCACTATTTGGGCCCCGGACAGACTGAAAACGACAGCAACCTGTCAGACAGCCAAAAATGGCGATTTGGCCCCCGACAGCGGAAAATCGCTGTTCTGGCCCAGAACATCCCGAAACTCGTGATTTTTTAGACAGCCAACCAGAAATCGCAGTTTCGGACCTTGACTGCTGAAAATCACTATTTGGTCGCCGGACAGCCTGAAAACGACAGCAACCCGTCAGACAGCGAAAAATGACGATTTCGCCCTCGACAGCAGAAAATTGCTGTTCTGGCCCAGAACATCCCGAAACTCGTGATTTTTCAGACAGCCAACTAGAGATCGCAGTTTCGGACCCAGACAGCTGAAAATCACTATTTGGGCCCCGGACAGCATGAAAACGACAGCAACCCGTCAGACAGCCAAAAATGACGATTTCGCCCCCGACAGCAGAAAATTGCTGTTCTGGCCCAGAACATCCCGAAACTCAGGATTTTTCAGATAGCCAACCAGAAATCGCAGTTTCGGACCCAGACAGCTGAAAATCACTATTTGGGCGCCGGATAGCCTGAAAACGACAGCAACCCGTCAGACAGCCAAAAATGACGATTTGGCCCCCGACAGCAGAAAATTGCTTTTCTGGCCCAGAACATCCCGAAACTCGTGATTTTTCAGACAGCCAACCAGAGATCGCAGTTTCGGACCCAGACAGCTGAAAATCACTATATGGGCCCCGGACAGCCTGAAAACGACAGCAACCCGTCAGACAGCGAAAAATGACGATTTGGCCCCCGACAGCAGAAAATTGCTGTTCTGGCCCAGAACATCCCGAAACTCGTGATTTTTCAGATAGCCAACCAGAAATCGCAGTTTCGGACCCAGAGAGCTGAATATCACTATTTGGGCCCCGGACAGACTGAAAACGACAGCAACCTGTCAGACAGCCAAAAATGGCGATTTGGCCCCCGACAGCGGAAAATCGCTGTTCTGGCCCAGAACATCCCGAAACTCGTGATTTTTTAGACAGCCAACCAGAAATCGCAGTTTCGGACCTTGACTGCTGAAAATCACTATTTGGTCGCCGGACAGCCTGAAAACGACAGCAACCCGTCAGACAGCGAAAAATGACGATTTCGCCCTCGACAGCAGAAAATTGCTGTTCTGGCCCAGAACATCCCGAAACTCGTGATTTTTCAGACAGCCAACCAGAGATCGCAGTTTCGGACCCAGACAGCTGAAAATCACTATTTGGGCCCCGGACAGCCTGGAAACGACAGCAACCCGTCAGACAGCCAAAAATGACGATTTGGCCCCCGACAGCGGAAAATCGCTGTTCTGGCCTAGAACATCCCGATACTCGTGATTTTTCAGACAGCCAACTAGAGATCGCAGTTTCGGAACCAGACAGCTGAAAATCACTATTTGGGCCCCGGACAGCCTGAAAACGACAGCAACCCGTCAGACAGCCAAAAATGACGATTTCGCCCCCGACAGCAGAAAATTGCTGTTCTGGCCCAGAACATCCCGAAACTCGGGATTTTTCAGATAGCCAACCAGAAATCGCAGTTTCGGACCCAGGCAGCTGAAAATCACTATTTGGGCGCCGGATAGCCTGAAAACGACAGCAACCCGTCAGACAGCCAAAAATGACGATTTGGCCCCCGACAGCAGAAAATTACTGTTCTGGCCCAGAACATCCCGAAACTCGTGATTTTTCAGACAGCCAATCAGAGATCGCAGTTTCGGACCCAGACAGCTGAGAATCACTATATGGGCCCCGGACAGCCTGAAAACGACAGCAACCCGTCAGACAGCGAAAAATGACGATTTGGCCCCCGACAGCAGAAAATTGTTGTTCTGGCCCAGAACATCCCGAAACTCGGGATTTTTCAGACAGCCAACCAGAAATCGCAGTTTCGGACCTAGACAGCTGAAAATCACTATTTGGTCGCCGGACAGCCTGAAAACGACAGCAACCCGTCAGACAGCGAAAAATGACGATTTCGCCCTCGACAGCAGAAAATTGCTGTTCTGGCCCAGAACATCCCGAAACTCGTGATGTTTCAGACAGCCAACCAGAAATCGCAGTTTCGGACCCAGACAGCTGAAAATCACTATTTGGGCCCCGGACAGCCTGAAAACGACAGCAACTCGTCAGACAGCCAAAAATGACGATTTCGCCCCCGACAGCAGAAAATTGCTGTTCTGGCCCAGAACATCCCGAAACTCGGGATTTTTCAGATAGCCAACCAGAAATCGCAGTTTCGGACCCAGGCAGCTGAAAATCCCTATTTGGGCGCCGGATAGCCTGAAAACGACAGCAACCCGTCAGACAGCCAAAAATGACGATTTGGCCCCCGACAGCAGAAAATTACTGTTCTGGCCCAGAACATCCCGAAACTCGTGATTTTTCAGACAGCCAATCAGAGATCGCAGTTTCGGACCCAGACAGCTGAGAATCACTATATGGGCCCCGGACAGCCTGAAAACGACAGCAACCCGTCAGACAGCGAAAAATGACGATTTGGCCCCCGACAGCAGAAAATTGTTGTTCTGGCCCAGAACATCCCGAAACTCAGGATTTTTCAGACAGCCAACCAGAAATCGCAGTTTCGGACCTAGACAGCTGAAAATCACTATTTGGTCGCCGGACAGCCTGAAAACGACAGCAACCCGTCAGACAGCGAAAAATGACGATTTCGCCCTCGACAGCAGAAAATTGCTGTTCTGGCCCAGAACATCCCGAAACTCGTGATGTTTCAGACAGCCAACCAGAAATCGCAGTTTCGGACCCAGACAGCTGAAAATCACTATTTGGGCCCCGGACAGCCTGAAAACGACAGCAACTCGTCAGACAGCCAAAAATGACGATTTCGCCCCCGACAGCAGAAAATTGCTGTTCTGGCCCAGAACATCCCGAAACTCGGGATTTTTCAGATAGCCAACCAGAAATCGCAGTTTCGGACCCAGGCAGCTGAAAATCCCTATTTGGGCGCCGGATAGCCTGAAAACGACAGCAACCCGTCAGACAGCCAAAAATGACGATTTGGCCCCCGACAGCAGAAAATTACTGTTCTGGCCCAGAACATCCCGAAACTCGTGATTTTTCAGACAGCCAACCAGAGATCGCAGTTTCGGACCCAGACAGCTGAGAATCACTATATGGGCCCCGGACAGCCTGAAAACGACAGCAACCCGTCAGACAGCGAAAAATGGCGATTTGGCCCCCGACAGCGGAAAATCGCTGTTCTGGCCCAGAACATCCCGAAACTCATGATTTTTTAGACAGCCAACCAGAAATCGCAGTTTCGGACCTTGACTGCTGAAAATCACTATTTGGTCGCCGGACAGCCTGAAAACGACAGCAACCCGTCAGACAGCGAAAAATGACGATTTCGCCCTCGACAGCAGAAAATTGCTGTTCTGGCCCAGAACATCCCGAAACTCGTGATTTTTCAGACAGCCAACCAGAGATCGCAGTTTCGGACCCAGACAGCTGAAAATCACTATTTGGGCCCCGGACAGCCTGAAAACGACAGCAACCCGTCAGACAGCCAAAAATGACGATTTGGCCCCCGACAGCGGAAAATCGCTGTTCTGGCCTAGAACATCCCGAAACTCGTGATTTTTCAGACAGCCAACTAGAGATCGCAGTTTCGGACCCAGACAGCTGAAAATCACTATTTGGGCCCCGGACAGCCTGAAAACGACAGCAACCCGTCAGACAGCCAAAAATGACGATTTCGCCCCCGACAGCAGAAAATTGCTGTTCTGGCCCAGAACATCCCGAAACTCGGGATTTTTCAGATAGCCAACCAGAAATCGCAGTTTCGGACCCAGGCAGCTGAAAATCACTATTTGGGCGCCGGATAGCTTGAAAACGACAGCAACCCGTCAGACAGCCAAAAATGACGATTTGGCCCCCGACAGCAGAAAATTGCTGTTCTGGCCCAGAACATCCCGAAACTCGTGATTTTTCAGACAGCCAACCAGAGATCGCAGTTTCGGACCCAGACAGCTGAAAATCACTATATGGGCCCCGGACAGCCTGAAAACGACAGCAACCCGTCAGACAGCGAAAAATGACGATTTGGCCCCCGACAGCAGAAAATTGCTGTTCTGGCCCAGAACATCCCGAAACACGGGATTTTTCAGACAGCCAACCAGAAATCGCAGTTTCGGACCTAGACAGCTGAAAATCACTATTTGGTCACCGGACAGCCTGAAAACGACAGCAACCCGTCAGACAGCGAAAAATGACGATTTCGCCCTCGACAGCAGAAAATTGCTGTTCTGGCCCAGAACATCCCGAAACTCGTGATGTTTCAGACAGCCAACCAGAAATCGCAGTTTCGGACCCAGACAGCTGAAAATCACTATTTGGGCCCCGGACAGCCTGAAAACGACAGCAACTCGTCAGACAGCCAAAAATGACGATTTCGCCCCCGACAGCAGAAAATTGCTGTTCTGGCCCAGAACATCCCGAAACTCGGGATTTTTCAGATAGCCAACCAGAAATCGCAGTTTCGGACCCAGGCAGCTGAAAATCCCTATTTGGGCGCCGGATAGCCTGAAAACGACAGCAACCCGTCAGACAGCCAAAAATGACGATTTGGCCCCCGACAGCAGAAAATTACTGTTCTGGCCCAGAACATCCCGAAACACGGGATTTTTTAGATAGCCAACCCGAAATCGCAGTTTCGGACCCAGGCAGCTGAAAATCACTATATGGGCCCCGGACAGCCTGAAAACGACAGCAACCCGTCAGACAGCGAAAAATGACGATTTCGCCCTCGACAGCAGAAAATTGCTGTTCTGGCCCAGAACATCCCGAAACTCGTGATTTTTCAGATAGCCAACCCGAAATCGCAGTTTCGGACCCAGGCAGCTGAAAATCACTATTTGGGCCCCGGACAGCCTGAAAACGACAGCAACCCGTCAGACAGCAAAAAATGACGATTTGGCCCCCGACAGCGGAAAATCACCGTTCTGGCCCAGAACATCCCGAAACTCGTGATTTTTCAGACAGCGAACCAGAAATCGCAGTTTCGGACCCAGACAACTGAAAATCACTATTTGGGCCCCGGATAGCCTGAAAACGACAGCAACCCGTCAGACAGCCAAAAATGACGATATGGCCCCCGACAGCATAGAATTGCTGTTCTGGCCCAGAACATCCCGAAACTCGTGATTTTTCAGATAGCCAACCAGAAATCGCAGTTTCGGACCCAGACAACTGAAAATCACTATTTGGGCCCCGGACAGCCTGGAAACGACAGCAACCCGTCAGACAGCCAAAAATGACGATTTGGCCCCCGACAGCGGAAAATCACCGTTCTGGCCCAGAACATCCCAAAACTCGTGATTTTTCAGACAGCCAACCAGAAATCGCTGTTTCGGACCCAGACAGCTGAAAATCACTATTTGGGCCCCGGACAGCCTGGAAACGACAGCAACCCGTCAGACAGCCAAAAATGACGATTTGGCCCCCGACAGCGGAAAATCACCGTTCTGGCCCAGAACATCCCGAAACTCGTGATTTTTCTGACAGCCAACCAGAAATCGCAGTTTCAGACCCAGACAGCTGAAAATCAATATTTGGGCCCCGGTCAGCCTGAAAACGACAACAACCCGTCAGACAGCCAAAAATGACGATTTGGCCCCCGACAGCGAAAAATCGCTGTTCTGGCCCAGAACATCCCGAAACTCGTGATTTTTCAGACAGCCAACCAGAGATCGCAGTTTCGGACCCAGACAGCTGAAAATCACTATTTGGGCCCCGGACAGCCTGGAAACGACAGCAACCCGTCAGACAGCGAAAAATAACGATTTGGCCCCCGACAGCAGAAAATTGCTGTTCTGGCCCAGAACATCCCGAAACACGGGATTTTTCAGATAGCCAACCCGAAATCGCAGTTTCGGACCCAGACAGCTGAAAATCACTATTTGGGCCCCGGACAGCCTGGAAACGACAGCAACCCGTCAGACAGCCAAAAATGACGATTTGGCCCCCGACAGCAAAAAATTGCTATTCTGGACCAGAACATCCCGAAACTCGTGATTTTTCAAACAGCCAACCAGAAATCGCAGTTTCGGACCTTGACTGCTGAAAATCACTATTTGGTCGCCGGACAGCCTGAAAACGACAGCAACCCGTCAGACAGCGAAAAATGACGATTTCGCCCTCGACAGCAGAAAATTGCTGTTCTGGCCCAGAACATCTCGAAACTCGTGATTTTTCAGATAGCCAACCAGAAATCGCAGTTTCGGACCCAGAGAGCTGAATATCACTATTTGGGCCCCGGACAGGCTGAAAACGACAGCAACCTGTCAGACAGCCAAAAATGGCGATTTGGCCCCCGACAGCGGAAAATCGCTGTTCTGGCCCAGAACATCCCGAAACTCGTGATTTTTTAGACAGCCAACCGGAGATCGCAGTTTCGGACCCAGGCAGCTGAAAATCACTATATGGGCCCCGGACAGCCTGAAAACGACAGCAACCCGTCAGACAGCGAAAAATGACGATTTCGCCCTCGACAGCAGAAAATTGCTGTTCTGGCCCAGAACATCCCGAAACTCGTGATTTTTCAGATAGCCAACCCGAAATCGCAGTTTCGGACCCAGGCAGCTGAAAATCACTATTTGGGCCCCGGACAGCCTGAAAACGACAGCAACCCGTCAGACAGCAAAAAATGACGATTTGGCCCCCGACAGCGGAAAATCACCGTTCTGGCCCAGAACATCCCGAAACTCGTGATTTTTCAGACAGCGAACCAGAAATCGCAGTTTCGGACCCAGACAACTGAAAATCACTATTTGGGCCCCGGATAGCCTGAAAACGACAGCAACCCGTCAGACAGCCAAAAATGACGATATGGCCCCCGACAGCATAGAATTGCTGTTCTGGCCCAGAACATCCCGAAACTCGTGATTTTTCAGATAGCCAACCAGAAATCGCAGTTTCGGACCCAGACAACTGAAAATCACTATTTGGGCCCCGGACAGCCTGGAAACGACAGCAACCCGTCAGACAGCCAAAAATGACGATTTGGCCCCCGACAGCGGAAAATCACCGTTCTGGCCCAGAACATCCCAAAACTCGTGATTTTTCAGACAGCCAACCAGAAATCGCTGTTTCGGACCCAGACAGCTGAAAATCACTATTTGGGCCCCGGACAGCCTGGAAACGACAGCAACCCGTCAGACAGCCAAAAATGACGATTTGGCCCCCGACAGCGGAAAATCACCGTTCTGGCCCAGAACATCCCGAAACTCGTGATTTTTCTGACAGCCAACCAGAAATCGCAGTTTCAGACCCAGACAGCTGAAAATCAATATTTGGGCCCCGGTCAGCCTGAAAACGACAACAACCCGTCAGACAGCCAAAAATGACGATTTGGCCCCCGACAGCGAAAAATCGCTGTTCTGGCCCAGAACATCCCGAAACTCGTGATTTTTCAGACAGCCAACCAGAGATCGCAGTTTCGGACCCAGACAGCTGAAAATCACTATTTGGGCCCCGGACAGCCTGGAAACGACAGCAACCCGTCAGACAGCGAAAAATAACGATTTGGCCCCCGACAGCAGAAAATTGCTGTTCTGGCCCAGAACATCCCGAAACACGGGATTTTTCAGATAGCCAACCCGAAATCGCAGTTTCGGACCCAGACAGCTGAAAATCACTATTTGGGCCCCGGACAGCCTGGAAACGACAGCAACCCGTCAGACAGCCAAAAATGACGATTTGGCCCCCGACAGCAAAAAATTGCTATTCTGGACCAGAACATCCCGAAACTCGTGATTTTTCAAACAGCCAACCAGAAATCGCAGTTTCGGACCTTGACTGCTGAAAATCACTATTTGGTCGCCGGACAGCCTGAAAACGACAGCAACCCGTCAGACAGCGAAAAATGACGATTTCGCCCTCGACAGCAGAAAATTGCTGTTCTGGCCCAGAACATCTCGAAACTCGTGATTTTTCAGATAGCCAACCAGAAATCGCAGTTTCGGACCCAGAGAGCTGAATATCACTATTTGCGCCCCGGACAGCCTGAAAACGACAGCAACCTGTCAGACAGCCAAAAATGGCGATTTGGCCCCCGACAGCGGAAAATCGCTGTTCTGGCCCAGAACATCCCGAAACTCGTGATTTTTTAGACAGCCAACCGGAGATCGCAGTTTCAGACCCAGACAGCTGAAAATCACTATTTGGGCCCCGGACAGCCTGGAAACGACAGCAACCCGTCAGACAGCGAAAAATAACGATTTGGCCCCCGACAGCAGAAAATTGCTGTTCTGGCCCAGAACATCCCGAAACACGGGATTTTTTAGATAGCCAACCCGAAATCGCAGTTTCGGACCCAGGCAGCTGAAAATCACTATATGGGCCCCGGACAGCCTGAAAACGACAGCAACCCGTCAGACAGCGAAAAATGACGATTTGGCCCCCGACAGCAGAAAATTGCTGTTCTGGCCCAGAACATCCCGAAACTCGAGATTTTTCAGACAGCCAACCAGAAATCGCAGTTTCAGACCGAGACAGCTGAAAATCACTATTTGGTCACCGGACAGCCTGAAAACGACAGCAACCCGTCAGAAAGCGAAAAATGACGATTTCGCCCTCGACAGCAGAAAATTGCTCTTCTGGCCCAGAACATCCCGAAACTCGTGATTTTTCAGACAGCCAACCCAAAATCGCAGTTTCGGACCCAGGCAGCTGAAAATCACTATTTGGGCCCCGGACAGCCTGAAAACGACAGCAACCCGTCAGACAGCGAAAAATGACGATTTGGCCCCCGACAGCGGAAAATCACCGTTCTGGCCCAGAACATCCCGAAACTCGTGATTTTTCAGACAGCGAACCAGAAATCGCAGTTTCGGACCCAGACAGCTGAAAATCACTATTTGGGCCCCGGACAGCCTGAAAACGACAGCAACCCGTCAGACAGCCAAAAGAGACGATATGGCCCCCGACAGCAGAGAATTGCTGTTCTGGCCCAGAACATCCCGAAACTCGTGATTTTTCAGATAGCCAACCAGAAATCGCAGTTTCGGACCCAGGCAACTGAAAATCACTATTTGGGCCCCGGACAGCCTGGAAACGACAGCAACCCGTCAGACAGCCAAAAATGACGATTTGGCCCCCGACAGCGGAAAATCACCGTTCTGGCCCAGAACATCCCAAAACTCGTGATTTTTCAGACAGCCAACCAGAAATCGCAGTTTCGGACCCAGACAGTTGAAAATTACTATTTGGGCCCCGGACAGCCTGGAAACGACAGCAACCCGTCAGACAGCCAAAAATGACGATTTGGCCCCCGACAGCGGAAAATCACCGTTCTGGCCCAAAACATCTCGAAACTCGTGATTTTTTAGACAGCCAACCAGAGATCGCAGTTTCGGACCCAGACAGCTGAAAATCACTATTTGGGCCCCGGACAGCCTGAAAACGACAGCAACCCGTCAGACAGCCAAAAATGACGATTTAGCCCCCGACAGCAGAAAATTGCTGTTCTGGCCCAGAACATCCCGAAACTCGTGATTTTTCAGACAGCCAACCAGAGATCGCAGTTTCGGACCCAGACAGCTGAAAATCACTATTTGGGCCCCGGACAGCCTGAAAACGACAGCAATCCGTCAGACAGCGAAAAATGACGATTTGGCCCCCGACAGCGGAAAATCACCGTTCTGGCCAAGAACATCCCGAAACTCGTGATTTTTCAGACAGCGAACCAGAAATCGCAGTTTCGGACCCAGACAGCTGAAAATCACTATTTGGGCCCCGGACAGCCTGAAAACGACAGCAACCCGTCAGACAGCCAAAAGAGACGATTCTACCCCCGATCGACGAAAATCACAGTTCTGTCCCTGGACTGCCCGAAACTCGTGATTTTTCGGCAGCCCCGCCAGAAATCGTAGTTTCGGACCCAGACTGCTGAAAATCCCTATTTGGGTCCCGGACTGCCTGAAATCGACACCGGCCCGTCGAACAGCCAAAAATGACGATTCTACCCCCGACAGCGAAAAATCGCTGTTCTGGCCCAGAATTGCCCGAAACTCGTGATTTTTCGGCAGCCCCGCTAGAAATCGCAGTTTCGGACCCAGACTGCTGAAAATCCCTATTTGGGTCCCGGACAGCCCGAAATCGACACCGGCCCGTCGGACAGCCAAAAATGACGATTCTACCCCCGACATCGGAAAATTGCTGTTCTGGCCCAGAATTGCCTGAAACTCGTGATTTTTCGGCAGCCCCGCCAGAAATCGCAGTTTCGGACCCAGACTGCCGAAAATCCCTATTTGGGTCCCGGACAGCCTGAAATCGACACCGGCCCGCCGGACAGCCGAAAATGATGATTCTGCCCCCGGTCGAATAAAATCACAGTTCTGGCCCAAAACTGCCCGAAACTCGTGATTTTTCGGCTGTCCCACCTGAAATCGCAGTTTCGGACCCAGACAGCTGAAAATCACTATTTGAGACCCGGACAGCTTGAAATCCACACCGGCCCGTCGGACAGCCAAAAATGACGATTCTGCCCCCGGTCGACGAAAATCACAGTTCTGGCCCAGGACTGCCCGAAACTCGTGATTTTTCGACGGCCCGGCAGAAATCGCAGTTTCAGACACAGACTGCTGAAAATCCCTATTTGGGTCCCGGACAGCCTGAAATCGACACCGGCTCGTCGGACAGCCAAAAATGACGATTCTGCCCCCGGTCGAATAAAATCACTCTTCTGGCCCAGGACTGCCCGAAACTCGTGATTTTTCGACAGCCCCGCCAGAAATCGCAGTTTCGGTCCCAGACTGCTGAAAATCCCAATTTGGGTTCCGGACTGCCTGAAATCGACACTGGCCCGTCGGACAGCCAAAAATGACGATTCTATCCCTGACAGCGGAAAATCGCTGTTCTGGCCCGAAATTGCCCGAAACTCGTGATTTTTCGGATGTCCCACCTGAAATCGCAGTTCCGGACCCAGACAGCTGAAAATCACTATTTGAGTCCCGGACAGCTTGAAATCCACACCGGCCCGTCGGACAGCCAAAAATGACGATTCTGCCCCCGGTCGACGAAAATCACAGTTCTGGCCCAGGACTGCCCGAAACTCGTGATTTTTCGGCAGCCCCGCCAGAAATCGCAGTTTCGGACCCAGACTGCTGAAAATCACTATTTGGGTCCCGGACAGCTTGAAATCCACACCGGCCCGTCGGACAGCCAAAAATGACGATTCTGGCCCCGATCGACGAAAATCACAGTTCTGGCCCAGGACTGCCCGAAACTCGTGATTTTTCGACAGCCCCGCCAGAAATCGCAGTTTCGGACCCAGACTGCCGAAAATCCCTATTTGGGTCCCGGACAACCTGAAATCGACACCGGCCCGTCGGACAGCCAAAAATGACGATTCTGCCCCCGGTCGAATAAAATCACTGTTCTGGCCCAGAACTGCCCGAAACTTGGGATTTTTCGGCTGTCCCACCTGAAATCGCAGTTTCAGACCCTGACTGCTGAAAATCACTATTTGGGTCCCGGACAGCTTGAAATCCACACCGGCCCGTCGGACAGCCGAAAATGACGATTCTGCCCCCGATCGACGAAAATCACAGTTCTGGCCCAGGACTGCCTGAAACTTGGGATTTTTCGACAGCCCCGCCAGAAATCGCAGTTTCGGACCCAGACTGCCGAAAATCCCTATTTGGGTCCCGGACAGCCTGAAATCGACACCGGCCTGTCGGACAGCCAAAAATGGCGATTCTGCCCCCGGTCGAATAAAATCACTATTCTGGCCCAGAACTGCCCGAAACTCGGGATTTTTCGGCTGTCCCACCAGAAATCGCAGTTTCGGACCCAGACTGCTTAAAATCCCTATTTGGGACCCGGACAGCCTCAAATCGACACCGGCCCGTCGGACAGCCAAAAATGACGATTCTGCCCCCGGTCGAATAAAATCACTATTCTGGCCCAGAACTGCCCGAAACTCGGGATTTTTCGGCTGTCCCACCTGAAATCGCAGTTTCAGACCCAGACTGCTGAAAATCACTATTTGGGTCCCGGACAGCTTGAAATCCACACCGGCCCGTCGGACCGCCAAAAATGACAATTCTGCCCCCGATCGACGAAAATCACAGTTCTGGCCCAGGACTGCCCGAAACTCGTGATTTTTCGACAACCCCACCTGAAATCGCATTTTCGGACCCAGACTGCTGAAAATCCCTATTGGGGTCCCGGACAGCCTGAAATCGACCCCGGCCCGTCGGACAGCTAAAAATGACGATTCTACCCCCGACAGCGGAAAATCGCTGTTCTGGCCCATAATTGCCCGAAACTCGTGATTTTTCGGCAGCCCCGCCAGAAATCGCAGTTTCGGACCCAGACTGCCGAAAATCCCTATTTGGGTCCCGGACAGCCTGAAATCGACACCGGCCCGTCGGACAGCCGAAAATGGTGATTCTGCCCCCGGTCGAATAAAATCATTGTTCTGGCCCAAAACTGCCCGAAACTCGTGATTTTTCGGCCGTCCCACCTGAAATTGCAGTTTCAGACCCTACTGCTGAAAATCGCTATTTGGGTCCCGAACAGCTTGAAATCCACGCCGGCCCGTCGGACAGCCAAAAATGACGATTCTGCCCCCGATCGACGAAATTCACAGTTCTGGCCCAGGACTGCCCGAAACTCGTGATTTTTCGGCAGCCCCGCCAGAAATCGCAGTTTCGGACCCAGACTGCTGAAAATCACTATTTGGGTCCCGGACAGCTTGAAATCCACACCGGCCCGTCGGACCGCCAAAAATGACGATTCTGCCCCCGATCGACGAAAATCACAGTTCTGGCCCAGGACTGCCCGAAACTCGTGATTTTTCGACAACCCCACCTGAAATCGCATTTTCGGACCCAGACTGCTGAAAATCCCTATTGGGGTCCCGAACAGCCTGAAATCGACCCCGGCCCGTCGGACAGCTAAAAATGACGATTCTACCCCCGACAGCGGAAAATCGCTGTTCTGGCCCATAATTGCCCGAAACTCGTGATTTTTCGGCAGCCCCGCCAGAAATCGCAGTTTCGGACCCAGACTGCCGAAAATCCCTATTTGGGTCCCGGACAGCCTGAAATCGACACCGGCCCGTCGGACAGCCGAAAATGGTGATTCTGCCCCCGGTCGAATAAAATCATTGTTCTGGCCCAAAACTGCCCGAAACTCGTGATTTTTCGGCCGTCCCACCTGAAATTGCAGTTTCAGACCCTACTGCTGAAAATCGCTATTTGGGTCCCGAACAGCTTGAAATCCACGCCGGCCCGTCGGACAGCCAAAAATGACGATTCTGCCCCCGATCGACGAAATTCACAGTTCTGGCCCAGGACTGCCCGAAACTCGTGATGTTTCGGCAGCCCCGCCAGAAATCGCAGTTTCGGACCCAGACTGCTGAAAATCACTATTTGGGTCCCGGACAGCTTGAAATCCAC
Source organism: Delonix regia (assembly GCA_037074485.1). Classification (NCBI taxonomy): domain Eukaryota; kingdom Viridiplantae; phylum Streptophyta; class Magnoliopsida; order Fabales; family Fabaceae; genus Delonix; species Delonix regia. The sequence continues at coordinate 40,246,499 of CM073454.1, read as the reverse complement.
ACCGGCCCGTCGGACAGCCAAAAATGGTGATTCTGCCCCCGATCGACGAAAATCACAGTTCTGGCCCAGGACTGCCCGAAACTCGTGATTTTTCGACAACCCTGCCTGAAATCGCAGTTTCGGACCCAGACTGCAGAAAATCCCTATTGGGGTCCCGGACAGCCTGAAATCGACCCCGGCCCATCGAACAGCTAAAAATGACGATTCTACCCCCGACAGCGGAAAATCGCTGTTCTGGCCCATAATTGCCCGAAACTCGTGATTTTTCGGCAGCCCCGCCAGAAATCGCAGTTTCGGACCCAGACTGCCGGAAATCCCTATTTGGGTCCCGGACAGCCTGAAATCGACACCGGCCCGTCGGACAGCCGAAAATGGTGATTCTGCCCACGGTCGAATAAAATCATTGTTCTGGCCCAAAACTGCCCGAAACTCGTGATTTTTCGGCCGTCCCTCCTGAAATTGCAGTTTCAGACCCTACTGCTGAAAATCGCTATTTGTGTCCCGGACAGCTTGAAATCCACGTCGGCCCGTCGGACAGCCAAAAATGACGATTCTGCCCCCGATCGACGAAATTCACAGTTCTGGCCCAGGACTGCCCGAAACTCGTGATTTTTCGGCAGCCCCGCCAGAAATCGCAGTTTCGGACCCAGACTGCTGAAAATCACTATTTGGGTCCCGGACAGCCTGAAATCGACTCCGGCCCGTCGGACAGCCAAAAATGACGATTCTGCCACCGGTCGAATAAAATCACTGTTCTGGCCCAGAACTGCCCGAAACTCGGGATTTTTCGGCTGTCCCACCTGAAATCGCAGTTTCAGACCCAGACTGCTGAAAATCACTATTTGGGTCCCGGACAGCTTGAAATCCACACCGGCCCGTCGGACAGCCAAAAATGACGATTCTACCCCCGACAGCGGAAAATCGCTGTTCTGGCCCATAATTGCCCGAAACTCGTGATTTTTCGGCAGCCCCGCCAGAAATCGTAGTTTCGGACCCAGACTGCCGAAAATCCCTATTTGGGTCCCGGACAGCCTGAAATCGACACCGGCCCGTCGGATAGCCGAAAATGGTGATTCTGCCCACGGTCGAATAAAATCATTGTTCTGGCCCAAAACTGCCCGAAACTCGTGATTTTTCGGCCGTCCCACCTGAAATTGCAGTTTCAGACCCTACTGCTGAAAATCGCTATTTGGGTCCCGAACAGCTTGAAATCCACGCCGGCCCGTCGGACAGCCAAAAATGACGATTCTGCCCCCGATCGACGAAATTCACAGTTCTGGCCCAGGACTGCCCGAAACTCGTAATTTTTCGGCAGCCCCGCCAGAAATCGCAGTTTCGGACCCAGACTGCTGAAAATCCCTATTGGGGTCCCGGACAGCCTGAAATCGACCCCGGCCCGTCGGACAGCTAAAAATGACGATTCTACCCCCGACAGCGGAAAATCGCTGTTCTGGCCCATAATTGCCCGAAACTCGTGATTTTTCGGCAGCCCCGCCAGAAATCGCAGTTTCGGACCCAGACTGCCGAAAAATCCCTATTTGGGTCCCGGACAGCCTGAAATCGACACCGGCCCGTCGGACAGCCGAAAATGATGATTCTGCCCCCGGTCGAATAAAATCATTGTTCTGGCCCAAAATTGCCCGAAACTCGTGATTTTTCGGCCGTCCCACCTGAAATTGCAGTTTCAGACCCTACTGCTGAAAATCGCTATTTGTGTCCCGGACAGCTTGAAATCCACGTCGGCCCGTCGGACAGCCAAAAATGACGATTCTGCCCCCGATCGACGAAATTCACAGTTCTGGCCCAGGACTGCCCGAAACTCGTGATTTTTCGGCAGCCCCGCCAGAAATCGCAGTTTCGGACCCAGACAGCTGAAAATCACTATTTGGGTCCCGGACAGCTTGAAATCCACACCGGCCCGTCGGACAGCCAAAAATGACGATTCTGCCCCCGATCGATGAAAATCACAGTTCTGGCCCAGGACTGCCCGAAACTCGTGATTTTTCGACAACCCTGCCTGAAATCGCAGTTTCGGACCCAGACTGCAGAAAATCCCTATTGGGGTCCCGGACAGCCTGAAATCGACCCCGGCCCATCGAACAGCTAAAAATGACGATTCTACCCCCGACAGCGGAAAATCGCTGTTCTGGCCCATAATTGCCCGAAACTCGTGATTTTTCGGCAGCCCCGCCAGAAATCGCAGTTTCGGACCCAGACTGCCGAAAATCCCTATTTGGGTCCCGGACAGCCTGAAATCGACACCGGCCCGTCGGACAGCCGAAAATGATGATTCTGCCCCCGGTCGAATAAAATCATTGTTCTGGCCCAAAATTGCCCGAAACTCGTGATTTTTCGGCCGTCCCACCTGAAATTGCAGTTTCAGACCCTACTGCTGAAAATCGCTATTTGGGTCCCGAACAGCTTGAAATCCACGCCGGCCCGTCGGACAGCCAAAAATGACGATTCTGCCCCCGATCGACGAAATTCACAGTTCTGGCCCAGGACTGCCCGAAACTCGTAATTTTTCGGCAGCCCCGCCAGAAATCGCAGTTTCGGACCCAGACTGCTGAAAATCCCTATTGGGGTCCCGGACAGCCTGAAATCGACCCCGGCCCGTCGGACAGCTAAAAATGACGATTCTACCCCCGACAGCGGAAAATCGCTGTTCTGGCCCATAATTGCCCGAAACTCGTGATTTTTCGGCAGCCCCGCCAGAAATCGCAGTTTCGGACCCAGACTGCCGAAAATCCCTATTTGGGTCCCGGACAGCCTGAAATCGACACCGGCCCGTCGGACAGCCGAAAATGATGATTCTGCCCCCGGTCGAATAAAATCATTGTTCTGGCCCAAAATTGCCCGAAACTCGTGCTTTTTCGGCCGTCCCACCTGAAATTGCAGTTTCAGACCCTACTGCAGAAAATCGCTATTTGTGTCCCGGACAGCTTGAAATCCACGTCGGCCCGTCGGACAGCCAAAAATGACGATTCTGCCCCCGATCGACGAAATTCACAGTTCTGGCCCAGGACTGCCCGAAACTCGTGATTTTTCGGCAGCCCCGCCAGAAATCGCAGTTTCGGACCCAGACTGCTGAAAATCACTATTTGGGTCCCGGACAGCTTGAAATCCACACCGGCCCGTCGGACAGCCAAAAATGACGATTCTGCCCCCGATCGACGAAAATCACAGTTCTGGCCCAGGACTGCCCGAAACTCGTGATTTTTCGACAACCCTGCCTGAAATCGCAGTTTCGGACCCAGACTGCAGAAAATCCCTATTGGGGTCCCGGACAGCCTGAAATCGACCCCGGCCCATCGAACAGCTAAAAATGACGATTCTACCCCCGACAGCGGAAAATCGCTGTTCTGGCCCATAATTGCCCGAAACTCGTGATTTTTCGGCAGCCCCGCCAGAAATCGTAGTTTCGGACCCAGACTGCCGAAAATCCCTATTTGGGTCCCGGACAGCCTGAAATCGACACCGGCCCGTCGGATAGCCGAAAATGGTGATTCTGCCCACGGTCGAATAAAATCATTGTTCTGGCCCAAAACTGCCCGAAACTCGTGATTTTTCGGCCGTCCCACCTGAAATTGCAGTTTCAGACCCTACTGCTGAAAATCGCTATTTGGGTCCCGAACAGCTTGAAATCCACGCCGGCCCGTCGGACAGCCAAAAATGACGATTCTGCCCCCGATCGACGAAATTCACAGTTCTGGCCCAGGACTGCCCGAAACTCGTAATTTTTCGGCAGCCCCGCCAGAAATCGCAGTTTCGGACCCAGACTGCTGAAAATCCCTATTGGGGTCCCGGACAGCCTGAAATCGACCCCGGCCCGTCGGACAGCTAAAAATGACGATTCTACCCCCGACAGCGGAAAATCGCTGTTCTGGCCCATAATTGCCCGAAACTCGTGATTTTTCGGCAGCCCCGCCAGAAATCGCAGTTTCGGACCCAGACTGCCGAAAATCCCTATTTGGGTCCCGGACAGCCTGAAATCGACACCGGCCCGTCGGACAGCCGAAAATGATGATTCTGCCCCCGGTCGAATAAAATCATTGTTCTGGCCCAAAATTGCCCGAAACTCGTGATTTTTCGGCCGTCCCACCTGAAATTGCAGTTTCAGACCCTACTGCTGAAAATCGCTATTTGTGTCCCGGACAGCTTGAAATCCACGTCGGCCCGTCGGACAGCCAAAAATGACGATTCTGCCCCCGATCGACGAAATTCACAGTTCTGGCCCAGGACTGCCCGAAACTCGTGATTTTTCGGCAGCCCCGCCAGAAATCGCAGTTTCGGACCCAGACTGCTGAAAATCACTATTTGGGTCCCGGACAGCTTGAAATCCACACCGGCCCGTCGGACAGCCAAAAATGACGATTCTGCCCCCGATCGACGAAAATCACAGTTCTGGCCCAGGACTGCCCGAAACTCGTGATTTTTCGACAACCCTGCCTGAAATCGCAGTTTCGGACCCAGACTGCAGAAAATCCCTATTGGGGTCCCGGACAGCCTGAAATCGACCCCGGCCCATCGAACAGCTAAAAATGACGATTCTACCCCCGACAGCGGAAAATCGCTGTTCTGGCCCATAATTGCCCGAAACTCGTGATTTTTCGGCAGCCCCGCCAGAAATCGCAGTTTCGGACCCAGACTGCCGGAAATCCCTATTTGGGTCCCGGACAGCCTGAAATCGACACCGGCCCGTCGGACAGCCGAAAATGGTGATTCTGCCCACGGTCGAATAAAATCATTGTTCTGGCCCAAAACTGCCCGAAACTCGTGATTTTTCGGCCGTCCCACCTGAAATTGCAGTTTCAGACCCTACTGCTGAAAATCGCTATTTGGGTCCCGAACAGCTTGAAATCCACGCCGGCCCGTCGGACAGCCAAAAATGACGATTCTGCCCCCGATCGACGAAATTCACAGTTCTGGCCCAGGACTGCCCGAAACTCGTAATTTTTCGGCAGCCCCGCCAGAAATCGCAGTTTCGGACCCAGACTGCTGAAAATCCCTATTGGGGTCCCGGACAGCCTGAAATCGACCCCGGCCCGTCGGACAGCTAAAAATGACGATTCTACCCCCGACAGCGGAAAATCGCTGTTCTGGCCCATAATTGCCCGAAACTCGTGATTTTTCGGCAGCCCCGCCAGAAATCGCAGTTTCGGACCCAGACTGCCGAAAATCCCTATTTGGGTCCCGGACAGCCTGAAATCGACACCGGCCCGTCGGACAGCTGAAAATGATGATTCTGCCCCCGGTCGAATAAAATCATTGTTCTGGCCCAAAATTGCCCGAAACTCGTGATTTTTCGGCCGTCCCACCTGAAATTGCAGTTTCAGACCCTACTGCTGAAAATCGCTATTTGTGTCCCGGACAGCTTGAAATCCACGTCGGCCCGTCGGACAGCCAAAAATGACGATTCTGCCCCCGATCGACGAAATTCACAGTTCTGGCCCAGGACTGCCCGAAACTCGTGATTTTTCGGCAGCCCCGCCAGAAATCGCAGTTTCGGACCCAGACTGCTGAAAATCACTATTTGGGTCCCGGACAGCTTGAAATCCACACCGGCCCGTCGGACAGCCAAAAATGACGATTCTGCCCCCGATCGACGAAAATCACAGTTCTGGCCCAGGACTGCCCGAAACTCGTGATTTTTCGACAACCCTGCCTGAAATCGCAGTTTCGGACCCAGACTGCAAAAAATCCCTATTGGGGTCCCGGACAGCCTGAAATCGACCCCGGCCCATCGAACAGCTAAAAATGACGATTCTACCCCCGACAGCGGAAAATCGCTGTTCTGGCCCATAATTGCCCGAAACTCGTGATTTTTCGGCAGCCCCGCCAGAAATCGCAGTTTCGGACCCAGACTGCTGGAAATCCCTATTTGGGTCCCGGACAGCCTGAAATCGACACCGGCCCGTCGGACAGCCGAAAATGATGATTCTGCCCCCGGTCGAATAAAATCATTGTTCTGGCCCAAAATTGCCCGAAACTCGTGATTTTTCGGCCGTCCCACCTGAAATTGCAGTTTCAGACCCTACTGCTGAAAATCGCTATTTGTGTCCCGGACAGCTTGAAATCCACGTCGGCCCGTCGGACAGCCAAAAATGACGATTCTGCCCCCGATCGACGAAATTCACAGTTCTGGCCCAGGACTGCCCGAAACTCGTGATTTTTCGGCAGCCCCGCCAGAAATCGCAGTTTCGGACCCAGACTGCTGAAAATCACTATTTGGGTCCCGGACAGCTTGAAATCCACACCGGCCCGTCGGACAGCCAAAAATGACGATTCTGCCCCCGATCGACGAAAATCACAGTTCTGGCCCAGGACTGCCCGAAACTCGTGATTTTTCGACAACCCTGCCTGAAATCGCAGTTTCGGACCCAGACTGCAGAAAATCCCTATTGGGGTCCCGGACAGCCTGAAATCGACCCCGGCCCATCGAACAGCTAAAAATGACGATTCTACCCCCGACAGCGGAAAATCGCTGTTCTGGCCCAAAATTGCCCGAAACTCGTGATTTTTCGGCAGCCCCGCCAGAAATCGCAGTTTCGGACCCAGACTGCCGGAAATCCCTATTTGGGTCCCGGACAGCCTGAAATCGACACCGGCCCGTCGGACAGCCGAAAATGGTGATTCTGCCCACGGTCGAATAAAATCATTGTTCTGGCCCAAAACTGCCCGAAACTCGTGATTTTTCGGCCGTCCCTCCTGAAATTGCAGTTTCAGACCCTACTGCTGAAAATCGCTATTTGTGTCCCGGACAGCTTGAAATCCACGTCGGCCCGTCGGACAGCCAAAAATGACGATTCTGCCCCCGATCGACGAAATTCACAGTTCTGGCCCAGGACTGCCCGAAACTCGTGATTTTTCGGCAGCCCCGCCAGAAATCGCAGTTTCGGACCCAGACTGCTGAAAATCACTATTTGGGTCCCGGACAGCCTGAAATCGACTCCGGCCCGTCGGACAGCCAAAAATGACGATTCTGCCACCGGTCGAATAAAATCACTGTTCTGGCCCAGAACTGCCCGAAACTCGGGATTTTTCGGCTGTCCCACCTGAAATCGCAGTTTCAGACCCAGACTGCTGAAAATCACTATTTGGGTCCCGGACAGCTTGAAATCCACACCGGCCCGTCGGACAGCCAAAAATGACGATTCTGCCCCCGATCGACGAAAATCACAGTTCTGGCCCAGGACTGCCCGAAACTCGTGATTTTTCGACAACCCTGCCTGAAATCGCAGTTTCGGACCCAGACTGCAGAAAATCCCTATTGGGGTCCCGGACAGCCTGAAATCGACCCCGGCCCATCGAACAGCTAAAAATGACGATTCTACCCCCGACAGCGGAAAATCGCTGTTCTGGCCCATAATTGCCCGAAACTCGTGATTTTTCGGCAGCCCCGCCAGAAATCGCAGTTTCGGACCCAGACTGCCGAAAATCCCTATTTGGGTCCCGGACAGCCTGAAATCGACACCGGCCCGTCGGATAGCCGAAAACGGTGATTCTGCCCACGGTCGAACAAAATCATTGTTCTGGCCCAAAACTGCCCGAAACTCGTGATTTTTCGGCCGTCCCACCTGAAATTGCAGTTTCAGACCCTACTGCTGAAAATCGCTATTTGGGTCCCGAACAGCTTGAAATCCACGCCGGCCCGTCGGACAGCCAAAAATGACGATTCTGCCCCCGATCGACGAAAATCACAGTTCTGGCCCAGGACTGCCCGAAACTCGTGATTTTTCGACAACCCCGCCTGAAATCGCAGTTTCGGACCCAGACTGCTGAAAATCCCTATTGGGGTCCCGGACAGCCTGAAATCGACCCCGGCCCGTCGGACAGCTAAAAATGACGATTCTACCCCCGACAGCGGAAAATCGCTGTTCTGGCCCATAATTGCCCGAAACTCGTGATTTTTCGGCAGCCCCGCCAGAAATCGCAGTTTCGGTCCCAGACTGCCGAAAATCCCTATTTGGGTCCCGGACAGCCTGAAATCGACACCGGCCCGTCGGACAGCCGAAAATGATGATTCTGCCCCCGGTCGAAAAAAATCATTGTTCCGGCCCAAAACTGCCCGAAACTCGTGATTTTTTGGCCGTCCCACCTGAAATTGCAGTTTCAGACCCTACTGCTGAAAATCGCTATTTGTGTCCCGGACAGCTTGAAATCCACGTCGGCCCGTCGGACAGCCAAAAATGACGATTCTGCCCCCGATCGACGAAATTCACAGTTCTGGCCCAGGACTGCCCGAAACTCGTGATTTTTCGGCAGCCCCGCCAGAAATCGCAGTTTCGGACCCAGACTGCTGAAAATCACTATTTGGGTCCCGGACAGCCTGAAATCGACTCCGGCCCGTCGGACAGCCAAAAATGACGATTCTGCCCCCGGTCGAATAAAATCACTGTTCTGGCCCAGAACTGCCCGAAACTCGGGATTTTTCGGCTGTCCCACCTGAAATCGCAGTTTCTGACCCAGACTGCTGAAAATCACTATTTGGGTCCCGGACAGCTTGAAATCCACACCGGCCCGTCGGACAGCCAAAAATGGCGATTCTGCCCCCGATCGACGAAAATCACAGTTCTGGCCCAGGACTGCCCGAAACTCGTGATTTTTCGACAACCCCGCCTGAAATCGCAGTTTCGGACCCAGACTGCAGAAAATCCCTATTGGGGTCCCGGACAGCCTGAAATCGACCCCGGCCCATCGAACAGCTAAAAATGACGATTCTACCCCCGACAGCGGAAAATCGCTTTTCTGGCCCATAATTGCCCAAAACTCGTGATTTTTCGGCAGCCCCGCCAGAAATCGCAGTTTCGGACCCAGACTGCTGAAAATCACTATTTGGGTCCCGGACAGCCTGAAATCGACTCCGGCCCGTCGGACAGCCAAAAATGACGATTCTGCCCCCGGTCGAATAAAATCACTGTTCTGGCCCAGAACTGCCCGAAACTCGGGATTTTTCGGCTGTCCCACCTGAATTCGCAGTTTCAGACCCAGACTGCTGAAAATCACTATTTGGGTCCCGGACAGCTTGAAATCCACACCGGCCCGTCGGACAGCCAAAAATGACGATTCTGCCCCCGATCGACGAAAATCACAGTTCTGGCCCAGGACTGCCCGAAACTCGTGATTTTTCGACAACCCCGCCTGAAATCGCAGTTTCGGACCCAGACTGCTGAAAATCCCTATTGGGGTCCCGGACAGCCTGAAATCGACCCCGGCCCGTCGGACAGCTAAAAATGACGATTCTACCCCCGACAGCGGAAAATCGCTGTTCTGGCCCAGGACTGCCTGAAACTCGTGATTTTTCGACAGCCCCGCCAGAAATCGCAATTTCAGACCCAGACTGCTGAAAATCCCTATTCGGGTCCCGGACAGCCTGAAATCGACTCCGGCCCGTCGGACAGCCAAAAATGACGATTCTGCCCCCGGTCGAATAAAATCACAGTTCTGGCCCAGGACTGCCCGGAACTCGTGATTTTTCGACTGCCCCGCCAGAAATCGCAGTTTCGGTCCCAGACTGCTGAAAATCCCTATTGGGGTCCCGGACTGCCTGAAATCGACACCGGCCCGTCGGACAGCCAAAAATGACGATTCTATCCCTGACAGCGAAAAATCGCTGTTCTGGCCCGAAATTGCCCGAAACTCGTGATTTTTCGGCAGCCCCGCCAGAAATCGCAGTTTCGGACCCAGACTGCTGAAAATCACTATTTGGGTCCCGGACAGCTTGAAATCCACTCCGGCCCGTCGGACAGCCAAAAATGACGATTCTGCCCCCGATCGACGAAAATCACAGTTCTGGCCCAGGACTGCCCGAAACTCGTGATTTTTCGACAGCCCCGCCAGAAATCGCAGTTTCGGACCCAGACTGCCGAAAATCCCTATTTGGGTCCCGGACAGCCTGAAATCGACACCGGCCCGTCGGACAGCCAAAAATGGCGATTCTGCCCCCGGTCGAATAAAATCATTGTTCTGGCCCAAAACTGCCCGAAACTCGTGATTTTTCGGCCGTCCCACCTGAAATTGCAGTTTCAGACCCTACTGCTGAAAATCGCTATTTGGGTCCCGGACAGCCTAAAATCGACACCGGCCCGTCGGACAGCCAAAAATGGCGATTCTGCCCCCGGTCGAATAAAATCACTATTCTGGCCCAGGACTGCCCGAAACTCGGGATTTTTCGGCTGTCCCACCTGAAATCGCAGTTTCGGACCCAGACTGCTGAAAATCACTATTTGGGTCCCGGACAGCTTGAAATCCACACCGGCCCGTCGGACAGCCAAAAATGACGATTCTGCCCCCGATCGACGAAAATCACAGTTCTGGCCCAGGACTGCCCGAAACTCGTGATTTTTCGACAGCCCCGCCAGAAATCGCAGTTTCGGACCCAGACTGCCGAAAATCCCTATTTGGGTCCCGGACAGCCTGAAATCGACATCGGCCCGTCGGACAGCCAAAAATGGCGATTCTGCCCCCGGTCGAATAAAATCATTGTTCTGGCCCAAAACTGCCCGAAACTCGTGATTTTTCGGCCGTCCCACCTGAAATTGCAGTTTCAGACCCTACTGCTGAAAATCGCTATTTGGGTCCCGGACAGCCTAAAATCGACACCGGCCCGTCGGACAGCCAAAAATGGCGATTCTGCCCCCGGTCGAATAAAATCACTATTCTGGCCCAGGACTGCCCGAAACTCGTGATTTTTCGACAGCCCCGCCAGAAATCGCAGTTTCAGACCCAGACTGCTGAAAATCCCTATTTGGGTCCCGGACAGCCTGAAATCGACTCCGGCCCGTCGGACAGCCAAAAATGACGATTCTGCCCCCGGTCGAATAAAATCACAGTTCTGGCCCAGGACTGCCCGAAACTCGTGATTTTTCGACTGCCCCGCCAGAAATCGCAGTTTCGGTCCCAGACTGCTGAAAATCCCTATTTGGGTCCCGGACAGCCTGAAATCGACACCGGCCCGTCGGACAGCCAAAAATGGCGATTCTGCCCCCGGTCGAATAAAATCACTATTCTGGCCCAGAACTGCCCGAAACTCGGGATTTTTCGGCTGTCCCACTTGAAATCGCAGTTTCGGACCCAGACTGCTTAAAATCCCTATTTGGGTCCCGGACTGCCTGAAATCGACACCGGCCCGTCGGACAGCCAAAAATGACGATTCTGCCCCCGATCGACGAAAATCACAGTTCTGGCCCAGGACTGCCCGAAACTTGTGATTTTTTGACAACCCCGCCAGAAATCGCAGTTTCAGACCCAGACTGCTGAAAATCACTATTTAGGTCCCGGACAGCTTGAAATCCACACCGGCCCGTCAAACAGCCAAAAATGACGATTCTGCCCCCGATCGACGAAAATCACAGTTCTGGCCCAGGACTGCCCGAAACTCGTGATTTTTCGACAACCCTGCCTGAAATCGCAGTTTCGGACCCAGACTGCAGAAAATCCCTATTGGGGTCCCGGACAGCCTGAAATCGACCCCGGCCCATCGAACAGCTAAAAATGACGATTCTACCCCCGACAGCGGAAAATCGCTGTTCTGGCCCATAATTGCCCGAAACTCGTGATTTTTCGGCAGCCCCGCCAGAAATCGCAGTTTCGGACCCAGACTGCCGAAAATCCCTATTTGGGTCCCGGACAGCCTGAAATCGACACCGGCCCGTCGGATAGCCGAAAATGGTGATTCTGCCCACGGTCGAATAAAATCATTGTTCTGGCCCAAAACTGCCCAAAACTCGTGATTTTTCGGCCGTCCCACCTGAAATTGCAGTTTCAGACCCTACTGCTGAAAATCGCTATTTGGGTCCCGAACAGCTTGAAATCCACGCCGGCCCGTCGGACAGCCAAAAATGACGATTCTGCCCCCGATCGACGAAAATCACAGTTCTGGCCCAGGACTGCCCGAAACTCGTGATTTTTCGACAACCCCGCCTGAAATCGCAGTTTCGGACCCAGACTGCGGAAAATCCCTATTGGGGTCCCGGACAGCCTGAAATCGACCCCGGCCCGTCGGACAGCTAAAAATGACGATTCTACCCCCGACAGCGGAAAATCGCTGTTCTGGCCCATAATTGCCCGAAACTCGTGATTTTTCGGCAGCCCCGCCAGAAATCGCAGTTTCGGACCCAGACTGCCGAAAATCCCTATTTGGGTCCCGGACAGCCTGAAATCGACACCGGCCCGTCGGATAGCCGAAAATGGTGATTCTGCCCACGGTCGAATAAAATCATTGTTCTGGCCCAAAACTGCCCGAAACTCGTGATTTTTCGGCCGTCCCACCTGAAATTGCAGTTTCAGACCCTACTGCTGAAAATCGCTATTTGGGTCCCGAACAGCTTGAAATCCACGCCGGCCCGTCGGACAGCCAAAAATGACGATTCTGCCCCCGATCGACGAAAATCACTGTTCTGGCCCAGGACTGCCCGAAACTCGTGATTTATCGACAACCCCGCCTGAAATCGCAGTTTCGGACCCAGACTGCTGAAAATCCCTATTGGGGTCCCGGACAGCCTGAAATCGACCCCGGCCCGTCGGACAGCTAAAAATGACGATTCTACCCCCGACAGCGGAAAATCGCTGTTCTGGCCCATAATTGCCCGAAACTCGTGATTTTTCGGCAGCCCCGCCAGAAATCGCAGTTTCGGACCCAGACTGCCGAAAATCCCTATTTGGGTCCCGGACAGCCTGAAATCGACACCGGCCCGTCGGATAGCCGAAAATGGTGATTCTGCCCACGGTCGAATAAAATCATTGTTCTGGCCCAAAACTGCCCAAAACTCGTGATTTTTCGGCCGTCCCACCTGAAATTGCAGTTTCAGACCCTACTGCTGAAAATCGCTATTTGGGTCCCGAACAGCTTGAAATCCACGCCGGCCCGTCGGACAGCCAAAAATGACGATTCTGCCCCCGATCGACGAAAATCACAGTTCTGGCCCAGGACTGCCCGAAACTCGTGATTTTTCGACAACCCCGCCTGAAATCGCAGTTTCGGACCCAGACTGCGGAAAATCCCTATTGGGGTCCCGGACAGCCTGAAATCGACCCCGGCCCGTCGGACAGCTAAAAATGACGATTCTACCCCCGACAGCGGAAAATCGCTGTTCTGGCCCATAATTGCCCGAAACTCGTGATTTTTCGGCAGCCCCGCCAGAAATCGCAGTTTCGGACCCAGACTGCCGAAAATCCCTATTTGGGTCCCGGACAGCCTGAAATCGACACCGGCCCGTCGGATAGCCGAAAATGGTGATTCTGCCCACGGTCGAATAAAATCATTGTTCTGGCCCAAAACTGCCCGAAACTCGTGATTTTTCGGCCGTCCCACCTGAAATTGCAGTTTCAGACCCTACTGCTGAAAATCGCTATTTGGGTCCCGAACAGCTTGAAATCCACGCCGGCCCGTCGGACAGCCAAAAATGACGATTCTGCCCCCGATCGACGAAAATCACTGTTCTGGCCCAGGACTGCCCGAAACTCGTGATTTATCGACAACCCCGCCTGAAATCGCAGTTTCGGACCCAGACTGCTGAAAATCCCTATTGGGGTCCCGGACAGCCTGAAATCGACCCCGGCCCGTCGGACAGCTAAAAATGACGATTCTACCCCCGACAGCGGAAAATCGCTGTTCTGGCCCATAATTGCCCGAAACTCGTGATTTTTCGGCAGCCCCGCCAGAAATCGCAGTTTCGGACCCAGACTGCCGAAAATCCCTATTTGGGTCCCGGACAGCCTGAAATCGACACCGGCCCGTCGGACAGCCGAAAATGATGATTCTGCCCCCGGTCGAATAAAATCATTGTTCTGGCCCAAAACTGCCCGAAACTCGTGATTTTTTGGCCGTCCCACCTGAAATTGCAGTTTCAGACCCTACTGCTGAAAATTGCTATTTGTGTCCCGGACAGCTTGAAATCCACGTCGGCCCGTCGGACAGCCAAAAATGACGATTCTGCCCCCGATCGACGAAATTCACAGTTCTGGCCCAGGACTGCCCGAAACTCGTGATTTTTCGGCAGCCCCGCCAGAAATCGCAGTTTCGGACCCAGACTGCTGAAAATCACTATTTGGGTCCCGGACAGCCTGAAATCGACTCCGGCCCGTCGGACAGCCAAAAATGACGATTCTGCCCCCGGTCGAATAAAATCACTGTTCTGGCCCAGAACTGCCCGAAACTCGGGATTTTTCGGCTGTCCCACCTGAAATCGCAGTTTCTGACCCAGACTGCTGAAAATCACTATTTGGGTCCCGGACAGCTTGAAATCCACACCGGCCCGTCGGACAGCCAAAAATGGCGATTCTGCCCCCGATCGACGAAAATCACAGTTCTGGCCCAGGACTGCCCGAAACTCGTGATTTTTCGACAACCCCGCCTGAAATCGCAGTTTCGGACCCAGACTGCAGAAAATCCCTATTGGGGTCCCGGACAGCCTGAAATCGACCCCGGCCCATCGAACAGCTAAAAATGACGATTCTACCCCCGACAGCGGAAAATCGCTGTTCTGGCCCATAATTGCCCAAAACTCGTGATTTTTCGGCAGCCCCGCCAGAAATCGCAGTTTCGGACCCAGACTGCTGAAAATCACTATTTGGGTCCCGGACAGCCTGAAATCGACTCCGGCCCGTCGGACAGCCAAAAATGACGATTCTGCCCCCGGTCGAATAAAATCACTGTTCTGGCCCAGAACTGCCCGAAACTCGGGATTTTTCGGCTGTCCCACCTGAATTCGCAGTTTCAGACCCAGACTGCTGAAAATCACTATTTGGGTCCCGGACAGCTTGAAATCCACACCGGCCCGTCGGACAGCCAAAAATGACGATTCTGCCCCCGATCGACGAAAATCACAGTTCTGGCCCAGGACTGCCCGAAACTCGTGATTTTTCGACAACCCCGCCTGAAATTGCAGTTTCAGACCCAGACTGCTGAAAATCCCTATTGGGGTCCCGGACAGCCTGAAATCGACCCCGGCCCGTCGGACAGCTAAAAATGACGATTCTACCCCCGACAGCGGAAAATCGCTGTTCTGGCCCAGGACTGCCCGAAACTCGTGATTTTTCGACAGCCCCGCCAGAAATCGCAATTTCAGACCCAGACTGCTGAAAATCCCTATTCGGGTCCCGGACAGCCTGAAATCGACTCCGGCCCGTCGGACAGCCAAAAATGACGATTCTGCCCCCGGTCGAATAAAATCACAGTTCTGGCCCAGGACTGCCCGGAACTCGTGATTTTTCGACTGCCCCGCCAGAAATCGCAGTTTCGGTCCCAGACTGCTGAAAATCCCTATTGGGGTCCCGGACTGCCTGAAATCGACACCGGCCCGTCGGACAGCCAAAAATGACGATTCTATCCCTGACAGCGAAAAATCGCTGTTCTGGCCCGAAATTGCCCGAAACTCGTGATTTTTCGGCAGCCCCGCCAGAAATCGCAGTTTCGGACCCAGACTGCTGAAAATCACTATTTGGGTCCCGGACAGCTTGAAATCCACCCCGGCCCGTCGGACAGCCAAAAATGACGATTCTGCCCCCGATCGACGAAAATCACAGTTCTGGCCCAGGACTGCCCGAAACTCGTGATTTTTCGACAGCCCCGCCAGAAATCGCAGTTTCGGACCCAGACTGCCGAAAATCCCTATTTGGGTCCCGGACAGCCTGAAATCGACACCGGCCCGTCGGACAGCCAAAAATGGCGATTCTGCCCCCGGTCGAATAAAATCATTGTTCTGGCCCAAAACTGCCCGAAACTCGTGATTTTTCGGCCGTCCCACCTGAAATTGCAGTTTCAGACCCTACTGCTGAAAATCGCTATTTGGGTCCCGGACAGCCTAAAATCGACACCGGCCCGTCGGACAGCCAAAAATGGCGATTCTGCCCCCGGTCGAATAAAATCACTATTCTGGCCCAGGACTGCCCGAAACTCGTGATTTTTCGACAGCCCCGCCAGAAATCGCAGTTTCAGACCCAGACTGCTGAAAATCCCTATTTGGGTCCCGGACAGCCTGAAATCGACTCCGGCCCGTCGGACAGCCAAAAATGACGATTCTGCCCCCGGTCGAATAAAATCACAGTTCTGGCCCAGGACTGCCCGAAACTCGTGATTTTTCGACTGCCCCGCCAGAAATCGCAGTTTCGGTCCCAGACTGCTGAAAATCCCTATTTGGGTCCCGGACAGCCTGAAATCGACACCGGCCCGTCGGACAGCCAAAAATGGCGATTCTGCCCCCGGTCGAATAAAATCACTATTCTGGCCCAGAACTGCCCGAAACTCGGGATTTTTCGGCTGTCCCACTTGAAATCGCAGTTTCGGACCCAGACTGCTTAAAATCCCTATTTGGGTCCCGGACTGCCTGAAATCGACACCGGCCCGTCGGACAGCCAAAAATGACGATTCTGCCCCCGATCGACGAAAATCACAGTTCTGGCCCAGGACTGCCCGAAACTTGTGATTTTTCGACAACCCCGCCAGAAATCGCAGTTTCAGACCCAGACTGCTGAAAATCACTATTTGGGTCCCGGACAGCTTGAAATCCACACCGGCCCGTCAAACAGCCAAAAATGACGATTCTGCCCCCGATCGACGAAAATCACAGTTCTGGCCCAGGACTGCCCGAAACTCGTGATTTTTCGACAGCCCGGACAGAAATCGCAGTTTCGGACCCAGACTGCTGAAAATCCCTATTGGGGTACCGGACAGCCTGAAATCGACCCCGGCCCGTCGGACAGCTAAAAATGACGATTCTACCCCCGACAGCGGAAAATCGCTGTTCTGGCCCATAATTGCCCGAAACTCGTGATTTTTCGGCAGCCCCGCCAGAAATCGCAGTTTCGGACCCAGACTGCCGAAAATCCCTATTTGGGTCCCGGACAGCCTGAAATCGACACCGGCCCGTCGGACAGCCGAAAATGATGTTTCTGCCCCCGGTCGAATAAAATCATTGTTCTGGCCCAAAACTGCCCGAAACTCGTGATTTTTCGGCCGTCCCACCTGAAATTGCAGTTTCAGACCCTACTGCTGAAAATCGCTATTTGGGTCCCGGACAGCTTGAAATCCACACCGGCCCGTCGGACAGCCAAAAATGACGATTCTGCCCCCGGTCGAATAAAATCACAGTTCTGGCCCAGGACTGCCCGAAACTCGTGATATTTCGACTGCCCCGCCAGAAATCGCAGTTTCGGTCCCAGACAGCTGAAAATCCCTATTTGGGTCCCGGACTGCCTGAAATCGACACCAGCCCGTCGGACAGCCAAAAATGACGATTCTATCCCTGACTGCGAAAAATCGCTGTTCTGGCCCGAAATTGCCAGAAACTCGTGATTTTTCGGCAGCCCCGCCAGAAATCGCAGTTTCGGACCCAGACTGCTGAAAATCACTATTTGGGTCCCGGACAGCTTGAAATCCACACCGGCCCGTCGGACAGCCAAAAATGACGATTCTGCACCCGATCGACGAAAATCACAGTTCTGGCCCAGGACTGCCCGAAACTCGTGATTTTTCGACAGCCCCGCCAGAAATCGCAGTTTCGGACCCAGACTGCCGAAAATCCCTATTTGGGTCCCGGACAGCCTGAAATCGACACCGGCCCGTCGGACAGCCAAAAATGGCGATTCTGCCCCCGGTCGAATAAAATCACTATTCTGGCCCAGAACTGCCCGAAACTCGGGATTTTTCGGCTGTCCCACCTGAAATCGCAGTTTCGGACCCAGACTGCTTAAAATCCCTATTTGGGTCCCGGACAGCCTGAAATCGACACCGGCCCGTCGGACAGCCAAAAATGACGATTCTGCCCCCGATCGACGAAAATCACAGTTCTGGCCCAGGACTGCCCGAAACTCGTGATTTTTCGACAACCCCGCCAGAAATCGCAGTTTCAGACCCAGACTGCTGAAAATCACTATTTGGGTCCCGGACAGCTTGAAATCCACACCGGCCCGTCAAACAGCCAAAAATGACGATTCTGCCCCCGATCGACGAAAATCACAGTTCTGGCCCAGGACTGCCCGAAACTCGTGATTTTTCGACAGCCCCGACTGAAATCGCAGTTTCGGACCCAGACTGCTGAAAATCCCTATTGGGGTACCGGACAGCCTGAAATCGACCCCGGCCCGTCGGACAGCTAAAAATGACGATTCTACCCCCGACAGCGGAAAATCACTGTTCTGGCCCATAATTGCCCGAAACTCGTGATTTTTCGGCAGCCCCGCCAGAAATCGCAGTTTCGGACCCAGACTGCCGAAAATCCCTATTTGGGTCCCGGACAGCCTGAAATCGACACCGGCCCGTCGGACAGATGAAAATGATGTTTCTGCCCCCGGTCGAATAAAATCATTGTTCTGGCCCAAAACTGCCCGAAACTCGTGATTTTTCGGCCGTCCCACCTGAAATTGCAGTTTCAGACCCTGCTGCTGAAAATCGCTATTTGGGTCCCGGACAGCTTGAAATCCACACCGGCCCGTCGGACAGCCAAAAATGACGATTCTGCCCCCGGTCGACGAAAATCACAGTTCTGGCCCAGGACTGCCCGAAACTCGTGATTTTTTGACAGCCCCGACTGAAATCGCAGTTTCGGACCCAGACTGCTGAAAATCCCTATTGGGGTCCCGGACAGCCTGAAATCGACCCCGGCCCGTCGGACAGCTAAAAATGACAATTCTACCCCCGACAGCGGAAAATCGCTGTTCTGGCCCAGAATTGCCCGAAACTCGTGATTTTTCGGCAGCCCCGCCAGAAATCGCAGTTTCGGACCCTGACTGCCGAAAATCCCTATTTGGGTCCCGGACAGCCTGAAATCGACACCGGCCCGTCGGACAGCCGAAAATGATGATTCTGCCCCCGGTCGAATAAAATCACTGTTCTGGCCCAAAACTGCTCGAAACTCGTGATTTTTCGGCCGACCCACCTGAAATTGCAGTTTCGGACCCAACTGCTGAAAATCGCTATTTGGGTCCCGGACAGCTTGAAATCCACGCCGGCCCGTCGAACAGCCAAAAATGACGATTCTGCCCCCGATCGACGAAAATCACAGTTCTGGCCCAAGACTGCCCGAAACTCGTGATTTTTCGACAGCCCCGCCAGAAATCGCAGTTTCGGACCCAGACTGCCGAAAATCCCTATTTGGGTCCCGGACAGCCTGAAATCGACTCCGGCCCGTCGGATAGCCAAAAATGGCGATTCTGCCCCCGGTCGAATAAAATCACTATTCTGGCCCAGGACTGCCCGAAACTCGGGATTTTTCGACAGCCCCGCCAGAAATTGCAGTTTCAGACCCAGACTGCTGAAAATCCCTATTGGGGACCCGGACAGCCTGAAATCGACCCCGGCCCGTCGGACAGCTAAAAATGACGATTCTACCCCCGACAGCGGAAAATCGCTGTTCTGGCCCATAATTGCCCGAAACTCGTGATTTTTCGGCAGCCCCGCCAGAAATCGCAGTTTCGGACCCAGACTGCCGAAAATCCCTATTTGGGTCCCGGACAGCCTGAAATCGACACCGGCCCGTCGGACAGCCGAAAATGATGATTCTGCCCCCGGTCGAATAAAATCATTGTTCTGGCCCAAAACTGCCCGAAACTCGTGATTTTTCGGCCGTCCCACCTGAAATTGCAGTTTCAGACCCTACTGCTGAAAATCGCTATTTGGGTCCCGGACAGCCTGAAATCGACACCGGCCCGTCGGACAGCCGAAAATGATGATTCTGCCCCCGGTCGAATAAAATCATTGTTCTGGCCCAAAACTGCCCGAAACTCGTGATTTTTCGGCCGTCCCACCTGAAATTGCAGTTTCAGACCCTACTGCTGAAAATCGCTATTTGGGTCCCGGACAGCCTGAAATCGACACCGGCCCGTTGGACAGCCAAAAATGGCGATTCTGCCCCCGGTCGAATAAAATCACTATTCTGGCCCAGGACTGCCCGAAACTCGTGATATTTCGACAGCCCCGCCAGAAATCGCAGTTTCAGACCCAGACTGCTGAAAAATCCTATTTGGGTCCCGGACAGCCTGAAATCGACTCCGGCCCGTCGGACAGCCAAAAATGACGATTCTGCCCCCGGTCGAATAAAATCACAGTTCTGGCCCAGGACTGCCCGAAACTCGTGATTTTTTGACAGCCCCGACTGAAATCGCAGTTTCGGACCCAGACTGCTGAAAATCCCTATTGGGGTCCCGGACAGCCTGAAATCGACCCCGGCCCGTCGGACAGCTAAAAATGACAATTCTACCCCCGACAGCGGAAAATCGCTGTTCTGGCCCAGAATTGCCCGAAACTCGTGATTTTTCGGCAGCCCCGCCAGAAATCGCAGTTTCGGACCCTGACTGCCGAAAATCCCTATTTGGGTCCCGGACAGCCTGAAATCGACACCGGCCCGTCGGACAGCCGAAAATGATGATTCTGCCCCCGGTCGAATAAAATCACTGTTCTGGCCCAAAACTGCTCGAAACTCGTGATTTTTCGGCCGACCCACCTGAAATTGCAGTTTCGGACCCAACTGCTGAAAATCGCTATTTGGGTCCCGGACAGCTTGAAATCCACGCCGGCCCGTCGAACAGCCAAAAATGACGATTCTGCCCCCGATCGACGAAAATCACAGTTCTGGCCCAAGACTGCCCGAAACTCGTGATTTTTCGACAGCCCCGCCAGAAATCGCAGTTTCGGACCCAGACTGCCGAAAATCCCTATTTGGGTCCCGGACAGCCTGAAATCGACTCCGGCCCGTCGGATAGCCAAAAATGGCGATTCTGCCCCCGGTCGAATAAAATCACTATTCTGGCCCAGGACTGCCCGAAACTCGGGATTTTTCGACAGCCCCGCCAGAAATTGCAGTTTCAGACCCAGACTGCTGAAAATCCCTATTGGGGACCCGGACAGCCTGAAATCGACCCCGGCCCGTCGGACAGCTAAAAATGACGATTCTACCCCCGACAGCGGAAAATCGCTGTTCTGGCCCATAATTGCCCGAAACTCGTGATTTTTCGGCAGCCCCGCCAGAAATCGCAGTTTCGGACCCAGACTGCCGAAAATCCCTATTTGGGTCCCGGACAGCCTGAAATCGACACCGGCCCGTCGGACAGCCGAAAATGATGATTCTGCCCCCGGTCGAATAAAATCATTGTTCTGGCCCAAAACTGCCCGAAACTCGTGATTTTTCGGCCGTCCCACCTGAAATTGCAGTTTCAGACCCTACTGCTGAAAATCGCTATTTGGGTCCCGGACAGCCTGAAATCGACACCGGCCCGTCGGACAGCCGAAAATGATGATTCTGCCCCCGGTCGAATAAAATCATTGTTCTGGCCCAAAACTGCCCGAAACTCGTGATTTTTCGGCCGTCCCACCTGAAATTGCAGTTTCAGACCCTACTGCTGAAAATCGCTATTTGGGTCCCGGACAGCCTGAAATCGACCCCGGCCCGTTGGACAGCCAAAAATGGCGATTCTGCCCCCGGTCGAAGAAAATCACTATTCTGGCCCAGGACTGCCCGAAACTCGTGATATTTCGACAGCCCCGCCAGAAATCGCAGTTTCAGACCCAGACTGCTGAAAAACCCTATTTGGGTCCCGGACAGCCTGAAATCGACTCCGGCCCGTCGGACAGCCAAAAATGACGATTCTGCCCCCGGTCGAATAAAATCACAGTTCTGGCCCAGGACTGCCCGAAACTCGTGATTTTTCGACTGCCCCGCCAGAAATCGCAGTTTCGGTCCCAGACAGTTGAAAATCCCTATTTGGGTCCCGGACTGCCTGAAATCGACACCGGCCCGTCGGACAGCCAAAAATGACGATTCTATCCCTGACTGCGAAAAATCGCTATTCTGGCCCGAAATTGCCAGAAACTCGTGATTTTTCGGCAGCCCCGCCAGAAATCGCAGTTTCGGACCCAGACTGCTGAAAATCACTATTTGGGTCCCGGACAGCTTGAAATCCACACCGGCCCGTCGGACAGCCAAAAATGACGATTCTGCCCCCGATCGACGAAAATCACAGTTCTGGCCCAGGACTGCCCGAAACTCGTGATTTTTCGACAGCCCCGCCAGAAATCGCAGTTTCGGACCCAGACTGCCGAAAATCCCTATTTGGGTCCCGGACAGCCTGAAATCGACCCCGGCCCGTCGGACAGCCAAAAATGGCGATTCTGCCCCCGGTCGAATAAAATCACTATTCTGGCCCAGGACTGCCCGAAACTCGTGATTTTTCGGCTGTCCCACTTGAAATCGCAGTTTCGGACCCAGACTGCTGAAAATCCCTATTTGGGTCCCGGACAGCCTGAAATCGACTCCGGCCCGTCGGACAGCCAAAAATGACGATTCTGCCCCAGGTCGAATAAAATCACAGTTCTGGCCCAGGACTGCCCGAAACTCGTGATTTTTCGACTGCCCCGCCAGAAATCGCAGTTTCGGTCCCAGACAGTTGAAAATCCCTATTTGGGTCCCGGACTGCCTGAAATCGACACCGGCCCGTCGGACAGCCAAAAATGACAATTCTATCCCTGACTGCGAAAAATCGCTGTTCTGGCCCGAAATTGCCAGAAACTCGTGATTTTTCGGCCGTCCCACCTGAAATTGCAGTTTCGGACCCAACTGCTGAAAATCGCTATTTGGGTCCCGGACAGCTTGAAATCCACGCCGGCCCGTCGAACAGCCAAAAATGACGATTCTGCCCCCGATCGACGAAAATCACAGTTCTGGCCCAGGACTGCCTGAAACTCGGGATTTTTCGACAGCCCCGCCAGAAATCGCAGTTTCAGACCCAGACAGCTGAAAATCTCTATTTGGGTCCCGGACAGCCTGAAATCGACTTCGGCCCGTCGGACAGCCAAAAATGACGATTCTGCCCACGATCGACGAAAATCACAGTTCTGGCCCAGGACTGCCCGAAACTCGTGATTTTTCGACAACCCCGCCTGAAATCGCAGTTTCGGACCCAAACAGCTGAAAATCCCTATTGGGGACCCGGACAGCCTGAAATCGACCCCGGCCCGTCGGACAGCTAAAAATGACGATTCTACCCCCGACAGCGGAAAATCGCTGTTCTGGCCCATAATTGCCCGAAACTCGTGATTTTTCGACAGCCCCGCCAGAAATCGCAGTTTCGGACCCAGACTGCCGAAAATCCCTATTTGGGTCCCGGACAGCCTGAAATCGACACCGGCCCGTCGGACAGCCAAAAATGGCGATTCTGCCCCCGGTCGAATAAAATCACTATTCTGGCCCAGAACTGCCCGAAACTCGGGATTTTTCGGCTGTCCCACCTGAAATCGCAGTTTCGGACCCAGACTGCTTAAAATCCCTATTTGGGTCCCGGACAGCCTGAAATCGACACCGGCCCGTCGGACAGCCAAAAATGACGATTCTGCCCCCGATCGACGAAAATCACAGTTCTGGCCCAGGACTGCCCGAAACTCGTGATTTTTCGACAACCCCGCCAGAAATCGCAGTTTCAGACCCAGACTGCTGAAAATCACTATTTGGGTCCCGGACAGCTTGAAATCCACACCGGCCCGTCGAACAGCCAAAAATGACGATTCTGCCCACGATCGACGAAAATCACAGTTCTGGCCCAGGACTGCCCGAAACTCGTGATTTTTCGACAACCCCGCCAGAAATCGCAGTTTCAGACCCAGGCTGCTGAAAATCACTATTTGGGTCCCGGACAGCTTGAAATCCACACCGGCCCGTCAAACAGCCAAAAATGACGATTCTGCCCCCGATCGACGAAAATCACAGTTCTGGCCCAGAATTGCCCGAAACTCGTGATTTTTCGGCAGCCCCGCCAGAAATCGCAGTTTCGGACCCTGACTGCCGAAAATCCCTATTTGGGTCCCGGACAGCCTGAAATCGACACCGGCCCGTCGGACAGCCGAAAATGATGATTCTGCCCCCGGTCGAATAAAATCACTGTTCTAGCCCAAAACTGCTCGAAACTCGTGATTTTTCGGCCGTCCCACCTGAAATTGCAGTTTCGGACCCAACTGCTGAAAATCGCTATTTGGGTCCCGGACAGCTTGAAATCCACGCCGGCCCGTCGAACAGCCAAAAATGACGATTCTGCCCCCGATCGACGAAAATCACAGTTCTGGCCCAGGACTGCCCAAAACTCGTGATTTTTCGACAGCCCCGCCAGAAATCGCAGTTTCAGACCCAGACAGCTGAAAATCTCTATTTGGGTCCCGGACAGCCTGAAATCGACTCCGGCCCGTCGGACAGCCAAAAATGACGATTCTGCCCACGATAGACGAAAATCACAGTTCTGGCCCAGGACTGCCCGAAACTCGTGATTTTTCGACAACCCCGCCTGAAATCGCAGTTTCGGACCCAAACTGCTGAAAATCCCTATTGGGGACCCGGACAGCCTGAAATCGACCCCGGCCCGTCGGACAGCTAAAAATGACGATTCTACCCCCGACAGCGAAAAATCGCTGTTCTGGCCCATAATTGCCCGAAACTCGTGATTTTTCGGCAGCCCCGCCAGAAATTGCTGTTTCGGACCCAGACTGCCGAAAATCCCTATTTGGGTCCCGGACAGCCTGAAATCGACACCGGCCCGTCGGACAGCCGAAAATGATGATTCTGCCCTCGGTCGAATAAAATCATTGTTCTGGCCCAAAACTGCCCGAAACTTGTGATTTTTCGGCCGTCCCACCTGAAATTGCAGTTTCAGACCCTACTGCTGAAAATCGCTATTTGGGTCCCGGACAGCTTGAAATCCACACCGGCCCGTCGGACAGCCAAAAATGACGATTCTGCCCCCGGTCGAATAAAATCACAGTTCTGGCCCAGGACTGCCCGAAACTCGTGATTTTTCGACTGCCCCGCCAGAAATCGCAGTTTCGGTCCCAGACAGCTGAAAATCCCTATTTGGGTCCCGGACTGCCTGAAATCGACACCAGCCCGTCGGACAGCCAAAAATGACGATTCTATCCCTGACTGCGAAAAATCGCTGTTCTGGCCCGAAATTGCCAGAAACTCGTGATTTTTCGGCAGCCCCGCCAGAAATCGCAGTTTCGGACCCAGACTGCTGAAAATCACTATTTGGGTCCCGGACAGCTTGAAATCCACACCGGCCCGTCGGACAGCCAAAAATGACGATTCTGCACCCGATCGGCGAAAATCACAGTTCTGGCCCAGGACTGCCCGAAACTCGTGATTTTTCGACAGCCCCGCCAGAAATCGCAGTTTCGGACCCAGACTGCTGAAAATCACTATTTGGGTCCCGGACAGCCTGAAATCGACACCGGCCCGTCAAACAGCCAAAAATGACGATTCTGCCCCCGATCGACGAAAATCACAGTTCTGGCCCAGGACTGCCCGAAACTCGTGATTTTTCGACAGCCCCGACTGAAATCGCAGTTTCGGACCCAGACTGCTGAAAATCCCTATTGGGGTACCGGACAGCCTGAAATCGACCCCGGCCCGTCGGACAGCTAAAAATGACGATTCTACCCCCGACAGCGGAAAATCACTGTTCTGGCCCATAATTGCCCGAAACTCGTGATTTTTCGGCAGCCCCGCCAGAAATCGCAGTTTCGGACCCAGACTGCCGAAAATCCCTATTTGGGTCCCGGACAGCCTGAAATCGACACCGGCCCGTCGGACAGCCGAAAATGATGTTTCTGCCCCCGGTCGAATAAAATCATTGTTCTGGCCCAAAACTGCCCGAAACTCGTGATTTTTCGGCCGTCCCACCTGAAATTGCAGTTTCAGACCCTGCTGCTGAAAATCGCTATTTGGGTCCCGGACAGCTTGAAATCCACACCGGCCCGTCGGACAGCCAAAAATGACGATTCTGCCCCCGGTCGACGAAAATCACAGTTCTGGCCCAGGACTGCCCGAAACTCGTGATTTTTTGACAGCCCCGACTGAAATCGCAGTTTCGGACCCAGACTGCTGAAAATCCCTATTGGGGTCCCGGACAGCCTGAAATCGACCCCGGCCCGTCGGACAGCTAAAAATGACAATTCTACCCCCGACAGCGGAAAATCGCTGTTCTGGCCCAGAATTGCCCGAAACTCGTGATTTTTCGGCAGCCCCGCCAGAAATCGCAGTTTCGGACCCTGACTGCCGAAAATCCCTATTTGGGTCCCGGACAGCCTGAAATCGACACCGGCCCGTCGGACAGCCGAAAATGATGATTCTGCCCCCGGTCGAATAAAATCACTGTTCTGGCCCAAAACTGCTCGAAACTCGTGATTTTTCGGCCGGCCCACCTGAAATTGCAGTTTCGGACCCAACTGCTGAAAATCGCTATTTGGGTCCCGGACAGCTTGAAATCCACGCCGGCCCGTCGAACAGCCAAAAATGACGATTCTGCCCCCGATCGACGAAAATCACAGTTCTGGCCCAAGACTGCCCGAAACTCGTGATTTTTCGACAGCCCCGCCAGAAATCGCAGTTTCGGACCCAGACTGCCGAAAATCCCTATTTGGGTCCCGGACAGCCTGAAATCGACTCCGGCCCGTCGGATAGCCAAAAATGGCGATTCTGCCCCCGGTCGAATAAAATCACTATTCTGGCCCAGGACTGCCCGAAACTCGGGATTTTTCGACAGCCCCGCCAGAAATCGCAGTTTCAGACCCAGACTGCTGAAAATCCCTATTGGGGACCCGGACAGCCTGAAATCGACCCCGGCCCGTCGGACAGCTAAAAATGACGATTCTACCCCCGACAGCGGAAAATCGCTGTTCTGGCCCATAATTGCCCGAAACTCGTGATTTTTCGGCAGCCCCGCCAGAAATCGCAGTTTCGGACCCAGACTGCCGAAAATCCCTATTTGGGTCCCGGACAGCCTGAAATCGACACCGGCCCGTCGGACAGCCGAAAATGATGATTCTGCCCCCGGTCGAATAAAATCATTGTTCTGGCCCAAAACTGCCCGAAACTCGTGATTTTTCGGCCGTCCCACCTGAAATTGCAGTTTCAGACCCTACTGCTGAAAATCGCTATTTGGGTCCCGGACAGCCTGAAATCGACACCGGCCCGTCGGACAGCCGAAAATGATGATTCTGCCCCCGGTCGAATAAAATCATTGTTCTGGCCCAAAACTGCCCGAAACTCGTGATTTTTCGGCCGTCCCACCTGAAATTGCAGTTTCAGACCCTACTGCTGAAAATCGCTATTTGGGTCCCGGACAGCCTGAAATCGACACCGGCCCGTTGGACAGCCAAAAATGGCGATTCTGCCCCCGGTCGAATAAAATCACTATTCTGGCCCAGGACTGCCCGAAACTCGTGATATTTCGACAGCCCCGCCAGAAATCGCAGTTTCAGACCCAGACTGCTGAAAAATCCTATTTGGGTCCCGGACAGCCTGAAATCGACTCCGGCCCGTCGGACAGCCAAAAATGACGATTCTGCCCCCGGTCGAATAAAATCACAGTTCTGGCCCAGGACTGCCCGAAACTCGTGATTTTTTGACAGCCCCGACTGAAATCGCAGTTTCGGACCCAGACTGCTGAAAATCCCTATTGGGGTCCCGGACAGCCTGAAATCGACCCCGGCCCGTCGGACAGCTAAAAATGACAATTCTACCCCCGACAGCGGAAAATCGCTGTTCTGGCCCAGAATTGCCCGAAACTCGTGATTTTTCGGCAGCCCCGCCAGAAATCGCAGTTTCGGGCCCTGACTGCCGAAAATCCCTATTTGGGTCCCGGACAGCCTGAAATCGACACCGGCCCGTCGGACAGCCGAAAATGATGATTCTGCCCCCGGTCGAATAAAATCACTGTTCTGGCCCAAAACTGCTCGAAACTCGTGATTTTTCGGCCGACCCACCTGAAATTGCAGTTTCGGACCCAACTGCTGAAAATCGCTATTTGGGTCCCGGACAGCTTGAAATCCACGCCGGCCCGTCGAACAGCCAAAAATGACGATTCTGCCCCCGATCGACGAAAATCACAGTTCTGGCCCAAGACTGCCCGAAACTCGTGATTTTTCGACAGCCCCGCCAGAAATCGCAGTTTCGGACCCAGACTGCCGAAAATCCCTATTTGGGTCCCGGACAGCCTGAAATCGACTCCGGCCCGTCGGATAGCCAAAAATGGCGATTCTGCCCCCGGTCGAATAAAATCACTATTCTGGCCCAGGACTGCCCGAAACTCGGGATTTTTCGACAGCCCCGCCAGAAATCGCAGTTTCAGACCCAGACTGCTGAAAATCCCTATTGGGGACCCGGACAGCCTGAAATCGACCCCGGCCCGTCGGATAGCTAAAAATGACGATTCTACCCCCGACAGCGGAAAATCGCTGTTCTGGCCCATAATTGCCCGAAACTCGTGATTTTTCGGCAGCCCCGCCAGAAATCGCAGTTTCGGACCCAGACTGCCGAAAATCCCTATTTGGGTCCCGGACAGCCTGAAATCGACACCGGCCCGTCGGACAGCCGAAAATGATGATTCTGCCCCCGGTCGAATAAAATCATTGTTCTGGCCCAAAACTGCCCGAAACTCGTGATTTTTCGGCCGTCCCACCTGAAATTGCAGTTTCAGACCCTACTGCTGAAAATCGCTATTTGGGTCCCGGACAGCCTGAAATCGACACCGGCCCGTCGGACAGCCGAAAATGATGATTCTGCCCCCGGTCGAATAAAATCATTGTTCTGGCCCAAAACTGCCCGAAACTCGTGATTTTTCGGCCGTCCCACCTGAAATTGCAGTTTCAGACCCTACTGCTGAAAATCGCTATTTGGGTCCCGGACAGCCTGAAATCGACACCGGCCTGTTGGACAGCCAAAAATGGCGATTCTGCCCCCGGTCGAATAAAATCACTATTCTGGCCCAGGACTGCCCGAAACTCGTGATATTTCGACAGCCCCGCCAGAAATCGCAGTTTCAGACCCAGACTGCTGAAAAACCCTATTTGGGTCCCGGACAGCCTGAAATCGACTCCGGCCCGTCGGACAGCCAAAAATGACGATTCTGCCCCCGGTCGAATAAAATCACAGTTCTGGCCCAGGACTGCCCGAAACTCGTGATTTTTCGACTGCCCCGCCAGAAATCGCAGTTTCGGTCCCAGACAGTTGAAAATCCCTATTTGGGTCCCGGACTGCCTGAAATCGACACCGGCCCGTCGGACAGCCAAAAATGACGATTCTATCCCTGACTGCGAAAAATCGCTATTCTGGCCCGAAATTGCCAGAAACTCGTGATTTTTCGGCAGCCCCGCCAGAAATCGCAGTTTCGGACCCAGACTGCTGAAAATCACTATTTGGGTCCCGGACAGCTTGAAATCCACACCGGCCCGTCGGACAGCCAAAAATGACGATTCTGCCCCCGATCGACGAAAATCACAGTTCTGGCCCAGGACTGCCCGAAACTCGTGATTTTTCGACAGCCCCGCCAGAAATCGCAGTTTCGGACCCAGACTGCCGAAAATCCCTATTTGGGTCCCGGACAGCCTGAAATCGACCCCGGCCCGTCGGACAGCCAAAAATGGCGATTCTGCCCCCGGTCGAATAAAATCACTATTCTGGCCCAGGACTGCCCGAAACTCGTGATTTTTCGGCTGTCCCACTTGAAATCGCAGTTTCGGACCCAGACTGCTGAAAATCCCTATTTGGGTCCCGGACAGCCTGAAATCGACTCCGGCCCGTCGGACAGCCAAAAATGACGATTCTGCCCCAGGTCGAATAAAATCACAGTTCTGGCCCAGGACTGCCCGAAACTCGTGATTTTTCGACTGCCCCGCCAGAAATCGCAGTTTCGGTCCCAGACAGTTGAAAATCCCTATTTGGGTCCCGGACAGCCTGAAATCGACACCGGCCCGTCGGACAGCCGAAAATGATGATTCTGCCCCCGGTCGAATAAAATCATTGTTCTGGCCCAAAACTGCCCGAAACTCGTGATTTTTCGGCCGTCCCACCTGAAATTGCAGTTTCAGACCCTACTGCTGAAAATCGCTATTTGGGTCCCGGACAGCCTGAAATCGACACCGGCCCGTTGGACAGCCAAAAATGGCGATTCTGCCCCCGGTCGAATAAAATCACTATTCTGGCCCAGGACTGCCCGAAACTCGTGATATTTCGACAGCCCCGCCAGAAATCGCAGTTTCAGACCCAGACTGCTGAAAAATCCTATTTGGGTCCCGGACAGCCTGAAATCGACTCCGGCCCGTCGGACAGCCAAAAATGACGATTCTGCCCCCGGTCGAATAAAATCACAGTTCTGGCCCAGGACTGCCCGAAACTCGTGATTTTTTGACAGCCCCGACTGAAATCGCAGTTTCGGACCCAGACTGCTGAAAATCCCTATTGGGGTCCCGGACAGCCTGAAATCGACCCCGGCCCGTCGGACAGCTAAAAATGACAATTCTACCCCCGACAGCGGAAAATCGCTGTTCTGGCCCAGAATTGCCCGAAACTCGTGATTTTTCGGCAGCCCCGCCAGAAATCGCAGTTTCGGGCCCTGACTGCCGAAAATCCCTATTTGGGTCCCGGACAGCCTGAAATCGACACCGGCCCGTCGGACAGCCGAAAATGATGATTCTGCCCCCGGTCGAATAAAATCACTGTTCTGGCCCAAAACTGCTCGAAACTCGTGATTTTTCGGCCGACCCACCTGAAATTGCAGTTTCGGACCCAACTGCTGAAAATCGCTATTTGGGTCCCGGACAGCTTGAAATCCACGCCGGCCCGTCGAACAGCCAAAAATGACGATTCTGCCCCCGATCGACGAAAATCACAGTTCTGGCCCAAGACTGCCCGAAACTCGTGATTTTTCGACAGCCCCGCCAGAAATCGCAGTTTCGGACCCAGACTGCCGAAAATCCCTATTTGGGTCCCGGACAGCCTGAAATCGACTCCGGCCCGTCGGATAGCCAAAAATGGCGATTCTGCCCCCGGTCGAATAAAATCACTATTCTGGCCCAGGACTGCCCGAAACTCGGGATTTTTCGACAGCCCCGCCAGAAATCGCAGTTTCAGACCCAGACTGCTGAAAATCCCTATTGGGGACCCGGACAGCCTGAAATCGACCCCGGCCCGTCGGACAGCTAAAAATGACGATTCTACCCCCGACAGCGGAAAATCGCTGTTCTGGCCCATAATTGCCCGAAACTCGTGATTTTTCGGCAGCCCCGCCAGAAATCGCAGTTTCGGACCCAGACTGCCGAAAATCCCTATTTGGGTCCCGGACAGCCTGAAATCGACACCGGCCCGTCGGACAGCCGAAAATGATGATTCTGCCCCCGGTCGAATAAAATCATTGTTCTGGCCCAAAACTGCCCGAAACTCGTGATTTTTCGGCCGTCCCACCTGAAATTGCAGTTTCAGACCCTACTGCTGAAAATCGCTATTTGGGTCCCGGACAGCCTGAAATCGACACCGGCCCGTCGGACAGCCGAAAATGATGATTCTGCCCCCGGTCGAATAAAATCATTGTTCTGGCCCAAAACTGCCCGAAACTCGTGATTTTTCGGCCGTCCCACCTGAAATTGCAGTTTCAGACCCTACTGCTGAAAATCGCTATTTGGGTCCCGGACAGCCTGAAATCGACACCGGCCTGTTGGACAGCCAAAAATGGCGATTCTGCCCCCGGTCGAATAAAATCACTATTCTGGCCCAGGACTGCCCGAAACTCGTGATATTTCGACAGCCCCGCCAGAAATCGCAGTTTCAGACCCAGACTGCTGAAAAACCCTATTTGGGTCCCGGACAGCCTGAAATCGACTCCGGCCCGTCGGACAGCCAAAAATGACGATTCTGCCCCCGGTCGAATAAAATCACAGTTCTGGCCCAGGACTGCCCGAAACTCGTGATTTTTCGACTGCCCCGCCAGAAATCGCAGTTTCGGTCCCAGACAGTTGAAAATCCCTATTTGGGTCCCGGACTGCCTGAAATCGACACCGGCCCGTCGGACAGCCAAAAATGACGATTCTATCCCTGACTGCGAAAAATCGCTATTCTGGCCCGAAATTGCCAGAAACTCGTGATTTTTCGGCAGCCCCGCCAGAAATCGCAGTTTCGGACCCAGACTGCTGAAAATCACTATTTGGGTCCCGGACAGCTTGAAATCCACACCGGCCCGTCGGACAGCCAAAAATGACGATTCTGCCCCCGATCGACGAAAATCACAGTTCTGGCCCAGGACTGCCCGAAACTCGTGATTTTTCGACAGCCCCGCCAGAAATCGCAGTTTCGGACCCAGACTGCCGAAAATCCCTATTTGGGTCCCGGACAGCCTGAAATCGACCCCGGCCCGTCGGACAGCCAAAAATGGCGATTCTGCCCCCGGTCGAATAAAATCACTATTCTGGCCCAGGACTGCCCGAAACTCGTGATTTTTCGGCTGTCCCACTTGAAATCGCAGTTTCGGACCCAGACTGCTGAAAATCCCTATTTGGGTCCCGGACAGCCTGAAATCGACTCCGGCCCGTCGGACAGCCAAAAATGACGATTCTGCCCCAGGTCGAATAAAATCACAGTTCTGGCCCAGGACTGCCCGAAACTCGTGATTTTTCGACTGCCCCGCCAGAAATCGCAGTTTCGGTCCCAGACAGTTGAAAATCCCTATTTGGGTCCCGGACAGCCTGAAATCGACACCGGCCCGTCGGACAGCCGAAAATGATGATTCTGCCCCCGGTCGAATAAAATCATTGTTCTGGCCCAAAACTGCCCGAAACTCGTGATTTTTCGGCCGTCCCACCTGAAATTGCAGTTTCAGACCCTACTGCTGAAAATCGCTATTTGGGTCCCGGACAGCCTGAAATCGACACCGGCCCGTTGGACAGCCAAAAATGGCGATTCTGCCCCCGGTCGAATAAAATCACTATTCTGGCCCAGGACTGCCCGAAACTCGTGATATTTCGACAGCCCCGCCAGAAATCGCAGTTTCAGACCCAGACTGCTGAAAAATCCTATTTGGGTCCCGGACAGCCTGAAATCGACTCCGGCCCGTCGGACAGCCAAAAATGACGATTCTGCCCCCGGTCGAATAAAATCACAGTTCTGGCCCAGGACTGCCCGAAACTCGTGATTTTTTGACAGCCCCGACTGAAATCGCAGTTTCGGACCCAGACTGCTGAAAATCCCTATTGGGGTCCCGGACAGCCTGAAATCGACCCCGGCCCGTCGGACAGCTAAAAATGACAATTCTACCCCCGACAGCGGAAAATCGCTGTTCTGGCCCAGAATTGCCCGAAACTCGTGATTTTTCGGCAGCCCCGCCAGAAATCGCAGTTTCGGGCCCTGACTGCCGAAAATCCCTATTTGGGTCCCGGACAGCCTGAAATCGACACCGGCCCGTCGGACAGCCGAAAATGATGATTCTGCCCCCGGTCGAATAAAATCACTGTTCTGGCCCAAAACTGCTCGAAACTCGTGATTTTTCGGCCGACCCACCTGAAATTGCAGTTTCGGACCCAACTGCTGAAAATCGCTATTTGGGTCCCGGACAGCTTGAAATCCACGCCGGCCCGTCGAACAGCCAAAAATGACGATTCTGCCCCCGATCGACGAAAATCACAGTTCTGGCCCAAGACTGCCCGAAACTCGTGATTTTTCGACAGCCCCGCCAGAAATCGCAGTTTCGGACCCAGACTGCCGAAAATCCCTATTTGGGTCCCGGACAGCCTGAAATCGACTCCGGCCCGTCGGATAGCCAAAAATGGCGATTCTGCCCCCGGTCGAATAAAATCACTATTCTGGCCCAGGACTGCCCGAAACTCGGGATTTTTCGACAGCCCCGCCAGAAATCGCAGTTTCAGACCCAGACTGCTGAAAATCCCTATTGGGGACCCGGACAGCCTGAAATCGACCCCGGCCCGTCGGACAGCTAAAAATGACGATTCTACCCCCGACAGCGGAAAATCGCTGTTCTGGCCCATAATTGCCCGAAACTCGTGATTTTTCGGCAGCCCCGCCAGAAATCGCAGTTTCGGACCCAGACTGCCGAAAATCCCTATTTGGGTCCCGGACAGCCTGAAATCGACACCGGCCCGTCGGACAGCCGAAAATGATGATTCTGCCCCCGGTCGAATAAAATCATTGTTCTGGCCCAAAACTGCCCGAAACTCGTGATTTTTCGGCCGTCCCACCTGAAATTGCAGTTTCAGACCCTACTGCTGAAAATCGCTATTTGGGTCCCGGACAGCCTGAAATCGACACCGGCCCGTCGGACAGCCGAAAATGATGATTCTGCCCCCGGTCGAATAAAATCATTGTTCTGGCCCAAAACTGCCCGAAACTCGTGATTTTTCGGCCGTCCCACCTGAAATTGCAGTTTCAGACCCTACTGCTGAAAATCGCTATTTGGGTCCCGGACAGCCTGAAATCGACACCGGCCTGTTGGACAGCCAAAAATGGCGATTCTGCCCCCGGTCGAATAAAATCACTATTCTGGCCCAGGACTGCCCGAAACTCGTGATATTTCGACAGCCCCGCCAGAAATCGCAGTTTCAGACCCAGACTGCTGAAAAACCCTATTTGGGTCCCGGACAGCCTGAAATCGACTCCGGCCCGTCGGACAGCCAAAAATGACGATTCTGCCCCCGGTCGAATAAAATCACAGTTCTGGCCCAGGACTGCCCGAAACTCGTGATTTTTCGACTGCCCCGCCAGAAATCGCAGTTTCGGTCCCAGACAGTTGAAAATCCCTATTTGGGTCCCGGACTGCCTGAAATCGACACCGGCCCGTCGGACAGCCAAAAATGACGATTCTATCCCTGACTGCGAAAAATCGCTATTCTGGCCCGAAATTGCCAGAAACTCGTGATTTTTCGGCAGCCCCGCCAGAAATCGCAGTTTCGGACCCAGACTGCTGAAAATCACTATTTGGGTCCCGGACAGCTTGAAATCCACACCGGCCCGTCGGACAGCCAAAAATGACGATTCTGCCCCCGATCGACGAAAATCACAGTTCTGGCCCAGGACTGCCCGAAACTCGTGATTTTTCGACAGCCCCGCCAGAAATCGCAGTTTCAGACCCAGACAGCTGAAAATCTCTATTTGGGTCCCGGACAGCCTGAAATCGACTTCGGCCCGTCGGACAGCCAAAAATGACGATTCTGCCCACGATCGACGAAAATCACAGTTCTGGCCCAGGACTGCCCGAAACTCGTGATTTTTCGACAACCCCGCCTGAAATCGCAGTTTCGGACCCAAACAGCTGAAAATCCCTATTGGGGACCCGGACAGCCTGAAATCGACCCCGGCCCGTCGGACAGCTAAAAATGACGATTCTACCCCCGACAGCGGAAAATCGCTGTTCTGGCCCATAATTGCCCGAAACTCGTGATTTTTCGACAGCCCCGCCAGAAATCGCAGTTTCGGACCCAGACTGCCGAAAATCCCTATTTGGGTCCCGGACAGCCTGAAATCGACACCGGCCCGTCGGACAGCCAAAAATGGCGATTCTGCCCCCGGTCGAATAAAATCACTATTCTGGCCCAGAACTGCCCGAAACTCGGGATTTTTCGGCTGTCCCACCTGAAATCGCAGTTTCGGACCCAGACTGCTTAAAATCCCTATTTGGGTCCCGGACAGCCTGAAATCGACACCGGCCCGTCGGACAGCCAAAAATGACGATTCTGCCCCCGATCGACGAAAATCACAGTTCTGGCCCAGGACTGCCCGAAACTCGTGATTTTTCGACAACCCCGCCAGAAATCGCAGTTTCAGACCCAGACTGCTGAAAATCACTATTTGGGTCCCGGACAGCTTGAAATCCACACCGGCCCGTCGAACAGCCAAAAATGACGATTCTGCCCACGATCGACGAAAATCACAGTTCTGGCCCAGGACTGCCCGAAACTCGTGATTTTTCGACAACCCCGCCAGAAATCGCAGTTTCAGACCCAGGCTGCTGAAAATCACTATTTGGGTCCCGGACAGCTTGAAATCCACACCGGCCCGTCAAACAGCCAAAAATGACGATTCTGCCCCCGATCGACGAAAATCACAGTTCTGGCCCAGAATTGCCCGAAACTCGTGATTTTTCGGCAGCCCCGCCAGAAATCGCAGTTTCGGACCCTGACTGCCGAAAATCCCTATTTGGGTCCCGGACAGCCTGAAATCGACACCGGCCCGTCGGACAGCCGAAAATGATGATTCTGCCCCCGGTCGAATAAAATCACTGTTCTAGCCCAAAACTGCTCGAAACTCGTGATTTTTCGGCCGTCCCACCTGAAATTGCAGTTTCGGACCCAACTGCTGAAAATCGCTATTTGGGTCCCGGACAGCTTGAAATCCACGCCGGCCCGTCGAACAGCCAAAAATGACGATTCTGCCCCCGATCGACGAAAATCACAGTTCTGGCCCAGGACTGCCCAAAACTCGTGATTTTTCGACAGCCCCGCCAGAAATCGCAGTTTCAGACCCAGACAGCTGAAAATCTCTATTTGGGTCCCGGACAGCCTGAAATCGACTCCGGCCCGTCGGACAGCCAAAAATGACGATTCTGCCCACGATAGACGAAAATCACAGTTCTGGCCCAGGACTGCCCGAAACTCGTGATTTTTCGACAACCCCGCCTGAAATCGCAGTTTCGGACCCAAACTGCTGAAAATCCCTATTGGGGACCCGGACAGCCTGAAATCGACCCCGGCCCGTCGGACAGCTAAAAATGACGATTCTACCCCCGACAGCGAAAAATCGCTGTTCTGGCCCATAATTGCCCGAAACTCGTGATTTTTCGGCAGCCCCGCCAGAAATTGCTGTTTCGGACCCAGACTGCCGAAAATCCCTATTTGGGTCCCGGACAGCCTGAAATCGACACCGGCCCGTCGGACAGCCGAAAATGATGATTCTGCCCTCGGTCGAATAAAATCATTGTTCTGGCCCAAAACTGCCTGAAACTCGTGATTTTTCGGCCGTCCCACCTGAATTTGCAGTTTCAGACCCTACTGCTGAAAATCGCTATTTGGGTCCCGGACAGCCTGAAATCGACACCGGCCCGTCGGACAGCCAAAAATGGCGATTCTGCCCCCGGTCGAATAAAATCACTATTCTGGCCCAGGACTGCCCGAAACTCGTGATTTTTCGACAGCCCCGCCAGAAATCGCAGTTTCAGACCCAGACTGCTGAAAATCCCTATTTGGGTCCCGGACAGCCTGAAATCGACTCCGGCCCGTCGGACAGCCAAAAATGACGATTCTGCCCCCGGTCGAATAAAATCCCAGTTCTGGCCCAGGACTGCCCGAAACTCGTGATTTTTTGACTGCCCCGCCTGAAATCGCAGTTTCGGACCCAGACTGCTGAAAATCACTATTTGGGTCCCGGACAGCTTGAAATCCACACCGGCCCGTCGGACAGCCAAAAATGACGATTCTGCCCCCGATCGACGAAAATCACAGTTCTGGCCCAGGACTGCCCGAAACTCGTGATTTTTCGACAGCCCCGCCAGAAATCGCAGTTTCGGACCCAGACTGCCGAAAATCCCTATTTGGGTCCCGGACAGCCTGAAATCGACCCCGGCCCGTCGGACAGCCAAAAATGGCGATTCTGCCCCCGGTCGAATAAAATCACTATTCTGGCCCAGGACTGCCCGAAACTCGTGATTTTTCGGCTGTCCCACTTGAAATCGCAGTTTCGGACCCAGACTGCTGAAAATCCCTATTTGGGTCCCGGACAGCCTGAAATCGACTCCGGCCCGTCGGACAGCCAAAAATGACGATTCTGCCCCAGGTCGAATAAAATCACAGTTCTGGCCCAGGACTGCCCGAAACTCGTGATTTTTCGACTGCCCCGCCAGAAATCGCAGTTTCGGTCCCAGACAGTTGAAAATCCCTATTTGGGTCCCGGACTGCCTGAAATCGACACCGGCCCGTCGGACAGCCAAAAATGACGATTCTATCCCTGACTGCGAAAAATCGCTGTTCTGGCCCGAAATTGCCAGAAACTCGTGATTTTTCGGCCGTCCCACCTGAAATTGCAGTTTCGGACCCAACTGCTGAAAATCGCTATTTGGGTCCCGGACAGCTTGAAATCCACGCCGGCCCGTCGAACAGCCAAAAATGACGATTCTGCCCCCGATCGACGAAAATCACAGTTCTGGCCCAGGACTGCCTGAAACTCGGGATTTTTCGACAGCCCCGCCAGAAATCGCAGTTTCAGACCCAGACAGCTGAAAATCTCTATTTGGGTCCCGGACAGCCTGAAATCGACTTCAGCCCGTCGGACAGCCAAAAATGACGATTCTGCCCACGATCGACGAAAATCACAGTTCTGGCCCAGGACTGCCCGAAACTCGTGATTTTTCGACAACCCCGCCTGAAATCGCAGTTTCGGACCCAAACAGCTGAAAATCCCTATTGGGGACCCGGACAGCCTGAAATCGACCCCGGCCCGTCGGACAGCTAAAAATGACGATTCTACCCCCGACAGCGGAAAATCGCTGTTCTGGCCCATAATTGCCCGAAACTCGTGATTTTTCGACAGCCCCGCCAGAAATCGCAGTTTCGGACCCAGACTGCCGAAAATCCCTATTTGGGTCCCGGACAGCCTGAAATCGACACCGGCCCGTCGGACAGCCAAAAATGGCGATTCTGCCCCCGGTCGAATAAAATCACTATTCTGGCCCAGAACTGCCCGAAACTCGGGATTTTTCGGCTGTCCCACCTGAAATCGCAGTTTCGGACCCAGACTGCTTAAAATCCCTATTTGGGTCCCGGACAGCCTGAAATCGACACCGGCCCGTCGGACAGCCAAAAATGACGATTCTGCCCCCGATCGACGAAAATCACAGTTCTGGCCCAGGACTGCCCGAAACTCGTGATTTTTCGACAACCCCGCCAGAAATCGCAGTTTCAGACCCAGACTGCTGAAAATCACTATTTGGGTCCCGGACAGCTTGAAATCCACACCGGCCCGTCGAACAGCCAAAAATGACGATTCTGCCCACGATCGACGAAAATCACAGTTCTGGCCCAGGACTGCCCGAAACTCGTGATTTTTCGACAACCCCGCCAGAAATCGCAGTTTCAGACCCAGGCTGCTGAAAATCACTATTTGGGTCCCGGACAGCTTGAAATCCACACCGGCCCGTCAAACAGCCAAAAATGACGATTCTGCCCCCGATCGACGAAATTCACAGTTCTGGCCCAGAATTGCCCGAAACTCGTGATTTTTCGGCAGCCCCGCCAGAAATCGCAGTTTCGGACCCTGACTGCCGAAAATCCCTATTTGGGTCCCGGACAGCCTGAAATCGACACCGGCCCGTCGGACAGCCGAAAATGATGATTCTGCCCCCGGTCGAATAAAATCACTGTTCTAGCCCAAAACTGCTCGAAACTCGTGATTTTTCGGCCGTCCCACCTGAAATTGCAGTTTCGGACCCAACTGCTGAAAATCGCTATTTGGGTCCCGGACAGCTTGAAATCCACGCCGGCCCGTCGAACAGCCAAAAATGACGATTCTGCCCCCGATCGACGAAAATCACAGTTCTGGCCCAGGACTGCCCAAAACTCGTGATTTTTCGACAGCCCCGCCAGAAATCGCAGTTTCAGACCCAGACAGCTGAAAATCTCTATTTGGGTCCCGGACAGCCTGAAATCGACTCCGGCCCGTCGGACAGCCAAAAATGACGATTCTGCCCACGATAGACGAAAATCACAGTTCTGGCCCAGGACTGCCCGAAACTCGTGATTTTTCGACAACCCCGCCTGAAATCGCAGTTTCGGACCCAAACTGCTGAAAATCCCTATTGGGGACCCGGACAGCCTGAAATCGACCCCGGCCCGTCGGACAGCTAAAAATGACGATTCTACCCCCGACAGCGAAAAATCGCTGTTCTGGCCCATAATTGCCCGAAACTCGTGATTTTTCGGCAGCCCCGCCAGAAATTGCTGTTTCGGACCCAGACTGCCGAAAATCCCTATTTGGGTCCCGGACAGCCTGAAATCGACACCGGCCCGTCGGACAGCCGAAAATGATGATTCTGCCCTCGGTCGAATAAAATCATTGTTCTGGCCCAAAACTGCCTGAAACTCGTGATTTTTCGGCCGTCCCACCTGAATTTGCAGTTTCAGACCCTACTGCTGAAAATCGCTATTTGGGTCCCGGACAGCCTGAAATCGACACCGGCCCGTCGGACAGCCAAAAATGGCGATTCTGCCCCCGGTCGAATAAAATCACTATTCTGGCCCAGGACTGCCCGAAACTCGTGATTTTTCGACAGCCCCGCCAGAAATCGCAGTTTCAGACCCAGACTGCTGAAAATCCCTATTTGGGTCCCGGACAGCCTGAAATCGACTCCGGCCCGTCGGACAGCCAAAAATGACGATTCTGCCCCCGGTCGAATAAAATCCCAGTTCTGGCCCAGGACTGCCCGAAACTCGTGATTTTTTGACTGCCCCGCCTGAAATCGCAGTTTCGGTCCCAGACTGCTGAAAATCCCTATTTGGGTCCCGGACTGCCTGGAATCGACACCGGCCCGTCGGACAGCCAAAAATGACGATTCTATCCCTGACAGCGAAAAATCGCTGTTCTGGCCCGAAATTGCCAGGAACTCGTGATTTTTCGGCAGCCCCGCCAGAAATCGCAGTTTCGGACCCAGACTGCCGAAAATCCCTATTTGGGTCCCGGACAGCCTGAAATCGACACCGGCCCGTCGGACAGCCGAAAATGATGATTCTGCCCCCGGTCGAATAAAATCATTGTTCTGGCCCAAAACTGCCCGAAACTCGTGATTTTTCGGCCGTCCCACCTGAAATTGCAGTTTCAGACCCTACTGCTGAAAATCGCTATATGGGTCCCGGACAGCCTGAAATCGACACCGGCCCGTCGGACAGCCAAAAATGGCGATTCTGCCCCCGGTCGAATAAAATCACTATTCTGGCCCAGGACTGCCCGAAACTCGTGATTTTTCGACAGCCCCGCCAGAAATCGCAGTTTCAGACCCAGACTGCTGAAAATCCCTATTTGGGTCCCGGACAGCCTGAAATCGACTCCGGCCCGTCGGACAGCCAAAAATGACGATTCTGCCCCAGGTCGAATAAAATCACAGTTCTGGCCCAGGATTGCCCGAAACTCGTGATTTTTCGACTGCCCCGCCAGAAATCGCAGTTTCGGTCCCAGACAGTTGAAAATCCCTATTTGGGTCCCGGACTGCCTGAAATCGACACCGGCCCGTCGGACAGCCAAAAATGACGATTCTGCCTCCGATCGACGAAAATCACAGTTCTGGCCCAGGACTGCCCGAAACTCGTGATTTTTCGACAACCCCGCCAGAAATCGCAGTTTCAGACCCAGACTGCTGAAAATCACTATTTGGGTCCCGGACAGCTTGAAATCCACACCGGCCCCTCGAACAGCCAAAAATGACGATTCTGCCCCCGATCGACGAAAATCACAGTTCTGGCCCTGGACTGCCCGAAACTCGT
The DNA here is from genome assembly GCA_037074485.1 of Delonix regia. Taxonomy (NCBI): domain Eukaryota; kingdom Viridiplantae; phylum Streptophyta; class Magnoliopsida; order Fabales; family Fabaceae; genus Delonix; species Delonix regia. The sequence goes on along the minus strand of CM073454.1, from coordinate 40,205,227 downwards.
GATTTTTCGACAGCCCCGACTGAAATCGCAGTTTCGGACCCAGACTGCTGAAAATCCCTGTTGGGGTCCCGGACAGCCTGAAATCGACCCCGGCCCGTCGGACAGCTAAAAATGACGATTCTACCCCCGACAGCGGAAAATCGCTGTTCTGGCCCAGAATTGCCCGAAACTCGTGATTTTTCGGCAGCCCCGCCAGAAATCGCAGTTTCGGACCCAGACTGCTTAAAATCCCTATTTGGGTCCTGGACAGCCTGAAATCGACACCGGCCCGTCGGACAGCCAAAAATGACGATTCTGCCCCCGATCGACGAAAATCACAGTTCTGGCCCAGGACTGCCCGAAACTCGTGATTTTTCGACAACCCCGCCAGAAATCGCAGTTTCAGACCCAGACTGCTGAAAATCACTATTTGGGTCCCGGACAGCTTGAAATCCACACCGGCCCGTCGAACAGCCAAAAATGACGATTCTGCCCCCGATCGACGAAAATCACAGTTCTGGCCCAGGACTGCCCGAAACTCGTGACTTTTCGACAGCCCCGACTGAAATCGCAGTTTCGGACCCAGACTGCTGAAAATCCTGTTGGGGTCCCGGACAGCCTGAAATCGACCCCGGCCCGTCGGACAGCTAAAAATGACGATTCTACCCCCGACAGCGGAAAATCGCTGTTCTGGCCCAGAATTGCCCGAAACTCGTGATTTTTCGGCAGCCCCGCCAGAAATCGCAGTTTCGGACCCTGACTGCCGAAAATCCCTATTTGGGTCCCGGACAGCCTGAAATCGACACCGGCCCGTCGGACAGCCGAAAATGATGATTCTGCCCCCGGTCGAATAAAATCACTGTTCTGGCCCAAAACTGCTCGAAACTCGTGATTTTTCGGCCGTCCCACCTGAAATTGCAGTTTCAGACCCTACTGCTGAAAATCGCTATTTGGGTCCCGGACAGCTTGAAATCCACGCCGGCCCGTCGAACAGCCAAAATGACGATTCTGGCCCAGGACTGCCCGAAACTCGTGATTTTTCGACAGCCCCGACTGAAATCGCAGTTTTGGACCCAGACTGCTGAAAATCCCTATTGGGGACCCGGTCAGCCTGAAATCGACCCCGGCCCGTCGGACAGCTAAAAATGACGATTCTACCCCCGACAGCGGAAAATCGCTGTTCTGGCCCATAATTGCCCGAAACTCGTGATTTTTCGGCAGCCCCGCCAGAAATCGCAGTTTCGGACCCAGACTGCCGAAAATCCCTATTTGGGTCCCGGACAGCCTGAAATCGACACCGGCCCGTCGGACAGCCGAAAATGATGATTCTGCCCCCGGTCGAATAAAATCACTGTTCTGGCCCAAAACTGCCTGAAACTCGTGATTTTTCGGCCGTCCCACCTGAATTTGCAGTTACAGACCCTACTGCTGAAAATCGCTATTTGGGTCCCGGACAGCCTGAAATCGACACCGGCCCGTCGGACAGCCAAAAATGGCGATTCTGCCCCCGGTCGAATAAAATCACTATTCTGGACCAGGACTGCCCGAAACTCGTGATTTTTCGACAGCCCCGCCAGAAATCGCAGTTTCAGACCCAGACTGCTGAAAATCCCTATTTGGGTCCCGGACAGCCTGAAATCGACTCCGGCCCGTCGGACAGCCAAAAATGACGATTCTGCCCCCGGTCGAATAAAATCACAGTTCTGGCCCAGGACTGCCCGAAACTCGTGATTTTTCGACTGCCCCGCCAGAAATCGCAGTTTTGGTCCCAGACTGCTGAAAATCCCTATTTGGGTCCCGGACTGCCTGAAATCGACACCGGCCCGTCGGACAGCCAAAAATGACGATTCTATCCCTGACAGCGAAAAATCGCTGTTCTGGCCCGAAATTGCCAGAAACTCGTGATTTTTCGGCAGCCCCGCCAGAAATCGCAGTTTCGGACCCAGACTGCTGAAAATCACTATTTGGGTCCCGGACAGCTTGAAATCCACACCGGCCCGTCGGACAGCCAAAAAAGACGATTCTGCCCCCGATCGACGAAAATCACAGTTCTGGCCCAGGACTGCCCGAAACTCGTGATTTTTCGACAGCCCCGCCAGAAATCGCAGTTTCGGACCCAGACTGGTGAAAATCACTATTTGGGTCCTGGACAGCTTGAAATCCACCCCGGCCCGTCGGACAGCCAAAAATGACGATTCTGCCCCCGATCGACGAAAATCACAGTTCTGGCCCAGGACTGCCCGAAACTCGTGATTTTTCGACAGCCCCGACTGAAATCGCAGTTTCGGACCCAGACTGCTGAAAATCCCTATTGGGGACCCGGTCAGCCTGAAATCGACCCCGGCCCGTCGGACAGCTAAAAATGACGATTCTACCCCCGACAGCGGAAAATCGCTGTTCTGGCCCATAATTGCCCGAAACTCGTGATTTTTCGGCAGCCCCGCCAGAAATTGCAGTTTCGGACCCAGACTGCCGAAAATCCCTATTTGGGTCCCGGACAGCCTGAAATCGACACCGGCCCGTCGGACAGCCGAAAATGATGATTCTGCCCCCGGTCGAATAAAATCATTGTTCTGGCCCAAAACTGCCTGAAACTCGTGATTTTTCGGCCGTCCCACCTGAATTTGCAGTTTCAGACCCTACTGCTGAAAATCGCTATTTGGGTCCCGGACAGCCTGAAATCGACACCGGCCCGTCGGACAGCCAAAATTGGCGATTCTGCCCCCGGTCGAATAAAATCACTATTCTGGCCCAGGACTGCCCGTAACTCGTGATTTTTCGACAGCCCCGCCAGAAATCGCAGTTTCAGACCCAGACTGCTGAAAATCCCTATTTGGGTCCCGGACAGCCTGAAATCGACTCCGGCCCGTTGGACAGCCAAAAATGACGATTCTGCCCCCGGTCGAATAAAATCACAGTTCTGGCCCAGGACTGCCCGAAACTCGTGATTTTTCGACTGCCCCGCCAGAAATCGCAGTTTCGGTCCCAGACTGCTGAAAATCCCTATTTGGGTCCCGGACTGCCTGAAATCGACACCGGCCCGTCGGACAGCCAAAAATGACGATTCTATCCCTGACAGCGAAAAATCGCTGTTCTGGCCCGAAATTGCCAGAAACTCGTGATTTTTCGGCAGCCCCGCCAGAAATCGCAGTTTCGGACCCAGACTGCTGAAAATCACTATTTGGGTCCCGGACAGCTTGAAATCCACACCGGCCCGTCGGACAGCCAAAAAAGACGATTCTGCCCCCGATCGACGAAAATCACAGTTCTGGCCCAGGACTGCCCGAAACTCGTGATTTTTCGACAGCCCCGCCAGAAATCGCAGTTTCGGACCCAGACTGGTGAAAATCACTATTTGGGTCCTGGACAGCTTGAAATCCACCCCGGCCCGTCGGACAGCCAAAAATGACGATTCTGCCCCCGATCGACGAAAATCACAGTTCTGGCCCAGGACTGCCCGAAACTCGTGATTTTTCGACAGCCCCGACTGAAATCGCAGTTTCGGACCCAGACTGCTGAAAATCCCTATTGGGGACCCGGTCAGCCTGAAATCGACCCCGGCCCGTCGGACAGCTAAAAATGATGATTCTACCCCCGACAGCGGAAAATCGCTGTTCTGGCCCATAATTGCCCGAAACTCGTGATTTTTCGGCAGCCCCGCCAGAAATTGCAGTTTCGGACCCAGACTGCCGAAAATCCCTATTTGGGTCCCGGACAGCCTGAAATCGACACCGGCCCGTCGGACAGCCGAAAATGATGATTCTGCCCCCGGTCGAATAAAATCATTGTTCTGGCCCAAAACTGCCTGAAACTCGTGATTTTTCGGCCGTCCCACCTGAATTTGCAGTTTCAGACCCTACTGCTGAAAATCGCTATTTGGGTCCCGGACAGCCTGAAATCGACACCGGCCCGTCGGACAGCCAAAAATGGCGATTCTGCCCCCGGTCGAATAAAATCACTATTCTGGCCCAGGACTGCCCGTAACTCGTGATTTTTCGACAGCCCCGCCAGAAATCGCAGTTTCAGACCCAGACTGCTGAAAATCCCTATTTGGGTCCCGGACAGCCTGAAATCGACTCCGGCCCGTTGGACAGCCAAAAATGACGATTCTGCCCCCGGTCGAATAAAATCACAGTTCTGGCCCAGGACTGCCCGAAACTCGTGATTTCTCGACTGCCCCGCCAGAAATCGCAGTTTCGGTCCCAGACTGCTAAAAATCCCTATTTGGGTCCCGGACTGCCTGAAATCGACACCGGCCCGTCGGACAGCCAAAAATGACGATTCTATCCCTGACAGCGAAAAATCGCTGTTCTGGCCCGAAATTGCCAGAAACTCGTGATTTTTCGGCAGCCCCGCCAGAAATCGCAGTTTCGGACCCAGACTGCTGAAAATCACTATTTGGGTCCCGGACAGCTTGAAATCCACACCGGCCCGTCGGACAGCCAAAAAAGACGATTCTGCCCCCGATCGACGAAAATCACAGTTCTGGCCCAGGACTGCTCGAAACTCGTGATTTTTCGACAGCCCCGACTGAAATCGCAGTTTCGGACCCAGACTGCTGAAAATCCCTATTGGGGTCCCGGACAGCCTGAAATCGACACCGGCCCGTCGGACAGCCGAAAATGATGATTCTGCCCCCGGTCGAATAAAATCACTGTTCTGGCCCGAAACTGCCCGAAACTCGGGATTTTTCGGCTGTCCCTCCTGAAATCGCAGTTTCGGACCCAGACTGCTTAAAATCCCTATTTGGGTCCCGGACAGCCTGAAATCGACACCGGCCCGTCGGACAGCCAAAAATGACGATTCTGCCCCCGGTCGAATAAAATCACTGTTCTGGCCCAGAACTGCCCGAAACTCGGGATTTTTCGGCTGTCCCACCTGAAATCGCAGTTTCAGACCCAGACAGCTGAAAATCACTATTTGGGTCCCGGACAGCTTGAAATCCACACCGGCCCGTCGGACAGCCAAAAATGACGATTCTATCCCTGACAGCGAAAAATCGCTGTTCTGGCCCGAAATTGCCCGAAACTCGTGATTTTTCGGCAGCCCCGCCAGAAATCGCAGTTTCGGACCCAGACTGGTGAAAATCACTATTTGGGTCCTGGACAGCTTGAAATCCACACCGGCCCGTCGGACAGCCAAAAAAGACGATTCTGCCCCCGATCGACGAAAATCACAGTTCTGGCCCAGGACTGCTCGAAACTCGTGATTTTTCGACAGCCCCGACTGAAATCGCAGTTTCGGACCCAGACAGCTGAAAATCACTATTTGGGTCCCGGACAGCTTGAAATCGACCCCGGCCCGTCGGACAGCCAAAAATGACGATTCTGCCCCCGGTCGAATAAAATCACTGTTCTGGCCCAGAACTGCCTGAAACTCGGGATTTTTCGGCTGTCCCTCCTGAAATCGCAGTTTCGGACCCAGACTGCTTAAAATCCCTATTTGGGTCCCGGACAGCCTGAAATCGACACCGGCCCGTCGGACAGCCAAAAATGACGATTCTGCCCCCGGTCGAATAAAATCACTGTTCTGGCCCAGAACTGCCCGAAACTCGGGATTTTTCGGCTGTCCCACCTGAAATCGCAGTTTCAGACCCAGACTGCTGAAAATCACTATTTGGGTCCCGGACAGCGTGAAATCCACACCGGCCCGTCGGACAGCCATAAATGAGGATTCTGCCCCCGATCAACGAAAATCACAGTTCTGGCCCAGGACTGCCCGAAACTCGTGATTTTTCGACAGCCCCGACTGAAATCGCAGTTTCGGACCCAGACTGCTGAAAATCCCTATTGGGGTCCCAGACAGCCTGAAATCGACCCCGGCCCGTCGGACAGCTAAAAATCACGATTCTACCCCCGACAGCGGAAAATCGCTGTTCTGGCCCATAATTGCCCGAAACTCGTGATTTTTCGGCAGCCCCGCCAGAAATCGGAGTTTCGGACACAGACTGCTGAAAATCCCTATTTGGGTCCCGGACAGCCTGAAATCGACACCGGCCCGTCGGACAGCCGAAAATGATGATTCTGCCCCCGGTCGAATAAAATCACTGTTCTGGCCCGAAACTGCCCGAAACTCGTGATTTTTCGGCTGTCCCACCTGAAATTGCAGTTTCGGACCCAGACAGCTGAAAATCACTATTTGGGTCCCGGACAGCTTGAAATCCACACCGGCCCGTCGGACAGCCAAAAATGACGATTCTGCCCCCGGTCGAATAAAATCACTGTTCTGGCCCAGAACTGCCCGAAACTCGGGATTTTTCGGCTGTCCCTCCTAAAATCGCAGTTTCAGACCCAGACTGCTTAAAATCCCTATTTGGGTCCCGGACAGCCTGAAATCGACACCGGCCCGTCGGACAGCCAAAAATGACGATTCTGCCCCCGGTCGAATAAAATCACTGTTCTGGCCCAGAACTGCCCGAAACTCGGGATTTTTCGGCTGTCCCACCTGAAATCGCAGTTTCAGACCCAGACTGCTGAAAATCACTATTTGGGTCCCGGACAGCTTGAAATCCACACCGGCCCGTCGGACAGCCATAAATGAGGATTCTGCCCCCGATCGACGAAAATCACAGTTCTGGCCCAGGACTGCCCGAAACTCGTGATTTTTCGACAGCCCCGACTGAAATCGCAGTTTCGGACCCAGACTGCTGAAAATCCCTATTGGGGTCCCGGACAGCCTGAAATCGACCCCGGCCCGTCGGGCAACTAAAAATGACGATTCTACCCCCGACAGTGGAAAATCGCTGTTCTGGCCCAGAATTACCCGAAACTCGTGATTTTTCGGCAGCCCCGCCAGAAATCGCAGTTTCGGACCCTGACTGCCGAAAATCCCTATTTGGGTCCCGGACAGCCTGAAATCGACACCGGCCCGTCGGACAGCCGAAAATGATGATTCTGCCCCCGGTCGAATAAAATCACTGTTCTGGCCCAAAACTGCTCGAAACTCGTGATTTTTCGGCCGCCCCACCTGAAATTGCAGTTTCGGACCCAACTGCTGAAAATCGCTATTTGGGTCCCGGACAGCTTGAAATCCACGCCGGCCCGTCGAACAGCCAAAAATGACGATTCTGCCCCCGGTCGAATAAAATCACTGTTCTGGCCCAGAACTGCCCGAAACTCGGGATTTTTCGGCTGTCCCACCTGAAATCGCAGTTTCAGACCCAGACTGCTGAAAATCACTATTTGGGTCCCGGACAGCTTGAAATCCACACCGGCCCGTCGGACAGCCATAAATGAGGATTCTGCCCCCGATCGACGAAAATCACAGTTCTGGCCCAGGACTGCCCGAAACTCGTGATTTTTCGACAGCCCCGACTGAAATCGCAGTTTCGGACCCAGACTGCTGAAAATCCCTATTGGGGTTCCGGACAGCCTGAAATCGACCCCGGCCCGTCGGGCAACTAAAAATGACGATTCTACCCCCGACAGTGGAAAATCGCTGTTCTGGCCCAGAATTACCCGAAACTCGTGATTTTTCGGCCGCCCCACCTGAAATTGCAGTTTCGGACCCAACTGCTGAAAATCGCTATTTGGGTCCCGGACAGCTTGAAATCCACGCCGGCCCGTCGAACAGCCAAAAATGAGGATTCTGCCCCTGATCGACAAAAATCACAGTTCTGGCCCAGGACTGCCCGAAACTCGTGATTTTTCGACAGCCCCGACTGAAATCGCAGTTTCGGACCCAGACTGCTGAAAATCCCTATTGGGGTCCCGGACAGCCTGAAATCGACCCCGGCCCGTCGGACAGCTAAAAATGACGATTCTACCCCCGACAGCGGAAAATCGCTGTTCTGGCCCAGAATTGCCCGAAACTCGTGATTTTTCGGCTGTCCCACCTGAAATTGCAGTTTCGGACCCAGACAGCTGAAAATCACTATTTGGGTCCCGGACAGCTTGAAATCCACACCGGCCCGTCGGACAGCCAAAAATGACGATTCTGCCCCCGGTCGAATAAAATCACTGTTCTGGCCCAGAACTGCCCGAAACTCGGGATTTTTCGGCTGTCCCACCTGAAATCGCAGTTTCAGACCCAGACTGCTGAAAATCACTATTTGGGTCCCGGACAGCTTGAAATCCACACCGGCCCGTCGGACAGCCATAAATGAGGATTCTGCCCCCGATCGACGAAAATCACAGTTCTGGCCCAGGACTGCCCGAAACTCGTGATTTTTCGACAGCCCCGACTGAAATCGCAGTTTCGGACCCAGACTGCTGAAAATCCCTATTGGGGACCCGGTCAGCCTGAAATCGACCCCGGCCCGTCGGACAGCTAAAAATGACGATTCTACCCCCGACAGCGGAAAATCGCTGTTCTGGCCCATAATTGCCCGAAACTCGTGATTTTTCGGCAGCCCCGCCAGAAATTGCAGTTTCGGACCCAGACTGCCGAAAATCCCTATTTGGGTCCCGGACAGCCTGAAATCGACACCGGCCCGTCGGACAGCCGAAAATGATGATTCTGCCCCCGGTCGAATAAAATCATTGTTCTGGCCCAAAACTGCCTGAAACTCGTGATTTTTCGGCCGTCCCACCTGAATTTGCAGTTTCAGACCCTACTGCTGAAAATCGCTATTTGGGTCCCGGACAACCTGAAATCGACACCGGCCCGTCGGACAGCCAAAAATGGCGATTCTGCCCCCGGTCGAATAAAATCACTATTCTGGCCCAGGACTGCCCGTAACTCGTGATTTTTCGACAGCCCCGCCAGAAATCGCAGTTTCAGACCCAGACTGCTGAAAATCCCTATTTGGGTCCCGGACAGCCTGAAATCGACTCCGGCCCGTTGGACAGCCAAAAATGACGATTCTGCCCCCGGTCGAATAAAATCACAGTTCTGGCCCAGGACTGCCCGAAACTCGTGATTTCTCGACTGCCCCGCCAGAAATCGCAGTTTCGGTCCCAGACTGCTGAAAATCCCTATTTGGGTCCCGGACTGCCTGAAATCGACACCGGCCCGTCGGACAGCCAAAAATGACGATTCTATCCCTGACAGCGAAAAATCGCTGTTCTGGCCCGAAATTGCCAGAAACTCGTGATTTTTCGGCAGCCCCGCCAGAAATCGCAGTTTCGGACCCAGACTGCTGAAAATCACTATTTGGGTCCCGGACAGCTTGAAATCCACACCGGCCCGTCGGACAGCCAAAAAAGACGATTCTGCCCCCGATCGACGAAAATCACAGTTCTGGCCCAGGACTGCTCGAAACTCGTGATTTTTCGACAGCCCCGACTGAAATCGCAGTTTCGGACCCAGACTGCTGAAAATCCCTATTGGGGTCCCGGACAGCCTGAAATCGACACCGGCCCGTCGGACAGCCGAAAATGATGATTCTGCCCCCGGTCGAATAAAATCACTGTTCTGGCCCGAAACTGCCCGAAACTCGGGATTTTTCGGCTGTCCCTCCTGAAATCGCAGTTTCGGACCCAGACTGCTTAAAATCCCTATTTGGGTCCCGGACAGCCTGAAATCGACACCGGCCCGTCGGACAGCCAAAAATGACGATTCTGCCCCCGGTCGAATAAAATCACTGTTCTGGCCCAGAACTGCCCGAAACTCGGGATTTTTCGGCTGTCCCACCTGAAATCGCAGTTTCAGACCCAGACTGCTGAAAATCACTATTTGGGTCCCGGACAGCTTGAAATCCACACCGGCCCGTCGGACAGCCAAAAATGACGATTCTGCCCTCGATCGACGAAAATCACAGTTCTGGCCCAGGACTGCCTGAAACTCGTGATTTCTCGACAGCCCCGCCAGAAATCGCAGTTTCAGACCCAGACTGTTGAAAATCCCTATTGGGGTTCCGGACAGCCTGAAATCGACCCCGGCCCGTCGGGCAACTAAAAATGACGATTCTACCCCCGACAGTGGAAAATCGCTGTTCTGGCCCAGAATTACCCGAAACTCGTGATTTTTCGGCAGCCCCGCCAGAAATCGCAGTTTCGGACCCTGACTGCCGAAAATCCCTATTTGGGTCCCGGACAGCCTGAAATCGACACCGGCCCGTCGGACAGCCGAAAATGATGATTCTGCCCCCGGTCGAATAAAATCACTGTTCTGGCCCAAAACTGCTCGAAACTCGTGATTTTTCGGCCGCCCCACCTGAAATTGCAGTTTCGGACCCAACTGCTGAAAATCGCTATTTGGGTCCCGGACAGCTTGAAATCCACGCTGGCCCGTCGAACAGCCAAAAATGAGGATTCTGCCCCTGATCGACAAAAATCACAGTTCTGGCCCAGGACTGCCCGAAACTCGTGATTTTTCGACAGCCCCGACTGAAATCGCAGTTTTGGACCCAGACTGCTGAAAATCCCTATTGGGGTCCCGGACAGCCTGAAATCGACCCCGGCCCGTCGGACAGCTAAAAATGACGATTCTACCCCCGACAGCGGAAAATCGCTGTTCTGGCCCAGAATTGCCCGAAACTCGTGATTTTTCGGCTGTCCCACCTGAAATTGCAGTTTCGGACCCAGACAGCTGAAAATCACTATTTGGGTCCCGGATAGCTTGAAATCCACACCGGCCCGTCGGACAGCCAAAAATGACGATTCTGCCCCCGGTCGAATAAAATCACTGTTCTGGCCCAGAACTGCCCGAAACTCGGGATTTTTCGGCTGTCCCTCCTGAAATCGCAGTTTCGGACCCAGACTGCTTAAAATCCCTATTTGGGTCCCGGACAGCCTGAAATCGACACCGGCCCGTCGGACAGCCAAAAATGACGATTCTGCCCCCGGTCGAATAAAATCACTGTTCTGGCCCAGAACTGCCCGAAACTCGTGATTTTTCGGCTGTCCCACCTGAAATCGCAGTTTCAGACCCAGACTGCTGAAAATCACTATTTGGGTCCCGGACAGCCTGAAATCGACCCCGGCCCGTCGGACAGCTAAAAATGACGATTCTGCCCCCAGTCGAATAAAATCACTGTTCTGGCCCAGAACTGCCCGAAACTCGTGATTTTTCGGCTGTCCCACCTGAAATCGCAGTTTCGGACCCAACTGCTGAAAATCGCTTTTTGGGTCCCGGACAGCTTGAAATCCACACCGGCCCGTCGGACAGCCAAAAATGACGATTCTATCCCTGACAGCTAAAAATCGCTGTTCTGGCCCGAAATTGCCCGAAACTCGTGATTTTTCGGCAGCCCCGCCAGAAATCGCAGTTTCGGACCCAGACTGCTGAAAATCACTATTTGGGTCCCGGACAGCTTGAAATCCACACCGGCCCGTCGGACAGCCAAAAATGACGATTCTGCCCTCGATCGACGAAAATCACAGTTCAGGCCCAGACTGCCCGAAACTCGTGATTTCTCGACAGCCCCGCCAGAAATCGCAGTTTCGGACCCAGACAGCCGAAAATCCCTATTTGGGTCCCGGACAGCCTGAAATCGACACCGGCCCGTCGGACCGCCAAAAAAGGCGATTCTGCCCCCGGTCGAATGAAATCTTTATTCTGGCCCAGAACTGCCCGAAACTCGGGATTTTTCGGCTGTCCCACCAAAAATCGCAGTTTCGGACCCAGACTGCTGAAAATCCCTATTTGGGTCCCAGACAGCCTGAAATCGACACCGGCCCGTCGGACAGCCGAAAATGATGATTCTGCCCCCGGTCGAATAAAATCACTGTTCTGGCTCGAAACTGCCCGAAACTCGTGATTTTTCGGCTGTCCCACCTGAAATTGCAGTTTCGGACCCAGACAGCTGAAAATCACTATTTGGGTCCCGGACAGCCTGAAATCGACCCCGGCCCGTCGGACAGCTAAAAATGACGATTCTGCCCCCAGTCGAATAAAATCACTGTTCTGGCCCAGAACTGCCCGAAACTCGTGATTTTTCGGCTGTCCCACCTGAAATCGCAGTTTCGGACCCAACTGCTGAAAATCCCTATTGGGGTCCCGGACAGCCTGAAATCGACCCCGGCCCGTCGGACAGCTAAAAATGACGATTCTGCCCCCAGTCGAATAAAATCACTGTTCTGGCCCAGAACTGCCCGAAACTCGTGATTTTTCAGCTGTCCCACCTGAAATCGCAGTTTCGGACCCAACTGCTGAAAATCGCTATTTGGGTCCCGGACAGCTTGAAATCCACACCGGCCCGTCGGACAGCCAAAAATGACGATTCAATCCCTGACAGCGAAAAATCGCTGTTCTGGCCCGAAATTGCCCGAAACTCGTGATTTTTCGGCAGCCCCGCCAGAAATCGCAGTTTCGGACCCAGACTGCTGAAAATCACTATTTGGGTCCCGGACAGCTTGAAATCCACACCGGCCCGTCAGACAGCCAAAAATGACGATTCTGCCCTCGATCGACGAAAATCACAGTTCTGGCCCAGGACTGCCCGAAACTCGTGATTTTTCGACAGCCCCGCCAGGAATCGCAGTTTCAGACCCAGATTGCCGAAAATCCCTATTTGGGTCCCGGACAGCCTGAAATCGACACCGGCCCGTCGGACAGCCGAAAATGACGATTCTGCCCCCGGTCGAATAAAATCACTGTTCTGGCCCGAAACTGCCCGAAACTCGTGATTTTTCGGCTGTCCCACCTGAAATTGCAGTTTCGGACCCAGACAGCTGAAAATCGCTATTTGGGTCCCGGACAGCTTGAAATCCACACCGGCCTGTCGGACAGCCAAAAATGACGATTCTGCCCCCGGTCGACGAAAATCACAGTTCTGGCCCAAGACTGCCCGAAACTCGTGATTTTTCGACAGCCCTGCCTGAAATCGCAGTTTCGGACCCAGACAGCTGAAAATCCCTATTGGGGTCCCGGACAGCCTGAAATCGACCCCGGCCCGTCGGACAGCTAAAAATGACGATTCTGCCCCCAGTCGAATAAAATCACTGTTCTGGCCCAGAACTGCCCGAAACTCGTGATTTTTCAGCTGTCCCACCTGAAATCGCAGTTTCGGACCCAACTGCTGAAAATCGCTATTTGGGTCCCGGACAGCTTGAAATCCACACCGGCCCGTCGGACAGCCAAAAATGACGATTCTATCCCTGACAGCGAAAAATCGCTGTTCTGGCCCGAAATTGCCCGAAACTCGTGATTTTTCGGCAGCCCCGCCAGAAATCGCAGTTTCGGACCCAGACTGCTGAAAATCACTATTTGGGTCCCGGACAGCTTGAAATCCGCACCGGCCCGTCAGACAGCCAAAAATGACGATTCTGCCCTCGATCGACGAAAATCACAGTTCTGGCCCAGGACTGCCCGAAACTCGTGATTTTTCGACAGCCCCGCCAGGAATCGCAGTTTCAGACCCAGATTGCCGAAAATCCCTATTTGGGTCCCGGACAGCCTGAAATCGACACCGGCCCGTCGGTCCGCCAAAAAAGGCGATTCTGCCCCCGGTCGAATAAAATCACAATTCTGGCCCAGAACTGCCCGAAACTCGGGATTTTTCGGTTGTCCCACCTAAAATCGCAGTTTCGGACCCAGACATCTTAAAATCCCTATTTGGGTCCCGGACAGCCTGAAATCGACACCGGCCCGTCGGACAGCCGAAAATGATGATTCTGCCCCCGGTCGAATAAAATCACTGTTTTGGCCCGAAACTGCCCGAACCTCGTGATTTTTCGGCTGTCCCACCTGAAATCGCAGTTTCAGACCCAGACAGCTGAAAATCACTATTTGAGTCCCGGACAGCTTGAAATCCACACCGGCCTGTCGGACAGCCAAAAATGACGATTCTATCCCTGACAGCGAAAAATCGCTGTTCTGACCCGAAATTGCCCGAAACTCGTGATTTTTCGGCAGCCCCACCAAAAATCGCAGTTTCGGACCCAGACTGCTGAAAATCCCCATTGGGGTCCCGGACAGCCTGAAATTGACCCCGTCCCGTCGGACAGCTAAAAATGACGATTCTGCCCCCAGTCGAATAAAATCACTGTTCTGGCCCAGAACTGCCCGAAACTCGTGATTTTTCGGCTGTCCCACCTGAAATCGCAGTTTCGAACCCAACTGCTGAAAATCGCTATTTGGGTCCCGGACTGCTTGAAATCCACACCGGCCCGTCGGACAGCCAAAAATGACGATTCAATCCCTGACAGCGAAAAATCGCTGTTCTGGCCCGAAATTGCCCGAAACTCGTGATTTTTCGGCAGCCCCGCCAGAAATCGCAGTTTCGGACCCAGACTGCTGAAAATCACTATTTGGGTCCCGGACAGCTTGAAATCCACACCGGCCCGTCAGACAGCCAAAAATGACGATTCTGCCCTCGATCGACGAAAATCACAGTTCTGGCCCAGGACTGCCCGAAACTCGTGATTTTTCGACAGCCCCGCCAGGAATCGCAGTTTCAGACCCAGATTGCCGAAAATCCCTATTTGGGTCCCGGACAGCCTGAAATCGACACCGGCCCGTCGGACAGCCGAAAATGACGATTCTGCCCCCGGTCGAATAAAATCACTGTTCTGGCCCGAAACTGCCCGAAACTCGTGATTTTTCGGCTGTCCCACCTGAAATTGCAGTTTCGGACCCAGACAGCTGAAAATCGCTATTTGGGTCCCGGACAGCTTGAAATCCACACCGGCCTGTCGGACAGCCAAAAATGACGATTCTGCCCCCGGTCGACGAAAATCACAGTTCTGGCCCAAGACTGCCCGAAACTCGTGATTTTTCGACAGCCCTGCCTGAAATCGCAGTTTCGGACCCAGACAGCTGAAAATCCCTATTGGGGTCCCGGACAGCCTGAAATCGACCCCGGCCCGTCGGACAGCTAAAAATGACGATTCTGCCCCCAGTCGAATAAAATCACTGTTCTGGCCCAGAACTGCCCGAAACTCGTGATTTTTCAGCTGTCCCACCTGAAATCGCAGTTTCGGACCCAACTGCTGAAAATCGCTATTTGGGTCCCGGACAGCTTGAAATCCACACCGGCCCGTCGGACAGCCAAAAATGACGATTCTATCCCTGACAGCGAAAAATCGCTGTTCTGGCCCGAAATTGCCCGAAACTCGTGATTTTTCGGCAGCCCCGCCAGAAATCGCAGTTTCGGACCCAGACTGCTGAAAATCACTATTTGGGTCCCGGACAGCTTGAAATCCGCACCGGCCCGTCAGACAGCCAAAAATGACGATTCTGCCCTCGATCGACGAAAATCACAGTTCTGGCCCAGGACTGCCCGAAACTCGTGATTTTTCGACAGCCCCGCCAGGAATCGCAGTTTCAGACCCAGATTGCCGAAAATCCCTATTTGGGTCCCGGACAGCCTGAAATCGACACCGGCCCGTCGGTCCGCCAAAAAAGGCGATTCTGCCCCCGGTCGAATAAAATCACAATTCTGGCCCAGAACTGCCCGAAACTCGGGATTTTTCGGTTGTCCCACCTAAAATCGCAGTTTCGGACCCAGACATCTTAAAATCCCTATTTGGGTCCCGGACAGCCTGAAATCGACACCGGCCCGTCGGACAGCCGAAAATGATGATTCTGCCCCCGGTCGAATAAAATCACTGTTTTGGCCCGAAACTGCCCGAACCTCGTGATTTTTCGGCTGTCCCACCTGAAATCGCAGTTTCAGACCCAGACAGCTGAAAATCACTATTTGAGTCCCGGACAGCTTGAAATCCACACCGGCCTGTCGGACAGCCAAAAATGACGATTCTATCCCTGACAGCGAAAAATCGCTGTTCTGACCCGAAATTGCCCGAAACTCGTGATTTTTCGGCAGCCCCACCAAAAATCGCAGTTTCGGACCCAGACTGCTGAAAATCCCCATTGGGGTCCCGGACAGCCTGAAATTGACCCCGTCCCGTCGGACAGCTAAAAATGACGATTCTGCCCCCAGTCGAATAAAATCACTGTTCTGGCCCAGAACTGCCCGAAACTCGTGATTTTTCGGCTGTCCCACCTGAAATCGCAGTTTCGGACCCAACTGCTGAAAATCGCTATTTGGGTCCCGGACTGCTTGAAATCCACACCGGCCCGTCGGACAGCCAAAAATGACGATTCTACCCCCGATCGACGAAAATCACAGCTCTGGCCCAGGACAGCCCGAAACTCGTGATTTTTCGACAGCCCCGCCAAAAATCGCAGTTTCAGACCCAGACTGCAGAAAATCCCTATTTGGATCTCGGACTGCCTGAAATCGACACCGGCCCGTCGGACAGCCAAAAATGACGATTCTACCCCCGGCAGCGGAAAATCGCTGTTCTGGCCTATTATTTGCCGAAACTCGTGATTTTTCGGCAGCCCCGCCAGAAATCGCAGTTTCGGACCCAGACTGCTGAAAATCCCTATTTGGGTCCCGGACAGCCTGAAATCGACGCCGGCCCGTCGGACAGCCAAATATGACGGTTCTGCCCCCGGTCGGATAAAATCACTATTCTGGCCCAGAACTGCCCGAAACTCGGGATTTTTCGGCTGTCCCACCTGAAATCGCAGTTTCGGACCCAGACTGCTGAAAATCACTATTTGGGTCCTGGACAGCTTGAAATCCACACCGGCCCGTCGAACAGCCAAAAATGACGATTCTGCCCTCGATCGACGAAAATCACAGTTCTGGCCCAGGACTGCCCGAAACTCGTGATTTTTCGACAGCCCCGCCAGAAATCGCAGTTTCGGACCCAGATTGCTGAAAATCCCTATTTGGGTCCCGGACAGCTTGAAATCGACACCGGCCCGTCGGACAGCCGAAAATGACGATTCTGCCCCCGGTCGAATAAAATCACTGTTCTGGCCCGAAACTGCCCGAAACTCGTGATTTTTCGGCTGTCCCACCTGAAATTGCAGTTTCGGACCCAGACAGCTGAAAATCGCTATTTGGGTCCCGGACAGCTTGAAATCCACACCGGCCTGTCGGACAGCCAAAAATGACGATTCTGCCCCCGGTCGACGAAAATCACAGTTCTGGCCCAAGACTGCCCGAAACTCGTGATTTTTCGACAGCCCTGCCTGAAATCGCAGTTTCGGACCCAGACAGCTGAAAATCCCTATTGGGGTCCCGGACAGCCTGAAATCGACCCTGGCCCGTCGGACAGCTAAAAATGACGATTCTGCCCCCAATCGAATAAAATCACTGTTCTGGCCCAGAACTGCCCGAAACTCGTGATTTTTCAGCTGTCCCACCTGAAATCGCAGTTTCGGACCCAACTGCTGAAAATCGCTATTTGGGTCCCGGACAGCTTGAAATCCACACCGGCCCGTCGGACAGCCAAAAATGACGATTCTATCCCTGACAGCGAAAAATCGCTGTTCTGGCCCGAAATTGCCCGAAACTCGTGATTTTTCGGCAGCCCCGCCAGAAATCGCAGTTTCGGACCCAGACTGCTGAAAATCACTATTTGGGTCCCGGACAGCTTGAAATCCGCACCGGCCCGTCAGACAGCCAAAAATGACGATTCTGCCCTCGATCGACGAAAATCACAGTTCTGGCCCAGGACTGCCCGAAACTCGTGATTTTTCGACAGCCCCGCCAGGAATCGCAGTTTCAGACCCAGATTGCCGAAAATCCCTATTTGGGTCCCGGACAGCCTGAAATCGACACCGGCCCGTCGGTCCGCCAAAAAAGGCGATTCTGCCCCCGGTCGAATAAAATCACAATTCTGGCCCAGAACTGCCCGAAACTCGGGATTTTTCGGTTGTCCCACCTAAAATCGCAGTTTCGGACCCAGACATCTTAAAATCCCTATTTGGGTCCCGGACAGCCTGAAATCGACACCGGCCCGTCGGACAGCCGAAAATGATGATTCTGCCCCCGGTCGAATAAAATCACTGTTTTGGCCCGAAACTGCCCGAAACTCGTGATTTTTCGGCTGTCCCACCTGAAATCGCAGTTTCAGACCCAGACAGCTGAAAATCACTATTTGAGTCCCGGACAGCTTGAAATCCACACCGGCCTGTCGGACAGCCAAAAATGACGATTCTATCCCTGACAGCGAAAAATCGCTGTTCTGACCCGAAATTGCCCGAAACTCGTGATTTTTCGGCAGCCCCACCAAAAATCGCAGTTTCGGACCCAGACTGCTGAAAATCCCTATTGGGGTCCCGGACAGCCTGAAATTGACCCCGTCCCGTCGGACAGCTAAAAATGACGATTCTGCCCCCAGTCGAATAAAATCACTGTTCTGGCCCAGAACTGCCCGAAACTCGTGATTTTTCGGCTGTCCCACCTGAAATCGCAGTTTCGGACCCAACTGCTGAAAATCGCTATTTGGGTCCCGGACTGCTTGAAATCCACACCGGCCCGTCGGACAGCCAAAAATGACGATTCTACCCCCGATCGACGAAAATCACAGCTCTGGCCCAGGACAGCCCGAAACTCGTGATTTTTCGACAGCCCCGCCAAAAATCGCAGTTTCAGACCCAGACTGCAGAAAATCCCTATTTGGATCTCGGACTGCCTGAAATCGACACCGGCCCGTCGGACAGCCAAAAATGACGATTCTACCCCCGGCAGCGGAAAATCGCTATTCTGGCCTATTATTTGCCGAAACTCGTGATTTTTCGGCAGCCCCGCCAGAAATCGCAGTTTCGGACCCAGACTGCTGAAAATCCCTATTTGGGTCCCGGACAGCCTGAAATCGACGCCGGCCCGTCGGACAGCCAAATATGACAGTTCTGCCCCCGGTCGGATAAAATCACTATTCTGGCCCAGAACTGCCCGAAACTCGGGATTTTTCGGCTGTCCCACCTGAAATCGCAGTTTCAGACCCAGACTGCTGAAAATCACTATTTGGGTCCTGGACAGCTTGAAATCCACACCGGCCCGTCGAACAGCCAAAAATGACGATTCTGCCCTCGATCGACGAAAATCACAGTTCTGGCCCAGGACTGCCCGAAACTCGTGATTTTTCGACAGCCCCGCCAGAAATCGCAGTTTCGGACCCAGATTGCTGAAAATCCCTATTTGGGTCCCGGACAGCCTGAAATCGACACCGGCCCGTCGGACAGCCGAAAATGACGATTCTGCCCCCGGTCGAATAAAATCACTGTTCTGGCCCGAAACTGCCCGAAACTCGTGATTTTTCGGCTGTCCCACCTGAAATTGCAGTTTCGGACCCAGACAGCTGAAAATCGCTATTTGGGTCCCGGACATCTTGAAATCCACACCGGCCTGTCGGACAGCCAAAAATGACGATTCTGCCCCCGGTCGACGAAAATCACAGTTCTGGCCCAAGACTGCCCGAAACTCGTGATTTTTCGACAGCCCTGCCTGAAATCGCAGTTTCGGACCCAGACAGCTGAAAATCCCTATTGGGGTCCCGGACAGCCTGAAATCGACCCCGGCCCGTCGGACAGCTAAAAATGACGATTCTGCCCCCAGTCGAATAAAATCACTGTTCTGGCCCAGAACTGCCCGAAACTCGTGATTTTTCAGCTGTCCCACCTGAAATCGCAGTTTCGGACCCAACTGCTGAAAATCGCTATTTGGGTCCCGGACAGCTTGAAATCCACACCGGCCCGTCGGACAGCCAAAAATGACGATTCTATCCCTGACAGCGAAAAATCGCTGTTCTGGCCCGAAATTGCCCGAAACTCGTGATTTTTCGGCAGCCCCGCCAGAAATCGCAGTTTCGGACCCAGACTGCTGAAAATCACTATTTGGGTCCCGGACAGCTTGAAATCCACACCGGCCCGTCAGACAGCCAAAAATGACGATTCTGCCCTCGATCGACGAAAATCACAGTTCCGGCCCAGGACTGCCCGAAACTCGTGATTTTTCGACAGCCCCGCCAGGAATCGCAGTTTCAGACCCAGATTGCCGAAAATCCCTATTTGGGTCCCGGACAGCCTGAAATCGACACCGGCCCGTCGGTCCGCCAAAAAAGGCGATTCTGCCCCCGGTCGAATAAAATCACAATTCTGGCCCAGAACTGCCCGAAACTCGGGATTTTTCGGTTGTCCCCCCTAAAATCGCAGTTTCGGACCCAGACATCTTAAAATCCCTATTTGGGTCCCGGACAGCCTGAAATCGACACCGGCCCGTCGGACAGCCGAAAATGATGATTCTGCCCCCGGTCGAATAAAATCACTGTTTTGGCCCGAAACTGCCCGAAACTCGTGATTTTTCGGCTGTCCCACCTGAAATCGCAGTTTCAGACCCAGACAGCTGAAAATCACTATTTGAGTCCCGGACAGCTTGAAATCCACACCGGCCTGTCGGACAGCCAAAAATGACGATTCTATCCCTGACAGCGAAAAATCGCTGTTCTGACCCGAAATTGCCCGAAACTCGTGATTTTTCGGCAGCCCCACCAAAAATCGCAGTTTCGGACCCAGACTGCTGAAAATCCCTATTGGGGTCCCGGACAGCCTGAAATTGACCCCGTCCCGTCGGACAGCTAAAAATGACGATTCTGCCCCCAGTCGAATAAAATCACTGTTCTGGCCCAGAACTGCCCGAAACTCGTGATTTTTCGGCTGTCCCACCTGAAATCGCAGTTTCGGACCCAACTGCTGAAAATCGCTATTTGGGTCCCGGACTGCTTGAAATCCACACCGGCCCGTCGGACAGCCAAAAATGACGATTCTACCCCCGATCGACGAAAATCACAGCTCTGGCCCAGGACAGCCCGAAACTCGTGATTTTTCGACAGCCCCGCCAAAAATCGCAGTTTCAGACCCAGACTGCAGAAAATCCCTATTTGGATCTCGGACTGCCTGAAATCGACACCGGCCCGTCGGACAGCCAAAAATGACGATTCTACCCCCGGCAGCGGAAAATCGCTGTTCTGGCCTATTATTTGCCGAAACTCGTGATTTTTCGGCAGCCCCGCCAGAAATCGCAGTTTCGGACCCAGACTGCTGAAAATCCCTATTTGGGTCCCGGACAGCCTGAAATCGACGCCGGCCCGTCGGACAGCCAAATATGACGGTTCTGCCCCCGGTCGGATAAAATCACTATTCTGGCCCAGAACTGCCCGAAACTCGGGATTTTTCGGCTGTCCCACCTGAAATCGCAGTTTCAGACCCAGACTGCTAAAAATCCCTATTTGGGTCCCGGACAGCCTGAAATCGACACCGGCTCGTCGGACAGCCAAAAATGACGATTCTGTCCCCGGTCGAATAAAATCACTGTTCTGGCCCAGAACTGGCCGAAACTCGTGATTTTTCGGCTGTCCCACCTGAAATCGCAGTTTCGAACCCAGACTGCTGTAAATCACTATTTGGTACCCGGACTGCTTGAAATCCACACCGGCCCATCGGACAGCTAAAAATGACGATTCTGCCCCCGATCGACGAAAATCACAGTTCTGGCCCAGGACTGCCTGAAACTCGGGATTTTTCGGCTGGCCCACCTGAAATCGCAGTTTCGGACCCATACTGCTGTAAATCACTATTTAGGCCCCGGACAGCCTGAAAACGACAGCGACCCGTCAGCCAGCCGAAAATGACGATTCTACCCCCGACAGCGGAAAATCACTGTTCTGGCCCAGAATTGCCCGAAACTCGTGATTTTTCGGCAGCCCCGCCAGAAATCGCAGTTTCGGACCCAGACTGCTGAAAATCCCTATTTGGGTCCCGGACAGCCTGAAATCGACACCGGCCCGTCGGACAGCCAAAAATGACGATTCTGCCGCCGGTCGAATAAAATCACTGTTCTGGCCAAGGACTGCCCGAAACTCGGGATTTTTCGGCTGGCCCACCTGAAATCGCAGTTTCGGACCCATACTGCTGAAAATCACTATTTAGGCCCCGGACAGCCTGAAAACGACAGCGACCCGTCAGCCAGCCGAAAATGACGATTCTACCCCCGACAGCGGAAAATCACTGTTCTGGCCCAGAATTGCCCGAAACTCGTGATTTTTCGGCTGCCCCGCCAGAAATCGCAGTTTCGGACCCAGACTGCTGAAAATCCCTATTTGGGTCCCGGACAACCTAAAATCGACACCGGCCCGTCGGACAGCCAAAAATGACGATTCTGCCCCCGGTCGAATAAAATCACTGTTCTGGCCCAGATCTGCCCGAAACTCGTGATTTTTCGGCTGTCCCACCTGAAATCGCAGTTTCGGTCCCAGACTGCTAAAAATCCCTATTTGGGTCCCGGACAGCCTGAAATCGACACCGGCTCGTCGGACAGCCAAAAATGACGATTCTGTCCCCGGTCGAATAAAATCACTGTTCTGGCCCAGAACTGGCCGAAACTCGTGATTTTTCGGCTGTCCCACCTGAAATCGCAGTTTCGGACCCAGACTGCTGTAAATCACTATTTGGGACCCGGACTGCTTGAAATCCACACCGGCCCATCGGACAGCTAAAAATGACGATTCTGCCCCCGATCGACGAAAATCACAGTTCTGGCCCAGGACTGCCTGAAACTCGGGATTTTTCGGCTGGCCCACCTGAAATCGCAGTTTCGGACCCATACTGCTGTAAATCACTATTTAGGCCCCGGACAGCCTGAAAACGACAGCGACCCGTCAGCCAGCCGAAAATGACGATTCTACCCCCGACAGCGGAAAATCACTGTTCTGGCCCAGAATTGCCCGAAACTTGTGATTTTTCGGCAGCCCCGCCAGAAATCGCAGTTTCGGACCCAGACTTCTGAAAATCCCTATTTGGGTCCCGGACAACCTGAAATTGACACCGGCCCGTCGGACAGCCAAAAATGACGATTCTGCCCCCGGTCGAATAAAATCACTGTTCTGGCCCAGGACTGCCCGAAACTCGGGATTTTTCGGCTGTCCCACCTGAAATCGCAGTTTCGGACCCAGACTGCTGAAAATCCCTATTTGGGTCCCGGACAACCTGAAATTGACACCGGCCCGTCGGACAGCCAAAAATGACGATTCTGCCCCCGGTCGAATAAAATCACTGTTCTGGCCCAGGACTGCCCGAAACTCGGGATTTATCGGCTGTCCCACCTGAAATCGCAGTTTCGGACCCAGACTGCTGAAAATCCCTATTTGGGTCCCGGACAACCTAAAATCGACACCGGCCCGTCGGACAGCCAAAAATGACGATTCTGCCCCCGGTCGAATAAAATCACTGTTCTGGCCCAGATCTGCCCGAAACTCGTGATTTTTCGGCTGTCCCACCTGAAATCGCAGTTTCGGTCCCAGACTGCTAAAAATCCCTATTTGGGTCCCGGACAGCCTGAAATTGACACCGGCCCGTCGGACAGCCAAAAATGACGATTCTGCCCCCGGTCGAATAAAATCACTGCTCTGGCCCAGGACTGCCCGAAACTCGGGATTTTTCGGCTGTCCCACCTGAAATCGCAGTTTCGGACCCAGACTGCTGTAAATCACTATTTGGGACCCGGACTGCTTGAAATCCTCACCGGCCCATCGGACAGCTAAAAATGACGATTCTGCCCCCGATCGACGAAAATCACAGTTCTGGCCCAGAATTGCCCGAAACTCGTGATTTTTCGGCAGCCCCGCCAGAAATCGCAGTTTCGGACCCAGACTGCTGAAAATCCCTATTTGGGACCCGGACAGCCTGAAATCGACACCGGCCCGTCGGACAGCCAAAAATGACGATTCTGCCGCCGGTCGAATAAAATCACTGTTCTGGCCCAGGACTGCCCGAAACTCGGGATTTTTCGGCTGGCCCACCTGAAATCGCAGTTTCGGACCCATACTGCTGAAAATCACTATTTAGGCCCCGGACAGCCTGAAAACGACAGCGACCCGTCAGCCAGCCGAAAATGACGATTCTACCCCCGACAGCGGAAAATCACTGTTCTGGCCCAGAATTGCCCGAAACTCGTGATTTTTCGGCAGCCCCGCCAGAAATCGCAGTTTCGGACCCAGACTGCTGAAAATCCCTATTTGGGTCCCGGACAACCTGAAATTGACACCGGCCCGTCGGACAGCCAAAAATGACGATTCTGCCCCCGGTCGAATAAAATCACTGTTCTGGCCCAGGACTGCCCGAAACTCGGGATTTTTCGGCTGTCCCACCTGAAATCGCAGTTTCGGACCCAGACTGCTGAAAATCCCTATTTGGGTCCCGGACAACCTAAAATCGACACCGGCCCGTCGGACAGCCAAAAATGACGATTCTGCCCCCGGTCGAATAAAATCACTGTTCTGGCCCAGATCTGCCCGAAACTCGTGATTTTTCGGCTGTCCCACCTGAAATCGCAGTTTCGGACCCAGACTGCTAAAAATCCCTATTTGGGTCCCGGACAGCCTGAAATCGACACCGGCTCGTCGGACAGCCAAAAATGACGATTCTGTCCCCGGTCGAATAAAATCACTGTTCTGGCCCAGAACTGGCCGAAACTCGTGATTTTTCGGCTGTCCCACCTGAAATCGCAGTTTCGGACCCAGACTGCTGTAAATCACTATTTGGTACCCGGACTGCTTGAAATCCACACCGGCCCATCGGACAGCTAAAAATGACGATTCTGCCCCCGATCGACGAAAATCACAGTTCTGGCCCAGGACTGCCTGAAACTCGGGATTTTTCGGCTGGCCCACCTGAAATCGCAGTTTCGGACCCATACTGCTGTAAATCACTATTTAGGCCCCGGACAGCCTGAAAACGACAGCGACCCGTCAGCCAGCCGAAAATGACGATTCTACCCCCGACAGCGGAAAATCACTGTTCTGGCCCAGAATTGCCCGAAACTCGTGATTTTTCGGCAGCCCCGCCAGAAATCGCAGTTTCGGACCCAGACTGCTGAAAATCCATATTTGGGTCCCGGACAGCCTGAAATCGACACCGGCCCGTCGGACAGCCAAAAATGACGATTCTGCCGCCGGTCGAATAAAATCACTGTTCTGGCCCAGGACTGCCCGAAACTCGGGATTTTTCGGCTGGCCCACCTGAAATCGCAGTTTCGGACCCATACTGCTGAAAATCACTACTTAGGCCCCGGACAGCCTGAAAACGACAGCGACCCGTCAGCCAGCCGAAAATGACGATTCTACCCCCGACAGCGGAAAATCACTGTTCTGGCCCAGAATTGCCCGAAACTCGTGATTTTTCGGCTGCCCCGCAAGAAATCGCAGTTTCGGACCCAGACTGCTGAAAATCCCTATTTGGGTCCCGGACAACCTGAAATTGACACCGGCCCGTCGGACAGCCAAAAATGACGATTCTGCCCCCGGTCGAATAAAATCACTGTTCTGGCCCAGGACTGCCCGAAACTCGGGATTTTTCGGCTGTCCCACTTGAAATCGCAGTTTCGGACCCAGACTGCTGAAAATCCCTATTTGGGTCCCGGACAACCTAAAATCGACACCGGCCCGTCGGACAGCCAAAAATGACGATTCTGCCCCCGGTCGAATAAAATCACTGTTCTGGCCCAGATCTGCCCGAAACTCGTGATTTTTCGGCTGTTCCCCCTGAAATCGCAGTTTCGGTCCCAGACTGCTAAAAATCCCTATTTGGGTCCCGGACAACCTAAAATCGACACCGGCCCGTCGGACAGCCAAAAATGACGATTCTGCCCCCGGTCGAATAAAATGACTGTTCTGGCCCAGATCTGCCCGAAACTCGTGATTTTTCGGCTGTCCCACCTGAAATCGCAGTTTCGGTCCCAGACTGCTAAAAATCCCTATTTGGGTCCCGGACAGCCTGAAATCGACACCGGCTCGTCGGACAGCCAAAAATGACGATTCTGTCCCCGGTCGAATAAAATCACTGTTCTGGCCCAGAACTGGCCGAAACTCGTGATTTTTCGGCTGTCCCACCTGAAATCGCAGTTTCGGACCCAGACTGCTGTAAATCACTATTTGGGACCCGGACTGCTTGAAATCCACACCGGCCCATCGGACAGCTAAAAATGACGATTCTGCCCCCGATCGACGAAAATCACAGTTCTGGCCCAGGACTGCCTGAAACTCGGGATTTTTCGGCTGGCCCACCTAAAATCGCAGTTTCAGACCCATACTGCTGTAAATCACTATTTAGGCCCCGGACAGCCTGAAAATGACAGCGACCCGTCAGCCAGCCGAAAATGACGATTCTACCCCCGACAGCGGAAAATCACTGTTCTGGCCCAGAATTGCCCGAAACTCGTGATTTTTTGGCAGCCCCGCCAGAAATCGCAGTTTCGGACCCAGACTGCTGAAAATCCCTATTTGGATCCCGGACAACCTGAAATCGACACCGGCCCGTCGGGCAGCCAAAAATGACGATTCTGCCCCGGTCGAATAAAATCACTGTTCTGGCCCAGAACTGCCCGAAACTCGTGATTTTTCGGCTGTCCCACCTGAAATCGCAGTTTCGGAGCCAGACTGCTGAAAATCCCTATTTGGGTCCCGGACAGCCTGAAATCGACACCGGCCCGTCGGACAGCCAAAAATGACGATTCTGCCCCCGGTCGAATAAAATCACTGTTCTGGCCCAGAATTGCCTGAAACTCGTGATTTTTCGGCAGCCCCGCCATAAATCGCAGTTTCGGAACCAGACTGCTGAAAATCCCTATTTGGGTCCCGGACAACCTGAAATCGACACCGGCCCGTCGGACAGCCAAAAATGATGATTCTGCCCCCGGTCGAATAAAATCACTGTTCTGGCCCAGATCTGCCCAAAACTCGTGATTTTTCGGCTGTCCCACCTGGAATCGCAGTTTCGGACCCAGACTGCTGAAAATCCCTATTTGGGTCCCGGACAACCTGAAATCGACACCGGCCCGTCGGACAGCCAAAAATGACGATTCTGCCCCCGGTCGAGTAAAATCACTGTTCTGGCCCAGGACTGCCCGAAACTCGGGATTTTTCGGCTGTCCCACCTGAAATCGCAGTTTCGGACCCAGACTGCTGTAAATCACTATTTGGGACCCGGACTGCTTGAAATCCTCACCGGCCCATCGGACAGCTAAAAATGACGATTCTGCCCCCGATCGACGAAAATCACAGTTCTGGCCCAGAATTGCCCGAAACTCGTGATTTTTCGCTGTCCCACCTGAAATCGCAGTTTCGGACCCAGACTGCTGAAAATCCCTATTTGGGTCCCGGACAGCCTGAAATCGACACCGGCCCGTCGGACAGCCAAAAATGACGATTCTGTCGCCGGTCGAATAAAATCACTGTTCTGGCCCAGGACTGCCCGAAACTCGGGATTTTTCGGCTGGCCCACCTGAAATCGCAGTTTCGGACCCATACTGCTGAAAATCACTATTTAGGCCCCGGACAGCCTGAAAACGACAGCGACCCGTCAGCCAGCCGAAAATGACGATTCTACCCCCGACAGCGGAAAATCACTGTTCTGGCCCAGAAGTGCCCGAAACTCGTGATTTTTCGGCAGCCCCGCCAGAAATCGCAGTTTCGGACCCAGACTGCTGAAAATCCCTATTTGGGTCCCGGACAACCTGAAATTGACACCGGCCCGTCGGACAGCCAAAAATGACGATTCTGCCCCCGGTCGAATAAAATCACTGTTCTGGTCCAGGACTGCCCGAAACTCGGGATTTTTCGGCTGTCCCACCTGAAATCGCAGTTTCGGACCCAGACTGCTGAAAATCCCTATTTGGGTCCCGGACAACCTAAAATCGACACCGGCCCGTCGGACAGCCAAAAATGACGATTCTGCCCCCGGTCGAATAAAATCACTGTTCTGGCCCAGATCTGCCCGAAACTCGTGATTTTTCGGCTGTCCCACCTGAAATTGCAGTTTCGGACCCAGACTGCTAAAAATCCCTATTTGGGTCCCGGACAGCCTGAAATCGACACCGGCTCGTCGGACAGCCAAAAATGACGATTCTGTCCCCGGTCGAATAAAATCACTGTTCTGGCCCAGAACTGGCCGAAACTCGTGATTTTTCGGCTGTCCCACCTGAAATCGCAGTTTCGGACCCAGACTGCTGTAAATCACTATTTGGTACCCGGACTGCTTGAAATCCACACCGGCCCATCGGACAGCTAAAAATGACGATTCTGCCCCCGGTCGACGAAAATCACAGTTCTGGCCCAGGACTGCCTGAAACTCGGGATTTTTCGGCTGGCCCACCTGAAATCGCAGTTTCGGACCCATACTGCTCTAAATCACTATTTAGGCCCCGGACAGCCTGAAAACGACAGCGACCCGTCAGCCAGCCGAAAATGACGATTCTACCCCCGACAGCGGAAAATCACTGTTCTGGCCCAGAATTGCCCGAAACTCGTGATTTTTCGGCAGCCCCGCCAGAAATCGCAGTTTCGGACCCAGACTGCTGAAAATCCCTATTTGGGTCCCGGACAGCCTGAAATCGACACCGGCCCGTCGGACTGCCAAAAATGACGATTCTGCCGCCGGTCGAATAAAATCACTGTTCCGGCCCAGGACTGCCCGAAACTCGGGATTTTTCGGCTGGCCCACCTGAAATCGTAGTTTCGGACCCATACTGCTGAAAATCACTATTTAGGCCCCGGACAGCCAGAAAACGACAGCGACCCGTCTGCCAGCCGAAAATGACGATTCTACCCCCGACAGCGGAAAATCACTGTTCTGGCCCAGAATTGCCCGAAACTCGTGATTTTTCGGCTGCCCCGCCATAAATCGCAGTTTCGGAACCAGACTGCTGAAAATCCCTATTTGGGTCCCGGACAACCTGAAATCGACACCGGCCCGTCGGACAGCCAAAAATGATGATTCTGCCCCCGGTCGAATAAAATCACTGTTCTGGCCCAGATCTGCCCAAAACTCGTGATTTTTCGGCTGTCCCACCTGAAATCGCAGTTTCGGACCCAGACTGCTAAAAATCCCTATTTGGGTCCCGGACAGCCTGAAATCGACACCGGCTCGTCGGACAGCCAAAAATGACGATTCTGTCCCCGGTCGAATAAAATCACTGTTCTGGCCCAGAACTGGCCGAAACTCGTGATTTTTCGGCTGTCCCACCTGAAATCGCAGTTTCGGACCCAGACTGCTGTAAATCACTATTTGGGACCCGGACTGCTTGAAATCCACACCGGCCCATCGGACAGCTAAAAATGACGATTCTGCCCCCGATCGACGAAAATCACAGTTCTGGCCCAGGACTGCCTGAAACTCGGGATTTTTCGGCTGGCCCACCTGAAATCGCAGTTTCGGACCCAGACTGCTGTAAATCACTATTTGGGACCCGGACTGCTTGAAATCCTCACCGGCCCATCGGACAGCTAAAAATGACGATTCTGCCCCCGATCGACGAAAATCACAGTTCTGGCCCAGAATTGCCCGAAACTCGTGATTTTTCGGCAGCCCCGCCAGAAATCGCAGTTTCGGACCCAGACTGCTGAAAATCCCTATTTGGGTCCCGGACAACCTGAAATCGACACCGGCCCGTCGGACAGCCAAAAATGACGATTCTGCCCCCGGTCGAATAAAATCACTATACTGGCCCAGAACTGCCCGAAACTCGTGATTTTTCGGCTGTCCCACCTGAAATCGCAGTTTCAGAGCCAGACTGCTGAAAATCCCTATTTGGGTCCCGGACAGCCTAAAATCGACACCGGCCCGTCGGACAGCCAAAAATGACGATTCTGCCCCCGGTCGAATAAAATCACTGTTCTGGCCCAGAATTGCCCGAAACTCGTGATTTTTCGGCAGCCCCGCCAGAAATCGCAGTTTCGGACCCAGACTGCTGAAAATCCCTATTTGGGTCCCGGACAACCTGAAATCGACACCGGCCCGTCGGACGGCCAAAAATGACGATTCTGCCCCCGGTCGAATAAAATCACTGTTCTGGCCCAGAACTGCCCAAAACTCGTGATTTTTCGGCTGTCCCACCTGAAATCGCAGTTTCGGAGCCAGACTGCATAAAATCCCTATTTGGGTCCCGGACAGCCTGAAATCGACACCGGCTCGTCGGACAGCCAAAAATGACGATTCTACCCCCGGTCGAATAAAATCACTGTTCTGGCCCAGAACTGCCTGAAACTCGTGATTTTTCGGCTGTCCCACCTGAAATCGCAGTTTCGGACCCAGACTGTTGAAAATCCCTAATTGCGACCCGGACAGCCTGAAATCGACACCGGCTCGTCGGACAGCCAAAAATGACGATTCTGCCCCCAACAGCGGAAAATTGCTGTTCTGGCCCAGAACTGCCCGAAACTCGTGATTTTTCGGTAAGCCGACCAGAAAGCACAATTCCGGACCCTGACTGCTGAAAATCACTATTTAGGCCCCGGACAGCCTGAAAACGACAGCGACCCGTCTGCCAGCCGAAAATGACGATTCTGCCCCCGACAGCGGAAAATCGCTGTTCTGGCCCAGAATTGCCCGAAACTCGTGATTTTTCAGCAGCCCCGCCAGAAATCGCAGTTTCGGACCCAGACTGCTGAAAATCCCTATTTGGGTCCCGGACAACCTGAAATCGACACCGGCCCGTCGGACAGCCAAAAATGACGATTCTGCCCCCGGTCGAATAAAATCACTGTTCTGGCCCAGGACTGCCTGAAACTCGGGATTTTTCGGCTGTCCCACCTGAAATCGCAGTTTCGGACCCAGACCGCTGTAAATCACTATTTGGGACCCGGACTGCTTGAAATCCTCACCGGCCCATCGGACAGCTAAAAATGACGATTCTGCCCCCGATCGACGAAAATCACAGTTCTGGCCCAGAATTGCCCGAAACTCGTGACTTTTCGGCAGCCCGCCAGAAATCGCAGTTTAGGACCCAGACTGCTGAAAATCCCTATTTGGGTCCCGGACAACCTGAAATCGACACCGGCCCGTCGGACAGCCAAAAATGACGATTCTGCCCCCGGTCGAATAAAATCACTGTTCTTGCCCAGAACTGCCCGAAACTCGTGATTTTTCGGCTGTCCCACCTGAAATCGCAGTTTCGGAGCCAGACTGCTGAAAATCCCTATTTGGGTCCCGGACAGCCTAAAATCGACACCGGCCCGTCGGACAGCCAAAAATGACGATTCTGCTCCCGGTCGAATAAAATCACTGTTCAGGCCCAGGACTGCCCGAAACTCGGGATTTTTCGGCTGTCCCACCTGAAATCGCAGTTTCGGACCCAGACTGCTGTAAATCACTATTTGGGACCCGGACTGCTTGAAATCCTCACCGGCCCATCGGACAGCTAAAAATGACGATTCTGCCCCCGATCGACGAAAATCACAGTTCTGGCCCAGAATTGCCCGAAACTCGTGATTTTTCGGCAGCCTCGCCAGAAATCGCAGTTTCGGACCCAGACTGCTGAAAATCCCTATTTGGGTCCCGGACAACCTGAAATCGACACCGGCCCGTCGGACAGCCAAAAATGACGATTCTGCCCCCGGTCGAATAAAATCACTGTTCTGGCCCAGAACTGCCCAAAACTCGGGATTTTTCGGATGGCCCACCTGAAATCGCAGTTTCGGACCCATACTGCTGAAAATCACTATTTAGGCCCCGGACAGCCTGAAAACGACAGCGACCCGTCAGCCTGCCGAAAATGACGATTCTACCCCCGACAGCGGAAAATCACTGTTCTGGCCCAGAATTGCCCGAAACTCGTGATTTTTCTGCAGCCCCGCCAGAAATCGCAGTTTCGGACCCAGACTGCTGAAAATCCCTATTTAGGTCCCGAACAACCTGAAATCGACACCGGCCCGTCGGACAGCCAAAAATGACGATTCTGCCCCCGGTCGAATAAAATCACTGTTCTGGCCCAGAAATGCCCGAAACTCGTGATTTTTCGGCTGTCCCACCTGAAATCGCAGTTTCGGAGCCAGACTGCTGAAAATCCCTATTTGGGTCCCGGACAGCCTAAAATCGACACCGGCCCGTCGGACAGCCAAAAATGACGATTCTGCCCCCGATCGAATAAAATCACTGTTCTTGCCCAGGACTGCCCGAAACTCGGGATTTTTCGGTTGTCCCACCTGAAATCGCAGTTTCGGACCCAGACTGCTGTAAATCACTATTTGGGACCCGGACTGCTTGAAATCCTCACCGGCCCATCGGACAGCTAAAAATGACGATTCTGCCCCCGATCGACGAAAATCACAGTTCTGGCCCAGAATTGCCCGAAACTCGTGATTTTTCGGCAGCCCCGCCAGAAATCGCAGTTTCGGACCCAGACTGCTGAAAATCCCTATTTGGGTCCCGGACAACCTGAAATCGACACCGGCCCGTCGGACAGCCAAAAATGACGATTCTGCCCCCGGTCGAATAAAATCACTGTTCTGGCCCAGAACTGCCCGAAACTCGTGATTTTTCGGCTGTCCCACCTGAAATCGCAGTTTCGGAGCCAGACTGCTGAAAATCCCTATTTGGGTCCCGGACAGCCTAAAATCGACACCGGCCCGTCGGACAGCCAAAAATGACGATTCTGCCCCCGGTCGAATAAAATCACAGTTCTGGCCCAGAATTGCCCGAAACTCGTGATTTTTCGGCAGCCTCGCCAGAAATCGCAGTTTCGGACCCAGACTGCTGAAAATCCCTATTTGGGTCCCGGACAACCTGAAATCGACACCGGCCCGTCGGACAGCCAAAAATGACGATTCTGCCCCCGGTCGAATAAAATCACTGTTCTGGCCCAGAACTGCCCAAAACTCGGGATTTTTCGGATGGCCCACCTGAAATCGCAGTTTCGGACCCATACTGCTGAAAATCACTATTTAGGCCCCGGACAGCCTGAAAACGACAGCGACCCGTCAGCCTGCCGAAAATGACGATTCTACCCCCGACAGCGGAAAATCACTGTTCTGGCCCAGAATTGCCCGAAACTCGTGATTTTTCTGCAGCCCCGCCAGAAATCGCAGTTTCGGACCCAGACTGCTGAAAATCCCTATTTAGGTCCCGAACAACCTGAAATCGACACCGGCCCGTCGGACAGCCAAAAATGACGATTCTGCCCCCGGTCGAATAAAATCACTGTTCTGGCCCAGAACTGCCCGAAACTCGTGATTTTTCGGCTGTCCCACCTGAAATCGCAGTTTCGGAGCCAGACTGCTGAAAATCCCTATTTGGGTCCCGGACAGCCTAAAATCGACACCGGCCCGTCGGACAGCCAAAAATGACGATTCTGCCCCCGGTCGAATAAAATCACTGTTCTGGCCCAGAATTGCCCGAAACTCGTGATTTTTCGGCAGCCCCGCCAGAAATCGCAGTTTCGGACCCAGACTGCTGAAAATCCCTATTTGGGTCCCGGACAACCTGAAATCGACACCGGCCCGTCGGACAGCCAAAAATGACGATTCTGCCCCCGGTCGAATAAAATCACTGTTCTGGCCCAGAATTGCCCGAAACTCGTGATTTTTCTGCAGCCCCGCCAGAAATCGCAGTTTCGGACCCAGACTGCTGAAAATCCCTATTTAGGTCCCGAACAACCTGAAATCGACACCGGCCCGTCGGACAGCCAAAAATGACGATTCTGCCCCCGGTCGAATAAAATCACTGTTCTGGCCCAGAAATGCCCGAAACTCGTGATTTTTCGGCTGTCCCACCTGAAATCGCAGTTTCGGAGCCAGACTGCTGAAAATCCCTATTTGGGTCCCGGACAGCCTAAAATCGACACCGGCCCGTCGGACAGCCAAAAATGACGATTCTGCCCCCGATCGAATAAAATCACTGTTCTTGCCCAGGACTGCCCGAAACTCGGGATTTTTCGGTTGTCCCACCTGAAATCGCAGTTTCGGACCCAGACTGCTGTAAATCACTATTTGGGACCCGGACTGCTTGAAATCCTCACCGGCCCATCGGACAGCTAAAAATGACGATTCTGCCCCCGATCGACGAAAATCACAGTTCTGGCCCAGAATTGCCCGAAACTCGTGATTTTTCGGCAGCCCCGCCAGAAATCGCAGTTTCGGACCCAGACTGCTGAAAATCCCTATTTGGGTCCCGGACAACCTGAAATCGACACCGGCCCGTCGGACAGCCAAAAATGACGATTCTGCCCCCGGTCGAATAAAATCACTGTTCTGGCCCAGAACTGCCCGAAACTCGTGATTTTTCGGCTGTCCCACCTGAAATCGCAGTTTCGGAGCCAGACTGCTGAAAATCCCTATTTGGGTCCCGGACAGCCTAAAATCGACACCGGCCCGTCGGACAGCCAAAAATGACGATTCTGCCCCCGGTCGAATAAAATCACTGTTCTGGCCCAGAATTGCCCGAAACTCGTGATTTTTCGGCAGCCCCGCCAGAAATCGCAGTTTCGGACCCAGACTGCTGAAAATCCCTATTTGGGTCCCGGACAACCTGAAATCGACACCGGCCCGTCGGACAGCCAAAAATGACGATTCTGCCCCCGGTCGAATAAAATCACTGTTCTGGCCCAGAACTGCCCAAAACTCGTGATTTTTCGGCTGTCCCACCTGAAATCGCAGTTTCAGAGCCAAACTGCTGAAAATCCCTATTTGGGTCCCGGACAGCCTGAAATCGACACCGGCTCGTCGGACAGCCAAAAATGACGATTCTACCCCCGGTCGAATAAAATCACTGTTCTGGCCCAGAACTGCCTGAAACTCGTGATTTTTCGGCTGTCCCACCTGAAATCGCAGTTTCGGAGCCAGACTGCTGAAAATCCCTATTTGGGTCCCGGACAGCCTAAAATCGACACCGGCCCGTCGGACAGCCAAAAATGACGATTCTGCTCCCGGTCGAATAAAATCACTGTTCAGGCCCAGGACTGCCCGAAACTCGGGATTTTTCGGCTGTCCCACCTGAAATCGCAGTTTCGGACCCAGACTGCTGTAAATCACTATTTGGGACCCGGACTGCTTGAAATCCTCACCGGCCCATCGGACAGCTAAAAATGACGATTCTGCCCCCGATCGACGAAAATCACAGTTCTGGCCCAGAATTGCCCGAAACTCGTGATTTTTCGGCAGCCTCGCCAGAAATCGCAGTTTCGGACCCAGACTGCTGAAAATCCCTATTTGGGTCCCGGACAACCTGAAATCGACACCGGCCCGTCGGACAGCCAAAAATGACGATTCTGCCCCCGGTCGAATAAAATCACTGTTCTGGCCCAGAACTGCCCAAAACTCGTGATTTTTCGGCTGTCCCACCTGAAATCGCAGTTTCAGAGCCAGACTGCTGAAAATCCCTATTTGGGTCCCGGACAGCCTGAAATCGACCCCGGCTCGTCGGACAGCCAAAAATGACGATTCTACCCCCGGTCGAATAAAATCACTGTTCTGGCCCAGAACTGCCTGAAACTCGTGATTTTTCGGCTGTCCCACCTGAAATCGCAGTTTCGGAGCCAGACTGCTGAAAATCCCTATTTGGGTCCCGGGCAGCCTAAAATCGACACCGGCCCGTCGGACAGCCAAAAATGACGATTCTGCTCCCGGTCGAATAAAATCACTGTTCAGGCCCAGGACTGCCCGAAACTCGGGATTTTTCGGCTGTCCCACCTGAAATCGCAGTTTCGGACCCAGACTGCTGTAAATCACTATTTGGGACCCGGACTGCTTGAAATCCTCACCGGCCCATCGGACAGCTAAAAATGACGATTCTGCCCCCGATCGACGAAAATCACAGTTCTGGCCCAGAATTGCCCGAAACTCGTGATTTTTCGGCAGCCTCGCCAGAAATCGCAGTTTCGGACCCAGACTGCTGAAAATCCCTATTTGGGTCCCGGACAACCTGAAATCGACACCGGCCCGTCGGACAGCCAAAAATGACGATTCTGCCCCCGGTCGAATAAAATCACTGTTCTGGCCCAGAACTGCCCAAAACTCGGGATTTTTCGGATGGCCCACCTGAAATCGCAGTTTCGGACCCATACTGCTGAAAATCACTATTTAGGCCCCGGACAGCCTGAAAACGACAGCGACCCGTCAGCCTGCCGAAAATGACGATTCTACCCCCGACAGCGGAAAATCACTGTTCTGGCCCAGAATTGCCCGAAACTCGTGATTTTTCTGCAGCCCCGCCAGAAATCGCAGTTTCGGACCCAGACTGCTGAAAATCCCTATTTAGGTCCCGAACAACCTGAAATCGACACCGGCCCGTCGGACAGCCAAAAATGACGATTCTGCCCCCGGTCGAATAAAATCACTGTTCTGGCCCAGAACTGCCCGAAACTCGTGATTTTTCGGCTGTCCCACCTGAAATTGCAGTTTCGGAGCCAGACTGCTGAAAATCCCTATTTGGGTCCCGGACAGCCTAAAATCGACACCGGCCCGTCGGACAGCCAAAAATGACGATTCTGCCCCCGGTCGAATAAAATCACTGTTCTGGCCCAGAATTGCCCGAAACTCGTGATTTTTCGGCAGCCCCGCCAGAAATCGCAGTTTCGGACCCAGACTGCTGAAAATCCCTATTTGGGTCCCGGACAACCTGAAATCGACACCGGCCCGTCGGACAGCCAAAAATGACGATTCTGCCCCCGGTCGAATAAAATCACTGTTCTGGCCCAGAACTGCCCAAAACTCGTGATTTTTCGGCTGTCCCACCTGAAATCGCAGTTTCAGAGCCAAACTGCTGAAAATCCCTATTTGGGTCCCGGACAGCCTGAAATCGACACCGGCTCGTCGGACAGCCAAAAATGACGATTCTACCCCCGGTCGAATAAAATCACTGTTCTGGCCCAGAACTGCCTGAAACTCGTGATTTTTCGGCTGTCCCACCTGAAATCGCAGTTTCGGAGCCAGACTGCTGAAAATCCCTATTTGGGTCCCGGACAGCCTAAAATCGACACCGGCTCGTCGGACAGCCAAAAATGACGATTCTGCTCCCGGTCGAATAAAATCACTGTTCAGGCCCAGGACTGCCCGAAACTCGGGATTTTTCGGCTGTCCCACCTGAAATCGCAGTTTCGGACCCAGACTGCTGTAAATCACTATTTGGGACCCGGACTGCTTGAAATCCTCACCGGCCCATCGGACAGCTAAAAATGACGATTCTGCCCCCGATCGACGAAAATCACAGTTCTGGCCCAGAATTGCCCGAAACTCGTGATTTTTCGGCAGCCTCGCCAGAAATCGCAGTTTCGGACCCAGACTGCTGAAAATCCCTATTTGGGTCCCGGACAACCTGAAATCGACACCGGCCCGTCGGACAGCCAAAAATGACGATTCTGCCCCCGGTCGAATAAAATCACTGTTCTGGCCCAGAATTGCCCGAAACTCGTGATTTTTCGGCAGCCCCGCCAGAAATCGCAGTTTTGGACCCAGACTGCTGAAAATCCCTATTTGGGTCCCGGACAACCTGAAATCGACACCGGCCCGTCGGACAGCCAAAAATGACGATTCTGCCCCCGGTCGAATAAAATCACTGTTCTGGCCCAGAACTGCCCAAAACTCGGGATTTTTCGGATGGCCCACCTGAAATCGCAGTTTCGGACCCATACTGCTGAAAATCACTATTTAGGCCCCGGACAGCCTGAAAACGACAGCGACCCGTCAGCCTGCCGAAAATGACGATTCTACCCCCGACAGCGGAAAATCACTGTTCTGGCCCAGAATTGCCCGAAACTCGTGATTTTTCTGCAGCCCCGCCAGAAATCGCAGTTTCGGACCCAGACTGCTGAAAATCCCTATTTAGGTCCCGAACAACCTGAAATCGACACCGGCCCGTCGGACAGCCAAAAATGACGATTCTGCCCCCGGTCGAATAAAATCACTGTTCTGGCCCAGAAATGCCCGAAACTCGTGATTTTTCGGCTGTCCCACCTGAAATCGCAGTTTCGGAGCCAGACTGCTGAAAATCCCTATTTGGGTCCCGGACAGCCTAAAATCGACACCGGCCCGTCGGACAGCCAAAAATGACGATTCTGCCCCCGATCGAATAAAATCACTGTTCTTGCCCAGGACTGCCCGAAACTCGGGATTTTTCGGTTGTCCCACCTGAAATCGCAGTTTCGGACCCAGACTGCTGTAAATCACTATTTGGGACCCGGACTGCTTGAAATCCTCACCGGCCCATCGGACAGCTAAAAATGACGATTCTGCCCCCGATCGACGAAAATCACAGTTCTGGCCCAGAATTGCCCGAAACTCGTGATTTTTCGGCAGCCCCGCCAGAAATCGCAGTTTCGGACCCAGACTGCTGAAAATCCCTATTTGGGTCCCGGACAACCTGAAATCGACACCGGCCCGTCGGACAGCCAAAAATGACGATTCTGCCCCCGGTCGAATAAAATCACTGTTCTGGCCCAGAACTGCCCGAAACTCGTGATTTTTCGGCTGTCCCACCTGAAATCGCAGTTTCGGAGCCAGACTGCTGAAAATCCCTATTTGGGTCCCGGACAGCCTAAAATCGACACCGGCCCGTCGGACAGCCAAAAATGACGATTCTGCCCCCGGTCGAATAAAATCACTGTTCTGGCCCAGAATTGCCCGAAACTCGTGATTTTTCGGCAGCCCCGCCAGAAATCGCAGTTTCGGACCCAGACTGCTGAAAATCCCTATTTGGGTCCCGGACAACCTGAAATCGACACCGGCCCGTCGGACAGCCAAAAATGACGATTCTGCCCCCGGTCGAATAAAATCACTGTTCTGGCCCAGAATTGCCCGAAACTCGTGATTTTTCTGCAGCCCCGCCAGAAATCGCAGTTTCGGACCCAGACTGCTGAAAATCCCTATTTAGGTCCCGAACAACCTGAAATCGACACCGGCCCGTCGGACAGCCAAAAATGACGATTCTGCCCCCGGTCGAATAAAATCACTGTTCTGGCCCAGAAATGCCCGAAACTCGTGATTTTTCGGCTGTCCCACCTGAAATCGCAGTTTCGGAGCCAGACTGCTGAAAATCCCTATTTGGGTCCCGGACAGCCTAAAATCGACACCGGCCCGTCGGACAGCCAAAAATGACGATTCTGCCCCCGATCGAATAAAATCACTGTTCTTGCCCAGGACTGCCCGAAACTCGGGATTTTTCGGTTGTCCCACCTGAAATCGCAGTTTCGGACCCAGACTGCTGTAAATCACTATTTGGGACCCGGACTGCTTGAAATCCTCACCGGCCCATCGGACAGCTAAAAATGACGATTCTGCCCCCGATCGACGAAAATCACAGTTCTGGCCCAGAATTGCCCGAAACTCGTGATTTTTCGGCAGCCCCGCCAGAAATCGCAGTTTCGGACCCAGACTGCTGAAAATCCCTATTTGGGTCCCGGACAACCTGAAATCGACACCGGCCCGTCGGACAGCCAAAAATGACGATTCTGCCCCCGGTCGAATAAAATCACTGTTCTGGCCCAGAACTGCCCGAAACTCGTGATTTTTCGGCTGTCCCACCTGAAATCGCAGTTTCGGAGCCAGACTGCTGAAAATCCCTATTTGGGTCCCGGACAGCCTAAAATCGACACCGGCCCGTCGGACAGCCAAAAATGACGATTCTGCCCCCGGTCGAATAAAATCACTGTTCTGGCCCAGAATTGCCCGAAACTCGTGATTTTTCGGCAGCCCCGCCAGAAATCGCAGTTTCGGACCCAGACTGCTGAAAATCCCTATTTGGGTCCCGGACAACCTGAAATCGACACCGGCCCGTCGGACAGCCAAAAATGACGATTCTGCCCCCGGTCGAATAAAATCACTGTTCTGGCCCAGAACTGCCCAAAACTCGTGATTTTTCGGCTGTCCCACCTGAAATCGCAGTTTCAGAGCCAGACTGCTGAAAATCCCTATTTGGGACCCGGACAACCTGAAATCGACACCGGCCCGTCGGACAGCCAAAAATGACGATTCTGCCCCCGGTCGAATAAAATCACTGTTCTGGCCCAGAACTGCCCGAAAACTTGTGATTTTTCGGCCGTCCCACCTGAAATCGCAGTTTCGGACCCAGACTGCTGAAAATCCCTATTTGGGACCCGGACAGCCTGAAATCGACACCGGCTCGTCGGACAGCCAAAAATGACGATTCTGCCCCCAACAGCGGAAAATTGCTGTTCTGGCCCAGAACTGCCCGAAACTCGTGATTTTTCGGTAAGCCGACCAGAAAGCACAGTTCCGGACCCAGACTGCTGAAAATCACTATTTGGGCCCCGGACAGCCTGAAAACGATAGCGACCCGTCAGCCAGCCGAAAATGACAATTCTACCCCCGACAGCGGAAAATCACTGTTCTGGCACAGAATTGCCCGAAACTCGTGATTTTTCGGCAGCCCCGCCAGAAATCGCAGTTTCGGACCCAGACTGCTAAAAATCCCTATTTGGGTCCCGGACAGCCTGAAATCGACACCGGCTCGTCGGACAGCCAAAAATGACGATTCTGTCCCCGGTCGAATAAAATCACTGTTCTGGCCCAGAACTGGCCGAAACTCGTGATTTTTCGGCTGTCCCACCTGAAATCGCAGTTTCGGACCC
This sequence comes from Delonix regia, assembly GCA_037074485.1. Lineage (NCBI taxonomy): Eukaryota > Viridiplantae > Streptophyta > Magnoliopsida > Fabales > Fabaceae > Delonix > Delonix regia. The sequence goes on along the minus strand of CM073454.1, from coordinate 40,165,218 downwards.
AGACTGCTGAAAATCACTATTTGGGACCCGGACTGCTTGAAATCGACACCGGCCCATCGGACAGCTACAAATGACGATTCTGCCCCCGATCGACGAAAATCACTGTTCTGGCCCAGAATTGCCCGAAACTCGTGATTTTTCGGCAGCCTCGCCAGAAATCGCAGTTTCGGACCCAGACTGCTGAAAATCCCTATTTGGGTCCCGGACAACCTGAAATCGACACCGGCCCGTCGGACAGCCAAAAATGACGATTCTGCCCCCGGTCGAATAAAATCACTGTTCTGGCCCAGAACTGCCCAAAACTCGTGATTTTTCGGCTGTCCCACCTGAAATCGCAGTTTCAGAGCCAGACTGCTGAAAATCCCTATTTGGGTCCCGGACAGCCTGAAATCGACCCCGGCTCGTCGGACAGCCAAAAATGACGATTCTACCCCCGGTCGAATAAAATCACTGTTCTGGCCCAGAACTGCCTGAAACTCGTGATTTTTCGGCTGTCCCACCTGAAATCGCAGTTTCGGAGCCAGACTGCTGAAAATCCCTATTTGGGTCCCGGGCAGCCTAAAATCGACACCGGCCCGTCGGACAGCCAAAAATGACGATTCTGCTCCCGGTCGAATAAAATCACTGTTCAGGCCCAGGACTGCCCGAAACTCGGGATTTTTCGGCTGTCCCACCTGAAATCGCAGTTTCGGACCCAGACTGCTGTAAATCACTATTTGGGACCCGGACTGCTTGAAATCCTCACCGGCCCATCGGACAGCTAAAAATGACGATTCTGCCCCCGATCGACGAAAATCACAGTTCTGGCCCAGAATTGCCCGAAACTCGTGATTTTTCGGCAGCCTCGCCAGAAATCGCAGTTTCGGACCCAGACTGCTGAAAATCCCTATTTGGGTCCCGGACAACCTGAAATCGACACCGGCCCGTCGGACAGCCAAAAATGACGATTCTGCCCCCGGTCGAATAAAATCACTGTTCTGGCCCAGAACTGCCCAAAACTCGGGATTTTTCGGATGGCCCACCTGAAATCGCAGTTTCGGACCCATACTGCTGAAAATCACTATTTAGGCCCCGGACAGCCTGAAAACGACAGCGACCCGTCAGCCTGCCGAAAATGACGATTCTACCCCCGACAGCGGAAAATCACTGTTCTGGCCCAGAATTGCCCGAAACTCGTGATTTTTCTGCAGCCCCGCCAGAAATCGCAGTTTCGGACCCAGACTGCTGAAAATCCCTATTTAGGTCCCGAACAACCTGAAATCGACACCGGCCCGTCGGACAGCCAAAAATGACGATTCTGCCCCCGGTCGAATAAAATCACTGTTCTGGCCCAGAAATGCCCGAAACTCGTGATTTTTCGGCTGTCCCACCTGAAATCGCAGTTTCGGAGCCAGACTGCTGAAAATCCCTATTTGGGTCCCGGACAGCCTAAAATCGACACCGGCCCGTCGGACAGCCAAAAATGACGATTCTGCCCCCGATCGAATAAAATCACTGTTCTTGCCCAGGACTGCCCGAAACTCGGGATTTTTCGGTTGTCCCACCTGAAATCGCAGTTTCGGACCCAGACTGCTGTAAATCACTATTTGGGACCCGGACTGCTTGAAATCCTCACCGGCCCATCGGACAGCTAAAAATGACGATTCTGCCCCCGATCGACGAAAATCACAGTTCTGGCCCAGAATTGCCCGAAACTCGTGATTTTTCGGCAGCCCCGCCAGAAATCGCAGTTTCGGACCCAGACTGCTGAAAATCCCTATTTGGGTCCCGGACAACCTGAAATCGACACCGGCCCGTCGGACAGCCAAAAATGACGATTCTGCCCCCGGTCGAATAAAATCACTGTTCTGGCCCAGAACTGCCCGAAACTCGTGATTTTTCGGCTGTCCCACCTGAAATCGCAGTTTCGGAGCCAGACTGCTGAAAATCCCTATTTGGGTCCCGGACAGCCTAAAATCGACACCGGCCCGTCGGACAGCCAAAAATGACGATTCTGCCCCCGGTCGAATAAAATCACTGTTCTGGCCCAGAATTGCCCGAAACTCGTGATTTTTCGGCAGCCCCGCCAGAAATCGCAGTTTCGGACCCAGACTGCTGAAAATCCCTATTTGGGTCCCGGACAACCTGAAATCGACACCGGCCCGTCGGACAGCCAAAAATGACGATTCTGCCCCCGGTCGAATAAAATCACTGTTCTGGCCCAGAACTGCCCAAAACTCGTGATTTTTCGGCTGTCCCACCTGAAATCGCAGTTTCAGAGCCAGACTGCTGAAAATCCCTATTTGGGACCCGGACAACCTGAAATCGACACCGGCCCGTCGGACAGCCAAAAATGACGATTCTGCCCCCGGTCGAATAAAATCACTGTTCTGGCCCAGAATTGCCCGAAACTCGTGATTTTTCGGCAGCCCCGCCAGAAATCGCAGTTTCGGACCCAGACTGCTGAAAATCCCTATTTGGGTCCCGGACAACCTGAAATCGACACCGGCCCGTCGGACAGCCAAAAATGACGATTCTGCCCCCGGTCGAATAAAATCACTGTTCTGGCCCAGAACTGCCCAAAACTCGTGATTTTTCGGCTGTCCCACCTGAAATCGCAGTTTCAGAGCCAGACTGCTGAAAATCCCTATTTGGGACCCGGACAACCTGAAATCGACACCGGCCCGTCGGACAGCCAAAAATGACGATTCTGCCCCCGGTCGAATAAAATCACTGTTCTGGCCCAGAACTGCCCGAAAACTTGTGATTTTTCGGCCGTCCCACCTGAAATCGCAGTTTCGGACCCAGACTGCTGAAAATCCCTATTTGGGACCCGGACAGCCTGAAATCGACACCGGCTCGTCGGACAGCCAAAAATGACGATTCTGCCCCCAACAGCGGAAAATTGCTGTTCTGGCCCAGAACTGCCCGAAACTCGTGATTTTTCGGTAAGCCGACCAGAAAGCACAGTTCCGGACCCAGACTGCTGAAAATCACTATTTGGGCCCCGGACAGCCTGAAAACGATAGCGACCCGTCAGCCAGCCGAAAATGACAATTCTACCCCCGACAGCGGAAAATCACTGTTCTGGCACAGAATTGCCCGAAACTCGTGATTTTTCGGCAGCCCCGCCAGAAATCGCAGTTTCGGACCCAGACTGCTAAAAATCCCTATTTGGGTCCCGGACAGCCTGAAATCGACACCGGCTCGTCGGACAGCCAAAAATGACGATTCTGTCCCCGGTCGAATAAAATCACTGTTCTGGCCCAGAACTGGCCGAAACTCGTGATTTTTCGGCTGCCCCACCTGAAATCGCAGTTTCGGACCCAGACTGCTGAAAATCACTATTTGGGACCCGGACTGCTTGAAATCGACACCGGCCCATCGGACAGCTACAAATGACGATTCTGCCCCCGATCGACGAAAATCACTGTTCTGGCCCAGGACTGCCCGAAACTCGTGATTTTTCGGCAGCCCCGCCAGAAATCGCAGTTTCGGAGCCAGACTGCTGAAAATCCCTATTTGGGTCCCGGACAACCTGAAATCGACACCGGCCCGTCGGACAGCCAAAAATGACGATTCTGCCCCCGGTCGAATAAAATCACTGTTCTGGCCCAGAACTGCCCGAAACTCGTGATTTTTCGGCTGTCCCACCTGAAATCGCAGTTTCGGAGCCAGACTGCTGAAAATCCCTATTTGGGTCCCGGACAGCCTAAAATCGACACCGGCCCGTCGGACAGCCAAAAATGACGATTCTGCCCCCGGTCGAATAAAATCACTGTTCTGGCCCAGAATTGCGCGAAACTCGTGATTTTTCGGCAGCCCCGCCAGAAATCGCAGTTTCGGACCCAGACTGCTGAAAATCCCTATTTGGGACCCGGACAACCTGAAATCGACACCGGCCCGTCGGACAGCCAAAAATGACGATTCTGCCCCCGGTCGAATAAAATCACTGTTCTGGCCCAGAACTGCCCGAAAACTTGTGATTTTTCGGCCGTCCCACCTGAAATCGCAGTTTCGGACCCAGACTGCTGAAAATCCCTATTTGGGACCCGGACAGCCTGAAATCGACACCGGCTCGTCGGACAGCCAAAAATGACGATTCTGCCCCCAACAGCGGAAAATTGCTGTTCTGGCCCAGAACTGCCCGAAACTCGTGATTTTTCGGTAAGCCGACCAGAAAGCACTGTTCCAGACCCAGACTGCTGAAAATCACTATTTGGGCCCCGGACAGCCAGAAAACGACAGCGACCTGTCAGACAGCCGAAAATGACGATTCTACCCCCGACAGCGGAAAATCGCTGTTCTGGCCCAGAATTGCCCGAAACTCGTGATTTTTCGGCAGCCCTGCCAGAAATCGCAGTTTCGGACCCAGACTGCTGAAAATCCCTATTTGGGTCCCGGACAACCAGAAATCGACACTGGCTCGTCGGACAGCCAAAAATGACGGTTCTGCCCCGGTCGAATAAAATCACTGTTCTGGCCCAGAACTGCCCGAAACTCGTGATTTTTCGGCTGTCCCACCTGAAATCGCAGTTTCGGAGCCAGACTGCTGAAAATCCCTATTTAGGTCCCGGACAGCCTGAAATCGACACCGGCTCGTCGGACAGCCAAAAATGACGGTTCTGCCCCGGTCGAATAAAATCACTGTTCTGGCCCAGAACTGCCCGAAACTCGTGATTTTTCGGCTGTCCCACCTGAAATCGCAGTTTCGGAGCCAGACTGCTGAAAATCCCTATTTGGGTCCCGGCCAACCTGAAATCGACACCGGCCCGTCGGACAGCCAAAAATGACGATTCTGCCCCCGGTCGAATAAAATCACTGTTCTGGCCCAGAACTGCCCAAAACTCGTGATTTTTCGGCTGTCCCACCTGAAATCGCAGTTTCGGACCCAGACTGCTGAAAATCCCTATTTGGGACCCGGACAGCCTGAAATCGGCACCGGCTCGTTGGACAGCCAAAAATGACGATTCTGCCCCCAACAGCGGAAAATTGCTGTTCTGGCCCAGAACTGCCCGAAACTCGTGATTTTTCGGTAAGCCGACCATAAAGCACTGTTCCGGACCCAGACTGCTGAAAATCACTATTTGGGCCCCGGACAGCCAGAAAACGACAGCGACCTGTCAGACAGCCGAAAATGACGATTCTACCCCCGACAGCGGAAAATCGCTGTTCTGGCCCAGAATTGCCCGAAACTCGTGATTTTTCGGCAGCCCTGCCAGAAATCGCAGTTTCGGACCCAGACTGCTGAAAATCCCTATTTGGGTCCCGGACAACCTGAAATCGACACTGGCCCGTCGGACAGCCAAAAATGACGGTTCTGCCCCGGTCGAATAAAATCACTGTTCTGGCCCAGAACTGCCCGAAACTCGTGATTTTTCGGCTGTCCCACCTGAAATCGCAGTTTCGGAGCCAGACTGCTGAAAATCCCTATTTAGGTCCCGGACAGCCTGAAATCGACACCGGCTCGTCGGACAGCCAAAAATGACGGTTCTGCCCCGGTCGAATAAAATCACTGTTCTGGCCCAGAACTGCCCGAAACTCGTGATTTTTCGGCTGTCCCACCTGAAATCGCAGTTTCGGAGCCAGACTGCTGAAAATCCCTATTTGGGTCCCGGCCAACCTGAAATCGACACCGGCCCGTCGGACAGACAAAAATGACGATTCTGCCCCCGGTCGAATAAAATCACTGTTCTGGCCCAGAACTGCCCAAAACTCGTGATTTTTCGGCTGTCCCACCTGAAATCGCAGTTTCGGACCCAGACTGCTGAAAATCCCTATTTGGGACCCGGACAGCCTGAAATCGACACCGGCTCGTCGGACAGCCAAAAATGACGATTCTGCCCCCAACAGCGGAAAATTGCTGTTCTGGCCCAGAACTGCCCGAAACTCGTGATTTTTCGGTAAGCCAACCAGAAAGCACTGTTCCGGACCCAGACTGCTGAAAATCACTATTTGGGCCCCGGACAGCCAGAAAACGACAGCGACCTGTCAGACAGCCGAAAATGACGATTCTACCCCCGACAGCGGAAAATCGCTGTTCTGGCCCAGAATTGCCCGAAACTCGTGATTTTTCGGCAGCCCTGCCAGAAATCGCAGTTTCGGACCCAGACTGCTGAAAATCCCTATTTGGGACCCGGACAACCTGAAATCGACACTGGCCCGTCGGACAGCCAAAAATGACGGTTCTGCCCCGGTCGAATAAAATCACTGTTCTGGCCCAGAACTGCCCGAAACTCGTGATTTTTCGGCTGTCCCACCTGAAATCGCAGTTTCGGAGCCAGACTGCTGAAAATCCCTATTTAGGTCCCAGACAGCCTGAAATCGACACCGGCTCGTCGGACAGCCAAAAATGACGGTTCTGCCCCGGTCGAATAAAATCACTGTTCTGGCCCAGGACTGCCCGAAACTCGTGATTTTTCGGCAGCCCCGCCAGAAATCGCAGTTTCGGAGCCAGACTGCTGAAAATCCCTATTTGGGTCCCGGACAACCTGAAATCGACACCGGCCCGTCGGACAGCCAAAAATGACGATTCTGCCCCCGGTCGAATAAAATCACTGTTCTGGCCCAGAACTGCCCGAAACTCGTGATTTTTCGGCTGTCCCACCTGAAATCGCAGTTTCGGAGGCAGACTGCTGAAAATCCCTATTTGGGTCCCGGACAGCCTAAAATCGACACCGGCCCGTCGGACAGCCAAAAATGACGATTCTGCCCCCGGTCGAATAAAATCACTGTTCTGGCCCAGAATTGCGCGAAACTCGTGATTTTTCGGCAGCCCCGCCAGAAATCGCAGTTTCGGACCCAGACTGCTGAAAATCCCTATTTGGGACCCGGACAACCTGAAATCGACACCGGCCCGTCGGACAGCCAAAAATGACGATTCTGCCCCCGGTCGAATAAAATCACTGTTCTGGCCCAGAACTGCCCGAAAACTTGTGATTTTTCGGCCGTCCCACCTGAAATCGCAGTTTCGGACCCAGACTGCTGAAAATCCCTATTTGGGACCCGGACAGCCTGAAATCGACACCGGCTCGTCGGACAGCCAAAAATGACGATTCTGCCCCCAACAGCGGAAAATTGCTGTTCTGGCCCAGAACTGCCCGAAACTCGTGATTTTTCGGTAAGCCGACCAGAAAGCACTGTTCCAGACCCAGACTGCTGAAAATCACTATTTGGGCCCCGGACAGCCAGAAAACGACAGCGACCTGTCAGACAGCCGAAAATGACGATTCTACCCCCGACAGCGGAAAATCGCTGTTCTGGCCCAGAATTGCCCGAAACTCGTGATTTTTCGGCAGCCCTGCCAGAAATCGCAGTTTCGGACCCAGACTGCTGAAAATCCCTATTTGGGTCCCGGACAACCTGAAATCGACACTGGCTCGTCGGACAGCCAAAAATGACGGTTCTGCCCCGGTCGAATAAAATCACTGTTCTGGCCCAGAACTGCCCGAAACTCGTGATTTTTCGGCTGTCCCACCTGAAATCGCAGTTTCGGAGCCAGACTGCTGAAAATCCCTATTTAGGTCCCGGACAGCCTGAAATCGACACCGGCTCGTCGGACAGCCAAAAATGACGGTTCTGCCCCGGTCGAATAAAATCACTGTTCTGGCCCAGAACTGCCCGAAACTCGTGATTTTTCGGCTGTCCCACCTGAAATCGCAGTTTCGGAGCCAGACTGCTGAAAATCCCTATTTGGGTCCCGGCCAACCTGAAATCGACACCGGCCCGTCGGACAGCCAAAAATGACGATTCTGCCCCCGGTCGAATAAAATCACTGTTCTGGCCCAGAACTGCCCAAAACTCGTGATTTTTCGGCTGTCCCACCTGAAATCGCAGTTTCGGACCCAGACTGCTGAAAATCCCTATTTGGGACCCGGACAGCCTGAAATCGACACCGGCTCGTCGGACAGCCAAAAATGACGATTCTGCCCCCAACAGCGGAAAATTGCTGTTCTGGCCCAGAACTGCCCGAAACTCGTGATTTTTCGGTAAGCCAACCAGAAAGCTCTGTTCCGGACCCAGACTGCTGAAAATCACTATTTGGGCCCCGGACAGCCAGAAAACGACAGCGACCTGTCAGACAGCCGAAAATGACGATTCTACCCCCGACAGCGGAAAATCGCTGTTCTGGCCCAGAATTGCCCGAAACTCGTGATTTTTCGGCAGCCCTGCCAGAAATCGCAGTTTCGGACCCAGACTGCTGAAAATCCCTATTTGGGACCCGGACAACCTGAAATCGACACTGGCCCGTCGGACAGCCAAAAATGACGGTTCTGCCCCGGTCGAATAAAATCACTGTTCTGGCCCAGAACTGCCCGAAACTCGTGATTTTTCGGCTGTCCCACCTGAAATCGCAGTTTCGGAGCCAGACTGCTGAAAATCCCTATTTAGGTCCCAGACAGCCTGAAATCGACACCGGCTCGTCGGACAGCCAAAAATGACGGTTCTGCCCCGGTCGAATAAAATCACTGTTCTGGCCCAGAACTGCCCGAAACTCGTGATTTTTCGGCTGTCCCACCTGAAATCACAGTTTCGGAGCCAGACTGCTGAAAATCCCTATTTGGGTCCCGGCCAACCTGAAATCGACACCGGCCCGTCGGACAGCCAAAAATGACGATTCTGCCCCCGGTCGAATAAAATCACTGTTCTGGCCCAGAACTGCCCAAAACTCGTGATTTTTCGGCTGTCCCACCTGAAATCGCAGTTTCGGACCCAGACTGCTGAAAATCCCTATTTGGGACCCGGACAGCCTGAAATCGACACCGGCTCGTCGGACAGCCAAAAATGACGATTCTGCCCCCAGCAGCGGAAAATTGCTGTTCTGGCCCAGAACTGCCCGAAACTCGTGATTTTTCGGTAAGCCGACCAGAAAGCACTGTTCCGGACCCAGACTGTTGAAAATCACTATTTGGGCCCCGGACAGCCAGAAAACGACAGCGACCTGTCAGACAGCCGAAAATGACGATTCAACCCCCGACAGCGGAAAATCGCTGTTCTGGCCCAGAATTGCCCGAAACTCGTGATTTTTCGGCAGCCCTGCCAGAAATCGCAGTTTCGGACCCAGACTGCTGAAAATCCCTATTTGGGACCCGGACAGCCTGAAATCGACACCGGCTCGTCGGACAGCCAAAAATGACGATTCTGCCCCCAACAGCGGAAAATTGCTGTTCTGGCCCAGAACTGCCCGAAACTCGTGATTTTTCGGTAAGCCGACCAGAAAGCACTGTTCCGGACCCAGACTGTTGAAAATCACTATTTGGGCCCCGGACAGCCAGAAAACGACAGCGACCTGTCAGACAGCCGAAAATGACGATTCTACCCCCGACAGCGGAAAATCGCTGTTCTGGCCCAGAATTGCCCGAAACTCGTGATTTTTCGGCAGCCCCGCCAGAAATCGCTGTTTCGGACCCAGACTGCTGAAAATCCCTATTTGGGTCCCAGACAGCCTGAAATCGACACCGGCCAGTCGGACAGCCAAAAATGACGATTCTGCCACCGGTCGAATAAAATCACTGTTCTGGCCCAGGGCTGCCCGAAACTCGGGATTTTTCGGCTGTCCCACCTGAAATCGCAGTTTCGGACCCAGACTGCTGAAAATCACTATTTGGGACCCGGACAGCTTGAAATCCACACTGGCCCGTCGGACAGCCAAAAATGACGATTCTGCCCCCATCAGCGGAAAATTGCTGTTCTGGACCAGAACTGCCCGAAACTCGTGATTTTTCGGTAAGCCGACCAGAAAGCGCAGTTCCGGACCCAGACTGCTGAAAATCACTATTTGGGCCCGGACAGCCTGAAAACGACAGCGACCCGTCAGACAGCCGAAAATGACGATTCTACCCCCGACAGCGGAAAATCGCTGTTCTGGCCCAGAATTGCCCGAAACTCGTGATTTTTCGGCAGCCCCGCCAGAAATCGCAGTTTCGGACACAGACTGTTGAAAATCCCTATTTGGGTCCCGGACAGCCTGAAATCGACACCGGCCTGTCGGACAGCCAAAAATGACGATTCTGCCGCCGGTCGAATAAAATCACTGTTCTGGCCCAGAACTGCCCGAAACTCGTGATTTTTCGGCTGTCCCACCTGAAATCGCAGTTTCGGACCCAGACAGCTGAAAAATACTATTTGGGTCCCGGACAGCTTGAAATCCACACCGGCCCGTCGGACAGCTAAAAATGACGATTCTGCCCCCGATCGACGAAAATCACAGTTCTGGCCCAGGACTGCCCGAAACTCGTGATTTTTCGGCAGCCCCGCCAGAAATCGCAGTTTCGGACCCAGACTGCTGAAAATCCCTATTCGGGTCCCGGACAGCCTGAAATCGACCCCGACCCGTCGGACAGCCAAAAATGACGATTCTGCCGCCGGTCGAATAAAATCACTGTTCTGGCCCAGGACTGCCCGAAACTCGGGATTTTTCGGCTGTCCCACCTGAAATCGCAGTTTCGGACCCAGACTGCTGAAAATCACTATTTGGGACCCGGACAGCTTGAAATCCACGCTGGCCCGTCGGACAGCCAAAAATGACGATTCTGCCCCCATCAGCGGAAAATTGCTGTTCTGGACCAGAACTGCCCGAAACTCGTGATTTTTCGGTAAGCCGACCAGAAAGCGCAGTTCCGGACCCAGACTGCTGAAAATCACTATTTGGGCCCGGACAGTCTGAAAACGACAGCGACCCGTCAGACAGCCGAAAATGACGATTCTACCCCCGACAGCGGAAAATCGCTGTTCTGGCCCAGAATTGCCCGAAACTCGTGATTTTTCGGCAGCCCCGCCAGAAATCGCAGTTTCGGACACAGACTGTTGAAAATCCCTATTTGGGTCCCGGACAGCCTGAAATCGACACCGGCCTGTCGGACAGCCAAAAATGACGATTCTGCCGCCGGTCGAATAAAATCACTGTTCTGGCCCAGAACTGCCAGAAACTCGTGATTTTTCGGCTGTCCCACCTGAAATCGCAGTTTCGGACCCAGACTGCTGAAAATCACTATTTGGGTCCCGGACAGCTTGAAATCCACACCGGCCGTCGGACAGCTAAAAATGACGATTCTGCCCCCGATCGACGAAAATCACAGTTCTGGCCCAGGACTGCCCGAAACTCGGGATTTTTCGGCAGCCCCGCCAGAAATCGCAGTTTCGGACCCAGACTGCTGAAAATCCCTATTCGGGTCCCGGACAGCCTGAAATCGACCCCGACCCGTCGGACAGCCAAAAATGGCGATTCTGCCGCCGGTCGAATAAAATCACTGTTCTGGCCCAGGACTGCCCGAAACTCGGGATTTTTCGGCTGTCCCACCTGAAATCGCAGTTTCGGACCCAGACTGCTGAAAATCACTATTTGGGACCCGGACAGCTTGAAATCCACACTGGCCCGTCGGACAGCCAAAAATGACGATTCTGCCCCCATCAGCGGAAAATTGCTGTTCTGGACCAGAACTGCCCGAAACTCGTGATTTTTCGGTAAGCCGACCAGAAAGCGCAGTTCCGGACCCAGACTGCTGAAAATCACTATTTGGGCCCCGGACAGCCTGAAAACGACAGCGACCCGTCAGACAGCCGAAAATGACGATTCTACCCCCGACAGCGGAAAATCGCTGTTCTGGCCCAGAATTGCCCGAAACTCGTGATTTTTCGGCAGCCCCGCCAGAAATCGCAGTTTCGGACCCAGACTGCTGAAAATCCCTATTCGGGTCCCGGACAGCCTGAAATCGACCCCGACCCGTCGGACAGCCAAAAATGGCGATTCTGCCGCCGGTCGAATAAAATCACTGTTCTGGCCCAGGACTGCCCGAAACTCGGGATTTTTCGGCTGTCCCACCTGAAATCGCAGTTTCGGACCCAGACTGCTGAAAATCACTATTTGGGACCCGGACAGCTTGAAATCCACACTGGCCCGTCGGACAGCCAAAAATGACGATTCTGCCCCCATCAGCGGAAAATTGCTGTTCTGGACCAGAACTGCCCGAAACTCGTGATTTTTCGGTAAGCCGACCAGAAAGCGCAGTTCCGGACCCAGACTGCTGAAAATCACTATTTGGGCCCCGGACAGCCTGAAAACGACAGCGACCCGTCAGACAGCCGAAAATGACGATTCTACCCCCGACAGCGGAAAATCGCTGTTCTGGCCCAGAATTGCCCGAAACTCGTGATTTTTCGGCAGCCCCGCCAGAAATCGCAGTTTCGGACCCAGACTGCTGAAAATCCCTATTTGGGTCCCAGACAGCCTGAAATCGACACCGGCCAGTCGGACAGCCAAAAATGACGATTCTGCCGCCGGTCGAATAAAATCACTGTTCTGGCCCAGGGCTGCCCGAAACTCGGGATTTTTCGGCTGTCCCACCTGAAATCGCAGTTTCGGACCCAGACTGCTGAAAATCACTATTTGGGACCCGGACAGCTTGAAATCCACACTGGCCCGTCGGACAGCCAAAAATGACGATTCTGCCCCCATCAGCGGAAAATTGCTGTTCTGGACCAGAACTGCCCGAAACTCGTGATTTTTCGGTAAGCCGACCAGAAAGCGCAGTTCCGGACCCAGACTGCTGAAAATCACTATTTGGGCCCGGACAGCCTGAAAACGACAGCGACCCGTCAGACAGCCGAAAATGACGATTCTACCCCCGACAGCGGAAAATCGCTGTTCTGGCCCAGAATTGCCCGAAACTCGTGATTTTTCGGCAGCCCCGCCAGAAATCGCAGTTTCGGACACAGACTGTTGAAAATCCCTATTTGGGTCCCGGACAGCCTGAAATCGACACCGGCCTGTCGGACAGCCAAAAATGACGATTCTGCCGCCGGTCGAATAAAATCACTGTTCTGGCCCAGAACTGCCAGAAACTCGTGATTTTTCGGCTGTCCCACCTGAAATCGCAGTTTCGGACCCAGACTGCTGAAAATCACTATTTGGGTCCCGGACAGCTTGAAATCCACACCGGCCGTCGGACAGCTAAAAATGACGATTCTGCCCCCGATCGACGAAAATCACAGTTCTGGCCCAGGACTGCCCGAAACTCGTGATTTTTCGGCAGCCCCGCCAGAAATCGCAGTTTCGGACCCAGACTGCTGAAAATCCCTATTCGGGTCCCGGACAGCCTGAAATCGACCCCGACCCGTCGGACAGCCAAAAATGACGATTCTGCCGCCGGTCGAATAAAATCACTGTTCTGGCCCAGGACTGCCCGAAACTCGGGATTTTTCGGCTGTCCCACCCGAAATCGCAGTTTCGGACCCAGACTGCTGAAAATCACTATTTGGGACCCGGACAGCTTGAAATCCACACTGGCCCGTCGGACAGCCAAAAATGACGATTCTGCCCCCATCAGCGGAAAATTGCTGTTCTGGACCAGAACTGCCCGAAACTCGTGATTTTTCGGTAAGCCGACCAGAAAGCGCAGTTCCGGACCCAGACTGCTGAAAATCACTATTTGGGCCCCGGACAGCCTGAAAACGACAGCGACCCGTCAGACAGCCGAAAATGACGATTCTACCCCCGACAGCGGAAAATCGCTGTTCTGGCCCAGAATTGCCCGAAACTCGTGATTTTTCGGCAGCCCCGCCAGAAATCGCAGTTTCGGACCCAGACTGCTGAAAATCCCTATTTGGGTCCCAGACAGCCTGAAATCGACACCGGCCAGTCGGACAGCCAAAAATGACGATTCTGCCGCCGGTCGAATAAAATCACTGTTCTGGCCCAGGGCTGCCCGAAACTCGGGATTTTTCGGCTGTCCCACCTGAAATCGCAGTTTCGGACCCAGACTGCTGAAAATCGCTATTTGGGACCCGGACAGCTTGAAATCCACACTGGCCCGTCGGACAGCCAAAAATGACGATTCTGCCCCCATCAGCGGAAAATTGCTGTTCTGGACCAGAACTGCCCGAAACTCGTGATTTTTCGGTAAGCCGACCAGAAAGCGCAGTTCCGGACCCAGACTGCTGAAAATCACTATTTGGGCCCCGGACAGCCTGAAAACGACAGCGACCCGTCAGACAGCCGAAAAATGACGATTCTACCCCCGACAGCGGAAAATCGCTGTTCTGGCCCAGAATTGCCCGAAACTCGTGATTTTTCGGCAGCCCCGCCAGAAATCGCAGTTTTGGACCCAGACTGTTGAAAATCCCTATTTGGGTCCCGGACAGCCTGAAATCGACACCGGCCCGTCGGACAGCCAAAAATGACGATTCTGCCGCCGGTCGAATAAAATCACTGTTCTGGCCCAGAACTGCCCGAAACTCGTGATTTTTCGGCTGTCCCACCTGAAATCGCAGTTTCGGACCCAGACAGCTGAAAAATACTATTTGGGTCCCGGACAGCTTGAAATCCACACCGGCCCGTCAGACAGCTAAAAATGACGATTCTGCCCCCGATCGACGAAAATCACAGTTCTGGCCCAGGACTGCCCGAAACTCGTGATTTTTCGGCAGCCCCGCCAGAAATCGCAGTTTCGGACCCAGACTGCTGAAAATCCCTATTCGGGTCCCGGACAGCCTGAAATCGACCCCGACCCGTCGGACAGCCAAAAATGACGATGCTGCCGCCGGTCGAATAAAATCACTGTTCTGGCCCAGGACTGCCCGAAACTCGGGATTTTTCGGCTGTCCCACCTGAAATCGCAGTTTCGGACCCAGACTGCTGAAAATCACTATTTGGGACCCGGACAGCTTGAAATCCACGCTGGCCCGTCGGACAGCCAAAAATGACGATTCTGCCCCCATCAGCGGAAAATTGCTGTTCTGGACCAGAACTGCCCGAAACTCGTGATTTTTCGGTAAGCCGACCAGAAAGCGCAGTTCCGGACCCAGACTGCTGAAAATCACTATTTGGGCCCGGACAGCCTGAAAACGACAGCGACCCGTCAGACAGCCGAAAATGACGATTCTACCCCCGACAGCGGAAAATCGCTGTTCTGGCCCAGAATTGCCCGAAACTCGTGATTTTTCGGCAGCCCCGCCAGAAATCGCAGTTTCGGACACAGACTGTTGAAAATCCCTATTTGGGTCCCGGACAGCCTGAAATCGACACCGGCCTGTCGGACAGCCAAAAATGACGATTCTGCCGCCGGTCGAATAAAATCACTGTTCTGGCCCAGAACTGCCAGAAACTCGTGATTTTTCGGCTGTCCCACCTGAAATCGCAGTTTCGGACCCAGACTGCTGAAAATCACTATTTGGGTCCCGGACAGCTTGAAATCCACACCGGCCGTCGGACAGCTAAAAATGACGATTCTGCCCCCGATCGACGAAAATCACAGTTCTGGCCCAGGACTGCCCGAAACTCGTGATTTTTCGGCAGCCCCGCCAGAAATCGCAGTTTCGGACCCAGACTGCTGAAAATCCCTATTCGGGTCCCGGACAGCCTGAAATCGACCCCGACCCGTCGGACAGCCAAAAATGACGATTCTGCCGCCGGTCGAATAAAATCACTGTTCTGGCCCAGGACTGCCCGAAACTCGGGATTTTTCGGCTGTCCCACCTGAAATCGCAGTTTCGGACCCAGACTGCTGAAAATCACTATTTGGGACCCGGACAGCTTGAAATCCACGCTGGCCCGTCGGACAGCCAAAAATGACGATTCTGCCCCCATCAGCGGAAAATTGCTGTTCTGGACCAGAACTGCCCGAAACTCGTGATTTTTCGGTAAGCCGACCAGAAAGTGCAGTTCCGGACCCAGACTGCTGAAAATCACTATTTGGGCCCGGACAGCCTGAAAACGACAGCGACCCGTCAGACAGCCGAAAATGACGATTCTACCCCCGACAGCGGAAAATCGCTGTTCTGGCCCAGAATTGCCCGAAACTCGTGATTTTTCGGCAGCCCCGCCAGAAATCGCAGTTTCGGACACAGACTGTTGAAAATCCCTATTTGGGTCCCGGACAGCCTGAAATCGACACCGGCCTGTCGGACAGCCAAAAATGACGATTCTGCCGCCGGTCGAATAAAATCACTGTTCTGGCCCAGAACTGCCAGAAACTCGTGATTTTTCGGCTGTCCCACCTGAAATCGCAGTTTCGGACCCAGACTGCTGAAAATCGCTATTTGGGTCCCGGACAGCTTGAAATCCACACCGGCCGTCGGACAGCTAAAAATGACGATTCTGCCCCCGATCGACGAAAATCACAGTTCTGGCCCAGGACTGCCCGAAACTCGTGATTTTTCGGCAGCCCCGCCAGAAATCGCAGTTTCGGACCCAGACTGCTGAAAATCCCTATTCGGGTCCCGGACAGCCTGAAATCGACCCCGACCCGTCGGACAGCCAAAAATGACGATGCTGCCGCCGGTCGAATAAAATCACTGTTCTGGCCCAAGACTGCCCGAAACTCGAGATTTTTCGGCTGTCCCACCTGAAATCGCAGTTTCGGACCCAGACTGCTGAAAATCACTATTTGGGACCCGGACAGCTTGAAATCCACGCTGGCCCGTCGGACAGCCAAAAATGACGATTCTGCCCCCATCAGCGGAAAATTGCTGTTCTGGACCAGAACTGCCCGAAACTCGTGATTTTTCGGTAAGCCGACCAGAAAGCGCAGTTCCGGACCCAGACTGCTGAAAATCACTATTTGGGCCCCGGACAGCCTGAAAACGACAGCGACCCGTCAGACAGCCGAAAAATGACGATTCTACCACCGACAGCGGAAAATCGCTGTTCTGGCCCAGAATTGCCCGAAACTCGTGATTTTTCGGCAGCCCCGCCAGAAATCGCAGTTTTGGACCCAGACTGTTGAAAATCCCTATTTGGGTCCCGGACAGCCTGAAATCGACACCGGCCCGTCGGACAGCCAAAAATGACGATTCTGCCGCCGGTCGAATAAAATCACTGTTCTGGCCCAGAACTGCCCGAAACTCGTGATTTTTCGGCTGTCCCACCTGAAATCGCAGTTTCGGACCCAGACAGCTGAAAAATACTATTTGGGTCCCGGACAGCTTGAAATCCACACCGGCCGTCGGACAGCTAAAAATGACGATTCTGCCCCCGATCGACGAAAATCACAGTTCTGGCCCAGGACTGCCCGAAACTCGTGATTTTTCGGCAGCCCCGCCAGAAATCGCAGTTTCGGACCCAGACTGCTGAAAATCCCTATTCGGGTCCCGGACAGCTTGAAATCGACCCCGACCCGTCGGACAGCCAAAAATGACGATTCTGCCGCCGGTCGAATAAAATCACTGTTCTGGCCCAGGACTGCCCGAAACTCGGGATTTTTCGGCTGTCCCACCCGAAATCGCAGTTTCGGACCCAGACTGCTGAAAATCACTATTTGGGACCCGGACAGCTTGAAATCCACACTGGCCCGTCGGACAGCCAAAAATGACGATTCTGCCCCCATCAGCGGAAAATTGCTGTTCTGGACCAGAACTGCCCGAAACTCGTGATTTTTCGGTAAGCCGACCAGAAAGCGCAGTTCCGGACCCAGACTGCTGAAAATCACTATTTGGGCCCCGGACAGCCTGAAAACGACAGCGACCCGTCAGACAGCCGAAAATGACGATTCTACCCCCGACAGCGGAAAATCGCTGTTCTGGCCCAGAATTGCCCGAAACTCGTGATTTTTCGGCAGCCCCGCCAGAAATCGCAGTTTCGGACCCAGACTGTTGAAAATCCCTATTTGGGTCCCGGACAGCCTGAAATCGACACCGGCCTGTCGGACAGCCAAAAATGACGATTCTGCCGCCGGTCGAATAAAATCACTGTTCTGGCCCAGAACTGCCAGAAACTCGTGATTTTTCGGCTGTCCCACCTGAAATCGCAGTTTCGGACCCAGACTGCTGAAAATCACTATTTGGGTCCCGGACAGCTTGAAATCCACACCGGCCCGTCGGACAGCTAAAAATGACGATTCTGCCCCCGATCGACGAAAATCACAGTTCTGGCCCAGGACTGCCCGAAACTCGTGATTTTTCGGCAGCCCCGCCAGAAATCGCAGTTTCGGACCCAGACTGCTGAAAATCCCTATTCGGGTCCCGGACAGCCTGAAATCGACCCCGACCCGTCGGACAGCCAAAAATGACGATTCTGCCGCCGGTCGAATAAAATCACTGTTCTGGCCCAGGACTGCCCGAAACTCGAGATTTTTCGGCTGTCCCACCTGAAATCGCAGTTTCGGACCCAGACTGCTGAAAATCACTATTTGGGACCCGGACAGCTTGAAATCCACGCTGGCCCGTCGGACAGCCAAAAATGACGATTCTGCCCCCATCAGCAGAAAATTGCTGTTCTGGACCAGAACTGCCCGAAACTCGTGATTTTTCGGTAAGCCGACCAGAAAGCACAGTTCCGGACCCAGACTGCTGAAAATCACTATTTGGGCCCCGGACAGCCTGAAAACGACAGCGACCCGTCAGACAGCCGAAAATGACGATTCTACCCCCGACAGCGGAAAATCGCTGTTCTGGCCCAGAATTGCCCGAAACTCGTGATTTTTCGGCAGCCCCGCCAGAAATCGCAGTTTCGGACCCAGACTGCTGAAAATCCCTATTTGGGTCCCAGACAGCCTGAAATCGACACCGGCCAGTCGGACAGCCAAAAATGACGATTCTGCCGCCGGTCGAATAAAATCACTGTTCTGGCCCAGGGCTGCCCGAAACTCGGGATTTTTCGGCTGTCCCACCTGAAATCGCAGTTTCGGACCCAGACTGCTGAAAATCACTATTTGGGTCCCGGACAGCTTGAAATCCACACCGGCCCGTCGGACAGCTAAAAATGACGATTCTGCCCCCGATCGACGAAAATCACAGTTCTGGCCCAGGACTGCCCGAAACTCGTGATTTTTCGGCAGCCCCGCCAGAAATCGCAGTTTCGGACCCAGACTGCTGAAAATCCCTATTCGGGTCCCGGACAGCCTGAAATCGACCCCGACCCGTCGGACAGCCAAAAATGACGATTCTGCCGCCGGTCGAATAAAATCACTGTTCTGGCCCAGGACTGCCCGAAACTCGAGATTTTTCGGCTGTCCCACCTGAAATCGCAGTTTCGGACCCAGACTGCTGAAAATCACTATTTGGGACCCGGACAGCTTGAAATCCACGCTGGCCCGTCGGACAGCCAAAAATGACGATTCTGCCCCCATCAGCGGAAAATTGCTATTCTGGACCAGAACTGCCCGAAACTCGTGATTTTTCGGTAAGCCGACCAGAAAGCGCAGTTCCGGACCCAGACTGCTGAAAATCACTATTTGGGCCCCGGACAGCCTGAAAACGACAGCGACCCGTCAGACAGCCGAAAATGACGATTCTACCCCCGACAGCGGAAAATCGCTGTTCTGGCCCAGAATTGCCCGAAACTCGTGATTTTTCGGCAGCCCCGCCAGAAATCGCAGTTTCGGACCCAGACTGCTGAAAATCCCTATTTGGGTCCCAGACAGCCTGAAATCGACACCGGCCAGTCGGACAGCCAAAAATGACGATTCTGCCGCCGGTCGAATAAAATCACTGTTCTGGCCCAGGGCTGCCCGAAACTCGGGATTTTTCGGCTGTCCCACCTGAAATCGCAGTTTCGGACCCAGACTGCTGAAAATCACTATTTGGGTCCCGGACAGCTTGAAATCCACACCGGCCCGTCGGACAGCTAAAAATGACGATTCTGCCCCCGATCGACGAAAATCACAGTTCTGGCCCAGGACTGCCCGAAACTCGTGATTTTTCGGCAGCCCCGCCAGAAATCGCAGTTTCGGACCCAGACTGCTGAAAATCCCTATTCGGGTCCCGGACAGCCTGAAATCGACCCCGACCCGTCGGACAGCCAAAAATGACGATGCTGCCGCCGGTCGAATAAAATCACTGTTCTGGCCCAGGACTGCCCGAAACTCGAGATTTTTCGGCTGTCCCACCTGAAATCGCAGTTTCGGACCCAGACTGCTGAAAATCACTATTTGGGACCCGGACAGCTTGAAATCCACGCTGGCCCGTCGGACAGCCAAAAATGACGATTCTGCCCCCATCAGCGGAAAATTGCTGTTCTGGACCAGAACTGCCCGAAACTCGTGATTTTTCGGTAAGCCGACCAGAAAGCGCAGTTCCGGACCCAGACTGCTGAAAATCACTATTTGGGCCCCGGACAGCCTGAAAACGACAGCGACCCGTCAGACAGCCGAAAATGACGATTCTACCCCCGACAGCGGAAAATCGCTGTTCTGGCCCAGAATTGCCCGAAACTCGTGATTTTTCGGCAGCCCCGCCAGAAATCGCAGTTTCGGACCCAGACTGCTGAAAATCCCTATTTGGGTCCCAGACAGCCTGAAATCGACACCGGCCAGTCGGACAGCCAAAAATGACGATTCTGCCGCCGGTCGAATAAAATCACTGTTCTGGCCCAGGGCTGCCCGAAACTCGGGATTTTTCGGCTGTCCCACCTGAAATCGCAGTTTCGGACCCAGACTGCTGAAAATCACTATTTGGGTCCCGGACAGCTTGAAATCCACACCGGCCCGTCGGACAGCTAAAAATGACGATTCTGCCCCCGATCGACGAAAATCACAGTTCTGGCCCAGGACTGCCCGAAACTCGTGATTTTTCGGCAGCCCCGCCAGAAATCGCAGTTTCGGACCCAGACTGCTGAAAATCCCTATTCGGGTCCCGGACAGCCTGAAATCGACCCCGACCCGTCGGACAGCCAAAAATGACGATTCTGCCGCCGGTCGAATAAAATCACTGTTCTGGCCCAGGACTGCCCGAAACTCGGGATTTTTCGGCTGTCCCACCCGAAATCGCAGTTTCGGACCCAGACTGCTGAAAATCACTATTTGGGACCCGGACAGCTTGAAATCCACACTGGCCCGTCGGACAGCCAAAAATGACGATTCTGCCCCCATCAGCGGAAAATTGCTGTTCTGGACCAGAACTGCCCGAAACTCGTGATTTTTCGGTAAGCCGACCAGAAAGCGCAGTTCCGGACCCAGACTGCTGAAAATCACTATTTGGGCCCCGGACAGCCTGAAAACGACAGCGACCCGTCAGACAGCCGAAAATGACGATTCTACCCCCGACAGCGGAAAATCGCTGTTCTGGCCCAGAATTGCCCGAAACTCGTGATTTTTCGGCAGCCCCGCCAGAAATCGCAGTTTCGGACCCAGACTGTTGAAAATCCCTATTTGGGTCCCGGACAGCCTGAAATCGACACCGGCCTGTCGGACAGCCAAAAATGACGATTCTGCCGCCGGTCGAATAAAATCACTGTTCTGGCCCAGAACTGCCAGAAACTCGTGATTTTTCGGCTGTCCCACCTGAAATCGCAGTTTCGGACCCAGACTGCTGAAAATCACTATTTGGGTCCCGGACAGCTTGAAATCCACACCGGCCCGTCGGACAGCTAAAAATGACGATTCTGCCCCCGATCGACGAAAATCACAGTTCTGGCCCAGGACTGCCCGAAACTCGTGATTTTTCGGCAGCCCCGCCAGAAATCGCAGTTTCGGACCCAGACTGCTGAAAATCCCTATTCGGGTCCCGGACAGCCTGAAATCGACCCCGACCCGTCGGACAGCCAAATATGACGATTCTGCCGCCGGTCGAATAAAATCACTGTTCTGGCCCAGGACTGCCCGAAACTCGAGATTTTTCGGCTGTCCCACCTGAAATCGCAGTTTCGGACCCAGACTGCTGAAAATCACTATTTGGGACCCGGACAGCTTGAAATCCACGCTGGCCCGTCGGACAGCCAAAAATGACGATTCTGCCCCCATCAGCAGAAAATTGCTGTTCTGGACCAGAACTGCCCGAAACTCGTGATTTTTCGGTAAGCCGACCAGAAAGCACAGTTCCGGACCCAGACTGCTGAAAATCACTATTTGGGCCCCGGACAGCCTGAAAACGACAGCGACCCGTCAGACAGCCGAAAATGACGATTCTACCCCCGACAGCGGAAAATCGCTGTTCTGGCCCAGAATTGCCCGAAACTCGTGATTTTTCGGCAGCCCCGCCAGAAATCGCAGTTTCGGACCCAGACTGCTGAAAATCCCTATTTGGGTCCCAGACAGCCTGAAATCGACACCGGCCAGTCGGACAGCCAAAAATGACGATTCTGCCGCCGGTCGAATAAAATCACTGTTCTGGCCCAGGGCTGCCCGAAACTCGGGATTTTTCGGCTGTCCCACCTGAAATCGCAGTTTCGGACCCAGACTGCTGAAAATCACTATTTGGGTCCCGGACAGCTTGAAATCCACACCGGCCCGTCGGACAGCTAAAAATGACGATTCTGCCCCCGATCGACGAAAATCACAGTTCTGGCCCAGGACTGCCCGAAACTCGTGATTTTTCGGCAGCCCCGCCAGAAATCGCAGTTTCGGACCCAGACTGCTGAAAATCCCTATTCGGGTCCCGGACAGCCTGAAATCGACCCCGACCCGTCGGACAGCCAAAAATGACGATTCTGCCGCCGGTCGAATAAAATCACTGTTCTGGCCCAGGACTGCCCGAAACTCGAGATTTTTCGGCTGTCCCACCTGAAATCGCAGTTTCGGACCCAGACTGCTGAAAATCACTATTTGGGACCCGGACAGCTTGAAATCCACGCTGGCCCGTCGGACAGCCAAAAATGACGATTCTGCCCCCATCAGCGGAAAATTGCTATTCTGGACCAGAACTGCCCGAAACTCGTGATTTTTCGGTAAGCCGACCAGAAAGCGCAGTTCCGGACCCAGACTGCTGAAAATCACTATTTGGGCCCCGGACAGCCTGAAAACGACAGCGACCCGTCAGACAGCCGAAAATGACGATTCTACCCCCGACAGCGGAAAATCGCTGTTCTGGCCCAGAATTGCCCGAAACTCGTGATTTTTCGGCAGCCCCGCCAGAAATCGCAGTTTCGGACCCAGACTGCTGAAAATCCCTATTTGGGTCCCAGACAGCCTGAAATCGACACCGGCCAGTCGGACAGCCAAAAATGACGATTCTGCCGCCGGTCGAATAAAATCACTGTTCTGGCCCAGGGCTGCCCGAAACTCGGGATTTTTCGGCTGTCCCACCTGAAATCGCAGTTTCGGACCCAGACTGCTGAAAATCACTATTTGGGTCCCGGACAGCTTGAAATCCACACCGGCCCGTCGGACAGCTAAAAATGACGATTCTGCCCCCGATCGACGAAAATCACAGTTCTGGCCCAGGACTGCCCGAAACTCGTGATTTTTCGGCAGCCCCGCCAGAAATCGCAGTTTCGGACCCAGACTGCTGAAAATCCCTATTCGGGTCCCGGACAGCCTGAAATCGACCCCGACCCGTCGGACAGCCAAAAATGACGATGCTGCCGCCGGTCGAATAAAATCACTGTTCTGGCCCAGGACTGCCCGAAACTCGAGATTTTTCGGCTGTCCCACCTGAAATCGCAGTTTCGGACCCAGACTGCTGAAAATCACTATTTGGGACCCGGACAGCTTGAAATCCACGCTGGCCCGTCGGACAGCCAAAAATGACGATTCTGCCCCCATCAGCGGAAAATTGCTGTTCTGGACCAGAACTGCCCGAAACTCGTGATTTTTCGGTAAGCCGACCAGAAAGCGCAGTTCCGGACCCAGACTGCTGAAAATCACTATTTGGGCCCCGGACAGCCTGAAAACGACAGCGACCCGTCAGACAGCCGAAAATGACGATTCTACCCCCGACAGCGGAAAATCGCTGTTCTGGCCCAGAATTGCCCGAAACTCGTGATTTTTCGGCAGCCCCGCCAGAAATCGCAGTTTCGGACCCAGACTGCTGAAAATCCCTATTTGGGTCCCAGACAGCCTGAAATCGACACCGGCCAGTCGGACAGCCAAAAATGACGATTCTGCCGCCGGTCGAATAAAATCACTGTTCTGGCCCAGGGCTGCCCGAAACTCGGGATTTTTCGGCTGTCCCACCTGAAATCGCAGTTTCGGACCCAGACTGCTGAAAATCACTATTTGGGTCCCGGACAGCTTGAAATCCACACCGGCCCGTCGGACAGCTAAAAATGACGATTCTGCCCCCGATCGACGAAAATCACAGTTCTGGCCCAGGACTGCCCGAAACTCGTGATTTTTCGGCAGCCCCGCCAGAAATCGCAGTTTCGGACCCAGACTGCTGAAAATCCCTATTCGGGTCCCGGACAGCCTGAAATCGACCCCGACCCGTCGGACAGCCAAAAATGACGATGCTGCCGCCGGTCGAATAAAATCACTGTTCTGGCCCAGGACTGCCCGAAACTCGAGATTTTTCGGCTGTCCCACCTGAAATCGCAGTTTCGGACCCAGACTGCTGAAAATCACTATTTGGGACCCGGACAGCTTGAAATCCACGCTGGCCCGTCGGACAGCCAAAAATGACGATTCTGCCCCCATCAGCGGAAAATTGCTGTTCTGGACCAGAACTGCCCGAAACTCGTGATTTTTCGGTAAGCCGACCAGAAAGCGCAGTTCCGGACCCAGACTGCTGAAAATCACTATTTGGGCCCCGGACAGCCTGAAAACGACAGCGACCCGTCAGACAGCCGAAAATGACGATTCTACCCCCGACAGCGGAAAATCGCTGTTCTGGCCCAGAATTGCCCGAAACTCGTGATTTTTCGGCAGCCCCGCCAGAAATCGCAGTTTCGGACCCAGACTGCTGAAAATCCCTATTTGGGTCCCAGACAGCCTGAAATCGACACCGGCCAGTCGGACAGCCAAAAATGACGATTCTGCCGCCGGTCGAATAAAATCACTGTTCTGGCCCAGGGCTGCCCGAAACTCGGGATTTTTCGGCTGTCCCACCTGAAATCGCAGTTTCGGACCCAGACTGCTGAAAATCACTATTTGGGTCCCGGACAGCTTGAAATCCACACCGGCCCGTCGGACAGCTAAAAATGACGATTCTGCCCCCGATCGACGAAAATCACAGTTCTGGCCCAGGACTGCCCGAAACTCGTGATTTTTCGGCAGCCCCGCCAGAAATCGCAGTTTCGGACCCAGACTGCTGAAAATCCCTATTCGGGTCCCGGACAGCCTGAAATCGACCCCGACCCGTCGGACAGCCAAAAATGACGATTCTGCCGCCGGTCGAATAAAATCACTGTTCTGGCCCAGGACTGCCCGAAACTCGAGATTTTTCGGCTGTCCCACCTGAAATCGCAGTTTCGGACCCAGACTGCTGAAAATCACTATTTGGGACCCGGACAGCTTGAAATCCACGCTGGCCCGTCGGACAGCCAAAAATGACGATTCTGCCCCCATCAGCGGAAAATTGCTATTCTGGACCAGAACTGCCCGAAACTCGTGATTTTTCGGTAAGCCGACCAGAAAGCGCAGTTCCGGACCCAGACTGCTGAAAATCACTATTTGGGCCCCGGACAGCCTGAAAACGACAGCGACCCGTCAGACAGCCGAAAATGACGATTCTACCCCCGACAGCGGAAAATCGCTGTTCTGGCCCAGAATTGCCCGAAACTCGTGATTTTTCGGCAGCCCCGCCAGAAATCGCAGTTTCGGACCCAGACTGCTGAAAATCCCTATTTGGGTCCCAGACAGCCTGAAATCGACACCGGCCAGTCGGACAGCCAAAAATGACGATTCTGCCGCCGGTCGAATAAAATCACTGTTCTGGCCCAGGGCTGCCCGAAACTCGGGATTTTTCGGCTGTCCCACCTGAAATCGCAGTTTCGGACCCAGACTGCTGAAAATCACTATTTGGGTCCCGGACAGCTTGAAATCCACACCGGCCCGTCGGACAGCTAAAAATGACGATTCTGCCCCCGATCGACGAAAATCACAGTTCTGGCCCAGGACTGCCCGAAACTCGTGATTTTTCGGCAGCCCCGCCAGAAATCGCAGTTTCGGACCCAGACTGCTGAAAATCCCTATTCGGGTCCCGGACAGCCTGAAATCGACCCCGACCCGTCGGACAGCCAAAAATGACGATTCTGCCGCCGGTCGAATAAAATCACTGTTCTGGCCCAGGACTGCCCGAAACTCGAGATTTTTCGGCTGTCCCACCTGAAATCGCAGTTTCGGACCCAGACTGCTGAAAATCACTATTTGGGACCCGGACAGCTTGAAATCCACGCTGGCCCGTCGGACAGCCAAAAATGACGATTCTGCCCCCATCAGCGGAAAATTGCTATTCTGGACCAGAACTGCCCGAAACTCGTGATTTTTCGGTAAGCCGACCAGAAAGCGCAGTTCCGGACCCAGACTGCTGAAAATCACTATTTGGGCCCCGGACAGCCTGAAAACGACAGCGACCCGTCAGACAGCCGAAAATGACGATTCTACCCCCGACAGCGGAAAATCGCTGTTCTGGCCCAGAATTGCCCGAAACTCGTGATTTTTCGGCAGCCCCGCCAGAAATCGCAGTTTCGGACCCAGACTGCTGAAAATCCCTATTTGGGTCCCAGACAGCCTGAAATCGACACCGGCCAGTCGGACAGCCAAAAATGACGATTCTGCCGCCGGTCGAATAAAATCACTGTTCTGGCCCAGGGCTGCCCGAAACTCGGGATTTTTCGGCTGTCCCACCTGAAATCGCAGTTTCGGACCCAGACTGCTGAAAATCACTATTTGGGTCCCGGACAGCTTGAAATCCACACCGGCCCGTCGGACAGCTAAAAATGACGATTCTGCCCCCGATCGACGAAAATCACAGTTCTGGCCCAGGACTGCCCGAAACTCGTGATTTTTCGGCAGCCCCGCCAGAAATCGCAGTTTCGGACCCAGACTGCTGAAAATCCCTATTCGGGTCCCGGACAGCCTGAAATCGACCCCGACCCGTCGGACAGCCAAAAATGACGATGCTGCCGCCGGTCGAATAAAATCACTGTTCTGGCCCAGGACTGCCCGAAACTCGAGATTTTTCGGCTGTCCCACCTGAAATCGCAGTTTCGGACCCAGACTGCTGAAAATCACTATTTGGGACCCGGACAGCTTGAAATCCACGCTGGCCCGTCGGACAGCCAAAAATGACGATTCTGCCCCCATCAGCGGAAAATTGCTGTTCTGGACCAGAACTGCCCGAAACTCGTGATTTTTCGGTAAGCCGACCAGAAAGCGCAGTTCCGGACCCAGACTGCTGAAAATCACTATTTGGGCCCCGGACAGCCTGAAAACGACAGCGACCCGTCAGACAGCCGAAAATGACGATTCTACCCCCGACAGCGTAAAATCGCTGTTCTGGCCCAGAATTGCCCGAAACTCGTGATTTTTCGGCAGCCCCGCCAGAAATCGCAGTTTCGGACCCAGACTGCTGAAAATCCCTATTTGGGTCCCAGACAGCCTGAAATCGACACCGGCCAGTCGGACAGCCAAAAATGACGATTCTGCCGCCGGTCGAATAAAATCACTGTTCTGGCCCAGGGCTGCCCGAAACTCGGGATTTTTCGGCTGTCCCACCTGAAATCGCAGTTTCGGACCCAGACTGCTGAAAATCACTATTTGGGACCCGGACAGCTTGAAATCCACACTGGCCCGTCGGACAGCCAAAAATGACGATTCTGCCCCCATCAGCGGAAAATTGCTGTTCTGGACCAGAACTGCCCGAAACTCGTGATTTTTCGGTAAGCCGACCAGAAAGCGCAGTTCTGGACCCAGACTGCTGAAAATCACTATTTGGGCCCCGGACAGCCTGAAAACGACAGCGACCCGTCAGACAACCGAAAATGACGATTCTACCCCCGACAGCGGAAAATCGCTGTTCTGGCCCAGAATTGCCCGAAACTCGTGATTTTTCGGCAGCCCCGCCAGAAATCGCAGTTTCGGACCCAGACTGTTGAAAATCCCTATTTGGGTCCCGGACAGCCTGAAATCGACACCGGCCAGTCGGACAGCCAAAAATGACGATTCTGCCGCCGGTCGAATAAAATCACTGTTCTGGCCCAGAACTGCCAGAAACTCGTGATTTTTCGGCTGTCCCACCTGAAATCGCAGTTTCGGACCCAGACTGCTGAAAATCACTATTTGGGTCCCGGACAGCTTGAAATCCACACCGGCCCGTCGGACAGCTAAAAATGACGATTCTGCCCCCGATCGACGAAAATCACAGTTCTGGCCCAGGACTGCCCGAAACTCGTGATTTTTCGGCAGCCCCGCCAGAAATCGCAGTTTCGGACCCAGACTGCTGAAAATCCCTATTCGGGTCCCGGACAGCCTGAAATCGACCCCGACCCGTCGGACAGCCAAAAATGACGATGCTGCCGCCGGTCGAATAAAATCACTGTTCTGGCCCAGGACTGCCCGAAACTCGAGATTTTTCGGCTGTCCCACCTGAAATCGCAGTTTCGGACCCAGACTGCTGAAAATCACTATTTGGGACCCGGACAGCTTGAAATCCACGCTGGCCCGTCGGACAGCCAAAAATGACGATTCTGCCCCCATCAGCGGAAAATTGCTGTTCTGGACCAGAACTGCCCGAAACTCGTGATTTTTCGGTAAGCCGACCAGAAAGCGCAGTTCCGGACCCAGACTGCTGAAAATCACTATTTGGGCCCCGGACAGCCTGAAAACGACAGCGACCCGTCAGACAGCCGAAAATGACGATTCTACCCCCGACAGCGTAAAATCGCTGTTCTGGCCCAGAATTGCCCGAAACTCGTGATTTTTCGGCAGCCCCGCCAGAAATCGCAGTTTCGGACCCAGACTGCTGAAAATCCCTATTTGGGTCCCAGACAGCCTGAAATCGACACCGGCCAGTCGGACAGCCAAAAATGACGATTCTGCCGCCGGTCGAATAAAATCACTGTTCTGGCCCAGGGCTGCCCGAAACTCGGGATTTTTCGGCTGTCCCACCTGAAATCGCAGTTTCGGACCCAGACTGCTGAAAATCACTATTTGGGACCCGGACAGCTTGAAATCCACACTGGCCCGTCGGACAGCCAAAAATGACGATTCTGCCCCCATCAGCGGAAAATTGCTGTTCTGGACCAGAACTGCCCGAAACTCGTGATTTTTCGGTAAGCCGACCAGAAAGCGCAGTTCTGGACCCAGACTGCTGAAAATCACTATTTGGGCCCCGGACAGCCTGAAAACGACAGCGACCCGTCAGACAACCGAAAATGACGATTCTACCCCCGACAGCGGAAAATCGCTGTTCTGGCCCAGAATTGCCCGAAACTCGTGATTTTTCGGCAGCCCCGCCAGAAATCGCAGTTTCGGACCCAGACTGTTGAAAATCCCTATTTGGGTCCCGGACAGCCTGAAATCGACACCGGCCAGTCGGACAGCCAAAAATGACGATTCTGCCGCCGGTCGAATAAAATCACTGTTCTGGCCCAGAACTGCCAGAAACTCGTGATTTTTCGGCTGTCCCACCTGAAATCGCAGTTTCGGACCCAGACTGCTGAAAATCACTATTTGGGTCCCGGACAGCTTGAAATCCACACCGGCCCGTCGGACAGCTAAAAATGACGATTCTGCCCCCGATCGACGAAAATCACAGTTCTGGCCCAGGACTGCCCGAAACTCGTGATTTTTCGGCAGCCCCGCCAGAAATCGCAGTTTCGGACCCAGACTGCTGAAAATCCCTATTCGGGTCCCGGACAGCCTGAAATCGACCCCGACCCGTCGGACAGCCAAAAATGACGATTCTGCCGCCGGTCGAATAAAATCACTGTTCTGGCCCAGGACTGCCCGAAACTCGGGATTTTTCGGCTGTCCCACCTGAAATCGCAGTTTCGGACCCAGACTGCTGAAAATCACTATTTGGGACCCGGACAGCTTGAAATCCACGCTGGCCCGTCGGACAGCCAAAAATGACGATTCTGCCCCCATCAGCGGAAAATTGCTGTTCTAGACCTGAACTGCCCGAAACTCGTGATTTTTCGGTAAGCTGACCAGAAAGCGCAGTTCCGGACCCAGACTGCTGAAAATCACTATTTGGGCCCCGGACAGCCTGAAAACGACAGCGACCCGTCAGACAGCCGAAAATGACGATTCTACCCCCGACAGCGGAAAATCGCTGTTCTGGCCCAGAATTGCCCGAAACTCGTGATTTTTCGGCAGCCCCGCCAGAAATCGCAGTTTCGGACCCAGACTGCTGAAAATCCCTATTTGGGTCCCAGACAGCCTGAAATCGACACCGGCCAGTCGGACAGCCAAAAATGACGATTCTGCCGCCGGTCGAATAAAATCACTGTTCTGGCCCAGGACTGCCCGAAACTCAGGATTTTTCGGCTGTCCCACCTGAAATCGCAGTTTCGGACCCAGACTGCTGAAAATCACTATTTGGGACCCGGACAGCTTGAAATCCACGTTGGCCCGTCGGACAGCCAAAAATGACGATTCTGCCCCCATCAGCGGAAAATTGCTGTTCTGGACCAGAACTGCCCGAAACTCGTGATTTTTCGGTAAGCCGACCAGAAAGCGCAGTTCCGGACCCAGACTGCTGAAAATCACTATTTGGGCCCAGGACAGCCTGAAAACGACAGCGACCCGTCAGACAGCCGAAAATGACGATTCTACCCCCGACAGCGGAAAATCGCTGTTCTGGCCCAGAATTGCCCGAAACTCGTGATTTTTCGGCAGCCCCGCCAGAAATCGCATTTTCGGACCCAGACTGTTGAAAATCCCTATTTGGGTCCCGGACAGCCTGAAATCGACACCGGCCTGTCGGACAGCCATAAATGACGATTCTGCCGCCGGTCGAATAAAATCACTGTTCTGGCCCAGGACTGCCCGAAACTCGGGATTTTTCGGCTGTCCCCCCTGAAATCGCAGTTTCGGACCCAGACTGCTGAAAATCACTATTTGGGACCCGGACAGCTTGAAATCCACGCTGGCCCGTCGGACAGCCAAAAATGACGATTCTGCCCCCATCAGCGGAAAATTGCTGTTCTGGACCTGAACTGCCCGAAACTCGTGATTTTTCGGTAAGCTGACCAGAAAGCGCAGTTCCGGACCCAGACTGCTGAAAATCACTATTTGGGCCCCGGACAGCCTGAAAACGACAGCGACCCGTCAGACAGCCGAAAATGACGATTCTACCCCCGACAGCGGAAAATCGCTGTTCTGGCCCAGAATTGCCCGAAACTCGTGATTTTTCGGCAGCCCCGCCTGAAATCGCAGTTTCGGACCCAGACTGCTGAAAATCCCTATTTGGGTCCCAGACAGCCTGAAATCGACACCGGCCAGTCGGACAGCCAAAAATGACGATTCTGCCGCCGGTCGAATAAAATCACTGTTCTGGCCCAGGACTGCCCGAAACTCAGGATTTTTCGGCTGTCCCACCTGAAATCGCAGTTTCGGACCCAGACTGCTGAAAATCACTATTTGGGACCCGGACAGCTTGAAATCCACGTTGGCCCGTCGGACAGCCAAAAATGACGATTCTGCCCCCATCAGCGGAAAATTGCTGTTCTGGACCAGAACTGCCCGAAACTCGTGATTTTTCGGTAAGCCGACCAGAAAGCGCAGTTCCGGACCCAGACTGCTGAAAATCACTATTTGGGCCCAGGACAGCCTGAAAACGACAGCGACCCGTCAGACAGCCGAAAATGACGATTCTACCCCCGACAGCGGAAAATCGCTGTTCTGGCCCAGAATTGCCCGAAACTCGTGATTTTTCGGCAGCCCCGCCAGAAATCGCAGTTTCGGACCCAGACTGTTGAAAATCCCTATTTGGGTCCCGGACAGCCTGAAATCGACACCGGCCTGTCGGACAGCCATAAATGACGATTCTGCCGCCGGTCGAATAAAATCACTGTTCTGGCCCAGGACTGCCCGAAACTCGGGATTTTTCGGCTGTCCCCCCTGAAATCGCAGTTTCGGACCCAGACTGCTGAAAATCACTATTTGGGACCCGGACAGCTTGAAATCCACGCTGGCCCGTCGGACAGCCAAAAATGACGATTCTGCCCCCATCAGCGGAAAATTGCTGTTCTGGACCAGAACTGCCCGAAACTCGTGATTTTTCCGTAAGCCGACCAGAAAGCACAGTTCCGGACCCAGACTGCTGAAAATCACTATTTGGGCCCCGGACAGCCTGAAAACGACAGCGACCCGTCAGACAGCCGAAAATGACGATTCTACCCCCGACAGCGGAAAATCGCTGTTCTGGCTCAGAATTGCCCGAAACTCGTGATTTTTCGGCAGCCCCGCCAGAAATCGCAGTTTCGGACCCAGACTGTTGAAAATCCCTATTTGGGTCCCGGACAGCCTGAAATCGACACCGGCCTGTCGGACAGCCAAAAATGACGATTCTGCCGCCGGTCGAATAAAATCACTGTTCTGGCCCAGAACTGCCAGAAACTCGTGATTTTTCGGCTGTCCCACCTGAAATCGCAGTTTCGGACCCAGACTGCTGAAAATCACTATTTGGGTCCCGGACAGCTTGAAATCCACACCGGCCCGTCGGACAGCTGAAAATGACGATTCTGCCCCCGATCGACGAAAATCACAGTTCTGGCCCAGGACTGCCCGAAACTCGTGATTTTTCGGCAGCCCCGCCAGAAATCGCAGTTTCGGACCCAGACTGCTGAAAATCCCTATTCGGGTCCCGGACAGCCTGAAATCGACCCCGACCCGTCGGACAGCCAAAAATGACGATTCTGCCGCCGGTCGAATAAAATCACTGTTCTGGCCCAGGACTGCCCGAAACTCGGGATTTTTCGGCTGTCCCACCTGAAATCGCAGTTTCGGACCCAGACTGCTGAAAATCACTATTTGGGACCCGGACAGCTTGAAATCCACGCTGGCCCGTCGGACAGCCAAAAATGACGATTCTGCCCCCATCAGCGGAAAATTGCTGTTCTGGACCTGAACTGCCCGAAACTCGTGATTTTTCGGTAAGCTGACCAGAAAGCGCAGTTCCGGACCCAGACTGCTGAAAATCACTATTTGGGCCCCGGACAGCCTGAAAACGACAGCGACCCGTCAGACAGCCGAAAATGACGATTCTACCCCCGACAGCGGAAAATCGCTGTTCTGGCCCAGAATTGCCCGAAACTCGTGATTTTTCGGCAGCCCCGCCAGAAATCGCAGTTTCGGACCCAGACTGCTGAAAATCCCTATTTGGGTCCCAGACAGCCTGAAATCGACACCGGCCAGTCGGACAGCCAAAAATGACGATTCTGCCGCCGGTCGAATAAAATCACTGTTCTGGCCCAGGACTGCCCGAAACTCAGGATTTTTCGGCTGTCCCACCTGAAATCGCAGTTTCGGACCCAGACTGCTGAAAATCACTATTTGGGACCCGGACAGCTTGAAATCCACGTTGGCCCGTCGGACAGCCAAAAATGACGATTCTGCCCCCATCAGCGGAAAATTGCTGTTCTGGACCAGAACTGCCCGAAACTCGTGATTTTTCGGTAAGCCGACCAGAAAGCGCAGTTCCGGACCCAGACTGCTGAAAATCACTATTTGGGCCCAGGACAGCCTGAAAACGACAGCGACCCGTCAGACAGCCGAAAATGACGATTCTACCCCCGACAGCGGAAAATCGCTGTTCTGGCCCAGAATTGCCCGAAACTCGTGATTTTTCGGCAGCCCCGCCAGAAATCGCAGTTTCGGACCCAGACTGTTGAAAATCCCTATTTGGGTCCCGGACAGCCTGAAATCGACACCGGCCTGTCGGACAGCCATAAATGACGATTCTGCCGCCGGTCGAATAAAATCACTGTTCTGGCCCAGGACTGCCCGAAACTCGGGATTTTTCGGCTGTCCCCCCTGAAATCGCAGTTTCGGACCCAGACTGCTGAAAATCACTATTTGGGACCCGGACAGCTTGAAATCCACGCTGGCCCGTCGGACAGCCAAAAATGACGATTCTGCCCCCATCAGCGGAAAATTGCTGTTCTGGACCAGAACTGCCCGAAACTCGTGATTTTTCCGTAAGCCGACCAGAAAGCACAGTTCCGGACCCAGACTGCTGAAAATCACTATTTGGGCCCCGGACAGCCTGAAAACGACAGCGACCCGTCAGACAGCCGAAAATGACGATTCTACCCCCGACAGCGGAAAATCGCTGTTCTGGCTCAGAATTGCCCGAAACTCGTGATTTTTCGGCAGCCCCGCCAGAAATCGCAGTTTCGGACCCAGACTGTTGAAAATCCCTATTTGGGTCCCGGACAGCCTGAAATCGACACCGGCCTGTCGGACAGCCAAAAATGACGATTCTGCCGCCGGTCGAATAAAATCACTGTTCTGGCCCAGAACTGCCAGAAACTCGTGATTTTTCGGCTGTCCCACCTGAAATCGCAGTTTCGGACCCAGACTGCTGAAAATCACTATTTGGGTCCCGGACAGCTTGAAATCCACACCGGCCCGTCGGACAGCTGAAAATGACGATTCTGCCCCCGATCGACGAAAATCACAGTTCTGGCCCAGGACTGCCCGAAACTCGTGATTTTTCGGCAGCCCCGCCAGAAATCGCAGTTTCGGACCCAGACTGCTGAAAATCCCTATTCGGGTCCCGGACAGCCTGAAATCGACCCCGACCCGTCGGACAGCCAAAAATGACGATTCTGCCGCCGGTCGAATAAAATCACTGTTCTGGCCCAGGACTGCCCGAAACTCGGGATTTTTCGGCTGTCCCACCTGAAATCGCAGTTTCGGACCCAGACTGCTGAAAATCACTATTTGGGACCCGGACAGCTTGAAATCCACGCTGGCCCGTCGGACAGCCAAAAATGACGATTCTGCCCCCATCAGCGGAAAATTGCTGTTCTGGACCAGAACTGCCCGAAACTCGTGATTTTTCGGTAAGCCGACTAGAAAGCACAGTTCCGGACCCAGACTGCTGAAAATCACTATTTGGGCCCCGGACAGCCTGAAAACGACAGCGACCCGTCAGACAGCCGAAAATGACGATTCTACCCCCGACAGCGGAAAATCGCTGTTCTGGCCCAGAATTGCCCGAAACTCGTGATTTTTCGGCAGCCCCGCCAGAAATCGCAGTTTCGGACCCAGACTGTTGAAAATCCCTATTTGGGTCCCGGACAGCCTGAAATCGACACCGGCCTGTCGGACAGCCAAAAATGACGATTCTGCCGCCGGTCGAATAAAATCACTGTTCTGGCCCAGAACTGCCAGAAACTCGTGATTTTTCGGCTGTCCCACCTGAAATCGCAGTTTCGGACCCAGACTGCTGAAAATCACTATTTGGGTCCCGGACAGCTTGAAATCCACACCGGCCCGTCGGACAGCTGAAAATGACGATTCTGCCCCCGATCGACGAAAATCACAGTTCTGTCCCAGGACTGCCCGAAACTCGTGATTTTTCAGCAGCCCCGCCAGAAATCGCAGTTTCGGACCCAGACTGCTGAAAATCCCTATTCGGGTCCCGGACAGCCTGAAATCGACCCCGACCCGTCGGACAGCCAAAAATGACGATTCTGCCGCCGGTCGAATAAAATCACTGTTCTGGCCCAGGACTGACCGAAACTCGGGATTTTTCGGCTGTCTCACCTGAAATCGCAGTTTCGGACCCAGACTGCTGAAAATCACTATTTGGGACCCGGACAGCTTGAAATCCACGCTGGCCCGTCGGACAGCCAAAAATGACGATTCTGCCCCCATCAGCGGAAAATTGCTGTTCTGGACCAGAACTGCCCGAAACTCGTCATTTTTCGGTAAGCCGACCAGAAAGCACAGTTCCGGACCCAGACTGCTGAAAATCACTATTTGGGCCCCGGACAGCCTGAAAACGACAGCGACCCGTCAGACAGCCGAAAATGACGATTCTACCCCCGACAGCGGAAAATCGCTGTTCTGGCCCAGAATTGCCCGAAACTCGTGATTTTTCGGCAGCCCCGCCAGAAATCGCAGTTTCGGACCCAGACTGTTGAAAATCCCTATTTGGGTCCCGGACAGCCTGAAATCGACACCGGCCTGTCGGACAGCCATAAATGACGATTCTGCCGCCGGTCGAATAAAATCACTGTTCTGGCCCAGGACTGCCCGAAACTCGGGATTTTTCGGCTGTCCCCCCTGAAATCGCAGTTTCGGACCCAGACTGCTGAAAATCACTATTTGGGACCCGGACAGCTTGAAATCCACGCTGGCCCGTCGGACAGCCAAAAATGACGATTCTGCCCCCATCAGCGGAAAATTGCTATTCTGGACCAGAACTGCCTGAAACTCGTGATTTTTCCGTAAGCCGACCAGAAAGCACAGTTCCGGACCCAGACTGCTGAAAATCACTATTTGGGCCCCGGACAGCCTGAAAACGACAGCGACCCGTCAGACAGCCGAAAATGACGATTCTACCCCCGACAGCGGAAAATCGCTGTTCTGGCTCAGAATTGCCCGAAACTCGTGATTTTTCGGCAGCCCCGCCAGAAATCGCAGTTTCGGACCCAGACTGTTGAAAATCCCTATTTGGGTCCCGGACAGCCTGAAATCGACACCGGCCTGTCGGACAGCCAAAAATGACGATTCTGCCGCCGGTCGAATAAAATCACTGTTCTGGCCCAGAACTGCCAGAAACTCGTGATTTTTCGGCTGTCCCACCTGAAATCGCAGTTTCGGACCCAGACTGCTGAAAATCACTATTTGGGTCCCGGACAGCTTGAAATCCACACCGGCCCGTCGGACAGCTGAAAATGACGATTCTGCCCCCGATCGACGAAAATCACAGTTCTGGCCCAGGACTGCCCGAAACTCGTGATTTTTCGGCAGCCCCGCCAGAAATCGCAGTTTCGGACCCAGACTGCTGAAAATCCCTATTCGGGTCCCGGACAGCCTGAAATCGACCCCGACCCGTCGGACAGCCAAAAATGACGATTCTGCCGCCGGTCGAATAAAATCACTGTTCTGGCCCAGGACTGCCCGAAACTCGGGATTTTTCGGCTGTCCCACCTGAAATCGCAGTTTCGGACCCAGACTGCTGAAAATCACTATTTGGGACCCGGACAGCTTGAAATCCACGCTGGCCCGTCGGACAGCCAAAAATGACGATTCTGCCCCCATCAGCGGAAAATTGCTGTTCTGGACCAGAACTGCCCGAAACTCGTGATTTTTCGGTAAGCCGACTAGAAAGCACAGTTCCGGACCCAGACTGCTGAAAATCACTATTTGGGCCCCGGACAGCCTGAAAACGACAGCGACCCGTCAGACAGCCGAAAATGACGATTCTACCCCCGACAGCGGAAAATCGCTGTTCTGGCCCAGAATTGCCCGAAACTCGTGATTTTTCGGCAGCCCCGCCAGAAATCGCAGTTTCGGACCCAGACTGTTGAAAATCCCTATTTGGGTCCCGGACAGCCTGAAATCGACACCGGCCTGTCGGACAGCCAAAAATGACGATTCTGCCGCCGGTCGAATAAAATCACTGTTCTGGCCCAGAACTGCCAGAAACTCGTGATTTTTCGGCTGTCCCACCTGAAATCGCAGTTTCGGACCCAGACTGCTGAAAATCACTATTTGGGTCCCGGACAGCTTGAAATCCACACCGGCCCGTCGGACAGCTGAAAATGACGATTCTGCCCCCGATCGACGAAAATCACAGTTCTGGCCCAGGACTGCCCGAAACTCGTGATTTTTCAGCAGCCCCGCCAGAAATCGCAGTTTCGGACCCAGACTGCTGAAAATCCCTATTCGGGTCCCGGACAGCCTGAAATCGACCCCGACCCGTCGGACAGCCAAAAATGACGATTCTGCCGCCGGTCGAATAAAATCACTGTTCTGGCCCAGGACTGCCCGAAACTCGGGATTTTTCGGCTGTCTCACCTGAAATCGCAGTTTCGGACCCAGACTGCTGAAAATCACTATTTGGGACCCGGACAGCTTGAAATCCACGCTGGCCCGTCGGACAGCCAAAAATGACGATTCTGCCCCCATCAGCGGAAAATTGCTGTTCTGGACCAGAACTGCCCGAAACTCGTCATTTTTCGGTAAGCCGACCAGAAAGCACAGTTCCGGACCCAGACTGCTGAAAATCACTATTTGGGCCCCGGACAGCCTGAAAACGACAGCGACCCGTCAGACAGCCGAAAATGACGATTCTACCCCCGACAGCGGAAAATCGCTGTTCTGGCCCAGAATGGCCCGAAACTCGTGATTTTTCGGCAGCCCCGCCAGAAATCGCAGTTTCGGACCCAGACTGTTGAAAATCCCTATTTGGGTCCCGGACAGCCTGAAATCGACACCGGCCTGTCGGACAGCCAAAAATGACGATTCTGCCGCCGGTCGAATAAAATCACTGTTCTGGCCCAGAACTGCCAGAAACTCGTGATTTTTCGGCTGTCCCACCTGAAATCGCAGTTTCGGACCCAGACTGCTGAAAATCACTATTTGGGTCCCGGACAGCTTGAAATCCACACCGGCCCGTCGGACAGCTGAAAATGACGATTCTGCCCCCGATCGACGAAAATCACAGTTCTGGCCCAGGACTGCCCGAAACTCGTGATTTTTCGGCAGCCCCGCCAGAAATCGCAGTTTCGGACCCAGACTGCTGAAAATCCCTATTCGGGTCCGGGACAGCCTGAAATCGACCCCGACCCGTCGGACAGCCAAAAATGACGATTCTGCCGCCGGTCGAATAAAATCACTGTTCTGGCCCAGGACAGCCCGAAACTCGGGATTTTTTGGCTGTCCCACCTGAAATCGCAGTTTCGGACCCAGACTGCTGAAAATCACTACTTGGGACCCGGACAGCTTGAAATCCACGCTGGCCCGTCGGACAGCCAAAAATGACGATTCTGCCCCCATCAGCGGAAAATTGCTGTTCTGGACCAGAACTGCCCGAAACTCGTGATTTTTCGGTAAGCCGACCAGAAAGCACAGTTCCGGACCCAGACTGCTGAAAATCACTATTTGGGCCCCGGACAGCCTGAAAACGACAGCGACCCGTCAGACAGCCGAAAATGACGATTCTACCCCCGACAGCGGAAAATCGCTGTTCTGGCCCAGAATTGCCCGAAACTCGTGATTTTTCGGCAGCCCCGCAAGAAATCGCAGTTTCGGACCCAGACTGCTGAAAATCCCTATTCGGGTCCCGGACAGCCTGAAATCGACCCCGACCCGTCGGACAGCCAAAAATGACGATTCTGCCGCCGGTCGAATAAAATCACTGTTCTGGCCCAGGACAGCCCGAAACTAGGGATTTTTCGGTTGTCCCACCTGAAATCGCAGTTTCGGACCCAGACTGCTGAAAATCACTATTTGGGCCCCGGACAGCCTGAAAACGACAGCGACCCGTCAGACAGCCGAAAATGACGATTCTACCCCCGACAGCGGAAAATCGCTGTTTTGGCCCAGAATTGCCCGAAACTCGTGATTTCTCGGCAGCCCCGCCAGAAATCGCAGTTTCGGACCCAGACTGTTGAAAATCCCTATTTGGGTCCCGGACAGCCTGAAATCGACACCGGCCTGTCGGACAGCCAAAAATGACGATTCTGCCGCCGGTCGAATAAAATCACTGTTCTGGCCCAGAACTGCCAGAAACTCGTGATTTTTCGGCTGTCCCACCTGAAATCGCAGTTTCGGACCCAGACTGCTGAAAATCACTATTTGGGTCCCGGACAGCTTGAAATCCACACCGGCCCGTCGGACAGCTAAAAATGACGATTCTGCCCCCGATCGACGAAAATCACAGTTCTGGCCCAGGACTGCCCGAAACTCGTGATTTTTCGGCAGCCCCGCAAGAAATCGCAGTTTCGGACCCAGACTGCTGAAAATCCCTATTCGGGTCCCGGACAGCCTGAAATCGACCCCGACCCGTCGGACAGCCAAAAATGACGATTCTGCCGCCGGTCGTATAAAATCACTGTTCTGGCCCAGGACAGCCCGAAACTCGGGATTTTTCGGTTGTCCCACCTGAAATCGCAGTTTCGGACCCAGACTGCTGAAAATCACTATTTGGGACCCGGACAGCTTGAAATCCACGCTGGCCCGTCGGACAGCCAAAAATGACGATTCTGCCCCCATCAGCGAAAAATTGCTGTTCTGGACCAGAACTGCCCGAAACTCGTGATTTTTCGGTAAGCCGACCAGAAAGCACAGTTCCGGACCCAGACTGCTGAAAATCACTATTTGGGCCCCGGACAGCCTGAAAACGACAGCGACCCGTCAGACAGCCGAAAATGACGATTCTACCCCCGACAGCGGAAAATCGCTGTTCTGGCCCAGAATTGCCCGAAACTCGTGATTTTTCGGCAGCCCCGCCAGAAATCGCAGTTTCGGACCCAGACTGCTGAAAATCACTATTTGGGCCCCGGACAGCCTGAAAACGACAGCGACCCGTCAGACAGCCGAAAATGACGATTCTACCCCCGACAGCGGAAAATCGCTGTTTTGGCCCAGAATTGCCCGAAACTCGTGATTTCTCGGCAGCCCCGCCAGAAATCGCAGTTTCGGACCCAGACTGTTGAAAATCCCTATTTGGGTCCCGGACAGCCTGAAATCGACACCGGCCTGTCGGACAGCCAAAAATGACGATTCTGCCGCCGGTCGAATAAAATCACTGTTCTGGCCCAGAACTGCCAGAAACTCGTGATTTTTCGGCTGTCCCACCTGAAATCGCAGTTTCGGACCCAGACTGCTGAAAATCACTATTTGGGTCCCGGACAGCTTGAAATCCACACCGGCCCGTCGGACAGCTAAAAATGACGATTCTGCCCCCGATCGACGAAAATCACAGTTCTGGCTCAGGACTGCCCGAAACTCGTTATTTTTCGGCAGCCCCGCCAGAAATCGCAGTTTCGGACCCAGACTGCTGAAAATCCCTATTCGGGTCCCGGACAGCCTGAAATCGACCCCGACCCGTCGGACAGCCAAAAATGACGATTCTGCCGCCGGTCGAATAAAATCACTGTTCTGGCCCAGGACTGCCCGAAACTCGGGATTTTTCGGCTGTCCCACCTGAAATCGCAGTTTCGGACCCAGACTGCTGAAAATCACTATTTGGGACCCGGACAGCTTGAAATCCACGCTGGCCCGTCGGACAGCCAAAAATGACGATTCTGCCCCCATCAGCGGAAAATTGCTGTTCTGGACCAGAACTGCCCGAAACTCGTGATTTTTCGGTAAGCCGACCAGAAAGCACAGTTCCGGACCCAGACTGCTGAAAATCACTATTTGGGCCCCGGACAGCCTGAAAACGACAGCGACCCGTCAGACAGCCGAAAATGACGATTCTACCCCTGACAGCGAAAAATCGCTGTTCTGGCCCAGAATTGCCCGAAACTCGTGATTTTTCGGCAGCCCCGCCAGAAATCGCAGTTTCGGACCCAGACTGCTGAAAATCCCTATTCGGGTCCCGGACAGCTTGAAATCGACCCCGACCCGTCGGACAGCCAAAAATGACGATTCTGCCGCCGGTCGAATAAAATCACTGTTCTGGCCCAGGACTGCCCGAAACTCGGGATTTTTCGGCTGTCCCACCTGAAATCGCAGTTTCGGACCCAGACTGCTGAAAATCACTATTTGGGACCCGGACAGCTTGAAATCCACGCTGGCCCGTCGGACAGCCAAAAATGACGATTCTGCCCCCATCAGCGGAAAATTGCTGTTCTGGACCAGAACTGCCCGAAACTCGTGATTTTTCGGTAAGCCGACCAGAAAGCACAGTTCCGGACCTAGACTGCTGAAAATCACTATTTGGGCCCCGGACAGCCTGAAAACGACAGCGACCCGTCAGACAGCCGAAAATGACGATTCTACCCCCGACAGCGGAAAATCGCTGTTCTGGCCCAGAATTGCCCGAAACTCGTGATTTTTCGGCAGCCCCGCCAGAAATCGCAGTTTCGGACCCAGACTGCTGAAAATCCCTATTCGGGTCCCGGACAGCTTGAAATCGACCCCGACCCGTCGGACAGCCAAAAATGACGATTCTGCCGCCGGTCGAATAAAATCACTGTTCTGGGCCAGGACTGCCCGAAACTCGGGATTTTTCGGCTGTCCCACCTGAAATCGCAGTTTCGGACCCAGACTGCTGAAAATCACTATTTGGGACCCGGACAGCTTGAAATCCACACTGGCCCGTCGGACAGCCAAAAATGACGATTCTGCCCCCATCAGCGGAAAATTGCTGTTCTGGACCAGAACTGCCCGAAACTCGTGATTTTTCGGTAAGCCGACCAGAAAGCACAGTTCCGGACCCAGACTGCTGAAAATCACTATTTGGGCCCCGGACAGCCTGAAAACGACAGCGACCCGTCAGACAGCCGAAAATGACGATTCTACCCCTGACAGCGAAAAATCGCTGTTCTGGCCCAGAATTGCCCGAAACTCGTGATTTTTCGGCAGCCCCGCCAGAAATCGCAGTTTCGGACCCAGACTGCTGAAAATCCCTATTCGGGTCCCGGACAGCTTGAAATCGACCCCGACCCGTCGGACAGCCAAAAATGACGATTCTGCCGCCGGTCGAATAAAATCACTGTTCTGGCCCAGGACTGCCCGAAACTCGGGATTTTTCGGCTGTCCCACCTGAAATCGCAGTTTCGGACCCAGACTGCTGAAAATCACTATTTGGGACCCGGACAGCTTGAAATCCACGCTGGCCCGTCGGACAGCCAAAAATGACGATTCTGCCCCCATCAGCGGAAAATTGCTGTTCTGGACCAGAACTGCCCGAAACTCGTGATTTTTCGGTAAGCCGACCAGAAAGCACAGTTCCGGACCTAGACTGCTGAAAATCACTATTTGGGCCCCGGACAGCCTGAAAACGACAGCGACCCGTCAGACAGCCGAAAATGACGATTCTACCCCCGACAGCGGAAAATCGCTGTTCTGGCCCAGAATTGCCCGAAACTCGTGATTTTTCGGCAGCCCCGCCAGAAATCGCAGTTTCGGACCCAGACTGCTGAAAATCCCTATTCGGGTCCCGGACAGCTTGAAATCGACCCCGACCCGTCGGACAGCCAAAAATGACGATTCTGCCGCCGGTCGAATAAAATCACTGTTCTGGGCCAGGACTGCCCGAAACTCGGGATTTTTCGGCTGTCCCACCTGAAATCGCAGTTTCGGACCCAGACTGCTGAAAATCACTATTTGGGACCCGGACAGCTTGAAATCCACACTGGCCCGTCGGACAGCCAAAAATGACGATTCTGCCCCCATCAGCGGAAAATTGCTGTTCTGGACCAGAACTGCCCGAAACTCGTGATTTTTCGGTAAGCCGACCAGAAAGCACAGTTCCGGACCTAGACTGCTGAAAATCACTATTTGGGCCCCGGACAGCCTGAAAACGACAGCGACCCGTCAGACAGCCGAAAATGACGATTCTACCCCCGACAGCGGAAAATCGCTGTTCTGGCCCAGAATTGCCCGAAACTCGTGATTTTTCGGCAGCCCCGCCAGAAATCGCAGTTTCGGACCCAGACTGCTGAAAATCCCTATTTGGGTCCCGGACAGCCTGAAATCGACACCGGCCAGTCGGACAGCCAAAAATGACGATTCTGCCGCCGGTCGAATAAAATCACTGTTCTGGCCCAGGGCTGCCCGAAACTCGGGATTTTTCGGCTGTCCCACCTGAAATCGCAGTTTCGGACCCAGACTGCTGAAAATCACTATTTGGGACCCGGACAGCTTGAAATCCACACTGGCCCGTCGGACAGCCAAAAATGACGATTCTGCCCCCATCAGCGGAAAATTGCTGTTCTGGACCAGAACTGCCCGAAACTCGTGATTTTTCGGTAAGCCGACTAGAAAGCGCAGTTCCGGACCCAGACTGCTGAAAATCACTATTTGGGCCCCGGACAGCCTGAAAACGACAGCGACCCGTCAGACAGCCGAAAATGACGATTCTACCCCCGACAGCGGAAAATCGCTGTTCTGGCCCAGAATTGCCCGAAACTCGTGATTTTTCGGCAGCCCCGCCAGAAATCGCAGTTTCGGACCCAGACTGTTGAAAATCCCTAT
The DNA here is from genome assembly GCA_037074485.1 of Delonix regia. Lineage (NCBI taxonomy): Eukaryota > Viridiplantae > Streptophyta > Magnoliopsida > Fabales > Fabaceae > Delonix > Delonix regia. Next base: position 40,121,539 of record CM073454.1, on the reverse strand, counting down.
TTGGGTCCCGGACAGCCTGAAATCGACACCGGCCTGTCGGACAGCCAAAAATGACGATTCTGCCGCCGGTCGAATAAAATCACTGTTCTGGCCCAGAACTGCCAGAAACTCGTGATTTTTCGGCTGTCCCACCTGAAATCGCAGTTTCGGACCCAGACTGCTGAAAATTACTATTTGGGTCCCGGACAGCTTGAAATCCACACCGGCCCGTCGGACAGCTAAAAATGACGATTCTGCCCCCGATCGACGAAAATCACAGTTCTGGCCCAGGACTGCCCGAAACTCGTTATTTTTCGGCAGCCCCGCCAGAAATCGCAGTTTCGGACCCAGACTGCTGAAAATCCCTATTCGGGTCCCGGACAGCCTGAAATCGACCCCGACCCGTCGGACAGCCAAAAATGACGATTCTGCCGCCGGTCGAATAAAATCACTGTTCTGGCCCAGGACTGCCCGAAACTCGGGATTTTTCGGCTGTCCCACCTGAAATCGCAGTTTCGGACCCAGACTGCTGAAAATCACTATTTGGGACCCGGACAGCTTGAAATCCACGCTGGCCCGTCGGACAGCCAAAAATGACGATTCTGCCCCCATCAGCGGAAAATTGCTGTTCTGGACCAGAACTGCCCGAAACTCGTGATTTTTCGGTAAGCCGACCAGAAAGCGCAGTTCCGGACCCTGACTGCTGAAAATCACTATTTGGGCCCCGGACAGCCTGAAAACGACAGCGACCCGTCAGACAGCCGAAAATGACGATTCTACCCCCGACAGCGGAAAATCGCTGTTCTGGCCCAGAATTGCCCGAAACTCGTGATTTTTCGGCAGCCCCGCCAGAAATCGCAGTTTCGGACCCAGACTGCTGAAAATCCCTATTTGGGTCCCGGACAGCCTGAAATCGACACCGGCCAGTCGGACAGCCAAAAATGACGATTCTGCCGCCGGTCGAATAAAATCACTGTTCTGGCCCAGGGCTGCCCGAAACTCGGGATTTTTCGGCTGTCCCACCTGAAATCGCAGTTTCGGACCCAGACTGCTGAAAATCACTATTTGGGACCCGGACAGCTTGAAATCCACACTGGCCCGTCGGACAGCCAAAAATGACGATTCTGCCCCCATCAGCGGAAAATTGCTGTTCTGGACCAGAACTGCCCGAAACTCGTGATTTTTCGGTAAGCCGACTAGAAAGCGCAGTTCCGGACCCAGACTGCTGAAAATCACTATTTGGGCCCCGGACAGCCTGAAAACGACAGCGACCCGTCAGACAGCCGAAAATGACGATTCTACCCCCGACAGCGGAAAATCGCTGTTCTGGCCCAGAATTGCCCGAAACTCGTGATTTTTCGGCAGCCCCGCCAGAAATCGCAGTTTCGGACCCAGACTGTTGAAAATCCCTATTTGGGTCCCGGACAGCCTGAAATCGACACCGGCCTGTCGGACAGCCAAAAATGACGATTCTGCCGCCGGTCGAATAAAATCACTGTTCTGGCCCAGAACTGCCAGAAACTCGTGATTTTTCGGCTGTCCCACCTGAAATCGCAGTTTCGGACCCAGACTGCTGAAAATTACTATTTGGGTCCCGGACAGCTTGAAATCCACACCGGCCCGTCGGACAGCTAAAAATGACGATTCTGCCCCCGATCGACGAAAATCACAGTTCTGGCCCAGGACTGCCCGAAACTCGTTATTTTTCGGCAGCCCCGCCAGAAATCGCAGTTTCGGACCCAGACTGCTGAAAATCCCTATTCGGGTCCCGGACAGCCTGAAATCGACCCCGACCCGTCGGACAGCCAAAAATGACGATTCTGCCGCCGGTCGAATAAAATCACTGTTCTGGCCCAGGACTGCCCGAAACTCGGGATTTTTCGGCTGTCCCACCTGAAATCGCAGTTTCGGACCCAGACTGCTGAAAATCACTATTTGGGACCCGGACAGCTTGAAATCCACGCTGGCCCGTCGGACAGCCAAAAATGACGATTCTGCCCCCATCAGCGGAAAATTGCTGTTCTGGACCAGAACTGCCCGAAACTCGTGATTTTTCGGTAAGCCGACCAGAAAGCGCAGTTCCGGACCCTGACTGCTGAAAATCACTATTTGGGCCCCGGACAGCCTGAAAACGACAGCGACCCGTCAGACAGCCGAAAATGACGATTCTACCCCCGACAGCGGAAAATCGCTGTTCTGGCCCAGAATTGCCCGAAACTCGTGATTTTTCGGCAGCCCCGCCAGAAATCGCAGTTTCGGACCCAGACTGCTGAAAATCCCTATTTGGGTCCCAGACAGCCTGAAATCGACACCGGCCAGTCGGACAGCCAAAAATGACGATTCTGCCGCCGGTCGAATAAAATCACTGTTCTGGCCCAGGACTGCCCGAAACTCGGGATTTTTCGGCTGTCCCACCTGAAATCGCAGTTTCGGACCCAGACTGCTGAAAATCACTATTTGGGACCCGGACAGCTTGAAATCTACACTGGCCCGTCGGACAGCCAAAAATGACGATTCTGCCCCCATCAGCGGAAAATTGCTGTTCTGGACCAGAACTGCACGAAACTCGTGATTTTTCGGTAAGCCGACCAGAAAGCGCAGTTCCGGACCCAGACTGCTGAAAATCACTATTTGGGCCCCGGACAGCCTGAAAACGACAGCGACCCGTCAGACAGCCGAAAATGACGATTCTACCCCCGACAGCGGAAAATCGCTGTTCTGGCCCAGAATTGCCCGAAACTCGTGATTTTTCGGCAGCCCCGCCAGAAATCGCAGTTTCGGACCCAGACTGCTGAAAATCCCTATTTGGGTCCCAGACAGCCTGAAATCGACACCGGCCAGTCGGACAGCCAAAAATGACGATTCTGCCGCCGGTCGAATAAAATCACTGTTCTGGCCCAGGACTGCCCGAAACTCGGGATTTTTCGGCTGTCCCACCTGAAATCGCAGTTTCGGACCCAGACTGCTGAAAATCACTATTTGGGACCCGGACAGCTTGAAATCTACACTGGCCCGTCGGACAGCCAAAAATGACGATTCTGCCCCCATCAGCGGAAAATTGCTGTTCTGGACCAGAACTGCACGAAACTCGTGATTTTTCGGTAAGCCGACCAGAAAGCGCAGTTCCGGACCCAGACTGCTGAAAATCACTATTTGGGCCCCGGACAGCCTGAAAACGACAGCGACCCGTCAGACAGCCGAAAATGACGATTCTACCCCCGACAGCGGAAAATCGCTGTTCTGGCCCAGAATTGCCCGAAACTCGTGATTTTTCGGCAGCCCCGCCAGAAATCGCAGTTTCGGACCCAGACTGCTGAAAATCCCTATTTGGGTCCCAGACAGCCTGAAATCGACACCGGCCAGTCGGACAGCCAAAAATGACGATTCTGCCGCCGGTCGAATAAAATCACTGTTCTGGCCCAGGACTGCCCGAAACTCGGGATTTTTCGGCTGTCCCACCTGAAATCGCAGTTTCGGACCCAGACTGCTGAAAATCACTATTTGGGACCCGGACAGCTTGAAATCTACACTGGCCCGTCGGACAGCCAAAAATGACGATTCTGCCCCCATCAGCGGAAAATTGCTGTTCTGGACCAGAACTGCCCGAAACTCGTGACTTTTCGGTAAGCCGACCAGAAAGCGCAGTTCCGGACCCAGACTGCTGAAAATCACTATTTGGGCCCCGGACAGCCTGAAAACGACAGCGACCCGTCAGACAGCCGGAAATGACGATTCTACCCCCGACAGCGGAAAATCGCTGTTCTGGCCCAGAATTGCCCGAAACTCGTGATTTTTCGGCAGCCCCGCCAGAAATCGCAGTTTCGGACCCAGACTGTTGAAAATCCCTATTTGGGTCCCGGACAGCCTGAAATCGACACCGGCCTGTCGGACAGCCAAAAATAACGATTCTGCCGCCGGTCGAATAAAATCACTGTTCTGGACCAGAACTGCCAGAAACTCGTGATTTTTCGGCTGTCCCACCTGAAATCGCAGTTTCGGACCCAGACTGCTGAAAATCACTATTTGGGTCCCAGACAGCTTGAAATCCACACCGGCCCGTCGGACAGCTAAAAATGACGATTCTGCCCCCGATCGACGAAAATCGCAGTTCTGGCCCAGGACTGCCCGAAACTCGTGATTTTTCGGCAGCCCCGCCAGAAATCGCAGTTTCGGACCCAGACTGCTGAAAATCCCTATTCGGGTCCCGGACAGCCTGAAATCGACCCCGACCCGTCGGACAGCCAAAAATGACGATTCTGCCGCCGGTCGAATAAAATCACTGTTCTGGCCCAAGACTGCCCGAAACTCGGGATTTTTCGGCTGTCCCACCTGAAATCGCAGTTTCGGACCCAGACTGCTGAAAATCACTATTTGGGACCCGGACAGCTTGAAATCCACACTGGCCCGTCGGACAGCCAAAAATGACGATTCTGCCCCCATCAGCGGAAAATTGCTGTTCTGGACCAGAACTGCCCGAAACTCGTGATTTTTCGGTAAGCCGACCAGAAAGCGCAGTTCCGGACCCAGACTGCTGAAAATCACTATTTGGGCCCCGGACAGCCTGAAAACGACAGCGACCCGTCAGACAGCCGAAAATGACGATTCTACCCCCGACAGCGGAAAATCGCTGTTCTGGCCCAGAATTGCCCGAAACTCGTGATTTTTCGGCAGCCCCGCCAGAAATCGCAGTTTCGGACCCAGACTGCTGAAAATCCCTATTTGGGTCCCAGACAGCCTGAAATCGACACCGGCCAGTCGGACAGCCAAAAATGACGATTCTGCCGCCGGTCGAATAAAATCACTGTTCTGGCCCAGGACTGCCCGAAACTCGGGATTTTTCGGCTGTCCCACCTGAAATCGCAGTTTCGGACCCAGACTGCTGAAAATCACTATTTGGGACCCGGACAGCTTGAAATCCACACTGGCCCGTCGGACAGCCAAAAATGACGATTCTGCCCCCATCAGCGGAAAATTGCTGTTCTGGACCAGAACTGCCCGAAACTCGTGACTTTTCGGTAAGCCGACCAGAAAGCGCAGTTCCGGACCCAGACTGCTGAAAATCACTATTTGGGCCCCGGACAGCCTGAAAACGACAGCGACCCGTCAGACAGCCGAAAATGACGATTCTACCCCCGACAGCGGAAAATCGCTGTTCTGGCCCAGAATTGCCCGAAACTCGTGATTTTTCGGCAGCCCCGCCAGAAATCGCAGTTTCGGACCCAGACTGTTGAAAATCCCTATTTGGGTCCCGGACAGCCTGAAATCGACACCGGCCTGTCGGACAGCCAAAAATGACGATTCTGCCGCCGGTCGAATAAAATCACTGTTCTGGACCAGAACTGCCAGAAACTCGTGATTTTTCGGCTGTCCCACCTGAAATCGCAGTTTCGGACCCAGACTGCTGAAAATCACTATTTGGGTCCCAGACAGCTTGAAATCCACACCGGCCCGTCGGACAGCTAAAAATGACGATTCTGCCCCCGATCGACGAAAATCGCAGTTCTGGCCCAGGACTGCCCGAAACTCGTGATTTTTCGGCAGCCCCGCCAGAAATCGCAGTTTCGGACCCAGACTGCTGAAAATCCCTATTCGGGTCCCGGACAGCCTGAAATCGACCCCGACCCGTCGGACAGCCAAAAATGACGATTCTGCCGCCGGTCGAATAAAATCACTGTTCTGGCCCAAGACTGCCCGAAACTCGGGATTTTTCGGCTGTCCCACCTGAAATCGCAGTTTCGGACCCAGACTGCTGAAAATCACTATTTGGGACCCGGACAGCTTGAAATCCACACTGGCCCGTCGGACAGCCAAAAATGACGATTCTGCCCCCATCAGCGGAAAATTGCTGTTCTGGACCAGAACTGCCCGAAACTCGTGATTTTTCGGTAAGCCGACCAGAAAGCGCAGTTCCGGACCCAGACTGCTGAAAATCACTATTTGGGCCCCGGACAGCCTGAAAACGACAGCGACCCGTCAGACAGCCGAAAATGACGATTCTACCCCCGACAGCGGAAAATCGCTGTTCTGGCCCAGAATTGCCCGAAACTCGTGATTTTTCGGCAGCCCCGCCAGAAATCGCAGTTTCGGACCCAGACTGCTGAAAATCCCTATTTGGGTCCCAGACAGCCTGAAATCGACACCGGCCAGTCGGACAGCCAAAAATGACGATTCTGCCGCCGGTCGAATAAAATCACTGTTCTGGCCCAGGACTGCCCGAAACTCGGGATTTTTCGGCTGTCCCACCTGAAATCGCAGTTTCGGACCCAGACTGCTGAAAATCACTATTTGGGACCCGGACAGCTTGAAATCCACACTGGCCCGTCGGACAGCCAAAAATGACGATTCTGCCCCCATCAGCGGAAAATTGCTGTTCTGGACCAGAACTGCACGAAACTCGTGATTTTTTGGTAAGCCGACCAGAAAGCGCAGTTCCGGACCCAGACTGCTGAAAATCACTATTTGGGCCCCGGACAGCCTGAAAACGACAGCGACCCGTCAGACAGCCGAAAATGACGATTCTACCCCCGACAGCGGAAAATCGCTGTTCTGGCCCAGAATTGCCCGAAACTCGTGATTTTTCGGCAGCCCCGCCAGAAATCGCAGTTTCGGACCCAGACTGCTGAAAATCCCTATTTGGGTCCCAGACAGCCTGAAATCGACACCGGCCAGTCGGACAGCCAAAAATGACGATTCTGCCGCCGGTCGAATAAAATCACTGTTCTGGCCCAGGACTGCCCGAAACTCGGGATTTTTCGGCTGTCCCACCTGAAATCGCAGTTTCGGACCCAGACTGCTGAAAATCACTATTTGGGACTCGGACAGCTTGAAATCCCCACTGGCCCGTCGGACAGCCAAAAATGACGATTCTGCCCCCATCAGCGGAAAATTGCTGTTCTGGACCAGAACTGCCCGAAACTCGTGATTTTTCGGTAAGCCGACCAGAAAGCGCAGTTCCGGACCCAGACTGCTGAAAATCACTATTTGGGCCCCGGACAGCCTGAAAACGATAGCGACCCGTCAGACAGCCGAAAATGACGATTCTACCCCCGACAGCGGAAAATCGCTGTTCTGGCCCAGAATTGCCCGAAACTCGTGATTTTTCGGCAGCCCCGCCAGAAATCGCAGTTTTGGACCCAGACTGTTGAAAATCCCTATTTGGGTCCCAGACAGCCTGAAATCGACTCCGGCCTGTCGGACAGCCAAAAATAACGATTCTGCCGCCGGTCAAATAAAATCACTGTTCTGGACCAGAACTGCCAGAAACTCGTGATTTTTCGGCTGTCCCACCTGAAATCGCAGTTTCGGACCCAGACTGCTGAAAATCACTATTTGGGTCCCAGACAGCTTGAAATCCACACCGGCCCGTCGGACAGCTAAAAATGACGATTCTGCCCCCGATCGACGAAAATCACAGTTCTGGCCCAAGACTGCCCGAAACTCGTGATTTTTCGGCAGCCCCGCCAGAAATCGCAGTTTCGGACCCAGACTGCTGAAAATCACTATTTGGGCCCCGGACAGCCTGAAAACGACAGCGACCCGTCAGACAGCCGGAAATGACGATTCTACCCCCGACAGCGGAAAATCGCTGTTCTGGCCCAGAATTGCCCGAAACTCGTGATTTTTCGGCAGCCCCGCCAGAAATCGCAGTTTCGGACCCAGACTGTTGATAATCCCTATTTGGGTCCCAGACAGCCTGAAATCGACACCGGCCTGTCGGACAGCCAAAAATAACGATTCTGCCGCCGGTCGAATAAAATCACTGTTCTGGACCAGAACTGCCAGAAACTCGTGATTTTTCGGCTGTCCCACCTGAAATCGCAGTTTCGGACCCAGACTGCTGAAAATCACTATTTGGGTCCCAGACAGCTTGAAATCCACACCGGCCCGTCGGACAGCTAAAAATGACGATTCTGCCCCCGATCGACGAAAATCACAGTTCTGGCCCAAGACTGCCCGAAACTCGTGATTTTTCGGCAGCCCCGCCAGAAATCGCAGTTTCGGACCCAGACTGCTGAAAATCACTATTTGGGCCCCGGACAGCCTGAAAACGACAGCGACCCGTCAGACAGCCGAAAATGACGATTCTACCCCCGACAGCGGAAAATCGCTGTTCTGGCCCAGAATTGCCCGAAACTCGTGATTTTTCGGCAGCCCCGCCAGAAATCGCAGTTTCGGACCCAGACTGTTGAAAATCCCTATTTGGGTCCCGGACAGCCTGAAATCGACACCGGCCTGTCGGACTGCCAAAAATGACGATTCTGCCGCCGGTCGAATAAAATCACTGTTCTGGCCCAGAACTGCCAGAAACTCGTGATTTTTCGGCTGTCCCACCTGAAATCGCAGTTTCGGACCCAGACTGCTGAAAATCACTATTTGGGTCCCGGACAGCTTGAAATCCACACCGGCCCGTCGGACAGCTAAAAATGACGATTCTGCCCCCGATCGACGAAAATCACAGTTCTGGCCCAGGACTGCCCGAAACTCGTGATTTTTCGGCAGCCCCGCCAAAAATCGCAGTTTCGGACCCAGACTGCTGAAAATCCCTATTTGGGTCCCGGACAGCCTGAAAACGACAGCGACCCGTCAGACAGCCGAAAATGACGATTCTACCCCCGACAGCGGAAAATCGCTGTTCTGGCCCAGAATTGCCCGAAACTCGTGATTTTTCGGCAGCCCCGCCAGAAATCGCAGTTTCGGACCCAGACTGCTGAAAATCCCTATTTGGGTCCCAGACAGCCTGAAATCGACACCGGCCAGTCGGACAGCCAAAAATGACGATTCTGCCGCCGGTCGAATAAAATCACTGTTCTGGCCCAGGACTGCCCGAAACTCAGGATTTTTCGGCTGTCCCACCTGAAATCGCAGTTTCGGACCCAGACTGCTGAAAATCACTATTTGGGACCCGGACAGCTTGAAATCCCCACTGGCCCGTCGGACAGCCAAAAATGACGATTCTGCCCCCATCAGCGGAAAATTGCTGTTCTGGACCAGAACTGCCCGAAACTCGTGATTTTTCGGTAAGCCGACCAGAAAGCGCAGTTCCGGACCCAGACTGCTGAAAATCACTATTTGGGCCCCGGACAGCCTGAAAACGACAGCGACCCGTCAGACAGCCGAAAATGACGATTCTACCCCCGACAGCGGAAAATCGCTGTTCTGGCCCAGAATTGCCCGAAACTCGTGATTTTTCGGCAGCCCCGCCAGAAATCGCAGTTTCGGACCCATACTGTTGAAAATCCCTATTTGGGTCCCGGACAGCCTGAAATCGACACCGGCCTGTCGGACAGCCAAAAATGACGATTCTGCCGCCGGTCGAATAAAATCACTGTTCTGGCCCAGAACTGCCAGAAACTCGTGATTTTTCGGCTGTCCCACCTGAAATCGCAGTTTCGGACCCAGACTGCTGAAAATCACTATTTGGGTCCCGGACAGCTTGAAATCCACACCGGCCCGTCGGACAGCTGAAAATGACGATTCTGCCCCCGATCGACGAAAATCACAGTTCTGGCCCAGGACTGCCCGAAACTCGTGATTTTTCGGCAGCCCCGCCAGAAATCGCAGTTTCGGACCCAGACTGCTGAAAATCCCTATTCGGGTCCCGGACAGCCTGAAATCGACACCGGCCTGTCGGACAGCCAAAAATAACGATTCTGCCGCTGGTCGAATAAAATCACTGTTCTGGACCAGAACTGCCAGAAACTCGTGATTTTTCGGCTGTCCCACCTGAAATCGCAGTTTCGGACCCAGACTGCTGAAAATCACTATTTGGGTCCCAGACAGCTTGAAATCCACACCGGCCCGTCGGACAGCTAAAAATGACGATTCTGCCCCCGATCGACGAAAATCACAGTTCTGGCCCAGGACTGCCCGAAACTCGTGATTTTTCGGCAGCCCCGCCAGAAATCGCAGTTTCGGACCCAGACTGCTGAAAATCACTATTTGGGCCCCGGACAGCCTGAAAACGACAGCGACCCGTCAGACAGCCGAAAATGACGATTCTACCCCCGACAGCGGAAAATCGCTGTTCTGGCCCAGAATTGCCCGAAACTCGTGATTTTTCGGCAGCCCCGCCAGAAATCGCAGTTTCGGACCCAGACTGTTGAAAATCCCTATTTGGGTCCCGGACAGCCTGAAATCGACACCGGCCTGTCGGACAGCCAAAAATGACGATTCTGCCGCCGGTCGAATAAAATCACTGTTCTGGCCCAGAACTGCCAGAAACTTGTGATTTTTCGGCTGTCCCACCTGAAATCGCAGTTTCGGACCCAGACTGCTGAAAATCACTATTTGGGTCCCGGACAGCTTGAAATCCACACCGGCCCGTCGGACAGCTGAAAATGACGATTCTGCCCCCGATCGACGAAAATCACAGTTCTGGCCCAGGACTGCCCGAAACTCGTGATTTTTCGGCAGCCCCGCCAGAAATCGCAGTTTCGGACCCAGACTGCTGAAAATCCCTATTCGGGTCCCGGACAGCCTGAAATCGACACCGGCCTGTCGGACAGCCAAAAATAACGATTCTGCCGCCGGTCGAATAAAATCACTGTTCTGGACCAGAACTGCCAGAAACTCGTGATTTTTCGGCTGTCCCACCTGAAATCGCAGTTTCGGACCCAGACTGCTGAAAATCACTATTTGGGTCCCAGACAGCTTGAAATCCACACCGGCCCGTCGGACAGCTAAAAATGACGATTCTGCCCCCGATCGACGAAAATCACAGTTCTGGCCCAGGACTGCCCGAAACTCGTGATTTTTCGGCAGCCCCGCCAGAAATCGCAGTTTCGGACCCAGACTGCTGAAAATCACTATTTGGGCCCCGGACAGCCTGAAAACGACAGCGACCCGTCAGACAGCCGAAAATGACGATTCTACCCCCGACAGCGGAAAATCGCTGTTCTGGCCCAGAATTGCCCGAAACTCGTGATTTTTCGGCAGCCCCGCCAGAAATCGCAGTTTCGGACCCAGACTGTTGAAAATCCCTATTTGGGTCCCGGACAGCCTGAAATCGACACCGGCCTGTCGGACAGCCAAAAATGACGATTCTGCCGCCGGTCGAATAAAATCACTGTTCTGGCCCAGAACTGCCAGAAACTTGTGATTTTTCGGCTGTCCCACCTGAAATCGCAGTTTCGGACCCAGACTGCTGAAAATCACTATTTGGGTCCCGGACAGCTTGAAATCCACACCGGCCCGTCGGACAGCTAAAAATGACGATTCTGCCCCCGATCGACGAAAATCACAGTTCTGGCCCAGGACTGCCCGAAACTCGTGATTTTTCGGCAGCCCCGCCAGAAATCGCAGTTTCGGACCCAGACTGCTGAAAATCCCTATTCGGGTCCCGGACAGCCTGAAATCGACCCCGACCCGTCGGACAGCCAAAAATGACGATTCTGCCGCCGGTCGAATAAAATCACTGTTCTGGCCCAGGACTGCCCGAAACTCGGGATTTTTCGGCTGTCCCACCTGAAATCGCAGTTTCGGACCCAGACTGTTGAAAATCACTATTTGGGTCCCGGACAGCTTGAAATCCACACCGGCCCGTCGGACAGCTAAAAATGACGATTCTGCCCCCGATCGACGAAAATCACAGTTCTGGCCCAGGACTGCCCGAAACTCGTGATTTTTCGGCAGCCCCGCCAGAAATCGCAGTTTCGGACCCAGACTGTTGAAAATCACTATTTCGGCCCCGGACAGCCTGAAAACGACAGCGACCCGTCAGACAGCCGAAAATGACGATTCTACCCCCGACAGCGGAAAATCGCTGTTCTGGCCCAGAATTGCCCGAAACTCGTGATTTTTCGGCAGCCCCGCCAGAAATCGCAGTTTCGGACCCAGACTGTTGAAAATCCCTATTTGGGTCCCGGACAGCCTGAAATCGACACCGGCCTGTCGGACAGCCAAAAATGACGATTCTGCCGCCGGTCGAATAAAATCACTGTTCTGGCCCAGAACTGCCAGAAACTCGTGATTTTTCGGCTGTCCCACCTGAAATCGCAGTTTCGGACCCAGACTGCTGAAAATCACTATTTGGGTCCCGGACAGCTTGAAATCCACACCGGCCCGTCGGACAGCTGAAAATGACGATTCTGCCCCCGATCGACGAAAATCACAGTTCTGGCCCAGGACTGCCCGAAACTCGTGATTTTTCGGCAGCCCCGCCAGAAATCGCAGTTTCGGACCCAGACTGCTGAAAATCCCTATTCGGGTCCCGGACAGCCTGAAATCGACACCGGCCTGTCGGACAGCCAAAAATAACGATTCTGCCGCCGGTCGAATAAAATCACTGTTCTGGACCAGAACTGCCAGAAACTCGTGATTTTTCGGCTGTCCCACCTGAAATCGCAGTTTCGGACCCAGACTGCTGAAAATCACTATTTGGGTCCCAGACAGCTTGAAATCCACACCGGCCCGTCGGACAGCTAAAAATGACGATTCTGCCCCCGATCGACGAAAATCACAGTTCTGGCCCAGGACTGCCCGAAACTCGTGATTTTTCGGCAGCCCCGCCAGAAATCGCAGTTTCGGACCCAGACTGCTGAAAATCACTATTTGGGCCCCGGACAGCCTGAAAACGACAGCGACCCGTCAGACAGCCGAAAATGACGATTCTACCCCCGACAGCGGAAAATCGCTGTTCTGGCCCAGAATTGCCCGAAACTCGTGATTTTTCGGCAGCCCCGCCAGAAATCGCAGTTTCGGACCCATACTGTTGAAAATCCCTATTTGGGTCCCGGACAGCCTGAAATCGACACCGGCCTGTCGGACAGCCAAAAATGACGATTCTGCCGCCGGTCGAATAAAATCACTGTTCTGGCCCAGAACTGCCAGAAACTTGTGATTTTTCGGCAGTCCCACCTGAAATCGCAGTTTCGGACCCAGACTGCTGAAAATCACTATTTGGGTCCCGGACAGCTTGAAATCCACACCGGCCCGTCGGACAGCTGAAAATGACGATTCTGCCCCCGATCGACGAAAATCACAGTTCTGGCCCAGGACTGCCCGAAACTCGTGATTTTTCGGCAGCCCCGCCAGAAATCGCAGTTTCGGACCCAGACTGCTGAAAATCCCTATTCGGGTCCCGGACAGCCTGAAATCGACCCCGACCCGTCGGACAGCCAAAAATGACGATTCTGCCGCCGGTCGAATAAAATCACTGTTCTGGCCCAGGACTGCCCGAAACTCGGGATTTTTCGGCTGTCCCACCTGAAATCGCAGTTTCGGACCCAGACTGTTGAAAATCACTATTTGGGTCCCGGACAGCTTGAAATCCACACCGGCCCGTCGGACAGCTAAAAATGACGATTCTGCCCCCGATCGACGAAAATCACAGTTCTGGCCCAGGACTGCCCGAAACTCGTGATTTTTCGGCAGCCCCGCCAGAAATCGCAGTTTCGGACCCAGACTGTTGAAAATCACTATTTCGGCCCCGGACAGCCTGAAAACGACAGCGACCCGTCAGACAGCCGAAAATGACGATTCTACCCCCGACAGCGGAAAATCGCTGTTCTGGCCCAGAATTGCCCGAAACTCGTGATTTTTTGGCAGCCCCGCCAGAAATCGCAGTTTCGGACCCAGACTGTTGAAAATCCCTATTTGGGTCCCGGACAGCCTGAAATCGACACCGGCCTGTCGGACAGCCAAAAATGACGATTCTGCCGCCGGTCGAATAAAATCACTGTTCTGGCCCAGAACTGCCAGAAACTCGGGATTTTTCGGCTGTCCCACCTGAAATCGCAGTTTCGGACCCAGACAGCTGAAAATCACTATTTGGGTCCCAGACAGCTTGAAATCCACACCGGCCCGTCGGACAGCTAAAAATGACGATTCTGCCCCCGATCGACGAAAATCACAGTTCTGGCCCAGGACTGCCCGAAACTCGTGATTTTTCGGCAGCCCCGCCAGAAATCGCAGTTTCGGACCCATACTGTTGAAAATCCCTATTTGGGTCCCGGACAGCCTGAAATCGACACCGGCCTGTCGGACAGCCAAAAATGACGATTCTGCCGCCGGTCGAATAAAATCACTGTTCTGGCCCAGAACTGCCAGAAACTTGTGATTTTTCGGCTGTCCCACCTGAAATCGCAGTTTCGGACCCAGACTGCTGAAAATCACTATTTGGGTCCCGGACAGCTTGAAATCCACACCGGCCCGTCGGACAGCTGAAAATGACGATTCTGCCCCCGATCGACGAAAATCACAGTTCTGGCCCAGGACTGCCCGAAACTCGTGATTTTTCGGCAGCCCCGCCAGAAATCGCAGTTTCGGACCCAGACTGCTGAAAATCCCTATTCGGGTCCCGGACAGCCTGAAATCGACACCGGCCTGTCGGACAGCCAAAAATAACGATTCTGCCGCCGGTCGAATAAAATCACTGTTCTGGACCAGAACTGCCAGAAACTCGTGATTTTTCGGCTGTCCCACCTGAAATCGCAGTTTCGGACCCAGACTGCTGAAAATCACTATTTGGGTCCCAGACAGCTTGAAATCCACACCGGCCCGTCGGACAGCTAAAAATGACGATTCTGCCCCCGATCGACGAAAATCACAGTTCTGGCCCAGGACTGCCCGAAACTCGTGATTTTTCGGCAGCCCCGCCAGAAATCGCAGTTTCGGACCCAGACTGCTGAAAATCACTATTTGGGCCCCGGACAGCCAGAAAACGACAGCGACCCGTCAGACAGCCGAAAATGACGATTCTACCCCCGACAGCGGAAAATCGCTGTTCTGGCCCAGAATTGCCCGAAACTCGTGATTTTTCGGCAGCCTCGCCAGAAATCGCAGTTTCGGACCCAGACTGTTGAAAATCCCTATTTGGGTCCCGGACAGCCTGAAATCGACACCGGCCTGTCGGACAGCCAAAAATGACGATTCTGCCGCCGGTCGAATAAAATCACTGTTCTGGCCCAGAACTGCCAGAAACTCGGGATTTTTCGGCTGTCCCACCTGAAATCGCAGTTTCGGACCCAGACAGCTGAAAATCACTATTTGGGTCCCAGACAGCTTGAAATCCACACCGGCCCGTCGGACAGCTAAAAATGACGATTCTGCCCCCGATCGACGAAAATCACAGTTCTGGCCCAGGACTGCCCGAAACTCGTGATTTTTCGGCAGCCCCGCCAGAAATCGCAGTTTCGGACCCATACTGTTGAAAATCCCTATTTGGGTCCCGGACAGCCTGAAATCGACACCGGCCTGTCGGACAGCCAAAAATGACGATTCTGCCGCCGGTCGAATAAAATCACTGTTCTGGCCCAGAACTGCCAGAAACTTGTGATTTTTCGGCTGTCCCACCTGAAATCGCAGTTTCGGACCCAGACTGCTGAAAATCACTATTTGGGTCCCGGACAGCTTGAAATCCACACCGGCCCGTCGGACAGCTGAAAATGACGATTCTGCCCCCGATCGACGAAAATCACAGTTCTGGCCCAGGACTGCCCGAAACTCGTGATTTTTCGGCAGCCCCGCCAGAAATCGCAGTTTCGGACCCAGACTGCTGAAAATCCCTATTCGGGTCCCGGACAGCCTGAAATCGACACCGGCCTGTCGGACAGCCAAAAATAACGATTCTGCCGCCGGTCGAATAAAATCACTGTTCTGGACCAGAACTGCCAGAAACTCGTGATTTTTCGGCTGTCCCACCTGAAATCGCAGTTTCGGACCCAGACTGCTGAAAATCACTATTTGGGTCCCAGACAGCTTGAAATCCACACCGGCCCGTCGGACAGCTAAAAATGACGATTCTGCCCCCGATCGACGAAAATCACAGTTCTGGCCCAGGACTGCCCGAAACTCGTGATTTTTCGGCAGCCCCGCCAGAAATCGCAGTTTCGGACCCAGACTGCTGAAAATCACTATTTGGGCCCCGGACAGCCTGAAAACGGCAGCGACCCGTCAGACAGCCGAAAATGACGATTCTACCCCCGACAGCGGAAAATCGCTGTTCTGGCCCAGAATTGCCCGAAACTCGTGATTTTTCGGCAGCCCCGCCAGAAATCGCAGTTTCGGACCCAGACTGTTGAAAATCCCTATTTGGGTCCCGGACAGCCTGAAATCGACACCGGCCTGTCGGACAGCCAAAAATGACGATTCTGCCGCCGGTCGAATAAAATCACTGTTCTGGCCCAGAACTGCCAGAAACTTGTGATTTTTCGGCTGTCCCACCTGAAATCGCAGTTTCGGACCCAGACTGCTGAAAATCACTATTTGGGTCCCGGACAGCTTGAAATCCACACCGGCCCGTCGGACAGCTAAAAATGACGATTCTGCCCCCGATCGACGAAAATCACAGTTCTGGCCCAGGACTGCCCGAAACTCGTGATTTTTCGGCAGCCCCGCCAGAAATCGCAGTTTCGGACCCAGACTGCTGAAAATCCCTATTCGGGTCCCGGACAGCCTGAAATCGACCCCGACCCGTCGGAGAGCCAAAAATGACGATTCTGCCGCCGGTCGAATAAAATCACTGTTCTGGCCCAGGACTGCCCGAAACTCGGGATTTTTCGGCTGTCCCACCTGAAATCGCAGTTTCGGACCCAGACTGTTGAAAATCACTATTTGGGTCCCGGACAGCTTGAAATCCACACCGGCCCGTCGGACAGCTAAAAATGACGATTCTGCCGCCGGTCGAATAAAATCACTGTTCTGGCCCAGGACTGCCCGAAACTCGTGATTTTTCGGCAGCCCCGCCAGAAATCGCAGTTTCGGACCCAGACTGTTGAAAATCACTATTTCGGCCCCGGACAGCCTGAAAACGACAGCGACCCGTCAGACAGCCGAAAATGACGATTCTACCCCCGACAGCGGAAAATCGCTGTTCTGGCCCAGAATTGCCCGAAACTCGTGATTTTTCGGCAGCCCCGCCAGAAATCGCAGTTTCGGACCCAGACTGTTGAAAATCCCTATTTGGGTCCCGGACAGCCTGAAATCGACACCGGCCTGTCGGACAGCCAAAAATGACGATTCTGCCGCCGGTCGAATAAAATCACTGTTCTGGCCCAGAACTGCCAGAAACTTGTGATTTTTCGGCTGTCCCACCTGAAATCGCAGTTTCGGACCCAGACTGCTGAAAATCACTATTTGGGTCCCGGACAGCTTGAAATCCACACCGGCCCGTCGGACAGCTAAAAATGACGATTCTGCCCCCGATCGACGAAAATCACAGTTCTGGCCCAGGACTGCCCGAAACTCGTGATTTTTCGGCAGCCCCGCCAGAAATCGCAGTTTCGGACCCAGACTGCTGAAAATCCCTATTCGGGTCCCGGACAGCCTGAAATCGACCCCGACCCGTCGGACAGCCAAAAATGACGATTCTGCCGCCGGTCGAATAAAATCACTGTTCTGGCCCAGGACTGCCCGAAACTCGGGATTTTTCGGCTGTCCCACCTGAAATCGCAGTTTCGGACCCAGACTGTTGAAAATCACTATTTGGGTCCCGGACAGCTTGAAATCCACACCGGCCCGTCGGACAGCTAAAAATGACGATTCTGCCCCCGATCGACGAAAATCACAGTTCTGGCCCAGGACTGCCCGAAACTCGTGATTTTTCGGCAGCCCCGCCAGAAATCGCAGTTTCGGACCCAGACTGTTGAAAATCACTATTTCGGCCCCGGACAGCCTGAAAACGACAGCGACCCGTCAGACAGCCGAAAATGACGATTCTACCCCCGACAGCGGAAAATCGCTGTTCTGGCCCAGAATTGCCCGAAACTCGTGATTTTTCGGCAGCCCCGCCAGAAATCGCAGTTTCGGACCCAGACTGTTGAAAATCCCTATTTGGGTCCCGGACAGCCTGAAATCGACACCGGCCTGTCGGACAGCCAAAAATGACGATTCTGCCGCCGGTCGAATAAAATCACTGTTCTGGCCCAGAACTGCCAGAAACTCGGGATTTTTCGGCTGTCCCACCTGAAATCGCAGTTTCGGACCCAGACAGCTGAAAATCACTATTTGGGTCCCAGACAGCTTGAAATCCACACCGGCCCGTCGGACAGCTAAAAATGACGATTCTGCCCCCGATCGACGAAAATCACAGTTCTGGCCCAGGACTGCCCGAAACTCGTGATTTTTCGGCAGCCCCGCCAGAAATCGCAATTTCGGACCCAGACTGCTGAAAATCACTATTTCGGCCCCGGACAGCCTGAAAACGACAGCGACCCGTCAGACAGCCGAAAATGACGATTCTACCCCCGACAGCGGAAAATCGCTGTTCTGGCCCAGAATTGCCCGAAACTCGTGATTTTTCGGCAGCCCCGCCAGAAATCGCAGTTTCGGACCCAGACTGTTGAAAATCCCTATTTGGGTCCCGGACAGCCTGAAATCGACACCGGCCTGTCGGACAGCCAAAAATGACGATTCTGCCGCCGGTCGAATAAAATCACTGTTCTGGCCCAGAACTGCCAGAAACTCGTGATTTTTCGGCTGTCCCACCTGAAATCGCAGTTTCGGACCCAGACTGCTGAAAATCACTATTTGGGTCCCGGACAGCTTGAAATCCACACCGGCCCGTCGGACAGCTAAAAATGACGATTCTGCCCCCGATCGACGAAAATCACAGTTCTGGCCCAGGACTGCCCGAAACTCGTGATTTTTCGGCAGCCCCGCCAGAAATCGCAGTTTCGGACCCAGACTGCTGAAAATCACTATTTGGGCCCCGGACAGCCTGAAAACGACAGCGACCCGTCAGACAGCCGAAAATGACGATTCTACCCCCGACAGCGGAAAATCGCTGTTCTGGCCCAGAATTGCCCGAAACTCGTGATTTTTCGGCAGCCCCGCCAGAAATCGCAGTTTCGGACCCAGACTGTTGAAAATCCCTATTTGGGTCCCGGACAGCCTGAAATCGACACCGGCCTGTCGGACAGCCAAAAATGACGATTCTGCCGCCGGTCGAATAAAATCACTGTTCTGGCCCAGAACTGCCAGAAACTTGTGATTTTTCGGCTGTCCCACCTGAAATCGCAGTTTCGGACCCAGACTGCTGAAAATCACTATTTGGGTCCCGGACAGCTTGAAATCCACACCGGCCCGTCGGACAGCTAAAAATGACGATTCTGCCCCCGATCGACGAAAATCACAGTTCTGGCCCAGGACTGCCCGAAACTCGTGATTTTTTGGCAGCCCCGCCAGAAATCGCAGTTTCGGACCCAGACTGCTGAAAATCCCTATTCGGGTCCCGGACAGCCTGAAATCGACCCCGTCCCGTCGGACAGCCAAAAATGACGATTCTGCCGCCGGTCGAATAAAATCACTGTTCTGGCCCAGGACTGCCCGAAACTCGTGATTTTTCGGCAGCCCCGCCAGAAATCGCAGTTTCGGACCCAGACTGTTGAAAATCACTATTTCGGCCCCGGACAGCCTGAAAACGACAGCGACCCGTCAGACAGCCGAAAATGACGATTCTACCCCCGACAGCGGAAAATCGCTGTTCTGGCCCAGAATTGCCCGAAACTCGTGATTTTTCGGCAGCCCCGCCAGAAATCGCAGTTTCGGACCCAGACTGTTGAAAATCCCTATTTGGGTCCCGGACAGCCTGAAATCGACACCGGCCTGTCGGACAGCCAAAAATGACGATTCTGCCGCCGGTCGAATAAAATCACTGTTCTGGCCCAGAACTGCCAGAAACTCGTGATTTTTCGGCTGTCCCACCTGAAATCGCAGTTTCGGACCCAGACTGCTGAAAATCACTATTTGGGTCCCGGACAGCTTGAAATCCACACCGGCCCGTCGGACAGCTAAAAATGACGATTCTGCCCCCGATCGACGAAAATCACAGTTCTGGCCCAGGACTGCCCGAAACTCGTGATTTTTCGGCAGCCCCGCCAGAAATCGCAGTTTCGGACCCAGACTGCTGAAAATCCCTATTTGGGTCCCGGACAGCCTGAAAACGACAGCGACCCGTCAGACAGCCGAAAATGACGATTCTACCCCCGACAGCGGAAAATCGCTGTTCTGGCCCAGAATTGCCCGAAACTCGTGATTTTTCGGCAGCCCCGCCAGAAATCGCAGTTTCGGACCCAGACTGCTGAAAATCCCTATTTGGGTCCCAGACAGCCTGAAATCGACACCGGCCAGTCGGACAGCCAAAAATGACGATTCTGCCGCCGGTCGAATAAAATCACTGTTCTGGCCCAGGACTGCCCGAAACTCGGGATTTTTCGGCTGTCCCACCTGAAATCGCAGTTTCGGACCCAGACTGCTGAAAATCACTATTTGGGACCCGGACAGCTTGAAATCCACACTGGCCCGTCGGACCGCCAAAAATGACGATTCTGCCCCCATCAGCGGAAAATTTCTGTTCTGGACCAGAACTGCCCGAAACTCGTGATTTTTCGGTAAGCCGACCAGAAAGCGCAGTTCCGGACCCAGACTGCTGAAAATCACTATTTGGGCCCCGGACAGCCTGAAAACGACAGCGACCCGTCAGACAGCCGAAAATGACGATTCTACCCCCGACAGCGGAAAATCGCTGTTCTGGCCCAGAATTGCCCGAAACTCGTGATTTTTCGGCAGCCCCGCCAGAAATCGCAGTTTCGGACCCAGACTGTTGAAAATCCCTATTTGGGTCCCGGACAGCCTGAAATCGACACCGGCCTGTCAGACAGCCAAAAATAACGATTCTGCCGCCGGTCGAATAAAATCACTGTTCTGGACCAGAACTGCCAGAAACTCGTGATTTTTCGGCTGTCCCACCTGAAATCGCAGTTTCGGACCCAGACTGCTGAAAATCACTATTTGGGTCCCGGACAGCTTGAAATCCACACCGGCCCGTCGGACAGCTAAAAATGACGATTCTGCCCCCGATCGACGAAAATCACAGTTCTGGCCCAGGACTGCCCAAAACTCGTGATTTTTCGGCAGCCCCGCCAGAAATCGCAGTTTCGGACCCAGACTGCTGAAAATCACTATTTGGGCCCCGGACAGCCTGAAAACGACAGCGACCCGTCAGACAGCCGAAAATGACGATTCTACCCCCGACAGCGAAAAATCGCTGTTCTGGCCCAGAATTGCCCGAAACTCGTGATTTTTCGGCAGCCCCGCCAGAAATCGCAGTTTCGGACCCAGACTGTTGAAAATCCCTATTTGGGTCCCGGACAGCCTGAAATCGACACCGGCCTGTCGGACAGCCAAAAATGACGATTCTGCCGCCGGTCGAATAAAATCACTGTTCTGGCCCAGAACTGCCAGAAACTCGGGATTTTTCGGCTGTCCCACCTGAAATCGCAGTTTCGGACCCAGACTGCTGAAAATCACTATTTGGGTCCCGGACAGCTTGAAATCCACACCGGCCCGTCGGACAGCTAAAAATGACGATTCTGCCCCCGATCGACGAAAATCACAGTTCTGGCCCAGGACTGCCCGAAACTCGTGATTTTTCGGCAGCCCCGCCAGAAATCGCAGTTTCGGACCCAGACTGCTGAAAATCCCTATTTGGGCCCCGGACAGCCTGAAAACGACAGCGACCCGTCAGACAGCCGAAAATGACGATTCTACCCCCGACAGCGGAAAATCGCTGTTCTGGCCCAGAATTGCCCGAAACTCGTGATTTTTCGGCAGCCCCGCCAGAAATCGCAGTTTCGGACCCAGACTGTTGAAAATCCCTATTTGGGTCCCGGACAGCCTGAAATCGACACCGGCCTGTCGGACAGCCAAAAATGACGATTCTGCCGCCGGTCGAATAAAATCACTGTTCTGGCCCAGAACTGCCAGAAACTCGGGATTTTTCGGCTGTCCCACCTGAAATCGCAGTTTCGGACCCAGACTGCTGAAAATCACTATTTGGGTCCCGGACAGCTTGAAATCCACACCGGCCCGTCGGACAGCTAAAAATGACGATTCTGCCCCCGATCGACGAAAATCACAGTTCTGGCCCAGGACTGCCCGAAACTCGTGATTTTTCGGCAGCCCCGCCAAAAATCGCAGTTTCGGACCCAGACTGCTGAAAATCCCTATTTGGGTCCCGGACAGCCTGAAAACGACAGCGACCCGTCAGACAGCCGAAAATGACGATTCTACCCCCGACAGCGGAAAATCGCTGTTCCGGCCCAGAATTGCCCGAAACTCGTGATTTTTCGGCGGCCCCGCCAGAAATCGCAGTTTCGGACCCAGACTGTTGAAAATCCCTATTTGGGTCCCGGACAGCCTGAAATCGACACCGGCCTGTCGGACAGCCAAAAATAACGATTCTGCCGCCGGTCGAATAAAATCACTGTTCTGGACCAGAACTGCCAGAAACTCGTGATTTTTCGGCTGTCCCACCTGAAATCGCAGTTTCGGACCCAGACTGCTGAAAATCACTATTTGGGTCCCTGACAGCTTGAAATCCACACCGGCCCGCCGGACAGCTAAAAATGACGATTCTGCCCCCGATCGACGAAAATCACAGTTCTGGCCCAGGACTGCCCGAAACTCGTGATTTTTCGGCAGCCCCGCCAGAAATCGCAGTTTCGGACCCAGACTGCTGAAAATCACTATTTGGGCCCCGGACAGCCTGAAAACGACAGCGACCCGTCAGACAGCCGAAAATGACGATTCTACCCCCGACAGCGGAAAATCGCTGTTCTGGCCCAGAATTGCCCGAAACTCGTGATTTTTCGGCAGCCCCGCCAGAAATCGCAGTTTCGGACCCAGACTGTTGAAAATCCCTATTTGGGTCCCGGACAGCCTGAAATCGACACCGGCCTGTCGGACAGCCAAAAATGACGATTCTGCCGCCGGTCGAATAAAATCACTGTTCTGGCCCAGGACTGCCAGAAACTCGTGATTTTTCGGCTGTCCCACCTGAAATCGCAGTTTCGGACCCAGACTGCTGAAAATCACTATTTGGGTCCCGGACAGCTTGAAATCCACACCGGCCCGTCGGACAGCTAAAAATGACGATTCTGCCCCCGATCGACGAAAATCACAGTTCTGGCCCAGGACTGCCCGAAACTCGTGATTTTTCGGCAGTCCCGCCAGAAATCGCAGTTTCGGACCCAGACTGCTGAAAATCCCTATTTGGGTCCCGGACAGCCTGAAAACGACAGCGACCCGTCAGACAGCCGAAATTGACGATTCTACCCCCGACAGCGGAAAATCGCTGTTCTGGCCCAGAATTGCCCGAAACTCGTGATTTTTCGGCAGCCCCGCCAGAAATCGCAGTTTCGGACCCAGACTGCTGAAAATCCCTATTTAGGTCCCAGACAGCCTGAAATCGACACCGGCCAGTCGGACAGCCAAAAATGACGATTCTGCCGCCGGTCGAATAAAATCACTGTTCTGGCCCAGGACTGCCCGAAACTCGGGATTTTTCGGCTGTCCCACCTGAAATCGCAGTTTCGGACCCAGACTGCTGAAAATCACTATTTGGGACCCGGACAGCTTGAAATCCACACTGGCCCGTCGGACAGCCAAAAATGACGATTCTGCCCCCATCAGCGGAAAATTTCTGTTCTGGACCAGAACTGCCCGAAACTCGTGATTTTTCGGTAAGCCGACCAGAAAGCGCAGTTCCGGACCCAGACTGCTGAAAATCACTATTTGGGCCCCGGACAGCCTGAAAACGACAGCGACCCGTCAGACAGCCGAAAATGACGATTCTACCCCCGACAGCGGAAAATCGCTGTTCTGGCCCAGAATTGCCCGAAACTCGTGATTTTTCGGCAGCCCCGCCAGAAATCGCAGTTTCGGACCCAGACTGTTGAAAATCCCTATTTGGGTCCCGGACAGCCTGAAATCGACACCGGCCTGTCGGACAGCGAAAAATAACGATTCTGCCGCCGGTCGAATAAAATCACTGTTCTGGACCAGAACTGCCAGAAACTCGTGATTTTTCGGCTGTCCCACCTGAAACCGCAGTTTCGGACCCAGACTGCTGAAAATCACTATTTGGGTCCCGGACAGCTTGAAATCCACACCGGCCCGTCGGACAGCTAAAAATGACGATTCTGCCCCCGATCGACGAAAATCACAGTTCTGGCCCAGGACTGCCCGAAACTCGTGATTTTTCGGCAGCCCCGCCAAAAATCGCAGTTTCGGACCCAGACTGCTGAAAATCCCTATTTGGGTCCCGGACAGCCTGAAAACGACAGCGACCCGTCAGACAGCCGAAAATGACGATTCTACCCCCGACAGCGGAAAATCGCTGTTCTGGCCCAGAATTGCCCGAAACTCGTGATTTTTCGGCAGCCCCGCCAGAAATCGCAGTTTCGGACCCAGACTGTTGAAAATCCCTATTTGGGTCCCGGACAGCCTGAAATCGACACCGGCCTGTCGGACAGCCAAAAATAACGATTCTGCCGCCGGTCGAATAAAATCACTGTTCTGGACCAGAACTGCCAGAAACTCGTGATTTTTCGGCTGTCCCACCTGAAATCGCAGTTTCGGACCCAGACTGCTGAAAATCACTATTTGGGTCCCAGACAGCTTGAAATCCACACCGGCCCGCCGGACAGCTAAAAATGACGATTCTGCCCCCGATCGACGAAAATCACAGTTCTGGCCCAGGACTGCCCGAAACTCGTGATTTTTCGGCAGCCCCGCCAGAAATCGCATTTTCGGACCCAGACTGCTGAAAATCACTATTTGGGCCCCGGACAGCCTGAAAACGACAGCGACCCGTCAGACAGCCGAAAATGACGATTCTACCCCCGACAGCGGAAAATCGCTGTTCTGGCCCAGAATTGCCCGAAACTCGTGATTTTTCGGCAGCCCCGCCAGAAATCGCAGTTTCGGACCCAGACTGCTGAAAATCCCTATTTGGGTCCCAGACAGCCTGAAATCGACACCGGCCAGTCGGACAGCCAAAAATGACAATTCTGCCGCCGGTCGAATAAAATCACTGTTCTGGCCCAGGACTGCCCGAAACTCGGGATTTTTCGGCTGTCCCACCTGAAATCGCAGTTTCGGACCCAGACTGCTGAAAATCACTATTTGGGACCCGGACAGCTTGAAATCCACACTGGCCCGTCGGACAGCCAGAAATGACGATTCTGCCCCCATCAGCGGAAAATTTCTGTTCTGGACCAGAACTGCCCGAAACTCGTGATTTTTCGGTAAGCCGACCAGAAAGCGCAGTTCCGGACCCAGACTGCTGAAAATCACTATTTGGGCCCCGGACAGCCTGAAAACGACAGCGACCCGTCAGACAGCCGAAAATGACGATTCTACCCCCGACAGCGGAAAATCGCTGTTCCGGCCCAGAATTGCCCGAAACTCGTGATTTTTCGGCAGCCCCGCCAGAAATCGCAGTTTCGGACCCAGACTGCTGAAAATCCCTATTCGGGTCCCGGACAGCTTGAAATCGACCCCGACCCGTCGGACAGCCAAAAATGACGATTCTGCCGCCGGTCGAATAAAATCACTGTTCTGGCCCAGGACTGCCCGAAACTCGGGATTTTTCGGCTGTCCCACCTGAAATCGCAGTTTCGGACCCAGACTGCTGAAAATCACTATTTGGGTCCCGGACAGCTTGAAATCCACACCGGCCCGTCGGACAGCTAAAAATGACGATTCTGCCCCCGATCGACGAAAATCACAGTTCTGGCCCAGGACTACCCGAAACTCGTGATTTTTTGGCAGCCCCGCCAGAAATCGCAGTTTCGGACCCAGACTGCTGAAAATCCCTATTCGGGTCCCGGACAGCCTGAAATCGACCCCGACCCGTCGGACAGCCAAAAATGACGATTCTGCCGCCGGTCGAATAAAATCACTGTTCTGGCCCAGGACTGCCCGAAACTCGGGATTTTTCGGCTGTCCCACCTGAAATCGCAGTTTCGGACCCAGACTGCTGAAAATCACTATTTGGGTCCCGGACAGCTTGAAATCCACACCGGCCCGTCGGACAGCTAAAAATGACGATTCTGCCCCCGATCGACGAAAATCACAGTTCTGGCCCAGGACTGCCCGAAACTCGTGATTTTTCGGCAGCCCCGCCAGAAATCGCAGTTTCGGACCCAGACTGCTGAAAATCCCTATTCGGGTCCCGGACAGCCTGAAATCGACCCCGACCCGTCGGACAGCCAAAAATGACGATTCTGCCGCCGGTCGAATAAAATCACTGTTCTGGCCCAGGACTGCCCGAAACTCGGGATTTTTCGGCTGTCCCACCTGAAATCGCAGTTTCGGACCCAGACTGCTGAAAATCACTATTTGGGTCCCGGACAGCTTGAAATCCACACCGGCCCGTCGGACAGCTAAAAATGACGATTCTGCCCCCGATCGACGAAAATCACAGTTCTGGCCCAGGACTGCCCGAAACTCGTGATTTTTCGGCAGCCCCGCCAGAAATCGCAGTTTCGGACCCAGACAGCTGAAAATCCCTATTTGGGCCCCGGACAGCCTGAAAACGACAGCGACCCGTCAGACAGCCGAAAATGACGATTCTACCCCCGACAGCGGAAAATCGCTGTTCTGGCCCAGAATTGCCCGAAACTCGTGATTTTTCGGCAGCCCCGCCAGAAATCGCAGTTTCGGACCCAGACTGTTGAAAATCCCTATTTGGGTCCCGGACAGCCTGAAATCGACACCGGCCTGTCGGACAGCCAAAAATGACGATTCTGCCGCCGGTCGAATAAAATCACTGTTCTGGCCCAGAACTGCCAGAAACTCGTGATTTTTCGGCAGCCCCGCCAGAAATCGCAGTTTCGGACCCAGACTGTTGAAAATCCCTATTTGGGTCCCGGACAGCCTGAAATCGACACCGGCCTGTCGGACAGCCAAAAATGACGATTCTGTCGCCGGTCGAATAAAATCACTGTTTTGGCCCAGAACTGCCAGAAACTCGTGATTTTTCGGCTGTCCCACCTGAAATCGCAGTTTCGGACCCAGACTGCTGAAAATCACTATTTGGGTCCCGGACAGCTTGAAATCCACACCGGCCCGTCGGACAGCTAAAAATGACGATTCTGCCCCCGATCGACGAAAATCACAGTTCTGGCCCAGGACTGCCCGAAACTCGTGATTTTTCGGCAGCCCCGCCAGAAATCGCAGTTTCGGACCCAGACTGCTGAAAATCACTATTTGGGCCCCGGACAGCCTGAAAACGACAGCGACCCGTCAGACAGCCGAAAATGACGATTCTACCCCCGACAGCGGAAAATCGCTGTTCTGGCCCAGAATTGCCCGAAACTCGTGATTTTTCGGCAGCCCCGCCAGAAATCGCAGTTTCGGACCCAGACTGTTGAAAATCCCTATTTGGGTCCCGGACAGCCTGAAATCGACACCGGCCTGTCGGACAGCCAAAAATGACGATTCTGCCGCCGGTCGAATAAAATCACTGTTCTGGCCCAGAACTGCCAGAAACTCGTGATTTTTCGGCAGCCCCGCCAGAAATCGCAGTTTCGGACCCAGACTGTTGAAAATCCCTATTTGGGTCCCGGACAGCCTGAAATCGACACCGGCCTGTCGGACAGCCAAAAATGACGATTCTGCCGCCGGTCGAATAAAATCACTGTTCTGGCCCAGAACTGCCAGAAACTCGTGATTTTTCGGCTGTCCCACCTGAAATCGCAGTTTCGGACCCAGACTGCTGAAAATCACTATTTGGGTCCCGGACAGCTTGAAATCCACACCGGCCCGTCGGACAGCTAAAAATGACGATTCTGCCCCCGATCGACGAAAATCACAGTTCTGGCCCAGGACTACCCGAAACTCGTGATTTTTTGGCAGCCCCGCCAGAAATCGCAGTTTCGGACCCAGACTGCTGAAAATCCCTATTCGGGTCCCGGACAGCCTGAAATCGACCCCGACCCGTCGGACAGCCAAAAATGACGATTCTGCCGCCGGTCGAATAAAATCACTGTTCTGGCCCAGGACTGCCCGAAACTCGGGATTTTTCGGCTGTCCCACCTGAAATCGCAGTTTCGGACCCAGACTGCTGAAAATCACTATTTGGGTCCCGGACAGCTTGAAATCCACACCGGCCCGTCGGACAGCTAAAAATGACGATTCTGCCCCCGATCGACGAAAATCACAGTTCTGGCCCAGGACTGCCCGAAACTCGTGATTTTTCGGCAGCCCCGCCAGAAATCGCAGTTTCGGACCCAGACTGCTGAAAATCCCTATTCGGGTCCCGGACAGCCTGAAATCGACCCCGACCCGTCGGACAGCCAAAAATGACGATTCTGCCGCCGGTCGAATAAAATCACTGTTCTGGCCCAGGACTGCCCGAAACTCGGGATTTTTCGGCTGTCCCACCTGAAATCGCAGTTTCGGACCCAGACTGCTGAAAATCACTATTTGGGTCCCGGACAGCTTGAAATCCACACCGGCCCGTCGGACAGCTAAAAATGACGATTCTGCCCCCGATCGACGAAAATCACAGTTCTGGCCCAGGACTACCCGAAACTCGTGATTTTTTGGCAGCCCCGCCAGAAATCGCAGTTTCGGACCCAGACTGCTGAAAATCCCTATTCGGGTCCCGGACAGCCTGAAATCGACCCCGACCCGTCGGACAGCCAAAAATGACGATTCTGCCGCCGGTCGAATAAAATCACTGTTCTGGCCCAGGACTGCCCGAAACTCGGGATTTTTCGGCTGTCCCACCTGAAATCGCAGTTTCGGACCCAGACTGCTGAAAATCACTATTTGGGTCCCGGACAGCTTGAAATCCACACCGGCCCGTCGGACAGCTAAAAATGACGATTCTGCCCCCGATCGACGAAAATCACAGTTCTGGCCCAGGACTGCCCGAAACTCGTGATTTTTCGGCAGCCCCGCCAGAAATCGCAGTTTCGGACCCAGACTGCTGAAAATCCCTATTCGGGTCCCGGACAGCCTGAAATCGACCCCGACCCGTCGGACAGCCAAAAATGACGATTCTGCCGCCGGTCGAATAAAATCACTGTTCTGGCCCAGAACTGCCAGAAACTCGTGATTTTTCGGCTGTCCCACCTGAAATCGCAGTTTCGGACCCAGACTGCTGAAAATCACTATTTGGGTCCCGGACAGCTTGAAATCCACACCGGCCCGTCGGACAGCTAAAAATGACGATTCTGTCCCCGATCGACGAAAATCACAGTTCTGGCCCAGGACTGCCCGAAACTCGTGATTTTTCGGCAGCCCCGCCAGAAATCGCAGTTTCGGACCCAGACTGTTGAAAATCCCTATTTGGGTCCCGGACAGCCTGAAATCGACACCGGCCTGTCGGACAGCCAAAAATGACGATTCTGCCGCCGGTCGAATAAAATCACTGTTCTGGCCCAGAACTGCCAGAAACTCGTGATTTTTCGGCTGTCCCACCTGAAATCGCAGTTTCGGACCCAGACTGCTGAAAATCACTATTTGGGTCCCGGACAGCTTGAAATCCACACCGGCCCGTCGGACAGCTAAAAATGACGATTCTGCCCCCGATCGACGAAAATCACAGTTCTGGCCCAGGACTACCCGAAACTCGTGATTTTTTGGCAGCCCCGCCAGAAATCGCAGTTTTGGACCCAGACTGCTGAAAATCCCTATTCGGGTCCCGGACAGCCTGAAATCGACCCCGACCCGTCGGACAGCCAAAAATGACGATTCTGCCGCCGGTCGAATAAAATCACTGTTCTGGCCCAGGACTGCCCGAAACTCGGGATTTTTCGGCTGTCCCACCTGAAATCGCAGTTTCGGACCCAGACTGCTGAAAATCACTATTTGGGTCCCGGACAGCTTGAAATCCACACCGGCCCGTCGGACAGCTAAAAATGACGATTCTGCCCCCGATCGACGAAAATCACAGTTCTGGCCCAGGACTGCCCGAAACTCGAGATTTTTCGGCAGCCCCGCCAGAAATCGCAGTTTCGGACCCAGACTGCTGAAAATCCCTATTCGGGTCCCGGACAGCCTGAAATCGACCCCGACCCGTCGGACAGCCAAAAATGACGATTCTGCCGCCGGTCGAATAAAATCACTGTTCTGGCCCAGGACTGCCCGAAACTCGGGATTTTTCGGCTGTCCCACCTGAAATCGCAGTTTCGGACCCAGACTACTGAAAATCACTATTTGGGTCCCGGACAGCTTGAAATCCACACCGGCCCGTCGGACAGCTAAAAATGACGATTCTGCCCCCGATCGACGAAAATCACAGTTCTGGCCCAGGACTGCCCGAAACTCGTGATTTTTCGGCAGCCCCGCCAGAAATCGCAGTTTCGGACCCAGACTGCTGAAAATCCCTATTTGGGCCCCGGACAGCCTGAAAACGACAGCGACCCGTCAGACAGCCGAAAATGACGATTCTACCCCCGACAGCGGAAAATCGCTGTTCTGGCCCAGAATTGCCCGAAACTCGTGATTTTTCGGCAGCCCCGCCAGAAATCGCAGTTTCGGACCCAGACTGTTGAAAATCCCTATTTGGGTCCCGGACAGCCTGAAATCGACACCGGCCTGTCGGACAGCCAAAAATGACGATTCTGCCGCCGGTCGAATAAAATCACTGTTCTGGCCCAGAACTGCCAGAAACTCGTGATTTTTCGGCTGTCCCACCTGAAATCGCAGTTTCGGACCCAGACTGCTGAAAATCACTATTTGGGTCCCGGACAGCTTGAAATCCACACCGGCCCGTCGGACAGCTAAAAATGACGATTCTGCCCCCGATCGACGAAAATCACAGTTCTGGCCCAGGACTGCCCGAAACTCGTGATTTTTCGGCAGCCCCGCCAGAAATCGCAGTTTCGGACCCAGACTGCTGAAAATCCCTATTCGGGTCCCGGACAGCCTGAAATCGACCCCGACCCGTCGGACAGCCAAAAATGACGATTCTGCCGCCGGTCGAATAAAATCACTGTTCTGGCCCAGGACTGCCCGAAACTCGGGATTTTTCGGCTGTCCCACCTGAAATCGCAGTTTCGGACCCAGACTGCTGAAAATCACTATTTGGGTCCCGGACAGCTTGAAATCCACACCGGCCCGTCGGACAGCTAAAAATGACGATTCTGCCCCCGATCGACGAAAATCACAGTTCTGGCCCAGGACTGCCCGAAACTCGTGATTTTTCGGCAGCCCCGCCAGAAATCGCAGTTTCGGACCCAGACTGCTGAAAATCCCTATTTGGGCCCCGGACAGCTTGAAATCCACACCGGCCCGTCGGACAGCTAAAAATGACGATTCTGCCCCCGATCGACGAAAATCACAGTTCTGGCCCAGGACTGCCCGAAACTCGTGATTTTTCGGCAGCCCCGCCAGAAATCGCAGTTTCGGACCCAGACTGTCGAAAATCCCTATTTGGGTCCCGGACAGCCTGAAATCGACACTGGCCTGTCGGACAGCCAAAAATGACGATTCTGCCGCCGGTCGAATAAAATCACTGTTCTGGCCCAGAACTGCCAGAAACTCGTGATTTTTCGGCTGTCCCACCTGAAATCGCAGTTTCGGACCCAGACTGCTGAAAATCACTATTTGGGTCCCGGACAGCTTGAAATCCACACCGGCCCGTCGGACAGCTAAAAATGACGATTCTGCCCCCGATCGACGAAAATCACAGTTCTGGCCCAGGACTGCCCGAAACTCGTGATTTTTCGGCAGCCCCGCCAGAAATCGCAGTTTCGGACCCAGACTGCTGAAAATCCCTATTCGGGTCCCGGACAGCCTGAAATCGACCCCGACCCGTCGGACAGCCAAAAATGACGATTCTGCCGCCGGTCGAATAAAATCACTGTTCTGGCCCAGGACTGCCCGAAACTCGGGATTTTTCGGCTGTCCCACCTGAAATCGCAGTTTCGGACCCAGACTGCTGAAAATCACTATTTGGGTCCCGGACAGCTTGAAATCCACACCGGCCCGTCGGACAGCTAAAAATGACGATTCTGCCCCCGATCGACGAAAATCACAGTTCTGGCCCAGGACTGCCCGAAACTCGTGATTTTTCGGCAGCCCCGCCAGAAATCGCAGTTTCGGACCCAGACTGCTGAAAATCCCTATTTGGGCCCCGGACAGCCTGAAAACGACAGCGACCCGTCAGACAGCCGAAAATGACGATTCTACCCCCGACAGCGGAAAATCGCTGTTCTGGCCCAGAATTGCCCGAAACTCGTGATTTTTCGGCAGCCCCGCCAGAAATCGCAGTTTCGGACCCAGACTGTTGAAAATCCCTATTTGGGTCCCGGACAGCCTGAAATCGACACCGGCCTGTCGGACAGCCAAAAATGACGATTCTGCCGCCGATCGAATAAAATCACTGTTCTGGCCCAGAACTGCCAGAAACTCGTGATTTTTCGGCTGTCCCACCTGAAATCGCAGTTTCGGACCCAGACTGCTGAAAATCACTATTTGGGTCCCGGACAGCTTGAAATCCACACCAGCCCGTCGGACAGCTAAAAATGACGATTCTGCCCCCGATCGACGAAAATCACAGTTCTGGCCCAGGACTGCCCGAAACTCGTGATTTTTCGGCAGCCCCGCCAGAAATCGCAGTTTCGGACCCAGACTGCTGAAAATCCCTATTCGGGTCCCGGACAGCCTGAAATCGACCCCGACCCGTCGGACAGCCAAAAATGACGATTCTGCCGCCGGTCGAATAAAATCACTGTTCTGGCCCAGGACTGCCCGAAACTCGGGATTTTTCGGCTGTCCCACCTGAAATCGCAGTTTCGGACCCAAACTGCTGAAAATCACTATTTGGGTCCCGGACAGCTTGAAATCCACACCGGCCCGTCGGACAGCTAAAAATGACGATTCTGCCCCCGATCGACGAAAATCACAGTTCTGGCCCAGGACTGCCCGAAACTCGTGATTTTTCGGCAGCCCCGCCAGAAATCGCAGTTTCGGACCCAGACTGTTGAAAATCCCTATTTGGGTCCCGGACAGCCTGAAATCGACACCGGCCTGTCGGACAGCCAAAAATGACGATTCTGCCGCCGGTCGAATAAAATCACTGTTCTGGCCCAGAACTGCCAGAAACTCGTGATTTTTCGGCTGTCCCACCTGAAATCGCAGTTTCGGACCCAGACTGCTGAAAATCACTATTTGGGTCCCGGACAGCTTGAAATCCACACCGGCCCGTCGGACAGCTAAAAATGACGATTCTGCCCCCGATCGACGAAAATCACAGTTCTGGCCCAGGACTGCCCGAAACTCGTGATTTTTCGGCAGCCCCGCCAGAAATCGCAGTTTCGGACCCAGACTGTTGAAAATCCCTATTTGGGTCCCGGACAGCCTGAAATCGACACCGGCCTGTCGGACAGCCAAAAATGACGATTCTGCCGCCGGTCGAATAAAATCACTGTTCTGGCCCAGGACTGCCCGAAACTCGGGATTTTTCGGCTGTCCCACCTGAAATCGCAGTTTCGGACCCAGACTGCTGAAAATCACTATTTGGGTCCCGGACAGCTTGAAATCCACACCGGCCCGTCGGACAGCTAAAAATGACGATTCTGCCCCCGATCGACGAAAATCACAGTTCTGGCCCAGGACTGCCCGAAACTCGTGATTTTTCGGCAGCCCCGCCAGAAATCGCAGTTTCGGACCCAGACTGTTGAAAATCCCTATTTGGGTCCCGGACAGCCTGAAATCGACACCGGCCTGTCGGACAGCCAAAAATGACGATTCTGCCGCCGGTCGAATAAAATCACTGTTCTGGCCCAGAACTGCCAGAAACTCGTGATTTTTCGGCTGTCCCACCTGAAATCGCAGTTTCGGACCCAGACTGCTGAAAATCACTATTTGGGTCCCGGACAGCTTGAAATCCACACTGGCCCGTCGGACAGCTAAAAATGACGATTCTGCCCCCGATCGACGAAAATCACAGTTCTGGCCCGGGACTGCCCGAAACTCGTGATTTTTCGGCAGCCCCGCCAGAAATCGCAGTTTCGGACCCAGACTGCTGAAAATCCCTATTTGGGCCCCGGACAGCCTGAAAACGACAGCGACCCGTCAGACAGCCGAAAATGACGATTCTACCCCCGACAGCGGAAAATCGCTGTTCTGGCCCAGAATTGCCCGAAACTCGTGATTTTTCGGCAGCCCCGCTAGAAATCGCAGTTTCGGACCCAGACTGTTGAAAATCCCTATTTGGGTCCCGGACAGCCTGAAATCGACACCGGCCTGTCGGACAGCCAAAAATGACGATTCTGCCGCCGGTCGAATAAAATCACTGTTCTGGCCCAGAACTGCCAGAAACTCGTGATTTTTCGGCTGTCCCACCTGAAATCGCAGTTTCGGACCCAGACTGCTGAAAATCACTATTTGGGTCCCGGACAGCTTGAAATCCACACCGGCCCGTCGGACAGCTAAAAATGACGATTCTGCCCCCGATCGACGAAAATCACAGTTCTGGCCCAGGACTGCCCGAAACTCGTGATTTTTCGGCAGCCCCGCCAGAAATCGCAGTTTCGGACCCAGACTGTTGAAAATCCCTATTCGGGTCCCGGACAGCCTGAAATCGACACCGGCCTGTCGGACAGCCAAAAATGACGATTCTGCCGCCGGTCGAATAAAATCACTGTTCTGGCCCAGAACTGCCAGAAACTCGTGATTTTTCGGCTGTCCCACCTGAAATCGCAGTTTCGGACCCAGACTGCTGAAAATCACTATTTGGGTCCCGGACAGCTTGAAATCCACACCGGCCCGTCGGACAGCTAAAAATGACGATTCTGCCCCCGATCGACGAAAATCACAGTTCTGGCCCAGGACTGCCCGAAACTCGTGATTTTTCGGCAGCCCCGCCAGAAATCGCAGTTTCGGACCCAGACTGCTGAAAATCCCTATTCGGGTCCCGGACAGCCTGAAATCGACCCCGACCCGTCGGACAGCCAAAAATGACGATTCTGCCGCCGGTCGAATAAAATCACTGTTCTGGCCCAGGACTGCCCGAAACTCGGGATTTTTCGGCTGTCCCACCTGAAATCGCAGTTTCGGACCCAGACTGCTGAAAATCACTATTTGGGTCCCGGACAGCTTGAAATCCACACCGGCCCGTCGGACAGCTAAAAATGACGATTCTGCCCCCGATCGACGAAAATCACAGTTCTGGCCCAGGACTGCCCGAAACTCGTGATTTTTCGGCAGCCCCGCCAGAAATCGCAAATTCGGACCCAGACTGCTGAAAATCCCTATTTGGGCCCCGGACAGCCTGAAAACGACAGCGACCCGTCAGACAGCCGAAAATGACGATTCTACCCCCGACAGCGGAAAATCGCTGTTCTGGCCCAGAATTGCCCGAAACTCGTGATTTTTCGGCAGCCCCGCTAGAAATCGCAGTTTCGGACCCAGACTGTTGAAAATCCCTATTTGGGTCCCGGACAGCCTGAAATCGACACCGGCCTGTCGGACAGCCAAAAATGACGATTCTGCCGCCGGTCGAATAAAATCACTGTTCTGGCCCAGAACTGCCAGAAACTCGTGATTTTTCGGCTGTCCCACCTGAAATCGCAGTTTCGGACCCAGACTGCTGAAAATCACTATTTGGGTCCCGGACAGCTTGAAATCCACACCGGCCCGTCGGACAGCTAAAAATGACGATTCTGCCCCCGATCGACGAAAATCACAGTTCTGGCCCAGGACTGCCCGAAACTCGTGATTTTTCGGCAGCCCCGCCAGAAATCGCAGTTTCGGACCCAGACTGTTGAAAATCCCTATTCGGGTCCCGGACAGCCTGAAATCGACACCGGCCTGTCGGACAGCCAAAAATGACGATTCTGCCGCCGGTCGAATAAAATCACTGTTCTGGCCCAGAACTGCCAGAAACTCGTGATTTTTCGGCTGTCCCACCTGAAATCGCAGTTTCGGACCCAGACTGCTGAAAATCACTATTTGGGTCCCGGACAGCTTGAAATCCACACCGGCCCGTCGGACAGCTAAAAATGACGATTCTGCCCCCGATCGACGAAAATCACAGTTCTGGCCCAGGACTGCCCGAAACTCGTGATTTTTCGGCAGCCCCGCCAGAAATCGCAGTTTCGGACCCAGACTGCTGAAAATCCCTATTCGGGTCCCGGACAGCCTGAAATCGACCCCGACCCGTCGGACAGCCAAAAATGACGATTCTGCCGCCGGTCGAATAAAATCACTGTTCTGGCCCAGGACTGCCCGAAACTCGGGATTTTTCGGCTGTCCCACCTGAAATCGCAGTTTCGGACCCAGACTGCTGAAAATCACTATTTGGGTCCCGGACAGCTTGAAATCCACACCGGCCCGTCGGACAGCTAAAAATGACGATTCTGCCCCCGATCGACGAAAATCACAGTTCTGGCCCAGGACTGCCCGAAACTCGTGATTTTTCGGCAGCCCCGCCAGAAATCGCAAATTCGGACCCAGACTGCTGAAAATCCCTATTTGGGCCCCGGACAGCCTGAAAACGACAGCGACCCGTCAGACAGCCGAAAATGACGATTCTACCCCCGACAGCGGAAAATCGCTGTTCTGGCCCAGAATTGCCCGAAACTCGTGATTTTTCGGCAGCCCCGCCAGAAATCGCAGTTTCAGACCCAGACTGTTGAAAATCCCTATTTGGGTCCCGGACAGCCTGAAATCGACACCGGCCTGTCGGACAGCCATAAATGACGATTCTGCCGCCGGTCGAATAAAATCACTGTTCTGGCCCAGAACTGCCAGAAACTCGTGATTTTTCGGCTGTCCCACCTGAAATCGCAGTTTCGGACCCAGACTGCTGAAAATCACTATTTGGGTCCCGGACAGCTTGAAATCCACACCGGCCCGTCGGACAGCTAAAAATGACGATTCTGCCCCCGATCGACGAAAATCACAGTTCTGGCCCAGGACTGCCCGAAACTCGTGATTTTTCGGCAGCCCCGCCAGAAATCGCAAATTCGGACCCAGACTGCTGAAAATCCCTATTTGGGCCCCGGACAGCCTGAAAACGACAGCGACCCGTCAGACAGCCGAAAATGACGATTCTACCCCCGACAGCGGAAAATCGCTGTTCTGGCCCAGAATTGCCCGAAACTCGTGATTTTTCGGCAGCCCCGCCAGAAATCGCAGTTTCAGACCCAGACTGTTGAAAATCCCTATTTGGGTCCCGGACAGCCTGAAATCGACACCGGCCTGTCGGACAGCCATAAATGACGATTCTGCCGCCGGTCGAATAAAATCACTGTTCTGGCCCAGAACTGCCAGAAACTCGTGATTTTTCGGCTGTCCCACCTGAAATCGCAGTTTCGGACCCAGACTGCTGAAAATCACTATTTGGGTCCCGGACAGCTTGAAATCCACACCGGCCCGTCGGACAGCTAAAAATGACGATTCTGCCCCCGATCGACGAAAATCACAGTTCTGGCCCAGGACTGCCCGAAACTCGTGATTTTTCGGCAGCCCCGCCAGAAATCGCAGTTTCGGACCCAGACTGCTGAAAATCCCTATTCGGGTCCCGGACAGCCTGAAATCGACCCCGACCCGTCGGACAGCCAAAAATGACGATTCTGCCGCCGGTCGAATAAAATCACTGTTCTGGCCCAGGACTGCCCGAAACTCGGGATTTTTCGGCTGTCCCACCTGAAATCGCAGTTTCGAACCCAGACTGCTGAAAATCACTATTTGGGTCCCGGACAGCTTGAAATCCACACCGGCCCGTCGGACAGCTAAAAATGACGATTCTGCCCCCGATCGACGAAAATCACAGTTCTGGCCCAGGACTGCCCGAAACTCGTGATTTTTCGGCAGCCCCGCCAGAAATCGCAAATTCGGACCCAGACTGCTGAAAATCCCTATTTGGGCCCCGGACAGCCTGAAAACGACAGCGACCCGTCAGACAGCCGAAAATGACGATTCTACCCCCGACAGCGGAAAATCGCTGTTCTGGCCCAGAATTGCCCGAAACTCGTGATTTTTCGGCAGCCCCGCCAGAAATCGCAGTTTCAGACCCAGACTGTTGAAAATCCCTATTTGGGTCCCGGACAGCCTGAAATCGACACCGGCCTGTCGGACAGCCATAAATGACGATTCTGCCGCCGGTCGAATAAAATCACTGTTCTGGCCCAGAACTGCCAGAAACTCGTGATTTTTCGGCTGTCCCACCTGAAATCGCAGTTTCGGACCCAGACTGCTGAAAATCACTATTTGGGTCCCGGACAGCTTGAAATCCACACCGGCCCGTCGGACAGCTAAAAATGACGATTCTGCCCCCGATCGACGAAAATCACAGTTCTGGCCCAGGACTGCCCGAAACTCGTGATTTTTCGGCAGCCCCGCCAGAAATCGCAGTTTCGGACCCAGACTGCTGAAAATCCCTATTCGGGTCCCGGACAGCCTGAAATCGACCCCGACCCGTCGGACAGCCAAAAATGACGATTCTGCCGCCGGTCGAATAAAATCACTGTTCTGGCCCAGGACTGCCCGAAACTCGGGATTTTTCGGCTGTCCCACCTGAAATCGCAGTTTCGGACCCAGACTGCTGAAAATCACTATTTGGGTCCCGGACAGCTTGAAATCCACACCGGCCCGTCGGACAGCTAAAAATGACGATTCTGCCCCCGATCGACGAAAATCACAGTTCTGGCCCAGGACTGCCCGAAACTCGTGATTTTTCGGCAGCCCCGCCAGAAATCGCAGTTTCGGACCCAGACTGCTGAAAATCCCTATTTGGGCCCCGGACAGCCTGAAAACGACAGCGACCCGTCAGACAGCCGAAAATGACGATTCTACCCCCGACAGCGGAAAATCGCTGTTCTGGCCCAGAATTGCCCGAAACTCGTGATTTTTCGGCAGCCCCGCCAGAAATCGCAGTTTCGGACCCAGACTGTTGAAAATCCCTATTTGGGTCCCGGACAGCCTGAAATCGACACCGGCCTGTCGGACAGCCAAAAATGACGATTCTGCCGCCGGTCGAATAAAATCACTGTTCTGGCCCAGAACTGCCCGAAACTCGTGATTTTTCGGCTGTCCCACCTGAAATCGCAGTTTCGGACCCAGACTGCTGAAAATCCCTATTTGGGTCCCGGACAGCCTGAAAACGACAGCGACCCGTCAGACAGCCGAAAATGACGATTCTACCCCCGACAGCGGAAAATCGCTGTTCTGGCCCAGAATTGCCCGAAACTCGTGATTTTTCGGCAGCCCCGCCAGAAATCGCAGTTTCGGACCCAGACTGTTGAAAATCCCTATTTGCGTCCCGGACAGCCTGAAATCGACACCGGCCTGTCGGACAGCCAAAAATGGCGATTCTGCCGCCGGTCGAATAAAATCACTGTTCTGGCCCAGAACTGCCAGAAACTCGTGATTTTTCGGCTGTCCCACCTGAAATCGCAGTTTCGGACCCAGACTGCTGAAAATCACTATTTGGGTCCCGGACAGCTTGAAATCCACACCGGCCCGTCGGACAGCTAAAAATGACGATTCTGCCCCCGATCGACGAAAATCACAGTTCTAGCCCAGGACTGCCCGAAACTCGTGATTTTTCGGCAGCCCCGCCAGAAATCGCAGTTTCGGACCCAGACTGCTGAAAATCCCTATTCGGGTCCCGGACAGCCTGAAATCGACCCCGACCCGTCGGACAGCCAAAAATGACGATTCTGCCGCCGGTCGAATAAAATCACTGTTCTGGCCCAGGACTGCCCGAAACTCGGGATTTTTCGGCTGTCCCACCTGAAATCGCAGTTTCGGACCCAGACTGCTGAAAATCACTATTTGGGTCCCGGACAGCTTGAAATCCACACCGGCCCGTCGGACAGCTAAAAATGACGATTCTGCCCCCGATCGACGAAAATCACAGTTCTGGCCCTGGACTGCCCGAAACTCGTGATTTTTCGGCAGCCCCGCCAGAAATCGCAGTTTCGGACCCAGACTGCTGAAAATCCCTATTTGGGTCCCGGACAGCCTGAAATCGACACCGGCCCGTCGGACAGCCAAAAATGATGATTCTGCCGCCGGTCGAATAAAATCACTGTTCTGGCCCAGGGCTGCCCGAAACTCGGGATTTTTCGGCTGTCCCACCTGAAATCGCAGTTTCGGACCCAGACTGCTGAAAATCACTATTTGGGACCCGGATAGCTTGAAATCCACACTGGCCCGTCGGACAGCCAAAAATGGCGATTCTGCCCCCATCAGCGGAAAATTGCTGTTCTGGACCAGAACTGCCCGAAACTCGTGATTTTTCGGTAAGCCGACCAGAAAGCGCAGTTCCGGACCCAGACTGCTGAAAATCACTATTTGGGCCCCGGACAGCCTGAAAACGACAGCGACCCGTCAGACAGCCGAAAATGACGATTCTACCCCCGACAGCGGAAAATCGCTGTTCTGGCCCATAATTGCCCGAAACTCGTGATTTTTCGGCAGCCCCGCCAGAAATCGCAGTTTCGGACCCAGACTGCTGAAAATCCCTATTTGGGTCCCAGACAGCCTGAAATCGACACCGGCCAGTCGGACAGCCAAAAATGACGATTCTGCCGCCGGTCGAATGAAATCACTGTTCTGGCCCAGGGCTGCCCGAAACTCGGGATTTTTCGGCTGTCCCACCTGAAATCGCAGTTTCGGACCCAGACTGCTGAAAATCACTATTTGGGACCCGGACAGCTTGAAATCCACACTGGCCCGTCGGACAGCCAAAAATGACGATTCTGCCCCCGATCGACGAAAATCACAGTTCTGGCCCAGGACTGCCTGAAACTCGTGATTTTTCGGCAGCCCCGCCAGAAATCGCAGTTTCGGACCCAGACTGCTGAAAATCCCTATTCGGGTCCCGGACAGCCTGAAATCGACCCCGACCCGTCGGACAGCCAAAAATGACGATTCTGCCGCCGGTCGAATAAAATCACTGTTCTGGCCCAGGACTGCCCGAAACTCGGGATTTTTCGGCTGTCCCAGCTGAAATCGCAGTTTCGGACCCAGACTGCTGAAAATCACTATTTGGGACCCGGATAGCTTGAAATCCACACTGGCCCGTCGGACAGCCAAAAATGGCGATTCTGCCCCCATCAGCGGAAAATTGCTGTTCTGGACCAGAACTGCCCGAAACTCGTGATTTTTCGGTAAGCCGACCAGAAAGCGCAGTTCCGGACCCAGACTGCTGAAAATCACTATTTGGGCCTCGGACAGCCTGAAAACGACAGCGACCCGTCAGACAGCCGAAAATTACGATTCTACCCCCGACAGCGGAAAATCGCTGTTCTGGCCCAGAATTGCCCGAAACTCGTGATTTTTCGGCAGCCCCGCCAGAAATCGCAGTTTCGGACCCAGACTGCTGAAAATCCCTATTTGGGTCCCAGACAGCCTGAAATCGACACCGGCCAGTCGGACAGCCAAAAATGACGATTCTGCCGCCGGTCGAATGAAATCACTGTTCTGGCCCAGGGCTGCCCGATACTCGGGATTTTTCGGCTGTCCCACCTGAAATCGCAGTTTCGGACCCAGACTGCTGAAAATCACTATTTGGGACCCGGACAGCTTGAAATCCACACTGGCCCGTCGGACAGCCAAAAATGACGATTCTGC
The DNA here is from genome assembly GCA_037074485.1 of Delonix regia. NCBI lineage: Eukaryota > Viridiplantae > Streptophyta > Magnoliopsida > Fabales > Fabaceae > Delonix > Delonix regia. The sequence continues at coordinate 40,080,238 of CM073454.1, read as the reverse complement.
CCCCATCAGCCGAAAATTGCTGTTCTGGACCAGAACTGCCCGAAACTCGTGATTTTTCGGCAAGCCGACCAGAAAGCGCAGTTCCGGACCCAGACTGCTGAAAATCACTATTTGGACCCCGGACAGCCTGAAAACGACAGCGACCCGTCAGACAGCCGAAAATGACGATTCTACCCCCGACAGCGGAAAATCGCTGTTCTGGCCCAGAATTGCCCGAAACTCGTGATTTTTTGGCAGCCCCGCCAGAAATCGCAGTTTCGGACCCAGACTGCTGAAAATCCCTATTTGGGTCCCGGACAGCCTGAAATCGACCCCGGCCCGTCGGACAGCCAAAAATGACGATTCTGCCGTCGGTCGAATAAAATCACTGTTCTGGCCCAGGACTGCCCGAAACTCGGGATTTTTCGGCTGTCCCACCTGAAATCGCAGTTTCGGACCCAGACTGCTGAAAGTCACTATTTGGGACCCGGACTGCTTGAAATCCACACTGGCCCGTTGGACAGCCAAAAATGACGATTCTGCCCCGATCAGCGGAAAATTGCTGTTCTGGCCCAGAACTGCCCGAAACTCGTGATTTTTCGGCTGTCCCACCTGAAATCGCAGTTTCGGACCCAGACTGCTGAAAATCACTATTTGGGTCCCGGACAGCTTGAAATCCACACCGGCCCGTCGGACAGCTAAAAATGACGATTCTGCCCCCGATCGACGAAAATCACAGTTCTGGCCCAGGACTGCCCGAAACTCGTGATTTTTCGGCAGCCCCGCCAGAAATCGCAGTTTCGGACCCAGACTGCTGAAAATCCCTATTTGGGTCCCGGACAGCCTGAAATCGACACCGGCCCGTCGGACAGCCAAAAATGATGATTCTGCCGCCGGTCGAATAAAATCACTGTTCAGGCCCAGGGCTGCCCGAAACTCGGGATTTTTCGGCTGTCCCACCTGAAATCGCAGTTTCGGACCCAGACTGCTGAAAATCACTATTTGGGACCCGGATAGCTTGAAATCCACACTGGCCCGTCGGACAGCCAAAAATGGCGATTCTGCCCCCATCAGCGGAAAATTGCTGTTCTGGACCAGAACTGCCCGAAACTCGTGATTTTTCGGTAAGCCGACCAGAAAGCGCAGTTCCGGACCCAGACTGCTGAAAATCACTATTTGGGCCCCGGACAGCCTGAAAACGACAGCGACCCGTCAGACAGCCGAAAATGACGATTCTACCCCCGACAGCGGAAAATCGCTGTTCTGGCCCAGAATTGCCCGAAACTCGTGATTTTTCGGCAGCCCCGCCAGAAATCGCAGTTTCGGACCCAGACTGCTGAAAATCCCTATTTGGGTCCCAGACAGCCTGGAATCGACACCGGCCAGTCGGACAGCCAAAAATGACGATTCTGCCGCCGGTCGAATGAAATCACTGTTCTGGCCCAGGGCTGCCCGAAACTCGGGATTTTTCGGCTGTCCCACCTGAAATCGCAGTTTCGGACCCAGACTGCTGAAAATCACTATTTGGGACCCGGACAGCTTGAAATCCACACTGGCCTGTCGGACAGCCAAAAATGACGATTCTGCCCCCATCAGCGGAAAATTGCTGTTCTGGACCAAAACTGCCCGAAACTCGTGATTTTTCGGCAAGCCGACCAGAAAGCGCAGTTCCGGACCCAGACTGCTGAAAATCGCTATTTGGGCCCCGGACAGCCTGAAAACGACAGCGACCCGTCAGACAGCCGAAAATGACGATTCTACCCCCGACAGCGGAAAATCGCTGTTCTGGCCCAGAATTGCCCGAAACTCGTGATTTTTTGGCAGCCCCGCCAGAAATCGCAGTTTCGGACCCAGACTGCTGAAAAATCCCTATTTGGGTCCCGGACAGCCTGAAATCGACCCCGGCCCGTCGGACAGCCAAAAATGACGATTCTGCCGTCGGTCGAATAAAATCACTGTTCTGGCCCAGGACTGCCCGAAACTCGGGATTTTTCGGCTGTCCCACCTGAAATCGCAGTTTCGGACCCAGACTGCTGAAAGTCACTATTTGGGACCCGGACTGCTTGAAATCCACACTGGCCCGTCGGACAGCCAAAAATGACGATTCTGCCCCGATCAGCGGAAAATTGCTGTTCTGGCCCAGAACTGCCCGAAACTCGTGATTTTTCGGCAGCCCCGCCAGAAATCGCAGTTTCGGACCCAGACTGCTGAAAATCCCTATTTGGGTCCCGGACAGCCTGAAATCGACACCGGCCCGTCGGACAGCCAAAAATGACGATTCTGCCGCCGGTCGAATAAAATCACTGTTCTGGCCCAGGGCTGCCCGAAACTCGGGATTTTTCGGCTGTCCCACCTGAAATCGCAGTTTCGGACCCAGACTGCTGAAAATCACAATTTGGGACCCGGACAGCTTGAAATCCACACTGGCCCGTCGGACAGCCAAAAATGGCGATTCTGCCCCCATCAGCGGAAAATTGCTGTTCTGGACCAGAACTGCCCGAAACTCGTGATTTTTCGGTAAGCCGACCAGAAAGCGCAGTTCCGGACCCAGACTGCTGAAAATCACTATTTGGGCCCCGGACAGCCTGAAAACGACAGCGACCCGTCAGACAGCTGAAAATGACGATTCAACCCCCGGCAGCGGAAAATCGCTGTTCTGGCCCAGAATTGCCCGAAACTCGTGATTTTTCGGCAGCCCCGCCAGAAATTGCAGTTTCGGACCCAGACTGCTGAAAATCCCTATTTGGGTCCCGGACAGCCTGAAATCGACACCGGCCCGTCGGACAGCCAAAAATGACGATTCTGCCGCCGGTCGAATAAAATCACTGTTCTGGCCCAGGGCTGCCCGAAACTCGGGATTTTTCGGCTGTCCCACCTGAAATTGCAGTTTCGGACCCAGACTGCTGAAAATCACTATTTGGGACCCGGACAGCTTGAAATCCACACTGGCCCGTCGGACAGCCAAAAATGGCGATTCTGCCCCCATCAGCGGAAAATTGCTGTTCTGGACCAGAACTGCCCGAAACTCGTGATTTTTCGGTAAGCCGACCAGAAAGCGCAGTTCCGGACCCAGACTGCTGAAAATCACTATTTGGGCCCCGGACAGCCTGAAAACGACAGCGACCCGTCAGACAGCTGAAAATGACGATTCAACCCCCGACAGCGGAAAATCGCTGTTCTGGCCCAGAATTGCCCGAAACTCGTGATTTTTCGGCAGCCCCGCCAGAAATCGCAGTTCCGGACCCAGACTGCAGAAAATCCCTATTCGGGTCCCGGACAGCCTGAAATCGACCCCGACCCGTCGGACAGCCAAAAATGACGATTCTGCCGCCGGTCGTATAAAATCACTGTTCTGGCCCAGAACTGCCCGAAACTCGTGATTTTTCGGCTGTCCCACCTGAAATCGCAGTTTCGGACCCAGACTGCTGAAAATCACTATTTGGGTCCCGGACAGCTTGAAATCCACACCGGCCCGTCGGACAGCTAAAAATGACGATTCTGCCGCCGGTCGTATAAAATCACTGTTCTGGCCCAGAACTGCCCGAAACTCGTGATTTTTCGGTAAGCCGACCAGAAAGCACAGTTCCGGACCCAGACTGCTGAAAATCACTATTTGGGTCCCGGACAGCTTGAAATCCACACCGGCCCGTCGGACAGCTAAAAATGACGATTCTGCCCCCGATCGACGAAAATCACAGTTCTGGCCCAGGACTGCCCGAAACTCGTGATTTTTCGGCAGCCCCGCCAGAAATCGCAGTTTCGGACCCAGACTGCTGAAAATCCCTATTTGGGTCCCGGACAGCCTGAAATCGACACCGGCCCGTCGGACAGCCAAAAATGACGATTCTGCCGCCGGTCGAATAAAATCACTGTTCTGGCCCAGGGCTGCCTGAAACTCGGGATTTTTCGGCTGTCCCACCTGAAATCGCAGTTTCGGACCCAGACTGCTGAAAATCACTATTTGGGACCCGGACAGCTTGAAATCCACACTGGCCCGTCGGACAGCCAAAAATGGCGATTCTGCCCCCATCAGCGGAAAATTGCTGTTCTGGACCAGAACTGCCCGAAACTCGTGATTTTTCGGTAAGCCGACCAGAAAGCGCAGTTCCGGACCCAGACTGCTGAAAATCACTATTTGGGCCCCGGAAAGCCTGAAAACGACAGCGACCCGTCAGACAGCTGAAAATGACGATTCTACCCCCGACAGCGGAAAATCGCTGTTCTGGCCCAGAATTGCCCGAAACTCGTGATTTTTCGGCAGCCCCGCCAAAAATCGCAGTTTCGGACCCAGACTGCTGAAAATCCCTATTTGGGTCCCAGACAGCCTGAAATCGACACCGGCCCGTCGGACAGCCACAAATGACGATTATGCCGCCTGTCGAATAAAATCACTGTTCTGGCCCAGGGCTGCCCGAAACCCGAGATTTTTCGGCTGTCCCACCTGAAATCGCTGTTTCGGACCCAGACTGCTGAAAATCACTATTTGGGACCCAGACAGCTTGAAATCCACACTGGCCCGTCGGACAGCCAAAAATGGCGATTCTGCCCCCATCAGCGGAAAATTGCTGTTCTGGACCAGAACTGCCCGAAACTCGTGATTTTTCGGTAAGCCGACCAGAAAGCGCAGTTCCGGACCCAGACTGCTGAAAATCACTATCTGGGCCCCGGAAAGCCTGAAAACGACAGCGACCCGTCAGACAGCTGAAAATGACGATTCTACCCCCGACAGCGGAAAATCGCTGTTCTGGCCCTGAATTGCCCGAAACTCGTGATTTTTCGGCAGCCCCGCCAAAAATTGCAGTTTCGGACCCAGACTGTTGAAAATCCCTATTTGGGTCCCGGACATCCTGAAATCGACACCGGCCCGTCGGACAGCCAAAAATGACGATTCTGCCGCCGGTCGAATAAAATCACTGTTCTGGCCCAGGACTGCCCGAAACTCGTGATTTTTCGGCTGTCCCACCTGAAATCGCAGTTTCGGACCCAGACTGCTGAAAATCACTATTTGGGTCCCGGACAGCTTGAAATCCACACCGGCCCGTCGGACAGCTAAAAATGACGATTCTGCCCCCGATCGACGAAAATCACAGTTCTGGCCGAGGACTGCCCGAAACTCGTGATTTTTCGGCAGCCCCGACAGAAATCGCAGTTTCGGACCCAGACTGCTGAAAATCCCTATTTGGGTCCCGGACAGCCTGAAATCGACACCGGCCCGTCGGACAGCCAAAAATGACGATTCTGCCGCCGGTCGACTAAAATCACTGTTCTGGCCCAGGGCTGCCCGAAACTTGGGATTTCTCGGCTGTCCCACCTGAAATCGCAGTTTCGGACCCAGACTGCTGAAAATCACTATTTGGGACCCGGACAGCTTGAAATCCACACTGGCCCGTCGGACAGCCAAAAATGGCGATTCTGCCCCCATCAGCGGAAAATTGCTGTTCTGGACCAGAACTGCCCGAAACTCGTGATTTTTCGGTAAGCCGACCAGAAAGCGCAGTTCCGGACCCAGACTGCTGAAAATCACTATTTGGGCCCCGGACAGCCTGAAAACGACAACGACCCGTCAGACAGCTGAAAATGACGATTCTACCCCCGACAGCGGAAAATCGCTGTTCTGGCCCAGAATTGCCCGAAACTCGTGATTTTTCGGCAGCCCCGCCAGAAATCGCAGTTCCGGACCCAGACTGTTGAAAATCCCTATTTGGGTCCCGGACAGCCTGAAATCGACCCCGGCCCGTCGGACAGCCAAAAATGACGATTCTGCCGCCGATCGAATAAAATCACTGTTCTGGCCCAGGACTGCCCGAAACTCGTGATTTTTCGGCTGTCCCACCTGAAATCGCAGTTTCGGACCCAGACTGCTGAAAATCACTATTTGGGTCCCGGACAGCTTGAAATCCACACCGGCCCATCGGACAGCTAAAAATGACGATTCTGCCCCCGATCGACGAAAATCACAGTTCTGGCCCAGGACTGCCCGAAACTCGTGATTTTTCCGCAGCCCTGCCAGAAATCGCAGTTTCGGACCCAGACTGCTGAAAATCCCTATTTGGGTCCCGGACAGCCTGAAATCGACACCGGCCCGTCGGACAGCCAAAAATGACGATTCTGCCGCCGGTCGAATAAAATCACTGTTCTGGCCCAGGGCTGCCCGAAACTCGGGATTTTTTGGCTGTCCCACCTGAAATCGCAGTTTCGGACCCAGACTGCTGAAAATCCCTATTTGGGACCCGGACAGCTTGAAATCCACACTGGCCCGTCGGACAGCCAAAATTGGCGATTCTGCCCCCATCAGCGGAAAATTGCTGTTCTGGACCAGAACTGCCCGAAACTCGTGATTTTTCGGTAAGCCGACCAGAAAGCGCAGTTCCGGACCCAGACTGCTGAAAATCACTATTTGGGCCCCGGACAGCCTGAAAACGACAGCGACCCGTCAGACAGCTGAAAATGACGATTCTACCCCCGACAGCGGAAAATCGCTGTTCTGGCCCAGAATTGCCCGAAACTCGTGATTTTTCGGCAGCCCCGCCAGAAATCGCAGTTTCGGACCCAGACAGCTGAAAATCACTATTTGGGCCCCGGACAGCCTGAAAACGACAGCGACCCGTCAGACAGCCGAAAATGACGATTCTACCCCCGACAGCGGAAAATCGCTGTTCTGGCCCAGAATTGCCCGAAACTCGTGATTTTTTGGCAGCCCCGCCAGAAATCGCAGTTTCGGACCCAGACTGCTGAAAATCCCTATTTGGGACCCGGACAGCCTGAAATCGACCCCGGCCCGTCGGACAGCCAAAAATGACGATTCTGCCGCCGATCGAATAAAATCACTGTTCTGGCCCAGGACTGCCCGAAACTCGTGATTTTTCGGCTGTCCCACCTGAAATCGCAGTTTCGGACCCAGACTGCTGAAAATCACTATTTGGGTCCCGGACAGCTTGAAATCCACACCGGCCCATCGGACAGCTAAAAATGACGATTCTGCCCCCGATCGACGAAAATCACAGTTCTGGCCCAGGACTGCCCGAAACTCGTGATTTTTCCGCAGCCCTGCCAGAAATCGCAGTTTCGGACCCAGACTGCTGAAAATCCCTATTTGGGTCCCGGACAGCCTGAAATCGACACCGGCCCGTCGGACAGCCAAAAATGACGATTCTGCCGCCGGTCGAATAAAATCACTGTTCTGGCCCAGGGCTGCCCGAAACTCGGGATTTTTTGGCTGTCCCACCTGAAATCGCAGTTTCGGACCCAGACTGCTGAAAATCCCTATTTGGGACCCGGACAGCTTGAAATCCACACTGGCCCGTCGGACAGCCAAAATTGGCGATTCTGCCCCCATCAGCGGAAAATTGCTGTTCTGGACCAGAACTGCCCGAAACTCGTGATTTTTCGGTAAGCCGACCAGAAAGCGCAGTTCCGGACCCAGACTGCTGAAAATCACTATTTGGGCCCCGGACAGCCTGAAAACGACAGCGACCCGTCAGACAGCTGAAAATGACGATTCTACCCCCGACAGCGGAAAATCGCTGTTCTGGCCCAGAATTGCCCGAAACTCGTGATTTTTCGGCAGCCCCGCCAGAAATCGCAGTTTCGGACCCAGACAGCTGAAAATCACTATTTGGGCCCCGGACAGCCTGAAAACGACAGCGACCCGTCAGACAGCCGAAAATGACGATTCTACCCCCGACAGCGGAAAATCGCTGTTCTGGCCCAGAATTGCCCGAAACTCGTGATTTTTTGGCAGCCCCGCCAGAAATCGCAGTTTCGGACCCAGACTGCTGAAAATCCCTATTTGGGTCCCGGACAGCCTGAAATCGACCCCGGCCCGTCGGACAGCCAAAAATGACGATTCTGCCGTCGGTCGAATAAAATCACTGTTCTGGCCCAGGGCTGCCCGAAACTCGGGATTTTTCGGCTGTCCCACCTGAAATCGAAGTTTCGGACCCAGACTGCTGAAAATCACTATTTGGGACCCGGACTGCTTGAAATCCACACTGGCCCGTCGGACAGCCAAAAATGACGATTCTGCCCCCATCAGCGGAAAATTGCTGTTCTGGCCCTGAACTGCCCGAAACTCGTGATTTTTTGGCTGTCCCACCTGAAATCGCAGTTTCGGACCCAGACTGCTGAAAATCACTATTTGGGACCCGGACAGCTTGAAATCCACACTGGCCCGTCGGACAGCCAAAAATGGCGATTCTGCCCCCATCAGCGGAAAATTGCTGTTCTGGACCCGAACTGCCCGAAACTCGTGATTTTTCGGTAAGCCGACCAGAAAGCGCAGTTCCGGACCCAGACTGCTGAAAATCACTATTTGGGCCCCGGACAGCCTGAAAACGATAGCGACCCGTTAGACAGTTGAAAATGACGATTCTACCCCCGACAGCGGAAAATCGCTGTTCTGGCCCAGAATTGCCCGAAACTCGTGATTTTTCGGCAGCCCCGCCAGAAATCGCAGTTTCGGACCCAGACTGTTGAAAATCCCTATTTGGGTCCCGGACAGCCTGAAATCGACACCGGCCCGTCGGACAGCCAAAAATGACGATTCTGCCGCCGGTCGAATAAAATGACTGTTCTGGCCCAAGACTGCCCGAAACTCGTGATTTTTCGGTAAGCCGACCAGAAAGCACAGTTCCGGACCCAGACTGTTGAAAATCACTATTTGGGTCCCGGACAGCTTGAAATCCACACCGGCCCGTCGGACAGCTAAAAATGACGATTCTGCCCCCGATCGACGAAAATCACAGTTCTGGCCCAGGACTGCCCGAAACTCGTGATTTTTCGGCAGCCCCGACAGAAATCGCAGTTTCGGACCCAGACTGCTGAAAATCCCTATTTGGGTCCCGGACAGCCTGAAATCGACACCGGCCCGTCGGACAGCCAAAAATGACGATTCTGCCGCCGGTCGACTAAAATCACTGTTCTGGCCCAGGGCTGCCCGAAACTCGGGATTTCTCGGCTGTCCCACCTGAAATCGCAGTTTCGGACCCAGACTGCTGAAAATCACTATTTGGGACCCGGACAGCTTGAAATCCACACTGGCCCGTCGGACAGCCAAAAATGGCGATTCTGCCCCCATCAGCGGAAAATTGCTGTTCTGGACCAGAACTGCCCGAAACTCGTGATTTTTCGGCAGCCCTGCCAGAAATCGCAGTTTCGGACCCAGACTGTTGAAAATCCCTATTTGGGTCCCGGACAGCCTGAAATCGACCCCGGCCCGTCGGACAGCCAAAAATGACGATTCTGCCGCCGGTCGAATAAAATCACTGTTCTGGCCCAAGACTGCCCGAAACTCGTGATTTTTCGGTAAGCCGACCAGAAAGCACAGTTCCGGACCCAGACTGTTGAAAATCACTATTTGGGTCCCGGACAGCTTGAAATCCACACCGGCCCGTCGGACAGCTAAAAATGACGATTCTGCCCCCGATCGACGAAAATCACAGTTCTGGCCCAGGACTGCCCGAAACTCGTGATTTTTCGGCAGCCCCGACAGAAATCGCAGTTTCGGACCCAGACTGCTGAAAATCCCTATTTGGGTCCCGGACAGCCTGAAATCGACACCGGCCCGTCGGACAGCCAAAAATGACGATTCTGCCGCCGGTCGACTAAAATCACTGTTCTGGCCCAGGGCTGCCCGAAACTCGGGATTTCTCGGCTGTCCCACCTGAAATCGCAGTTTCGGACCCAGACTGCTGAAAATCTTTATTTGGGACCCGGACAGCTTGAAATCCACACTGGCCCGTCGGACAGCCAAAAATGGCGATTCTGCCCCCATCAGCGGAAAATTGCTGTTCTGGACCAGAACTGCCCGAAACTCGTGATTTTTCGGTAAGCCGACCAGAAAGCGCAGTTCCGGACCCAGACTGCTGAAAATCACTATTTGGGCCCCGGACAGCCTGAAAACGACAACGACCCGTCAGACAGCTGAAAATGACGATTCTACCCCCGACAGCGGAAAATCGCTGTTCTGGCCCAGAATTGCCCGAAACTCGTGATTTTTCGGCAGCCCCGCCAGAAATCGCAGTTTCGGACCCAGACTGTTGAAAATCCCTATTTGGGTCCCGGACAGCCTGAAATCGACCCCGGCCCGTCGGACAGCCAAAAATGACGATTCTGCCGCCGATCGAATAAAATCACTGTTCTGGCCCAGGACTGCCCGAAACTCGTGATTTTTCGGCTGTCCCACCTGAAATCGCAGTTTCGGACCCAGACTGCTGAAAATCACTATTTGGGTCCCGGACAGCTTGAAATCCACACCGGCCCATCGGACAGCTAAAAATGACGATTCTGCCCCCGATCGACGAAAATCACAGTTCTGGCCCAGGACTGCCCGAAACTCGTGATTTTTCCGCAGCCCTGCCAGAAATCGCAGTTTCGGACCCAGACTGCTGAAAATCCCTATTTGGGTCCCGGACAGCCTGAAATCGACACCGGCCCGTCGGACAGCCAAAAATGACGATTCTGCCGCCGGTCGAATAAAATCACTGTTCTGGCCCAGGGCTGCCCGAAACTCGGGATTTTTTGGCTGTCCCACCTGAAATCGCAGTTTCGGACCCAGACTGCTGAAAATCCCTATTTGGGACCCGGACAGCTTGAAATCCACACTGGCCCGTCGGACAGCCAAAATTGGCGATTCTGCCCCCATCAGCGGAAAATTGCTGTTCTGGACCAGAACTGCCCGAAACTCGTGATTTTTCGGTATGCCGACCAGAAAGCGCAGTTCCGGACCCAGACTGCTGAAAATCACTATTTGGGCCCCGGACAGCCTGAAAACGACAGCGACCCGTCAGACTGCCGAAAATGACGATTCTACCCCCGACAGCGGAAAATCGCTGTTCTGGCCCAGAATTGCCCGAAACTCGTGATTTTTCGGCAGCCCCGCCAGAAATCGCAGTTTCGGACCCAGACTGCTGAAAATCCCTATTTGGGACCTAGACAGCCTGAAATCGACACCGGCCCGTCGGACAGCCAAAAATGACGATTCTGCCGCCGGTCGAATAAAATCACTGTTCTGGCCCAGGGCGGCCCGAAACTCGGGATTTTTCGGCTGTCCCACCTGAAATCGAAGTTTCGGACCCAAACTGCTGAAAATCACTATTTCGGACCCGGACTGCTTGAAATCCACACTGGCCCGTCGGACAGCCAAAAATGACGATTCTGCCCCCATCAGCGGAAAATTGCTGTTCTGGCCCTGAACTGCCCGAAACTCGTGATTTTTCGGCAGCCCCGCCAGAAATCGCAGTTTCGGACCCAGACAGCTGAAAATCACTATTTGGGCCCCGGACAGCCTGAAAACGACAGCGACCCGTCAGACAGCCGAAAATGACGATTCTACCCCCGACAGCGGAAAATCGCTGTTCTGGCCCAGAATTGCCCGAAACTCGTGATTTTTTGGCAGCCCCGCCAGAAATCGCAGTTTCGGACCCAGACTGCTGAAAATCCCTATTTGGGTCCCGGACAGCCTGAAATCGACCCCGGCCCGTCGGACAGCCAAAAATGACGATTCTGCCGTCGGTCGAATAAAATCACTGTTCTGGCCCAGGGCTGCCCGAAACTCGGGATTTTTCGGCTGTCCCACCTGAAATCGAAGTTTCGGACCCAGACTGCTGAAAATCACTATTTGGGACCCGGACTGCTTGAAATCCACACTGGCCCGTCGGACAGCCAAAAATGACGATTCTGCCCCCATCAGCGGAAAATTGCTGTTCTGGCCCTGAACTGCCCGAAACTCGTGATTTTTTGGCTGTCCCACCTGAAATCGCAGTTTCGGACCCAGACTGCTGAAAATCACTATTTGGGACCCGGACAGCTTGAAATCCACACTGGCCCGTCGGACAGCCAAAAATGGCGATTCTGCCCCCATCAGCGGAAAATTGCTGTTCTGGACCCGAACTGCCCGAAACTCGTGATTTTTCGGTAAGCCGACCAGAAAGCGCAGTTCCGGACCCAGACTGCTGAAAATCACTATTTGGGCCCCGGACAGCCTGAAAACGATAGCGACCCGTTAGACAGTTGAAAATGACGATTCTACCCCCGACAGCGGAAAATCGCTGTTCTGGCCCAGAATTGCCCGAAACTCGTGATTTTTCGGCAGCCCCGCCAGAAATCGCAGTTTCGGACCCAGACTGTTGAAAATCCCTATTTGGGTCCCGGACAGCCTGAAATCGACACCGGCCCGTCGGACAGCCAAAAATGACGATTCTGCCGCCGGTCGAATAAAATGACTGTTCTGGCCCAAGACTGCCCGAAACTCGTGATTTTTCGGTAAGCCGACCAGAAAGCACAGTTCCGGACCCAGACTGTTGAAAATCACTATTTGGGTCCCGGACAGCTTGAAATCCACACCGGCCCGTCGGACAGCTAAAAATGACGATTCTGCCCCCGATCGACGAAAATCACAGTTCTGGCCCAGGACTGCCCGAAACTCGTGATTTTTCGGCAGCCCCGACAGAAATCGCAGTTTCGGACCCAGACTGCTGAAAATCCCTATTTGGGTCCCGGACAGCCTGAAATCGACACCGGCCCGTCGGACAGCCAAAAATGACGATTCTGCCGCCGGTCGACTAAAATCACTGTTCTGGCCCAGGGCTGCCCGAAACTCGGGATTTCTCGGCTGTCCCACCTGAAATCGCAGTTTCGGACCCAGACTGCTGAAAATCACTATTTGGGACCCGGACAGCTTGAAATCCACACTGGCCCGTCGGACAGCCAAAAATGGCGATTCTGCCCCCATCAGCGGAAAATTGCTGTTCTGGACCAGAACTGCCCGAAACTCGTGATTTTTCGGCAGCCCTGCCAGAAATCGCAGTTTCGGACCCAGACTGTTGAAAATCCCTATTTGGGTCCCGGACAGCCTGAAATCGACCCCGGCCCGTCGGACAGCCAAAAATGACGATTCTGCCGCCGGTCGAATAAAATCACTGTTCTGGCCCAAGACTGCCCGAAACTCGTGATTTTTCGGTAAGCCGACCAGAAAGCACAGTTCCGGACCCAGACTGTTGAAAATCACTATTTGGGTCCCGGACAGCTTGAAATCCACACCGGCCCGTCGGACAGCTAAAAATGACGATTCTGCCCCCGATCGACGAAAATCACAGTTCTGGCCCAGGACTGCCCGAAACTCGTGATTTTTCGGCAGCCCCGACAGAAATCGCAGTTTCGGACCCAGACTGCTGAAAATCCCTATTTGGGTCCCGGACAGCCTGAAATCGACACCGGCCCGTCGGACAGCCAAAAATGACGATTCTGCCGCCGGTCGACTAAAATCACTGTTCTGGCCCAGGGCTGCCCGAAACTCGGGATTTCTCGGCTGTCCCACCTGAAATCGCAGTTTCGGACCCAGACTGCTGAAAATCTTTATTTGGGACCCGGACAGCTTGAAATCCACACTGGCCCGTCGGACAGCCAAAAATGGCGATTCTGCCCCCATCAGCGGAAAATTGCTGTTCTGGACCAGAACTGCCCGAAACTCGTGATTTTTCGGTAAGCCGACCAGAAAGCGCAGTTCCGGACCCAGACTGCTGAAAATCACTATTTGGGCCCCGGACAGCCTGAAAACGACAACGACCCGTCAGACAGCTGAAAATGACGATTCTACCCCCGACAGCGGAAAATCGCTGTTCTGGCCCAGAATTGCCCGAAACTCGTGATTTTTCGGCAGCCCCGCCAGAAATCGCAGTTTCGGACCCAGACTGTTGAAAATCCCTATTTGGGTCCCGGACAGCCTGAAATCGACCCCGGCCCGTCGGACAGCCAAAAATGACGATTCTGCCGCCGATCGAATAAAATCACTGTTCTGGCCCAGGACTGCCCGAAACTCGTGATTTTTCGGCTGTCCCACCTGAAATCGCAGTTTCGGACCCAGACTGCTGAAAATCACTATTTGGGTCCCGGACAGCTTGAAATCCACACCGGCCCATCGGACAGCTAAAAATGACGATTCTGCCCCCGATCGACGAAAATCACAGTTCTGGCCCAGGACTGCCCGAAACTCGTGATTTTTCCGCAGCCCTGCCAGAAATCGCAGTTTCGGACCCAGACTGCTGAAAATCCCTATTTGGGTCCCGGACAGCCTGAAATCGACACCGGCCCGTCGGACAGCCAAAAATGACGATTCTGCCGCCGGTCGAATAAAATCACTGTTCTGGCCCAGGGCTGCCCGAAACTCGGGATTTTTTGGCTGTCCCACCTGAAATCGCAGTTTCGGACCCAGACTGCTGAAAATCCCTATTTGGGACCCGGACAGCTTGAAATCCACACTGGCCCGTCGGACAGCCAAAATTGGCGATTCTGCCCCCATCAGCGGAAAATTGCTGTTCTGGACCAGAACTGCCCGAAACTCGTGATTTTTCGGTATGCCGACCAGAAAGCGCAGTTCCGGACCCAGACTGCTGAAAATCACTATTTGGGCCCCGGACAGCCTGAAAACGACAGCGACCCGTCAGACTGCCGAAAATGACGATTCTACCCCCGACAGCGGAAAATCGCTGTTCTGGCCCAGAATTGCCCGAAACTCGTGATTTTTCGGCAGCCCCGCCAGAAATCGCAGTTTCGGACCCAGACTGCTGAAAATCCCTATTTGGGACCTAGACAGCCTGAAATCGACACCGGCCCGTCGGACAGCCAAAAATGACGATTCTGCCGCCGGTCGAATAAAATCACTGTTCTGGCCCAGGGCGGCCCGAAACTCGGGATTTTTCGGCTGTCCCACCTGAAATCGAAGTTTCGGACCCAAACTGCTGAAAATCACTATTTCGGACCCGGACTGCTTGAAATCCACACTGGCCCGTCGGACAGCCAAAAATGACGATTCTGCCCCCATCAGCGGAAAATTGCTGTTCTGGCCCTGAACTGCCCGAAACTCGTGATTTTTTGGCTGTCCCACCTGAAATCGCAGTTTCGGACCCAGACTGCTGAAAATCACTATTTGGGACCCGGACAGCTTGAAATCCACACTGGCCCGTCGGACAGCCAAAAATGGCGATTCTGCCCCCATCAGCGGAAAATTGCTGTTCTGGACCAGAACTGCCCGAAACTCGTGATTTTTCGGTAAGCCGACCAGAAAGCGCAGTTCCGGACCCAGACTGCTGAAAATCACTATTTGGGCCCCGGACAGCCTGAAAACGACAGCGACCCGTCAGACAGCTGAAAATGACGATTCTACCCCCGACAGCGGAAAATCGCTGTTCTGGCCCAGAATTGCCCGAAACTCGTGATTTTTCGGCAGCCCCGCCAGAAATCGCAGTTTCGGACCCAGACAGCTGAAAATCACTATTTGGGCCCCGGACAGCCTGAAAACGACAGCGACCCGTCAGACAGCCGAAAATGACGATTCTACCCCCGACAGCGGAAAATCGCTGTTCTGGCCCAGAATTGCCCGAAACTCGTGATTTTTCGGCAGCCCCGCCAGAAATCGCAGTTTCGGACCCAGACTGTTGAAAATCCCTATTTGGGTCCCGGACAGCCTGAAATCGACACCGGCTCGTCGGACAGCCAAAAATGACGATTCTGCCGCCGGTCGAATAAAATCACTGTTCTGGCCCAAGACTGCCCGAAACTCGTGATTTTTCGGTAAGCCGACCAGAAAGCACAGTTCCGGACCCAGACTGTTGAAAATCACTATTTGGGTCCCGGACAGCTTGAAATCCACACCGGCCCGTCGGACAGCTAAAAATGACGATTCTGCCCCCGATCGACGAAAATCACAGTTCTGGCCCAGGACTGCCCGAAACTCGTGATTTTTCGGCAGCCCCGACAGAAATCGCAGTTTCGGACCCAGACTGCTGAAAATCCCTATTTGGGTCCCGGACAGCCTGAAATCGACACCGGCCCGTCGGACAGCCAAAAATGACGATTCTGCCGCCGGTCGACTAAAATCACTGTTCTGGCCCAGGGCTGCCCGAAACTCGGGATTTCTCGGCTGTCCCACCTGAAATCGCAGTTTCGGACCCAGACTGCTGAAAATCACTATTTGGGACCCGGACAGCTTGAAATCCACACTGGCCCGTCGGACAGCCAAAAATGGCGATTCTGCCCCCATCAGCGGAAAATTGCTGTTCTGGACCAGAACTGCCCGAAACTCGTGATTTTTCGGCAGCCCTGCCAGAAATCGCAGTTTCGGACCCAGACTGTTGAAAATCCCTATTTGGGTCCCGGACAGCCTGAAATCGACCCCGGCCCGTCGGACAGCCAAAAATGACGATTCTGCCGCCGGTCGAATAAAATCACTGTTCTGGCCCAAGACTGCCCGAAACTCGTGATTTTTCGGTAAGCCGACCAGAAAGCACAGTTCCGGACCCAGACTGTTGAAAATCACTATTTGGGTCCCGGACAGCTTGAAATCCACACCGGCCCGTCGGACAGCTAAAAATGACGATTCTGCCCCCGATCGACGAAAATCACAGTTCTGGCCCAGGACTGCCCGAAACTCGTGATTTTTCGGCAGCCCCGACAGAAATCGCAGTTTCGGACCCAGACTGCTGAAAATCCCTATTTGGGTCCCGGACAGCCTGAAATCGACACCGGCCCGTCGGACAGCCAAAAATGACGATTCTGCCGCCGGTCGACTAAAATCACTGTTCTGGCCCAGGGCTGCCCGAAACTCGGGATTTCTCGGCTGTCCCACCTGAAATCGCAGTTTCGGACCCAGACTGCTGAAAATCACTATTTGGGACCCGGACAGCTTGAAATCCACACTGGCCCGTCGGACAGCCAAAAATGGCGATTCTGCCCCCATCAGCGGAAAATTGCTGTTCTGGACCAGAACTGCCCGAAACTCGTGATTTTTCGGTAAGCCGACCAGAAAGCGCAGTTCCGGACCCAGACTGCTGAAAATCACTATTTGGGCCCCGGACAGCCTGAAAACGACAACGACCCGTCAGACAGCTGAAAATGACGATTCTACCCCCGACAGCGGAAAATCGCTGTTCTGGCCCAGAATTGCCCGAAACTCGTGATTTTTCGGCAGCCCCGCCAGAAATCGCAGTTCCGGACCCAGACTGTTGAAAATCCCTATTTGGGTCCCGGACAGCCTGAAATCGACCCCGGCCCGTCGGACAGCCAAAAATGACGATTCTGCCGCCGATCGAATAAAATCACTGTTCTGGCCCAGGACTGCCCGAAACTCGTGATTTTTCGGCTGTCCCACCTGAAATCGCAGTTTCGGACCCAGACTGCTGAAAATCACTATTTGGGTCCCGGACAGCTTGAAATCCACACCGGCCCATCGGACAGCTAAAAATGACGATTCTGCCCCCGATCGACGAAAATCACAGTTCTGGCCCAGGACTGCCCGAAACTCGTGATTTTTCCGCAGCCCTGCCAGAAATCGCAGTTTCGGACCCAGACTGCTGAAAATCCCTATTTGGGTCCCGGACAGCCTGAAATCGACACCGGCCCGTCGGACAGCCAAAAATGACGATTCTGCCGCCGGTCGAATAAAATCACTGTTCTGGCCCAGGGCTGCCCGAAACTCGGGATTTTTTGGCTGTCCCACCTGAAATCGCAGTTTCGGACCCAGACTGCTGAAAATCCCTATTTGGGACCCGGACAGCTTGAAATCCACACTGGCCCGTCGGACAGCCAAAATTGGCGATTCTGCCCCCATCAGCGGAAAATTGCTGTTCTGGACCAGAACTGCCCGAAACTCGTGATTTTTCGGTATGCCGACCAGAAAGCGCAGTTCCGGACCCAGACTGCTGAAAATCACTATTTGGGCCCCGGACAGCCTGAAAACGACAGCGACCCGTCAGACTGCCGAAAATGACGATTCTACCCCCGACAGCGGAAAATCGCTGTTCTGGCCCAGAATTGCCCGAAACTCGTGATTTTTCGGCAGCCCCGCCAGAAATCGCAGTTTCGGACCCAGACTGCTGAAAATCCCTATTTGGGACCCAGACAGCCTGAAATCGACACCGGCCCGTCGGACAGCCAAAAATGACGATTCTGCCGCCGGTCGAATAAAATCACTGTTCTGGCCCAGGGCGGCCCGAAACTCGGGATTTTTCGGCTGTCCCACCTGAAATCGAAGTTTCGGACCCAAACTGCTGAAAATCACTATTTCGGACCCGGACTGCTTGAAATCCACACTGGCCCGTCGGACAGCCAAAAATGACGATTCTGCCCCCATCAGCGGAAAATTGCTGTTCTGGCCCTGAACTGCCCGAAACTCGTGATTTTTTGGCTGTCCCACCTGAAATCGCAGTTTCGGACCCAGACTGCTGAAAATCACTATTTGGGACCCGGACAGCTTGAAATCCACACTGGCCCGTCGGACAGCCAAAAATGGCGATTCTGCCCCCATCAGCGGAAAATTGCTGTTCTGGACCAGAACTGCCCGAAACTCGTGATTTTTCGGTAAGCCGACCAGAAAGCGCAGTTCCGGACCCAGACTGCTGAAAATCACTATTTGGGCCCCGGACAGCCTGAAAACGACAGCGACCCGTCAGACAGCTGAAAATGACGATTCTACCCCCGACAGCGGAAAATCGCTGTTCTGGCCCAGAATTGCCCGAAACTCGTGATTTTTCGGCAGCCCCGCCAGAAATCGCAGTTTCGGACCCAGACTGCTGAAAATCCCTATTTGGGACCCAGACAGCCTGAAATCGACACCGGCCCGTCGGACAGCCAAAAATGACGATTCTGGCGCCGGTCGAATAAAATCACTGTTCTGGCCCAGGGCTGCCCGAAACTCGGGATTTTTCGGCTGTCCCACCTGAAATCGAAGTTTCGGACCCAGACTGCTGAAAATCACTATTTCGGACCCGGACTGCTTGAAATCCACACTGGCCCGTCGGACAGCCAAAAATGACGATTCTGCCCCCATCAGCGGAAAATTGCTGTTCTGGCCCTGAACTGCCCGAAACTCGTGATTTTTTGGCTGTCCCACCTGAAATCGCAGTTTCGGACCCAGACTGCTGAAAATCACTATTTGGGACCCGGACAGCTTGAAATCCACACTGGCCCGTCGGACAGCCAAAAATGGCGATTCTGCCCCCATCAGCGGAAAATTGCTGTTCTGGACCAGAACTGCCCGAAACTCGTGATTTTTCGGTAAGCCGACCAGAAAGCGCAGTTCCGGACCCAGACTGCTGAAAATCACTATTTGGGCCCCGGACAGCCTGAAAACGACAGCGACCCGTCAGACAGCTGAAAATGACGATTCTACCCCCGACAGCGGAAAATCGCTGTTCTGGCCCAGAATTGCCCGAAACTCGTGATTTTTCGGCAGCCCCGCCAGAAATCGCAGTTTCGGACCCAGACAGCTGAAAATCACTATTTGGGCCCCGGACAGCCTGAAAACGACAGCGACCCGTCAGACAGCCGAAAATGACGATTCTACCCCCGACAGCGGAAAATCGCTGTTCTGGCCCAGAATTGCCCGAAACTCGTGATTTTTTGGCAGCCCCGCCAGAAATCGCAGTTTCGGACCCAGACTGCTGAAAATCCCTATTTGGGTCCCGGACAGCCTGAAATCGACCCCGGCCCGTCGGACAGCCAAAAATGACGATTCTGCCGTCGGTCGAATAAAATCACTGTTCTGGCCCAGGGCTGCCCGAAACTCGGGATTTTTCGGCTGTCCCACCTGAAATCGAAGTTTCGGACCCAGACTGCTGAAAATCACTATTTGGGACCCGGACTGCTTGAAATCCACACTGGCCCGTCGGACAGCCAAAAATGACGATTCTGCCCCCATCAGCGGAAAATTGCTGTTCTGGCCCTGAACTGCCCGAAACTCGTGATTTTTTGGCTGTCCCACCTGAAATCGCAGTTTCGGACCCAGACTGCTGAAAATCACTATTTGGGACCCGGACAGCTTGAAATCCACACTGGCCCGTCGGACAGCCAAAAATGGCGATTCTGCCCCCATCAGCGGAAAATTGCTGTTCTGGACCCGAACTGCCCGAAACTCGTGATTTTTCGGTAAGCCGACCAGAAAGCGCAGTTCCGGACCCAGACTGCTGAAAATCACTATCTGGGCCCCGGACAGCCTGAAAACGACAGCGACCCGTCAGACAGCCGAAAATGACTATTCTACCCCCGACAGCGGAAAATCGCTGTTCTGGCCCAGAATTGCCCGAAACTCGGGATTTTTCGGCAGCCCCGCCAGAAATCGCAGTTTCGGACCCAGACAGCTGAAAATCACTATTTGGGCCCCGGACAGCCTGAAAACGACAGCGACCCGTCAGACAGCCGAAAATGACGATTCTACCCCCGACAGCGGAAAATCGCTGTTCTGGCCCAGAATTGCCCGAAACTCGTGATTTTTCGGCAGCCCCGCCAGAAATCGCAGTTTCGGACCCAGACTGTTGAAAATCCCTATTTGGGTCCCGGACAGCCTGAAATCGACACCGGCCCGTCGGACAGCCAAAAATGACGATTCTGCCGCCGGTCGAATAAAATCACTGTTCTGGCCCAGGACTGCCCGAAACTCGTGATTTTTCGGCTGTCCCACCTGAAATCGCAGTTTCGGACCCAGACTGCTGAAAATCACTATTTCGGACCCGGACTGCTTGAAATCCACACTGGCCCGTCGGACAGCCAAAAATGACGATTCTGCCCCCATCAGCGGAAAATTGCTGTTCTGGCCCTGAACTGCCCGAAACTCGTGATTTTTTGGCTGTCCCACCAGAAAGCGCAGTTCCGGACCCAGACTGCTGAAAATCACTATTTGGGCCCCGGACAGCCCGAAAACGACAGCGACCCGTCAGACAGCCGAAAATGACGATTCTTCCCCCGACAGCGGAAAATCGCTGTTCTGGCCCAGAATTGCCCGAAACACGTGATTTTTCGGCAGCCCCGCCAGAAATCGCAGTTTCGGACCCAGACTGTTGAAAATCCCTATTTGGGTCCCGGACAGCCTGAAATCGACCCCGGCCCGTCGGACAGCCAAAAATGACGATTCTGCCGTCGGTCGAATAAAATCACTGTTCTGGCCCAGGGCTGCCCGAAACTCGGGATTTTTCGGCTGTCCCACCTGAAATCGAAGTTTCGGACCCAGACTGCTGAAAATCACTATTTGGGACCCGGACTGCTTGAAATCCACACTGGCCCGTCGGACAGCCAAAAATGACGATTCTGCCCCCATCAGCGGAAAATTGCTGTTCTGGCCCTGAACTGCCCGAAACTCGTGATTTTTTGGCTGTCCCACCTGAAATCGCAGTTTTGGACCCAGACTGCTGAAAATCACTATTTGGGCCCCGGACTGCTTGAAATCCACACTGGCCCGTCGGACAGCCAAAAATGGCGATTCTGCCCCCATCAGCGGAAAATTGCTGTTCTGGACCCGAACTGCCCGAAACTCGTGATTTTTCGGTAAGCCGACCAGAAAGCGCAGTTCCGGACCCAGACTGCTGAAAATCACTATTTGGGCCCCGGACAGCCTGAAAACGATAGCGACCCGTTAGACAGTTGAAAATGACGATTCTACCCCCGACAGCGGAAAATCGCTGTTCTGGCCCAGAATTGCCCGAAACTCGTGATTTTTCGGCAGCCCCGCCAGAAATCGCAGTTTCGGACCCAGACTGTTGAAAATCCCTATTTGGGTCCCGGACAGCCTGAAATCGACACCGGCCCGTCGGACAGCCAAAAATGACGATTCTGCCGCCGGTCGAATAAAATCACTGTTCTGGCCCAGGACTGCCCGAAACTCGTGATTTTTCGGCTGTCCCACCTGAAATCGAAGTTTCGGACCCAGACTGCTGAAAATCACTATTTCGGACCCGGACTGCTTGAAATCCACACTGGCCCGTCGGACAGCCAAAAATGGCGATTCTGCCCCCATCAGCGGAAAATTGCTGTTCTGGACCAGAACTGCCCGAAACTCGTGATTTTTCGGTAAGCCGACCAGAAAGCGCAGTTCCGGACCCAGACTGCTGAAAATCACTATTTGGGCCCCGGACAGCCTGAAAACGACAGCGACCCGTCAGACAGCTGAAAATGACGATTCTACCCCCGACAGCGGAAAATCGCTGTTCTGGCCCAGAATTGCCCGAAACTCGTGATTTTTCGGCAGCCCCGCCAGAAATCGCAGTTTCGGACCCAGACTGTTGAAAATCCCTATTTGGGTCCCGGACAGCCTGAAATCGACCCCGGCCCGTCGGACAGCCAAAAATGACGATTCTGCCGTCGGTCGAATAAAATCACTGTTCTGGCCCAGGGCTGCCCGAAACTCGGGATTTTTCGGCTGTCCCACCTGAAATCGAAGTTTCGGACCCAGACTGCTGAAAATCACTATTTGGGACCCGGACTGCTTGAAATCCACACTGGCCCGTCGGACAGCCAAAAATGACGATTCTGCCCCCATCAGCGGAAAATTGCTGTTCTGGCCCTGAACTGCCCGAAACTCGTGATTTTTTGGCTGTCCCACCTGAAATCGCAGTTTCGGACCCAGACTGCTGAAAATCACTATTTGGGACCCGGACAGCTTGAAATCCACACTGGCCCGTCGGACAGCCAAAAATGGCGATTCTGCCCCCATCAGCGGAAAATTGCTGTTCTGGACCCGAACTGCCCGAAACTCGTGATTTTTCGGTAAGCCGACCAGAAAGCGCAGTTCCGGACCCAGACTGCTGAAAATCACTATTTGGGCCCCGGACAGCCTGAAAACGACAGCGACCCGTCAGACAGCTGAAAATGACGATTCTACCCCCGACAGCGGAAAATCGCTGTTCTGGCCCAGAATTGCCCGAAACTCGTGATTTTTCGGCAGCCCCGCCAGAAATCGCAGTTTCGGACCCAGACAGCTGAAAATCACTATTTGGGCCCCGGACAGCCTGAAAACGACAGCGACCCGTCAGACAGCCGAAAATGACGATTCTACCCCCGACAGCGGAAAATCGCTGTTCTGGCCCAGAATTGCCCGAAACTCGTGATTTTTTGGCAGCCCCGCCAGAAATCGCAGTTTCGGACCCAGACTGCTGAAAATCCCTATTTGGGTCCCGGACAGCCTGAAATCGACCTCGGCCCGTCGGACAGCCAAAAATGACGATTCTGCCGTCGGTCGAATAAAATCACTGTTCTGGCCCAGGGCTGCCCGAAACTCGGGATTTTTCGGCTGTCCCACCTGAAATCGAAGTTTCGGACCCAGACTGCTGAAAATCACTATTTGGGACCCGGACTGCTTGAAATCCACACTGGCCCGTCGGACAGCCAAAAATGACGATTCTGCCCCCATCAGCGGAAAATTGCTGTTCTGGCCCTGAACTGCCCGAAACTCGTGATTTTTTGGCTGTCCCACCTTAAATCGCAGTTTCGGACCCAGACTGCTGAAAATCACTATTTGGGACCCGGACAGCTTGAAATCCACACTGGCCCGTCGGACAGCCAAAAATGGCGATTCTGCCCCCATCAGCGGAAAATTGCTGTTCTGGACCCGAACTGCCCGAAACTCGTGATTTTTCGGTAAGCCGACCAGAAAGCGCAGTTCCGGACCCAGACTGCTGAAAATCACTATTTGGGCCCCGGACAGCCTGAAAACGATAGCGACCCGTTAGACAGTTGAAAATGACGATTCTACCCCCGACAGCGGAAAATCGCTGTTCTGGCCCAGAATTGCCCGAAACTCGTGATTTTTCGGCAGCCCCGCCAGAAATCGCAGTTTCGGACCCAGACTGTTGAAAATCCCTATTTGGGTCCCGGACAGCCTGAAATCGACACCGGCCCGTCGGACAGCCAAAAATTACGATTCTGCCGCCGGTCGAATAAAATCACTGTTCTGGCCCAGGACTGCCCGAAACTCGTGATTTTTCGGCTGTCCCACCTGAAATCGCAGTTTCGGACCCAGACTGCTAAAAATCACTATTTCGGACCCGGACTGCTTGAAATCCACACTGGCCCGTCGGACAGCCAAAAATGACGATTCTGCCCCCATCAGCGGAAAATTGCTGTTCTGGCCCTGAACTGCCCGAAACTCGTGATTTTTTGGCTGTCCCACCAGAAAGCGCAGTTCCGGACCCAGACTGCTGAAAATCACTATTTGGGCCCCGGACAGCCCGAAAACGACAGCGACCCGTCAGACAGCCGAAAATGACGATTCTACCCCCGACAGCGGAAAATCGCTGTTCTGGCCCAGAATTGCCCGAAACTCGTGATTTTTCGGCAGCCCCGCCAGAATCGCAGTTTCGGACCCAGACTGCTGAAAATCCCTATTTGGGACCCAGACAGCCTGAAATCGACACCGGCCAGTCGGACAGCCAAAAATGACGATTCTGCCGCCGGTCGAATAAAATCACTGTTCTGGCCCAGGGCTGCCCGAAACTCGGGATTTTTCGGCTGTCCCACCTGAAATCGCAGTTTCGGACCCAGACTGCTGAAAATCACTATTTCGGACCCGGACTGCTTGAAATCCACACTGGCCCGTCGGACAGCCAAAAATGACGATTCTGCCCCCATCAGCGGAAAATTGCTGTTCTGGCCCTGAACTGCCCGAAACTCGTGATTTTTTGGCTGTCCCACCTGAAATCGCAGTTTCGGACCCAGACTGCTGAAAATCACTATTTGGGACCCGGACAGCTTGAAATCCACACTGGCCCGTCGGACAGCCAAAAATGGCGATTCTGCCCCCATCAGCGGAAAATTGCTGTTCTGGACCCGAACTGCCCGAAACTCGTGATTTTTCGGTAAGCCGACCAGAAAGCGCAGTTCCGGACCCAGACTGCTGAAAATCACTATTTGGGCCCCGGACAGCCTGAAAACGATAGCGACCCGTTAGACAGTTGAAAATGACGATTCTACCCCCGACAGCGGAAAATCGCTGTTCTGGCCCAGAATTGCCCGAAACTCGTGATTTTTCGGTAGCCCCGCCAGAAATCGCAGTTTCGGACCCAGACTGTTGAAAATCCCTATTTGGGTCCCGGACAGCCTGAAATCGACACCGGCCCGTCAAACAGCCAAAAATGACGATTCTGCCGCCGGTCGAATAGAATCACTGTTCTGGCCCAGGACTGCCCGAAACTCGTGATTTTTCGGCTGTCCCACCTGAAATCGCAGTTTCGGACCCAGACTGCTGAAAATCACTATTTCGGACCCGGACTGCTTGAAATCCACACTGGCCCGTCGGACAGCCAAAAATGACAATTCTGCCCCCATCAGCGGAAAATTGCTGTTCTGGCCCTGAACTGCCCGAAACTCGTGATTTTTTGGCTGTCCCACCAGAAAGCGCAGTTCCGGACCCAGACTGCTGAAAATCACTATTTGGGCCCCGGACAGCCCGAAAACGACAGCGACCCGTCAGACAGCCGAAAATGACGATTCTACCCCCGACAGCGGAAAATCGCTGTTCTGGCCCAGAATTGCCCGAAACACGTGATTTTTCGGCAGCCCCGCCAGAAATCGCAGTTTCGGACCCAGACTGCTGAAAATCCCTATTTGGGACCCAGACAGCCTGAAATCGACACCGGCCAGTGGGACAGCCAAAAATGACGATTCTGCCGCCGGTCGAATAAAATCACTGTTCTGGCCCAGGGCTGCCCGAAACTCGGGATTTTTCGGCTGTCCCACCTGAAATCGCAGTTTCGGACCCAGACTGCTGAAAATCACTATTTGGGACCCGGACTGCTTGAAATCCACACTGGCCCGTCGGACAGCCAAAAATGACGATTCTGCCCCCATCAGCGGAAAATTGCTGTTCTGGCCCTGAACTGCCCGAAACTCGTGTTTTTTTGGCTGTCCCACCTGAAATCGCAGTTTCGGACCCAGACTGCTGAAAATCACTATTTGGGACCCGGACAGCTTGAAATCCACACTGGCCCGTCGGACAGCCAAAAATGGCGATTCTGCCCCCATCAGCGGAAAATTGCTGTTCTGGACCAGAACTGCCCGAAACTCGTGATTTTTCGGTAAGCCGACCAGAAAGCGCAGTTCCGGACCCAGACTGCTGAAAATCACTATTTGGGCCCCGGACAGCCTGAAAACGATAGCGACCCGTTAGACAGTTGAAAATGACGATTCTACCCCCGACAGCGGAAAATCGCTGTTCTGGCCCAGAATTGCCCGAAACTCGTGATTTTTCGGCAGCCCCGCCAGAAATCGCAGTTTCGGACCCAGACTGTTGAAAATCTCTATTTGGGTCCCGGACAGCCTGAAATCGACACCGGCCCGTCGGACAGCCAAAAATGACGATTCTGCCGCCGGTCGAATAAAATCACTGTTCTGGCCCAGGACTGCCCGAAACTCGTGATTTTTCGGCTGTCCCACCTGAAATCGCAGTTTCAGACCCAGACTGCTGAAAATCACTATTTCGGACCCGGACTGCTTGAAATCCACACTGGCCCGTCGGACAGCCAAAAATGACGATTCTGCCCCCATCAGCGGAAAATTGCTGTTCTGGCCCTGAACTGCCCGAAACTCGTGATTTTTTGGCCGTCCCACCTGAAACCGCAGTTTCGGACCCAGACTGCTGAAAATCACTATTTGGGACCCGGACAGCTTGAAATCCACACTGGCCCGTCGGACAGCCAAAAATGGCGATTCTGCCCCCATCAGCGGAAAATTGCTGTTCTGGACCCGAACTGCCCGAAACTCGTGATTTTTCGGTAAGCCGACCAGAAAGCGCAGTTCCGGACCCAGACTGCTGAAAATCACTATTTGGGCCCCGGACAGCCTGAAAACGATAGCGACCCGTTAGACAGTTGAAAATGACGATTCTACCCCCGACAGCGGAAAATCGCTGTTCTGGCCCAGAATTGCCCGAAACTCGTGATTTTTCGGCAGCCCCGCCAGAAATCGCAGTTTCGGACCCAGACTGTTGAAAATCTCTATTTGGGTCCCGGACAGCCTGAAATCGACACCGGCCCGTCGGACAGCCAAAAATGACGATTCTGCCGCCGGTCGAATAAAATCACTGTTCTGGCCCAGGACTGCCCGAAACTCGTGATTTTTCGGCTGTCCCACCTGAAATCGCAGTTTCAGACCCAGACTGCTGAAAATCACTATTTGGGACCCGGACTGCTTGAAATCCACACTGGCCCGTCGGACAGCCAAAAATGACGATTCTGCCCCCATCAGCGGAAAATTGCTGTTCTGGCCCTGAACTGCCCGAAACTCGTGTTTTTTTGGCTGTCCCACCTGAAATCGCAGTTTCGGACCCAGACTGCTGAAAATCACTATTTGGGACCCGGACAGCTTGAAATCCACACTGGCCCGTCGGACAGCCAAAAATGGCGATTCTGCCCCCATCAGCGGAAAATTGCTGTTCTGGACCAGAACTGCCCGAAACTCGTGATTTTTCGGTAAGCCGACCAGAAAGCGCAGTTCCGGACCCAGACTGCTGAAAATCACTATTTGGGCCCCGGACAGCCTGAAAACGATAGCGACCCGTTAGACAGTTGAAAATGACGATTCTACCCCCGACAGCGGAAAATCGCTGTTCTGGCCCAGAATTGCCCGAAACTCGTGATTTTTCGGCAGCCCCGCCAGAAATCGCAGTTTCGGACCCAGACTGTTGAAAATCTCTATTTGGGTCCCGGACAGCCTGAAATCGACACCGGCCCGTCGGACAGCCAAAAATGACGATTCTGCCGCCGGTCGAATAAAATCACTGTTCTGGCCCAGGACTGCCCGAAACTCGTGATTTTTCGGCTGTCCCACCTGAAATCGCAGTTTCAGACCCAGACTGCTGAAAATCACTATTTCGGACCCGGACTGCTTGAAATCCACACTGGCCCGTCGGACAGCCAAAAATGACGATTCTGCCCCCATCAGCGGAAAATTGCTGTTCTGGCCCTGAACTGCCCGAAACTCGTGATTTTTTGGCCGTCCCACCTGAAACCGCAGTTTCGGACCCAGACTGCTGAAAATCACTATTTGGGACCCGGACAGCTTGAAATCCACACTGGCCCGTCGGACAGCCAAAAATGGCGATTCTGCCCCCATCAGCGGAAAATTGCTGTTCTGGACCCGAACTGCCCGAAACTCGTGATTTTTCGGTAAGCCGACCAGAAAGCGCAGTTCCGGACCCAGACTGCTGAAAATCACTATTTGGGCCCCGGACAGCCTGAAAACGATAGCGACCCGTTAGACAGTTGAAAATGACGATTCTACCCCCGACAGCGGAAAATCGCTGTTCTGGCCCAGAATTGCCCGAAACTCGTGATTTTTCGGCAGCCCCGCCAGAAATCGCAGTTTCGGACCCAGACTGTTGAAAATCTCTATTTGGGTCCCGGACAGCCTGAAATCGACACCGGCCCGTCGGACAGCCAAAAATGACGATTCTGCCGCCGGTCGAATAAAATCACTGTTCTGGCCCAGGACTGCCCGAAACTCGTGATTTTTCGGCTGTCCCACCTGAAATCGCAGTTTCAGACCCAGACTGCTGAAAATCACTATTTCAGACCCGGACTGCTTGAAATCCACACTGGCCCGTCGGACAGCCAAAAATGACGATTCTGCCCCCATCAGCGGAAAATTGCTGTTCTGGCCCTGAACTGCCCGAAACTCGTGATTTTTTGGCTGTCCCACCTGAAACCGCAGTTTCGGACCCAGACTGCTGAAAATCACTATTTGGGACCCGGACAGCTTGAAATCCACACTGGCCCGTCGGACAGCCAAAAATGGCGATTCTGCCCCCATCAGCGGAAAATTGCTGTTCTGGACCCGAACTGCCCGAAACTCGTGATTTTTCGGTAAGCCGACCAGAAAGCGCAGTTCCGGACCCAGACTGCTGAAAATCACTATTTGGGCCCCGGACAGCCTGAAAACGATAGCGACCCGTTAGACAGTTGAAAATGACGATTCTACCCCCGACAGCGGAAAATCGCTGTTCTGGCCCAGAATTGCCCGAAACTCGTGATTTTTCGGCAGCCCCGCCAGAAATCGCAGTTTCGGACCCAGACTGTTGAAAATCTCTATTTGGGTCCCGGACAGCCTGAAATCGACACCGGCCCGTCGGACAGCCAAAAATGACGATTCTGCCGCCGGTCGAATAAAATCACTGTTCTGGCCCAGGACTGCCCGAAACTCGTGATTTTTCGGCTGTCCCACCTGAAATCGCAGTTTCAGACCCAGACTGCTGAAAATCACTATTTCGGACCCGGACTGCTTGAAATCCACACTGGCCCGTCGGACAGCCAAAAATGACGATTCTGCCCCCATCAGCGGAAAATTGCTGTTCTGGCCCTGAACTGCCCGAAACTCGTGATTTTTTGGCCGTCCCACCTGAAACCGCAGTTTCGGACCCAGACTGCTGAAAATCACTATTTGGGACCCGGACAGCTTGAAATCCACACTGGCCCGTCGGACAGCCAAAAATGGCGATTCTGCCCCCATCAGCGGAAAATTGCTGTTCTGGACCCGAACTGCCCGAAACTCGTGATTTTTCGGTAAGCCGACCAGAAAGCGCAGTTCCGGACCCAGACTGCTGAAAATCACTATTTGGGCCCCGGACAGCCTGAAAACGATAGCGACCCGTTAGACAGTTGAAAATGACGATTCTACCCCCGACAGCGGAAAATCGCTGTTCTGGCCCAGAATTGCCCGAAACTCGTGATTTTTCGGCAGCCCCGCCAGAAATCGCAGTTTCGGACCCAGACTGTTGAAAATCTCTATTTGGGTCCCGGACAGCCTGAAATCGACACCGGCCCGTCGGACAGCCAAAAATGACGATTCTGCCGCCGGTCGAATAAAATCACTGTTCTGGCCCAGGACTGCCCGAAACTCGTGATTTTTCGGCTGTCCCACCTGAAATCGCAGTTTCAGACCCAGACTGCTGAAAATCACTATTTCGGACCCGGACTGCTTGAAATCCACACTGGCCCGTCGGACAGCCAAAAATGACGATTCTGCCCCCATCAGCGGAAAATTGCTGTTCTGGCCCTGAACTGCCCGAAACTCGTGATTTTTTGGCCGTCCCACCTGAAACCGCAGTTTCGGACCCAGACTGCTGAAAATCACTATTTGGGACCCGGACAGCTTGAAATCCACACTGGCCCGTCGGACAGCCAAAAATGGCGATTCTGCCCCCATCAGCGGAAAATTGCTGTTCTGGACCCGAACTGCCCGAAACTCGTGATTTTTCGGTAAGCCGACCAGAAAGCGCAGTTCCGGACCCAGACTGCTGAAAATCACTATTTGGGCCCCGGACAGCCTGAAAACGATAGCGACCCGTTAGACAGTTGAAAATGACGATTCTACCCCCGACAGCGGAAAATCGCTGTTCTGGCCCAGAATTGCCCGAAACTCGTGATTTTTCGGCAGCCCCGCCAGAAATCGCAGTTTCGGACCCAGACTGTTGAAAATCCCTATTTGGGTCCCGGACAGCCTGAAATCGACACCGGCCCGTCGGACAGCCAAAAATGACGATTCTGCCGCCGGTCGAATAAAATCACTGTTCTGGCCCAGGACTGCCCGAAACTCGTGATTTTTCGGCTGTCCCACCTGAAATCGCAGTTTCGGACCCAGACTGCTGAAAATCACTATTTCGGACCCGGACTGCTTGAAATCCACACTGGCCCGTCGGACAGCCAAAAATGACGATTCTGCCCCCT
Source organism: Delonix regia (assembly GCA_037074485.1). Taxonomy (NCBI): domain Eukaryota; kingdom Viridiplantae; phylum Streptophyta; class Magnoliopsida; order Fabales; family Fabaceae; genus Delonix; species Delonix regia. The sequence continues at coordinate 40,049,783 of CM073454.1, read as the reverse complement.
ACAGCGGAAAATTGCTGTTCTGGCCCTGAACTGCCCGAAACTCGTGATTTTTCGGCTGTCCCACCTGAAATCGCAGTTTCGGACCCAGACTGCTGAAAATCACTATTTGGGACCCGGACTGCTTGAAATCCACACTGGCCCGTCGGACAGCCAAAAATGACGATTCTGCCCCCATCAGCGGAAAATTGCTGTTCTGGCCCTGAACTGCCCGAAACTCGTGATTTTTTGGCTGTCCCACCTGAAATCGCAGTTTCGGACCGAGACTGCTGAAAATCACTATTTGGGACCCGGACAGCTTGAAATCCACACTGGCCCGTCGGACAGCCAAAAATGGCGATTCTGCCCCCATCAGCGGAAAATTGCTGTTCTGGCCCTGAACTGCCCGAAACTCGTGATTTTTTGGCTGTCCCACCTGAAATCGCAGTTTCGGACCCAGACTGCTGAAAATCACTATTTGGGACCCGGACAGCTTGAAATCCACACTGGCCCGTCGGACAGCCAAAAATGGCGATTCTGCCCCCATCAGCGGAAAATTGCTGTTCTGGCCCTGAACTGCCCGAAACTCGTGATTTTTTGGCTGTCCCACCTGAAATCGCAGTTTCGGACCCAGACTGTTGAAAATCCCTATTTGGGTCCCGGACAGCCTGAAATCGACACCGGCCCGTCGGACAGCCAAAAATGACGATTCTGCCGCCGGTCGAATAAAATCACTGTTCTGGCCCAGGACTGCCCGAAACTCGTGATTTTTTGGCTGTCCCACCAGAAAGCGCAGTTCCGGACCCAGACTGCTGAAAATCACTATTTGGGCCCCGGACAGCCTGAAAACGATAGCGACCCGTTAGACAGTTGAAAATGACGATTCTACCCCCGACAGCGGAAAATCGTTGTTCTGGCCCAGAATTGCCCGAAACTCGTGATTTTTCGGCAGCCCCGCCAGAAATCGCAGTTTCGGACCCAGACTGTTGAAAATCTCTATTTGGGTCCCGGACAGCCTGAAATCGACACCGGCCCGTCGGACAGCCAAAAATGACGATTCTGCCGCCGGTCGAATAAAATCACTGTTCTGGCCCAGGACTGCCCGAAACTCGTGATTTTTCGGCTGTCCCACCTGAAATCGCAGTTTCGGACCCAGACTGCTGAAAATCACTATTTCGGACCCGGACTGCTTGAAATCCACACTGGCCCGTCGGACAGCCAAAAATGACGATTCTGCCCCCATCAGCGGAAAATTGCTGTTCTGGCCCTGAACTGCCCGATACTCGTGATTTTTTGGCTGTCCCACCTGAAACCGCAGTTTCGGACCCAGACTGCTGAAAATCACTATTTGGGACCCGGACAGCTTGAAATCCACACTGGCCCGTCGGACAGCCAAAAATGGCGATTCTGCCCCCATCAGCGGAAAATTGCTGTTCAGGACCCGAACTGCCCGAAACTCGTGATTTTTTGGTAAGCCGACCAGAAAGCGCAGTTCCGGACCCAGACTGCTGAAAATCACTATTTGGGCCCCGGACAGCCTGAAAACGATAGCGACCCGTTAGACAGTTGAAAATGACGATTCTACCCCCGACAGCGGAAAATCGCTGTTCTGGCCCAGAATTGCCCGAAACTCGTGATTTTTCGGCAGCCCCGCCAGAAATCGCAGTTTCAGACCCAGACTGTTGAAAATCTCTATTTGGGTCCCGGACAGCCTGAAATCGACACCAGCCCGTCGGACAGCCAAAAATGACGATTCTGCCGCCGGTCGAATAAAATCACTGTTCTGGCCCAGGACTGCCCGAAACTCGTGATTTTTCGGCTGTCCCACCTGAAATCGAAGTTTCGGACCCAGACTGCTGAAAATCACTATTTCGGACCCGGACTGCTTGAAATCCACACTGGCCCGTCGGACAGCCAAAAATGACGATTCTGCCCCCATCAGCGGAAAATTGCTGTTCTGGCCCTGAACTGCCCGAAACTCGTGATTTTTCGGCTGTCCCACCTGAAATCGCAGTTTCGGACCCAGACTGCTGAAAATCACTATTTCGGACCCGGACTGCTTGAAATCCACACTGGCCCGTCGGACAGCCAAAAATGACGATTCTGCCCCCATCAGCGGAAAATTGCTGTTCTGGCTTTGAACTGCCCGAAACTCGTGATTTTTCGGCTGTCCCACCTGAAATCGCAGTTTCGGACCCAGACTGCTGAAAATCACTATTTCGGACCCGGACTGCTTGAAATCCACACTGGCCCGTCGGACAGCCAAAAATGACGATTCTGCCCCCATCAGCGGAAAATTGCTGTTCTGGCCCTGAACTGCCCGAAACTCGTGATTTTTTGGCTGTCCCACCTGAAACCGCAGTTTCGGACCCAGACTGCTGAAAATCACTATTTGGGACCCGGACAGCTTGAAATCCACACTGGCCCGTCGGACAGCCAAAAATGGCGATTCTGCCCCCATCAGCGGAAAATTGCTGTTCTGGACCCGAACTGCCCGAAACTCGTGATTTTTCGGTAAGCCGACCAGAAAGCGCAGTTCCGGACCCAGACTGCTGAAAATCACTATTTGGGCCCCGGACAGCCTGAAAACGATAGCGACCCGTTAGACAGTTGAAAATGACGATTCTACCCCCGACAGCGGAAAATCGCTGTTCTGGCCCAGAATTGCCCGAAACTCGTGATTTTTCGGCAGCCCCGCCAGAAATCGCAGTTTCGGACCCAGACTGTTGAAAATCTCTATTTGGGTCCCGGACAGCCTGAAATCGACACCGGCCCGTCGGACAGCCAAAAATGACGATTCTGCCGCCGGTCGAATAAAATCACTGTTCTGGCCCAGGACTGCCCGAAACTCGTGATTTTTCGGCTGTCCCACCTGAAATCGCAGTTTCGGACCCAGACTGCTGAAAATCACTATTTCAGACCCGGACTGCTTGAAATCCACACTGGCCCGTCGGACAGCCAAAAATGACGATTCTGCCCCCATCAGCGGAAAATTGCTGTTCTGGCCCTGAACTGCCCGAAACTCGTGATTTTTTGGCTGTCCCACCTGAAACCGCAGTTTCGGACCCAGACTGCTGAAAATCACTATTTGGGACCCGGACAGCTTGAAATCCACACTGGCCCGTCGGACAGCCAAAAATGGCGATTCTGCCCCCATCAGCGGAAAATTGCTGTTCCGGACCCGAACTGCCCGAAACTCGTGATTTTTCGGAAAGCCGACCAGAAAGCGCAGTTCCGGACCCAGACTGCTGAAAATCACTATTTGGGCCCCGGACAGCCTGAAAACGATAGCGACCCGTTAGACAGTTGAAAATGACGATTCTACCCCCGACAGCGGAAAATCGCTGTTCTGGCCCAGAATTGCCCGAAACTCGTGATTTTTCGGCAGCCCCGCCAGAAATCGCAGTTTCGGACCCAGACTGTTGAAAATCCCTATTTGGGTCCCGGACAGCCTGAAATCGACACCGGCCCGTCGGACAGCCAAAAATGACGATTCTGCCGCCGGTCGAATAAAATCACTGTTCTGGCCCAGGACTGCCCGAAACTCGTGATTTTTCGGCTGTCCCACCTGAAATCGCAGTTTCGGACCCAGACTGCTGAAAATCACTATTTCGGACCCGGACTGCTTGAAATCCACACTGGCCCGTCGGACAGCCAAAAATGACGATTCTGACCCCTACAGCGGAAAATTGCTGTTCTGGCCCTGAACTGCCCGAAACTCGTGATTTTTCGGCTGTCCCACCTGAAATCGCAGTTTCGGACCCAGACTGCTGAAAATCACTATTTGGGACCCGGACTGCTTGAAATCCACACTGGCCCGTCGGACAGCCAAAAATGACGATTCTGCCCCCATCAGCGGAAAATTGCTGTTCTGGCCCTGAACTGCCCGAAACTCGTGATTTTTTGGCTGTCCCACCTGAAATCGCAGTTTCGGACCCAGACTGCTGAAAATCACTATTTGGGACCCGGACAGCTTGAAATCCACACTGGCCCGTCGGACAGCCAAAAATGGCGATTCTGCCCCCATCAGCGGAAAATTGCTGTTCTGGACCCGAACTGCCCGAAACTCGTGATTTTTCGGTAAGCCGACCAGAAAGCGCAGTTCCGGACCCAGACTGCTGAAAATCACTATTTGGGCCCCGGACAGCCTGAAAACGATAGCGACCCGTTAGACAGTTGAAAATGACGATTCTACCCCCGACAGCGGAAAATCGCTGTTCTGGCCCAGAATTGCCCGAAACTCGTGATTTTTCGGCAGCCCCGCCAGAAATCGCAGTTTCGGACCCAGACTGTTGAAAATCTCTATTTGGGTCCCGGACAGCCTGAAATCGACACCGGCCCGTCGGACAGCCAAAAATGACGATTCTGCCGCCGGTCGAATAAAATCACTGTTCTGGCCCAGGACTGCCCGAAACTCGTGATTTTTCGGCTGTCCCACCTGAAATCGCAGTTTCGGACCCAGACTGCTGAAAATCACTATTTGGGACCCGGACTGCTTGAAATCCACACTGGCCCGTCGGACAGCCAAAAATGACGATTCTGCCCCCATCAGCGGAAAATTGCTGTTCTGGCCCTGAACTGCCCGAAACTCGTGATTTTTTGGCTGTCCCACCTGAAATCGCAGTTTCGGACCCAGACTGCTGAAAATCACTATTTGGGACCCGGACAGCTTGAAATCCACACTGGCCCGTCGGACAGCCAAAAATGGCGATTCTGCCCCCATCAGCGGAAAATTGCTGTTCTGGACCCGAACTGCCCGAAACTCGTGATTTTTCGGTAAGCCGACCAGAAAGCGCAGTTCCGGACCCAGACTGCTGAAAATCACTATTTGGGCCCCGGACAGCCTGAAAACGATAGCGACCCGTTAGACAGTTGAAAATGACGATTCTACCCCCGACAGCGGAAAATCGCTGTTCTGGCCCAGAATTGCCCGAAACTCGTGATTTTTCGGCAGCCCCGCCAGAAATCGCAGTTTCGGACCCAGACTGTTGAAAATCTCTATTTGGGTCCCGGACAGCCTGATATCGACACCGGCCCGTCGGACAGCCAAAAATGACGATTCTGCCGCCGGTCGAATAAAATCACTGTTCTGGCCCAGGACTGCCCGAAACTCATGATTTTTCGGCTGTCCCACCTGAAATCGCAGTTTCGGACCCAGACTGCTGAAAATCACTATTTCGGACCCGGACTGCTTGAAATCCACACTGGCCCGTCGGACAGCCAAAAATGACGATTCTGCCCCCATCAGCGGAAAATTGCTGTTCTGGCCCTGAACTGCCCGAAACTCGTGATTTTTTGGCTGTCCCACCTGAAACCGCAGTTTCGGACCCAGACTGCTGAAAATCACTATTTGGGACCCGGACAGCTTGAAATCCACACTGGCCCGTCGGACAGCCAAAAATGGCGATTCTGCCCCCATCAGCGGAAAATTGCTGTTCTGGACCCGAACTGCCCGAAACTCGTGATTTTTCGGTAAGCCGACCAGAAAGCGCAGTTCCGGACCCAGACTGCTGAAAATCACTATTTGGGCCCCGGACAGCCTGAAAACGATAGCGACCCGTTAGACAGTTGAAAATGACGATTCTACCCCCGACAGCGGAAAATCGCTGTTCTGGCCCAGAATTGCCCGAAACTCGTGATTTTTCGGCAGCCCCGCCAGAAATCGCAGTTTCGGACCCAGACTGTTGAAAATCCCTATTTGGGTCCCGGACAGCCTGAAATCGACACCGGCCCGACGGACAGCCAAAAATGACGATTCTGCCGCCGGTCGAATAAAATCACTGTTCTGGCCCAGGACTGCCCGAAACTCGTGATTTTTCGGCTGTCCCACCTGAAATCGCAGTTTCGGACCCAGACTGCTGAAAATCACTATTTCGGACCCGGACTGCTTGAAATCCACACTGGCCCGTCGGACAGCCAAAAATGACGATTCTGCCCCCATCAGCGGAAAATTGCTGTTCTGGCCCTGAACTGCCCGAAACTCGTGATTTTTCGGCTGTCCCACCTGAAATCGCAGTTTCGGACCCAGACTGCTGAAAATCACTATTTTGGACCCGGACTGCTTGAAATCCACGCTGGCCCGTCGGACAGCCAAAAATGACGATTCTGCCCCCATCAGCGGAAAATTGCTGTTCTGGCCCTGAACTGCCCGAAACTCGTGATTTTTTGGCTGTCCCACCTGAAATCGCAGTTTCGGACCCAGACTGCTGAAAATCACTATTTGGGACCCGGACAGCTTGAAATCCACACTGGCCCGTCGGACAGCCAAAAATGGAGATTCTGCCCCCATCAGCGGAAAATTGCTGTTCTGGCCCTGAACTGCCCGAAACTCGTGATTTTTTGGCTGTCCCACCTGAAATCGCAGTTTCGGACCCAGACTGCTGAAAATCACTATTTGGGACCCGGACAGCTTGAAATCCACACTGGCCCGTCGGACAGCCAAAAATGGCGATTCTGCCCCCATCAGCGGAAAATTGCTGTTCTGGACCCGAACTGCCCGAAACTCGTGATTTTTCGGTAAGCCGACCAGAAAGCGCAGTTCCGGACCCAGACTGCTGAAAATCACTATTTGGGCCCCGGACAGCCTGAAAACGATAGCGACCCGTTAGACAGTTGAAAATGACGATTCTACCCCCGACAGCGGAAAATCGCTGTTCAGGCCCAGAATTGCCCGAAACTCGTGATTTTTCGGCAGCCCCGCCAGAAATCGCAGTTTCGGACCCAGACTGTTGAAAATCCCTATTTGGGTCCCGGACAGCCTGAAATCGACACCGGCCCGTCGGACAGCCAAAAATGACGATTCTGCCGCCGGTCGAATAAAATCACTGTTCTGGCCCAGGACTGCCCGAAACTCGTGATTTTTCGGCTGTCCCACCTGAAATCGCAGTTTCGGACCCAGACTGCTGAAAATCACTATTTCGGACCCGGACTGCTTGAAATCCACACTGGCCCGTCGGACAGCCAAAAATGACGATTCTGCCCCCATCAGCGGAAAATTGCTGTTCTGGCCCTGAACTGCCCGAAACTCGTGATTTTTCGGCTGTCCCACCTGAAATCGCAGTTTCGGACCCAGACTGCTGAAAATCACTATTTTGGACCCGGACTGCTTGAAATCCACGCTGGCCCGTCGGACAGCCAAAAATGACGATTCTGCCCCCATCAGCGGAAAATTGCTGTTCTGGCCCTGAACTGCCCGAAACTCGTGATTTTTTGGCTGTCCCACCTGAAATCGCAGTTTCGGACCCAGACTGCTGAAAATCACTATTTGGGACCCGGACAGCTTGAAATCCACACTGGCCCGTCGGACAGCCAAAAATGGCGATTCTGCCCCCATCAGCGGAAAATTGCTGTTCTGGCCCTGAACTGCCCGAAACTCGTGATTTTTTGGCTGTCCCACCTGAAATCGCAGTTTCGGACCCAGACTGCTGAAAATCACTATTTGGGACCCGGACAGCTTGAAATCCACACTGGCCCGTCGGACAGCCAAAAATGGCGATTCTGCCCCCATCAGCGGAAAATTGCTGTTCTGGACCCGAACTGCCCGAAACTCGTGATTTTTCGGTAAGCCGACCAGAAAGCGCAGTTCCGGACCCAGACTGCTGAAAATCACTATTTGGGCCCCGGACAGCCTGAAAACGATAGCGACCCGTTAGACAGTTGAAAATGACGATTCTACCCCCGACAGCGGAAAATCGCTGTTCAGGCCCAGAATTGCCCGAAACTCGTGATTTTTCGGCAGCCCCGCCAGAAATCGCAGTTTCGGACCCAGACTGTTGAAAATCCCTATTTGGGTCCCGGACAGCCTGAAATCGACACCGGCCCGTCGGACAGCCAAAAATGACGATTCTGCCGCCGGTCGAATAAAATCACTGTTCTGGCCCAGGACTGCCCGAAACTCGTGATTTTTCGGCTGTCCCACCTGAAATCGCAGTTTCGGACCCAGACTGCTGAAAATCACTATTTGGGACCCGGACTGCTTGAAATCCACACTGGCCCGTCGGACAGCCAAAAATGACGATTCTGCCCCCATCAGCGGAAAATTGCTGTTCTGGCCCTGAACTGCCCGAAACTCGTGATTTTTTGGCTGTCCCACCTGAAATCGCAGTTTCGGACCCAGACTGCTGAAAATCACTATTTGGGACCCGGACAGCTTGAAATCCACACTGGCCCGTCGGACAGCCAAAAATGGCGATTCTGCCCCCATCAGCGGAAAATTGAAGTTCTGGCCCTGAACTGCCCGAAACTCGTGATTTTTTGGCTGTCCCACCTGAAATCGCAGTTTCGGACCCAGACTGCTGAAAATCACTATTTGGGACCCGGACAGCTTGAAATCCACACTGGCCCGTCGGACAGCCAAAAATGGCGATTCTGCCCCCATCAGCGGAAAATTGCTGTTCTAGACCCGAACTGCCCGAAACTCGTGATTTTTCGGTAAGCCGACCAGAAAGCGCAGTTCCGGACCCAGACTGCTGAAAATCACTATTTGGGCCCCGGACAGCCTGAAAACGATAGCGACCCGTTAGACAGTTGAAAATGACGATTCTACCCCCGACAGCGGAAAATCGCTGTTCAGGCCCAGAATTGCCCGAAACTCGTGATTTTTCGGCAGCCCCGCCAGAAATCGCAGTTTCGGACCCAGACTGTTGAAAATCCCTATTTGGGTCCCGGACAGCCTGAAATCGACACCGGCCCGTCGGACAGCCAAAAATGACGATTCTGCCGCCGGTCGAATAAAATCACTGTTCTGGCCCAGGACTGCCCGAAACTCGTGATTTTTCGGCTGTCCCACCTGAAATCGCAGTTTCGGACCCAGACTGCTGAAAATCACTATTTGGGACCCGGACTGCTTGAAATCCACACTGGCCCGTCGGACAGCCAAAAATGACGATTCTGCCCCCATCAGCGGAAAATTGCTGTTCTGGCCCTGAACTGCCCGAAACTCGTGATTTTTTGGCTGTCCCACCTGAAATCGCAGTTTCGGACCCAGACTGCTGAAAATCACTATTTGGGACCCGGACAGCTTGAAATCCACACTGGCCCGTCGGACAGCCAAAAATGGCGATTCTGCCCCCATCAGCGGAAAATTGAAGTTCTGGCCCTGAACTGCCCGAAACTCGTGATTTTTTGGCTGTCCCACCTGAAATCGCAGTTTCGGACCCAGACTGCTGAAAATCACTATTTGGGACCCGGACAGCTTGAAATCCACACTGGCCCGTCGGACAGCCAAAAATGGCGATTCTGCCCCCATCAGCGGAAAATTGCTGTTCTAGACCCGAACTGCCCGAAACTCGTGATTTTTCGGTAAGCCGACCAGAAAGCGCAGTTCCGGACCCAGACTGCTGAAAATCACTATTTGGGCCCCGGACAGCCTGAAAACGATAGCGACCCGTTAGACAGTTGAAAATGACGATTCTACCCCCGACAGCGGAAAATCGCTGTTCTGGCCCAGAATTGCCCAAAACTCGTGATTTTTCGGTAGCCCCGCCAGAAATCGCAGTTTCAGACCCAGACTGTTGAAAATCCCTATTTGGGTCCCGGACAGCCTGAAATCGACACCGGCCCGTCGGACAGCCAAAAATGACGATTCTGCCGCCGGTCGAATAAAATCACTGTTCTGGCCCAGGACTGCCCGAAACTCGTGATTTTTCGGCTGTCCCACCTGAAATCGCAGTTTCGGACCCAGACTGCTGAAAATCACTATTTCGGACCCGGACTGCTTGAAATCCACACTGGCCCGTCGGACAGCCAAAAATGACGATTCTGCCCCCATCAGCGGAAAATTGCTGTTCTGGCCCTGAACTGCCCGAAACTCGTGATTTTTTGGCTGTCCCACCAGAAAGCGCAGTTCCGGACCCAGACTGCTGAAAATCACTATTTGGGCCCCGGACAGCCCGAAAACGACAGCGACCCGTCAGACAGCCGAAAATGACGATTCTACCCCCGACAGCGGAAAATCGCTGTTCTGGCCCAGAATTGCCCGAAACTCGTGATTTTTCGGCAGCCCCGCCAGAAATCGCAGTTTCGGACCCAGACTGCTGAAAATCCCTATTTGGGACCCAGACAGCCTGAAATCGACACCGGCCAGTCGGACAGCCAAAAATGACGATTCTGCCGCCGGTCGAATAAAATCACTGTTCTGGCCCAGGGCTGCCCGAAACTCGGGATTTTTCGGCTGTCCCACCTGAAATCGCAGTTTCGGACCCAGACTGCTGAAAATCACTATTTCGGACCCGGACTGCGTGAAATCCACACTGGCCCGTCGGACAGCCAAAAATGACGATTCTGCCCCCATCAGCGGAAAATTGCTGTTCTGGCCCTGAACTGCCCGAAACTCGTGATTTTTTGGCTGTCCCACCTGAAATCGCAGTTTCGGACCCAGACTGCTGAAAATCACTATTTGGGACCCGGACAGCTTGAAATCCACACTGGCCCGTCGGACAGCCAAAAATGGCGATTCTGCCCCCATCAGCGGAAAATTGCTGTTCTGGACCCGAACTGCCCGAAACTCGTGATTTTTCGGTAAGCCGACCAGAAAGCGCAGTTCCGGACCCAGACTGCTGAAAATCACTATTTGGGCCCCGGACAGCCTGAAAACGATAGCGACCCGTTAGACAGTTGAAAATGACGATTCTACCCCCGACAGCGGAAAATCGCTGTTCTGGCCCAGAATTGCCCGAAACTCGTGATTTTTCGGCAGCCCCGCCAGAAATCGCAGTTTCGGACCCAGACTGTTGAAAATCCCTATTTGGGTCCCGGACAGCCTGAAATCGACACCGGCCCGTCGGACAGCCAAAAATGACGATTCTGCCGCCGGTCGAATAAAATCACTGTTCTGGCCCAGGACTGCCCGAAACTCGTGATTTTTCGGCTGTCCCACCTGAAATCGCAGTTTCGGACCCAGACTGCTGAAAATCACTATTTCGGACCCGGACTGCTTGAAATCCACACTGGCCCGTCGGACAGCCAAAAATGACGATTCTGCCCCCATCAGCGGAAAATTGCTGTTCTGGCCCTGAACTGCCCGAAACTCGTGATTTTTCGGCTGTCCCACCTGAAATCGCAGTTTCGGACCCAGACTGCTGAAAATCACTATTTGGGACCCGGACTGCTTGAAATCCACACTGGCCCGTCGGACAGCCAAAAATGACGATTCTGCCCCCATCAGCGGAAAATTGCTGTTCTGGCCCTGAACTGCCCGAAACTCGTGATTTTTTGGCTGTCCCACCTGAAATCGCAGTTTCGGACCCAGACTGCTGAAAATCACTATTTGGGACCCGGACAGCTTGAAATCCACACTGGCCCGTCGGACAGCCAAAAATGGCGATTCTGCCCCCATCAGCGGAAAATTGCTGTTCTGGCCCTGAACTGCCCGAAACTCGTGATTTTTTGGCTGTCCCTCCTGAAATCGCAGTTTCGGACCCAGACTGCTGAAAATCACTATTTGGGACCCGGACAGCTTGAAATCCACACTGGCCCGTCGGACAGCCAAAAATGGCGATTCTGCCCCCATCAGCGGAAAATTGCTGTTCTGGACCCGAACTGCCCGAAACTCGTGATTTTTCGGTAAGCCGACCAGAAAGCGCAGTTCCGGACCCAGACTGCTGAAAATCATTATTTGGGCCCCGGACAGCCTGAAAACGATAGCGACCCGTTAGACAGTTGAAAATGACGATTCTACCCCCGACAGCGGAAAATCGCTGTTCTGGCCCAGAATTGCCCGAAACTCGTGATTTTTCGGTAGCCCCGCCAGAAATCGCAGTTTCGGACCCAGACTGTTGAAAATCCCTATTTGGGTCCCGGACAGCCTGAAATCGACACCGGCCCGTCGGACCGCCAAAAATGACGATTCTGCCGCCGGTCGAATAAAATCACTGTTCTGGCCCAGGACTGCCCGAAACTCGTGATTTTTCGGCTGTCCCACCTGAAATCGCAGTTTCGGACCCAGACTGCTGAAAATCACTATTTCGGACCCGGACTGCTTGAAATCCACACTGGCCCGTCGGACAGCCAAAAATGACGATTCTGCCCCCATCAGCGGAAAATTGCTGTTCTGGCCCTGAACTGCCCGAAACTCGTGATTTTTTGGCTGTCCCACCAGAAAGCGCAGTTCCGGACCCAGACTGCTGAAAATCACTATTTGGGCCCCGGACAGCCCGAAAACGACAGCGACCCGTCAGACAGCCGAAAATGACGATTCTACCCCCGACAGCGGAAAATCGCTGTTCTGGCCCAGAATTGCCCGAAACTCGTGATTTTTCGGCAGCCCCGCCAGAAATCGCAGTTTCGGACCCAGACTGCTGAAAATCCCTATTTGGGACCCAGACAGCCTGAAATCGACACCGGCCAGTCGGACAGCCAAAAATGACGATTCTGCCGCCGGTCGAATAAAATCACTGTTCTGGCCCAGGGCTGCCCGAAACTCGGGATTGTTCGGCTGTCCCACCTGAAATCGCAGTTTCGGACCCAGACTGCTGAAAATCACTATTTCGGACCCGGACGGCGTGAAATCCACACTGGCCCGTCGGACAGCCAAAAATGACGATTCTGCCCCCATCAGCGGAAAATTGCTGTTCTGGCCCTGAACTGCCCGAAACTCGTGATTTTTTGGCTGTCCCACCTGAAATCGCAGTTTCGGACCCAGACTGCTGAAAATCACTATTTGGGACCCGGACAGCTTGAAATCCACACTGGCCCGTCGGACAGCCAAAAATGGCGATTCTGCCCCCATCAGCGGAAAATTGCTGTTCTGGACCCGAACTGCCCGAAACTCGTGATTTTTCGGTAAGCCGACCAGAAAGCGCAGTTCCGGACCCAGACTGCTGAAAATCACTATTTGGGCCCCGGACAGCCTGAAAACGATAGCGACCCGTTAGACAGTTGAAAATGACGATTCTACTCCCGACAGCGGAAAATCGCTGTTCTGGCCCAAAATTGCCCGAAACTCGTGATTTTTCGGCAGCCCCGCCAGAAATCGCAGTTTCGGACCCAGACTGTTGAAAATCTCTATTTGGGTCCCGGACAGCCTGAAATCGACACCGGCCCGTCAGACAGCCAAAAATGACGATTCTGCCGCCGGTCGAATAAAATCACTGTTCTGGCCCAGGACTGCCCGAAACTCGTGATTTTTCGGCTGTCCCACCTGAAATCGCAGTTTCGGACCCAGACTGCTTAAAATCACTATTTCGGACCCGGACTGCTTGAAATCCACACTGGCCCGTCGGACAGCCAAAAATGACGATTCTGCCCCCATCAGCGGAAAATTGCTGTTCTGGCCCAGAACTGCCCGAAACTCGTGATTTTTTGGCTGTCCCACCTGAAACCGCAGTTTCGGACCCAGACTGCTGAAAATCACTATTTGGGACCCGGACAGCTTGAAATCCACACTGGCCCGTCGGACAGCCAAAAATGGCGATTCTGCCCCCATCAGCGGAAAATTGCTGTTCTGGACCCGAACTGCCCGAAACTCGTGATTTTTCGGTAAGCCGACCAGAAAGCGCAGTTCCGGACCCAGACTGCTGAAAATCACTATTTGGGCCCCGGACAGCCTGAAAACGATAGCGACCCGTTAGACAGTTGAAAATGACGATTCTACCCCCGACAGCGGAAAATCGCTGTTCTGGCCCAGAATTGCCCGAAACTCGTGATTTTTCGGCAGCCCCGCCAGAAATCGCAGTTTCGGACCCAGACTGTTGAAAATCCCTATTTGGGTCCCGGACAGCCTGAAATCGACACCGGCCCGTCGGACAGCCAAAAATGACGATTCTGCCGCCGGTCGAATAAAATCACTGTTCTGGCCCAGGACTGCCCGAAACTCGTGATTTTTCGGCTGTCCCACCTGAAATCGCAGTTTCGGACCCAGACTGCTGAAAATCACTATTTCGGACCCGGACTGCTTGAAATCCACACTGGCCCGTCGGACAGCCAAAAATGACGATTCTGCCCCCATCAGCGGAAAATTGCTGTTCTGGCCCTGAACTGCCCGAAACTCGTGATTTTTTGGCTGTCCCACCAGAAAGCGCAGTTCCGGACCCAGACTGCTGAAAATCACTATTTGGGCCCCGGACAGCCCGAAAACGACAGCGACCCGTCAGACAGCCGAAAATGACGATTCTACCCCCGACAGCGGAAAATCGCTGTTCTGGCCCAGAATTGCCCGAAACTCGTGATTTTTCGGCAGCCCCGCCAGAAATCGCAGTTTCGGACCCAGACTGCTGAAAATCCCTATTTGGGACCCAGACAGCCTGAAATCGACACCGGCCAGTCGGACAGCCAAAAATGACGATTCTGCCGCCGGTCGAATAAAATCACTGTTCTGGCCCAGGGCTGCCCGAAACTCGGGATTGTTCGGCTGTCCCACCTGAAATCGCAGTTTCGGACCCAGACTGCTGAAAATCACTATTTCGGACCCGGACTGCGTGAAATCCACACTGGCCCGTCGGACAGCCAAAAATGACGATTCTGCCCCCATCAGCGGAAAATTGCTGTTCTGGCCCTGAACTGCCCGAAACTCGTGATTTTTTGGCTGTCCCACCTGAAATCGCAGTTTCGGACCCAGACTGCTGAAAATCACTATTTGGGACCCGGACAGCTTGAAATCCACACTGGCCCGTCGGACAGCCAAAAATGGCGATTCTGCCCCCATCAGCGGAAAATTGCTGTTCTGGACCCGAACTGCCCGAAACTCGTGATTTTTCGGTAAGCCGACCAGAAAGCGCAGTTCCGGACCCAGACTGCTGAAAATCACTATTTGGGCCCCGGACAGCCTGAAAACGATAGCGACCCGTTAGACAGTTGAAAATGACGATTCTACCCCCGATAGCGGAAAATCGCTGTTCTGGCCCAGAATTGCCCGAAACTCGTGATTTTTCGGCAGCCCCGCCAGAAATCGCAGTTTCGGACCCAGACTGTTGAAAATCTCTATTTGGGTCCCGGACAGCCTGAAATCGACACCGGCCCGTCGGACAGCCAAAAATGACGATTCTGCCGCCGGTCGAATAAAATCACTGTTCTGGCCCAGGACTGCCCGAAACTCGTGATTTTTCGGCTGTCCCACCTGAAATCGCAGTTTCGGACCCAGACTGCTTAAAATCACTATTTCGGACCCGGACTGCTTGAAATCCACACTGGCCCGTCGGACAGCCAAAAATGACGATTCTGCCCCCATCAGCGGAAAATTGCTGTTCTGGCCCAGAACTGCCCGAAACTCGTGATTTTTTGGCTGTCCCACCTGAAACCGCAGTTTCGGACCCAGACTGCTGAAAATCACTATTTGGGACCCGGACAGCTTGAAATCCACACTGGCCCGTCGGACAGCCAAAAATGGCGATTCTGCCCCCATCAGCGGAAAATTGCTGTTCTGGACCCGAACTGCCCGAAACTCGTGATTTTTCGGTAAGCCGACCAGAAAGCGCAGTTCCGGACCCAGACTGCTGAAAATCACTATTTGGGCCCCGGACAGCCTGAAAACGATAGCGACCCGTTAGACAGTTGAAAATGACGATTCTACCCCCGACAGCGGAAAATCGCTGTTCTGGCCCAGAATTGCCCGAAACTCGTGATTTTTCGGCAGCCCCGCCAGAAATCGCAGTTTCGGACCCAGACTGTTGAAAATCCCTATTTGGGTCCCGGACAGCCTGAAATCGACACCGGCCCGTCGGACAGCCAAAAATGACGATTCTGCCGCCGGTCGAATAAAATCACTGTTCTGGCCCAGGACTGCCCGAAACTCGTGATTTTTCGGCTGTCCCACCTGAAATCGCAGTTTCGGACCCAGACTGCTGAAAATCACTATTTCGGACCCGGACTGCTTGAAATCCACACTGGCCCGTCGGACAGCCAAAAATGACGATTCTGCCCCCATCAGCGGAAAATTGCTGTTCTGGCCCTGAACTGCCCGAAACTCGTGATTTTTTGGCTGTCCCACCAGAAAGCGCAGTTCCGGACCCAGACTGCTGAAAATCACTATTTGGGCCCCGGACAGCCCGAAAACGACAGCGACCCGTCAGACAGCCGAAAATGACGATTCTACCCCCGACAGCGGAAAATCGCTGTTCTGGCCCAGAATTGCCCGAAACTCGTGATTTTTCGGCAGCCCCGCCAGAAATCGCAGTTTCGGACCCAGACTGCTGAAAATCCCTATTTGGGACCCAGACAGCCTGAAATCGACACCGGCCAGTCGGACAGCCAAAAATGACGATTCTGCCGCCGGTCGAATAAAATCACTGTTCTGGCCCAGGGCTGCCCGAAACTCGGGATTGTTCGGCTGTCCCACCTGAAATCGCAGTTTCGGACCCAGACTGCTGAAAATCACTATTTCGGACCCGGACTGCGTGAAATCCACACTGGCCCGTCGGACAGCCAAAAATGACGATTCTGCCCCCATCAGCGGAAAATTGCTGTTCTGGCCCTGAACTGCCCGAAACTCGTGATTTTTTGGCTGTCCCACCTGAAATCGCAGTTTCGGACCCAGACTGCTGAAAATCACTATTTGGGACCCGGACAGCTTGAAATCCACACTGGCCCGTCGGACAGCCAAAAATGGCGATTCTGCCCCCATCAGCGGAAAATTGCTGTTCTGGACCCGAACTGCCCGAAACTCGTGATTTTTCGGTAAGCCGACCAGAAAGCGCAGTTCCGGACCCAGACTGCTGAAAATCACTATTTGGGCCCCGGACAGCCTGAAAACGATAGCGACCCGTTAGACAGTTGAAAATGACGATTCTACCCCCGACAGCGGAAAATCGCTGTTCTGGCCCAGAATTGCCCGAAACTCGTGATTTTTCGGCAGCCCCGCCAGAAATCGCAGTTTCGGACCCAGACTGTTGAAAATCCCTATTTGGGTCCCGGACAGCCTGAAATCGACACCGGCCCGTCGGACAGCCAAAAATGACGATTCTGCCGCCGGTCGAATAAAATCACTGTTCTGGCCCAGGACTGCCCGAAACTCGTGATTTTTCGGCTGTCCCACCTGAAATCGCAGTTTCGGACCCAGACTGCTGAAAATCACTATTTCGGACCCGGACTGCTTGAAATCCACACTGGCCCGTCGGACAGCCAAAAATGACGATTCTGCCCCCATCAGCGGAAAATTGCTGTTCTGGCCCTGAACTGCCCGAAACTCGTGATTTTTTGGCTGTCCCACCAGAAAGCGCAGTTCCGGACCCAGACTGCTGAAAATCACTATTTGGGCCCCGGACAGCCCGAAAACGACAGCGACCCGTCAGACAGCCGAAAATGACGATTCTACCCCCGACAGCGGAAAATCGCTGTTCTGGCCCAGAATTGCCCGAAACTCGTGATTTTTCGGCAGCCCCGCCAGAAATCGCAGTTTCGGACCCAGACTGCTGAAAATCCCTATTTGGGACCCAGACAGCCTGAAATCGACACCGGCCAGTCGGACAGCCAAAAATGACGATTCTGCCGCCGGTCGAATAAAATCACTGTTCTGGCCCAGGGCTGCCCGAAACTCGGGATTGTTCGGCTGTCCCACCTGAAATCGCAGTTTCGGACCCAGACTGCTGAAAATCACTATTTCGGACCCGGACTGCGTGAAATCCACACTGGCCCGTCGGACAGCCAAAAATGACGATTCTGCCCCCATCAGCGGAAAATTGCTGTTCTGGCCCTGAACTGCCCGAAACTCGTGATTTTTTGGCTGTCCCACCTGAAATCGCAGTTTCGGACCCAGACTGCTGAAAATCACTATTTGGGACCCGGACAGCTTGAAATCCACACTGGCCCGTCGGACAGCCAAAAATGGCGATTCTGCCCCCATCAGCGGAAAATTGCTGTTCTGGACCCGAACTGCCCGAAACTCGTGATTTTTCGGTAAGCCGACCAGAAAGCGCAGTTCCGGACCCAGACTGCTGAAAATCACTATTTGGGCCCCGGACAGCCTGAAAACGATAGCGACCCGTTAGACAGTTGAAAATGACGATTCTACCCCCGACAGCGGAAAATCGCTGTTCTGGCCCAGAATTGCCCGAAACTCGTGATTTTTCGGCAGCCCCGCCAGAAATCGCAGTTTCGGACCCAGACTGTTGAAAATCCCTATTTGGGTCCCGGACAGCCTGAAATCGACACCGGCCCGTCGGACAGCCAAAAATGACGATTCTGCCGCCGGTCGAATAAAATCACTGTTCTGGCCCAGGACTGCCCGAAACTCGTGATTTTTCGGCTGTCCCACCTGAAATCGCAGTTTCGGACCCAGACTGCTGAAAATCACTATTTCAGACCCGGACTGCTTGAAATCCACACTGGCCCGTCGGACAGCCAAAAATGACGATTCTGCCCCCATCAGCGGAAAATTGCTGTTCTGGCCCTGAACTGCCCGAAACTCGTGATTTTTTGGCTGTCCCACCTGAAATCGCAGTTTCGGACCCAGACTGCTGAAAATCACTATTTGGGACCCGGACAGCTTGAAATCCACACTGGCCCGTCGGACAGCCAAAAATGGCGATTCTGCCCCCATCAGCGGAAAATTGCTGTTCTGGACCCGAACTGCCCGAAACTCGTGATTTTTCGGTAAGCCGACCAGAAAGCGCAGTTCCGGACCCAGACTGCTGAAAATCACTATTTGGGCCCCGGACAGCCTGAAAACGATAGCGACCCGTTAGACAGTTGAAAATGACGATTCTACCCCCGACAGCGGAAAATCGCTGTTCTGGCCCAAAATTGCCCGAAACTCGTGATTTTTCGGCAGCCCCGCCAGAAATCGCAGTTTCGGACCCAGACTGTTGAAAATCTCTATTTGGGTCCCGGACAGCCTGAAATCGACACCGGCCCGTCGGACAGCCAAAAATGACGATTCTGCCGCCGGTCGAATAAAATCACTGTTCTGGCCCAGGACTGCCCGAAACTCGTGATTTTTCGGCTGTCCCACCTGAAATCGCAGTTTCGGACCCAGACTGCTTAAAATCACTATTTCGGACCCGGACTGCTTGAAATCCACACTGGCCCGTCGGACAGCCAAAAATGACGATTCTGCCCCCATCAGCGGAAAATTGCTGTTCTGGCCCAGAACTGCCCGAAACTCGTGATTTTTTGGCTGTCCCACCTGAAACCGCAGTTTCGGACCCAGACTGCTGAAAATCACTATTTGGGACCCGGACAGCTTGAAATCCACACTGGCCCGTCGGACAGCCAAAAATGGCGATTCTGCCCCCATCAGCGGAAAATTGCTGTTCTGGACCCGAACTGCCTGAAACTCGTGATTTTTCGGTAAGCCGACCAGAAAGCGCAGTTCCGGACCCAGACTGCTGAAAATCACTATTTGGGCCCCGGACAGCCTGAAAACGATAGCGACCCGTTAGACAGTTGAAAATGACGATTCTACCCCCGACAGCGGAAAATCGCTGTTCTGGCCCAGAATTGCCCGAAACTCGTGATTTTTCGGCAGCCCCGCCAGAAATCGCAGTTTCGGACCCAGACTGTTGAAAATCCCTATTTGGGTCCCGGACAGCCTGAAATCGACACCGGCCCGTCGGACAGCCAAAAATGACGATTCTGCCGCCGGTCGAATAAAATCACTGTTCTGGCCCAGGACTGCCCGAAACTCGTGATTTTTCGGCTGTCCCACCTGAAATCGCAGTTTCGGACCCAGACTGCTGAAAATCACTATTTCGGACCCGGACTGCTTGAAATCCACACTGGCCCGTCGGACAGCCAAAAATGACGATTCTGCCCCCATCAGCGGAAAATTGCTGTTCTGGCCCTGAACTGCCCGAAACTCGTGATTTTTTGGCTGTCCCACCAGAAAGCGCAGTTCCGGACCCAGACTGCTGAAAATCACTATTTGGGCCCCGGACAGCCCGAAAACGACAGCGACCCGTCAGACAGCCGAAAATGACGATTCTACCCCCGACAGCGGAAAATCGCTGTTCTGGCCCAGAATTGCCCGAAACTCGTGATTTTTCGGCAGCCCCGCCAGAAATCGCAGTTTCGGACCCAGACTGCTGAAAATCCCTATTTGGGACCCAGACAGCCTGAAATCGACACCGGCCAGTCGGACAGCCAAAAATGACGATTCTGCCGCCGGTCGAATAAAATCACTGTTCTGGCCCAGGGCAGCCCGAAACTCGGGATTTTTCGGCTGTCCCACCTGAAATCGCAGTTTCGGACCCAGACTGCTGAAAATCACTATTTCGGACCCGGACTGCTTGAAATCCACACTGGCCCGTCGGACAGCCAAAAATGACGATTCTGCCCCCATCAGCGGAAAATTGCTGTTCTGGCCCTGAACTGCCCGAAACTCGTGATTTTTTGGCTGTCCCACCTGAAACCGCAGTTTCGGACCCAGACTGCTGAAAATCACTATTTGGGACCCGGACAGCTTGAAATCCACACTGGCCCGTCGGACAGCCAAAAATGGCGATTCTGCCCCCATCAGCGGAAAATTGCTGTTCTGGACCCGAACTGCCCGAAACTCGTGATTTTTCGGTAAGCCGACCAGAAAGCGCAGTTCCGGACCCAGACTGCTGAAAATCACTATTTGGGCACCGGACAGCCTGAAAACGATAGCGACCCGTTAGACAGTTGAAAATGACGATTCTACCCCCGACAGCGGAAAATCGCTGTTCTGGCCCAGAATTGCCCGAAACTCGTGATTTTTCGGCAGCCCCGCCAGAAATCGCAGTTTCGGACCCAGACTGCTGAAAATCCCTATTTGGGACCCAGACAGCCTGAAATCGACACCGGCCAGTCGGACAGCCAAAAATGACGATTCTGCCGCCGGTCGAATAAAATCACTGTTCTGGCCCAGGGCTGCCCGAAACTCGGGATTTTTCGGCTGTCCCACCTGAAATCGCAGTTTCGGACCCAGACTGCTGAAAATCACTATTTCGGACCCGGACTGCTTGAAATCCACACTGGCCCGTCGGACAGCCAAAAATGACGATTCTGCCCCCATCAGCGGAAAATTGCTGTTCTGGCCCTGAACTGCCCGAAACTCGTGATTTTTTGGCTGTCCCACCTGAAATCGCAGTTTCGGACCCAGACTGCTGAAAATCACTATTTGGGACCCGGACAGCTTGAAATCCACACTGGCCCGTCGGACAGCCAAAAATGGCGATTCTGCCCCCATCAGCGGAAAATTGCTGTTCTGGACCCGAACTGCCCGAAACTCGTGATTTTTCGGTAAGCCGACCAGAAAGCGCAGTTCCGGACCCAGACTGCTGAAAATCACTATTTGGGCCCCGGACAGCCTGAAAACGATAGCGACCCGTTAGACAGTTGAAAATGACGATTCTACCCCCGACAGCGGAAAATCGCTGTTCTGGCCCAGAATTGCCCGAAACTCGTGATTTTTCGGCAGCCCCGCCAGAAATCGCAGTTTCGGACCCAGACTGTTGAAAATCCCTATTTGGGTCCCGGACAGCCTGAAATCGACACCGGCCCGTCGGACAGCCAAAAATGACGATTCTGCCGCCGGTCGAATAAAATCACTGTTCTGGCCCAGGACTGCCCGAAACTCGTGATTTTTCGGCTGTCCCACCTGAAATCGCAGTTTCGGACCCAGACTGCTGAAAATCACTATTTCGGACCCGGACTGCTTGAAATCCACACTGGCCCGTCGGACAGCCAAAAATGACGATTCTGCCCCCATCAGCGGAAAATTGCTGTTCTGGCCCTGAACTGCCCGAAACTCGTGATTTTTTGGCTGTCCCACCAGAAAGCGCAGTTCCGGACCCAGACTGCTGAAAATCACTATTTGGGCCCCGGACAGCCCGAAAACGACAGCGACCCGTCAGACAGCCGAAAATGACGATTCTACCCCCGACAGCGGAAAATCGCTGTTCTGGCCCAGAATTGCCCGAAACTCGTGATTTTTCGGCAGCCCCGCCAGAAATCGCAGTTTCGGACCCAGACTGCTGAAAATCCCTATTTGGGACCCAGACAGCCTGAAATCGACACCGGCCAGTCGGACAGCCAAAAATGACGATTCTGCCGCCGGTCGAATAAAATCACTGTTCTGGCCCAGGGCAGCCCGAAACTCGGGATTTTTCGGCTGTCCCACCTGAAATCGCAGTTTCGGACCCAGACTGCTGAAAATCACTATTTCGGACCCGGACTGCTTGAAATCCACACTGGCCCGTCGGACAGCCAAAAATGACGATTCTGCCCCCATCAGCGGAAAATTGCTGTTCTGGCCCTGAACTGCCCGAAACTCGTGATTTTTTGGCTGTCCCACCTGAAACCGCAGTTTCGGACCCAGACTGCTGAAAATCACTATTTGGGACCCGGACAGCTTGAAATCCACACTGGCCCGTCGGACAGCCAAAAATGGCGATTCTGCCCCCATCAGCGGAAAATTGCTGTTCTGGACCCGAACTGCCCGAAACTCGTGATTTTTCGGTAAGCCGACCAGAAAGCGCAGTTCCGGACCCAGACTGCTGAAAATCACTATTTGGGCCCCGGACAGCCTGAAAACGATAGCGACCCGTTAGACAGTTGAAAATGACGATTCTACCCCCGACAGCGGAAAATCGCTGTTCTGGCCCAGAATTGCCCGAAACTCGTGATTTTTCGGCAGCCCCGCCAGAAATCGCAGTTTCGGACCCAGACTGCTGAAAATCCCTATTTGGGACCCAGACAGCCTGAAATCGACACCGGCCAGTCGGACAGCCAAAAATGACGATTCTGCCGCCGGTCGAATAAAATCACTGTTCTGGCCCAGGGCTGCCCGAAACTCGGGATTTTTCGGCTGTCCCACCTGAAATCGCAGTTTCGGACCCAGACTGCTGAAAATCACTATTTCGGACCCGGACTGCTTGAAATCCACACTGGCCCGTCGGACAGCCAAAAATGACGATTCTGCCCCCATCAGCGGAAAATTGCTGTTCTGGCCCTGAACTGCCCGAAACTCGTGATTTTTTGGCTGTCCCACCTGAAATCGCAGTTTCGGACCCAGACTGCTGAAAATCACTATTTGGGACCCGGACAGCTTGAAATCCACACTGGCCCGTCGGACAGCCAAAAATGGCGATTCTGCCCCCATCAGCGGAAAATTGCTGTTCTGGACCCGAACTGCCCGAAACTCGTGATTTTTCGGTAAGCCGACCAGAAAGCGCAGTTCCGGACCCAGACTGCTGAAAATCACTATTTGGGCCCCGGACAGCCTGAAAACGATAGCGACCCGTTAGACAGTTGAAAATGACGATTCTACCCCCGACAGCGGAAAATCGCTGTTCTGGCCCAGAATTGCCCGAAACTCGTGATTTTTCGGCAGCCCCGCCAGAAATCGCAGTTTCGGACCCAGACTGTTGAAAATCCCTATTTGGGTCCCGGACAGCCTGAAATCGACACCGGCCCGTCGGACAGCCAAAAATGACGATTCTGCCGCCGGTCGAATAAAATCACTGTTCTGGCCCAGGACTGCCCGAAACTCGTGATTTTTCGGCTGTCCCTCCTGAAATCGCAGTTTCGGACCCAGACTGCTGAAAATCACTATTTCGGACCCGGACTGCTTGAAATCCACACTGGCCCGTCGGACAGCCAAAAATGACGATTCTGCCCCCATCAGCGGAAAATTGCTGTTCTGGCCCTGAACTGCCCGAAACTCGTGATTTTTTGGCTGTCCCACCAGAAAGCGCAGTTCCGGACCCAGACTGCTGAAAATCACTATTTGGGCCCCGGACAGCCCGAAAACGACAGCGACCCGTCAGACAGCCGAAAATGACGATTCTACCCCCGACAGCGGAAAATCGCTGTTCTGGCCCAGAATTGCCCGAAACTCGTGATTTTTCGGCAGCCCCGCCAGAAATCGCAGTTTCGGACCCAGACTGCTGAAAATCCCTATTTGGGACCCAGACAGCCTGAAATCGACACCGGCCAGTCGGACAGCCAAAAATGACGATTCTGCCGCCGGTCGAATAAAATCACTGTTCTGGCCCAGGGCTGCCCGAAACTCGGGATTTTTCGGCTGTCCCACCTGAAATCGCAGTTTCGGACCCAGACTGCTGAAAATCACTATTTCGGACCCGGACTGCTTGAAATCCACACTGGCCCGTCGGACAGCCAAAAATGACGATTCTGCCCCCATCAGCGGAAAATTGCTGTTCTGGCCCTGAACTGCCCGAAACTCGTGATTTTTTGGCTGTCCCACCTGAAATCGCAGTTTCGGACCCAGACTGCTGAAAATCACTATTTGGGACCCGGACAGCTTGAAATCCACACTGGCCCGTCGGACAGCCAAAAATGGCGATTCTGCCCCCATCAGCGGAAAATTGCTGTTCTGGACCCGAACTGCCCGAAACTCGTGATTTTTCGGTAAGCCGACCAGAAAGCGCAGTTCCGGACCCAGACTGCTGAAAATCACTATTTGGGCCCCGGACAGCCTGAAAACGATAGCGACCCGTTAGACAGTTGAAAATGACGATTCTACCCCCGACAGCGGAAAATCGCTGTTCTGGCCCAGAATTGCCCGAAACTCGTGATTTTTCGGCAGCCCCGCCAGAAATCGCAGTTTCGGACCCAGACTGTTGAAAATCCCTATTTGGGTCCCGGACAGCCTGAAATCGACACCGGCCCGTCGGACAGCCAAAAATGACGATTATGCCGCCGGTCGAATAAAATCACTGTTCTGGCCCAGGACTGCCCGAAACTCGTGATTTTTCGGCTGTCCCACCTGAAATCGCAGTTTCGGACCCAGACTGCTGAAAATCACTATTTCGGACCCGGACTGCTTGAAATCCACACTGGCCCGTCGGACAGCCAAAAATGACGATTCTGCCCCCATCAGCGGAAAATTGCTGTTCTGGCCCTGAACTGCCCGAAACTCGTGATTTTTTGGCTGTCCCACCAGAAAGCGCAGTTCCGGACCCAGACTGCTGAAAATCACTATTTGGGCCCCGGACAGCCCGAAAACGACAGCGACCCGTCAGACAGCCGAAAATGACGATTCTACCCCCGACAGCGGAAAATCGCTGTTCTGGCCCAGAATTGCCCGAAACTCGTGATTTTTCGGCAGCCCCGCCAGAAATCGCAGTTTCGGACCCAGACTGCTGAAAATCCCTATTTGGGACCCAGACAGCCTGAAATCGACACCGGCCAGTCGGACAGCCAAAAATGACGATTCTGCCGCCGGTCGAATAAAATCACTGTTCTGGCCCAGGGCTGCCCGAAACTCGGGATTTTTCGGCTGTCCCACCTGAAATCGCAGTTTCGGACCCAGACTGCTGAAAATCACTATTTCGGACCCGGACTGCTTGAAATCCACACTGGCCCGTCGGACAGCCAAAAATGACGATTCTGCCCCCATCAGCGGAAAATTGCTGTTCTGGCCCTGAACTGCCCGAAACTCGTGATTTTTTGGCTGTCCCACCTGAAATCGCAGTTTCGGACCCAGACTGCTGAAAATCACTATTTGGGACCCGGACAGCTTGAAATCCACACTGGCCCGTCGGACAGCCAAAAATGGCGATTCTGCCCCCATCAGCGGAAAATTGCTGTTCTGGACCCGAACTGCCCGAAACTCGTGATTTTTCGGTAAGCCGACCAGAAAGCGCAGTTCCGGACCCAGACTGCTGAAAATCACTATTTGGGCCCCGGACAGCCCGAAAACGACAGCGACCCGTCAGACAGCCGAAAATGACGATTCTACCCCCGACAGCGGAAAATCGCTGTTCTGGCCCAGAATTGCCCGAAACTCGTGATTTTTCGGTAGCCCCGCCAGAAATCGCAGTTTCGGACCCAGACTGCTGAAAATCCCTATTTGGGACCCAGACAGCCTGAAATCGACACCGGCCAGTCGGACAGCCAAAAATGACGATTCTGCCGCCGGTCGAATAAAATCACTGTTCTGGCCCAGGGCTGCCCGAAACTCGGGATTTTTCGGCTGTCCCACCTGAAATCACAGTTTCGGACCCAGACTGCTGAAAATCACTATTTCGGACCCGGACTGCTTGAAATCCACACTGGCCCGTCGGACAGCCAAAAATGACGATTCTGCCCCCATCAGCGGAAAATTGCTGTTCTGGCCCAGAACTGCCCGAAACTCGTGATTTTTTGGCTGTCCCACCTGAAATCGCAGTTTCGGACCCAGACTGCTGAAAATCACTATTTGGGACCCGGACAGCTTGAAATCCACACTGGCCCGTCGGACAGCCAAAAATGGCGATTCTGCCCCCATCAGCGGAAAATTGCTGTTCTGGACCCGAACTGCCCGAAACTCGTGATTTTTCGGTAAGCCGACCAGAAAGCGCAGTTCCGGACCCAGACTGCTGAAAATCACTATTTGGGCCCCGGACAGCCTGAAAACGATAGCGACCCGTTAGACAGTTGAAAATGACGATTCTACCCCCGACAGCGGAAAATCGCTGTTCTGGCCCAGAATTGCCCGAAACTCGTGATTTTTCGGCAGCCCCGCCAGAAATCGCAGTTTCGGACCCAGACTGTTGAAAATCCCTATTTGGGTCCCGGACAGCCTGAAATCGACACCGGCCCGTCGGACAGCCAAAAATGACGATTCTGCCGCCGGTCGAATAAAATCACTGTTCTGGCCCAGGACTGCCCGAAACTCGTGATTTTTCGGCTGTCCCACCTGAAATCGCAGTTTCGGACCCAGACTGCTGAAAATCACTATTTCGGACCCGGACTGCTTGAAATCCACACTGGCCCGTCGGACAGCCAAAAATGACGATTCTGCCCCCATCAGCGGAAAATTGCTGTTCTGGCCCTGAACTGCCCGAAACTCGTGATTTTTTGGCTGTCCCACCAGAAAGCGCAGTTCCGGACCCAGACTGCTGAAAATCACTATTTGGGCCCCGGACAGCCCGAAAACGACAGCGACCCGTCAGACAGCCGAAAATGACGATTCTACCCCCGACAGCAGAAAATCGCTGTTCTGGCCCAGAATTGCCCGAAACTCGTGATTTTTCGGCAGCCCCGCCAGAAATCGCAGTTTCGGACCCAGACTGCTGAAAATCCCTATTTGGGACCCAGACAGCCTGAAATCGACACCGGCCAGTCGGACAGCCAAAAATGACGATTCTGCCGCCGGTCGAATAAAATCACTGTTCTGGCCCAGGGCTGCCCGAAACTCGGGATTTTTCGGCTGTCCCACCTGAAATCGCAGTTTCGGACCCAGACTGCTGAAAATCACTATTTCGGACCCGGACTGCTTGAAATCCACACTGGCCCGTCGGACAGCCAAAAATGACGATTCTGCCCCCATCAGCGGAAAATTGCTGTTCTGGCCCTGAACTGCCCGAAACTCGTGATTTTTTGGCTGTCCCACCTGAAATCGCAGTTTCGGACCCAGACTGCTGAAAATCACTATTTGGGACCCGGACAGCTTGAAATCCACACTGGCCCGTCGGACAGCCAAAAATGGCGATTCTGCCCCCATCAGCGGAAAATTGCTGTTCTGGTCCCGAACTGCCCGAAACTCGTGATTTTTCGGTAAGCCGACCAGAAAGCGCAGTTCCGGACCCAGACTGCTGAAAATCACTATTTGGGCCCCGGACAGCCTGAAAACGACAGCGACCCGTCAGACAGCCGAAAATGACGATTCTACCCCCGACAGCGGAAAATCGCTGTTCTGGCCCAGAATTGCCCGAAACTCGTGATTTTTCGGCAGCCCCGCCAGAAATCGCAGTTTCGGACCCAGACTGCTGAAAATCCCTATTTGGGACCCAGACAGCCTGAAATCGACACCGGCCCGTCGGACAGCCAAAAATGACGATTCTGCCGCCGGTCGAATAAAATCACTGTTCTGGCCCAGGGCTGCCCGAAACTCGGGATTTTTCGGCTGTCCCACCTGAAATCGAAGTTTCGGACCCAGACTGCTGAAAATCACTATTTCGGACCCGGACTGCTTGAAATCCACACTGGCCCGTCGGACAGCCAAAAATGACGATTCTGCCCCCATCAGCGGAAAATTGCTGTTCTGGCCCTGAACTGCCCTAAACTCGTGATTTTTTGGCTGTCCCACCAGAAAGCGCAGTTCCGGACCCAGACTGCTGAAAATCACTATTTGGGCCCCGGACAGCCCGAAAACGACAGCGACCCGTCAGACAGCCGAAAATGACGATTCTACCCCCGACAGCGGAAAATCGCTGTTCTGGCCCAGAATTGCCCGAAACTCGTGATTTTTCGGCAGCCCCGCCAGAAATCGCAGTTTCGGACCCAGACTGCTGAAAATCCCTATTTGGGACCCAGACAGCCTGAAATCGACACCGGCCAGTCGGACAGCCAAAAATGACGATTCTGCCGCCGGTCGAATAAAATCACTGTTCTGGCCCAGGGCTGCCCGAAACTCGGGATTTTTCGGCTGTCCCACCTGAAATCGCAGTTTCGGACCCAGACTGCTGAAAATCACTATTTCGGACCCGGACTGCTTGAAATCCACACTGGCCCGTCGGACAGCCAAAAATGACGATTCTGCCCCCATCAGCGGAAAATTGCTGTTCTGGCCCTGAACTGCCCGAAACTCGTGATTTTTTGGCTGTCCCACCTGAAATCGCAGTTTCAGACCCAGACTGCTGAAAATCACTATTTGGGACCCGGACAGCTTGAAATCCACACTGGCCCGTCGGACAGCCAAAAATGGCGATTCTGCCCCCATCAGCGGAAAATTGCTGTTCTGGTCCCGAACTGCCCGAAACTCGTGATTTTTCGGTAAGCCGACCAGAAAGCGCAGTTCCGGACCCAGACTGCTGAAAATCACTATTTGGGCCCCGGACAGCCTGAAAACGACAGCGACCCGTCAGACAGCCGAAAATGACGATTCTACCCCCGACAGCGGAAAATCGCTGTTCTGGCCCAGAATTGCCCGAAACTCGTGATTTTTCGGCAGCCCCGCCAGAAATCGCAGTTTCGGACCCAGACTGCTGAAAATCCCTATTTGGGACCCAGACAGCCTGAAATCGACACCGGCCCGTCGGACAGCCAAAAATGACGATTCTGCCGCCGGTCGAATAAAATCACTGTTCTGGCCCAGGGCTGCCCGAAACTCGGGATTTTTCGGCTGTCCCACCTGAAATCGAAGTTTCGGACCCAGACTGCTGAAAATCACTATTTCGGACCCGGACTGCTTGAAATCCACACTGGCCCGTCGGACAGCCAAAAATGACGATTCTGCCCCCATCAGCGGAAAATTGCTGTTCTGGCCCTGAACTGCCCGAAACTCGTGATTTTTTGGCTGTCCCACCTGAAATCGCAGTTTCGGACCCAGACTGCTGAAAATCACTATTTGGGACCCGGACAGCTTGAAATCCACACTGGCCCGTCGGACAGCCAAAAATGGCGATTCTGCCCCCATCAGCGGAAAATTGCTGTTCTGGTCCCGAACTGCCCGAAACTCGTGATTTTTCGGTAAGCCGACCAGAAAGCGCAGTTCCGGACCCAGACTGCTGAAAATCACTATTTGGGCCCCGGACAGCCTGAAAACGACAGCGACCCGTCAGACAGCCGAAAATGACGATTCTAACCCCGACAGCGGAAAATCGCTGTTCTGGCCCAGAATTGCCCGAAACTCGTGATTTTTCGGCAGCCCCGCCAGAAATCGCAGTTTCGGACCCAGACTGCTGAAAATCCCTATTTGGGACCCAGACAGCCTGAAATCGACACCGGCCCGTCGGACAGCCAAAAATGACGATTCTGCCGCCGGTCGAATAAAATCACTGTTCTGGCCCAGGGCTGCCCGAAACTCGGGATTTTTCGGCTGTCCCACCTGAAATCGAAGTTTCGGACCCAGACTGCTGAAAATCACTATTTCGGACCCGGACTGCTTGAAATCCACACTGGCCCGTCGGACAGCCAAAAATGACGATTCTGCCCCCATCAGCGGAAAATTGCTGTTCTGGCCCTGAACTGCCCGAAACTCGTGATTTTTTGGCTGTCCCACCTGAAATCGCAGTTTCGGACCCAGACTGCTGAAAATCACTATTTGGGACCCGGATAGCTTGAAATCCACACTGGCCCGTCGGACAGCCAAAAATGGCGATTCTGCCCCCATCAGCGGAAAATTGCTGTTCTGGACCAGAACTGCCCGAAACTCGTGATTTTTCGGTAAGCCGACCAGAAAGCGCAGTTCCGGACCCAGACTGCTGAAAATCACTATTTGGGCCCCGGACAGCCTGAAAACGACAGCGACCCGTCAGACAGCCGAAAATGACGATTCTACCCCCGACAGCGGAAAATCGCTGTTCTGGCCCAGAATTACCCGAAACTCGTGATTTTTCGGCAGCCCCGCCAGAAATCGCAGTTTCGGACCCAGACTGCTGAAAATCCCTATTTGGGACCCAGACAGCCTGAAATCGACACCGGCCCGTCGGACAGCCAAAAATGACGATTCTGCCGCCGGTCGAATAAAATCACTGTTCTGGCCCTGGGCTGCCCGAAACTCGGGATTTTTCGGCTGTCCCACCTGAAATCGAAGTTTCGGACCCAGACTGCTGAAAATCACTATTTCGGACCCGGACTGCTTGAAATCCACACTGGCCCGTCGGACAGCCAAAAATGACGATTCTGCCCCCATCAGCGGAAAATTGCTGTTCTGGCCCTGAACTGCCCTAAACTCGTGATTTTTTGGCTGTCCCACCAGAAAGCGCAGTTCCGGACCCAGACTGCTGAAAATCACTATTTGGGCCCCGGACAGCCCGAAAACGACAGCGACCCGTCAGACAGCCGAAAATGACGATTCTACCCCCGACAGCGGAAAATCGCTGTTCTGGCCCAGAATTGCCCGAAACTCGTGATTTTTCGGCAGCCCCGCCAGAAATCGCAGTTTCGGACCCAGACTGCTGAAAATCCCTATTTGGGACCCAGACAGCCTGAAATCGACACCGGCCAGTCGGACAGCCAAAAATGACGATTCTGCCGCCGGTCGAATAAAATCACTGTTCTGGCCCAGGGCTGCCCGAAACTCGGGATTTTTCCGCTGTCCCACCTGAAATCGCAGTTTCGGACCCAGACTGCTGAAAATCACTATTTCGGACCCGGACTGCTTGAAATCCACACTGGCCCGTCGGACAGCCAAAAATGACGATTCTGCCCCCATCAGCGGAAAATTGCTGTTCTGGCCCTGAACTGCCCGAAACTCGTGATTTTTTGGCTGTCCCACCTGAAATCGCAGTTTCGGACCCAGACTGCTGAAAATCACTATTTGGGACCCGGACAGCTTGAAATCCACACTGGCCCGTCGGACAGCCAAAAATGGCGATTCTGCCCCCATCAGCGGAAAATTGCTGTTCTGGTCCCGAACTGCCCGAAACTCGTGATTTTTCGGTAAGCCGACCAGAAAGCGCAGTTCCGGACCCAGACTGCTGAAAATCACTATTTGGGCCCCGGACAGCCTGAAAACGACAGCGACCCGTCAGACAGCCGAAAATGACGATTCTACCCCCGACAGCGGAAAATCGCTGTTCTGGCCCAGAATTGCCCGAAACTCGTGATTTTTCGGCAGCCCCGTCAGAAATCGCAGTTTCGGACCCAGACTGCTGAAAATCCCTATTTGGGACCCAGACAGCCTGAAATCGACACCGGCCCGTCGGACAGCCAAAAATGACGATTCTGCCGCCGGTCGAATAAAATCACTGTTCTGGCCCAGGGCTGCCCGAAACTCGGGATTTTTCGGCTGTCCCACCTGAAATCGAAGTTTCGGACCCAGACTGCTGAAAATCACTATTTCGGTCCCGGACTGCTTGAAATCCACACTGGCCCGTCGGACAGCCAAAAATGACGATTCTGCCCCCATCAGCGGAAAATTGCTGTTCTGGCCCTGAACTGCCCGAAACTCGTGATTTCTTGGCTGTCCCACCTGAAATCGCAGTTTCGGACCCAGACTGCTGAAAATCACTATTTGGGACCCGGACAGCTTGAAATCCACACTGGCCCGTCGGACAGCCAAAAATGGCGATTCTGCCCCCATCAGCGGAAAATTGCTGTTCTGGACCCGAACTGCCCGAAACTCGTGATTTTTCGGTAAGCCGACCAGAAAGCGCAGTTCCGGACCCAGACTGCTGAAAATCACTATTTGGGCCCCGGACAGCCTGAAAACGACAGCGACCCGTCAGACAGCCGAAAATGACGATTCTACCCCCGACAGCGGAAAATTGCTGTTCTGGCCCAGAATTGCCCGAAACTCGTGATTTTTCGGCAGCCCCGCCAGAAATCGCAGTTTCGGACCCAGACTGCTGAAAATCCCTATTTGGGACCCAGACAGCCTGAAATCGACACCGGCCCGTCGGACAGCCAAAAATGACGATTCTACCCCCGACAGCGGAAAATCGCTGTTCTGGCCCAGAATTGCCCGAAACTCGTGATTTTTCGGCAGCCCCGTCAGAAATCGCAGTTTCGGACCCAGACTGCTGAAAATCCCTATTTGGGACCCAGACAGCCTGAAATCGACACCGGCCCGTCGGACAGCCAAAAATGACGATTCTGCCGCCGGTCGAATAAAATCACTGTTCTGGCCCAGGGCTGCCCGAAACTCGGGATTTTTCGGCTGTCCCACCTGAAATCGAAGTTTCGGACCCAGACTGCTGAAAATCACTATTTCGGTCCCGGACTGCTTGAAATCCACACTGGCCCGTCGGACAGCCAAAAATGACGATTCTGCCCCCATCAGCGGAAAATTGCTGTTCTGGCCCTGAACTGCCCGAAACTCGTGATTTCTTGGCTGTCCCACCTGAAATCGCAGTTTCGGACCCAGACTGCTGAAAATCACTATTTGGGACCCGGACAGCTTGAAATCCACACTGGCCCGTCGGACAGCCAAAAATGGCGATTCTGCCCCCATCAGCGGAAAATTGCTGTTCTGGACCCGAACTGCCCGAAACTCGTGATTTTTCGGTAAGCCGACCAGAAAGCGCAGTTCCGGACCCAGACTGCTGAAAATCACTATTTGGGCCCCGGACAGCCTGAAAACGACAGCGACCCGTCAGACAGCCGAAAATGACGATTCTACCCCCGACAGCGGAAAATTGCTGTTCTGGCCCAGAATTGCCCGAAACTCGTGATTTTTCGGCAGCCCCGCCAGAAATCGCAGTTTCGGACCCAGACTGCTGAAAATCCCTATTTGGGACCCAGACAGCCTGAAATCGACACCGGCCCGTCGGACAGCCAAAAATGACGATTCTGCCGCCGGTCGAATAAAATCACTGTTCTGGCCCAGGGCTGCCCGAAACTCGGGATTTTTCGGCTGTCCCACCTGAAATCGAAGTTTCGGACCCAGACTGCTGAAAATCACTATTTCGGACCCGGACTGCTTGAAATCCACACTGGCCCGTCGGACAGCCAAAAATGACGATTCTGCCCCCATCAGCGGAAAATTGCTGTTCTGGCCCTGAACTGCCCGAAACTCGTGATTTTTTGGCTGTCCCACCTGAAATCGCAGTTTCAGACCCAGACTGCTGAAAATCACTATTTGGGACCCGGACAGCTAGAAATCCACACTGGCCCGTCGGACAGCCAAAAATGGCGATTCTGCCCCCATCAGCGGAAAATTGCTGTTCTGGACCCGAACTGCCCGAAACTCGTGATTTTTCGGTAAGCCGACCAGAAAGCGCAGTTCCGGACCCAGACTGCTGAAAATCACTATTTGGGCCCCGGACAGCCTGAAAACGACAGCGACCCGTCAGACAGCCGAAAATGACGATTCTACCCCCGACAGCGGAAAATCACTGTTCTGGCCCAGAATTGCCCGAAACTCGTGATTTTTCGGCAGCCCCGCCAGAAATCGCAGTTTCGGACCCAGACTGCTGAAAATCCCTATTTGGGACCCAGACAGCCTGAAATCGACACCGGCCCGTCGGACAGCCAAAAATGACGATTCTGCCGCCGGTCGAATAAAATCACTGTTCTGGCCCAGGGCTGCCCGAAACTCGGGATTTTTCGGCTGTCCCACCTGAAATCGAAGTTTCGGACCCAGACTGCTGAAAATCACTATTTCGGACCCGGACTGCTTGAAATCCACACTGGCCCGTCGGACAGCCAAAAATGACGATTCTGCCCCCATCAGCGGAAAATTGCTGTTCTGGCCCTGAACTGCCCGAAACTCGTGATTTTTTGGCTGTCCCACCTGAAATCGCAGTTTCGGACCCAGACTGCTGAAAATCACTATTTGGGACCCGGACAGCTTGAAATCCACACTGGCCCGTCGGACAGCCAAAAATGGCGATTCTGCCCCCATCAGCGGAAAATTGCTGTTCTGGACCCGAACTGCCCGAAACTCGTGATTTTTCGGTAAGCCGACCAGAAAGCGCAGTTCCGGACCCAGACTGCTGAAAATCACTATTTGGGCCCCGGACAGCCTGAAAACGACAGCGACCCGTCAGACAGCCGAAAATGACGATTCTACCCCCGACAGCGGAAAATCGCTGTTCTGGCCCAGAATTGCCCGAAACTCGTGATTTTTCGGCAGCCCCGCCAGAAATCGCAGTTTCGGACCCAGACTGCTGAAAATCCCTATTTGGGACCCAGACAGCCTGAAATCGACACCGGCCCGTCGGACAGCCAAAAATGACGATTCTGCCGCCGGTCGAATAAAATCACTGTTCTGGCCCAGGGCTGCCCGAAACTCGGGATTTTTCGGCTGTCCCACCTGAAATCGAAGTTTCGGACCCAGACTGCTGAAAATCACTATTTCGGACCCGGACTGCTTGAAATCCACACTGGCCCGTCGGACAGCCAAAAATGACGATTCAGCCCCCATCAGCGGAAAATTGCTGTTCTGGCCCTGAACTGCCCGAAACTCGTGATTTTTTGGCTGTCCCACCTGAAATCGCAGTTTCGGACCCAGACTGCTGAAAATCACTATTTGGGACCCGGACAGCTTGAAATCCACACTGGCCCGTCGGACAGCCAAAAATGGCGATTCTGCCCCCATCAGCGGAAAATTGCTGTTCTGGACCCGAACTGCCCGAAACTCGTGATTTTTCGGTAAGCCGACCAGAAAGCGCAGTTCCGGACCCAGACTGCTGAAAATCACTATTTGGGCCCCGGACAGCCTGAAAACGACAGCGACCCGTCAGACAGCCGAAAATGACGATTCTACCCCCGACAGCGGAAAATCGCTGTTCTGGCCCAGAATTGCCCGAAACTCGTGATTTTTCGGCAGCCCCGCCAGAAATCGCAGTTTCGGACCCAGACTGCTGAAAATCCCTATTTGGGACCCAGACAGCCTGAAATCGACACCGGCCCGTCGGACAGCCAAAAATGACGATTCTGCCGCCGGTCGAATAAAATCACTGTTCTGGCCCAGGGCTGCCCGAAACTCGGGATTTTTCGGCTGTCCCACCTGAAATCGAAGTTTCGGACCCAGACTGCTGAAAATCACTATTTCGGACCCGGACTGCTTGAAATCCACACTGGCCCGTCGGACAGCCAAAAATGACGATTCAGCCCCCATCAGCGGAAAATTGCTGTTCTGGCCCTGAACTGCCCGAAACTCGTGATTTCTTGGCTGTCCCACCTGAAATCGCAGTTTCGGACCCAGACTGCTGAAAATCACTATTTGGGACCCGGACAGCTTGAAATCCACACTGGCCCGTCGGACAGCCAAAAATGGCGATTCTGCCCCCATCAGCGGAAAATTGCTGTTCTGGACCCGAACTGCCCGAAACTCGTGATTTTTCGGTAAGCCGACCAGAAAGCGCAGTTCCGGACCCAGACTGCTGAAAATCACTATTTGGGCCCCGGACAGCCTGAAAACGACAGCGACCCGTCAGACAGCCGAAAATGACGATTCTACCCCCGACAGCGGAAAATCGCTGTTCTGGCCCAGAATTGCCCGAAACTCGTGATTTTTCGGCAGCCCCGCCAGAAATCGCAGTTTCGGACCCAGACTGCTGAAAATCCCTATTTGGGACCCAGACAGCCTGAAATCGACACCGGCCCGTCGGACAGCCAAAAATGACGATTCTGCCGCCGGTCGAATAAAATCACTGTTCTGGCCCAGGGCTGCCCGAAACTCGGGATTTTTCGGCTGTCCCACCTGAAATCGAAGTTTCGGACCCAGACTGCTGAAAATCACTATTTCGGACCCGGACTGCTTGAAATCCACACTGGCCCGTCGGACAGCCAAAAATGACGATTCTGCCCCCATCAGCGGAAAATTGCTGTTCTGGCCCTGAACTGCCCGAAACTCGTGATTTTTTGGCTGTCCCACCTGAAATCGCTGTTTCGGGCCCAGACTGCTGAAAATCACTATTTGGGACCCGGACAGCTTGAAATCCACACTGGCCCGTCGGACAGCCAAAAATGGCGATTCTGCCCCCATCAGCGGAAAATTGCTGTTCTGGACCCGAACTGCCCGAAACTCGTGATTTTTCGGTAAGCCGACCAGAAAGCGCAGTTCCGGACCCAGACTGCTGAAAATCACTATTTGGGCCCCGGACAGCCTGAAAACGACAGCGACCCGTCAGACAGCAGAAAATGACGATTCTACCCCCGACAGCGGAAAATCGCTGTTCTGGCCCAGAATTGCCCGAAACTCGTGATTTTTCGGCAGCCCCGCCAGAAATCGCAGTTTCGGACCCAGACTGCTGAAAATCCCTATTTGGGACCCAGACAGCCTGAAATCGACACCGGCCC
Organism: Delonix regia; assembly: GCA_037074485.1. Lineage (NCBI taxonomy): Eukaryota > Viridiplantae > Streptophyta > Magnoliopsida > Fabales > Fabaceae > Delonix > Delonix regia. The sequence goes on along the minus strand of CM073454.1, from coordinate 40,013,276 downwards.
GTCGGACAGCCAAAAATGACGATTCTGCCGCCGGTCGAATAAAATCACTGTTCTGGCCCAGGGCTGCCCGAAACTCGGGATTTTTCGGCTGTCCCACCTGAAATCGAAGTTTCGGACCCAGACTGCTGAAAATCACTATTTCGGACCCGGACTGCTTGAAATCCACACTGGCCCGTCGGACAGCCAAAAATGACGATTCTGCCCCCATCAGCGGAAAATTGCTGTTCTTGCCCTGAACTGCCCGAAACTCGTGATTTTTTGGCTGTCCCACCTGAAATCGCTGTTTCGGGCCCAGACTGCTGAAAATCACTATTTGGGACCCGGACAGCTTGAAATCCACACTGGCCCGTCGGACAGCCAAAAATGGCGATTCTGCCCCCATCAGCGGAAAATTGCTGTTCTGGACCCGAACTGCCCGAAACTCGTGATTTTTCGGTATGCCGACCAGAAAGCGCAGTTCCGGACCCAGACTGCTGAAAATCACTATTTGGGCCCCGGACAGCCTGAAAACGACAGCGACCCGTCAGACAGCCGAAAACGACGATTCTACCCCCGACAGCGGAAAATCGCTGTTCTGGCCCAGAATTGCCCGAAACTCGTGATTTTTCGGCAGCCCCGCCAGAAATCGCAGTTTCGGACCCAGACTGCTGAAAATCCCTATTTGGGACCCAGACAGCCTGAAATAGACACCGGCCCGTCGGACAGCCAAAAATGACGATTCTGCCGCCGGTCGAATAAAATCACTGTTCTGGCCCAGGGCTGCCCGAAACTCGGGATTTTTCGGCTGTCCCACCTGAAATCGCAGTTTCGGACCCAGACTGCTGAAAATCACTATTTCGGAGCCGGACTGCTTGAAATCCACACTGGCCCGTCGGACAGCCAAAAATGACGATTCTGCCCCCATCAGCGGAAAATTGCTGTTCTGGCCCTGAACTGCCCGAAACTCGTGATTTTTTGGCTGTCCCACCTGAAATCGCAGTTTCGGACCCAGACTGCTGAAAATCACTATTTGGGACCCGGACAGCTTGAAATCCACACTGGCCCGTCGGACAGCCAAAAATGGCGATTCTGCCCCCATCAGCGGAAAATTGCTGTTCTGGACCCGAACTGCCCGAAACTCGTGATTTTTCGGTAAGCCGACCAGAAAGCGCAGTTCCGGACCCAGACTGCTGAAAATCACTATTTGGGCCCCGGACAGCCTGAAAACGACAGCGACCCGTCAGACAGCCGAAAATGACGATTCTACCCCCGACAGCGGAAAATCGCTGTTCTGGCCCAGAATTGCCCGAAACTCGTGATTTTTCGGCAGCCCCGCCAGAAATCGCAGTTTCGGACCCAGACTGCTGAAAATCCCTATTTGGGACCCAGACAGCCTGAAATCGACACCAGCCCGTCGGACAGCCAAAAATGACGATTCTGCCGCCGGTCGAATAAAATCACTGTTCTGGCCCAGGGCTGCCCGAAACTCGGGATTTTTCGGCTGTCCCACCTGAAATCGAAGTTTCGGACCCAGACTGCTGAAAATCACTATTTCGGACCCGGACTGCTTGAAATCCACACTGGCCCGTCGGACAGCCAAAAATGACGATTCTGCCCCCATCAGCGGAAAATTGCTGTTCTGGCCCTGAACTGCCCGAAACTCGTGATTTTTTGGCTGTCCCACCTGAAATCGCAGTTTCGGGCCCAGACTGCTGAAAATCACTATTTGGGACCCGGACAGCTTGAAATCCACACTGGCCCGTCGGACAGCCAAAAATGGCGATTCTGCCCCCATCAGCGGAAAATTGCTGTTCTGGACCCGAACTGCCCGAAACTCGTGATTTTTCGGTAAGCCGACCAGAAAGCGCAGTTCCGGACCCAGACTGCTGAAAATCACTATTTGGGCCCCGGACAGCCTGAAAACGACAGCGACCCGTCAGACAGCCGAAAATGACGATTCTACCCCCGACAGCGGAAAATCGCTGTTCTGGCCCTGAATTGCCCGAAACTCGTGATTTTTCGGCAGCCCCGCCAGAAATCGCAGTTTCGGACCCAGACTGCTGAAAATCCCTATTTGGGACCCAGACAGCCTGAAATCGACACCGGCCCGTCGGACAGCCAAAAATGACGATTCTGCCGCCGGTCGAATAAAATCACTGTTCTGGCCCAGGGCTGCCCGAAACTCGGGATTTTTCGGCTGTCCCACCTGAAATCGCAGTTTCGGACCCAGACTGCTGAAAATCACTATTTCGGACCCGGACTGCTTGAAATCCACACTGGCCCGTCGGACAGCCAAAAATGACGATTCTGCCCCCATCAGCGGAAAATTGCTGTTCTGGCCCTGAACTGCCCGAAACTCGTGATTTTTTGGCTATCCCACCTGAAATCGCAGTTTCGGGCCCAGACTGCTGAAAATCACTATTTGGGACCCGGACAGCTTGAAATCCACACTGGCCCGTCGGACAGCCAAAAATGGCGATTCTGCCCCCATCAGCGGAAAATTGCTGTTCTGGACCCGAACTGCCCGAAACTCGTGATTTTTCGGTAAGCCGACCAGAAAGCGCAGTTCCGGACCCAGACTGCTGAAAATCACTATTTGGGCCCCGGACAGCCTGAAAACGACAGCGACCCGTCAGACAGCCGAAAATGACGATTCTACCCCCGACAGCGGAAAATCGCTGTTCTGGCCCAGAATTGCCCGAAACTCGTGATTTTTCGGCAGCCCCGCCAGAAATCGCAGTTTCGGACCCAGACTGCTGAAAATCCCTATTTGGGACCCAGACAGCCTGAAATCGACACCGGCCCGTCGGACAGCCAAAAATGACGATTCTGCCGCCGGTCGAATAAAATCACTGTTCTGGCCCAGGGCTGCCCGAAACTCGGGATTTTTCGGCTGTCCCACCTGAAATCGCAGTTTCGGACCCAGACTGCTGAAAATCACTATTTCGGACCCGGACTGCTTGAAATCCACACTGGCCCGTCGGACAGCCAAAAATGACGATTCTGCCCCCATCAGCGGAAAATTGCTGTTCTGGCCCTGAACTGCCCGAAACTCGTGATTTTTTGGCTGTCCCACCTGAAATCGCAGTTTCGGGCCCAGACTGCTGAAAATCACTATTTGGGACCCGGACAGCTTGAAATCCACACTGGCCCGTCGGACAGCCAAAAATGGCGATTCTGCCCCCATCAGCGGAAAATTGCTGTTCTGGACCCGAACTGCCCGAAACTCGTGATTTTTCGGTAAGCCGACCAGAAAGCGCAGTTCCGGACCCAGACTGCTGAAAATCACTATTTGGGCCCCGGACAGCCTGAAAACGACAGCGACCCGTCAGACAGCCGAAAATGACGATTCTACCCCCGACAGCGGAAAATCGCTGTTCTGGCCCAGAATTGCCCGAAACTCGTGATTTTTCGGCAGCCCCGCCAGAAATCGCAGTTTCGGACCCAGACTGCTGAAAATCCCTATTTGGGACCCAGACAGCCTGAAATCGACACCGGCCCGTCGGACAGCCAAAAATGACGATTCTGCCGCCGGTCGAATAAAATCACTGTTCTGGCCCAGGGCTGCCCGAAACTCGGGATTTTTCGGCTGTCCCACCTGAAATCGCAGTTTCGGACCCAGACTGCTGAAAATCACTATTTCGGACCCGGACTGCTTGAAATCCACACTGGCCCGTCGGACAGCCAAAAATGACGATTCTGCCCCCATCAGCGGAAAATTGCTGTTCTGGCCCTGAACTGCCCGAAACTCGTGATTTTTTGGCTGTCCCACCTGAAATCGCAGTTTCGGGCCCAGACTGCTGAAAATCACTATTTGGGACCCGGACAGCTTGAAATCCACACTGGCCCGTCGGACAGCCAAAAATGGCGATTCTGCCCCCATCAGCGGAAAATTGCTGTTCTGGACCCGAACTGCCCGAAACTCGTGATTTTTCGGTAAGCCGACCAGAAAGCGCAGTTCCGGACCCAGACTGCTGAAAATCACTATTTGGGCCCCGGACAGCCTGAAAACGACAGCGACCCGTTAGACAGCCGAAAATGACGATTCTACCCCCGACAGCGGAAAATCGCTGTTCTGGCCCAGAATTGCCCGAAACTCGTGATTTTTCGGCAGCCCCGCCAGAAATCGCAGTTTCGGACCCAGACTGCTGAAAATCCCTATTTGGGACCCAGACAGCCTGAAATAGACACCGGCCCGTCGGACAGCCAAAAATGACGATTCTGCCGCCGGTCGAATAAAATCACTGTTCTGGCCCAGGGCTGCCCGAAACTCGGGATTTTTCGGCTGTCCCACCTGAAATCGCAGTTTCGGACCCAGACTGCTGAAAATCACTATTTCGGAGCCGGACTGCTTGAAATCCACACTGGCCCGTCGGACAGCCAAAAATGACGATTCTGCCCCCATCAGCGGAAAATTGCTGTTCTGGCCCTGAACTGCCCGAAACTCGTGATTTTTTGGCTGTCCCACCTGAAATCGCAGTTTCGGACCCAGACTGCTGAAAATCACTATTTGGGACCCGGACAGCTTGAAATCCACACTGGCCCGTCGGACAGCCAAAAATGGCGATTCTGCCCCCATCAGCGGAAAATTGCTGTTCTGGACCCGAACTGCCCGAAACTCGTGATTTTTCGGTAAGCCGACCAGAAAGCGCAGTTCCGGACCCAGACTGCTGAAAATCACTATTTGGGCCCCGGACAGCTTGAAATCCACACCGACCCGTCAGACAGCCGAAAATGAGGATTCTACCCCCGACAGCGGAAAATCGCTGTTCTGGCCCAGAATTGCCCGAAACTCGTGATTTTTCGGCAGCCCCGCCAGAAATCGTAGTTTCGGACCCAGACTGCTGAAAATCCCTATTTGGGACCCAGACAGCCTGAAATCGACACCGGCCCGTCGGACAGCCAAAAATGACGATTCTGCCGCCGGTCGAATAAAATCACTGTTCTGGCCCAGGGCTGCCCGAAACTCGGGATTTTTCGGCTGTCCCACCTGAAATCGAAGTTTCGGACCCAGACTGCTGAAAATCACTATTTCGGACCCGGACTGCTTGAAATCCACACTGGCCCGTCGGACAGCCAAAAATGACGATTCTGCCCCCATCAGCGGAAAATTGCTGTTCTGGCCCTGAACTGCCCGAAACTCGTGATTTTTTGGCTGTCCCACCTGAAATCGCAGTTTCGGACCCAGACTGCTGAAAATCACTATTTGGGACCCGGACAGCTTGAAATCCACACTGGCCCGTCGGACAGCCAAAAATGGCGATTCTGCCCCCATCAGCGGAAAATTGCTGTTCTGGACCCGAACTGCCCGAAACTCGTGATTTTTCGGTAAGCCGACCAGAAAGCGCAGTTCCGGACCCAGACTGCTGAAAATCACTATTTGGGCCCCGGACAGCTTGAAATCCACACCGACCCGTCAGACAGCCGAAAATGAGGATTCTACCCCCGACAGCGGAAAATCGCTGTTCTGGCCCAGAATTGCCCGAAACTCGTGATTTTTCGGCAGCCCCGCCAGAAATCGTAGTTTCGGACCCAGACTGCTGAAAATCCCTATTTGGGACCCAGACAGCCTGAAATCGACACCGGCCGTCGGACAGCCAAAAATGACGATTCTGCCGCCGGTCGAATAAAATCACTGTTCTGGCCCAGGGCTGCCCGAAACTCGGGATTTTTCGGCTGTCCCACCTGAAATCGAAGTTTCGGACCCAGACTGCTGAAAATCACTATTTCGGACCCGGACTGCTTGAAATCCACACTGGCCCGTCGGACAGCCAAAAATGACGATTCTGCCCCCATCAGCGGAAAATTGCTGTTCTGGCCCTGAACTGCCCGAAACTCGTGATTTTTTGGCTGTCCCACCTGAAATCGCAGTTTCGGACCCAGACTGCTGAAAATCACTATTTGGGACCCGGACAGCTTGAAATCCACACTGGCCCGTCGGACAGCCAAAAATGGCGATTCTGCCCCCATCAGCGGAAAATTGCTGTTCTGGACCCGAACTGCCCGAAACTCGTGATTTTTTCGGTAAGCCACGCACTCTGATATGTGCGGACCCAGACTGCTGAAAATCACTATTTGGGCCCCGGACAGCCTGAAAACGACAGCGACCCGTCAGACAGCCGAAAATGACGATTCTACCCCCGACAGCGAAAAATCGCTGTTCTGGCCCAGGACTGCCTGAAACTCGTGATTTTTTGTCAGCCCCGCCAGAAATCGCAGTTTCGGACCCAGACTGCTGAAAATCCCTATTTGGGACCCAGACAGCCTGAAATCGACACCGGCCCGTCGGACAGCCAAAAATGACGATTCTGCCGCCGGTCGAATAAAATCACTGTTCTGGCCCAGGGCTGCCCGAAACTCGGGATTTTTCGGCTGTCCCACCTGAAATCGCAGTTTCGGACCCAGACTGCTGAAAATCACTATTTCGGACCCGGACTGCTTGAAATCCACACTGGCCCGTCGGACAGCCAAAAATGACGATTCTGCCCCCATCAGCGGAAAATTGCTGTTCTGGCCCTGAACTGCCCGAAACTCGTGATTTTTTGGCTGTCCCACCTGAAATCGCAGTTTCGGACCCAGACTGCTGAAAATCACTATTTGGGACCCGGACAGCTTGAAATCCACACTGGCCCGTCGGACAGCCAAAAATGGCGATTCTGCCCCCATCAGCGGAAAATTGCTGTTCTGGACCCGAACTGCCCGAAACTCGTGATTTTTCGGTAAGCCGACCAGAAAGCGCAGTTCCGGACCCAGACTGCTGAAAATCACTATTTGGGCCCCGGACAGCCTGAAAACGATAGCGACCCGTCAGACAGTTGAAAATGACGATTCTACCCCCGACTGCGGAAAATCGCTGTTCTGGCCCAGAATTGCCCGAAACTCGTGATTTTTCGGCAGCCCCGCCAGAAATCGCAGTTTCGGACCCAGACTGTTGAAAATCCCTATTTGGGTCCCGGACAGCCTGAAATCGACACCGGCCCGTCGGACAGCCAAAAATGACGATTCTGCCGCCGGTCGAATAAAATCACTGTTCTGGCCCAGGACTGCCCGAAACTCGTGATTTTTCGGCTGTCCCACCTGAAATCGCAGTTTCGGACCCAGACTGCTGAAAATCACTATTTCGGACCCGGACTGCTTGAAATCCACACAGGCCCGTCGGACAGCCAAAAATGACGATTCTGCCCCCATCAGCGGAAAATTGCTGTTCTGGCCCTGAACTGCCCGAAACTCGTGATTTTTTGGCTGTCCCACCAGAAAGCGCAATTCCGGACCCAGACTGCTGAAAATCACTATTTGGGCCCCGGACAGCCCGAAAACGACAGCGACCCGTCAGACAGCCGAAAATGACGATTCTACCCCCGACAGCGGAAAATCGCTGTTCTGGCCCAGAATTGCCCGAAACTCGTGATTTTTCGGCAGCCCCGCCAGAAATCGCAGTTTCGGACCCAGACTTTTGAAAATCCCTATTTGGGTCCCGGACAGCCTGAAATCGACCCCGGCCCGTCGGACAGCCAAAAATGACGATTCTGCCGCCGGTCGAATAAAATCACTGTTCTGGCCCAGGGCTGCCCGAAACTCGGGATTTTTCGGCTGTCCCACCTGAAATCGCAGTTTCGGACCCAGACTGCTGAAAATCACTATTTCGGACCCGGACTGCTTGAAATCCACACTGGCCCGTCGGACAGCCAAAAATGACGATTCTGCCCCCATCAGCGGAAAATTGCTGTTCTGGCCCTGAACTGCCCGAAACTCGTGATTTTTTGGCTGTCCCACCTGAAATCGCAGTTTCGGACCCAGACTGCTGAAAATCACTATTTGGGACCCGGACAGCTTGAAATCCACACTGGCCCGTCGGACAGCCAAAAATGGCGATTCTGCCCCCATCAGCGGAAAATTGCTGTTCTGGACCCGAACTGCCCGAAACTCGTGATTTTTCGGTAAGCCGACCAGAAAGCGCAGTTCCGGACCCAGACTGCTGAAAATCACTATTTGGGCCCCGGACAGCCTGAAAACGATAGCGACCCGTCAGACAGTTGAAAATGACGATTCTACCCCCGACTGCGGAAAATCGCTGTTCTGGCCCAGAATTGCCCGAAACTCGGGATTTTTCGGCAGCCCCGCCAGAAATCGCAGTTTCAGACCCAGACTGTTGAAAATCCCTATTTGGGTCCCGGACAGCCTGAAATCGACACCGGCCCGTCGGACAGCCAAAAATGACGATTCTGCCGCCGGTCGAATAAAATCACTGTTCTGGCCCAGGGCTGCCCGAAACTCGGGATTTTTCGGCAGCCCCGCCAGAAATCGCAGTTTCGGACCCCAGACTGTTGAAAATCCCTATTTCGGACCCGGACTGCTTGAAATCCACACTGGCCCGTCGGACAGCCAAAAATGACGATTCTGCCGCCGGTCGAATAAAATCACTGTTCTGGCCCAGGACTGCCCGAAACTCGTGATTTTTCGGCTGTCCCACCTGAAATCGCAGTTTCGGACCCAGACTGCTGAAAATCACTATTTGGGACCCGGACTGCTTGAAATCCACACAGGCCCGTCGGACAGCCAAAAATGACGATTCTGCCCCCATCAGCGGAAAATTGCTGTTCTGGCCCTGAACTGCCCGAAACTCGTGATTTTTTGGCTGTCCCACCAGAAAGCGCAGTTCCGGACCCAGACTGCTGAAAATCACTATTTGGGCCCCGGACAGCCCGAAAACGACAGCGACCCGTCAGACAGCCGAAAATGACGATTCTACCCCCGACAGCGGAAAATCGCTGTTCTGGCCCAGAATTGCCCGAAACTCGTGATTTTTCGGCAGCCCCCGCCAGAAATCGCAGTTTCGGACCCAGACTGTTGAAAATCCCTATTTGGGTCCCGGACAGCCTGAAATCGACACCGGCCCGTCGGACAGCCAAAAATGACGATTCTGCCGCCGGTCGAATAAAATCACTGTTCTGGCCCAGGGCTGCCCGAAACTCGGGATTTTTCGGCTGTCCCACCTGAAATCGCAGTTTCGGACCCAGACTGCTGAAAATCACTATTTCGGACCCGGACTGCTTGAAATCCACACTGGCCCGTCGGACAGCCAAAAATGACGATTCTGCCCCCATCAGCGGAAAATTGCTGTTCTGGACCAGAACTGCCCGAAACTCGTGATTTTTCGGTAAGCCGACCAGAAAGCGCAGTTTCATACCCAGACTGCTGAAAATCACTATTTGGGCTCCGGACAGCCTGAAAACGACAGCGACCCGTCAGACAGCCGAAAATGACGATTCTACCCCCGACAGTGGAAAATCGCTGTTCTGGCCCAGAATTGCCCGAAACTCGTGAGTTTTTGGCAGCCCCGCCAGAAATCGCAGTTTCGGACCCAGACTGCTGAAAATCCCTATTTGGGTCCCGGACAGCCTGAAATCGACCCCGGCCCGTCGGACAGCCAAAAATGACGATTCTGCCGTCGGTCGAATAAAATCACTGTTCTGGCCCAGGACTGCCCGAAACTCGGGATTTTTCGGCTGTCCCACCTGAAATCGCAGTTTCGGACCCAGACTGCTGAAAATCACTATTTGGGTCCCGGACAGCTTGAAATCCACACCGGCCCGTCGGACAGCTAAAAATGACGATTCTGCCCCCGATCGACGAAAATCACAGTTCTGGCCCAGGACTGCCTGAAACTCGTGATTTTTTGTCAGCCCCGCCAGAAATCGCAGTTTCGGACCCAGACTGCTGAAAATCCCTATTTGGGACCCAGACAGCCTGAAATCGACACCGGCCCGTCGGACAGCCAAAAATGACGATTCTGCCGCCGGTCGAATAAAATCACTGTTCTGGCCCAGGGCTGCCCGAAACTCGGGATTTTTCGGCTGTCCCACCTGAAATCGCAGTTTCGGACCCAGACTGCTGAAAATCACTATTTCGGACCCGGACTGCTTGAAATCCACACTGGCCCGTCGGACAGCCAAAAATGACGATTCTGCCCCCATCAGCGGAAAATTGCTGTTCTGGCCCTGAACTGCCCGAAACTCGTGATTTTTTGGCTGTCCCACCTGAAATCGCAGTTTCGGACCCCAGACTGCTGAAAATCACTATTTGGGACCCGGACAGCTTGAAATCCACACTGGCCCGTCGGACAGCCAAAAATGGCGATTCTGCCCCCATCAGCGGAAAATTGCTGTTCCGGACCCGAACTGCCCGAAACTCGTGATTTTTCGGTAAGCCGACCAGAAAGCGCAGTTCCGGACCCAGACTGCTGAAAATCACTATTTGGGCCCCGGACAGCCTGAAAACGATAGCGACCCGTCAGACAGTTGAAAATGACGATTCTACCCCCGACTGCGGAAAATCGCTGTTCTGGCCCAGAATTGCCCGAAACTCGGGATTTTTCGGCAGCCCCGCCAGAAATCGCAGTTTCAGACCCAGACTGTTGAAAATCCCTATTTGGGTCCCGGACAGCCTGAAATCGACACCGGCCCGTCGGACAGCCAAAAATGACGATTCTGCCGCCGGTCGAATAAAATCACTGTTCTGGCCCAGGGCTGCCCGAAACTCGGGATTTTTCGGCAGCCCCGCCAGAAATCGCAGTTTCGGACCCAGACTGTTGAAAATCCCTATTTCGGACCCGGACTGCTTGAAATCCACACTGGCCCGTCGGACAGCCAAAAATGACGATTCTGCCGCCGGTCGAATAAAATCACTGTTCTGGCCCAGGACTGCCCGAAACTCGTGATTTTTCGGCTGTCCCACCTGAAATCGCAGTTTCGGACCCAGACTGCTGAAAATCACTATTTCGGACCCGGACTGCTTGAAATCCACACAGGCCCGTCGGACAGCCAAAAATGACGATTCTGCCCCCATCAGCGGAAAATTGCTGTTCTGGCCCTGAACTGCCCGAAACTCGTGATTTTTTGGCTGTCCCACCAGAAAGCGCAGTTCCGGACCCAGACTGCTGAAAATCACTATTTGGGCCCCGGACAGCCCGAAAACGACAGCGACCCGTCAGACAGCCGAAAATGACGATTCTACCCCCGACAGCGGAAAATCGCTGTTCACGCACTCTGATATGTGAAACTCGTGATTTTTCGGCAGCCCCGCCAGAAATCGCAGTTTCGGACCCAGACTGTTGAAAATCCCTATTTGGGTCCCGGACAGCCTGAAATCGACACCGGCCCGTCGGACAGCCAAAAATGACGATTCTGCCGCCGGTCGAATAAAATCACTGTTCTGGCCCAGGGCTGCCCGAAACTCGGGATTTTTCGGCTGTCCCACCTGAAATCGCAGTTTCGGACCCAGACTGCTGAAAATCACTATTTCGGACCCGGACTGCTTGAAATCCACACTGGCCCGTCGGACAGCCAAAAATGACGATTCTGCCCCCATCAGCGGAAAATTGCTGTTCTGGACCAGAACTGCCCGAAACTCGTGATTTTTCGGTAAGCCGACCAGAAAGCGCAGTTTCAGACCCAGACTGCTGAAAATCACTATTTGGGCTCCGGACAGCCTGAAAACGACAGCGACCCGTCAGACAGCCGAAAATGACGATTCTACCCCCGACAGTGGAAAATCGCTGTTCTGGCCCAGAATTGCCCGAAACTCGTGAGTTTTTGGCAGCCCCGCCAGAAATCGCAGTTTCGGACCCAGACTGCTGAAAATCCCTATTTGGGTCCCGGACAGACTGAAATCGACCCCGGCCCGTCGGACAGCCAAAAATGACGATTCTGCCGTCGGTCGAATAAAATCACTGTTCTGGCCCAGGACTGCCCGAAACTCGGGATTTTTCGGCTGTCCCACCTGAAATCGCAGTTTCGGACCCAGACTGCTGAAAATCACTATTTGGGTCCCGGACAGCTTGAAATCCACACCGGCCCGTCGGACAGCTAAAAATGACGATTCTGCTCCCGATCGACGAAAATCACAGTTCTGGCCCAGGACTCCCTGAAACTCGTGATTTTTTGTCAGCCCCGCCAGAAATCGCAGTTTCGGACCCAGACTGCTGAAAATCCCTATTTGGGACCCAGACAGCCTGAAATCGACACCGGCCCGTCGGACAGCCAAAAATGACGATTCTGCCGCCGGTCGAATAAAATCACTGTTCTGGCCCAGGGCTGCCCGAAACTCGGGATTTTTCGGCTGTCCCACCTGAAATCGCAGTTTCGGACCCAGACTGCTGAAAATCACTATTTCGGACCCGGACTGCTTGAAATCCACACTGGCCCGTCGGACAGCCAAAAATGACGATTCTGCCCCCATCAGCGGAAAATTGCTGTTCTGGACCAGAACTGCCCGAAACTCGTGATTTTTCGGTAAGCCGACCAGAAAGCGCAGTTTCAGACCCAGACTGCTGAAAATCACTATTTGGGCTCCGGACAGCCTGAAAACGACAGCGACCCGTCAGACAGCCGAAAATGACGATTCTACCCCCGACAGCGGAAAATCGCTGTTCTGGCCCAGAATTGCCCGAAACTCGTGAGTTTTTGGCAGCCCCGCCAGAAATCGCAGTTTCGGACCCAGACTGCTGAAAATCCCTATTTGGGTCCCGGACAGCCTGAAATCGACCCCGGCCCGTCGGACAGCCAAAAATGACGATTCTGCCGTCGGTCGAATAAAATCACTGTTCTGGCCCAGGACTGCCCGAAACTCGGGATTTTTCGGCTGTCCCACCTGAAATCGCAGTTTCGGACCCAGACTGCTGAAAATCACTATTTGGGTCCCGGACAGCTTGAAATCCACACCGGCCCGTCGGACAGCTAAAAATGACGATTCTGCCCCCGATCGACGAAAATCACAGTTCTGGCCCAGGACTGCCTGAAACTCGTGATTTTTTGTCAGCCTCGCCAGAAATCGCAGTTTCGGACCCAGACTGCTGAAAATCCCTATTTGGGACCCAGACAGCCTGAAATCGACACCGGCCCGTCGGACAGCCAAAAATGACGATTCTGCCGCCGGTCGAATAAAATCACTGTTCTGGCCCAGGGCTGCCCGAAACTCGGGATTTTTCGGCTGTCCCACCTGAAATCGCAGTTTCGGACCCAGACTGCTGAAAATCACTATTTGGGACCCGGACAGCTTGAAATCCACACTGGCCCGTCAGACAGCCAAAAATGACGATTCTGCCCCCATCAGCGGAAAATTGCTGTTCTGGACCCGAAACTCGTGATTTTTCGGTATGCCGACCAGAAAGCGCAGTTCCGGACCCAGACTGCTGAAAATCACTATTTGGGCCTCGGCAGCCTGATAACGACAGCGACCCGTCAGACAGCCGAAAATGACGATTCTACCCCCGACAGCGGAAAATCGCTGTTCTGGCCCAGAATTGCCCGAAACTCGTGATTTTTCGGCAGCCCCGCCAGAAATCGCAGTTTCGGACCCAGACTGCTGAAAATCCCTATTTGGGTCCCGGACAGCCTGAAATCGACACCGGCCCGTCGGACAGCCAAAAATGACGATTCTGCCGCCGGTCGAATAAAATCACTGTTCTGGCCCAGGGCTGCCCGAAACTCGGGATTTTTCGGCTGTCCCACCTGAAATCGCAGTTTCGGACACAGACTGCTGAAAATCACTATTTGGGACCCGGACAGCTTGAAATCCACACTGGCCCGTCGGACAGCCAAAAATGGCGACTCTGCCCCCATCAGCGGAAAATTGTTGTTCTGGACCCGAACTGCCCGAAACTCGTGATTTTTCGGTAAGCCGACCAGAAAGCGCAGTTCCGGACCCAGACTGCTGAAAATCACTATTTGGGCCCCGGACAGCCTGAAAACGACAGCGACCCGTCAGACAGCCGAAAATGACGATTCTACCCCCGACAGCGGAAAATCGCTGTTCTGGCCCAGAATTGCCCGAAACTCGTGATTTTTCGGCAGCCCCGCCAGAAATCGCAGTTTCGGACCCAGACTGCTGAAAATCCCTATTTGGGTCCCGGACAGCCTGAAATCGACCCCGGCCCGTCAGACAGCCGAAAATGACGATTCTGCCGTCGGTCGAATAAAATCACTGTTCTGGCCCAGGACTGCCCGAAACTCGGGATTTTTCGGCTGTCCCACCTGAAATCGCAGTTTCGGACCCAGACTGCTGAAAATCACTATTTGGGACTCGGACTGCTTGAAATCCACACTGGCCCGTCGGACAGCCAAAAATGACGATTCTGCCCCCATCAGCGGAAAATTGCTGTTCTGGACCAGAACTGCCCGAAACTCGTGATTTTTCGGTAACCCGACCAGAAAGCGCAGTTCCGGACCCAGACTGCTGAAAATCACTATTTGGGCCCCGGACAGCCTGAAAACGACAGCGACCCGTCAGACTGCCGAAAATGACGATTCTACCCCCGACAGCGGAAAATCGCTGTTCTGGCCCAGAATTGCCCGAAACTCGTGATTTTTCGGCAGCCCCGCCAGAAATCGCAGTTTCGGACCCAGACAGCTGAAAATCACTATTTGGGCCCCGGACAGCCTGAAAACGACAGCGACCCGTCAGACAGCCGAAAATGACGATTCTACCCCCGACAGCGGAAAATCGCTGTTCTGGCCCAGAATTGCCCGAAACTCGTGATTTTTCGGCAGCCCCGCCAGAAATCGCAGTTTCGGACCCAGACTGCTGAAAATCCCTATTTGGGTCCCGGACAGCCTGAAATCGACCCCGGCCCGTCGGACAGTCAAAAATGACGATTCTGCCGTCGGTCGAATAAAATCACTGTTCTGGCCCAGGACTGCCCGAAACTCGGGATTTTTCGGCTGTCCCACCTGAAATCGCAGTTTCGGACCCAGACTGCTGAAAATCACTATTTGGGTCCCGGACAGCTTGAAATCCACACCGGCCCGTCGGACAGCCCAAAATGACGATTCTGCCCCCGATCGACGAAAATCACAGTTCTGCCCAGGACGGCCCGAAACTCATGATTTTTCGGCAGCCCCGCCAGAAATCCCAGTTTCGGACCCAGACTGCTGAAAATCCCTATTTGGGTCCCGGACAGCCTGAAATCGACACCGGCCCGTCGGACAGCCAAAAATGACGATTCTGCCGCCGGTCGAATAAAATCACTGTTCTGGCCCAGGGCTGCCCGAAACTCGGGATTTTTCGGCTGTCCCACCTGAAATCGCAGTTTCGGACCCAGACTGCTGAAAATCACTATTTGGGACCCGGACAGCTTGAAATCCACACTGGCCCGTCGGACAGCCAAAAATGGCGATTCTGCCCCCATCAGCGGAAAATTGTTGTTCTGGACCCGAACTGCCCGAAACTCGTGAGTTTTCGGTAAGCCGACCAGAAAGCGCAGTTCTGGACCCAGACTGCTGAAAATCACTATTTGGGCCCCGGACAGCCTGAAAACGACAGCGACCCGTCAGACAGCCGAAAATGACGATTCTACCCCCGACAGCGGAAAATCGCTGTTCAGGCCCAGAATTGCCCGAAACTCGTGATTTTTCGGCAGCCCCGCCAGAAATCGCAGTTTCGGACCCAGACAGCTGAAAATCACTATTTGGGCCCCGGACAGCCTGAAAACGACAGCGACCCGTCAGACAGCCGAAAATGACGATTCTACCCCCGACAGCGGAAAATCGCTGTTCTGGCCCAGAATTGCCCGAAACTCGTGATTTTTCGGCAGCCCCGCCAGAAATCGCAGTTTCGGACCCAGACAGCTGAAAATCACTATTTGGGCCCCGGACAGCCTGAAAACGACAGCGACCCGTCAGACAGCCGAAAATGACGATTCTACCCCCGACAGCGGAAAATCGCTGTTCTGGCCCAGAATTGCCCGAAACTCGTGATTTTTCGGCAGCCCCGCCAGAATTCGCAGTTTCGGACCCAGACTGCTGAAAATCCCTATTTGGGTCCCGGACAGCCAGAAATCGACCCTGGCCCGTCGGACAGCCAAAAATGACGATTCTGCCGTCGGTCGAATAAAATCACTGTTCTGGCCCAGGACTGCCAGAAACTCGGGATTTTTCGGCTGTCCCACCTGAAATCGCAGTTTCGGACCCAGACTGCTGAAAATCACTATTTGGGACCCGGACTGCTTGAAATCCACACTGGCCCGTCGGACAGCCAAAAATGACGATTCTGCCCCCATCAGCGGAAAATTGCTGTTCTGGACCAGAACTGCCCGAAACTCGTGATTTTTCGGTAAGCCGACCAGAAAGCGCAGTTCCGGACCCAGACTGCTGAAAATCACTATTTGGGCCCCGGACAGCCTGAAAACGACAGCGACCCGTCAGACAGCCGAAAATGACGATTCTACCCCCGACAGCGGAAAATCGCTGTTCTGGCCCAGAATTGCCCGAAACTCGTGATTTTTTGGCAGCCCCGCCAGAAATCGCAGTTTCGGACCCAGGCTGCTGAAAATCCCTATTTGGGTCCCGAACAGCCTGAAATCGACCCCGGCCCGTCGGACAGCCAAAAATGACGATTCTGCCGTCGGTCGAATAAAATCATTGTTCTGGCCCAGGACTGCCCGAAACTCGGGATTTTTCGGCTGTCCCACCTGAAATCGCAGTTTCGGACCCAGACTGCTGAAAATCACTATTTGGGACCCGGACTGCTTGAAATCCACACTGGCCCGTCGGACAGCCAAAAATGACGATTCTGCCCCCATCAGCGGAAAATTGCTGTTCTGGACCAGAACTGCCCGAAACTCGTGATTTTTCGGTAAGCCGACCACAAAGCGCAGTTCCGGACCCAGACTGCTGAAAATCACTATTTGGGCCCCGGCCAGCTTGAAAACGACAGCGACCCGTCAGACAGCCGAAAATGACGATTCTACCCCCGACAGCGGAAAATCGCTGTTCTGGCCCAGAATTGCCCGAAACTCGTGATTTTTCGGCAGCCCGACCAGAAAGCGCAGTTCCGGACCCAGACCACTGAAAATCACTATTTGGGCCCCGGACAGCCTGAAAATGATAGCGACCCGTCAGATAGCCGAAAATGACGATTCTACCCCCGACAGCGGAAAATCGTTGTTCTGGCCCAGAATTGCCCGAAACTCGTGATTTTTTGGCATCCCCGCCAGAAATCGCAGTTTCGGACCCAGACTGCTGAAAATCCCTATTTGGGACCCAGACAGCTTGAAATCCACACTGGCCCGTCGGACTGCCACAAATGACGATTCTGCCCCCATCAGCGGAAAATTGCTGTTCTGGACCCGAAACTCGTGATTTTTCGGTAAGCCGACCAGAAAGCGCAGTTCCGGACCCAGAATGCTGAAAATCACTATTTGGGCCCCGTACAGCCTGAAAACGACAGCGACCCGTCAGACAGCCGAAAATGATAATTCTACCCTCGACTGCGGAAAATCGCTGTTCTGGCCCAGAATTGCCCGAAACTCGTGGTTTTTCGGTAGCCACGCCAGAAATCGCAGTTTCGGACCCAGACTGCTGAAAATCCCTATTTGGGACCCGGACAGCTTGAAATCCACACTGGCCCGTCAGACAGCCAAAAATGACGATTCTGCCCCCATCAGCGGAAAATTGCTGTTCTGGACCCGAAACTCGTGATTTTTCGGTATGCCGACCAGAAAGCGCAGTTCCGGACCCAGACTGCTGAAAATCACTATTTGGGCCCCGGACAGCCTGAAAATGATAGCGACCCGTCAGACAGCCGAAAATGACAATTCTACCCCCGACAGCGGAAAATCGCTGTTCTGGCCCAGAATTGCCCGAAACTCGTGATTTTTTGGCATCACCGCCAGAAATCGCAGTTTCGGACCCAGACTGCTGAAAATCCCTATTTGGGACCCGGACAGCTTGAAATCCACACTGGCACGTCGGACAGCCAAAAATGACGATTCTGCCCCCATCAGCGGAAAATTGCTGTTCTGGACCCGAAACTCGTGATTTTTCGGTAAGCCGACCAGAAAGCGCAGTTCCGGACCCAGACTGCTGAAAATCACTATTTGGGCCCCGGACAGCCTGAAAACGACAGCGACCCGTCAGACAGCCGAAAATGACGATTCTACCCCCGACAGCGGAAAATCGCTGTTCTGGCCCAGAATTGCCCGAAACTCGTGGTTTTCCGGCAGCCACGCCAGAAATCGCAGTTTCGGACCCAGACTACTGAAAATCCCTATTTGGGTCCCGGACAGCCTGAAATCGACACCGGCCCGTCGGACAGCCAAAAATGACGATTCTGCCCCCGGTCGAATAAAATCACTGTTCTGGCCCAAAACTGCCCGAAACTCGTGATTTTTCGGCTGTCCCACCTGAAATCGCAGTTTCGGACCCAGACTGCTGAAAATCCCTATTTGGGACCCGGACAGCTTGAAATCTACACTGCACCGTCGGACACCCAAAATAGACGATTCTGCCCCCATCAGCGAAAAATTACTGTTCTGGACCAGAACTGCCCGAAACTCGTGTTTTTTCGGTAAGCCGAGCAGAAAGCGCAGTTTCGGACCCTGACTGCTGAAAATCACTATTTGGGCCACGGACAGCCTGAAAACGACAGCGACCCGTCAGACAGCCGAAAATGACGATTCTACCCCCGACAGCGAAAAATCGCTGTTCTGGCCCAGAATTGCCCAAAACTCGGGATTTTTCGGCTGTCCCCCCTGAAATCGCAGTTTCGGACCCAGTCTGCTGAAAATCACTATTTTGGTCCCGGACAGCTTGAAATCCACACCGGCCCGTCGGACAGCCAAGAATGACGATTCTGCCCCCGATCGACGAAAATCACAGTTCTGGCCCAGGACTGCCCGAAACTCGTGATTTTTCGGCTGTCCCACCTGAAATCGCTGTTTCGGACCCAGACTGCTGAAAATCCCTATTTGGGACCCGGACAGCTTGAAATACACACTGGCCCGTCGGACAGCCAAAAATGACGATTCTGCCCCCATCAGTGGAAAATTGCTGTTCTGGGCCCGAAACTCGAGATTTTTCGGTAAGCCGACCAGAAAGCGCAGTTCCGGACCCAGACTGCTGAAAATCACTATTTGGGCCCCGGACAGCCTGAAAACGACAGCGACCCGTCAGACAGCCGAAAATGACGATTCTACCCCCGACAGCGGAAAATCGCTGTTCTGGCCCAGAATTGCCCGAAACTCGTGGTTTTCCGGCAGCCACGCCAGAAATCGCAGTTTCGGACCCAGACTGCTGAAAATCCCTATTTGCGTCCCGGACAGCCTGAAATCGACACCGGCCCGTCGGACAGCCAAGAATGACGATTCTGCCCCCGATCGACGAAAATCACTGTTCTGGCCCAGAACTGCCCGAAACTCGTGATTTTTCGGCTGTCCCACCTGAAATCGCAGTTTCGGACCCAGACTACTGAAAATCCCTATTTGGGACCTGGACAGCTTGAAATCCACACTGGCCCGTCGGACACCCATAAAGGACGATTCTGCCCCCATCAGCGGAAAATTGCTGTTATGGACCTGAAACTCGTGTTTTTTCGATAAGCCGACCAGAAAGCGCAGTTCCGGACCCAGACTGCTGAAAATCACTATTTGGGCCCCGGACAGCCTGAAAACGACAGCGACCCGTCAGACAGCCGAAAATGACGATTCTACCCCCGACAGCGAAAAATCGCTGTTCTGGCCCAGAATTGCCCAAAACTCGGGATTTTTCGGCTGTCCCACCTGAAATCGCATGTATCGGACCCAGTCTGCTGAAAATCACTATTTTGGTCCCGGACAGCTTTAAATCCACACCGGCCCGTCGGACAGCCAAAAATGACGATTCTGCCCCCGATCGACGAAAATCACAGTTCTGGCCCAGGACTGCCCGGAACTCGTGATTTTTCGGCTGTCCCACCTGAAATCGCAGTTTCGGACCCAAACTACTAAAAATCCCTATTTGGGACCCGGACAGCTTGAAATCGACACTGGCCCGTCGGACAGCCAGGAATGACGATTCTGCCCCCATCAGTGGAAAATTGCTGTTCTGGACCCGAAACTCGTGATTTTTCGGTAAGCCAACCAGAAAGCGCAGTTCCGGACCCAGACTGCTGAAAATCACTATTTGGGCCCCGGACAGCCTGAAAACGACAGCGACCCGTCAGACAGCCGAAAATGACGATTCTACCCCCGACAGCGGAAAATCGCTGTTCTGGCCCAGAATTGCCCGAAATTCGTGGTTTTCCGGCAGCCACGCCAGAAATCGCAGTTTCGGACCCAGACTGCTGAAAATCCCTATTTGGGTCCCGGACAGGCTGAAATCGACACCGGCCTGTCGGACAGCCAACAATGACGATTCTGCCCCCGGTCTAATAAAATCACTGTTCTGGCCCAGAACTGCCCGAAACTCGTGATTTTTCGGCTGTCCCACCTGAAATCACAGTTTCGGACCCAGACAGCTGAAAATCCCTATTTGGGACCCGGACAGCTTGAAATCCACACTGGCCCGTCGGACAGCCAAAAATGACGATTCTGCCCCCATCAGTGGAAAATTGCTGTTCTGGACCCGAAACTCGTGATTTTTCGGTAAGCCGACCAGAAAGCGCAGTTCCGGACCCAGACTGCTGAAAATCACTATTTGGGCCCCGGACAGCCTGAAAACGACAGCGACCCGTCAGACAGCCGAAAATGACGATTCTACCCCCGACAGCGGAAAATCGCTGTTCTGGCCCAGAATTGCCCGAAACTCGTGGTTTTCCGGCAGCCACGCCAGAAATCGCAGTTTCGGACCCAGACTGCTGAAAATCCCTATTTGCGTCCTGGACAGCCTGAAATCGACACCGGCCCGTCGGACAGCCAAGAATGACGATTCTGCCCCCGATCGACGAAAATCACTGTTCTGGCCCAGAACTGCCCGAAACTCGTGATTTTTCGTCTGTCCCACCTGAAATCGCAGTTTCGGACCCAGACTACTGAAAATCCCTATTTGGGACCCGGACAGCTTGAAATCCACACTGGCCCGTCGGACACCCATAAAGGACGATTCTGCCCCCATCAGCAGAAAATTGCTGTTATGGACCTGAAACTCGTGATTTTTCGATAAGCCGACCAGAAAGCGCAGTTCCGGACCCAGACTGCTGAAAATCACTATTTGGGCCCCGGACAGCCTGAAAACGACAGCGACCCGTCAGACAGCCGAAAATGACGATTCTACCCCCGACAGCGAAAAATCGCTGTTCTGGCCCAGAATTGCCCAAAACTCGGGATTTTTCGGCTGTCCCACCTGAAATCGCATGTATCGGACCCAGTCTGCTGAAAATCACTATTTTGGTCCCGGACAGCTTTAAATCCACACCGGCCCGTCGGACAGCCAAAAATGACGATTCTGCCCCCGATCGACGAAAATCACAGTTCTGGCCCAGGACTGCCCGAAACTCGTGATTTTTCGGCTGTCCCACCTGAAATCGCAGTTTCGGACCCAGACTACTAAAAATCCCTATTTGGGACCCGGACAACTTGAAATCGACACTGGCCCGTCGGACAGCCAGGAATGACGATTCTGCCCCCATCAGTGGAAAATTGCTGTTCTGGACCCGAAACTCGTGATTTTTCGGTAAGCCAACCAGAAAGCGCAGTTCCGGACCCAGACTGCTGAAAATCACTATTTGGGCCCCGGACAGCCTGAAAACGACAGCGACCCGTCAGACAGCCGAAAATGACGATTCTACCCCCGACAGCGGAAAATCGCTGTTCTGGCCCAGAATTGCCCGAAATTCGTGGTTTTCCGGCAGCCACGCCAGAAATCGCAGTTTCGGACCCAGACTGCTGAAAATCCCTATTTGGGTCCCGGACAGGCTGAAATCGACACCGGCCTGTCGGACAGCCAACAATGACGATTCTGCCCCCGGTCTAATAAAATCACTGTTCTGGCCCAGAACTGCCCGAAACTCGTGATTTTTCGGCTGTCCCACCTGAAATCACAGTTTCGGACCCAGACAGCTGAAAATCCCTATTTGGGACCCGGACAGCTTGAAATCCACACTGGCCCGTCGGACAGCCAAAAATGACGATTCTGCCCCCATCAGCGGAAAATTGCTGTTCTGGACCCGAAACTCGTGATTTTTCGGTAAGCCGACCAGAAAGCGCAGTTCCGGACCCAGAATGCTGAAAATCACTATTTGGGCCACGGACAGCCTGAAAACGACAGCGACCCGTCAGACAGCCGAAAATGACGATTCTACCCCCGACAGCGGAAAATCGCTGTTCTGGCCCAGAATTGCCCAAAACTCGAGATTTTTCGGCTGTCCCACATGAAATCGCAGTTTCGGACCCAGTCTGCTGAAAATCACTATTTTGGTCCCGGACAGCTTTAAATCCACAACGGCCCGTCGGACAGCCAAAAATGACGATTCTGCCCCCGATCGACGAAAATCACAGTTCTGGCCCAGGACTGCCCGAAACTCGTGATTTTTCGGCTGTCCCACCTGAAATCGCAGTTTCGGACCCAGACTGCTGAAAATCCCTATTTGGGACCCGGACAGCTTGAAATCCACACTGGCCCGTCGGACAGCCAAAAATGACGATTCTGCCCCCATCAGCGGAAAATTGCTGTTCTGGACCCGAAACTCGTGATTTTTCGGTAAGCCGACCAGAAAGCGCAGTTCCAGACCCAGAATGCTGAAAATCACTATTTGGGCCCCGGACAGCCTGATAACGACAGCGACCCGTCAGACAGCCGAAAATGGCGATTCTACCCCCGACAGCGGAAAATCACTGTTCTGGCCCAGAATTGCCCGAAACTCGTGATTTTTCGGCAGCCACGTCAGAAATCGCAGTTTCGGACCCAGACAGCTGAAAATCCCTATTTGGGTCCCGGACAGCCTGATATCGACACCGGCCCGTCGGACAGCCAAAAATGACGATTCTGCCCCCGGTCGAATAAAATTACTGTTCTGGCCCAGAACTGCCCGAAACTCGTGATTTTTCGGCTGTCCCACCGGAAATCGCAGTTTCGGACCCAGACTGCTGAAAATCCCTATTTGGGACCCAGACAGCTTGAAAACCACACTGGCCCGTCGGACAGCCAAAAATGACGATTCTGCCCCCATCAGCGAAAAATTGCTGTTCTGGACCAGAACTGCCCGAAACTCGTGATTTTTCGGTAAGCCGACCAGAAAGCGCAGCTCTGGACCCAGACAGCTGAAAATCACTATTTGGACCCCGGGCAGCCTGAAAACGACAGCGACCCGTCAGACAGTCGAAAATGACGATTCTACCCCCGACAGCGGAAAATCGCTGTTATGGCCCAGAATTGCTCGAAACTCGTGGTTTTTCGGCAGCCACGCCAGAAATCGCAGTTTCGGACCCAGACTGCTAAAAATCCCTATTTGGGTCCCGGACAGCCTGAAATCGACACCGGCCCGTCAGACAGCCGAAAATGACGATTCTGCCCCCGGTCGAATAAAATCACTGTTCTGGCCCAGAACTGCCCAAAACTCGTGATTTTTTGGCTGTCCCACCTGAAATCGCAGTTTCGGACCCAGACTGCTGTAATTCCCTATTTGGGTCCCGGACAGCTTGAAATCGACACCGGCCCGTCGGACAGCCAAAAATGACGATTCTGCCCCCGGTCGAATAAAATCACTGTTCTGGCCCAGAACTGCCCGAAACTCGGGATTTTTCGGCTGTACCACCTGAAATCGCAGTTTCGGACCCAGACTGCTGAAAGTCCCTATTTGGGACCCGGACAGCTTGAAATCCACACTGGCCCGTCGGACAGCCAAAAATGACGATTCTGCCCCCATCAGCGGAAAATTGCTGTTCTGGACCAGAACTGCCCGAAACTCGTGATTTTTCGGTAAGCCGACCAGAAAGCGCAGCTCCGGACCCAGACAGCTGAAAATCACTATTTGGACCCCGGGCAGCCTGAAAACGACAGCGACCCGTCAGACAGTCGAAAATGACGATTCTACCCCCGACAGCGGAAAATTGCTGTTCTGGACCAGAACTGCCCGAAACTCGTGATTTTTCGGTAAGCCGACCAGAAAGCGCAGTTCCGGACCCAGACTGCTGAAAATCACTATTTGGGCCCCGGACGGCCTGAAAACTACAGCGACCCGTCAGACAGCCGAAAATGGCGATTCTACCCCCGACAGTGGAAAATCGCTGTTCTGGCCCAGAATTGCCCGAAACTCGTGGTTTTTTGGCAGCCACGCCAGAAATCGCTGTTTCGGACCCAGACTGCTAAAAATCCCTATTTGGGTCCCGGACAGCCTGAAATCGACACCGGCCCGTCGGACAGCCGAAAATGACGATTCTGCCCCCGGTCGAATAAAATCACGGTTCTGCCCCAGAACTGCCCGAAACTCGGGATTTCTCGGTTGTACCACCTGAAATCGCAGTTTCGGACCCAGACTGCTGAAAGTCCCTATTTGGGACCCGGACAGCTTGAAATCCACACTGGCCCGTCGGACAGCCAAAAATGACGATTCTGCCCCCATCAGCGGAAAATTGCTGTTCTGGACCAGAACTGCCCGAAACTCGTGATTTTTCGGTAAGCCGACCAGAAAGCGCAGTTCCGGACCCAGACTGCTGAAAATCCCTATTTGGGACCCGGACAGCTTGAAAACCACACTGGCCCGTCGGACAGCCAAAAATGACGATTCTGCCCCCATCAGCGGAAAATTGCTGTTCTGGACCAGAACTGCCCGAAACTCGTGATTTTTCGGTAAGCCGACCAGAAAGCGCAGTTCCGGACCCAGACTGCTGAAAATCACTATTTGGGCCCCGGACGGCCTGAAAACTACAGCGACCCGTCAGACAGCCGAAAATGGCGATTCTACCCCCGACAGTGGAAAATCGCTGTTCTGGCCCAGAATTGCCCGAAACTCGTGGTTTTTCGGCAGCCACGCCAGAAATCGCTGTTTCGGACCCAGACTGCTAAAAATCCCTATTTGGGTCCCGGACAGCCTGAAATCGACACCGGCCCGTCGGACAGCCGAAAATGACGATTCTGCCCCCGGTCGAATAAAATCACTGTTCTGCCCCAGAACTGCCCGAAACTCGGGATTTCTCGGTTGTACCACCTGAAATCGCAATTTCGGACCCAGACTGCTGAAAGTCCCTATTTGGGACCCGGACAGCTTGAAATCCACACTGGCCCGTCGGACAGCCAAAAATGACGATTCTGCCCCCATCAGCGGAAAATTGCTGTTCTGGACCAGAACTGCCCGAAACTCGTGATTTTTCGGTAAGCCGACCAGAAAGCGCAGTTCCGGACCCAGACTGCTGAAAATCCCTATTTGGGACCCGGACAGCTTGAAAACCACACTGGCCCGTCGGACAGCCAAAAATGACGATTCTGCCCCCATCAGCGGAAAATTGCTGTTCTGGACCAGAACTGCCCGAAACTCGTGATTTTTCGGTAAGCCGACCAGAAAGCGCAGTTCCGGACCCAGACTGCTGAAAATCCCTATTTGGTTCCCGGACAGCTTGAAAACCACACTGGCCCGTCGGACAGCCAAAAATGACGATTCTGCCCCCATCAGCGAAAAATTGCTGTTCTGGACCAGAACTGCCCGAAACTCGTGATTTTTCGGTAAGCCGACCAGAAAGCGCAGTTCCGGACCCAGACTGCTGAAAATCACTATTTGGGCCCCGGACAGCCTGATAACGACAGCGACCCGTCAGACAGCCGAAAATGGCGATTCTACCCCCGACAGCGGAAAATCGCTGTTCTGGCCCAGAATAGCCCGAAACTCGTGATTTTTCGACAGCCACGTCAGAAATTGCAGTTTCGGACCCAGACTGCTGAAAATCCCTATTTGGATCCCGGACAGCCTGATATCGACACCGGCCCGTCGGACAGCCAAAAATGACGATTCTGCCCCCGGTCGAATAAAATCACTGTTCTGGCCCAAAACTGCCCGAAACTCGTGATTTTTCGGCTGTCCCACCGGAAATCGCAGTTTCGGACCCAGACTGCTGAAAATCCCTATTTGGGACCCGGACAGCTTGAAAACCACACTGGCCCGTCGGACAGCCAAAAATGACGATTCTGCCCCCATCAGCGAAAAATTGCTGTTCTGGACCAGAACTGCCCGAAACTCGTGATTTTTCGGTAAGCCGACCAGAAAGCGCAGTTCCGGACCCAGACTGCTGAAAATCACTATTTGGGCCCCGGACAGCCTGATAACGACAGCGACCCGTCAGACAGCCGAAAATGGCGATTCTACCCCCGACAGCGGAAAATCGCTGTTCTGGCCCAGAATTGCCCGAAACTCGTGATTTTTCGGCAGCCACGTCAGAAATTGCAGTTTCGGACCCATACTGCTGAAAATCCCTATTTGGGTCCCGGACAGCCTGATATCGACACCGGCCCGTCGGACAGCCAAAAATGACGATTCTGCCCCCGGTCGAATAAAATCACTGTTCTGGCCCAGAACTGCCCGAAAGTCGTGATTTTTCGGCTGTCCCACCGGAAATCGCAGTTTCGAACCCAGACTGCTGAAAATCCCTATTTGGGACCCGGACAGCTTGAAAACCACACTGGCCCGTCGGACAGCCAAAAATGACGATTCTGCCCCCATCAGCGAAAAATTGCTGTTCTGGACCAGAACTGCCCGAAACTCGTGATTTTTCGGTAAGCCGACCAGAAAGCGCTGTTCCGGACCCAGACTGCTGAAAATCACTATTTGGGCCCCGGACAGCCTGAAAACGACAGCGACCCGTCAGACAGCTGAAAATGGCGATTCTACCCCCGACAGCGGAAAATCGCTGTTCTGGCCCAGAATTGCTCGAAACTCGTGGTTTTTCGGCAGCCACGCCAGAAATCGCAGTTTCGGACCCAGACTGCTAAAAATCCCTATTTGGGTCCCGGACAGCCTGATATCGACACCGGCCCGTCGGACAGCCGAAAATGACGATTCTGCCCCCGGTCGAATAAAATCACTGTTCTGGCCCAGAACTGCCCGAAACTCGTGATTTTTCGGCTGTCCCACCGGAAATCGCAGTTTCAGACTCAGACTGCTGAAAATCCCTATTTGGGACCCGGACAGCTTGAAAACCACACTGGCCCGTCGGACAGCCAAAAATGACGATTCTGCCCCCATCAGCGAAAAATTGCTGTTCTGGACCAGAACTGCCCGAAACTCGTGATTTTTCGGTAAGCCGACCAGAAAGCGCTGTTCCGGACCCAGACTGCTGAAAATCACTATTTGGGCCCCGGACAGCCTGAAAACGACAGCGACCCGTCAGACAGCTGAAAATGGCGATTCTACCCCCGACAGCGAAAAATCGCTGTTCTGGCCCAGAATTGCTCGAAACTCGTGGTTTTTCGGCAGCCACGCCAGAAATCGCAGTTTCGGACCCAGACTGCTAAAAATCCCTATTTGGGTCCCGGACAGCCTGAAATCGACACCGGCCCGTCGGACAGCCGAAAATGACGATTCTGCCCCCGGTCGAATAAAATCACTGTTCTGGCCCAGAACTGCCCAAAACTCGGGATTTCTCGGTTGTACCACCTGAAATCGCAGTTTCGGACCCAGACTGCTGAAAGTCCCTATTTGGGACCCGGACAGCTTGAAATCCACACTGGCCCGTCGGACAGCCAAAAATGACGATTCTGCCCCCATCAGCGAAAAATTGCTGTTCTGGACCAGAACTGCCCGAAACTCGTGATTTTTCGGTAAGCCGACCAGAAAGCGCTGTTCCGGACCCAGACTGCTGAAAATCACTATTTGGGCCCCGGACAGCCTGAAAACGACAGCGACCCGTCAGACAGCTGAAAATGGCGATTCTACCCCCGACAGCGAAAAATCGCTGTTCTGGCCCAGAATTGCTCGAAACTCGTGGTTTTTCGGCAGCCACGCCAGAAATCGCAGTTTCGGACCCAGACTGCTAAAAATCCCTATTTGGGTCCCGGACAGCCTGAAATCGACACCGGCCCGTCGGACAGCCGAAAATGACGATTCTGCCCCCGGTCGAATAAAATCACTGTTCTGGCCCAGAACTGCCCAAAACTCGTGATTTTTCGGCTGTCCCACCTGAAATCGCAGTTTCGGACCCAGACTGCTGTAATTCCCTATTTGGGTCCCGGACAGCTTGAAATCGACACCGGCCCGTCGGACAGCCAAAAATGACGATTCTGCCCCCGGTCGAATAAAATCACTGTTCTGGCCCAGAACTGCCCGAAACTCAGGATTTTTCGGTTGTACCACCTGAAATCGCAGTTTCGGACCCAGACTGCTGAAAGTCCCTATTTGGGACCCGGACAGCTTGAAATCCACACTGGCCCGTCGGACAGCCAAAAATGACGATTCTGCCCCCATCAGCGGAAAATTGCTGTTCTGGACCTGAACTGCCCGAAACTCGTGATTTTTCGGTAAGCCGACCAGAAAGCGCAGTTCCGGACCCAGACTGCTGAAAATCCCTATTTGGGACCCGGACAGCTTGAAAACCACACTGGCCCGTCGGACAGCCAAAAATGACGATTCTGCCCCCGGTCGAATAAAATCACTGTTCTGGCCCAGAACTGCCCGAAACTCAGGATTTTTCGGTTGTACCACCTGAAATCGCAGTTTCGGACCCAGACTGCTGAAAGTCCCTATTTGGGACCCGGACAGCTTGAAATCCACACTGGCCCGTCGGACAGCCAAAAATGACGATTCTGCCCCCATCAGCGGAAAATTGCTGTTCTGGACCAGAACTGCCCGAAACTCGTGATTTTTCGGTAAGCCGACCAGAAAGCGCAGCTCCGGACCCAGACAGCTGAAAATCACTATTTGGACCCCGGGCAGCCTGAAAACAACAGCGACCCGTCAGACAGTCGAAAATGACGATTCTACCCCCGACAGCGGAAAATTGCTGTTCTGGACCAGAACTGCCCGAAACTCGTGATTTTTCGGTAAGCCGACCAGAAAGCGCAGTTCCGGACCCAGACTGCTGAAAATCACTATTTGGGCCCCGGACGGCCTGAAAACTACAGCGACCCGTCAGACAGCCGAAAATGGCGATTCTACCCCCGACAGTGGAAAATCGCTGTTCTGGCCCAGAATTGCCCGAAACTCGTGGTTTTTCGGCAGCCACGCCAGAAATCGCAGTTTCGGACCCAGACTGCTAAAAATCCCTATTTGGGTCCCGGACAGCCTGAAATCGACACCGGCCCGTCGGACAGCCGAAAATGACGATTCTGCCCCCGGTCGAATAAAATCACTGTTCTGCCCCAGAACTGCCCGAAACTCGGGATTTCTCGGTTGTACCACCTGAAATCGCAGTTTCGGACCCAGACTGCTGAAAGTCCCTATTTGGGACCCGGACAGCTTGAAATCCACACTGGCCCGTCGGACAGCCAAAAATGACGATTCTGCCCCCATCAGCGGAAAATTGCTGTTCTGGACCAGAACTGCCCGAAACTCGTGATTTTTCGGTAAGCCGACCAGAAAGCGCAGTTCCGGACCCAGACTGCTGAAAATCCCTATTTGGGACCCGGACAGCTTGAAAACCACACTGGCCCGTCGGACAGCCAAAAATGACGATTCTGCCCCCGGTCGAATAAAATCACTGTTCTGGCCCAGAACTGCCCGAAAGTCGTGATTTTTCGGCTGTCCCACCGGAAATCGCAGTTTCGAACCCAGACTGCTGAAAATCCCTATTTGGGACCCGGACAGCTTGAAAACCACACTGGCCCGTCGGACAGCCAAAAATGACGATTCTGCCCCCATCAGCGAAAAATTGCTGTTCTGGACCAGAACTGCCCGAAACTCGTGATTTTTCGGTAAGCCGACCAGAAAGCGCTGTTCCGGACCCAGACTGCTGAAAATCACTATTTGGGCCCCGGACAGCCTGAAAACGACAGCGACCCGTCAGACAGCTGAAAATGGCGATTCTACCCCCGACAGCGGAAAATCGCTGTTCTGGCCCAGAATTGCTCGAAACTCGTGGTTTTTCGGCAGCCACGCCAGAAATCGCAGTTTCGGACCCAGACTGCTAAAAATCCCTATTTGGGTCCCGGACAGCCTGATATCGACACCGGCCCGTCGGACAGCCGAAAATGACGATTCTGCCCCCGGTCGAATAAAATCACTGTTCTGGCCCAGAACTGCCCGAAACTCGTGATTTTTCGGCTGTCCCACCGGAAATCGCAGTTTCAGACTCAGACTGCTGAAAATCCCTATTTGGGACCCGGACAGCTTGAAAACCACACTGGCCCGTCGGACAGCCAAAAATGACGATTCTGCCCCCATCAGCGAAAAATTGCTGTTCTGGACCAGAACTGCCCGAAACTCGTGATTTTTCGGTAAGCCGACCAGAAAGCGCTGTTCCGGACCCAGACTGCTGAAAATCACTATTTGGGCCCCGGACAGCCTGAAAACGACAGCGACCCGTCAGACAGCTGAAAATGGCGATTCTACCCCCGACAGCGAAAAATCGCTGTTCTGGCCCAGAATTGCTCGAAACTCGTGGTTTTTCGGCAGCCACGCCAGAAATCGCAGTTTCGGACCCAGACTGCTAAAAATCCCTATTTGGGTCCCGGACAGCCTGAAATCGACACCGGCCCGTCGGACAGCCGAAAATGACGATTCTGCCCCCGGTCGAATAAAATCACTGTTCTGGCCCAGAACTGCCCAAAACTCGGGATTTCTCGGTTGTACCACCTGAAATCGCAGTTTCGGACCCAGACTGCTGAAAGTCCCTATTTGGGACCCGGACAGCTTGAAATCCACACTGGCCCGTCGGACAGCCAAAAATGACGATTCTGCCCCCATCAGCGAAAAATTGCTGTTCTGGACCAGAACTGCCCGAAACTCGTGATTTTTCGGTAAGCCGACCAGAAAGCGCTGTTCCGGACCCAGACTGCTGAAAATCACTATTTGGGCCCCGGACAGCCTGAAAACGACAGCGACCCGTCAGACAGCTGAAAATGGCGATTCTACCCCCGACAGCGAAAAATCGCTGTTCTGGCCCAGAATTGCTCGAAACTCGTGGTTTTTCGGCAGCCACGCCAGAAATCGCAGTTTCGGACCCAGACTGCTAAAAATCCCTATTTGGGTCCCGGACAGCCTGAAATCGACACCGGCCCGTCGGACAGCCGAAAATGACGATTCTGCCCCCGGTCGAATAAAATCACTGTTCTGGCCCAGAACTGCCCAAAACTCGTGATTTTTCGGCTGTCCCACCTGAAATCGCAGTTTCGGACCCAGACTGCTGTAATTCCCTATTTGGGTCCCGGACAGCTTGAAATCGACACCGGCCCGTCGGACAGCCAAAAATGACGATTCTGCCCCCGGTCGAATAAAATCACTGTTCTGGCCCAGAACTGCCCGAAACTCAGGATTTTTCGGTTGTACCACCTGAAATCGCAGTTTCGGACCCAGACTGCTGAAAGTCCCTATTTGGGACCCGGACAGCTTGAAATCCACACTGGCCCGTCGGACAGCCAAAAATGACGATTCTGCCCCCATCAGCGGAAAATTGCTGTTCTGGACCTGAACTGCCCGAAACTCGTGATTTTTCGGTAAGCCGACCAGAAAGCGCAGTTCCGGACCCAGACTGCTGAAAATCCCTATTTGGGACCCGGACAGCTTGAAAACCACACTGGCCCGTCGGACAGCCAAAAATGACGATTCTGCCCCCGGTCGAATAAAATCACTGTTCTGGCCCAGAACTGCCCGAAACTCAGGATTTTTCGGTTGTACCACCTGAAATCGCAGTTTCGGACCCAGACTGCTGAAAGTCCCTATTTGGGACCCGGACAGCTTGAAATCCACACTGGCCCGTCGGACAGCCAAAAATGACGATTCTGCCCCCATCAGCGGAAAATTGCTGTTCTGGACCAGAACTGCCCGAAACTCGTGATTTTTCGGTAAGCCGACCAGAAAGCGCAGCTCCGGACCCAGACAGCTGAAAATCACTATTTGGACCCCGGGCAGCCTGAAAACAACAGCGACCCGTCAGACAGTCGAAAATGACGATTCTACCCCCGACAGCGGAAAATTGCTGTTCTGGACCAGAACTGCCCGAAACTCGTGATTTTTCGGTAAGCCGACCAGAAAGCGCAGTTCCGGACCCAGACTGCTGAAAATCACTATTTGGGCCCCGGACGGCCTGAAAACTACAGCGACCCGTCAGACAGCCGAAAATGGCGATTCTACCCCCGACAGTGGAAAATCGCTGTTCTGGCCCAGAATTGCCCGAAACTCGTGGTTTTTCGGCAGCCACGCCAGAAATCGCAGTTTCGGACCCAGACTGCTAAAAATCCCTATTTGGGTCCCGGACAGCCTGAAATCGACACCGGCCCGTCGGACAGCCGAAAATGACGATTCTGCCCCCGGTCGAATAAAATCACTGTTCTGCCCCAGAACTGCCCGAAACTCGGGATTTCTCGGTTGTACCACCTGAAATCGCAGTTTCGGACCCAGACTGCTGAAAGTCCCTATTTGGGACCCGGACAGCTTGAAATCCACACTGGCCCGTCGGACAGCCAAAAATGACGATTCTGCCCCCATCAGCGGAAAATTGCTGTTCTGGACCAGAACTGCCCGAAACTCGTGATTTTTCGGTAAGCCGACCAGAAAGCGCAGTTCCGGACCCAGACTGCTGAAAATCCCTATTTGGGACCCGGACAGCTTGAAAACCACACTGGCCCGTCGGACAGCCAAAAATGACGATTCTGCCCCCATCAGCGAAAAATTGCTGTTCTGGACCAGAACTGCCCGAAACTCGTGATTTTTCGGTAAGCCGACCAGAAAGCGCAGTTCCGGACCCAGACTGCTGAAAATCACTATTTGGGCCCCGGACAGCCTGATAACGACAGCGACCCGTCAGACAGCCGAAAATGGCGATTCTACCCCCGACAGCGGAAAATCGCTGTTCTGGCCCAGAATAGCCCGAAACTCGTGATTTTTCGGCAGCCACGTCAGAAATTGCAGTTTCGGACCCAGACTGCTGAAAATCCCTATTTGGGTCCCGGACAGCCTGATATCGACACCGGCCCGTCGGACAGCCAAAAATGACGATTCTGCCCCCGGTCGAATAAAATCACTGTTCTGGCCCAAAACTGCCCGAAACTCGTGATTTTTCGGCTGTCCCACCGGAAATCGCAGTTTCGGACCCAGACTGCTGAAAATCCCTATTTGGGACCCGGACAGCTTGAAAACCACACTGGCCCGTCGGACAGCCAAAAATGACGATTCTGCCCCCATCAGCGAAAAATTGCTGTTCTGGACCAGAACTGCCCGAAACTCGTGATTTTTCGGTAAGCCGACCAGAAAGCGCAGTTCCGGACCCAGACTGCTGAAAATCACTATTTGGGCCCCGGACAGCCTGATAACGACAGCGACCCGTCAGACAGCCGAAAATGGCGATTCTACCCCCGACAGCGGAAAATCGCTGTTCTGGCCCAGAATAGCCCGAAACTCGTGATTTTTCGGCAGCCACGTCAGAAATTGCAGTTTCGGACCCAGACTGCTGAAAATCCCTATTTGGGTCCCGGACAGCCTGATATCGACACCGGCCCGTCGGACAGCCAAAAATGACGATTCTGCCCCCGGTCGAATAAAATCACTGTTCTGGCCCAAAACTGCCCGAAACTCGTGATTTTTCGGCTGTCCCACCGGAAATCGCAGTTTCGGACCCAGACTGCTGAAAATCCCTATTTGGGACCCGGACAGCTTGAAAACCACACTGGCCCGTCGGACAGCCAAAAATGACGATTCTGCCCCCATCAGCGAAAAATTGCTGTTCTGGACCAGAACTGCCCGAAACTCGTGATTTTTCGGTAAGCCGACCAGAAAGCGCAGTTCCGGACCCAGACTGCTGAAAATCACTATTTGGGCCCCGGACAGCCTGATAACGACAGCGACCCGTCAGACAGCCGAAAATGGCGATTCTACCCCCGACAGCGGAAAATCGCTGTTCTGGCCCAGAATTGCCCGAAACTCGTGATTTTTCGGCAGCCACGTCAGAAATTGCAGTTTCGGACCCAGACTGCTGAAAATCCCTATTTGGGTCCCGGACAGCCTGATATCGACACCGGCCCGTCGGACAGCCAAAAATGACGATTCTGCCCCCGGTCGAATAAAATCATTGTTCTGGCCCAGAACTGCCCGAAAGTCGTGATTTTTCGGCTGTCCCACCGGAAATCGCAGTTTCGGACCCAGACTGCTGAAAATCCCTATTTGGGACCCGGACAGCTTGAAAACCACACTGGCCCGTCGGACAGCCAAAAATGACGATTCTGCCCCCATCAGCGAAAAATTGTTGTTCTGGACCAGAACTGCCCGAAACTCGTGATTTTTCGGTAAGCCGACCAGAAAGCGCTGTTCCGGACCCAGACTGCTGAAAATCACTATTTGGGCCCCGGACAGCCTGAAAACGACAGCGACCCGTCAGACAGCTGAAAATGGCGATTCTACCCCCGACAGCGGAAAATCGCTGTTCTGGCCCAAAATTGCTCGAAACTCGTGGTTTTTCGGCAGCCACGCCAGAAATCGCAGTTTCGGACCCAGACTGCTAAAAATCCCTATTTGGGTCCCGGACAGCCTGAAATCGACACCGGCCCGTCGGACAGCCGAAAATCACGATTCTGCCCCCGGTCGAATAAAATCACTGTTCTGGCCCAGAACTGCCCAAAACTCGTGATTTTTCGGCTGTCCCACCTGAAATCGCAGTTTCTGACCCAGACTGCTGTAATTCCCTATTTGGGTCCCGGATAGCTTGAAATCGACACCGGCCCGTCGGACAGCCAAAAATGACGATTCTGCCCCCGGTCGAATAAAATCACTGTTCTGGCCCAAAACTGCCCGAAACTCAGGATTTTTCGGTTGTACCACCTGAAATCGCAGTTTCGGACCCAGACTGCTGAAAGTCCCTATTTGGGACCCGGACAGCTTGAAATCCACACTGGCCCGTCGGACAGCCAAAAATGACGATTCTGCCCCCATCAGCGGAAAATTGCTGTTCTGGACCAGAACTGCCCGAAACTCGTGATTTTTCGGTAAGCCGACCAGAAAGCGCAGCTCCGGACCCAGACTGCTGAAAATCACTATTTGGGCCTCGGACGGCCTGAAAACTACAGCGACCCGTCAGACAGTCGAAAATGACGATTCTACCCCCGACAGCGGAAAATTGCTGTTCTGGACCAGAACTGCCCGAAACTCGTGATTTTTCGGTAAGCCGACCAGAAAGCGCAGTTCCGGACCCAGACTGCTGAAAATCACTATTTGGGCCTCGGACGGCCTGAAAACTACAGCGACCCGTCAGACAGCCGAAAATGGCGATTCTACCCCCGAGAGTGGAAAATCGCTGTTCTGGCCCAGAATTGCCCGAAACTCGTGGTTTTTCGGCAGCCACGCCAGAAATCGCAGTTTCGGACCCAGACTGCTAAAAATCCCTATTCGGGTCCCGGACAGCCTGAAATCGACACCGGCCCGTCGGACAGCCGAAAATGACGATTCTACCCCCGGTCGAATAAAATCACGGTTCTGCCCCAGAACTGCCCGAAACTCGGGATTTGTCGGTTGTACCACCGGAAATCGCAGTTTCGGACCCAGACTGCTGAAAGTCCCTATTTGGGACCCGGACAGCTTGAAATCCACACTGGCCCGTCGGACAGCCAAAAATGACGATTCTGCCCCCATCAGCGGAAAATTGCTGTTCTGGACCAGAACTGCCCGAAACTCGTGATTTTTCGGTAAGCCGACCAGAAAGCGCAGTTCCGGACCCAGACTGCTGAAAATTCCTATTTGGGACCCGGACAGCTTGAAAACCACACTGGCCCGTCGGACAGCCAAAAATGACGATTCTGCCCCCATCAGCGAAAAATTGCTGTTCTGGACCAGAACTGCCCGAAACTCGTGATTTTTCGGTAAGCCGACCAGAAAGCGCAGTTCCGGACCCAGACTGCTGAAAATCACTATTTGGGCCCCGGACGGCCTGAAAACTTCAGCGACCCGTCAGACAGCCGAAAATGGCGATTCTACCCCCGACAGTGGAAAATCGCTGTTCTGGCCCAGAATTGCCCGAAACTCGTGGTTTTTCGGCAGCCACGCCAGAAATCGCAGTTTCGGACCCAGACTGCTAAAAATCCCTATTTGGGTCCCGGACAGCCTGAAATCGACACCGGCCCGTCGGACAGCCGAAAAAGACGATTCTGCCCCCGGTCGAATAAAATCACTGTTCTGCCCCAGAACTGCCTGAAACTCGGGATTTCTCGGTTGTACCACCTGAAATCGCAGTTTCGGACCCAGACTGCTGAAAGTCCCTATTTGGGACCCGGACAGCTTGAAATCCACACTGGCCCGTCGGACAGCCAAAAATGACGATTCTGCCCCCATCAGCGAAAAATTGCTGTTCTGGACCAGAACTGCCCGAAACTCGTGATTTTTCGGTAAGCCGACCAGAAAGCGCTGTTCCGGACCCAGACTGCTGAAAATCACTATTTTGGCCCCGGACAGCCTGAAAACGACAGCAACCCGTCAGACAGCTGAAAATGGCGATTCTACCCCCGACAGCGGAAAATCGCTGTTCTGGCCCAGAATTGCTCGAAACTCGTGGTTTTTCGGCAGCCACGCCAGAAATCGCAGTTTCGGACCCAGACTGCTAAAAATCCCTATTTGGGTCCCGGACAGCCTGAAATCGACACCGGCCCGTCGGACAGCCGAAAATGACGATTCTGCCCCCGGTCGAATAAAATCACTGTTCTGGCCCAGAACTGCCCAAAACTCGTGATTTTTCGGCTGTCCCACCTGAAATCGCAGTTTCGGACCCAGACTGCTGTAATTCCCTATTTGGGTCCCGGACAGCTTGAAATCGACACCGGCCCGTCGGACAGCCAAAAATGACGATTCCGCCCCCGGTCGAATAAAATCACTATTCTGGCCCAGAACTGCCCGAAACTCGGGATTTTTCGGCTGTACCACCTGAAATCGCAGTTTCGGACCCAGACTGCTGAAAGTCCCTATTTGGGACCCGGACAGCTTGAAATCCACACTGGCCCGTCGGACAGCCAAAAATGACGATTCTGCCCCCATCAGCGGAAAATTGCTGTTCTGGACCAGAACTGCCCGAAACTCGTGATTTTTCGGTAAGCCGACTAGAAAGCGCAGCTCCGGACCCAGACTGCTGAAAATCACTATTTGGGCCCCGGGCAGCCTGAAAACGACAGCGACCCGTCAGACAGTCGAAAATGACGATTCTACCCCCGACAGCGGAAAATTGCTGTTCTGGACCAGAACTGCCCGAAACTCGTGATTTTTTGGTAAGCCGACCAGAAAGCGCAGTTCCGGACCCAGACTGCTGAAAATCACTATTTGGGCCCCGGACAGCCTGAAAACTACAGCGACCCGTCAGACAGCCGAAAATGGCGATTCTACCCCCGACAGTGGAAAATCGCTGTTCTGGCCCAGAATTGCCCGAAACTTGTGGTTTTTCGGCAGCCACGCCAGAAATCGCAGTTTCGGACCCAGACTGCTAAAAATCCCTATTTGGGTCCCGGACAGCCTGAAATCGACACCGGCCCGTCGGACAGCCGAAAATGACAATTCTGCCCCCGGTCGAATAAAATCACTGTTCTGGCCCAGAACTGCCCGAAACTCGGGATTTCTCAGTTGTACCACCTGAAATCGCAGGTTCGGACCCAGACTGCTGAAAGTCCCTATTTGGGACCCGGACTGCTTGAAATCCACACTGGCCCGTCGGACAGCCAAAAACGACGATTCTGCCCCCATCAGCGGAAAATTGCTGTTCTGGACCAGAACTGCCCGAAACTCGTGATTTTTCGGTAAGCCAACCAGAAAGCGCAGCTCCGGACCCAGACTTCTGAAAATCACTATTTGGGCCCCGGGCAGCCTGAAAACGACAGCGACCCGTCAGACAGTCGAAAATGACGATTCTACCCCCGACAGCGGAAAATTGCTGTTCTGGACCAGAACTGCCCGAAACTTGTGATTTTTCGGTAAGCCGACCAGAAAGCGCAGTTCCGGACCCAGACTGCTGAAAATCACTATTTGGGCCCCGGACAGCCTGAAAACTACAGCGACCCGTCAGATAGCCGAAAGTGGCGATTCTACCCCCGACAGTGGAAAATCGCTGTTCTGGCCCAGAATTGCCCGAAACTCGTGGTTTTTCGGCTGTCCCACCTGAAATCGCAGTTTCGGTCCCAGACTGCTGTAATTCCCGATTTGGGACCCGGACAGCTTGAAATCCACACTGGCCCGTCGGACAGCCAAAAATGACGATTCTGCCCCCATCAGCGGAAAATTGCTGTTCTGGACCAGAACTGCCCGAAACTCGTGATTTTTCGGTAAGCCGACCAGAAAGCGCAGCTCCGGACCCAGACTGCTGAAAATCACTATTTGGGCCCCGGGCAGCCTGAAAACGACAGCGACCCGTCAGACAGTCGAAAATGACGATTCTACCCCCGACAGCGGAAAATTGCTGTTCTGGACCAGAACTGCCCGAAACTTGTGATTTTTTGGTAAGCCGACCAGAAAGCGCAGTTCCGGACCCAGACTGCTGAAAATCACTATTTGGGCCCCGGACAGCCTGAAAACTACAGCGACCCGTCAGATAGCCGAAAGTGGCGATTCTACCCCCGACAGTTGAAAATCGCTGTTCTGGCCCAGAATTGCCCGAAACTCGTGGTTTTTCGGCAGCCACGCCAGAAATCGCAGTTTCGGACCCAGACTGCTAAAAATCCCTATTTGGGTACCGGACAGCCTGAAATCGACACCGGCCCGTCGGACAGCCGAAAATGACGATTCTGCCCCCGGTCGAATAAAATCACTGTTCTGGCCCAGATCTGCCCGAAACTCGGGATTTCTCGGTTGTACCACCTGAAATCGCAGTTTCGGACCCAGATTGCTGAATGTCCCTATTTGGGACCCGGACAGCTTGAAATCCACACTGGCCCGTCGGACAGCCAAAAACGACGATTCTGCCCCCATCAGCGGAAAATTGCTGTTCTGGACCAGAACTGCCCGAAACTCGTGATTTTTCGGTAAGCCAACCAGAAAGCGCAGCTCCGGGCCCAGACTGCTGAAAATCACTATTTGGGCCCCGGACAGCCTGAAAACGACAGCGACCCGTCAGACAGCTGAAAATGGCGATTCTACCCCCGACAGCGGAAAATCGCTGTTCTGGCCCAAAATTGCTCGAAACTCGTGGTTTTTCGGCAGCCACGCCAGAAATCGCAGTTTCGGACCCAGACTGCTAAAAATCCCTATTTGGGTCCCGGGCAGCCTGAAATCGACACCGGCCCGTCGGACAGCCGAAAATGACGATTCTGCCCCCGGTCGAATAAAATCACTGTTCTGGCCCAGAACTGCCCGAAACTCGTGATTTTTCGGCTGTCCCACCTGAAATCGCAGTTTCGGACCCAGACTGCTGTAATTCCCTATTTGGGACCCGGACAGCTTGAAATCCTCACTGGCCCGTCGGACAGCCAAAAATGACGATTCTGCCCCCATCAGCGGAAATTTGCTGTTCTGGACCAGAACTGCCCGAAACTCGTGATTTTTCGGTAAGCCGACCAGAAAGCGCAGCTCCGGACCCAGACTGCTGAAAATCACTTTTTGGGCCCCGGGCAGCCTGAAAACGACAGCGACCCGTCAGACAGTCGAAAATGACGATTCTACCCCTGACAGCGGAAAATTGCTGTTCTGGACCAGAACTGCCCGAAACTCGTGGTTTTTCGGCAGCCACGCCAGAAATCGCAGTTTCGGACCCAGACTGCTAAAAATCCCTATTTGGGTCCCGGACAGCCTGAAATCGACACCGGCCCGTCGGACAGCCGAAAATGACGATTCTGCCCCCGGTCGAATAAAATCACTGTTCTGGCCCAGAACTGCCCGAAACTCGGGATTTCTCGGTTGTACCACCTGAAATCGCAGTTTCGGACCCAGATTGCTGAATGTCCCTATTTGTGACCCGGACAGCTTGAAATCCACACTGGCCCGTCGGACAGCCAAAAACGACGATTCTGCCCCCATCAGCGGAAAATTGCTGTTCTGGACCAGAACTGCCCGAAACTCGTGATTTTTCGGTAAGCCAACCAGAAAGCGCAGCTCCGGACCCAGACTGCTGAAAATCACTATTTGGGCCCCGGACAGCCTGAAAACGACAGCGACCCGTCAGACAGCTGAAAATGGCGATTCTACCCCCGACAGCGGAAAATCGCTGTTCTGGCCCAAAATTGCTCGAAACTCGTGGTTTTTCGGCAGCCACGCCAGAAATCGCAGTTTCGGACCCAGACTGCTAAAAATCCCTATTTGGGTCCCGGGCAGCCTGAAATCGACACCGGCCCGTCGGACAGCCGAAAATGACGATTCTGCCCCCGGTCGAATAAAATCACTGTTCTGGCCCAGAACTGCCCGAAACTCGTGATTTTTCAGCTGTCCCACCTGAAATCGCAGTTTCGGACCCAGACTGCTGTAATTCCCTATTTGGGACCCGGACAGCTTGAAATCCTCACTGGCCCGTCGGGCATCCAAAAATGACGATTCTGCCCCCATCAGCGAAAAATTGCTGTTCTGGACCAGAACTGCCCGAAACTCGTGATTTTTCGGTAAGCCGACCAGAAACCGCAGCTCCGGACCCAGACTGCTGAAAATCACTATTTGGGCCCCGGGCAGCCTGAAAACGACAGCGACCCGTCAGACAGTCGAAAATGACGATTCTACCCCCGACAGCGGAAAATTGCTGTTCTGGACCAGAACTGCCCGAAACTCGTGATTTTTCGGTAAGCCGACCAGAAAGCGCAGTTCCGGACCCAGACTGCTGAAAATCACTATTTGGACCCCGGACAGCCTGAAAACTACAGCGACCCGTCAGACAGCCGAAAGTGGCGATTCTACCCCCGACAGTGGAAAATCGCTGTTCTGGCCCAGAATTGCCCGAAACTCGTGGTTTTTCGGCAGCCACGCCAGAAATCGCAGTTTCGGACCCAGACTGCTAAAAATCCCTATTTGGGTCCCGGACAGCCTGAATTCGACACCGGCCCGTCGGACAGCCGAAAATGACGATTCTGCCCCCGGTCGAATAAAATCACTGTTCTGGCCCAGAACTGCCCGAAACTCGGTATTTCTCGGTTGTACCCCCTGAAATCGCAGTTTCGGACCCAGACTGCTGAAAGTCCCTATTTGGGACCCGGACAGCTTGAAATCCACACTGGCCCGTCGGACAGCCAAAAACGACGATTCTGCCCCCATCAGCGAAAAATTGCTGTTCTGGACCAGAACTGCCCGAAACTCGTGATTTTTCGGTAAGCCAACCAGAAAGCGCAGCTCCGGACCCAGACTGCTGAAAATCACTATTTGGGCCCCGGGCAGCCTGAAAACGACAGCGACCCGTCAGACAGTCGAAAATGACGATTCTACCCCCGACAGCGGAAAATTGCTGTTCTGGACCAGAACTGCCCGAAACTCGTGATTTTTCGGTAAGCCGACCAGAAAGCGCAGTTCCGGACCCAGACTGCTGAAAATCTCTATTTAGACCCCGGACAGCCTGAAAACTACAGCGACCCGTCAGACAGCCGAAAATGGCGATTCTACCCCCGACAGTGGAAAATCGCTGTTCTGGCCCAGAATTGCCCGAAACTCGTGGTTTTTCGGCAGCCACGCCAGAAATCGCAGTTTCGGACCCAGACTGCTAAAAATCCCTATTTGGGTCCCGGGCAGCCTGAAATCGACACCGGCCCGTCGGACAGCCGAAAATGGCGATTCTACCCCCGACAGTGGAAAATCGCTGTTCTGGCCCAGAATTGCCCGAAACTCGTGGTTTTTCGGCAGCCACGCCAGAAATCGCAGTTTCGGACCCAGACTGCTAAAAATCCCTATTTGGGTCCCGGACAGCCTGAAATCGACACCGGCCCGTCGGACAGCCGAAAATGACAATTCTGCCCCCGGTCGAATAAAATCACTGTTCTGGCCCAGAACTGCCCGAAACTCGGGATTTCTCGGTTGTACCACCTGAAATCGCAGTTTCGGACCCAGACTGCTGAAAGTCCCTATTTAGGACCCGGACAGCTTGAAATCCACACTGGCCCGTCGGACAGCCAAAAATGACGATTCTACCCCCATCAGCGGAAAATTGCTGTTCTGGACCAGAACTGCCCGAAACTCGTGATTTTTCGGTAAGCCGACCAGAAAGCGCAGCTCCGGACCCAGACTGCTGAAAATCACTATTTGGGCCCCGGGCAGCCTGAAAACGACAGCGACCCGTCAGACAGTCGAAAATGACGATTCTACCCCCGACAGCGGAAAATTGCTGTTCTGGACCAGAACTGCCCGAAACTCGTGATTTTTCGGTAAGCCGACCAGAAAGCGCAGTTCCGGACCCAGACTGCTGAAAATCACTATTTAGGCCCCGGACAGCCTGAAAACTACAGCGACCCGTCAGACAGCCGAAAATGGCGATTCTACCCCCGACAGTGGAAAATCGCTGTTCTGGCCCAGAATTGCCCGAAACTCGTGGTTTTTCGGCAGCCACGCCAGAAATCGCAGTTTCGGACCCAGACTGCTAAAAATCCCTATTTGGGTCCCGGACAGCCTGAAATCGACACTGGCCCGTCGGACAGCCGAAAATGACGATTCTGCCCCCGGTCGAATAAAATCACTGTTCTGGCCCAGAACTGCCCGAAACTCGGGATTTCTCGGTTGTACCACCTGAAATCGCAGGTTCGGACCCAGACTGCTGAAAGTCCCTATTTGGGACCCGAACAGCTTGAAATCCACACTGGCCCGTCGGACAGCCAAAAATGACGATTCTGCCCCCATCAGCGGAAAATTGCTGTTCTGGACCAGAACTGCCCGAAACTCGTGATTTTTCGGTAAGCCGACCAGAAAGCGCAGCTCCGGACCCAGACTGCTGAAAATCACTATTTGGGCCCCGGGCAGCCTGAAAACGACAGCGACCCGTCAGACAGTCGAAAATGACGATTCTACCCCCGACAGCGGAAAATTGCTGTTCTGGACCAGAACTGCCCGAAACTCGTGATTTTTCGGTAAGCCGACCAGAAAGCGCAGTTCCGGACCCAGACTGCTGAAAATCACTATTTGGGCCCCGGACAGCCTGAAAACTACAGCGACCCGTCAGATAGCCGAAAGTGGCGATTCTACCCCCGACAGTGGAAAATCGCTGTTCTGGCCCAGAATTGCCCGAAACTCGTGGTTTTTCGGCAGCCACGCCAGAAATCGCAGTTTCGGACCCAGACTGCTAAAAATCCCTATTTGGGTACCGGACAGCCTGAAATCGACACCGGCCCGTCGGACAGCCGAAAATGACGATTCTGCCCCCGGTCGAATAAAATCACTGTTCTGGCCCAGAACTGCCCGAAACTCGGGATTTCTCGGTTGTACCACCTGAAATCGCAGTTTCGGACCCAGATTGCTGAATGTCCCTATTTGGGACTCGGACAGCTTGAAATCCACACTGGCCCGTCGGACAGCCAAAAACGACGATTCTGCCCCCATCAGCGGAAAATTGCTGTTCTGGACCAGAACTGCCCGAAACTCGTGATTTTTCGGTAAGCCAACCAGAAAGCGCAGCTCCGGACCCAGACTGCTGAAAATCACTATTTGGGCCCCGGACAGCCTGAAAACGACAGCGACCCGTCAGACAGCTGAAAATGGCGATTCTACCCCCGACAGCGGAAAATCGCTGTTCTGGCCCAAAATTGCTCGAAACTCGTGGTTTTTCGGCAGCCACGCCAGAAATCGCAGTTTCGGACCCAGACTGCTAAAAATCCCTATTTGGGTCCCGGACAGCCTGAAATCGACACCGGCCCGTCGGACAGCCGAAAATGACGATTCTGCCCCCGGTCGAATAAAATCACTGTTCTGGCCCAGAACTGCCCGAAACTCGTGATTTTTCGGCTGTCCCACCTGAAATCGCAGTTTCGGACCCAGACTGCTGTAATTCCCTATTTGGGACCCGGACAGCTTGAAATCCTCACTGGCCCGTCGGACAGCCAAAAATGACGATTCTGCCCCCATCAGCGGAAAATTGCTGTTCTGGACCAGAACTGCCCGAAACTCGTGATTTTTCGGTAAGCCGACCAGAAAGCGCAGCTCCGGACCCAGACTGCTGAAAATCACTATTTGGGCCCCGGGCAGCCTGAAAACGACAGCGACCCGTCAGACAGTCGAAAATGACGATTCTACCCCCGACAGCGGAAAATTGCTGTTCTGGACCAGAACAGCCCGAAACTCGTGATTTTTCGGTAAGCCGACCAGAAAGCGCAGTTCCGGACCCAGACTGCTGAAAATCACTATTTAGGCCCCGGACAGCCTGAAAACTACAGCGACCCGTCAGACAGCCGAAAATGGCGATTCTACCCCCGACAGTGGAAAATCGCTGTTCTGGCCCAGAATTGCCCGAAACTCGTGGTTTTTCGGCAGCCACGCCAGAAATCGCAGTTTCGGACCCAGACTGCTAAAAATCCCTATTTGGGTCCCGGACAGCCTGAAATCGACACCGGCCCGTCGGACAGCCGAAAATGACGATTCTGCCCCCGGTCGAATAAAATCACTGTTCTGGCCCAGAACTGCCCGAAACTCGGGATTTCTCGGTTGTACCACCTGAAATCGCAGGTTCGGACCCAGACTGCTGAAAGTCCCTATTTGGGACCCGAACAGCTTGAAATCCACACTGGCCCGTCGGACAGCCAAAAATGACGATTCTGCCCCCATCAGCGGAAAATTGCTGTTCTGGACCAGAACTGCCCGAAACTCGTGATTTTTCGGTAAGCCGACCAGAAAGCGCAGCTCCGGACCCAGACTGCTGAAAATCACTATTTGGGCCCCGGGCAG
Organism: Delonix regia; assembly: GCA_037074485.1. Taxonomy (NCBI): domain Eukaryota; kingdom Viridiplantae; phylum Streptophyta; class Magnoliopsida; order Fabales; family Fabaceae; genus Delonix; species Delonix regia. The sequence goes on along the minus strand of CM073454.1, from coordinate 39,968,684 downwards.
CCTGAAAACGACAGCGACCCGTCAGACAGTCGAAAATGACGATTCTACCCCCGACAGCGGAAAATTGCTGTTCTGGACCAGAACTGCCCGAAACTCGTGATTTTTCGGTAAGCCGACCAGAAAGCGCAGTTCCGGACCCAGACTGCTGAAAATCACTATTTGGGCCCCGGACAGCCTGAAAACTACAGCGACCCGTCAGATAGCCGAAAGTGGCGATTCTACCCCCGACAGTGGAAAATCGCTGTTCTGGCCCAGAATTGCCCGAAACTCGTGGTTTTTCGGCAGCCACGCCAGAAATCGCAGTTTCGGACCCAGACTGCTAAAAATCCCTATTTGGGTACCGGACAGCCTGAAATCGACACCGGCCCGTCGGACAGCCGAAAATGACGATTCTGCCCCCGGTCGAATAAAATCACTGTTCTGGCCCAGAACTGCCCGAAACTCGGGATTTCTCGGTTGTACCACCTGAAATCGCAGTTTCGGACCCAGATTGCTGAATGTCCCTATTTGGGACTCGGACAGCTTGAAATCCACACTGGCCCGTCGGACAGCCAAAAACGACGATTCTGCCCCCATCAGCGGAAAATTGCTGTTCTGGACCAGAACTGCCCGAAACTCGTGATTTTTCGGTAAGCCAACCAGAAAGCGCAGCTCCGGACCCAGACTGCTGAAAATCACTATTTGGGCCCCGGACAGCCTGAAAACGACAGCGACCCGTCAGACAGCTGAAAATGGCGATTCTACCCCCGACAGCGGAAAATCGCTGTTCTGGCCCAAAATTGCTCGAAACTCGTGGTTTTTCGGCAGCCACGCCAGAAATCGCAGTTTCGGACCCAGACTGCTAAAAATCCCTATTTGGGTCCCGGACAGCCTGAAATCGACACCGGCCCGTCGGACAGCCGAAAATGACGATTCTGCCCCCGGTCGAATAAAATCACTGTTCTGGCCCAGAACTGCCCGAAACTCGTGATTTTTCGGCTGTCCCACCTGAAATCGCAGTTTCGGACCCAGACTGCTGTAATTCCCTATTTGGGACCCGGACAGCTTGAAATCCTCACTGGCCCGTCGGACAGCCAAAAATGACGATTCTGCCCCCATCAGCGGAAAATTGCTGTTCTGGACCAGAACTGCCCGAAACTCGTGATTTTTCGGTAAGCCGACCAGAAAGCGCAGCTCCGGACCCAGACTGCTGAAAATCACTATTTGGGCCCCGGGCAGCCTGAAAACGACAGCGACCCGTCAGACAGTCGAAAATGACGATTCTACCCCCGACAGCGGAAAATTGCTGTTCTGGACCAGAACTGCCCGAAACTCGTGATTTTTCGGTAAGCCGACCAGAAAGCGCAGCTCCGGACCCAGACTGCTGAAAATCACTATTTGGTCCCCGGGCAGCCTGAAAACGACAGCGACCCGTCAGACAGTCGAAAATGACGATTCTACCCCCGACAGCGGAAAATTGCTGTTCTGGACCAGAACTGCCCGAAACTCGTGATTTTTCGGTAAGCCGACCAGAAAGCGCAGTTCCGGACCCAGACTGCTGAAAATCACTATTTAGGCCCCGGACAGCCTGAAAACTACAGCGACCCGTCAGACAGCCGAAAATGGCGATTCTACCCCCGACAGTGGAAAATCGCTGTTCTGGCCCAGAATTGCCCGAAACTCGTGGTTTTTCGGCAGCCACGCCAGAAATCGCAGTTTCGGACCCAGACTGCTAAAAATCCCTATTTGGGTCCCGGACAGCCTGAAATCGACACCGGCCCGTCGGACAGCCGAAAATGACGATTCTGCCCCCGGTCGAATAAAATCACTGTTCTGGCCCAGAACTGCCCGAAACTCGGGATTTCTCGGTTGTACCACCTGAAATCGCAGGTTCGGACCCAGACTGCTGAAAGTCCCTATTTGGGACCCGAACAGCTTGAAATCCACACTGGCCCGTCGGACAGCCAAAAATGACGATTCTGCCCCCATCAGCGGAAAATTGCTGTTCTGGACCAGAACTGCCCGAAACTCGTGATTTTTCGGTAAGCCGACCAGAAAGCGCAGCTCCGGACCCAGACTGCTGAAAATCACTATTTGGGCCCCGGGCAGCCTGAAAACGACAGCGACCCGTCAGACAGTCGAAAATGACGATTCTACCCCCGACAGCGGAAAATTGCTGTTCTGGACCAGAACTGCCCGAAACTCGTGATTTTTCGGTAAGCCGACCAGAAAGCGCAGTTCCGGACCCAGACTGCTGAAAATCACTATTTGGGCCCCGGACAGCCTGAAAACTACAGCGACCCGTCAGATAGCCGAAAGTGGCGATTCTACCCCCGACAGTGGAAAATCGCTGTTCTGGCCCAGAATTGCCCGAAACTCGTGGTTTTTCGGCAGCCACGCCAGAAATCGCAGTTTCGGACCCAGACTGCTAAAAATCCCTATTTGGGTACCGGACAGCCTGAAATCGACACCGGCCCGTCGGACAGCCGAAAATGACGATTCTGCCCCCGGTCGAATAAAATCACTGTTCTGGCCCAGAACTGCCCGAAACTCGGGATTTCTCGGTTGTACCACCTGAAATCGCAGTTTCGGACCCAGATTGCTGAATGTCCCTATTTGGGACTCGGACAGCTTGAAATCCACACTGGCCCGTCGGACAGCCAAAAACGACGATTCTGCCCCCATCAGCGGAAAATTGCTGTTCTGGACCAGAACTGCCCGAAACTCGTGATTTTTCGGTAAGCCAACCAGAAAGCGCAGCTCCGGACCCAGACTGCTGAAAATCACTATTTGGGCCCCGGACAGCCTGAAAACGACAGCGACCCGTCAGACAGCTGAAAATGGCGATTCTACCCCCGACAGCGGAAAATCGCTGTTCTGGCCCAAAATTGCTCGAAACTCGTGGTTTTTCGGCAGCCACGCCAGAAATCGCAGTTTCGGACCCAGACTGCTAAAAATCCCTATTTGGGTCCCGGACAGCCTGAAATCGACACCGGCCCGTCGGACAGCCGAAAATGACGATTCTGCCCCCGGTCGAATAAAATCACTGTTCTGGCCCAGAACTGCCCGAAACTCGGGATTTCTCGGTTGTACCACCTGAAATCGCAGGTTCGGACCCAGACTGCTGAAAGTCCCTATTTGGGACCCGAACAGCTTGAAATCCACACTGGCCCGTCGGACAGCCAAAAATGACGATTCTGCCCCCATCAGCGGAAAATTGCTGTTCTGGACCAGAATTGCCCGAAACTCGTGATTTTTCGGTAAGCCGACCAGAAAGCGCAGCTCCGGACCCAGACTGCTGAAAATCACTATTTGGGCCCCGGGCAGCCTGAAAACGACAGCGACCCGTCAGACAGTCGAAAATGACGATTCTACCCCCGACAGCGGAAAATTGCTGTTCTGGACCAGAACTGCCCGAAACTCGTGATTTTTCGGTAAGCCGACCAGAAAGCGCAGTTCCGGACCCAGACTGCTGAAAATCACTATTTGGGCCCCGGACAGCCTGAAAACTACAGCGACCCGTCAGATAGCCGAAAGTGGCGATTCTACCCCCGACAGTGGAAAATCGCTGTTCTGGCCCAGAATTGCCCGAAACTCGTGGTTTTTCGGCAGCCACGCCAGAAATCGCAGTTTCGGACCCAGACTGCTAAAAATCCCTATTTGGGTACCGGACAGCCTGAAATCGACACCGGCCCGTCGGACAGCCGAAAATGACGATTCTGCCCCCGGTCGAATAAAATCACTGTTCTGGCCCAGAACTGCCCGAAACTCGGGATTTCTCGGTTGTACCACCTGAAATCGCAGTTTCGGACCCAGATTGCTGAATGTCCCTATTTGGGACTCGGACAGCTTGAAATCCACACTGGCCCGTCGGACAGCCAAAAACGACGATTCTGCCCCCATCAGCGGAAAATTGCTGTTCTGGACCAGAACTGCCCGAAACTCGTGATTTTTCGGTAAGCCGACCAGAAAGCGCAGCTCCGGACCCAGACTGCTGAAAATCACTATTTGGGCCCCGGGCAGCCTGAAAACGACAGCGACCCGTCAGACAGTCGAAAATGACGATTCTACCCCCGACAGCGGAAAATTGCTGTTCTGGACCAGAACTGCCCGAAACTCGTGATTTTTCGGTAAGCCGACCAGAAAGCGCAGTTCCGGACCCAGACTGCTGAAAATCACTATTTAGGCCCCGGACAGCCTGAAAACTACAGCGACCCGTCAGACAGCCGAAAATGGCGATTCTACCCCCGACAGTGGAAAATCGCTGTTCTGGCCCAGAATTGCCCGAAACTCGTGGTTTTTCGGCAGCCACGCCAGAAATCGCAGTTTCGGACCCAGACTGCTAAAAATCCCTATTTGGGTCCCGGGCAGCCTGAAATCGACACCGGCCCGTCGGACAGCCGAAAATGACGATTCTGCCCCCGGTCGAATAAAATCACTGTTCTGGCCCAGAACTGCCCGAAACTCGGGATTTCTCGGTTGTACCACCTGAAATCGCAGGTTCGGACCCAGACTGCTGAAAGTCCCTATTTGGGACCCGAACAGCTTGAAATCCACACTGGCCCGTCGGACAGCCAAAAATGACGATTCTGCCCCCATCAGCGGAAAATTGCTGTTCTGGACCAGAACTGCCCGAAACTCGTGATTTTTCGGTAAGCCGACCAGAAAGCGCAGCTCCGGACCCAGACTGCTGAAAATCACTATTTGGGCCCCGGGCAGCCTGAAAACGACAGCGACCCGTCAGACAGCTGAAAATGGCGATTCTACCCCCGACAGCGGAAAATCGCTGTTCTGGCCCAAAATTGCTCGAAACTCGTGGTTTTTCGGCAGCCACGCCAGAAATCGCAGTTTCGGACCCAGACTGCTAAAAATCCCTATTTGGGTCCCGGACAGCCTGAAATCGACACCGGCCCGTCGGACAGCCGAAAATGACGATTCTGCCCCCGGTCGAATAAAATCACTGTTCTGGCCCAGAACTGCCCGAAACTCGGGATTTCTCGGTTGTACCACCTGAAATCGCAGTTTCGGACCCAGATTGCTGAATGTCCCTATTTGGGACTCGGACAGCTTGAAATCCACACTGGCCCGTCGGACAGCCAAAAACGACGATTCTGCCCCCATCAGCGGAAAATTGCTGTTCTGGACCAGAACTGCCCGAAACTCGTGATTTTTCGGTAAGCCGACCAGAAAGCGCAGCTCCGGACCCAGACTGCTGAAAATCACTATTTGGGCCCCGGGCAGCCTGAAAACGACAGCGACCCGTCAGACAGTCGAAAATGACGATTCTACCCCCGACAGCGGAAAATTGCTGTTCTGGACCAGAACTGCCCGAAACTCGTGATTTTTCGGTAAGCCGACCAGAAAGCGCAGTTCCGGACCCAGACTGCTGAAAATCACTATTTGGGCCCCGGACAGCCTGAAAACTACAGCGACCCGTCAGATAGCCGAAAGTGGCGATTCTACCCCCGACAGTGGAAAATCGCTGTTCTGGCCCAGAATTGCCCGAAACTCGTGGTTTTTCGGCAGCCACGCCAGAAATCGCAGTTTCGGACCCAGACTGCTAAAAATCCCTATTTGGGTCCCGGACAGCCTGAAATCGACACCGGCCCGTCGGACAGCCGAAAATGACGATTCTGCCCCCGGTCGAATAAAATCACTGTTCTGGCCCAGAACTGCCCGAAACTCGGGATTTCTCGGTTGTACCACCTGAAATCGCAGGTTCGGACCCAGACTGCTGAAAGTCCCTATTTGGGACCCGAACAGCTTGAAATCCACACTGGCCCGTCGGACAGCCAAAAATGACGATTCTGCCCCCATCAGCGGAAAATTGCTGTTCTGGACCAGAACTGCCCGAAACTCGTGATTTTTCGGTAAGCCGACCAGAAAGCGCAGCTCCGGACCCAGACTGCTGAAAATCACTATTTGGGCCCCGGGCAGCCTGAAAACGACAGCGACCCGTCAGACAGCTGAAAATGGCGATTCTACCCCCGACAGCGGAAAATCGCTGTTCTGGCCCAAAATTGCTCGAAACTCGTGGTTTTTCGGCAGCCACGCCAGAAATCGCAGTTTCGGACCCAGACTGCTAAAAATCCCTATTTGGGTCCCGGACAGCCTGAAATCGACACCGGCCCGTCGGACAGCCGAAAATGACGATTCTGCCCCCGGTCGAATAAAATCACTGTTCTGGCCCAGAACTGCCCGAAACTCGGGATTTCTCGGTTGTACCACCTGAAATCGCAGTTTCGGACCCAGATTGCTGAATGTCCCTATTTGGGACTCGGACAGCTTGAAATCCACACTGGCCCGTCGGACAGCCAAAAACGACGATTCTGCCCCCATCAGCGGAAAATTGCTGTTCTGGACCAGAACTGCCCGAAACTCGTGATTTTTCGGTAAGCCGACCAGAAAGCGCAGCTCCGGACCCAGACTGCTGAAAATCACTATTTGGGCCCCGGGCAGCCTGAAAACGACAGCGACCCGTCAGACAGTCGAAAATGACGATTCTACCCCCGACAGCGGAAAATTGCTGTTCTGGACCAGAACTGCCCGAAACTCGTGATTTTTCGGTAAGCCGACCAGAAAGCGCAGTTCCGGACCCAGACTGCTGAAAATCACTATTTGGGCCCCGGACAGCCTGAAAACTACAGCGACCCGTCAGATAGCCGAAAGTGGCGATTCTACCCCCGACAGTGGAAAATCGCTGTTCTGGCCCAGAATTGCCCGAAACTCGTGGTTTTTCGGCAGCCACGCCAGAAATCGCAGTTTCGGACCCAGACTGCTAAAAATCCCTATTTGGGTCCCGGACAGCCTGAAATCGACACCGGCCCGTCGGACAGCCGAAAATGACGATTCTGCCCCCGGTCGAATAAAATCACTGTTCTGGCCCAGAACTGCCCGAAACTCGGGATTTCTCGGTTGTACCACCTGAAATCGCAGTTTCGGACCCAGATTGCTGAATGTCCCTATTTGGGACTCGGACAGCTTGAAATCAACACTGGCCCGTCGGACAGCCAAAAACGACGATTCTGCCCCCATCAGCGGAAAATTGCTGTTCTGGACCAGAACTGCCCGAAACTCGTGATTTTTCGGTAAGCCAACCAGAAAGCGCAGCTCCGGACCCAGACTGCTGAAAATCACTATTTGGGCCCCGGACAGCCTGAAAACGACAGCGACCCGTCAGACAGCTGAAAATGGCGATTCTACCCCCGACAGCGGAAAATCGCTGTTCTGGCCCAAAATTGCTCGAAACTCGTGGTTTTTCGGCAGCCACGCCAGAAATCGCAGTTTCGGACCCAGACTGCTAAAAATCCCTATTTGGGTCCCGGGCAGCCTGAAATCGACACCGGCCCGTCGGACAGCCGAAAATGACGATTCTGCCCCCGGTCGAATAAAATCACTGTTCTGGCCCAGAACTGCCCGAAACTCGTGATTTTTCGGCTGTCCCACCTGAAATCGCAGTTTCGGACCCAGACTGCTGTAATTCCCTATTTGGGACCCGGACAGCTTGAAATCCTCACTGGCCCGTCGGACAGCCAAAAATGACGATTCTGCCCCCATCAGCGGAAAATTGCTGTTCTGGACCAGAACTGCCCGAAACTCGTGATTTTTCGGTAAGCCGACCAGAAAGCGCAGCTCCGGACCCAGACTGCTGAAAATCACTTTTTGGGCCCCGGGCAGCCTGAAAACGACAGCGACCCGTCAGACAGTCGAAAATGACGATTCTACCCCCGACAGCGGAAAATTGCTGTTCTGGACCAGAACTGCCCGAAACTCGTGATTTTTCGGTAAGCCGACCAGAAAGCGCAGTTCCGGACCCAGACTGCTGAAAATCACTATTTGGACCCCGGACAGCCTGAAAACTACAGCGACCCGTCAGACAGCCGAAAGTGGCGATTCTACCCCCGACAGTGGAAAATCGCTGTTCTGGCCCAGAATTGCCCGAAACTCGTGGTTTTTCGGCAGCCACGCCAGAAATCGCAGTTTCGGACCCAGACTGCTAAAAATCCCTATTTGGGTCCCGGACAGCCTGAAATCGACACCGGCCCGTCGGACAGCCGAAAATGACGATTCTGCCCCCGGTCGAATAAAATCACTGTTCTGGCCCAGAACTGCCCGAAACTCGGGATTTCTCGGTTGTACCACCTGAAATCGCAGGTTCGGACCCAGACTGCTGAAAGTCCCTATTTGGGACCCGGACAGCTTGAAATCCACACTGGCCCGTCGGACAGCCAAAAATGACGATTCTGCCCCCATCAGCGGAAAATTGCTGTTCTGGACCAGAACTGCCCGAAACTCGTGATTTTTCGGTAAGCCGACCAGAAAGCGCAGCTCCGGACCCAGACTGCTGAAAATCACTATTTGGGCCCCGGGCAGCCTGAAAACGACAGCGACCCGTCAGACAGTCGAAAATGACGATTCTACCCCCGACAGCGGAAAATTGCTGTTTTGGACCAGAACTGCCCGAAACTCGTGATTTTTCGGTAAGCCGACCAGAAAGCGCAGCTCCGGACCCAGACTGCTGAAAATCACTATTTGGGCCCCGGGCAGCCTGAAAACGACAGCGACCCGTCAGACAGTCGAAAATGACGATTCTACCCCCGACAGCGGAAAATTGCTGTTCTGGACCAGAACTGCCCGAAACTCGTGATTTTTCGGTAAGCCGACCAGAAAGCGCAGTTCCGGACCCAGACTGCTGAAAATCACTATTTGGACCCCGGACAGCCTGAAATCGACACCGGCCCGTCGGACAGCCGAAAATGACGATTCTGCCCCCGGTCGAATAAAATCACTGTTCTGGCCCAGAACTGCCCGAAACTCGGGATTTCTCGGTTGTACCACCTGAAATCGCAGGTTCGGACCCAGACTGCTGAAAGTCCCTATTTGGGACCCGAACAGCTTGAAATCCACACTGGCCCGTCGGACAGCCAAAAATGACGATTCTGCCCCCATCAGCGAAAAATTGCTGTTCTGGACCAGAACTGCCTGAAACTCGTGATTTTTCGGTAAGCCGACCAGAAAGCGCAGCTCCGGACCCAGACTGCTGAAAATCACTATTTGGGCCCCGGGCAGCCTGAAAACGACAGCGACCCGTCAGACAGTCGAAAATGACGATTCTACCCCCGACAGCGGAAAATTGCTGTTCTGGACCAGAACTGCCCGAAACTCGTGATTTTTCGGTAAGCCGACCAGAAAGCGCAGTTCCGGACCCAGACTGCTGAAAATCACTATTTGGACCCCGGACAGCCTGAAAACTACAGCGACCCGTCAGACAGCCGAAAGTGGCGATTCTACCCCCGACAGTGGAAAATCGCTGTTCTGGACCAGAACTGCCCGAAACTCGTGGTTTTTCGGCAGCCACGCCAGAAATCGCAGTTTCGGACCCAGACTGCTAAAAATCCCTATTTGGGTCCCGGACAGCCTGAAATCGACACCGGCCCGTCGGACAGCCGAAAATGACGATTCTGCCCCCGGTCGAATAAAATCACTGTTCTGGCCCAGAACTGCCCGAAACTCGGGATTTCTCGGTTGTACCACCTGAAATCGCAGGTTCGGACCCAGACTGCTGAAAGTCCCTATTTGGGACCCGGACAGCTTGAAATCCACACTGGCCCGTCGGACAGCCAAAAATGACGATTCTGCCCCCATCAGCGAAAAATTGCTGTTCTGGACCAGAACTGCCCGAAACTCGTGATTTTTCGGTAAGCCGACCAGAAAGCGCAGCTCCGGACCCAGACTGCTGAAAATCACTATTTGGGCCCCGGGCAGCCTGAAAACGACAGCGACCCGTCAGACAGTCGAAAATGACGATTCTACCCCCGACAGCGGAAAATTGCTGTTCTGGACCAGAACTGCCCGAAACTCGTGATTTTTCGGTAAGCCGACCAGAAAGCGCAGTTCCGGACCCAGACTGCTGAAAATCACTATTTGGACCCCGGACAGCCTGAAAACTACAGCGACCCGTCAGACAGCCGAAAGTGGCGATTCTACCCCCGACAGTGGAAAATCGCTGTTCTGGCCCAGAATTGCCCGAAACTCGTGGTTTTTCGGCAGCCACGCCAGAAATCGCAGTTTCGGACCCAGACTGCTAAAAATCCCTATTTGGGTCCCGGACAGCCTGAAATCGACACCGGCCCGTCGGACAGCCGAAAATGACGATTCTGCCCCCGGTCGAATAAAATCACTGTTCTGGCCCAGAACTGCCCGAAACTCGGGATTTCTCGGTTGTACCCCCTGAAATCGCAGGTTCGGACCCAGACTGCTGAAAGTCCCTATTTGGGACCCGGACAGCTTGAAATCCACACTGGCCCGTCGGACAGCCAAAAATGACGATTCTGCCCCCATCAGCGGAAAATTGCTGTTCTGGACCAGAACTGCCCGAAACTCGTGATTTTTCGGTAAGCCGACCAGAAAGCGCAGCTCCGGACCCAGACTGCTGAAAATCACTATTTGGGCCCCGGGCAGCCTGAAAACGACAGCGACCCGTCAGACAGTCGAAAATGACGATTCTACCCCCGACAGCGGAAAATTGCTGTTCTGGACCAGAACTGCCCGAAACTCGTGATTTTTCGGTAAGCCGACCAGAAAGCGCAGTTCCGGACCCAGACTGCTGAAAATCACTATTTGGACCCCGGACAGCCTGAAAACTACAGCGACCCGTCAGACAGCCGAAAGTGGCGATTCTACCCCCGACAGTGGAAAATCGCTGTTCTGGCCCAGAATTGCCCGAAACTCGTGGTTTTTCGGCAGCCACGCCAGAAATCGCAGTTTCGGACCCAGACTGCTAAAAATCCCTATTTGGGTCCCGGACAGCCTGAAATCGACACCGGCCCGTCGGACAGCCGAAAATGACGATTCTGCCCCCGGTCGAATAAAATCACTGTTCTGGCCCAGAACTGCCCGAAACTCGGGATTTCTCGGTTGTACCCCCTGAAATCGCAGGTTCGGACCCAGACTGCTGAAAGTCCCTATTTGGGACCCGGACAGCTTGAAATCCACACTGGCCCGTCGGACAGCCAAAAATGACGATTCTGCCCCCATCAGCGAAAAATTGCTGTTCTGGACCAGAACTGCCCGAAACTCGTGATTTTTCGGTAAGCCGACCAGAAAGCGCAGCTCCGGACCCAGACTGCTGAAAATCACTATTTGGGCCCCGGGCAGCCTGAAAACGACAGCGACCCGTCAGACAGTCGAAAATGACGATTCTACCCCCGACAGCGGAAAATTGCTGTTCTGGACCAGAACTGCCCGAAACTCGTGATTTTTCGGTAAGCCGACCAGAAAGCGCAGTTCCGGACCCAGACTGCTGAAAATCACTATTTGGACCCCGGACAGCCTGAAAACTACAGCGACCCGTCAGACAGCCGAAAGTGGCGATTCTACCCCCGACAGTGGAAAATCGCTGTTCTGGCCCAGAATTGCCCGAAACTCGTGGTTTTTCGGCAGCCACGCCAGAAATCGCTGTTTCGGACCCAGACTGCTAAAAATCCCTATTTGGGTCCCGGACAGCCTGAAATCGACACCGGCCCGTCGGACAGCCGAAAATGACGATTCTGCCCCCGGTCGAATAAAATCACTGTTCTGGCCCAGAACTGCCCGAAACTCGGGATTTCTCGGTTGTACCACCTGAAATCGCAGGTTCGGACCCAGACTGCTGAAAGTCCCTATTTGGGACCCGAACAGCTTCAAATCCACACTGGCCCGTCGGACAGCCAAAAATGACGATTCTGCCCCCATCAGCGAAAAATTGCTGTTCTGGACCAGAACTGCCCGAAACTCGTGATTTTTCGGTAAGCCGACCAGAAAGCGCAGCTCCGGACCCAGACTGCTGAAAATCACTATTTGGGCCCCGGGCAGCCTGAAAACGACAGCGACCCGTCAGACAGTCGAAAATGACGATTCTACCCCCGACAGCGGAAAATTGCTGTTCTGGACCAGAACTGCCCGAAACCCGTGATTTTTCGGTAAGCCGACCAGAAAGCGCAGTTCCGGACCCAGACTGCTGAAAATCACTATTTGGACCCCGGACAGCCTGAAAACTACAGCGACCCGTCAGACAGCCGAAAGTGGCGATTCTACCCCCGACAGTGGAAAATCGCTGTTCTGGCCCAGAATTGCCCGAAACTCGTGGTTTTTCGGCAGCCACGCCAGAAATCGCTGTTTCGGACCCAGACTGCTAAAAATCCCTATTTGGGTCCCGGACAGCCTGAAATCGACACCGGCCCGTCGGACAGCCGAAAATGACGATTCTGCCCCCGGTCGAATAAAATCACTGTTCTGGCCCAGAACTGCCCGAAACTCGGGATTTCTCGGTTGTACCACCTGAAATCGCAGGTTCGGACCCAGACTGCTGAAAGTCCCTATTTGGGACCCGAACAGCTTGAAATCCACACTGGCCCGTCGGACAGCCAAAAATGACGATTCTGCCCCCATCAGCGAAAAATTGCTGTTCTGGACCAGAACTGCCCGAAACTCGTGATTTTTCGGTAAGCCGACCAGAAAGCGCAGCTCCGGACCCAGACTGCTGAAAATCACTATTTGGGCCCCGGGCAGCCTGAAAACGACAGCGACCCGTCAGACAGTCGAAAATGACGATTCTACCCCCGACAGCGGAAAATTGCTGTTCTGGACCAGAACTGCCCGAAACCCGTGATTTTTCGGTAAGCCGACCAGAAAGCGCAGTTCCGGACCCAGACTGCTGAAAATCACTATTTGGACCCCGGACAGCCTGAAAACTACAGCGACCCGTCAGACAGCCGAAAGTGGCGATTCTACCCCCGACAGTGGAAAATCGCTGTTCTGGCCCAGAATTGCCCGAAACTCGTGGTTTTTCGGCAGCCACGCCAGAAATCGCTGTTTCGGACCCAGACTGCTAAAAATCCCTATTTGGGTCCCGGACAGCCTGAAATCGACACCGGCCCGTCGGACAGCCGAAAATGACGATTCTGCCCCCGGTCGAATAAAATCACTGTTCTGGCCCAGAACTGCCCGAAACTCGGGATTTCTCGGTTGTACCACCTGAAATCGCAGGTTCGGACCCAGACTGCTGAAAGTCCCTATTTGGGACCCGAACAGCTTGAAATCCACACTGGCCCGTCGGACAGCCAAAAATGACGATTCTGCCCCCATCAGCGAAAAATTGCTGTTCTGGACCAGAACTGCCCGAAACTCGTGATTTTTCGGTAAGCCGACCAGAAAGCGCAGCTCCGGACCCAGACTGCTGAAAATCACTATTTGGGCCCCGGGCAGCCTGAAAACGACAGCGACCCGTCAGACAGTCGAAAATGACGATTCTACCCCCGACAGCGGAAAATTGCTGTTCTGGACCAGAACTGCCCGAAACTCGTGATTTTTCGGTAAGCCGACCAGAAAGCGCAGTTCCGGACCCAGACTGCTGAAAATCACTATTTGGACCCCGGACAGCCTGAAAACTACAGCGACCCGTCAGACAGCCGAAAGTGGCGATTCTACCCCCGACAGTGGAAAATCGCTGTTCTGGCCCAGAATTGCCCGAAACTCGTGGTTTTTCGGCAGCCACGCCAGAAATCGCTGTTTCGGACCCAGACTGCTAAAAATCCCTATTTGGGTCCCGGACAGCCTGAAATCGACACCGGCCCGTCGGACAGCCGAAAATGACGATTCTGCCCCCGGTCGAATAAAATCACTGTTCTGGCCCAGAACTGCCCGAAACTCGGGATTTCTCGGTTGTACCACCTGAAATCGCAGGTTCGGACCCAGACTGCTGAAAGTCCCTATTTGGGACCCGAACAGCTTGAAATCCACACTGGCCCGTCGGACAGCCAAAAATGACGATTCTGCCCCCATCAGCGAAAAATTGCTGTTCTGGACCAGAACTGCCCGAAACTCGTGATTTTTCGGTAAGCCGACCAGAAAGCGCAGCTCCGGACCCAGACTGCTGAAAATCACTATTTGGGCCCCGGGCAGCCTGAAAACGACAGCGACCCGTCAGACAGTCGAAAATGACGATTCTACCCCCGACAGCGGAAAATTGCTGTTCTGGACCAGAACTGCCCGAAACCCGTGATTTTTCGGTAAGCCGACCAGAAAGCGCAGTTCCGGACCCAGACTGCTGAAAATCACTATTTGGACCCCGGACAGCCTGAAAACTACAGCGACCCGTCAGACAGCCGAAAGTGGCGATTCTACCCCCGACAGTGGAAAATCGCTGTTCTGGCCCAGAATTGCCCGAAACTCGTGGTTTTTCGGCAGCCACGCCAGAAATCGCTGTTTCGGACCCAGACTGCTAAAAATCCCTATTTGGGTCCCGGACAGCCTGAAATCGACACCGGCCCGTCGGACAGCCGAAAATGACGATTCTGCCCCCGGTCGAATAAAATCACTGTTCTGGCCCAGAACTGCCCGAAACTCGGGATTTCTCGGTTGTACCACCTGAAATCGCAGGTTCGGACCCAGACTGCTGAAAGTCCCTATTTGGGACCCGAACAGCTTGAAATCCACACTGGCCCGTCGGACAGCCAAAAATGACGATTCTGCCCCCATCAGCGAAAAATTGCTGTTCTGGACCAGAACTGCCCGAAACTCGTGATTTTTCGGTAAGCCGACCAGAAAGCGCAGCTCCGGACCCAGACTGCTGAAAATCACTATTTGGGCCCCGGGCAGCCTGAAAACGACAGCGACCCGTCAGACAGTCGAAAATGACGATTCTACCCCCGACAGCGGAAAATTGCTGTTCTGGACCAGAACTGCCCGAAACTCGTGATTTTTCGGTAAGCCGACCAGAAAGCGCAGTTCCGGACCCAGACTGCTGAAAATCACTATTTGGACCCCGGACAGCCTGAAAACTACAGCGACCCGTCAGACAGCCGAAAGTGGCGATTCTACCCCCGACAGTGGAAAATCGCTGTTCTGGCCCAGAATTGCCCGAAACTCGTGGTTTTTCGGCAGCCACGCCAGAAATCGCTGTTTCGGACCCAGACTGCTAAAAATCCCTATTTGGGTCCCGGACAGCCTGAAATCGACACCGGCCCGTCGGACAGCCGAAAATGACGATTCTGCCCCCGGTCGAATAAAATCACTGTTCTGGCCCAGAACTGCCCGAAACTCGGGATTTCTCGGTTGTACCACCTGAAATCGCAGGTTCGGACCCAGACTGCTGAAAGTCCCTATTTGGGACCCGAACAGCTTGAAATCCACACTGGCCCGTCGGACAGCCAAAAATGACGATTCTGCCCCCATCAGCGAAAAATTGCTGTTCTGGACCAGAACTGCCTGAAACTCGTGATTTTTCGGTAAGCCGACCAGAAAGCGCAGCTCCGGACCCAGACTGCTGAAAATCACTATTTGGGCCCCGGGCAGCCTGAAAACGACAGCGACCCGTCAGACAGTCGAAAATGACGATTCTACCCCCGACAGCGGAAAATTGCTGTTCTGGACCAGAACTGCCCGAAACTCGTGATTTTTCGGTAAGCCGACCAGAAAGCGCAGTTCCGGACCCAGACTGCTGAAAATCACTATTTGGACCCCGGACAGCCTGAAAACTACAGCGACCCGTCAGACAGCCGAAAATGGCGATTCTACCCCCGACAGTGGAAAATCGCTGTTCTGGCCCAGAATTGCCCGAAACTCGTGGTTTTTCGGCAGCCACGCCAGAAATCGCAGTTTCGGACCCAGACTGCTAAAAATCCCTATTTGGGTCCCGGACAGCCTGAAATCGACACCGGCCCGTCGGACAGCCGAAAATGACGATTCTGCCCCCGGTCGAATAAAATCACTGTTCTGGCCCAGAACTGCCCGAAACTCGGGATTTCTCGGTTGTACCACCTGAAATCGCAGGTTCGGACCCAGACTGCTGAAAGTCCCTATTTGGGACCCGAACAGCTTGAAATCCACACTGGCCCGTCGGACAGCCAAAAATGACGATTCTGCCCCCATCAGCGAAAAATTGCTGTTCTGGACCAGAACTGCCCGAAACTCGTGATTTTTCGGTAAGCCGACCAGAAAGCGCAGCTCCGGACCCAGACTGCTGAAAATCACTATTTGGGCCCCGGGCAGCCTGAAAACGACAGCGACCCGTCAGACAGTCGAAAATGACGATTCTACCCCCGACAGCGGAAAATTGCTGTTCTGGACCAGAACTGCCCGAAACTCGTGATTTTTCGGTAAGCCGACCAGAAAGCGCAGTTCCGGACCCAGACTGCTGAAAATCACTATTTGGACCCCGGACAGCCTGAAAACTACAGCGACCCGTCAGACAGCCGAAAATGGCGATTCTACCCCCGACAGTGGAAAATCGCTGTTCTGGCCCAGAATTGCCCGAAACTCGTGGTTTTTCGGCAGCCACGCCAGAAATCGCAGTTTCGGACCCAGACTGCTAAAAATCCCTATTTGGGTCCCGGACAGCCTGAAATCGACACCGGCCCGTCGGACAGCCGAAAATGACGATTCTGCCCCCGGTCGAATAAAATCACTGTTCTGGCCCAGAACTGCCCGAAACTCGGGATTTCTCGGTTGTACCACCTGAAATCGCAGGTTCGGACCCAGACTGCTGAAAGTCCCTATTTGGGACCCGAACAGCTTGAAATCCACACTGGCCCGTCGGACAGCCAAAAATGACGATTCTGCCCCCATCAGCGAAAAATTGCTGTTCTGGACCAGAACTGCCCGAAACTCGTGATTTTTCGGTAAGCCGACCAGAAAGCGCAGCTCCGGACCCAGACTGCTGAAAATCACTATTTGGGCCCCGGGCAGCCTGAAAACGACAGCGACCCGTCAGACAGTCGAAAATGACGATTCTACCCCCGACAGCGGAAAATTGCTGTTCTGGACCAGAACTGCCCGAAACTCGTGATTTTTCGGTAAGCCGACCAGAAAGCGCAGTTCCGGACCCAGACTGCTGAAAATCACTATTTGGACCCCGGACAGCCTGAAAACTACAGCGACCCGTCAGACAGCCGAAAATGGCGATTCTACCCCCGACAGTGGAAAATCGCTGTTCTGGCCCAGAATTGCCCGAAACTCGTGGTTTTTCGGCAGCCACGCCAGAAATCGCAGTTTCGGACCCAGACTGCTAAAAATCCCTATTTGGGTCCCGGACAGCCTGAAATCGACACCGGCCCGTCGGACAGCCGAAAATGACGATTCTGCCCCCGGTCGAATAAAATCACTGTTCTGGCCCAGAACTGCCCGAAACTCGGGATTTCTCGGTTGTACCACCTGAAATCGCAGGTTCGGACCCAGACTGCTGAAAGTCCCTATTTGGGACCCGAACAGCTTGAAATCCACACTGGCCCGTCGGACAGCCAAAAATGACGATTCTGCCCCCATCAGCGAAAAATTGCTGTTCTGGACCAGAACTGCCCGAAACTCGTGATTTTTCGGTAAGCCGACCAGAAAGCGCAGCTCCGGACCCAGACTGCTGAAAATCACTATTTGGGCCCCGGGCAGCCTGAAAACGACAGCGACCCGTCAGACAGTCGAAAATGACGATTCTACCCCCGACAGCGGACTCTGATATGTGTGGACCAGAACTGCCCGAAACTCGTGATTTTTCGGTAAGCCGACCAGAAAGCGCAGTTCCGGACCCAGACTGCTGAAAATCACTATTTGGACCCCGGACAGCCTGAAAACTACAGCGACCCGTCAGACAGCCGAAAGTGGCGATTCTACCCCCGACAGTGGAAAATCGCTGTTCTGGCCCAGAATTGCCCGAAACTCGTGGTTTTTCGGCAGCCATGCCAGAAATCGCAGTTTCGGACCCAGACTGCTAAAAATCCCTATTTGGGTCCCGGACAGCCTGAAATCGACACCGGCCCGTCGGACAGCCGAAAATGACGATTCTGCCCCCGGTCGAATAAAATCACTGTTCTGGCCCAGAACTGCCCGAAACTCGGGATTTCTCGGTTGTACCACCTGAAATCGCAGGTTCGGACCCAGACTGCTGAAAGTCCCTATTTGGGACCCGAACAGCTTGAAATCCACACTGGCCCGTCGGACAGCCAAAAATGACGATTCTGCCCCCATCAGCGAAAAATTGCTGTTCTGGACCAGAACTGCCCGAAACTCGTGATTTTTCGGTAAGCCGACCAGAAAGCGCAGCTCCGGACCCAGACTGCTGAAAATCACTATTTGGGCCCCGGGCAGCCTGAAAACGACAACGACCCGTCAGACAGTCGAAAATGACGATTCTACCCCCGACAGCGGAAAATTGCTGTTCTGGACCAGAACTGCCCGAAACTCGTGATTTTTCGGTAAGCCGACCAGAAAGCGCAGTTCCGGACCCAGACTGCTGAAAATCACTATTTGGACCCCGGACAGCCTGAAAACTACAGCGACCCGTCAGACAGCCGAAAGTGGCGATTCTACCCCCGACAGTGGAAAATCGCTGTTCTGGCCCAGAATTGCCCGAAACTCGTGGTTTTTCGGCAGCCACGCCAGAAATCGCAGTTTCGGACCCAGACTGCTAAAAATCCCTATTTGGGTCCCGGACAGCCTGAAATCGACACCGGCCCGTCGGACAGCCGAAAATGACGATTCTGCCCCCGGTCGAATAAAATCACTGTTCTGGCCCAGAACTGCCCGAAACTCGGGATTTCTCGGTTGTACCACCTGAAATCGCAGGTTCGGACCCAGACTGCTGAAAGTCCCTATTTGGGACCCGAACAGCTTGAAATCCACACTGGCCCGTCGGACAGCCAAAAATGACGATTCTGCCCCCATCAGCGAAAAATTGCTGTTCTGGACCAGAACTGCCCGAAACTCGTGATTTTTCGGTAAGCCGACCAGAAAGCGCAGCTCCGGACCCAGACTGCTGAAAATCACTATTTGGGCCCCGGGCAGCCTGAAAATGACAGCGACCTGTCAGACAGTCGAAAATGACGATTCTACCCCCGACAGCGGAAAATTGCTGTTCTGGACCAGAACTGCCCGAAACTCGTGATTTTTCGGTAAGCCGACCAGAAAGCGCAGTTCCGGACCCAGACTGCTGAAAATCACTATTTGGACCCCGGACAGCCTGAAAACTACAGCGACCCGTCAGACAGCCGAAAGTGGCGATTCTACCCCCGACAGTGGAAAATCGCTGTTCTGGCCCAGAATTGCCCGAAACTCGTGGTTTTTCGGCAGCCACGCCAGAAATCGCAGTTTCGGACCCAGACTGCTAAAAATCCCTATTTGGGTCCCGGACAGCCTGAAATCGACACCGGCCCGTCGGACAGCCGAAAATGACGATTCAGCCCCCGGTCGAATAAAATCACTGTTCTGGCCCAGAACTGCCCGAAACTCGGGATTTCTCGGTTGTACCACCTGAAATCGCAGTTTCGGACCCAGACTGCTGAAAGTCCCTAATTGGGACCCGGACAGCTTGAAATCCTCACTGGCCCGTCGGACAGCCAAAAATGACGATTCTGCCCCCATCAGCGGAAAATTGCTGTTCTGGACCAGAACTGCCCGAAACTCGTGATTTTTCGGTAAGCCGACCAGAAAGCGCAGCTCCGGACCCAGACTGCTGAAAATCACTATTTGGGCCCCGGGCAGCCTGAAAATGACAGCGACCTGTCAGACAGTCGAAAATGACGATTCTACCCCCGACAGCGGAAAATTGCTGTTCTGGACCAGAACTGCCCGAAACTCGTGATTTTTCGGTAAGCCGACCAGAAAGCGCAGTTCCGGACCCAGACTGCTGAAAATCACTATTTGGACCCCGGATAGCCTGAAAACTACAGCGACCCGTCAGACAGCCGAAAGTGGCGATTCTACCCCCGACAGTGGAAAATCGCTGTTCTGGCCCAGAATTGCCCGAAACTCGTGGTTTTTCGGCAGCCACGCCAGAAATCGCAGTTTCGGACCCAGACTGCTAAAAATCCCTATTTGGGTCCCGGACAGCCTGAAATCGACACCGGCCCGTCGGACAGCCGAAAATGACGATTCTGCCCCCGGTCGAATAAAATCACTGTTCTGGCCCAGAACTGCCCGAAACTCGGGATTTCTCGGCTGTCCCACCTGAAATCGCAGTTTCGGACCCAGACTGCTGTAATTCCCTATTTGGGACCCGGACAGCTTGAAATCCTCACTGGCCCGTCGGACAGCCAAAAATGACGATTCTGCCCCCATCAGCGGAAAATTGCTGTTCTGGACCAGAACTGCCCGAAACTCGTGATTTTTCGGTAAGCCGACCAGAAAGCGCAGCTCCGGACCCAGACTGCTGAAAATCACTATTTAGGCCCCGGATAGCCTGAAAACTACAGCGACCCGTCAGACAGCCGAAAATGGCGATTCTACCCCCGACTGTGGAAAATCGCTGTTCTGGCCCAGAATTGCCCGAAACTCGTGGTTTTTCGGCAGCCACGCCAGAAATCGCAGTTTCGGACCTAGACTGCTAAAAATCCCTATTTGGGTCCCGGACAGCCTGAAATCGACACCGGCCCATCGGACAGCCGAAAATGACGATTCTGCCCCCGGTCGAATAAAATCACTGTTCTGGCCCAGAACTGCCCGAAACTCGGGATTTCTCGGCTGTCCCACCTGAAATCGCAGTTTCGGACCCAGACTGCTGTAATTCCCTATTTGGGACCCGGACAGCTTGAAATCCACACTGGCCCGTCGGACAGCCAAAAATGACGATTCTGCCCCCATCAGCGGAAAATTGCTGTTCTGGACCAGAACTGCCCGAAACTCGTGATTTTTCGGTAAGACGACCAGAAAGCGCAGTTCCGGACCCAGACTGCTGAAAATCACTATTTAGGCCCCGGACAGCCTGAAAACTACAGCGACCCGTCAGACAGCCGAAAATGGCGATTCTACCCCCGACTGTGGAAAATCGCTGTTCTGGCCCAGAATTGCCCGAAACTCGTGGTTTTTCGGCAGCCACGCCAGAAATCGCAGTTTCGGACCCAGACTGCTAAAAATCCCTATTTGGGTCCCGGACAGCCTGAAATCGACACCGGCCCGTCGGACAGCCGAAAATGACGATTCTGCCCCCGGTCGAATAAAATCACTGTTCTGGCCCAGATCTGCCCGAAACTCGGGATTTCTCGGCTGTCCCACCTGAAATCGCAGTTTCGGACCCAGACTGCTGTAATTCCCTATTTGGGACCCGGACAGCTTGAAATCCTCACTGGCCCGTCGGACAGCCAAAAATGACGATTCTGCCCCCATCAGCGGAAAATTGCTGTTCTGGACCAGAACTGCCCGAAACTCGTGATTTTTCGGTAAGCCGACCAGAAAGCGCAGCTCCGGACCCAGACTGCTGAAAATCACTATTTGGGCCCCGGGCAGCCTGAAAACGACAGCGACCCGTCAGACAGCCGAAAATGACGATTCTACCCCCGACAGCGGAAAATTGCTGTTCTGGACCAGAACTGCCCGAAACTCGTGATTTTTCGGTAAGCCGACCAGAAAGCGCAGTTCCGGACCCAGACTGCTGAAAATCACTATTTGGGCCCCGGACAGCCTGAAAACTACAGCGACCCGTCAGACAGCCGAAAATGGCGATTCTACCCCCGACTGTGGAAAATCGCTGTTCTGGCCCAGAATTGCCCGAAACTCGTGGTTTTTCGGCAGCCACGCCAGAAATCGCAGTTTCGGACCCAGACTGCTAAAAATCCCTATTTGGGTCCCGGACAGCCTGAAATCGACCCCGGCCCGTCGGACAGCCGAAAATGACGATTCTGCCCCCGGTCGAATAAAATCACTATTCTGGCCCAGAACTGCCCGAAACTCGGGATTTCTCGGTTGTACCACCTGAAATCGCAGTTTCGGACCCAGACTGCTGAAAGTCCCTATTTGGGACCCGGACAGCTTGAAATCCACACTGGCCCGTCGGACAGCCAGAAATGACGATTCTGCCCCCATCAGCGGAAAATTGCTGTTCTGGACCAGAACTGCCCGAAACTCGTGATTTTTCGGTAAGCCGACCAGAAAGCGCAGTTCCGGACCTAGACTGCTGAAAATCACTATTTACGCCCCGGACAGCCTGAAAACTACAGCGACCCGTCAGACAGCCGAAAATGGCGATTCTACCCCCGACAGTGGAAAATCGCTGTTCTGGCCCAGAATTGCCCGAAACTCGTGGTTTTTCGGCAGCCACGCCAGAAATCGCAGTTTCGGACCCAGACTGCTAAAAATCCCTATTTGGGTCCCGGACAGCCTGAAATCGACACTGGCCCGTCGGACAGCCGAAAATGACGATTCTGCCCCCGGTCGAATAAAATCACTGTTCTGGCCCAGAACTGCCCGAAACTCGGGATTTCTCGGTTGTACCACCTGAAATCGCAGTTTCGGACCCAGACTGCTGAAAGTCCCTATTTGGGACCCGGACAGCTTGAAATCCACACTGGCCCGCCGGACAGCCAAAAATGACGATTCTGCCCCCATCAGCGGAAAATTGCTGTTCTGGACCAGAACTGCCCGAAACTCGTGATTTTTCGGTAAGCCGACCAGAAAGCGCAGCTCCGGACCCAGACTGCTGAAAATCACTATTTGGGCCCCGGGCAGCCTGAAAACGACAGCGACCCGTCAGACAGTCGAAAATGACGATTCCACCCCCGACAGCGGAAAATTGCTGTTCTGGACCAGAACTGCCCGAAACTCGTGATTTTTCGGTAAGCCGACCAGAAAGCGCAGTTCCGGACCCAGACTGCTGAAAATCACTATTTGGGCCCCGGACAGCCTGAAAACTACAGCGACCCATCAGACAGCCGAAAATGGCGATTCTACCCCCGACAGTGGAAAATCGCTGTTCTGGCCCAGAATTGCCCGAAACTCGTGGTTTTTCGGCAGCAACGCCAGAAATCGCAGTTTCGGACCCAGACTGCTAAAAATCCCTATTTGGGTCCCGGACAGCCTGAAATCGACACCGGCCCGTCGGACAGCCGAAAATGACGATTCTGCCCCCGGTCGAATAAAATCACTGTTCTGGCCCAGAACTGCCCGATTCTCGGGATTTCTCGGTTGTACCACCTGAAATCGCAGTTTCGGACCCAGACTGCTGAAAGTCCCTATTTGGGACCCGGACAGCTTGAAATCCACACTGGCCCGTCGGACAGCCAAAAATGACGATTCTGCCCCCATCAGCGGAAAATTGTTGTTCTGGACCAGAACTGCCCGAAACTCGTGATTTTTCGGTAAGCCGACCAGAAAGCGCAGCTCCGGACCCAGACTGCTGAAAATCACTATTTGGGCCCTGGGCAGCCTGAAAACGACAGCGACCCGTCAGACAGTCGAAAATGACGATTCTACCCCCGACAGCGGAAAATTGCTGTTCTGGACCAGAACTGCCCGAAACTCGTGATTTTTTGGTAGGCCGACCAGAAAGCGCAGTTCCGGACCCAGACTGCTGAAAATCCCTATTTCGGTCCCGGACAGGCTGAAATCGACCCCGGCCCGTCGGACAGCCAAAAATGACGATTCTGCCCGCGGTCGAATAAAATCGCTGTTCTGGCCCAGAATTGCCCGAAACTTGGGATTTTTCGACAGCCCCACCTGAAATCGCAGTTTCGGACCCAGACTGCTGAAAATCCCTATTTGGGACCCGGACAGCTTGAAATCCACCCTGGCCCGTCGGACAGCGAAAAATGACGATTCTGCCCCCATCAGCGGAAAATTGCTGTTCTGGACCCGAAACTCGTGATTTTTCGGTAAGCCGACCAGAAAGCGCAGTTCCGGACCCAGACTGCTGAAAATCCCTATTTGGGTCCCGGACAGGCTGAAATCGACACCGGCCCGTCGGACAGCCAAAAATGACGATTCTGCCCCCAGTCGAATAAAATCGCTGTCCTGGCCCAGAACTGCCTGAAACTCGTGTTTTTTCGGCTGTCCCACCTGAAATCGCAGTTTCGGACCCAGACAGCTGAAAATCCCTATTTGGGACCCGGACAGCTTGAAATCCACACTGGCCCTTCGGACAGCCAAAAATGACGATTCCGCCCCCATCAGCGGAAAATTGCTGTTCTGGACCCGAAACTCGTGATTTTTCGGTAAGCCGACCAGAAAGCGCAGTTCCAGACCCAGCCTGCTGAAAATCACTATTTGGGCCCCGGACAGCCTGAAAACGACAGCGACCTGTAAGACAACCGAAAATGACGATTCTACCCCCGACAGCGGAAAATCGCTGTTCTGGCCCAGAATTGCCCGAAACTCGTGATTTTTCAGCAGCCACGCCAGAAATCGCAGTTTCGGACCCAGACTGCTGAAAATCCCTATTTGGGTCCCAGACCGCCTGAAATCGACACCGGCCTGTCGGACAGCCAAAAATGACGATTCCGCCCCCGGTCGAATAAAATCACTGTTCTGGCCCAGAACTGCCCGATTCTCGGGATTTCTCGGTTGTACCTCCTGAAATCGCAGTTTCGGACCCAGACTGCTGAAATTTCCTATTTTGGAGCCGGACAGCTTGAAATCCACACTGGCCCGTCGGACAGCCAAAAATGACGATTCTGCCCCCATCAGCGGAAAATTGCTGTTCTGGACCAGAACTGCCCGAAACTTGTGATTTTTCGGTAAGCCGACCAGAAAGCGCAGCTCCGGACCCAGACTGCTGAAAATCACTATTTGGGCCCTGGGCAGCCTGAAAACGACAGCGACCCGTCAGACAGTCGAAAATGACGATTCTACCCCCGACAGCGGAAAATTGCTGTTCTGGACCAGAACTGCCCGAAACTCGTGATTTTTCGGTAAGCCGACCTGAAAGCGCAGTTCCGGACCCAGACTGCTGAAAATTACTATTTGGGCCCCGGACAGCCTGAAAACTACAGCGACCCGTCAGACAGCCGAAAATGGCGATTCTGCCCGCGGTCGAATAAAATCGCTGTTCTGGCCCAGAATTGCCCGAAACTTGGGATTTTTCGACAGCCCCACCTGAAATCGCAGTTTCGGACCCAGACTGCTGAAAATCCCTATTTGGGACCCGGACAGCTTGAAATCCACCCTGGCCCGTCGGACAGCCAAAAATGACGATTCTACCCCCATCAGCGGAAAATTGCTGTTCTGGACCCGAAACTCGTGATTTTTCGGTAAGCCGACCAGAAAGCGCAGTTCCGGACCCAGACTGCTGAAAATCCCTATTTGGGTCCCGGACAGGCTGAAATCGACACCGGCCCGTCGGACAGCCAAAAATGACGATTCTGCCCCCAGTCGAATAAAATCACTGTCCTGGCCCAGAACTGCCCGAAACTCGTGTTTTTTCGGCTGTCCCACCTGAAATCGCAGTTTCGGACCCAGACAGCTGAAAATCCCTATTTGGGACCCGGACAGCTTGAAATCCACACTGGCCCTTCGGACAGCCAAAAATGACGATCCCGCCCCCATCAGCGGAAAATTGCTGTTCTGGACCCGAAACTCGTGATTTTTCGGTAAGCCGACCAGAAAGCGCAGTTCCAGACCCAGACTGCTGAAAATCACTATTTGGGCCCCGGACAGCCTGAAAACGACAGCGACCTGTAAGACAACCGAAAATGACGATTCTACCCCCGACAGCGGAAAATCGCTGTTCTGGCCCAGAATTGCCCGAAACTCGTGGTTTTTTGGTAAGCCGACCAGAAAGCGCAGTTCCGGACCCAGACTGCTGAAAATTACTATTTGGGCCCCGGACAGCCTGAAAACTACAGCGACCCGTCAGACAGCCGAAAATGGCGATTCTACCCCCGACAGTGGAAAATCGCTGTTCTGGCCCAGAATTGCCCGAAACTCGTGGTTTTTCGGCAGCCACGCCAGAAATCGCAGTTTCGGACCCAGACTGCTAAAAATCCCTATTTGGGTCCCGGACAGCCTGAAATCGACACCGGCCCGTCGGACAGCCGAAAATGACGATTCTGCCCCCGGTCGAATAAAATCACTGTTCTGGCCCAGAACTGCCCGAAACTCGGGATTTCTCGGTTGTACCACCTGAAATCGCAGTTTCGGACCCAGACTGCTGAAAGTCCCTATTTGGGACCCGGACAGCTTGGAATCCACACTGGCCCGTCGGACAGCCAAAAATGACGATTCTGCCCCCATCAGCGGAAAATTGTTGTTCTGGACCAGAACTGCCCGAAACTCGTGATTTTTCGGTAAGCCGACCAGAAAGCGCAGCTCCGGACCCAGACTGCTGAAAATCACTATTTGGGCCCTGGGCAGCCTGAAAACGACAGCGACCCGTCAGACAGTCGAAAATGACGATTCTACCCCCGACAGCGGAAAATTGCTGTTCTGGACCAGAACTGCCCGAAACTCGTGATTTTTTGGTAGGCCGACCAGAAAGCGCAGTTCCGGACCCAGACTGCTGAAAATCCCTATTTCGGTCCCGGACAGGCTGAAATCGACCCCGGCCCGTCGGACAGCCAAAAATGACGATTCTGCCCGCGGTCGAATAAAATCGCTGTTCTGGCCCAGAATTGCCCGAAACTTGGGATTTTTCGACAGCCCCACCTGATATCGCAGTTTCGGACCCAGACTGCTGAAAATCCCTATTTGGGACCCGGACAGCTTGAAATCCACCCTGGCCCGTCGGACAGCCAAAAATGACGATTCTGCCCCCATCAGCGGAAAATTGCTGTTCTGGACCCGAAACTCGTGATTTTTCGGTAAGCCAACCAGAAAGCGCAGTTCCGGACCCAGACTGCTGAAAATCCCTATTTGGGTCCCGGACAGGCTGAAATCGACACCGGCCCGTCGGACAGCCAAAAATGACGATTCTGCCCCCAGTCGAATAAAATCGCTGTCCTGGCCCAGAACTGCCCGAAACTCGTGTTTTTTCGGCTGTCCCACCTGAAATCGCAGTTTCGGACCCAGACAGCTGAAAATCCCTATTTGGGACCCGGACAGCTTGAAATCCACACTGGCCCTTCGGACAGCCAAAAATGACGATTCCGCCCCCATCAGCGGAAAATTGCTGTTCTGGACCCGAAACTCGTGATTTTTCGGTAAGCCGACCAGAAAGCGCAGTTCCAGACCCAGCCTGCTGAAAATCACTATTTGGGCCCCGGACAGCCTGAAAACGACAGCGACCTGTAAGACAACCGAAAATGACGATTCTACCCCCGACAGCGGAAAATCGCTGTTCTGGCCCAGAATTGCCCGAAACTCGTGATTTTTCAGCAGCCACGCCAGAAATCGCAGTTTCGGACCCAGACTGCTGAAAATCCCTATTTGGGACCCAGACCGCCTGAAATCGACACCGGCCCGTCGGACAGCCAAAAATGACGATTCTGCCCCCGGTCGAATAAAATCACTGTCCTGGCCCAGAACTGCCTGAAACTCGTGATTTTTCGGCTGTCCCACCTGAAATCGCAGTTTCAGGCCCAGACTGCTGAAAATCCCAATTTGGGACCCGGACAGCTTGAAAACCACACTGGCCCGTCGGACAGCCAAAAATGACGATTCTGCCCCCATCAGCGAAAAATTGCTGTTCTGGACCAGAACTGCCCGAAACTCGTGATTTTTCGGTAAGCCGACCAGAAAGCGCATTTCCGGACACAGACTGCTGAAAATCACTATTTCGGCCCCGGACAGCCTGAAAACGACAGCGACCCGTCGGACAGCCGAAAATGACGATTCTACCCCCGACAGCGGAAAATCGCTGTTCTGGCCCAGAATTGCCCGAAACTCGTGATTTTTCAGCAGCCACGCCAGAAATCGCAGTTTCGGACCCAGACTGCTGAAAATCCCTATTTGGGTCCCGGACAGCCTGAATTCGACACCGGCCCGTCGGACAGCCAAAAATGACGATTCTGCCCCCGGACGAATAAAATCACTGTCCTGGCCCAGAACTGCCCGAAACCCGTGATTTTTCGGCTGTCCCACCTGAAATCGCAGTTTCGGACCCAGACTGCTGAAAATCCCTATTTGGGACCCGGACAGCTTGAAATCCACACTGGCCCGTCGGACAGCCAAAAATGACGATTCTGCCCCCAGCAGCGAAAAATTGCTGTTCTGGACCAGAACTGCCCGAAACTCGTGATTTTTCGGTAAGCCGAACAGAAAGCGCAGTTCCGGACCCAGACTGCTGAAAATCACTATTTGGGCGACGGACAGCCTGAAAACGACAGCGACCCGTCAGACAGCCGAAAATGACGATTCTACCCACGACAGCGGAAAATCGCTGTTCTGGCCCAGAATTGCCCGAAACTTGGGATTTTTCGACAGCCCCACCTGAAATCGCAGTTTCGGACCCAGACTGCTGAAAATCCCTATTTGGGACCCGGACAGCTTGAAATCCACACTGGCCCGTCGGACAGCCAAAAATGACGATTCTGCCCCCATCAGCGGAAAATTGCTGTTCTGGACCCGAAACTCGTGATTTTTCGGTAAGCCGACCAGAAAGCGCAGTTCCGGACCCAGACTGCTGAAAATCACTATTTGGGCCCCGGACAGCCTGAAAACGACAGCGACCCGTCAGACAGCCGAAAATGACGATTCTACCCCCGACAGCGGAAAATCGCTGTTCTGGCCCAGAATTGCCCGAAACTCGTGATTTTTCAGCAGCCACGCCAGAAATCGCAGTTTCGGACCCAGACTGCTGAAAATCCCTATTTGGGTCCCGGACCGCCTGAAATCGACACCGGCCCGTCGGACGGCCAAAAATGACGATTCTGCCCCCGGTCGAATAAAATCACTGTCCTGGCCCAGAACTGCCCAAAACTCGTGATTTTTCGACTGCCCCACCTGAAATCGCTGTTTCGGACCCAGACTGCTGAAAATCCCAATTTGGGACCCGGACAGCTTGAAAACCACACTGGCCCGTCGGACAGCCAAAAATGACGATTCTGCCCCCATCAGCGAAAAATTGCTGTTCTGGACCAGAACTGCCCGAAACTCGTGATTTTTCGGTAAGCCGACCAGAAAGCGCATTTCCGGACCCAGACTGCTGAAAATCACTATTTGGGCCCCGGACAGCCTGAAAACGACAGCGACCCGTCAGACAGCCGAAAATGACGATTCTACCCCCGACAGCGGAAAATCGCTGTTCTGGCCCAGAATTGCCCGAAACTCGTGATTTTTCAACAGCCACGCCAGAAATCGCAGTTTCAGACCCAGACTGCTGAAAATCCCTATTTGGGTCCCGGACCGCCTGAAATCGACACCGGACCGTCGGACAGCCAAAAATGACGATTCTGCCCCCGGACGAATAAAATCACTGTCCTGGCCCAGAACTGCCCGAAACCCGTGATTTTTCGGCTGTCCCACCTGAAATCGCAGTTTCGGACCCAGACTGCTGAAAATCCCTATTTGGGACCCGGACAGCTTGAAATCCACACTGGCCCGTCGGACAGCCAAAAATGACGATTCTGCCCCCAGCAGCGAAAAATTGCTGTTCTGGACCAGAACTGCCCGAAACTCGTGATTTTTCGGTAAGCCGAACAGAAAGCGCAGTTCCGGACCCAGACTGCTGAAAATCACTATTTGGGCGACGGACAGCCTGAAAACGACAGCGACCCGTCAGACAGCCGAAAATGACGATTCTACCCACGACAGCGGAAAATCGCTGTTCTGGCCCAGAATTGCCCGAAACTTGGGATTTTTCGACAGCCCCACCTGAAATCGCAGTTTCGGACCCAGACTGCTGAAAATCCCTATTTGGGACCCGGACAGCTTGAAATCCACACTGGCCCGTCGGACAGCCAAAAATGACGATTCTGCCCCCATCAGCGGAAAATTGCTGTTCTGGAGTCGAAACTCGTGATTTTTCGGTAAGCCGACCAGAAAGCGCAGTTCCGGACCCAGACTGCTGAAAATCACTATTTGGGCCCCGGACAGCCTGAAAACGACAGCGACCCGTCAGACAGCCGAAAATGACGATTCTACCCCCGACAGCGGAAAATCGCTGTTCTGGCCCAGAATTGCCCGAAACTCGTGATTTTTCAGCAGCCACGCCAGAAATCGCAGTTTCGGACCCAGACTGCTGAAAATCCCTATTTGGGTCCCGGACCGCCTGAAATCGACACCGGCCCGTCGGACGGCCAAAAATGACGATTCTGCCCCCGGTCGAATAAAATCACTGTCCTGGCCCAGAACTGCCCAAAACTCGTGATTTTTCGACTGCCCCACCTGAAATCGCTGTTTCGGACCCAGACTGCTGAAAATCCCAATTTGGGACCCGGACAGCTTGAAAACCACACTGGCCCGTCGGACAGCCAAAAATGACGATTCTGCCCCCATCAGCGAAAAATTGCTGTTCTGGACCAGAACTGCCCGAAACTCGTGATTTTTCGGTAAGCCGACCAGAAAGCGCATTTCCGGACCCAGACTGCTGAAAATCACTATTTGGGCCCCGGACAGCCTGAAAACGACAGCGACCCGTCAGACAGCCGAAAATGACGATTCTACCCCCGACAGCGGAAAATCGCTGTTCTGGCCCAGAATTGCCCGAAACTCGTGATTTTTCAACAGCCACGCCAGAAATCGCAGTTTCAGACCCAGACTGCTGAAAATCCCTATTTGGGTCCCGGACCGCCTGAAATCGACACCGGACCGTCGGACAGCCAAAAATGACGATTCTGCCCCCGGTCGAATAAAATCACTGTCCTGGCCCAGAACTGCCCGAAACTCGTGATTTTTCGGCTGTCCCACCTGAAATCGCAGTTTCGGACCCAGACTGCTGAAAATCCCTATTTGGGACCCGGACAGCTTAAAATCCACACTGGCCCGTCGGACAGCCAAAAATGACGATTCTGCCCCCATCAGCGAAAAATTGCTGTTCTGGACCAGAACTGCCCGAAACTCGTGATTTTTCGGTAAGCCGAACAGAAAGCGCAGTTCCGGACCCAGACTGCTGAAAATCACTATTTGGGCGACGGACAGCCTGAAAACGACAGCGACCCGTCAGACAGCCGAAAATGACGATTCTACCCACGACAGCGGAAAATCGCTGTTCTGGCCCAGAATTGCCCGAAACTGGGGATTTTTCGACAGCCACGCCAGAAATCGCAGTTTCAGACCCAGACTGCTGAAAATCCCTATTTGGGTCCCGGACAGCCTAAAATCGACACCGGACCGTCGGACAGCCAAAAATGACGATTCTGCCCCCGGTCGAATAAAATCACTGTCCTGGCCCAGAACTGCCCGAAACTCGTGATTTTTTGGCTGTCCCACCTGAAACCACAGTTTCGGACCCAGACTGCTGAAAATCCCTATTTGGGACCCGGACAGCTTAAAATCCACACTGGCCCGTCGGACAGCCAAAAATGACGATTCTGCCCCCATCAGCGAAAAATTGCTGTTCTGGACCAGAACTGCACGAAACTCGTGATTTTTCGGTAAGCCGAACAGAAAGCGCAGTTCCGGTCCCAGACTGCTGAAAATCACTATTTGGGCGACGGACAGCCTGAAAACGACAGCGACCCGTCAGACAGCCGAAAATGACGATTCTACCCACGACAGCGGAAAATCGCTGTTCTGGCCCAGAATTGCCCGAAACTCGTGATTTTTCAGCAGCCACGCCAGAAATCGCAGTTTCGGACCCAGACTGCTGAAAATCCCTATTTGGGTCCCGGACCGCCTGAAATCGACACCGGCCCGTCGGACAGCCAAAAATGACGATTCTGCCCCCGGTCGAATAAAATCACAGTCCTGGCCCAGAACTGCCCAAAACTCGTGATTTTTCGACTGTCCCACCTGAAATCGCTGTTTCGGACCCAGACTGCTGAAAATCCCAATTTGGGACCCGGACAGCTTGAAAACCACACTGGCCCGTCGGACAGCCAAAAATGACGATTCTGCCCCCATCAGCGAAAAATTGCTGTTCTGGACCAGAACTGCCCGAAACTCGTGATTTTTCGGTAAGCCGACCAGAAAGCGCGGTTCCGGACCCAGACTGCTGAAAATCACTATTTGGGCCCCGGGCAGCCTGAAAACGACAGCGACCCGTTAGACAGCCGAAAATGACGATTCTACCCCCGACAGCGGAAAATCGCTGTTCTGGCCCAGAATTGCCCGAAACTGGGGATTTTTCGACAGCCACGCCAGAAATCGCAGTTTCAGACCCAGACTGCTGAAAATCCCTATTTGGGTCCCGGACAGCCTAAAATCGACACCGGACCGTCGGACAGCCAAAAATGACGATTCTGCCCCCGGTCGAATAAAATCACTGTCCTGGCCCAGAACTGCCCGAAACTCGTGATTTTTTGGCTGTCCCACCTGAAACCACAGTTTCGGACCCAGACTGCTGAAAATCCCTATTTGGGACCCGGACAGCTTAAAATCCACACTGGCCCGTCGGACAGCCAAAAATGACGATTCTGCCCCCATCAGCGAAAAATTGCTGTTCTGGACCAGAACTGCACGAAACTCGTGATTTTTCGGTAAGCCGAACAGAAAGCGCAGTTCCGGTCCCAGACTGCTGAAAATCACTATTTGGGCGACGGACAGCCTGAAAACGACAGCGACCCGTCAGACAGCCGAAAATGACGATTCTACCCACGACAGCGGAAAATCGCTGTTCTGGCCCAGAATTGCCCGAAACTCGTGATTTTTCAGCAGCCACGCCAGAAATCGCAGTTTCGGACCCAGACTGCTGAAAATCCCTATTTGGGTCCCGGACCGCCTGAAATCGACACCGGCCCGTCGGACAGCCAAAAATGACGATTCTGCCCCCGGTCGAATAAAATCACAGTCCTGGCCCAGAACTGCCCAAAACTCGTGATTTTTCGACTGTCCCACCTGAAATCGCTGTTTCGGACCCAGACTGCTGAAAATCCCAATTTGGGACCCGGACAGCTTGAAAACCACACTGGCCCGTCGGACAGCCAAAAATGACGATTCTGCCCCCATCAGCGAAAAATTGCTGTTCTGGACCAGAACTGCCCGAAACTCGTGATTTTTCGGTAAGCCGACCAGAAAGCGCGGTTCCGGACCCAGACTGCTGAAAATCACTATTTGGGCCCCGGACAGCCTGAAAACGACAGCGACCCGTCAGACATCCGAAAATGACGATTCTACCCTCGACAGCGGAAAATCGCTGTTCTGGCCCAGAATTGCCCGAAACTCGTGATTTTTCAGCAGCCACGCCAGAAATCGAAGTTTCGGACCCAGACTGCTGAAAATCCCTATTTGGGTCCCGGACAGCCTGAAATCGACACCGGCCCGTCGGACAGCCAAAAATGACGATTCTGCCCCCGATCAACAAAAATCACAGTTCTGGCCCACGACTGCCCAAAACTCGTGATTTTTCGGCTGTCCCACCGGAAATCGCAGTTTCGGACCCAGACTTCTGAAAATCCCTATTTGGGACCCGGACAGCTTGAAATCCACACTGGCCCGTCGGACAGCCAAAAATGACGATTCTGCCCCCATCAGCGAAAAATTGCTGTTCTGGACCCGAAACTCGTGATTTTTCGGTAAGCCGACCAGAAAGCGCAGTTCCGGACCCAGACTGCTGAAAATCACTATTTGGGCCCCGGGCAGCCTGAAAACGACAGCGACCCGTTAGACAGCCGAAAATGACGATTCTACCCCCGACAGCGGAAAATCGCTGTTCTGGCCCAGAACTGCCCGAAACTCGTGATTTTTTGGCTGTCCCACCTGAAACCACAGTTTCGGACCCAGACTGCTGAAAATCCCTATTTGGGTCCCGGACAGCCTGAAATCGACACCGGCCCGTCGGACAGCCAAAAATGACGATTCTGCCCCCGATCAACAAAAATCACAGTTCTGGCCCACGACTGCCCGAAACTCGTGATTTTTCGGCTGTCCCACCGGAAATCGCAGTTTCGGACCCAGACTGCTGAAAATCCCAATTTGGGACCCGGACAGCTTGAAAACCACACTGGCCCGTCGGACAGCCAAAAATGACGATTCTGCCCCCATCAGCGAAAAATTGCTGTTCTGGACCAGAACTGCCCGAAACTCGTGATTTTTCGGTAAGCCGACCAGAAAGCGCGGTTCCGGACCCAGACTGCTGAAAATCACTATTTGGGCCCCGGACAGCCTGAAAACGACAGCGACCCGTCAGACATCCGAAAATGACGATTCTACCCTCGACAGCGGAAAATCGCTGTTCTGGCCCAGAATTGCCCGAAACTCGTGATTTTTCAGCAGCCACGCCAGAAATCGAAGTTTCGGACCCAGACTGCTGAAAATCCCTATTTGGGTCCCGGACAGCCTGAAATCGACACCGGCCCGTCGGACAGCCAAAAATGACGATTCTGCCCCCGATCAACAAAAATCACAGTTCTGGCCCACGACTGCCCAAAACTCGTGATTTTTCGGCTGTCCCACCGGAAATCGCAGTTTCGGACCCAGACTTCTGAAAATCCCTATTTGGGACCCGGACAGCTTGAAATCCACACTGGCCCGTCGGACAGCCAAAAATGACGATTCTGCCCCCATCAGCGAAAAATTGCTGTTCTGGACCCGAAACTCGTGATTTTTCGGTAAGCCGACCAGAAAGCGCAGTTCCGGACCCAGACTGCTGAAAATCACTATTTGGGCCCCGGGCAGCCTGAAAACGACAGCGACCCGTTAGACAGCCGAAAATGACGATTCTACCCCCGACAGCGGAAAATCGCTGTTCTGGCCCAGAACTGCCCGAAACTCGTGATTTTTTGGCTGTCCCACCTGAAACCACAGTTTCGGACCCAGACTGCTGAAAATCCCTATTTGGGTCCCGGACAGCCTGAAATCGACACCGGCCCGTCGGACAGCCAAAAATGACGATTCTGCCCCCGATCAACAAAAATCACAGTTCTGGCCCACGACTGCCCGAAACTCGTGATTTTTCGGCTGTCCCACCGGAAATCGCAGTTTCGGACCCAGACTGCTGAAAATCCCAATTTGGGACCCGGACAGCTTGAAAACCACACTGGCCCGTCGGACAGCCAAAAATGACGATTCTGCCCCCATCAGCGAAAAATTGCTGTTCTGGACCAGAACTGCCCGAAACTCGTGATTTTTCGGTAAGCCGACCAGAAAGCGCGATTCCGGAC
Source organism: Delonix regia (assembly GCA_037074485.1). NCBI lineage: Eukaryota > Viridiplantae > Streptophyta > Magnoliopsida > Fabales > Fabaceae > Delonix > Delonix regia. The sequence goes on along the minus strand of CM073454.1, from coordinate 39,933,837 downwards.
CCAGACTGCTGAAAATCACTATTTGGGCCCCGGACAGCCTGAAAACGACAGCGACCCGTCAGACATCCGAAAATGACGATTCTACCCTCGACAGCGGAAAATCGCTGTTCTGGCCCAGAATTGCCCGAAACTCGTGATTTTTCAGCAGCCACGCCAGAAATCGAAGTTTCGGACCCAGACTGCTGAAAATCCCTATTTGGGTCCCGGACAGCCTGAAATCGACACCGGCCCGTCGGACAGCCAAAAATGACGATTCTGCCCCCGATCAACAAAAATCACAGTTCTGGCCCACGACTGCCCAAAACTCGTGATTTTTCGGCTGTCCCACCGGAAATCGCAGTTTCGGACCCAGACTTCTGAAAATCCCTATTTGGGACCCGGACAGCTTGAAATCCACACTGGCCCGTCGGACAGCCAAAAATGACGATTCTGCCCCCATCAGCGAAAAATTGCTGTTCTGGACCCGAAACTCGTGATTTTTCGGTAAGCCGACCAGAAAGCGCAGTTCCGGACCCAGACTGCTGAAAATCACTATTTGGGCCCCGGGCAGCCTGAAAACGACAGCGACCCGTCAGACAGCCGAAAATGACGATTCTACCCCCGACAGCGGAAAATCGCTGTTCTGGCCCAGAATTGCCCGAAACTCGTGATTTTTCAGCAGCCACGCCAGAAATCGCAGTTTCGGACCCAGACTGCTGAAAATCCCTATTTGGGACCCGGACAGCTTGAAAACCACACTGGCCCGTCGGACAGCCAAAAATGACGATTCTGCCCCCATCAGCGAAAAATTGCTGTTCTGGACCAGAACTGCCCGAAACTCGTGATTTTTCGGTAAGCCGACCAGAAAGCGCGGTTCCGGACCCAGACTGCTGAAAATCACTATTTGGGCCCCGGACAGCCTGAAAACGACAGCGACCCGTCAGACAGCCGAAAATAAAGATTCTACCCCCGACAGCGGAAAATCGCTGTTCTGGCCCCGAATTGCCCGAAACTCGTGATTTTTCAGCAGCCACGCCAGAAATCGCAGTTTCGGACCCAGACTGCTGAAAATCCCTATTTGGGTCCCGGACAGCCTGAAATCGACACCGGCCCGTCGGACAGCCAAAAATGACGATTCTGCCCCTGGTCGAATAAAATCATTGTTTTGGCCCAGAACTGCCCGAAACCCCATGATTTTTCGGCTGTCCCACCTGAAATCGCAGTTTCGGACCCAGACTGCTGAAAATCCCTATTTGGGACCCGGATAGCTTGAAATCCACACTGGCCCGTCGGACAGCCAAAAATGACGATTCTGCCCCCATCAGCGAAAAATTGCTGTTCTGGACCCGAAACTCGTGATTTTCGGTAAGCCGACCAGAAAGCGCAGTTCCGGACCCAGACTGCTGAAAATCACTATTCGGACCCGGGCAGCCTGAAAACGACAGCGACCCGTCAGACAGCCGAAAATGACGATTCTACCCCCGACAGCGGAAAATCGCTGTTCTGGCCCAAAATTGCCCGAAACTCGTGATTTTTCAGCAGCCACGCCAGAAATCGCAGTTTCGGACCCAGACTGCTGAAAATCCCTATTTGGGACCCGGACAGCTTGAAAACCACACTGGCCCGTCGGACAGCCAAAAATGACGATTCTGCCCCCATCAGCGAAAAATTGCTGTTCTGGACCAGAACTGCCCGAAACTCGTGATTTTTCGGTAAGCCGACCAGAAAGCGCAGTTCCGGACCCAGACTGCTGAAAATCACTATTTGGGCCCCGGACAGCCTGAAATCGACAGCGACCCGTCAGACGGCCGAAAATAAAGATTCTACCCCCGACAGCGGAAAATCGCTGTTCTGGCCCAGAATTGCCCGAAACTCGTGATTTTTCAGCAGCCACGCCAGAAATCGAAGTTTCGGACCCAGACTGCTGAAAATCCCTATTTGGGTCCCGGACAGCCTGAAATCGACACCGGCCCGTCGGACAGCCAAAAATGACGATTCTGCCCCCGATCAACAAAAATCACAGTTCTGGCCCACGACTGCCCAAAACTCGTGATTTTTCGGCTGTCCCACCGGAAATCGCAGTTTCGGACCCAGACTTCTGAAAATCCCTATTTGGGACCCGGACAGCTTGAAATCCACACTGGCCCGTCGGACAGCCAAAAATGACGATTCTGCCCCCATCAGCGAAAAATTGCTGTTCTGGACCCGAAACTCGTGATTTTTCGGTAAGCCGACCAGAAAGCGCAGTTCCGGACCCAGACTGCTGAAAATCACTATTTGGGCCCCGGGCAGCCTGAAAACGACAGCGACCCGTCAGACAGCCGAAAATGACGATTCTACCCCCGACAGCGGAAAATCGCTGTTCTGGCCCAGAATTGCCCGAAACTCGTGATTTTTCAGCAGCCACGCCAGAAATCGCAGTTTCGGACCCAGACTGCTGAAAATCCCTATTTGGGACCCGGACAGCTTGAAAACCACACTGGCCCGTCGGACAGCCAAAAATGACGATTCTGCCCCCATCAGCGAAAAATTGCTGTTCTGGACCAGAACTGCCCGAAACTCGTGATTTTTCGGTAAGCCGACCAGAAAGCGCGGTTCCGGACCCAGACTGCTGAAAATCACTATTTGGGCCCCGGACAGCCTGAAAACGACAGCGACCCGTCAGACAGCCGAAAATAAAGATTCTACCCCCGACAGCGGAAAATCGCTGTTCTGGCCCCGAATTGCCCGAAACTCGTGATTTTTCAGCAGCCACGCCAGAAATCGCAGTTTCGGACCCAGACTGCTGAAAATCCCTATTTGGGTCCCGGACAGCCTGAAATCGACACCGGCCCGTCGGACAGCCAAAAATGACGATTCTGCCCCTGGTCGAATAAAATCATTGTTTTGGCCCAGAACTGCCCGAAACCCCATGATTTTTCGGCTGTCCCACCTGAAATCGCAGTTTCGGACCCAGACTGCTGAAAATCCCTATTTGGGACCCGGATAGCTTGAAATCCACACTGGCCCGTCGGACAGCCAAAAATGACGATTCTGCCCCCATCAGCGAAAAATTGCTGTTCTGGACCCGAAACTCGTGATTTTCGGTAAGCCGACCAGAAAGCGCAGTTCCGGACCCAGACTGCTGAAAATCACTATTCGGACCCGGGCAGCCTGAAAACGACAGCGACCCGTCAGACAGCCGAAAATGACGATTCTACCCCCGACAGCGGAAAATCGCTGTTCTGGCCCAAAATTGCCCGAAACTCGTGATTTTTCAGCAGCCACGCCAGAAATCGCAGTTTCGGACCCAGACTGCTGAAAATCCCTATTTGGGACCCGGACAGCTTGAAAACCACACTGGCCCGTCGGACAGCCAAAAATGACGATTCTGCCCCCATCAGCGAAAAATTGCTGTTCTGGACCAGAACTGCCCGAAACTCGTGATTTCTCGGTAAGCCGACCAGAAAGCGCAGTTCCGGACCCAGACTGCTGAAAATCACTATTTGGGCCCCGGACAGCCTGAAATCGACAGCGACCCGTCAGACGGCCGAAAATAAAGATTCTACCCCCGACAGCGGAAAATCGCTGTTCTGGCCCAGAATTGCCCGAAACTCGTGATTTTTCAGCAGCCACGCCAGAAATCGCAGTTTCAGACCCAGACTGCTGAAAATCCCTATTTGGGTCCCGGACAGCCTGAAATCGACACCGGCCCGTTGGACAGCCAAAAATGGCGATTCTGCCCCCGGTCGAACAAAATCACTGTTTTGGCCCAGAACTGCCCGAAACCCCATGATTTTTCGGCTGTCCCACCTGAAATCGCAGTTTCGGACCCAGACTGCTGAAAATCCCTATTTGGGACCCGGACAGCTTGAAATCCACACTGGCCCGTCGGACAGCCAAAAATGACGATTCTGCCCCCATCAGCGAAAAATTGCTGTTCTGGACCCGAAACTCGTGATTTTTCGGTAAGCCGAACAGAAAGCGCAGTTCCGGACCCAGACTGCTGAAAATCACTATTTGGGCGACGGACAGCCTGAAAACGACAGCGACCCGTCAGACAGCCGAAAATGACGATTCTACCCACGACAGCGGAAAATCGCTGTTCTGGCCCAGAATTGCCCGAAACTGGGGATTTTTCGACAGCCACGCCAGAAATCGCAGTTTCAGACCCAGACTGCTGAAAATCCCTATTTGGGTCCCGGACAGCCTAAAATCGACACCGGACCGTCGGACAGCCAAAAATGACGATTCTGCCCCCGGTCGAATAAAATCACTGTCCTGGCCCAGAACTGCCCGAAACTCGTGATTTTTTGGCTGTCCCACCTGAAACCACAGTTTCGGACCCAGACTGCTGAAAATCCCTATTTGGGACCCGGACAGCGTAAAATCCACACTGGCCCGTCGGACAGCCAAAAATGACGATTCTGCCCCCATCAGCGAAAAATTGCTGTTCTGGACCAGAACTGCACGAAACTCGTGATTTTTCGGTAAGCCGAACAGAAAGCGCAGTTCCGGTCCCAGACTGCTGAAAATCACTATTTGGGCGACGGACAGCCTGAAAACGACAGCGACCCGTCAGACAGCCGAAAATGACGATTCTACCCACGACAGCGGAAAATCGCTGTTCTGGCCCAGAATTGCCCGAAACTCGTGATTTTTCAGCAGCCACGCCAGAAATCGCAGTTTCGGACCCAGACTGCTGAAAATCCCTATTTGGGTCCCGGACCGCCTGAAATCGACACCGGCCCGTCGGACAGCCAAAAATGACGATTCTGCCCCCGGTCGAATAAAATCACAGTCCTGGCCCAGAACTGCCCAAAACTCGTGATTTTTCGACTGTCCCACCTGAAATCGCTGTTTCGGACCCAGACTGCTGAAAATCCCAATTTGGGACCCGGACAGCTTGAAAACCACACTGGCCCGTCGGACAGCCAAAAATGACGATTCTGCCCCCATCAGCGAAAAATTGCTGTTCTGGACCAGAACTGCCCGAAACTCGTGATTTTTCGGTAAGCCGACCAGAAAGCGCGGTTCCGGACCCAGACTGCTGAAAATCACTATTTGGGCCCCGGACAGCCTGAAAACGACAGCGACCCGTCAGACATCCGAAAATGACGATTCTACCCTCGACAGCGGAAAATCGCTGTTCTGGCCCAGAATTGCCCGAAACTCGTGATTTTTCAGCAGCCACGCCAGAAATCGAAGTTTCGGACCCAGACTGCTGAAAATCCCTATTTGGGTCCCGGACAGCCTGAAATCGACACCGGCCCGTCGGACAGCCAAAAATGACGATTCTGCCCCCGATCAACAAAAATCACAGTTCTGGCCCACGACTGCCCAAAACTCGTGATTTTTCGGCTGTCCCACCGGAAATCGCAGTTTCGGACCCAGACTTCTGAAAATCCCTATTTGGGACCCGGACAGCTTGAAATCCACACTGGCCCGTCGGACAGCCAAAAATGACGATTCTGCCCCCATCAGCGAAAAATTGCTGTTCTGGACCCGAAACTCGTGATTTTTCGGTAAGCCGACCAGAAAGCGCAGTTCCGGACCCAGACTGCTGAAAATCACTATTTGGGCCCCGGGCAGCCTGAAAACGACAGCGACCCGTCAGACAGCCGAAAATGACGATTCTACCCCCGACAGCGGAAAATCGCTGTTCTGGCCCAGAATTGCCCGAAACTCGTGATTTTTCAGCAGCCACGCCAGAAATCGCAGTTTCGGACCCAGACTGCTGAAAATCCCTATTTGGGACCCGGACAACTTGAAATCCACACTGGCCCGTCGGACAGCCAAAAATGACGATTCTGCCCCCATCAGCGAAAAATTGCTGTTCTGGACCAGAACTGCCCGAAACTCGTGATTTTTCGGTAAGCCGACCAGAAAGCGCGGTTCCGGACCCAGACTGCTGAAAATCACTATTTGGGCCCCGGACAGCCTGAAAACGACAGCGACCCGTCAGACAGCCGAAAATGACGATTCTACCCCCGACAGCGGAAAATCGCTGTTCTGGCCCAGAATTGCCCGAAACTCGTGATTTTTCAGCAGCCACGCCAGAAATCGAAGTTTTGGACCCAGACTGCTGAAAATCCCTATTTGGGTCCCGGACAGCCTGAAATCGACACCGGCCCGTCGGACAGCCAAAAATGACGATTCTGCCCCCGATCAACAAAAATCACAGTTCTGGCCCACGACTGCCCGAAACTCGTGATTTTTCGGCTGTCCCACCGGAAATCGCAGTTTCGGACCCAGACTGCTGAAAATCCCTATTTGGGTCCCGGACAGCTTGAAAACCACACTGGCCCGTCGGACAGTCAAAAATGACGATTCTGCCCCCATCAGCGAAAAATTGCTGTTCTGGACCAGAACTGCCCGAAACTCGTGATTTTTCGGTAAGCCGACCAGAAAGCGCGGTTCCGGACCCAGACTGCTGAAAATCACTATTTGGGCCCCGGACAGCCTGAAAACGACAGCGACCCGTCAGACATCCGAAAATGACGATTCTACCCTCGACAGCGGAAAATCGCTGTTCTGGCCCAGAATTGCCCGAAACTCGTGATTTTTCAGCAGCCACGCCAGAAATCGAAGTTTCGGACCCAGACTGCTGAAAATCCCTATTTGGGTCCCGGACAGCCTGAAATCGACACCGGCCCGTCGGATAGCCAAAAATGACGATTCTGCCCCCGATCAACAAAAATCACAGTTCTGGCCCACGACTGCCCAAAACTCGTGATTTTTCGGCTGTCCCACCGGAAATCGCAGTTTCGGACCCAGACTTCTGAAAATCCCTATTTGGGACCCGGACAGCTTGAAATCCACACTGGCCCGTCGGACAGCCAAAAATGACGATTCTGCCCCCATCAGCGAAAAATTGCTGTTCTGGACCCGAAACTCGTGATTTTTCGGTAAGCCGACCAGAAAGCGCAGTTCCGAACCCAGACTGCTGAAAATCACTATTTGGGCCCCGGGCAGCCTGAAAACGACAGCGACCCGTCAGACAGCCGAAAATGACGATTCTACCCCCGACAGCGGAAAATCGCTGTTCTGGCCCAGAATTGCCCGAAACTCGTGATTTTTCAGCAGCCACGCCAGAAATCGCAGTTTCGGACCCAGACTGCTGAAAATCCCTATTTGGGACCCGGACAGCTTGAAAACCACACTGGCCCGTCGGACAGCCAAAAATGACGATTCTGCCCCCATCAGCGAAAAATTGCTGTTCTGGACCAGAACTGCCCGAAACTCGTGATTTTTCGGTAAGCCGACCAGAAAGCGCGGTTCCGGACCCAGACTGCTGAAAATCACTATTTGGGCCCCGGACAGCCTGAAAACGACAGCGACCCGTCAGACAGCCGAAAATGACGATTCTACCCCCGACAGCGGAAAATCGCTGTTCTGGCCCAGAATTGCCCGAAACTCGTGATTTTTCAGCAGCCACGCCTGAAATCGAAGTTTCGGACCCAGACTGCTGAAAATCCCTATTTGGGTCCCGGACAGCCTGAAATCGACACCGGCCCGTCGGACAGCCAAAAATGACGATTCTGCCCCCGATCAACAAAAATCACAGTCCTGGCCCACGACTGCCCGAAGCTCGTGATTTTTTGGCTGTCCCACCGGAAATCGCAGTTTCGGACCCAGACTGCTGAAAATCCCTATTTGGGACCCGGACAGCTTGAAATCCACACTGGCCCGTCGGACTGCCAAAAATGACGATTCTGCCCCCATCAGCGAAAAATTGCTGTTCTGGACCCGAAACTCGTGATTTTTCGGTAAGCCGACCAGAAAGCGCAGTTCCGGACCCAGACTGCTGAAAATCACTATTCGGGCCCCGGGCAGCCTGAAAACGACAACGACCCGTCAGACAGCCGAAAATGACGATTCTACCGCCGACAGCGGAAAATCGCTGTTCTGGCCCAGAATTGCCCGAAACTCGTGATTTTTCAGCAGCCACGCCAGAAATCGCAGTTTCGGACCCAGACTGCTGAAAATCACTATTTGGGCCCCGGACAGCCTGAAAACGACAGCGACCCGTCAGACAGCCGAAAATGACGATTCTACCCCCGACAGCGGAAAATCGCTGTTCTGGCCCAGAATTGCCCGAAACTCGTGATTTTTCAGCAGCCACGCCTGAAATCGAAGTTTCGGACCCAGACTGCTGAAAATCCCTATTTGGGTCCCGGACAGCCTGAAATCGACACCGGCCCGTCGGACAGCCAAAAATGACGATTCTGCCCCCGATCAACAAAAATCACAGTCCTGGCCCACGACTGCCCGAAGCTCGTGATTTTTTGGCTGTCCCACCGGAAATCGCAGTTTCGGACCCAGACTGCTGAAAATCCCTATTTGGGACCCGGACAGCTTGAAATCCACACTGGCCCGTCGGACTGCCAAAAATGACGATTCTGCCCCCATCAGCGAAAAATTGCTGTTCTGGACCCGAAACTCGTGATTTTTCGGTAAGCCGACCAGAAAGCGCAGTTCCGGACCCAGACTGCTGAAAATCACTATTCGGGCCCCGGGCAGCCTGAAAACGACAACGACCCGTCAGACAGCCGAAAATGACGATTCTACCGCCGACAGCGGAAAATCGCTGTTCTGGCCCAGAATTGCCCGAAACTCGTGATTTTTCAGCAGCCACGCCAGAAATCGCAGTTTCGGACCCAGACTGCTGAAAATCACTATTTGGGCCCCGGACAGCCTGAAAACGACAGCGACCCGTCAGACAGCCGAAAATGACGATTCTACCCCCGACAGCGGAAAATCGCTGTTCTGGCCCAGAATTGCCCGAAACTCGTGATTTTTCAGCAGCCACGCCTGAAATCGAAGTTTCGGACCCAGACTGCTGAAAATCCCTATTTGGGTCCCGGACAGCCTGAAATCGACACCGGCCCGTCGGACAGCCAAAAATGACGATTCTGCCCCCGATCAACAAAAATCACAGTCCTGGCCCACGACTGCCCGAAGCTCGTGATTTTTTGGCTGTCCCACCGGAAATCGCAGTTTCGGACCCAGACTGCTGAAAATCCCTATTTGGGACCCGGACAGCTTGAAATCCACACTGGCCCGTCGGACTGCCAAAAATGACGATTCTGCCCCCATCAGCGAAAAATTGCTGTTCTGGACCCGAAACTCGTGATTTTTCGGTAAGCCGACCAGAAAGCGCAGTTCCGGACCCAGACTGCTGAAAATCACTATTCGGGCCCCGGGCAGCCTGAAAACGACAACGACCCGTCAGACAGCCGAAAATGACGATTCTACCCCCGACAGCGGAAAATCGCTGTTCTGGCCCAGAATTGCCCGAAACTCGTGATTTTTCAGCAGCCACGCCAGAAATCGCAGTTTCGGACCCAGACTGCTGAAAATCCCTATTTGGGACCCGGACAGCTTGAAAACCACACTGGCCCGTCGGACAGCCAAAAATGACGATTCTGCCCCCATCAGCGAAAAATTGCTGTTCTGGACCAGAACTGCCCGAAACTCGTGATTTTTCGGTAAGCCGACCAGAAAGCGCGGTTCCGGACCCAGACTGCTGAAAATCACTATTTGGGCCCCGGACAGCCTGAAAACGACAGCGACCCGTCAGACAGCCGAAAATGACGATTCTACCCCCGACAGCGGAAAATCGCTGTTCTGGCCCAGAATTGCCCGAAACTCGTGATTTTTCAGCAGCCACGCCTGAAATCGAAGTTTCGGACCCAGACTGCTGAAAATCCCTATTTGGGTCCCGGACAGCCTGAAATCGACACCGGCCCGTCGGACAGCCAAAAATGACGATTCTGCCCCCGATCAACAAAAATCACAGTCCTGGCCCACGACTGCCCGAAGCTCGTGATTTTTTGGCTGTCCCACCGGAAATCGCAGTTTCGGACCCAGACTGCTGAAAATCCCTATTTGGGACCCGGACAGCTTGAAAACCACACTGGCCCGTCGGACAGCCAAAAATGACGATTCTGCCCCCATCAGCGAAAAATTGCTGTTCTGGACCAGAACTGCCCGAAACTCGTGATTTTTCGGTAAGCCGACCAGAAAGCGCAGTTCCGGACCCAGACTGCTGAAAATCACTATTTAGGCCCCGGACAGCCTGAAAACGACAGCGACCCGTCAGACAGCCGAAAATAAAGATTCTACCCCCGACAGCGGAAAATCGCTGTTCTGGCCCATAATTGCCCGAAACTCGTGATTTTTCAGCAGCCACGCCTGAAATCGAAGTTTCGGACCCAGACTGCTGAAAATCCCTATTTGGGTCCCGGACAGCCTGAAATCGACACCGGCCCGTCGGACAGCCAAAAATGACGATTCTGCCCCCGGTCGAATAAAATCACTGTTTTGGCCCAGAACTGCCCGAAACCCCATGATTTTTCGGCTGTCCCACCTGAAATCGCAGTTTCGGACCCAGACTGCTGAAAATCCCTATTTGGGACCCGGACAGCTTGAAATCCACACTGGCCCGTCGGACTGCCAAAAATGACGATTCTGCCCCCATCAGCGAAAAATTGCTGTTCTGGACCCGAAACTCGTGATTTTTCGGTAAGCCGACCAGAAAGCGCAGTTCCGGACCCAGACTGCTGAAAATCACAATTCGGGCCCCGGGCAGCCTGAAAACGACAGCGACCCGTCAGACAGCCGAAAATGACGATTCTACCCCCGACAGCGGAAAATCGCTGTTCTGGCCCAGAATTGCCCGAAACTCGTGATTTTTCAGCAGCCACGCCAGAAATCGCAGTTTCGGACCCAGACTGCTGAAAATCCCTATTTGGGACCCGGACAGCTTGAAAACCACACTGGCCCGTCGGACAGCGAAAAATGACGATTCTGCCCCCATCAGCGAAAAATTGCTGTTCTGGACCAGAACTGCCCGAAACTCGTGATTTTTCGGTAAGCCGACCAGAAAGCGCGGTTCCGGACCCAGACTGCTGAAAATCACTATTTGGGCCCCGGACAGCCTGAAAACGACAGCGACCCGTCAGACAGCCGAAAATGACGATTCTACCCCCGACAGCGGAAAATCGCTGTTCCGGCCCAGAATTGCCCGAAACTCGTGATTTTTCAGCAGCCACGCCAGAAATCGAAGTTTCGGACCCAGACTGCTGAAAATCCCTATTTGGGACCCGGACAGCTTGAAAACCACACTGGCCCGTCGGACAGCCAAAAATGACGATTCTGCCCCCATCAGCGAAAAATTGCTGTTCTGGACCAGAACTGCCCGAAACTCGTGATTTTTCGGTTAGCCGACCAGAAAGCGCGGTTCCGGACCCAGACTGCTGAAAATCACTATTTGGGCCCCGGACAGCCTGAAAACGACAGCGACCCGTCAGACATCCGAAAATGACGATTCTACCCTCGACAGCGGAAAATCGCTGTTCTGGCCCAGAATTGCCCGAAACTCGTGATTTTTCAGCAGCCACGCCAGAAATCGAAGTTTCGGACCCAGACTGCTGAAAATCCCTATTTGGGTCCCGGACAGCCTGAAATCGACACCGGCCCGTCGGATAGCCAAAAATGACGATTCTGCCCCCGATCAACAAAAATCACAGTTCTGGCCCACGACTGCCCAAAACTCGTGATTTTTCGGCTGTCCCACCGGAAATCGCAGTTTCGGACCCAGACTTCTGAAAATCCCTATTTGGGACCCGGACAGCTTGAAATCCACACAAGCCCGTCGGACAGCCAAAAATGACGATTCTGCCCCCATCAGCGAAAAATTGCTGTTCTGGACCCGAAACTCGTGATTTTTCGGTAAGCCGACCAGAAAGCGCAGTTCCGAACCCAGACTGCTGAAAATCACTATTTGGGCCCCGGGCAGCCTGAAAACGACAGCGACCCGTCAGACAGCCGAAAATGACGATTCTACCCCCGACAGCGGAAAATCGCTGTTCTGGCCCAGAATTGCCCGAAACTCGTGATTTTTCAGCAGCCACGCCAGAAATCGCAGTTTCGGACCCAGACTGCTGAAAATCCCTATTTGGGACCCGGACAGCTTGAAAACCACACTGGCCCGTCGGACAGCCAAAAATGACGATTCTGCCCCCATCAGCGAAAAATTGCTGTTCTGGACCAGAACTGCCCGAAACTCGTGATTTTTCGGTAAGCCGACCAGAAAGCGCGGTTCCGGACCCAGACTGCTGAAAATCACTATTTGGGCCCCGGACAGCCTGAAAACGACAGCGACCCGTCAGACAGCCGAAAATGACGATTCTACCCCCGACAGCGGAAAATCGCTGTTCTGGCCCAGAATTGCCCGAAACTCGTGATTTTTCAGCAGCCACGCCTGAAATCGAAGTTTCGGACCCAGACTGCTGAAAATCCCTATTTGGGTCCCGGACAGCCTGAAATCGACACCGGCCCGTCGGACAGCCAAAAATGACGATTCTGCCCCCGATCAACAAAAATCACAGTCCTGGCCCACGACTGCCCGAAGCTCGTGATTTTTTGGCTGTCCCACCGGAAATCGCAGTTTCGGACCCAGACTGCTGAAAATCCCTATTTGGGACCCGGACAGCTTGAAATCCACACTGGCCCGTCGGACTGCCAAAAATGACGATTCTGCCCCCATCAGCGAAAAATTGCTGTTCTGGACCCGAAACTCGTGATTTTTCGGTAAGCCGACCAGAAAGCGCAGTTCCGGACCCAGACTGCTGAAAATCACTATTCGGGCCCCGGGCAGCCTGAAAACGACAACGACCCGTCAGACAGCCGAAAATGACGATTCTACCGCCGACAGCGGAAAATCGCTGTTCTGGCCCAGAATTGCCCGAAACTCGTGATTTTTCAGCAGCCACGCCAGAAATCGCAGTTTCGGACCCAGACTGCTGAAAATCACTATTTGGGCCCCGGACAGCCTGAAAACGACAGCGACCCGTCAGACAGCCGAAAATGACGATTCTACCCCCGACAGCGGAAAATCGCTGTTCTGGCCCAGAATTGCCCGAAACTCGTGATTTTTCAGCAGCCACGCCTGAAATCGAAGTTTCGGACCCAGACTGCTGAAAATCCCTATTTGGGTCCCGGACAGCCTGAAATCGACACCGGCCCGTCGGACAGCCAAAAATGACGATTCTGCCCCCGATCAACAAAAATCACAGTCCTGGCCCACGACTGCCCGAAGCTCGTGATTTTTTGGCTGTCCCACCGGAAATCGCAGTTTCGGACCCAGACTGCTGAAAATCCCTATTTGGGACCCGGACAGCTTGAAATCCACACTGGCCCGTCGGACTGCCAAAAATGACGATTCTGCCCCCATCAGCGAAAAATTGCTGTTCTGGACCCGAAACTCGTGATTTTTCGGTAAGCCGACCAGAAAGCGCAGTTCCGGACCCAGACTGCTGAAAATCACTATTCGGGCCCCGGGCAGCCTGAAAACGACAACGACCCGTCAGACAGCCGAAAATGACGATTCTACCCCCGACAGCGGAAAATCGCTGTTCTGGCCCAGAATTGCCCGAAACTCGTGATTTTTCAGCAGCCACGCCAGAAATCGCAGTTTCGGACCCAGACTGCTGAAAATCCCTATTTGGGACCCGGACAGCTTGAAAACCACACTGGCCCGTCGGACAGCCAAAAATGACGATTCTGCCCCCATCAGCGAAAAATTGCTGTTCTGGACCAGAACTGCCCGAAACTCGTGATTTTTCGGTAAGCCGACCAGAAAGCGCGGTTCCGGACCCAGACTGCTGAAAATCACTATTTGGGCCCCGGACAGCCTGAAAACGACAGCGACCCGTCAGACAGCCGAAAATGACGATTCTACCCCCGACAGCGGAAAATCGCTGTTCTGGCCCAGAATTGCCCGAAACTCGTGATTTTTCAGCAGCCACGCCTGAAATCGAAGTTTCGGACCCAGACTGCTGAAAATCCCTATTTGGGTCCCGGACAGCCTGAAATCGACACCGGCCCGTCGGACAGCCAAAAATGACGATTCTGCCCCCGATCAACAAAAATCACAGTCCTGGCCCACGACTGCCCGAAGCTCGTGATTTTTTGGCTGTCCCACCGGAAATCGCAGTTTCGGACCCAGACTGCTGAAAATCCCTATTTGGGACCCGGACAGCTTGAAAACCACACTGGCCCGTCGGACAGCCAAAAATGACGATTCTGCCCCCATCAGCGAAAAATTGCTGTTCTGGACCAGAACTGCCCGAAACTCGTGATTTTTCGGTAAGCCGACCAGAAAGCGCAGTTCCGGACCCAGACTGCTGAAAATCACTATTTAGGCCCCGGACAGCCTGAAAACGACAGCGACCCGTCAGACAGCCGAAAATAAAGATTCTACCCCCGACAGCGGAAAATCGCTGTTCTGGCCCATAATTGCCCGAAACTCGTGATTTTTCAGCAGCCACGCCTGAAATCGAAGTTTCGGACCCAGACTGCTGAAAATCCCTATTTGGGTCCCGGACAGCCTGAAATCGACACCGGCCCGTCGGACAGCCAAAAATGACGATTCTGCCCCCGGCCGAATAAAATCACTGTTTTGGCCCAGAACTGCCCGAAACCCCATGATTTTTCGGCTGTCCCACCTGAAATCGCAGTTTCGGACCCAGACTGCTGAAAATCCCTATTTGGGACCCGGACAGCTTGAAATCCACACTGGCCCGTCGGACTGCCAAAAATGACGATTCTGCCCCCATCAGCGAAAAATTGCTGTTCTGGACCCGAAACTCGTGATTTTTCGGTAAGCCGACCAGAAAGCGCAGTTCCGGACCCAGACTGCTGAAAATCACAATTCGGGCCCCGGGCAGCCTGAAAACGACAGCGACCCGTCAGACAGCCGAAAATGACGATTCTACCCCCGACAGCGGAAAATCGCTGTTCTGGCCCAGAATTGCCCGAAACTCGTGATTTTTCAGCAGCCACGCCAGAAATCGCAGTTTCGGACCCAGACTGCTGAAAATCCCTATTTGGGACCCGGACAGCTTGAAAACCACACTGGCCCGTCGGACAGCGAAAAATGACGATCCTGCCCCCATCAGCGAAAAATTGCTGTTCTGGACCAGAACTGCCCGAAACTCGTGATTTTTCGGTAAGCCGACCAGAAAGCGCGGTTCCGGACCCAGACTGCTGAAAATCACTATTTGGGCCCCGGACAGCCTGAAAACGACAGCGACCCGTCAGACAGCCGAAAATGACGATTCTACCCCCGACAGCGGAAAATCGCTGTTCTGGCCCAGAATTGCCCGAAACTCGTGATTTTTCAGCAGCCACGCCTGAAATCGAAGTTTCGGACCCAGACTGCTGAAAATCCCTATTTGGGTCCCGGACAGCCTGAAATCGACACCGGCCCGTTGGACAGCCAAAAATGACGATTCTGCCCCCGATCAACAAAAATCACAGTTCTGGCCCACGACTGCCCGAAACTCGTGATTTTTCGGCTGTCCCACCGGAAATCGCAGTTTCGGACCCAGACTGCTGAAAATCCCTATTTGGGACCCGGACAACTTGAAAACCACACTGGCCCGTCGGACAGCCAAAAATGACGATTCTGCCCCCATCAGCGAAAAATTGCTGTTCTGGAGCAGAACTGCCCGAAACTCGTGATTTTTCGGTAAGCCGACCAGAAAGCGCAGTTCCGGACCCAGACTGCTGAAAATCACTATTTGGGCCCCGGACAGCCTGAAAACGACAGCGACCCGTCAGACAGCCGAAAATAAAGATTCTACCCCCGACAGCGGAAAATCGCTGTTCTGGCCCAGAATTGCCCGAAACTCGTGATTTTTCAGCAGCCACGCCAGAAATCGCAGTTTCGGACCCAGACTGCTAAAAATCCCTATTTGGGACCCGGACAGCTTGAAAACCACACTGGCCCGTCGGACAGCCAAAAATGACGATTCTGCCCCCATCAGCGAAAAATTGCTGTTATGGACCAGAACTGCCCGAAACTCGTGATTTTTCGGTAAGCCGACCAGAAAGCGCGGTTCCGGACCCAGACTGCTGAAAATCACTATTTGGGCCCCGGACAGCCTGAAAACGACAGCGACCCGTCAGACAGCCGAAAATGACGATTCTACCCCCGACAGCGGAAAATCGCTGTTCCGGCCCAGAATTGCCCGAAACTCGTGATTTTTCAGCAGCCACGCCAGAAATCGAAGTTTCGGACCCAGACTGCTGAAAATCCCTATTTGGGACCCGGACAGCTTGAAAACCACACTGGCCCGTCGGACAGCCAAAAATGACGATTCTGCCCCCATCAGCGAAAAATTGCTGTTCTGGACCAGAACTGCCCGAAACTCGTGATTTTTCGGTTAGCCGACCAGAAAGCGCGGTTCCGGACCCAGACTGCTGAAAATCACTATTTGGGCCCCGGACAGCCTGAAAACGACAGCGACCCGTCAGACATCCGAAAATGACGATTCTACCCTCGACAGCGGAAAATCGCTGTTCTGGCCCAGAATTGCCCGAAACTCGTGATTTTTCAGCAGCCACGCCAGAAATCGAAGTTTCGGACCCAGACTGCTGAAAATCCCTATTTGGGTCCCGGACAGCCTGAAATCGACACCGGCCCGTCGGACAGCCAAAAATGACGATTCTGCCCCCGATCAACAAAAATCACAGTTCTGGCCCACGACTGCCCAAAACTCGTGATTTTTCGGCTGTCCCACCGGAAATCGCAGTTTCGGACCCAGACTGCTGAAAATCCCTATTTGGGACCCGGACAACTTGAAAACCACACTGGCCCGTCGGACAGCCAAAAATGACGATTCTGCCCCCATCAGCGAAAAATTGCTTTTCTGGAGCAGAACTGCCCGAAACTCGTGATTTTTCGGTAAGCCGACCAGAAAGCGCGGTTCCGGACCCAGACTGCTGAAAATCACTATTTGGGCCCCGGACAGCCTGAAAACGACAGCGACCCGTCAGACATCCGAAAATGACGATTCTACCCTCGACAGCAGAAAATCGCTGTTCTGGCCCAGAATTGCCCGAAACTCGTGATTTTTCAGCAGCCACGCCAGAAATCGAAGTTTCGGACCCAGACTGCTGAAAATCCCTATTTGGGACCCGGACAACTTGAAAACCACACTGGCCCGTCGGACAGCCAAAAATGACGATTCTGCCCCCATCAGCGAAAAATTGCTGTTCTGGACCAGAACTGCCCGAAACTCGTGATTTTTCGGTAAGCCGACCAGAAAGCGCAGTTCCGGACCCAGACTGCTGAAAATCACAATTCGGGCCCCGGGCAGCCTGAAAACGACAGCGACCCGTCAGACAGCCGAAAATGACGATTCTACCCCCGACAGCGGAAAATCGCTGTTCTGGCCCAGAATTGCCCGAAACTCGTGATTTTTCAGCAGCCACGCCAGAAATCGCAGTTTCGGACCCAGACTGCTGAAAATCCCTATTTGGGACCCGGACAGCTTGAAAACCACACTGGCCCGTCGGACAGCGAAAAATGACGATTCTGCCCCCATCAGCGAAAAATTGCTGTTCTGGACCAGAACTGCCCGAAACTCGTGATTTTTCGGTAAGCCGACCAGAAAGCGCGGTTCCGGACCCAGACTGCTGAAAATCACTATTTGGGCCCCGGACAGCCTGAAAACGACAGCGACCCGTCAGACAGCCGAAAATGACGATTCTACCCCCGACAGCGGAAAATCGCTGTTCTGGCCCAGAATTGCCCGAAACTCGTGATTTTTCAGCAGCCACGCCTGAAATCGAAGTTTCGGACCCAGACTGCTGAAAATCCCTATTTGGGTCCCGGACAGCCTGAAATCGACACCGGCCCGTTGGACAGCCAAAAATGACGATTCTGCCCCCGATCAACAAAAATCACAGTTCTGGCCCACGACTGCCCGAAACTCGTGATTTTTCGGCTGTCCCACCGGAAATCGCAGTTTCGGACCCAGACTGCTGAAAATCCCTATTTGGGACCCGGACAACTTGAAAACCACACTGGCCCGTCGGACAGCCAAAAATGACGATTCTGCCCCCATCAGCGAAAAATTGCTGTTCTGGAGCAGAACTGCCCGAAACTCGTGATTTTTCGGTAAGCCGACCAGAAAGCGCAGTTCCGGACCCAGACTGCTGAAAATCACTATTTGGGCCCCGGACAGCCTGAAAACGACAGCGACCCGTCAGACAGCCGAAAATAAAGATTCTACCCCCGACAGCGGAAAATCGCTGTTCTGGCCCAGAATTGCCCGAAACTCGTGATTTTTCAGCAGCCACGCCAGAAATCGCAGTTTCGGACCCAGACTGCTAAAAATCCCTATTTGGGACCCGGACAGCTTGAAAACCACACTGGCCCGTCGGACAGCCAAAAATGACGATTCTGCCCCCATCAGCGAAAAATTGCTGTTATGGACCAGAACTGCCCGAAACTCGTGATTTTTCGGTAAGCCGACCAGAAAGCGCGGTTCCGGACCCAGACTGCTGAAAATCACTATTTGGGCCCCGGACAGCCTGAAAACGACAGCGACCCGTCAGACAGCCGAAAATGACGATTCTACCCCCGACAGCGGAAAATCGCTGTTCCGGCCCAGAATTGCCCGAAACTCGTGATTTTTCAGCAGCCACGCCAGAAATCGAAGTTTCGGACCCAGACTGCTGAAAATCCCTATTTGGGACCCGGACAGCTTGAAAACCACACTGGCCCGTCGGACAGCCAAAAATGACGATTCTGCCCCCATCAGCGAAAAATTGCTGTTCTGGACCAGAACTGCCCGAAACTCGTGATTTTTCGGTTAGCCGACCAGAAAGCGCGGTTCCGGACCCAGACTGCTGAAAATCACTATTTGGGCCCCGGACAGCCTGAAAACGACAGCGACCCGTCAGACATCCGAAAATGACGATTCTACCCTCGACAGCGGAAAATCGCTGTTCTGGCCCAGAATTGCCCGAAACTCGTGATTTTTCAGCAGCCACGCCAGAAATCGAAGTTTCGGACCCAGACTGCTGAAAATCCCTATTTGGGTCCCGGACAGCCTGAAATCGACACCGGCCCGTCGGACAGCCAAAAATGACGATTCTGCCCCCGATCAACAAAAATCACAGTTCTGGCCCACGACTGCCCAAAACTCGTGATTTTTCGGCTGTCCCACCGGAAATCGCAGTTTCGGACCCAGACTGCTGAAAATCCCTATTTGGGACCCGGACAACTTGAAAACCACACTGGCCCGTCGGACAGCCAAAAATGACGATTCTGCCCCCATCAGCGAAAAATTGCTTTTCTGGAGCAGAACTGCCCGAAACTCGTGATTTTTCGGTAAGCCGACCAGAAAGCGCGGTTCCGGACCCAGACTGCTGAAAATCACTATTTGGGCCCCGGACAGCCTGAAAACGACAGCGACCCGTCAGACATCCGAAAATGACGATTCTACCCTCGACAGCGGAAAATCGCTGTTCTGGCCCAGAATTGCCCGAAACTCGTGATTTTTCAGCAGCCACGCCAGAAATCGAAGTTTCGGACCCAGACTGCTGAAAATCCCTATTTGGGACCCGGACAACTTGAAAACCACACTGGCCCGTCGGACAGCCAAAAATGACGATTCTGCCCCCATCAGCGAAAAATTGCTGTTCTGGACCAGAACTGCCCGAAACTCGTGATTTTTCGGTAAGCCGACCAGAAAGCGCGGTTCCGGACCCAGACTGCTGAAAATCACTATTTGGGCCCCGGACAGCCTGAAAACGACAGCGACCCGTCAGACAGCCGAAAATGACGATTCTACCCCCGACAGCGGAAAATCGCTGTTCTGGCCCAGAATTGCCCGAAACTCGTGATTTTTCAGCAGCCACGCCAGAAATCGAAGTTTCGGACCCAGACTGCTGAAAATCCCTATTTGGGTCCCGGACAGCCTGAAATCGACACCGGCCCGTCGGACAGCCAAAAATGACGATTCTGCCCCTGATCAACAAAAATCACAGTTCTGGCCCACGACTGCCCAAAACTCGTGATTTTTCGGCTGTCCCACCGGAAATCGCAGTTTCGGACCCAGACTGCTGAAAATCCCTATTTGGGACCCGGACAACTTGAAAACCACACTGGCCCGTCGGACAGCCAAAAATGACGATTCTGCCCCCATCAGCGAAAAATTGCTGTTCTGGACCAGAACTGCCCGAAACTCGTGATTTTTCGGTAAGCCGACCAGAAAGCGCGGTTCCGGACCCAGACTGCTGAAAATCACTATTTGGGCCCCGGACAGCCTGAAAACGACAGCGACCCGTCAGACAGCCGAAAATGACGATTCTACCCCCGACAGCGGAAAATCGCTGTTCTGGCCCAGAATTGCCCGAAACTCATGATTTTTCAGCAGCCACGCCAGAAATCGAAGTTTCGGACCCAGACTGCTGAAAATCCCTATTTGGGACCCGGACAGCTTGAAATCCACACTGGCCCGTCGGACAGCCAAAAATGACGATTCTGCCCCCTTCAGCGAAAAATTGCTGTTCTGGACCCGAAACTCGTGATTTTTCGGTAAGCCGACCAGAGAGCGCAGTTCCGGACCCAGACTGCTGAAAATCACTATTTGGGCCCCGGGCAGCCTGAAAACGACAGCGACCCGTCAGACAGCCAAAAATGACGATTCTACCCCCGACAGCGGAAAATCGCTGTTCTGGCCCAGAATTGCCCGAAACTCGTGATTTTTCAGCAGCCACGCCAGAAATCGCAGTTTCGGACCCAGACTGCTGAAAATCCCTATTTGGGACCCGGACAGCTTGAAAACCACACTGGCCCGTCGGACAGCCAAAAATGACGATTCTGCCCCCATCAGCGAAAAATTGCTGTTCTGGACCAGAACTGCCCGAAACTCGTGATTTTTCTGTAAGCCGACCAGAAAGCGCGGTTCCGGACCCAGACTGCTGAAAATCACTATTTGGG
The DNA here is from genome assembly GCA_037074485.1 of Delonix regia. Lineage (NCBI taxonomy): Eukaryota > Viridiplantae > Streptophyta > Magnoliopsida > Fabales > Fabaceae > Delonix > Delonix regia. Next base: position 39,913,073 of record CM073454.1, on the reverse strand, counting down.
CCCCGGACAGCCTGAAAACGACAGCGACCCGTCAGACAGCGAAAATGACGATTCTACCCCCGACAGCGGAAAATCGCTGTTCTGGCCCAGAATTGCTCGAAACTCGTGATTTTTCAGCAGCCACGCCAGAAATCGCAGTTTCGGACCCAGACTGCTGAAAATCCCTATTTGGGTCCCGGACAGCCTGAAATCGACACCGGCCCGTCGGACAGCCAAAAATGACGATTCTGCTCCCGGTCGAATAAAATCACTGTTTTGGCCCAGAACTGCCCGAAACCCCATGATTTTTCGGCTGTCCCACCTGAAATCGCAGTTTCGGACCCAGACTGCTGAAAATCCCTATTTGGGACCCGGACAGCTTGAAATCCACACTGGCCCGTCGGACAGCCAAAAATGACGATTTTGCCCCCATCAGCGAAAAATTGCTGTTCTGGACCCGAAACTCGTGATTTTTCGGTAAGCCGACCAGAAAGCGCAGTTCCGGACCCAGACTGCTGAAAATCACTATTTGGGCCCCGGGCAGCCTGAAAACGACAGCGACCCGTCAGACAGCCGAAAATGACGATTCTACCCCCGACAGCGGAAAATCGCTGTTCTGGCCCAGAATTGCCCGAAACTCGTGATTTTTCAGCAGCCACGCCAGAAATCGCAGTTTCGGACCCAGACTGCTGAAAATCCCTATTTGGGACCCGGACAGCTTGAAAACCACACTGGCCCGTCGGACAGCCAAAAATGACGATTCTGCCCCCATCAGCGAAAAATTGCTGTTCTGGACCAGAACTGCCCGAAACTCGTGATTTTTCGGTAAGCCGACCAGAAAGCGCGGTTCCGGACCCAGACTGCTGAAAATCACTATTTGGGCCCCGGACAGCCTGAAAACGACAGCGACCCGTCAGACAGCCGAAAATGACGATTCTACCCCCGACAGCGGAAAATCGCTGTTCTGGCCCAGAATTGCCCGAAACTCATGATTTTTCAGCAGCCACGCCAGAAATCGAAGTTTCGGACCCAGACTGCTGAAAATCCCTATTTGGGACCCGGACAGCTTGAAATCCACACTGGCCCGTCGGACAGCCAAAAATGACGATTCTGCCCCCTTCAGCGAAAAATTGCTGTTCTGGACCCGAAACTCGTGATTTTTCGGTAAGCCAACCAGAGAGCGCAGTTCCGGACCCAGACTGCTGAAAATCACTATTTGGGCCCCGGGCAGCCTGAAAACGACAGCGACCCGTCAGACAGCCAAAAATGACGATTCTACCCCCGACAGCGGAAAATCGCTGTTCTGGCCCAGAATTGCCCGAAACTCGTGATTTTTCAGCAGCCACGCCAGAAATCGCAGTTTCGGACCCAGACTGCTGAAAATCCCTATTTGGGACCCGGACAGCTTGAAAACCACACTGGCCCGTCGGACAGCCAAAAATGACGATTCTGCCCCCATCAGCGAAAAATTGCTGTTCTGGACCAGAACTGCCCGAAACTCGTGATTTTTCTGTAAGCCGACCAGAAAGCGCGGTTCCGGACCCAGACTGCTGAAAATCACTATTTGGGCCCCGGACAGCCTGAAAACGACAGCGACCCGTCAGACAGCGAAAATGACGATTCTACCCCCGACAGCGGAAAATCGCTGTTCTGGCCCAGAATTGCTCGAAACTCGTGATTTTTCAGCAGCCACGCCAGAAATCGCAGTTTCGGACCCAGACTGCTGAAAATCCCTATTTGGGTCCCGGACAGCCTGAAATCGACACCGGCCCGTCGGACAGCCAAAAATGACGATTCTGCTCCCGGTCGAATAAAATCACTGTTTTGGCCCAGAACTGCCCGAAACCCCATGATTTTTCGGCTGTCCCACCTGAAATCGCAGTTTCGGACCCAGACTGCTGAAAATCCCTATTTGGGACCCGGACAGCTTGAAATCCACACTGGCCCGTCGGACAGCCAAAAATGACGATTTTGCCCCCATCAGCGAAAAATTGCTGTTCTGGACCCGAAACTCGTGATTTTTCGGTAAGCCGACCAGAAAGCGCAGTTCCGGACCCAGACTGCTGAAAATCACTATTTGGGCCCCGGGCAGCCTGAAAACGACAGCGACCCGTCAGACAGCCGAAAATGACGATTCTACCCCCGACAGCGGAAAATCGCTGTTCTGGCCCAGAATTGCCCGAAACTCGTGATTTTTCAGCAGCCACGCCAGAAATCGCAGTTTCAGACCCAGACTGCTGAAAATCCCTATTTGGGACCCGGACAGCTTGAAAACCACACTGGCCCGTCGGACAGCCAAAAATGACGATTCTGCCCCCATCAGCGAAAAATTGCTGTTCTGGACCAGAACTGCCCGAAACTCGTGATTTTTCGGTAAGCCGACCAGAAAGCGCGGTTCCGGACCCAGACTGCTGAAAATCACTATTTGGGCCCCGGACAGCCTGAAAACGACAGCGACCCGTCAGACAGCCGAAAATGACGATTCTACCCCCGACAGCGGAAAATCGCTGTTCTGGCCCAGAATTGCCCGAAACTCGTGATTTTTCAGCAGCCACGCCAGAAATCAAAGTTTCGGACCCAGACTGCTGAAAATCCCTTTTTGGGACCCGGACAGCTTGAAATCCACACTGGCCCGTCGGACAGCCAAAAATGACGATTCTGCCCCCATCAGCGGAAAATGGCTGTTCTGGACCCGAACTGCCCGAAACTCGTGATTTTTCGGTAAGCCGACCAGAAAGCGCGGTTCCGGACCCAGACTGCTGAAAATCACTATTTGGGCCCCGGGCAGCCTGAAAACGACAGCGACCCGTCAGACAGCCAAAAATGACGATTCTACCCCCGACAGCGGAAAATCGCTGTTCTGGCCCAGAATTGCCCGAAACTCGTGATTTTTCAGCAGCCACGCCAGAAATCGCAGTTTCGGACCCAGACTGCTGAAAATCCCTATTTGGGTCCCGGACAGCCTGAAATCGATACCGGCCCGTCGGACAGCCAAAAATGACGATTCTGCCCCCGATCAACAAAAATCACAGTTCTGGCCCACGACTGCCCGAAACTCGTGATTTTTCGGCTGTCCCACCGGAAATCGCAGTTTCGGACCCAGACTGCTGAAAATCCCTATTTGGGACCCGGACAACTTGAAAACCACACTGGCCCGTCGGACAGCCAAAAATGACGATTCTGCCCCCATCAGCGAAAAATTGCTGTTCTGGACCAGAACTGCCCGAAACTCGTGATTTTTCGGTAAGCCGACCAGAAAGCGCAGTTCCGGACCCAGACTGCTGAAAATCACTATTTGGGCCCCGGACAGCCTGAAAACGACAGCGACCCGTCAGACAGCCGAAAATAAAGATTCTACCCCCGACAGCGGAAAATCGCTGTTCTGGCCCAGAATTGCCCGAAACTCGTGATTTTTCAGCAGCCACGCCAGAAATCGCAGTTTCGGACCCAGACTGCTAAAAATCCCTATTTGGGACCCGGACAGCTTGAAAACCACACTGGCCCGTCGGACAGCCAAAAATGACGATTCTGCCCCCATCAGCGAAAAATTGCTGTTATGGACCAGAACTGCCCGAAACTCGTGATTTTTCGGTAAGCCGACCAGAAAGCGCGGTTCCGGACCCAGACTGCTGAAAATCACTATTTGGGCCCCGGACAGCCTGAAAACGACAGCGACCCGTCAGACAGCCGAAAATGACGATTCTACCCCCGACAGCGGAAAATCGCTGTTCTGGCCCAGAATTGCCCGAAACTCGTGATTTTTCAGCAGCCACGCCAGAAATCGCAGTTTCGGACCCAGACTGCTGAAAATCCCTATTTGGGACCCGGACAGCTTGAAAACCACACTGGCCCGTCGGACAGCCAAAAATGACGATTCTGCCCCCATCAGCGAAAAATGGCTGTTCTGGACCAGAACTGCCCGAAACTCGTGATTTTTCGGTAAGCCGACCAGAAAGCGCGGTTCCGGACCCAGACTGCTGAAAATCACTATTTGGGCCCCGGACAGCCTGAAAACGACAGCGACCCGTCAGACAGCCGAAAATGACGATTCTACCCCCGACAGCGGAAAATCGCTGTTCTGGCCCAGAATTGCCCGAAACTCGTGATTTTTCAGCAGCCACGCCAGAAATCGAAGTTTCGGACCCAGACTGCTGAAAATCCCTATTTGGGTCCCGGACAGCCTGAAATCGACACCGGCCCGTCGGACAGCCAAAAATGACGATTCTGCCCCTGATCAACAAAAATCACAGTTCTGGCCCACGACTGCCCAAAACTCGTGATTTTTCGGCTGTCCCACCGGAAATCGCAGTTTCGGACCCAGACTGCTGAAAATCCCTATTTGGGACCCGGACAACTTGAAAACCACACTGGCCCGTCGGACAGCCAAAAATGACGATTCTGCCCCCATCAGCGAAAAATTGCTGTTCTGGACCAGAACTGCCCGAAACTCGTGATTTTTCGGTAAGCCGACCAGAAAGCGCGGTTCCGGACCCAGACTGCTGAAAATCACTATTTGGGCCCCGGACAGCCTGAAAACGACAGCGACCCGTCAGACAGCCGAAAATGACGATTCTACCCCCGACAGCGGAAAATCGCTGTTCTGGCCCAGAATTGCCCGAAACTCATGATTTTTCAGCAGCCACGCCAGAAATCGAAGTTTCGGACCCAGACTGCTGAAAATCCCTATTTGGGACCCGGACAGCTTGAAATCCACACTGGCCCGTCGGACAGCCAAAAATGACGATTCTGCCCCCTTCAGCGAAAAATTGCTGTTCTGGACCCGAACTGCCCGAAACTCGTGATTTTTCGGTAAGCCGACCAGAAAGCGCGGTTCCGGACCCAGACTGCTGAAAATCACTATTTGGGCCCCGGACAGCCTGAAAACGACAGCGACCCGTCAGACAGCCGAAAATGACGATTCTACCCCCGACAGCGGAAAATCGCTGTTCTGGCCCAGAATTGCCCGAAACTCGTGATTTTTCAGCAGCCACGCCAGAAATCGCAGTTTCGGACCCAGACTGCTGAAAATCCCTATTTGGGACCCGGACAGCTTGAAAACCACACTGGCCCGTCGGACAGCCAAAAATGACGATTCTGCCCCCATCAGCGAAAAATGGCTGTTCTGGACCAGAACTGCCCGAAACTCGTGATTTTTCGGTAAGCCGACCAGAAAGCGCGGTTCCGGACCCAGACTGCTGAAAATCACTATTTGGGCCCCGGACAGCCTGAAAACGACAGCGACCCGTCAGACAGCCGAAAATGACGATTCTACCCCCGACAGCGGAAAATCGCTGTTCTGGCCCAGAATTGCCCGAAACTCGTGATTTTTCAGCAGCCACGCCAGAAATCGAAGTTTCGGACCCAGACTGCTGAAAATCCCTATTTGGGTCCCGGACAGCCTGAAATCGACACCGGCCCGTCGGACAGCCAAAAATGACGATTCTGCCCCTGATCAACAAAAATCACAGTTCTGGCCCACGACTGCCCAAAACTCGTGATTTTTCGGCTGTCCCACCGGAAATCGCAGTTTCGGACCCAGACTGCTGAAAATCCCTATTTGGGACCCGGACAACTTGAAAACCACACTGGCCCGTCGGACAGCCAAAAATGACGATTCTGCCCCCATCAGCGAAAAATTGCTGTTCTGGACCAGAACTGCCCGAAACTCGTGATTTTTCGGTAAGCCGACCAGAAAGCGCGGTTCCGGACCCAGACTGCTGAAAATCACTATTTGGGCCCCGGACAGCCTGAAAACGACAGCGACCCGTCAGACAGCCGAAAATGACGATTCTACCCCCGACAGCGGAAAATCGCTGTTCTGGCCCAGAATTGCCCGAAACTCATGATTTTTCAGCAGCCACGCCAGAAATCGAAGTTTCGGACCCAGACTGCTGAAAATCCCTATTTGGGACCCGGACAGCTTGAAATCCACACTGGCCCGTCGGACAGCCAAAAATGACGATTCTGCCCCCTTCAGCGAAAAATTGCTGTTCTGGACCCGAAACTCGTGATTTTTCGGTAAGCCGACCAGAGAGCGCAGTTCCGGACCCAGACTGCTGAAAATCACTATTTGGGCCCCGGGCAGCCTGAAAACGACAGCGACCCGTCAGACAGCCAAAAATGACGATTCTACCCCCGACAGCGGAAAATCGCTGTTCTGGCCCAGAATTGCCCGAAACTCGTGATTTTTCAGCAGCCACGCCAGAAATCGCAGTTTCGGACCCAGACTGCTGAAAATCCCTATTTGGGACCCGGACAGCTTGAAAACCACACTGGCCCGTCGGACAGCCAAAAATGACGATTCTGCCCCCATCAGCGAAAAATTGCTGTTCTGGACCAGAACTGCCCGAAACTCGTGATTTTTCGGTAAGCCGACCAGAAAGCGCGGTTCCGGACCCAGACTGCTGAAAATCACTATTTGGGCCCCGGACAGCCTGAAAACGACAGCGACCCGTCAGACAGCGAAAATGACGATTCTACCCCCGACAGCGGAAAATCGCTGTTCTGGCCCAGAATTGCTCGAAACTCGTGATTTTTCAGCAGCCACGCCAGAAATCGCAGTTTCGGACCCAGACTGCTGAAAATCCCTATTTGGGTCCCGGACAGCCTGAAATCGACACCGGCCCGTCGGACAGCCAAAAATGACGATTCTGCTCCCGGTCGAATAAAATCACTGTTTTGGCCCAGAACTGCCCGAAACCCCATGATTTTTCGGCTGTCCCACCTGAAATCGCAGTTTCGGACCCAGACTGCTGAAAATCCCTATTTGGGACCCGGACAGCTTGAAATCCACACTGGCCCGTCGGACAGCCAAAAATGACGATTTTGCCCCCATCAGCGAAAAATTGCTGTTCTGGACCCGAAACTCGTGATTTTTCGGTAAGCCGACCAGAAAGCGCAGTTCCGGACCCAGACAGCTGAAAATCACTATTTGGGCCCCGGGCAGCCTGAAAACGACAGCGACCCGTCAGACAGCCGAAAATGACGATTCTACCCCCGACAGCGGAAAATCGCTGTTCTGGCCCAGAATTGCCCGAAACTCGTGATTTTTCAGCAGCCACGCCAGAAATCGCAGTTTCGGACCCAGACTGCTGAAAATCCCTATTTGGGACCCGGACAGCTTGAAAACCACACTGGCCCGTCGGACAGCCAAAAATGACGATTCTGCCCCCATCAGCGAAAAATTGCTGTTCTGGACCAGAACTGCCCGAAACTCGTGATTTTTCGGTAAGCCGACCAGAAAGCGCGGTTCCGGACCCAGACTGCTGAAAATCACTATTTGGGCCCCGGACAGCCTGAAAACGACAGCGACCCGTCAGACAGCCGAAAATGACGATTCTACCCCCGACAGCGGAAAATCGCTGTTCTGGCCCAGAATTGCCCGAAACTCGTGATTTTTCAGCAGCCACGCCAGAAATCGAAGTTTCGGACCCAGACTGCTGAAAATCCCTTTTTGGGACCCGGACAGCTTGAAATCCACACTGGCCCGTCGGACAGCCAAAAATGACGATTCTGCCCCCATCAGCGAAAAATGGCTGTTCTGGACCCGAACTGCCCGAAACTCGTGATTTTTCGGTAAGCCGACCAGAAAGCGCGGTTCCGGACCCAGACTGCTGAAAATCACTATTTGGGCCCCGGACAGACTGAAAACGACAGCGACCAGTCAGACAGCCGAAAATAAAGATTCTACCCCCGACAGCGGAAAATCGCTGTTCTGGCCCAGAATTGCCCGAAACTCGTGATTTTTCAGCAGCCACGCCAGAAATCGCAGTTTCGGACCCAGACTGCTGAAAATCCCTATTTAGGTCCCGGACAGCCTGAAATCGACACCGGCCCGTCGGACAGCCAAAAATGACGATTCTGCCCCCGGTCGAATAAAATCACTGTTTTGGCCCAGAACAGCCCGAAACCCCATGATTTTTCGGCTGTCCCACCTGAAATCGCAGTTTCGGACCCAGACTGCTGAAAATCCCTATTTGGGACCCGGACAGCTTGAAATCCACACTGGCCCGTCGGACAGCCAAAAATGACGATTCTGCCCCCATCAGCGAAAAATTGCTGTTCTGGACCCGAAACTCGTGATTTTTCGGTAAGCCGACCAGAAAGCGCAGTTCCGGACCCAGACTGCTGAAAATCACTATTTGGGCCCCGGGCAGCCTGAAAACGACAGCGACCCGTCAGACAGCCGAAAATGACGATTCTACCCCCGACAGCGGAAAATCGCTGTTCTGGCCCAGAATTGCCCGAAACTCGTGATTTTTCAGCAGCCACGCCAGAAATCGCAGTTTCGGACCCAGACTGCTGAAAATCCCTATTTAGGTCCCGGACAGCCTGAAATCGACACCGGCCCGTCGGACAGCCAAAAATGACGATTCTGCCCCCGGTCGAATAAAATCACTGTTTTGGCCCAGAACAGCCCGAAACCCCATGATTTTTCGGCTGTCCCACCTGAAATTGCAGTTTCGGACCCAGACTGCTGAAAATCCCTATTTGGGACCCGGACAGCTTGAAATCCACACTGGCCCGTCGGACAGCCAAAAATGACGATTCTGCCCCCATCAGCGAAAAATTGCTGTTCTGGACCCGAAACTCGTGATTTTTCGGTAAGCCGACCAGAAAGCGCAGTTCCGGACCCAGACTGCTGAAAATCACTATTTGGGCCCCGGGCAGCCTGAAAACGACAGCGACCCGTCAGACAGCCGAAAATGACGATTCTACCCCCGACAGCAGAAAATCGCTGTTCTGGCCCAGAATTGCCCGAAACTCGTGATTTTTCAGCAGCCACGCCAGAAATCGCAGTTTCGGACCCAGACTGCTGAAAATCCCTATTTGGGACCCGGACAGCTTGAAAACCACACTGGCCCGTCGGACAGCCAAAAATGACGATTCTGCCCCCATCAGCGAAAAATTGCTGTTCTGGGCCCGAAACTCGTGATTTTTCGGTAAGCCGACCAGAAAGCGCAGTTCCGGACCCAGACTGCTGAAAATCACTATTTGGGCCCCGGGCAGCCTGAAAACGACAGCGACCCGTCAGACAGCCGAAAATGACGATTCTACCCCCGACAGCGGAAAATCGCTGTTCTGGCCCAGAATTGCCCGAAACTCGTGATTTTTCAGCAACCACGCCAGAAATCGCAGTTTCGGACCCAGACTGCTGAAAATCCCTATTTGGGACCCGGACAGCTTGAAAACCACACTGGCCCGTCGGACAGCCAAAAATGACGATTCTGCCCCCATCAGTGAAAAATTGCTGTTCTGGGCCCGAAACTCGTGATTTTTCGGTAAGCCGACCAGAAAGCGCAGTTCCGGACCCAGACTGCTGAAAATCACTATTTGGGCCCCGGGCAGCCTGAAAACGACAGCGACCCGTCAGACAGCCGAAAATGACGATTCTACCCCCGACAGCGGAAAATCGCTGTTCTGGCCCAGAATTGCCCGAAACTCGTGATTTTTCAGCAACCACGCCAGAAATCGCAGTTTCGGACCCAGACTGTTGAAAATCCCTATTTGGGACCCGGACAGCTTGAAAACCACACTGGCCCGTCGGACAGCCAAAAATGACGATTCTGCCCCCATCAGCGAAAAATTGCTGTTCTGGACCAGAACTGCCCGAAACTCGTGATTTTTCGGTAAGCCGACCAGAAAGCGCGGTTCCGGACCCAGACTGCTGAAAATCACTATTTGGGCCCCGGACAGACTGAAAACGACAGCGACCAGTCAGACAGCCGAAAATAAAGATTCTACCCCCGACAGCGGAAAATCGCTGTTCTGGCCCAGAATTGCCCGAAACTCGTGATTTTTCAGCAGCCACGCCAGAAATCGCAGTTTCGGACCCAGACTGCTGAAAATCCGTATTTAGGTCCCGGACAGCCTGAAATCGACACCGGCCCGTCGGACAGCCAAAAATGACGATTCTGCCCCCGGTCGAATAAAATCACTGTTTTGGCCCAGAACTGCCGGAAACCCCATGATTTTTCGGCTGTCCCACCTGAAATCGCAGTTTCGGACCCAGACTGCTGAAAATCCCTATTTGGGACCCGGACAGCTTGAAATCCACACTGGCCCGTCGGACAGCCAAAAATGACGATTCTGCCCCCATCAGCGAAAAATTGCTGTTCTGGACCCGAAACTCGTGATTTTTCGGTAAGCCGAGCAGAAAGCGCAGTTCCGGACCCAGACTGCTGAAAATCACTATTTGGGCCCCGGGCAGCCTGAAAACGACAGCGACCCGTCAGACAGCCGAAAATGACGATTCTACCCCCGACAGCGGAAAATCGCTGTTCTGGCCCAGAATTGCCCGAAACTCGTGATTTTTCAGCAGCCACGCCAGAAATCGCAGTTTCGGACCCAGACTGCTGAAAATCCCTATTTGGGACCCGGACAGCTTGAAAACCACACTGGCCCGTCGGACAGCCAAAAATGACGATTCTGCCCCCATCAGCGAAAAATTGCTGTTCTGGGCCCGAAACTCGTGATTTTTCGGTAAGCCGACCAGAAAGCGCAGTTCCGGACCCAGACTGCTGAAAATCACTATTTGGGCCCCGGGCAGCCTGAAAACGACAGCGACCCGTCAGACAGCCGAAAATGACGATTCTACCCCCGACAGCGGAAAATCGCTGTTCTGGCCCAGAATTGCCCGAAACTCGTGATTTTTCAGCAGCCACGCCAGAAATCGCAGTTTCGGACCCAGACTGCTGAAAATCCCTATTTGGGACCCGGACAGCTTGAAAACCACACTGGCCCGTCGGACAGCCAAAAATGACGATTCTGCCCCCATCAGCGAAAAATTGCTGTTCTGGACCCGAAACTCGTGATTTTTCGGTAAGCCGACCAGAAAGCGCGGTTCCGGACCCAGACTGCTGAAAATCACTATTTGGGCCCCGGACAGCCTGAAAACGACAGCGACCCGTCAGACAGCCGAAAATGACGATTCTACCCCCGACAGCGGAAAATCGCTGTTCTGGCCCAGAATTGCCCGAAACTCGTGATTTTTCAGCAGCCACGCCAGAAATCGAAGTTTCGGACCCAGACTGCTGAAAATCCCTTTTTGGGACCCGGACAGCTTGAAATCCACACTGGCCCGTCGGACAGCCAAAAATGACGATTCTGCCCCCATCAGCGAAAAATTGCTGTTCTGGACCCGAACTGCCCGAAACTCGTGATTTTTCGGTAAGCCGACCAGAAAGCGCGGTTCCGGACCCAGACTGCTGAAAATCACTATTTGGGCCCCGGACAGACTGAAAACGACAGCGACCAGTCAGACAGCCGAAAATAAAGATTCTACCCCCGACAGCGGAAAATCGCTGTTCTGGCCCAGAATTGCCCGAAACTCGTGATTTTTCAGCAGCCACGCCAGAAATCGCAGTTTCGGACCCAGACTGCTGAAAATCCGTATTTAGGTCCCGGACAGCCTGAAATCGACACCGGCCCGTCGGACAGCCAAAAATGACGATTCTGCCCCCGGTCGAATAAAATCACTGTTTTGGCCCAGAACTGCCCGAAACCCCATGATTTTTCGGCTGTCCCACCTGAAATCGCAGTTTCGGACCCAGACTGCTGAAAATCCCTATTTGGGACCCGGACAGCTTGAAATCCACACTGGCCCGTCGGACAGCCAAAAATGACGATTCTGCCCCCATCAGCGAAAAATTGCTGTTCTGGACCCGAAACTCGTGATTTTTCGGTAAGCCGACCAGAAAGCGCAGTTCCGGACCCAGACTGCTGAAAATCACTATTTGGGCCCCGGGCAGCCTGAAAACGACAGCGACCCGTCAGACAGCCGAAAATGACGATTCTACCCCCGACAGCGGAAAATCGCTGTTCTGGCCCAGAATTGCCCGAAACTCGTGATTTTTCAGCAGCCACGCCAGAAATCGCAGTTTCGGACCCAGACTGCTGAAAATCCCTATTTAGGTCCCGGACAGCCTGAAATCGACACCGGCCCGTCGGACAGCCAAAAATGACGATTCTGCCCCCGGTCGAATAAAATCACTGTTTTGGCCCAGAACAGCCCGAAACCCCATGATTTTTCGGCTGTCCCACCTGAAATTGCAGTTTCGGACCCAGACTGCTGAAAATCCCTATTTGGGACCCGGACAGCTTGAAATCCACACTGGCCCGTCGGACAGCCAAAAATGACGATTCTGCCCCCATCAGCGAAAAATTGCTGTTCTGGACCCGAAACTCGTGATTTTTCGGTAAGCCGACCAGAAAGCGCAGTTCCGGACCCAGACTGCTGAAAATCACTATTTGGGCCCCGGGCAGCCTGAAAACGACAGCGACCCGTCAGACAGCCGAAAATGACGATTCTACCCCCGACAGCGGAAAATCGCTGTTCTGGCCCAGAATTGCCCGAAACTCGTGATTTTTCAGCAGCCACGCCAGAAATCGCAGTTTCGGACCCAGACTGCTGAAAATCCCTATTTGGGACCTGGACAGCTTGAAAACCACACTGGCCCGTCGGACAGCCAAAAATGACGATTCTGCCCCCATCAGCGAAAAATTGCTGTTCTGGGCCCGAAACTCGTGATTTTTCGGTAAGCCGACCAGAAAGCGCAGTTCCGGACCCAGACTGCTGAAAATCACTATTTGGGCCCCGGGCAGCCTGAAAACGACAGCGACCCGTCAGACAGCCGAAAATGACGATTCTACCCCCGACAGCGGAAAATCGCTGTTCTGGCCCAGAATTGCCCGAAACTCGTGATTTTTCAGCAACCACGCCAGAAATCGCAGTTTCGGACCCAGACTGTTGAAAATCCCTATTTGGGACCCGGACAGCTTGAAAACCACACTGGCCCGTCGGACAGCCAAAAATGACGATTCTGCCCCCATCAGCGAAAAATTGCTGTTCTGGACCAGAACTGCCCGAAACTCGTGATTTTTCGGTAAGCCGACCAGAAAGCGCGGTTCCGGACCCAGACTGCTGAAAATCACTATTTGGGCCCCGGACAGACTGAAAACGACAGCGACCAGTCAGACAGCCGAAAATAAAGATTCTACCCCCGACAGCGGAAAATCGCTGTTCTGGCCCAGAATTGCCCGAAACTCGTGATTTTTCAGCAGCCACGCCAGAAATCGCAGTTTCGGACCCAGACTGCTGAAAATCCGTATTTAGGTCCCGGACAGCCTGAAATCGACACCGGCCCGTCGGACAGCCAAAAATGACGATTCTGCCCCCGGTCGAATAAAATCACTGTTTTGGCCCAGAACTGCCCGAAACCCCATGATTTTTCGGCTGTCCCACCTGAAATCGCAGTTTCGGACCCAGACTGCTGAAAATCCCTATTTGGGACCCGGACAGCTTGAAATCCACACTGGCCCGTGGGACAGCCAAAAATGACGATTCTGCCCCCATCAGCGAAAAATTGCTGTTCTGGACCCGAAACTCGTGATTTTTCGGTAAGCCGACCAGAAAGCGCAGTTCCGGACCCAGACTGCTGAAAATCACTATTTGGGCCCCGGGCAGCCTGAAAACGACAGCGACCCGTCAGACAGCCGAAAATGACGATTCTACCCCCGACAGCGGAAAATCGCTGTTCTGGCCCAGAATTGCCCGAAACTCGTGATTTTTCAGCAGCCACGCCAGAAATCGCAGTTTCGGACCCAGACTGCTGAAAATCCCTATTTGGGACCCGGACAGCTTGAAAACCACACTGGCCCGTCGGACAGCCAAAAATGACGATTCTGCCCCCATCAGCGAAAAATTGCTGTTCTGGGCCCGAAACTCGTGATTTTTCGGTAAGCCGACCAGAAAGCGCAGTTCCGGACCCAGACTGCTGAAAATCACTATTTGGGCCCCGGGCAGCCTGAAAACGACAGCGACCCGTCAGACAGCCGAAAATGACGATTCTACCCCCGACAGCGGAAAATCGCTGTTCTGGCCCAGAATTGCCCGAAACTCGTGATTTTTCAGCAGCCACGCCAGAAATCGCAGTTTCGGACCCAGACTGCTGAAAATCCCTATTTGGGACCCGGACAGCTTGAAAACCACACTGGCCCGTCGGACAGCCAAAAATGACGATTCTGCCCCCATCAGCGAAAAATTGCTGTTCTGGACCCGAAACTCGTGATTTTTCGGTATGCCGACCAGAAAGCGCGGTTCCGGACCCAGACTGCTGAAAATCACTATTTGGGCCCCGGGCAGCCTGAAAACGACAGCGACCCGTCAGACAGCCGAAAATGACGATTCTACCCCCGACAGCGAAAAATCGCTGTTCTGGCCCAGAATTGCCCGAAACTCGTGATTTTTCAGCAGCCACGCCAGAAATCGCAGTTTCGGACCCAGACTGCTGAAAATCCCTATTTGGGACCCGGACAGCTTGAAAACCACACTGGCCCGTCGGACAGCCAAAAATGACGATTCTGCCCCCATCAGCGAAAAATTGCTGTTCTGGACCAGAACTGCCCGAAACTCGTGATTTTTCGGTAAGCCGGCCAGAAAGCGCGGTTCCGGACCCAGACTGCTGAAAATCACTATTTGGGCCCCGGGCAGCCTGAAAACGACAGCGACCCGTCAGACAGCCGAAAATGACGATTCTACCCCCGACAGCGGAAAATCGCTGTTCTGGCCCAGAATTGCCCGAAACTCGTGATTTTTCAGCAACCACGCCAGAAATCGCAGTTTCGGACCCAGACTGCTGAAAATCCCTATTTGGGACCCGGACAGCTTGAAAACCACACTGGCCCGTCGGACAGCCAAAAATGACGATTCTGCCCCCATCAGCGAAAAATTGCTGTTCTGGGCCCGAAACTCGTGATTTTTCGGTAAGCCGACCAGAAAGCGCAGTTCCGGACCCAGACTGCTGAAAATCACTATTTGGGCCCCGGGCAGCCTGAAAACGACAGCGACCCGTCAGACAGCCGAAAATGACGATTCTACCCCCGACAGCGGAAAATCGCTGTTCTGGCCCAGAATTGCCCGAAACTCGTGATTTTTCAGCAACCACGCCAGAAATCGCAGTTTCGGACCCAGACTGTTGAAAATCCCTATTTGGGACCCGGACAGCTTGAAAACCACACTGGCCCGTCGGACAGCCAAAAATGACGATTCTGCCCCCATCAGCGAAAAATTGCTGTTCTGGACCAGAACTGCCCGAAACTCGTGATTTTTCGGTAAGCCGACCAGAAAGCGCGGTTCCGGACCCAGACTGCTGAAAATCACTATTTGGGCCCCGGACAGACTGAAAACGACAGCGACCAGTCAGACAGCCGAAAATAAAGATTCTACCCCCGACAGCGGAAAATCGCTGTTCTGGCCCAGAATTGCCCGAAACTCGTGATTTTTCAGCAGCCACGCCAGAAATCGCAGTTTCGGACCCAGACTGCTGAAAATCCGTATTTAGGTCCCGGACAGCCTGAAATCGACACCTGCCCGTCGGACAGCCAAAAATGACGATTCTGCCCCCGGTCGAATAAAATCACTGTTTTGGCCCAGAACTGCCCGAAACCCCATGATTTTTCGGCTGTCCCACCTGAAATCGCAGTTTCGGACCCAGACTGCTGAAAATCCCTATTTGGGACCCGGACAGCTTGAAATCCACACTGGCCCGTCGGACAGCCAAAAATGACGATTCTGCCCCCATCAGCGAAAAATTGCTGTTCTGGACCCGAAACTCGTGATTTTTCGGTAAGCCGACCAGAAAGCGCAGTTCCGGACCCAGACTGCTGAAAATCACTATTTGGGCCCCGGGCAGCCTGAAAACGACAGCGACCCGTCAGACAGCCGAAAATGACGATTCTACCCCCGACAGCGGAAAATCGCTGTTCTGGCCCAGAATTGCCCGAAACTCGTGATTTTTCAGCAGCCACGCCAGAAATCGCAGTTTCGGACCCAGACTGCTGAAAATCCCTATTTGGGACCCGGACAGCTTGAAAACCACACTGGCCCGTCGGACAGCCAAAAATGACGATTCTGCCCCCATCAGCGAAAAATTGCTGTTCTGGACCAGAACTGCCCGAAACTCGTGATTTTTCGGTAAGCCGGCCAGAAAGCGCGGTTCCGGACCCAGACTGCTGAAAATCACTATTTGGGCCCCGGGCAGCCTGAAAACGACAGCGACCCGTCAGACAGCCGAAAATGACGATTCTACCCCCGACAGCGGAAAATCGCTGTTCTGGCCCAGAATTGCCCGAAACTCGTGATTTTTCAGCAACCACGCCAGAAATCGCAGTTTCGGACCCAGACTGCTGAAAATCCCTATTTGGGACCCGGACAGCTTGAAAACCACACTGGCCCGTCGGACAGCCAAAAATGACGATTCTGCCCCCATCAGCGAAAAATTGCTGTTCTGGGCCCGAAACTCGTGATTTTTCGGTAAGCCGACCAGAAAGCGCAGTTCCGGACCCAGACTGCTGAAAATCACTATTTGGGCCCCGGGCAGCCTGAAAACGACAGCGACCCGTCAGACAGCCGAAAATGACGATTCTACCCCCGACAGCGGAAAATCGCTGTTCTGGCCCAGAATTGCCCGAAACTCGTGATTTTTCAGCAACCACGCCAGAAATCGCAGTTTCGGACCCAGACTGTTGAAAATCCCTATTTGGGACCCGGACAGCTTGAAAACCACACTGGCCCGTCGGACAGCCAAAAATGACGATTCTGCCCCCATCAGCGAAAAATTGCTGTTCTGGGCCCGAAACTCGTGATTTTTCGGTAAGCCGACCAGAAAGCGCAGTTCCGGACCCAGACTGCTGAAAATCACTATTTGGGCCCCGGGCAGCCTGAAAACGACAGCGACCCGTCAGACAGCCGAAAATGACGATTCTACCCCCGACAGCGGAAAATCGCTGTTCTGGCCCAGAATTGCCCGAAACTCGTGATTTTTCAGCAACCACGCCAGAAATCGCAGTTTCGGACCCAGACTGTTGAAAATCCCTATTTGGGACCCGGACAGCTTGAAAACCACACTGGCCCGTCGGACAGCCAAAAATGACGATTCTGCCCCCATCAGCGAAAAATTGCTGTTCTGGACCAGAACTGCCCGAAACTCGTGATTTTTCGGTAAGCCGACCAGAAAGCGCGGTTCCGGACCCAGACTGCTGAAAATCACTATTTGGGCCCCGGACAGACTGAAAACGACAGCGACCAGTCAGACAGCCGAAAATAAAGATTCTACCCCCGACAGCGGAAAATCGCTGTTCTGGCCCAGAATTGCCCGAAACTCGTGATTTTTCAGCAGCCACGCCAGAAATCGCAGTTTCGGACCCAGACTGCTGAAAATCCGTATTTAGGTCCCGGACAGCCTGAAATCGACACCTGCCCGTCGGACAGCCAAAAATGACGATTCTGCCCCCGGTCGAATAAAATCACTGTTTTGGCCCAGAACTGCCCGAAACCCCATGATTTTTCGGCTGTCCCACCTGAAATCGCAGTTTCGGACCCAGACTGCTGAAAATCCCTATTTGGGACCCGGACAGCTTGAAATCCACACTGGCCCGTCGGACAGCCAAAAATGACGATTCTGCCCCCATCAGCGAAAAATTGCTGTTCTGGACCCGAAACTCGTGATTTTTCGGTAAGCCGACCAGAAAGCGCAGTTCCGGACCCAGACTGCTGAAAATCACTATTTGGGCCCCGGGCAGCCTGAAAACGACAGCGACCCGTCAGACAGCCGAAAATGACGATTCTACCCCCGACAGCGGAAAATCGCTGTTCTGGCCCAGAATTGCCCGAAACTCGTGATTTTTCAGCAGCCACGCCAGAAATCGCAGTTTCGGACCCAGACTGCTGAAAATCCCTATTTGGGACCCGGACAGCTTGAAAACCACACTGGCCCGTCGGACAGCCAAAAATGACGATTCTGCCCCCATCAGCGAAAAATTGCTGTTCTGGACCAGAACTGCCCGAAACTCGTGATTTTTCGGTAAGCCGGCCAGAAAGCGCGGTTCCGGACCCAGACTGCTGAAAATCACTATTTGGGCCCCGGGCAGCCTGAAAACGACAGCGACCCGTCAGACAGCCGAAAATGACGATTCTACCCCCGACAGCGGAAAATCGCTGTTCTGGCCCAGAATTGCCCGAAACTCGTGATTTTTCAGCAACCACGCCAGAAATCGCAGTTTCGGACCCAGACTGCTGAAAATCCCTATTTGGGACCCGGACAGCTTGAAAACCACACTGGCCCGTCGGACAGCCAAAAATGACGATTCTGCCCCCATCAGCGAAAAATTGCTGTTCTGGGCCCGAAACTCGTGATTTTTCGGTAAGCCGACCAGAAAGCGCAGTTCCGGACCCAGACTGCTGAAAATCACTATTTGGGCCCCGGGCAGCCTGAAAACGACAGCGACCCGTCAGACAGCCGAAAATGACGATTCTACCCCCGACAGCGGAAAATCGCTGTTCTGGCCCAGAATTGCCCGAAACTCGTGATTTTTCAGCAACCACGCCAGAAATCGCAGTTTCGGACCCAGACTGTTGAAAATCCCTATTTGGGACCCGGACAGCTTGAAAACCACACTGGCCCGTCGGACAGCCAAAAATGACGATTCTGCCCCCATCAGCGAAAAATTGCTGTTCTGGACCAGAACTGCCCGAAACTCGTGATTTTTCGGTAAGCCGACCAGAAAGCGCGGTTCCGGACCCAGACTGCTGAAAATCACTATTTGGGCCCCGGACAGACTGAAAACGACAGCGACCAGTCAGACAGCCGAAAATAAAGATTCTACCCCCGACAGCGGAAAATCGCTGTTCTGGCCCAGAATTGCCCGAAACTCGTGATTTTTCAGCAGCCACGCCAGAAATCGCAGTTTCGGACCCAGACTGCTGAAAATCCGTATTTAGGTCCCGGACAGCCTGAAATCGACACCTGCCCGTCGGACAGCCAAAAATGACGATTCTGCCCCCGGTCGAATAAAATCACTGTTTTGGCCCAGAACTGCCCGAAACCCCATGATTTTTCGGCTGTCCCACCTGAAATCGCAGTTTCGGACCCAGACTGCTGAAAATCCCTATTTGGGACCCGGACAGCTTGAAATCCACACTGGCCCGTCGGACAGCCAAAAATGACGATTCTGCCCCCATCAGCGAAAAATTGCTGTTCTGGACCCGAAACTCGTGATTTTTCGGTAAGCCGACCAGAAAGCGCAGTTCCGGACCCAGACTGCTGAAAATCACTATTTGGGCCCCGGGCAGCCTGAAAACGACAGCGACCCGTCAGACAGCCGAAAATGACGATTCTACCCCCGACAGCGGAAAATCGCTGTTCTGGCCCAGAATTGCCCGAAACTCGTGATTTTTCAGCAGCCACGCCAGAAATCGCAGTTTCGGACCCAGACTGCTGAAAATCCCTATTTGGGACCCGGACAGCTTGAAAACCACACTGGCCCGTCGGACAGCCAAAAATGACGATTCTGCCCCCATCAGCGAAAAATTGCTGTTCTGGGCCCGAAACTCGTGATTTTTCGGTAAGCCGACCAGAAAGCGCAGTTCTGGACCCAGACTGCTGAAAATCACTATTTGGGCCCCGGGCAGCCTGAAAACGACAGCGACCCGTCAGACAGCCGAAAATGACGATTCTACCCCCGACAGCGGAAAATCGCTGTTCTGGCCCAGAATTGCCCGAAACTCGTGATTTTTCAGCAGCCACGCCAGAAATCGCAGTTTCGGACCCAGACTGCTGAAAATCCCTATTTGGGACCCGGACAGCTTGAAAACCACACTGGCCCGTCGGACAGCCAAAAATGACGATTCTGCCCCCATCAGCGAAAAATTGCTGTTCTGGACCCGAAACTCGTGATTTTTCGGTATGCCGACCAGAAAGCGCGGTTCCGGACCCAGACTGCTGAAAATCACTATTTGGGCCCCGGGCAGCCTGAAAACGACAGCGACCCGTCAGACAGCCGAAAATGACGATTCTACCCCCGACAGCGAAAAATCGCTGTTCTGGCCCAGAATTGCCCGAAACTCGTGATTTTTCAGCAGCCACGCCAGAAATCGCAGTTTCGGACCCAGACTGCTGAAAATCCCTATTTGGGACCCGGACAGCTTGAAAACCACACTGGCCCGTCGGACAGCCAAAAATGACGATTCTGCCCCCATCAGCGAAAAATTGCTGTTCTGGACCAGAACTGCCCGAAACTCGTGATTTTTCGGTAAGCCGACCAGAAAGCGCGGTTCCGGACCCAGACTGCTGAAAATCACTATTTGGGCCCCGGACAGACTGAAAACGACAGCGACCAGTCAGACAGCCGAAAATAAAGATTCTACCCCCGACAGCGGAAAATCGCTGTTCTGGCCCAGAATTGCCCGAAACTCGTGATTTTTCAGCAGCCACGCCAGAAATCGCAGTTTCGGACCCAGACTGCTGAAAATCCGTATTTAGGTCCCGGACAGCCTGAAATCGACACCTGCCCGTCGGACAGCCAAAAATGACGATTCTGCCCCCGGTCGAATAAAATCACTGTTTTGGCCCAGAACTGCCCGAAACCCCATGATTTTTCGGCTGTCCCACCTGAAATCGCAGTTTCGGACCCAGACTGCTGAAAATCCCTATTTGGGACCCGGACAGCTTGAAATCCACACTGGCCCGTCGGACAGCCAAAAATGACGATTCTGCCCCCATCAGCGAAAAATTGCTGTTCTGGACCCGAAACTCGTGATTTTTCGGTAAGCCGACCAGAAAGCGCAGTTCCGGACCCAGACTGCTGAAAATCACTATTTGGGCCCCGGGCAGCCTGAAAACGACAGCGACCCGTCAGACAGCCGAAAATGACGATTCTACCCCCGACAGCGGAAAATCGCTGTTCTGGCCCAGAATTGCCCGAAACTCGTGATTTTTCAGCAGCCACGCCAGAAATCGCAGTTTCGGACCCAGACTGCTGAAAATCCCTATTTGGGACCCGGACAGCTTGAAAACCACACTGGCCCGTCGGACAGCCAAAAATGACGATTCTGCCCCCATCAGCGAAAAATTGCTGTTCTGGACCCGAAACTCGTGATTTTTCGGTATGCCGACCAGAAAGCGCGGTTCCGGACCCAGACTGCTGAAAATCACTATTTGGGCCCCGGGCAGCCTGAAAACGACAGCGACCCGTCAGACAGCCGAAAATGACGATTCTACCCCCGACAGCGAAAAATCGCTGTTCTGGCCCAGAATTGCCCGAAACTCGTGATTTTTCAGCAGCCACGCCAGAAATCGCAGTTTCGGACCCAGACTGCTGAAAATCCCTATTTGGGACCCGGACAGCTTGAAAACCACACTGGCCCGTCGGACAGCCAAAAATGACGATTCTGCCCCCATCAGCGAAAAATTGCTGTTCTGGACCAGAACTGCCCGAAACTCGTGATTTTTCGGTAAGCCGACCAGAAAGCGCGGTTCCGGACCCAGACTGCTGAAAATCACTATTTGGGCCCCGGACAGACTGAAAACGACAGCGACCAGTCAGACAGCCGAAAATAAAGATTCTACCCCCGACAGCGGAAAATCGCTGTTCTGGCCCAGAATTGCCCGAAACTCGTGATTTTTCAGCAGCCACGCCAGAAATCGCAGTTTCGGACCCAGACTGCTGAAAATCCGTATTTAGGTCCCGGACAGCCTGAAATCGACACCTGCCCGTCGGACAGCCAAAAATGACGATTCTGCCCCCGGTCGAATAAAATCACTGTTTTGGCCCAGAACTGCCCGAAACCCCATGATTTTTCGGCTGTCCCACCTGAAATCGCAGTTTCGGACCCAGACTGCTGAAAATCCCTATTTGGGACCCGGACAGCTTGAAATCCACACTGGCCCGTCGGACAGCCAAAAATGACGATTCTGCCCCCATCAGCGAAAAATTGCTGTTCTGGACCCGAAACTCGTGATTTTTCGGTAAGCCGACCAGAAAGCGCAGTTCCGGACCCAGACTGCTGAAAATCACTATTTGGGCCCCGGGCAGCCTGAAAACGACAGCGACCCGTCAGACAGCCGAAAATGACGATTCTACCCCCGACAGCGGAAAATCGCTGTTCTGGCCCAGAATTGCCCGAAACTCGTGATTTTTCAGCAGCCACGCCAGAAATCGCAGTTTCGGACCCAGACTGCTGAAAATCCCTATTTGGGACCCGGACAGCTTGAAAACCACACTGGCCCGTCGGACAGCCAAAAATGACGATTCTGCCCCCATCAGCGAAAAATTGCTGTTCTGGGCCCGAAACTCGTGATTTTTCGGTAAGCCGACCAGAAAGCGCAGTTCTGGACCCAGACTGCTGAAAATCACTATTTGGGCCCCGGGCAGCCTGAAAACGACAGCGACCCGTCAGACAGCCGAAAATGACGATTCTACCCCCGACAGCGGAAAATCGCTGTTCTGGCCCAGAATTGCCCGAAACTCGTGATTTTTCAGCAGCCACGCCAGAAATCGCAGTTTCGGACCCAGACTGCTGAAAATCCCTATTTGGGACCCGGACAGCTTGAAAACCACACTGGCCCGTCGGACAGCCAAAAATGACGATTCTGCCCCCATCAGCGAAAAATTGCTGTTCTGGACCCGAAACTCGTGATTTTTCGGTATGCCGACCAGAAAGCGCGGTTCCGGACCCAGACTGCTGAAAATCACTATTTGGGCCCCGGGCAGCCTGAAAACGACAGCGACCCGTCAGACAGCCGAAAATGACGATTCTACCCCCGACAGCGAAAAATCGCTGTTCTGGCCCAGAATTGCCCGAAACTCGTGATTTTTCAGCAGCCACGCCAGAAATCGCAGTTTCGGACCCAGACTGCTGAAAATCCCTATTTGGGACCCGGACAGCTTGAAAACCACACTGGCCCGTCGGACAGCCAAAAATGACGATTCTGCCCCCATCAGCGAAAAATTGCTGTTCTGGACCAGAACTGCCCGAAACTCGTGATTTTTCGGTAAGCCGGCCAGAAAGCGCGGTTCCGGACCCAGACTGCTGAAAATCACTATTTGGGCCCCGGACAGCCTGAAAACGACAGCGACCCGTCAGACTGCCGAAAATGACGATTCTACCCCCGACAGCGGAAAATCGCTGTTCTGGCCCAGAATTGCCCGAAACTCGTGATTTTTCAGCAGCCACGCCAGAAATCGAAGTTTCGGACCCAGACTGCTGAAAATCCCTATTTGGGTCCCGGACAGCCTGAAATCGACACCGGCCCGTCGGACAGCCAAAAATGACGATTCTGCCCCCGATCAACAAAAATCACAGTTCTGGCCCACGACTGCCCGAAACTCGTGATTTTTCGGCTGTCCCACCGGAAATCGCAGTTTCGGACCCAGACTGCTGAAAATCCCTATTTGGGACCCGGACAGCTTGAAAACCACACTGGCCCGTCGGACAGCCAAAAATGACGATTCTGCCCCCATCAGCGAAAAATTGCTGTTCTGGACCCGAAACTCGTGATTTTTCGGTAAGCCGACCAGAAAGCGCAGTTCCGGACCCAGACTGCTGAAAATCACTATTTGGGCCCCGGGCAGCCTGAAAACGACAGCGACCCGTCAGACAGCCGAAAATGACGATTCTACCCCCGACAGCGGAAAATCGCTGTTCTGGCCCAGAATTGCCCGAAACTCGTGATTTTTCAGCAGCCACGCCAGAAATCGCAGTTTCGGACCCAGACTGCTGAAAATCCCTATTTGGGACCCGGACAGCTTGAAAACCACACTGGCCCGTCGGACAGCCAAAAATGACGATTCTGCCCCCATCAGCGAAAAATTGCTGTTCTGGACCAGAACTGCCCGAAACTCGTGATTTTTCGGTAAGCCGACCAGAAAGCGCGGTTCCGGACCCAGACTGCTGAAAATCACTATTTGGGCCCCGGACAGCCTGAAAACGACAGCGACCCGTCAGACAGCCGAAAATGACGATTCTACCCCCGACAGCGGAAAATCGCTGTTCTGGCCCAGAATTGCCCGAAACTCGTGATTTTTCAGCAGCCACGCCAGAAATCGAAGTTTCGGACCCAGACTGCTGAAAATCCCTATTTGGGACCCGGACAGCTTGAAATCCACACTGGCCCGTCGGACAGCCAAAAATGACGATTCTGCCCCCATCAGCGAAAAATTGCTGTTCTGGACCCGAAACTCGTGATTTTTCGGAAAGCCGACCAGAAAGCGCAAATCCGGACCCAGACTGCTGAAAATCACTATTTGGGCCCCGGGCAGCCTGAAAACGACAGCGACCCATCAGACAGCCGAAAATGACGATTCTACCCCCGACAGCGGAAAATCGCTGTTCTGGCCCAGAATTGCCCGAAACTCGTGATTTTTTACCAGCCACGCCAGAAATCGCAGTTTCGGACCCAGTCTGCTGAAAATCCCTATTTGGGACCCGGACAGCTTGAAAACCACACTGGCCCGTCGGACAGCCAAAAATGACGATTCTGCCCCCATCAGCGAAAAATTGCTGTTCTGGACCAGAACTGCCCGAAACTCGTGATTTTTCGGTAATCCGACCAGAAAGCGCAGTTCCGGACCCAGACTGCTGAAAATCACTATTTGGGCCCCGGACAGCCTGAAAACGACAGCGACCCGTCAGACAGCCGAAAATGAAGATTCTACCCCCGACAGCGGAAAATCGCTGTTCTGGCCCAGAATTGCCCGAAACTCGTGATTTTTCAGCAGCCACGCCAGAAATCGAAGTTTCGGACCCAGACTGCTGAAAATCCCTATTTGGGTCACGGACAGCCTGAAATCGACACCGGCCCGTCGGACAGCCAAAAATGACGATTCTGCCCCCGATCAACAAAAATCACAGTTCTGGCCCACGACTGCCCGAAACTCGTGATTTTTCGGCTGTCCCACCGGAAATAGCAGTTTCGGACCCAGACTGCTGAAAATCCCTATTTGGGACCTGGACAGCTTGAAAACCACACTGGCCCGTCGGACAGCCAAAAATGACGATTCTGCCCCCATCAGCGAAAAATTGCTGTTCTGGACCAGAACTGCCCGAAACTCGTGATTTTTCGGTAAGCCGACCAGAAAGCGCAGTTCCGAACCCAGACTGCTGAAAATCACTATTTGGGCCCCGGACAGCCTGAAAACGACAGCGACCCGTCAGACAGCCGAAAATAAAGATTCTATCCCCGACAGCGGAAAATCGCTGTTCTGGCCCAGAATTGCCTGAAACTCGTGATTTTTCAGCAGCCACGCCAGAAATCGCAGTTTCGGTCCCAGACAGCTGAAAATCCCTATTTGGGTCCCGGACAGTCTGAAATCGACACCGGCCCGTCGGACAGCCAAAAATGACGATTCTGCCCCCGGTCGAATAAAATCACTGTTTTGGCCCAGAACTGCCCGAAACCCCATGATTTTTCGGCTGTCCCACCTGAAATCGCAGTTTCAGACCCAGACTGCTGAAAATCCCTATTTGGGACCCGGACAGCTTGAAATCCGCACTAGCCCGTCGGACAGCCAAAAATGACGATTCTGCCCCCATCAGCGAAAAATTGCTGTTCTGGACCCGAAACTTGTGATTTTTCGGTAAGCCGACCAGAAAGCGCAGTTCCGGACCCAGACTGCTGAAAATCACTATTTGGGCCCCGGGCAGCCTGAAAACGACAGCGACCCGTCAGACAGCCGAAAATGACGATTCTACCCCCGACAGCGGAAAATCGCTGTTCTGGCCCAGAATTGCCCGAAACTCGTGATTTTTCAGCAGCCACGCCAGAAATCGCAGTTTCGGACCCAGACTGCTGAAAATCCCTATTTGGGACCCGGACAGCTTGAAAACCACACTGGCCCGTCGGACAGCCAAAAATGACGATTCTGCCCCCATCAGCGAAAAATTGCTATTCTGGACCAGAACTGCCCGAAACTCGTGATTTTTCGGTAAGCCGACCAGAAAGCGCGGTTCCGGACCCAGACTGCTGAAAATCACTATTTGGGCCCCGGACAGCCTGAAAACGACAGCGACCCGTCAGACAGCCGAAAATGACGATTCTACCCCCGACAGCGGAAAATCGCTGTTCTGGCCCAGAATTGCCCGAAACTCGTGATTTTTTAGCAGCCACGCCAGAAATCGAAGTTTCGGACCCAGACTGCTGAAAATCCCTATTTGGGACCCGGACAGCTTGAAATCCACACTGGCCCGTCGGACAGCCAAAAATGACGATTCTGCCCCCATCAGCGAAAAATTGCTGTTCTAGACCCGAAACTCGTGATTTTTCGGTAAGCCGACCAGAAAGCGCAGTTCCGGACCCAGACTGCTGAAAATCACTATTTGGGCCCCGGGCAGCCTGAAAACGACAGCGACCCGTCAGACAGCCGAAAATGACGATTCTACCCCCGACAGCGGAAAATCGCTGTTCTGGCCCAGAATTGCCCGAAACTCGTGATTTTTCAGCAGCCACGCCAGAAATCGCAGTTTCGGACCCAGACTGCTGAAAATCCCTATTTGGGACCCGGACAGCTTGAAAACCACACTGGCCCGTCGGACAGCCAAAAATGACGATTCTGCCCCCATCAGCGAAAAATTGCTGTTCTGGACCAGAACTGCCCGAAACTCGTGATTTTTCGGTAAGCCGACCAGAAAGCGCGGTTCCGGACCCAGACTGCTGAAAATCACTATTTGGGCCCCGGACAGCCTGAAAACGACAGCGACCCGTCAGACAGCCGAAAATGACGATTCTACCCCCGACAGCGGAAAATCGCTGTTCTGGCCCAGAATTGCCCGAAACTCGTGATTTTTCAGCAGCCACGCCAGAAATCGAAGTTTCGGACCCAGACTGCTGAAAATCCCTATTTGGGACCCGGACAGCTTGAAATCCACACTGGCCCGTCGGACAGCCAAAAATGACGATTCTGCCCCCATCAGCGAAAAATTGCTGTTCTGGACCCGAAACTCGTGATTTTTCGGTAAGCCGACCAGAAAGCGCAGTTCCAGACCCAGACAGCTGAAAATCACTATTTGGGCCCCGGGCAGCCTGAAAACGACAGCGACCCGTCAGACAGCCGAAAATGACGATTCTACCCCCGACAGCGGAAAATCGCTGTTCTGGCCCAGAATTGCCCGAAACTCGTGATTTTTCAGCAGCCACGCCAGAAATCGCAGTTTCGGACCCAGACTGCTGAAAATCCCTATTTGGGTCCCGGACAGCCTGAAATCGACACCGGCCCGTCGGACAGCCAAAAATGGCGATTCTGCCCCCGGTCGAATAAAATCACTGTTTTGGCCCAGAACTGGCCGAAACCCCATGATTTTTCGGCTGTCCCACCTGAAATCGCAGTTTCGGACCCAGACTGCTGAAAATCCCTATTTGGGACCCGGACAGCTTGAAATCCACACTGGCCCGTCGGACAGCCAAAAATGACGATTCTGCCCCCATCAGCGAAAAATTGCTGTTCTGGACCCGAAACTCGTGATTTTTCGGTAAGCCGACCAGAAAGCGCAGTTCCGGACCCAGACTGCTGAAAATCACTATTTGGGCCCCGGGCAGCCTGAAAACGACAGCGACCCGTCAGACAGCCGAAAATGACGATTCTACCCCCGACAGCGGAAAATCGCTGTTCTGGCCCAGAATTGCCCGAAACTCGTGATTTTTCAGCAGCCACGCCAGAAATCGCAGTTTCGGACCCAGACTGCTGAAAATCCCTATTTGGGACCCGGACAGCTTGAAAACCACACTGGCCCGTGGGACAGCCAAAAATGACGATTCTGCCCCCATCAGCGAAAAATTGCTGTTCTGGACCCGAAACTCGTGATTTTTCGGTAAGCCGACCAGAAAGCGCAGTTCCGGACCCAGACTGCTGAAAATCACTATTTGGGCCCCGGGCAGCCTGAAAACGACAGCGACCCGTCAGACAGCCGAAAATGACGATTCTACCCCCGACAGCGGAAAATCGCTGTTCTGGCCCAGAATTGCCCGAAACTCGTGATTTTTCAGCAGCCACGCCAGAAATCGCAGTTTCGGACCCAGACTGCTGAAAATCCCTATTTGGGACCCGGACAGCTTGAAAACCACACTGGCCCGTCGGACAGCCAAAAATGACGATTCTGCCCCCATCAGCTAAAAATTGCTGTTCTGGACCCGAAACTCGTGATTTTTCGGTAAGCCGACCAGAAAGCGCAGTTCCGGACCCAGACTGCTGAAAATCACTATTTGGGCCCCGGGCAGCCTGAAAACGACAGCGACCCGTCAGACAGCCGAAAATGACGATTCTACCCCCGACAGCGGAAAATCGCTGTTCTGGCCCAGAATTGCCCGAAACTCGTGATTTTTCAGCAGCCACGCCAGAAATCGCAGTTTCGGACCCAGACTGCTGAAAATCCCTATTTGGGTCCCGGACAGCCTGAAATCGACACCGGCCCGTCGGACAGCCAAAATTGACGATTCTGCCCCCGGTCGAATAAAATCAATGTTTTGGCCCAGAACGGCCCGAAACCCCATGATTTTTCAGCTGTCCCACCAGAAATCGCAGTTTCGGACCCAGACTGCTGAAAATCCCTATTTGGGTCCCGGACAGCCTGAAATCGACACCGGCCCGTCGGACAGCCAAAATTGACGATTCTGCCCCCGGTCGAATAAAATCAATGTTTTGGCCCAGAACGGCCCGAAACCCCATGATTTTTCAGCTGTCCCACCTGAAATCGCAGTTTCGGACCCAGACTGCTGAAAATCCCTATTTGGGACCCGGACAGCTTGAAATCCACACTGGCCCGTCGGACAGCCAAAAATGACGATTCTGCCCCCATCAACGAAAAATTGCTGTTCTGGACCCGAAACTCGTGATTTTTCGGTAAGCCGACCAGAAAGCGCAGTTCCGGACCCAGACTGCTGAAAATCACTATTTGGGCCCCGGGCAGCCTGAAAACGACAGCGACCCGTCAGACAGCCGAAAATGACGATTCTACCCCCGACAGCGGAAAATCGCTGTTCTGGCCCAGAATTGCCCGAAACTCGTGATTTTTCAGCAGCCACGCCAGAAATCGCAGTTTCGGACCCAGACTGCTGAAAATCCCTATTTGGGACCCGGACAGCTTGAAAACCACACTGGCCCGTCGGACAGCCAAAAATGACGATTCTGCCCCCATCAGCTAAAAATTGCTGTTCTGGACCCGAAACTCGTGATTTTTCGGTAAGCCGACCAGAAAGCGCAGTTCCGGACCCAGACTGCTGAAAATCACTATTTGGGCCCCGGGCAGCCTGAAAACGACAGCGACCCGTCAGACAGCCGAAAATGACGATTCTACCCCCGACAGCGGAAAATCGCTGTTCTGGCCCAGAATTGCCCGAAACTCGTGATTTTTCAGCAGCCACGCCAGAAATCGCAGTTTCGGACCCAGACTGCTGAAAATCCCTATTTGGGTCCCGGACAGCCTGAAATCGACACCGGCCCGTCGGACAGCCAAAATTGACGATTCTGCCCCCGGTCGAATAAAATCAATGTTTTGGCCCAGAACGGCCCGAAACCCCATGATTTTTCAGCTGTCCCACCTGAATTCGCAGTTTCGGACCCAGACTGCTGAAAATCCCTATTTGGGACCCGGACAGCTTGAAATCCACACTGGCCCGTCGGACAGCCAAAAATGACGATTCTGCCCCCATCAGCGAAAAATTGCTGTTATGGACCCGAAACTCGTGATTTTTCGGTAAGCTGACCAGAAAGCGCAGTTCCGGACCCAGACTGCTGAAAATCACTATTTGGGCCCCGGGCAGCCTGAAAACGACAGCGACCCGTCAGACAGCCGAAAATGACGATTCTACCCCCGGCAGCGGAAAATCGCTGTTCTGGCCCAGAATTGCCCGAAACTCGTGATTTTTCAGCAGCCACGCCAGAAATCGCAGTTTCGGACCCAGACTGCTGAAAATCCCTATTTGGGTCCCGGACAGCCTGAAATCGACACCGGCCCGTCGGACAGCCAAAAATGACGATTCTGCCCCCGGTCGAATAAAATCACTGTTTTGGCCCAGAACTGCCCGAAACCCCATGATTTTTCGGCTGTCCCACCTGAAATCGCAGTTTCGGACCCAGACTGCTGAAAATCCCTATTTGGGACCCGGACAGCTTGAAATCCACACTGGCCCGTCGGACAGCCAAAAATGACGATTCTGCCCCCATCAGCGAAAAATTGCTGTTCTGGACCCGAAACTCGTGATTTTTTGGTAAGCCGACCAGAAAGCGCAGTTCCGGACCCAGACTGCTGAAAATCACTATTTGGGCCCCGGGCAGCCTGAAAACGACAGCGACCCGTCAGACAGCCGAAAATGACGATTCTACCCCCGACAGTGGAAAATCGCTGTTCTGGCCCAGAATTGCCCGAAACTTGTGATTTTTCAGCAGCCACGCCAGAAATCGCAGTTTCGGACCCAGACTGCTGAAAATCCCTATTTGGGACCCGGACAGCTTGAAAACCACACTGGCCCGTGGGACAGCCAAAAATGACGATTCTGCCCCCATCAGCGAGAAATTGCTGTTCTGGACCAGAACTGCCCGAAACTCGTGATTTTTCGGTAAGCCGACCAGAAAGCGTGGTTCCGGACCCAGACTGCTGAAAATCACTATTTGGGCCCCGGACAGCCTGAAAACGACAGCGACCCGTCAGACAGCCGAAAATGACGATTCTACCCCCGACAGCGGAAAATCGCTGTTCTGGCCCAGAATTGCCCGAAACTCGTGATTTTTCAGCAGCCACGCCAGAAATCGCAGTTTCGGACCCAGACTGCTGAAAATCCCTATTTGGGTCCCGGACCGCCTGAAATCGACAACGGCCCGTCGGACAGCCAAAAATGACGATTCTGCCCCCATCAGCGAGAAATTGCTGTTCTGGACCAGAACTGCCCGAAACTCGTGATTTTTCAGCAGCCACGCCAGAAATCGCAGTTTCGGACCCAGACTGCTGAAAATCCCTATTTGGGACCCGGACAGCTTGAAAACCACACTGGCCCGTGGGACAGCCAAAAATGACGATTCTGCCCCCATCAGCGAGAAATTGCTGTTCTGGACCAGAACTGCCCGAAACTCGTGATTTTTCGGTAAGCCGACCAGAAAGCGCGGTTCCGGACCCAGACTGCTGAAAATCACTATTTGGGCCCCGGACAGCCTGAAAACGACAGCGACCCGTCAGACAGCCGAAAATGACGATTCTACCCCCGACAGCGGAAAATCGCTGTTCTGGCCCAGAATTGCCCGAAACTCGTGATTTTTCAGCAGCCACGCCAGAAATCGCAGTTTCGGACCCAGACTGCTGAAAATCCCTATTTGGGACCCGGACAGCTTGAAAACCACACTGGCCCGTGGGACAGCCAAAAATGACGATTCTGCCCCCATCAGCGAGAAATTGCTGTTCTGGACCAGAACTGCCCGAAACTCGTGATTTTTCGGTAAGCCGACCAGAAAGCGCGGTTCCGGACCCAGACTGCTGAAAATCACTATTTGGGCCCCGGACAGCCTGAAAACGACAGCGACCCGTCAGACAGCCGAAAATGACGATTCTACCCCCGACAGCGGAAAATCGCTGTTCTGGCCCAGAATTGCCCGAAACTCGTGATTTTTCAGCAGCCACGCCAGAAATCGCAGTTTCGGACCCAGACTGCTGAAAATCCCTATTTGGGTCCCGGACAGCCTGAAATCGACAACGGCCCGTCGGACAGCCAAAAATGACGATTCTGCCCCCATCAGCGAGAAATTGCTGTTCTGGACCAGAACTGCCCGAAACTCGTGATTTTTCAGCAGCCACGCCAGAAATCGCAGTTTCGGACCCAGACTGCTGAAAATCCCTATTTGGGACCCGGACAGCTTGAAAACCACACTGGCCCGTGGGACAGCCAAAAATGACGATTCTGCCCCCATCAGCGAGAAATTGCTGTTCTGGACCAGAACTGCCCGAAACTCGTGATTTTTCGGTAAGCCGACCAGAAAGCGCGGTTCCGGACCCAGACTGCTGAAAATCACTATTTGGGCCCCGGACAGCCTGAAAACGACAGCGACCCGTCAGACAGCCGAAAATGACGATTCTACCCCCGACAGCGGAAAATCGCTGTTCTGGCCCAGAATTGCCCGAAACTCGTGATTTTTCAGCAGCCACGCCAGAAATCGCAGTTTCGGACCCAGACTGCTGAAAATCCCTATTTGGGACCCGGACAGCTTGAAAACCACACTGGCCCGTGGGACAGCCAAAAATGACGATTCTGCCCCCATCAGCGAGAAATTGCTGTTCTGGACCAGAACTGCCCGAAACTCGTGATTTTTCGGTATGCCGACCAGAAAGCGCGGTTCTGGACCCAGACTGCTGAAAATCACTATTTGGGCCCCGGACAGCCTGAAAACGACAGCGACCCGTTAGACAGCCGAAAATGACGATTCTACCCCCGACAGCGGAAAATCGCTGTTCTGGCCCAGAATTGCCCGAAACTCGTGATTTTTCAGCAGCCACGCCAGAAATCGAAGTTTCGGACCCAGACTGCTGAAAATCCCTATTTGGGTCCCGGACAGCCTGAAATCGACACCGGCCCGTCCGACAGCCAAAAATGACGATTCTGCCCCCGATCAACAAAAATCACAGTTCTGGCCCACGACTGCCCGAAACTCGTGATTTTTCGGCTGTCCCACCGGAAATCGCAGTTTCGGACCCAGACTGCTGAAAATCCCTATTTGGGACCCGGACAGCTTGAAAACCACACTGGCCCGTCGGACAGCCAAAAATGACGAATCTGCCCCCATCAGCGAAAAATTGCTGTTCTGGACCAGAACTGCCCGAAACTCGTGATTTTTCGGTAAGCCGACCAGAAAGCGCAGTTCCGGACCCAGACTGCTGAAAATCACTATTTGGGCCCCGGACAGCCTGAAAACGACAGCGACCCGTCAGACAGCCGAAAATGGCGATTCTACCCCCGACAGCGGAAAATCGCTGTTCTGGCCCAGAATTGCCCGAAACTCGTGATTTTTCAGCAGCCACGCCAGAAATCGCAGTTTCGGACCCAGACTGCTGAAAATCCCTATTTGGGACCCGGACAGCTTGAAAACCACACTGGCCCGTCGGACAGCCAAAAATGACGATTCTGCCCCCATCAGCGAAAAATTGCTGTTCTGGACCCGAAACTCGTGATTTTTCAGCAGCCACGCCAGAAATCGCAGTTTCAGACCCAGACTGCTGAAAATCCCTATTTGGGTCCCGGACAGCCTGAAATCGACCCCGGCCCGTCGGACAGCCAAAAATGACGATTCTGCCCCCGGTCGAATAAAATCACTGTTTTGGCCCAGAACTGCCCGAAACCCCATGATTTTTCGGCTGTCCCACCTGAAATCGCAGTTTCGGACCCAGACTGCTGAAAATCCCTATTTGGGACCCGGACAGCTTGAAATCCACACTGGCCCGTCGGACAGCCAAAAATGACGATTCTGCCCCCATCAGCGAAAAATTGCTGTTCTGGACCCGAAACTCGTGATTTTTTGGTAAGCCGACCAGAAAGCGCAGTTCCGGACCCAGACTGCTGAAAATCACTATTTGGGCCCCGGGCAGCCTGAAAACGACAGCGACCCGTCAGACAGCCGAAAATGACGATTCTACCCCCGACAGTGGAAAATCGCTGTTCTGGCCCAGAATTGCCCGAAACTCGTGATTTTTCAGCAGCCACGCCAGAAATCGCAGTTTCGGACCCAGACTGCTGAAAATCCCTATTTGGGACCCGGACAGCTTGAAAACCACACTGGCCCGTGGGACAGCCAAAAATGACGATTCTGCCCCCATCAGCGAGAAATTGCTGTTCTGGACCAGAACTGCCCGAAACTCGTGATTTTTCGGTAAGCCGACCAGAAAGCGCGGTTCCGGACCCAGACTGCTGAAAATCACTATTTGGGCCCCGGACAGCCTGAAAACGACAGCGACCCGTCAGACAGCCGAAAATGACGATTCTACCCCCGACAGCGGAAAATCGCTGTTCTGGCCCAGAATTGCCCGAAACTCGTGATTTTTCAGCAGCCACGCCAGAAATCGCAGTTTCGGACCCAGACTGCTGAAAATCCCTATTTGGGTCCCGGACAGCCTGAAATCGACAACGGCCCGTCGGACAGCCAAAAATGACGATTCTGCCCCCATCAGCGAGAAATTGCTGTTCTGGACCAGAACTGCCCGAAACTCGTGATTTTTCAGCAGCCACGCCAGAAATCGCAGTTTCGGACCCAGACTGCTGAAAATCCCTATTTGGGACCCGGACAGCTTGAAAACCACACTGGCCCGTGGGACAGCCAAAAATGACGATTCTGCCCCCATCAGCGAGAAATTGCTGTTCTGGACCAGAACTGCCCGAAACTCGTGATTTTTCGGTAAGCCGACCAGAAAGCGCGGTTCCGGACCCAGACTGCTGAAAATCACTATTTGGGCCCCGGACAGCCTGAAAACGACAGCGACCCGTCAGACAGCCGAAAATGACGATTCTACCCCCGACAGCGGAAAATCGCTGTTCTGGCCCAGAATTGCCCGAAACTCGTGATTTTTCAGCAGCCACGCCAGAAATCGCAGTTTCGGACCCAGACTGCTGAAAATCCCTATTTGGGACCCGGACAGCTTGAAAACCACACTGGCCCGTGGGACAGCCAAAAATGACGATTCTGCCCCCATCAGCGAGAAATTGCTGTTCTGGACCAGAACTGCCCGAAACTCGTGATTTTTCGGTATGCCGACCAGAAAGCGCGGTTCTGGACCCAGACTGCTGAAAATCACTATTTGGGCCCCGGACAGCCTGAAAACGACAGCGACCCGTTAGACAGCCGAAAATGACGATTCTACCCCCGACAGCGGAAAATCGCTGTTCTGGCCCAGAATTGCCCGAAACTCGTGATTTTTCAGCAGCCACGCCAGAAATCGAAGTTTCGGACCCAGACTGCTGAAAATCCCTATTTGGGTCCCGGACAGCCTGAAATCGACACCGGCCCGTCCGACAGCCAAAAATGACGATTCTGCCCCCGATCAACAAAAATCACAGTTCTGGCCCACGACTGCCCGAAACTCGTGATTTTTCGGCTGTCCCACCGGAAATCGCAGTTTCGGACCCAGACTGCTGAAAATCCCTATTTGGGACCCGGACAGCTTGAAAACCACACTGGCCCGTCGGACAGCCAAAAATGACGATTCTGCCCCCATCAGCGAAAAATTGCTGTTCTGGACCAGAACTGCCCGAAACTCGTGATTTTTCGGTAAGCCGACCAGAAAGCGCAGTTCCGGACCCAGACTGCTGAAAATCACTATTTGGGCCCCGGACAGCCTGAAAACGACAGCGACCCGTCAGACAGCCGAAAATGGCGATTCTACCCCCGACAGCGGAAAATCGCTGTTCTGGCCCAGAATTGCCCGAAACTCGTGATTTTTCAGCAGCCACGCCAGAAATCGCAGTTTCGGACCCAGACTGCTGAAAATCCCTATTTGGGACCCGGACAGCTTGAAAACCACACTGGCCCGTCGGACAGCCAAAAATGACGATTCTGCCCCCATCAGCGAAAAATTGCTGTTCTGGACCCGAAACTCGTGATTTTTCAGCAGCCACGCCAGAAATCGCAGTTTCGGACCCAGACTGCTGAAAATCCCTATTTGGGTCCCGGACAGCCTGAAATCGACACCGGCCCGTCGGACAGCCAAAAATGACGATTCTGCCCCCATCAGCGAGAAATTGCTGTTCTGGACCAGAACTGCCCGAAACTCGTGATTTTTCAGCAGCCACGCCAGAAATCGCAGTTTCGGACCCAGACTGCTGAAAATCCCTATTTGGGACCCGGACAGCTTGAAAACCACACTGGCCCGTGGGACAGCCAAAAATGACGATTCTGCCCCCATCAGCGAGAAATTGCTGTTCTGGACCAGAACTGCCCGAAACTCGTGATTTTTCGGTAAGCCGACCAGAAAGCGCGGTTCCGGACCCAGACTGCTGAAAATCACTATTTGGGCCCCGGACAGCCTGAAAACGACAGCGACCCGTCAGACAGCCGAAAATGACGATTCTACCCCCGACAGCGGAAAATCGCTGTTCTGGCCCAGAATTGCCCGAAACTCGTGATTTTTCAGCAGCCACGCCAGAAATCGCAGTTTCGGACCCAGACTGCTGAAAATCCCTATTTGGGACCCGGACAGCTTGAAAACCACACTGGCCCGTGGGACAGCCAAAAATGACGATTCTGCCCCCATCAGCGAGAAATTGCTGTTCTGGACCAGAACTGCCCGAAACTCGTGATTTTTCGGTATGCCGACCAGAAAGCGCGGTTCTGGACCCAGACTGCTGAAAATCACTATTTGGGCCCCGGACAGCCTGAAAACGACAGCGACCCGTCAGACAGCCGAAAATGACGATTCTACCCCCGACAGCGGAAAATCGCTGTTCTGGCCCAGAATTGCCCGAAACTCGTGATTTTTCAGCAGCCACGCCAGAAATCGAAGTTTCGGACACAGACTGCTGAAAATCCCTATTTGGGTCCCGGACAGCCTGAAATCGACACCGGCCCGTCCGACAGCCAAAAATGACGATTCTGCCCCCGATCAACAAAAATCACAGTTCTGGCCCACGACTGCCCGAAACTCGTGATTTTTCGGCTGTCCCACCGGAAATCGCAGTTTCGGACCCAGACTGCTGAAAATCCCTATTTGGGACCCGGACAGCTTGAAAACCACACTGGCCCGTCGGACAGCCAAAAATGACGATTCTGCCCCCATCAGCGAAAAATTGCTGTTCTGGACCAGAACTGCCCGAAACTCGTGATTTTTCGGTAAGCCGACCAGAAAGCGCAGTTCCGGACCCAGACTGCTGAAAATCACTATTTGGGCCCCGGACAGCCTGAAAACGACAGCGACCCGTCAGACAGCCGAAAATGGCGATTCTACCCCCGACAGCGGAAAATCGCTGTTCTGGCCCAGAATTGCCCGAAACTCGTGATTTTTCAGCTGTCCCACCTGAAATCGCAGTTTCGGACCCAGACTGCTGAAAATCCCTATTTGGGACCCGGACAGCTTGAAAACCACACTGGCCCGTCGGACAGCCAAAAATGACGATTCTGCCCCCATCAGCGAAAAATTGCTGTTCTGGACCCGAAACTCGTGATTTTTCGGTAAGCCGACCAGAAAGCGCAGTTCCGGACCCAGACTGCTGAAAATCACTATTTGGGCCCCGGGCAGCCTGAAAACGACAGCGACCCGTCAGACAGCCGAAAATGACGATTCTACCCCCGACAGCGGAAAATCGCTGTTCTGGCCCAGAATTGCCCGAAACTCGTGATTTTTCAGCAGCCACGCCAGAAATCGCAGTTTCGGACCCAGACTGCTGAAAATCCCTATTTGGGTCCCGGACAGCCTGAAATCGACACCGGCCCGTCGGACAGCCAAAATTGACGATTCTGCCCCCGGTCGAATAAAATCAATGTTTTGGCCCAGAACGGCCCGAAACCCCATGATTTTTCAGCTGTCCCACCTGAAATCGCAGTTTCGGACCCAGACTGCTGAAAATCCCTATTTGGGACCCGGACAGCTTGAAATCCACACTGGCCCGTTGGACAGCCAAAAATGACGATTCTGCCCCCATCAGCGAAAAATTGCTGTTCTGGACCCGAAACTCGTGATTTTTCGGTAAGCCGACCAGAAAGCGCAGTTCCAGACCCAGACTGCTGAAAATCTCTATTTGGGCCTCGGGCAGCCTGAAAACGACAGCGACCCGTCAGACAGCCGAAAATGACGATTCTACCCCCGACAGCGGAAAATCGCTGTTCTGGCCCAGAATTGCCCGAAACTCGTGATTTTTCAGCAGCCACGCCAGAAATCGCAGTTTCGGACCCAGACTGCTGAAAATCCCTATTTGGGTCCCGGACAGCCTGAAATCGACACCGGCCCGTCGGACAGCCAAAATTGACGATTCTGCCCCCGGTCGAATAAAATCAATGTTTTGGCCCAGAACGGCCCGAAACCCCATGATTTTTCAGCTGTCCCACATGAAATCGCAGTTTCGGACCCAGACTGCTGAAAATCCCTATTTGGGACCCGGACAGCTTGAAATCCACACTGGCCCGTCGGACAGCCAAAAATGACGATTCTGCCCCCATCAGCGAAAAATTGCTGTTCTGGACCCGAAACTCGTGATTTTTCGGTAAGCTGACCAGAAAGCGCAGTTCCGGACCCAGACTGCTGAAAATCACTATTTGGGCCCCGGGCAGCCTGAAAACGACAGCGACCCGTCAGACAGCCGAAAATGACGATTCTACCCCCGGCAGCGGAAAATCGCTGTTCTGGCCCAGAATTGCCCGAAACTCGTGATTTTTCAGCAGCCACGCCAGAAATCGCAGTTTCGGACCCAGACTGCTGAAAATCCCTATTTGGGTCCCGGACAGCCTGAAATCGACACCGGCCCGTCGGACAGCCAAAAATGACGATTCTGCCCCCGGTCGAATAAAATCACTGTTTTGGCCCAGAACTGCCCGAAACCCCATGATTTTTCGGCTGTCCCACCTGAAATCGCAGTTTCGGACCCAGACTGCTGAAAATCCCTATTTGGGACCCGGACAGCTTGAAATCCACACTGGCCCGTCGGACAGCCAAAAATGACGATTCTGCCCCCATCAGCGAAAAATTGCTGTTCTGGACCCGAAACTCGTGATTTTTTGGTAAGCCGACCAGAAAGCGCAGTTCCGGACCCAGACTGCTGAAAATCACTATTTGGGCCCCGGGCAGCCTGAAAACGACAGCGACCCGTCAGACAGCCAAAAATGACGATTCTACCCCCGACAGCGGAAAATCGCTGTTCTGGCCCAGAATTGCCCGAAACTCGTGATTTTTCAGCAGCCACGCCAGAAATCGCAGTTTCGGACCCAGACTGCTGAAAATCCCTATTTGGGACCCGGACAGCTTGAAAACCACACTGGCCCGTGGGACAGCCAAAAATGACGATTCTGCCCCCATCAGCGAGAAATTGCTGTTCTGGACCAGAACTGCCCGAAACTCGTGATTTTTCGGTAAGCCGACCAGAAAGCGCGGTTCTGGACCCAGACTGCTGAAAATCACTATTTGGGCCCCGGACAGCCTGAAAACGACAGCGACCCGTCAGACAGCCGAAAATGACGATTCTACCCCCGACAGCGGAAAATCGCTGTTCTGGCCCAGAATTGCCCGAAACTCGTGATTTTTCAGCAGCCACGCCAGAAATCGAAGTTTCGGACCCAGACTGCTGAAAATCCCTATTTGGGTCCCGGACAGCCTGAAATCGACACCGGCCCGTCGGACAGCCAAAAATGACGATTCTGCCCCCGATCAACAAAAATCACAGTTCTGGCCCACGACTGCCCGAAACTCGTGATTTTTCGGCTGTCCCACCGGAAATCGCAGTTTCGGACCCAGACTGTTGAAAATCCCTATTTGGGACCCGGACAGCTTGAAATCCACACTGGCCCGTCGGACAGCCAAAAATGACGATTCTGCCCCCATCAGCGAAAAATTGCTGTTCTGGACCCGAAACTCGTGATTTTTTGGTAAGCCGACCAGAAAGCGCAGTTCCGGACCCAGACTGCTGAAAATCACTATTTGGGCCCCGGGCAGCCTGAAAACGACAGCGACCCGTCAGACAGCCAAAAATGACGATTCTACCCCCGACAGCGGAAAATCGCTGTTCTGGCCCAGAATTGCCCGAAACTCGTGATTTTTCAGCAGCCACGCCAGAAATCGCAGTTTCGGACCCAGACTGCTGAAAATCCCTATTTGGGACCCGGACAGCTTGAAAACCACACTGGCCCGTGGGACAGCCAAAAATGACGATTCTGCCCCCATCAGCGAGAAATTGCTGTTCTGGACCAGAACTGCCCGAAACTCGTGATTTTTCGGTAAGCCGACCAGAAAGCGCGGTTCTGGACCCAGACTGCTGAAAATCACTATTTGGGCCCCGGACAGCCTGAAAACGACAGCGACCCGTCAGACAGCCGAAAATGACGATTCTACCCCCGACAGCGGAAAATCGCTGTTCTGGCCCAGAATTGCCCGAAACTCGTGATTTTTCAGCAGCCACGCCAGAAATCGAAGTTTCGGACCCAGACTGCTGAAAATCCCTATTTGGGTCCCGGACAGCCTGAAATCGACACCGGCCCGTCGGACAGCCAAAAATGACGATTCTGCCCCCGATCAACAAAAATCACAGTTCTGGCCCACGACTGCCCGAAACTCGTGATTTTTCAGCAGCCACGCCAGAAATCGCAGTTTCGGACCCAGACTGCTGAAAATCCCTATTTGGGACCCGGACAGCTTGAAAACCACACTGGCCCGTCGGACAGCCAAAAATGACGATTCTGCCCCCATCAGCGAAAAATTGCTGTTCTGGACCCGAAACTCGTGATTTTTCAGCAGCCACGCCAGAAATCGCAGTTTCGGACCCAGACTGCTGAAAATCCCTATTTGGGTCCCGGACAGCCTGAAATCGACACCGGCCCGTCGGACAGCCAAAAATGACGATTCTGCCCCCATCAGCGAGAAATTGCTGTTCTGGACCAGAACTGCCCGAAACTCGTGATTTTTCAGCAGCCACGCCAGAAATCGCAGTTTCGGACCCAGACTGCTGAAAATCCCTATTTGGGACCCGGACAGCTTGAAAACCACACTGGCCCGTGGGACAGCCAAAAATGACGATTCTGCCCCCATCAGCGAGAAATTGCTGTTCTGGACCAGAACTGCCCGAAACTCGTGATTTTTCGGTAAGCCGACCAGAAAGCGCGGTTCCGGACCCAGACTGCTGAAAATCACTATTTGGGCCCCGGACAGCCTGAAAACGACAGCGACCCGTCAGACAGCCGAAAATGACGATTCTACCCCCGACAGCGGAAAATCGCTGTTCTGGCCCAGAATTGCCCGAAACTCGTGATTTTTCAGCAGCCACGCCAGAAATCGCAGTTTCGGACCCAGACTGCTGAAAATCCCTATTTGGGACCCGGACAGCTTGAAAACCACACTGGCCCGTGGGACAGCCAAAAATGACGATTCTGCCCCCATCAGCGAGAAATTGCTGTTCTGGACCAGAACTGCCCGAAACTCGTGATTTTTCGGTATGCCGACCAGAAAGCGCGGTTCTGGACCCAGACTGCTGAAAATCACTATTTGGGCCCCGGACAGCCTGAAAACGACAGCGACCCGTCAGACAGCCGAAAATGACGATTCTACCCCCGACAGCGGAAAATCGCTGTTCTGGCCCAGAATTGCCCGAAACTCGTGATTTTTCAGCAGCCACGCCAGAAATCGAAGTTTCGGACACAGACTGCTGAAAATCCCTATTTGGGTCCCGGACAGCCTGAAATCGACACCGGCCCGTCCGACAGCCAAAAATGACGATTCTGCCCCCGATCAACAAAAATCACAGTTCTGGCCCACGACTGCCCGAAACTCGTGATTTTTCGGCTGTCCCACCGGAAATCGCAGTTTCGGACCCAGACTGCTGAAAATCCCTATTTGGGACCCGGACAGCTTGAAAACCACACTGGCCCGTCGGACAGCCAAAAATGACGATTCTGCCCCCATCAGCGAAAAATTGCTGTTCTGGACCAGAACTGCCCGAAACTCGTGATTTTTCGGTAAGCCGACCAGAAAGCGCAGTTCCGGACCCAGACTGCTGAAAATCACTATTTGGGCCCCGGACAGCCTGAAAACGACAGCGACCCGTCAGACAGCCGAAAATGGCGATTCTACCCCCGACAGCGGAAAATCGCTGTTCTGGCCCAGAATTGCCCGAAACTCGTGATTTTTCAGCTGTCCCACCTGAAATCGCAGTTTCGGACCCAGACTGCTGAAAATCCCTATTTGGGACCCGGACAGCTTGAAAACCACACTGGCCCGTCGGACAGCCAAAAATGACGATTCTGCCCCCATCAGCGAAAAATTGCTGTTCTGGACCCGAAACTCGTGATTTTTCGGTAAGCCGACCAGAAAGCGCAGTTCCGGACCCAGACTGCTGAAAATCACTATTTGGGCCCCGGGCAGCCTGAAAACGACAGCGACCCGTCAGACAGCCGAAAATGACGATTCTACCCCCGACAGCGGAAAATCGCTGTTCTGGCCCAGAATTGCCCGAAACTCGTGATTTTTCAGCAGCCACGCCAGAAATCGCAGTTTCGGACCCAGACTGCTGAAAATCCCTATTTGGGTCCCGGACAGCCTGAAATCGACACCGGCCCGTCGGACAGCCAAAATTGACGATTCTGCCCCCGGTCGAATAAAATCAATGTTTTGGCCCAGAACGGCCCGAAACCCCATGATTTTTCAGCTGTCCCACCTGAAATCGCAGTTTCGGACCCAGACTGCTGAAAATCCCTATTTGGGACCCGGACAGCTTGAAATCCACACTGGCCCGTTGGACAGCCAAAAATGACGATTCTGCCCCCATCAGCGAAAAATTGCTGTTCTGGACCCGAAACTCGTGATTTTTCGGTAAGCCGACCAGAAAGCGCAGTTCCAGACCCAGACTGCTGAAAATCTCTATTTGGGCCTCGGGCAGCCTGAAAACGACAGCGACCCGTCAGACAGCCGAAAATGACGATTCTACCCCCGACAGCGGAAAATCGCTGTTCTGGCCCAGAATTGCCCGAAACTCGTGATTTTTCAGCAGCCACGCCAGAAATCGCAGTTTCGGACCCAGACTGCTGAAAATCCCTATTTGGGTCCCGGACAGCCTGAAATCGACACCGGCCCGTCGGACAGCCAAAATTGACGATTCTGCCCCCGGTCGAATAAAATCAATGTTTTGGCCCAGAACGGCCCGAAACCCCATGATTTTTCAGCTGTCCCACATGAAATCGCAGTTTCGGACCCAGACTGCTGAAAATCCCTATTTGGGACCCGGACAGCTTGAAATCCACACTGGCCCGTCGGACAGCCAAAAATGACGATTCTGCCCGCATCAGCGAAAAATTGCTGTTCTGGACCCGAAACTCGTGATTTTTCGGTAAGCTGACCAGAAAGCGCAGTTCCGGACCCAGACTGCTGAAAATCACTATTTGGGCCCCGGGCAGCCTGAAAACGACAGCGACCCGTCAGACAGCCGAAAATGACGATTCTACCCCCGGCAGCGGAAAATCGCTGTTCTGGCCCAGAATTGCCCGAAACTCGTGATTTTTCAGCAGCCACGCCAGAAATCGCAGTTTCGGACCCAGACTGCTGAAAATCCCTATTTGGGTCCCGGACAGCCTGAAATCGACACCGGCCCGTCGGACAGCCAAAAATGACGATTCTGCCCCCGGTCGAATAAAATCACTGTTTTGGCCCAGAACTGCCCGAAACCCCATGATTTTTCGGCTGTCCCACCTGAAATCGCAGTTTCGGACCCAGACTGCTGAAAATCCCTATTTGGGACCCGGACAGCTTGAAATCCACACTGGCCCGTCGGACAGCCAAAAATGACGATTCTGCCCCCATCAGCGAAAAATTGCTGTTCTGGACCCGAAACTCGTGATTTTTTGGTAAGCCGACCAGAAAGCGCAGTTCCGGACCCAGACTGCTGAAAATCACTATTTGGGCCCCGGGCAGCCTGAAAACGACAGCGACCCGTCAGACAGCCGAAAATGACGATTCTACCCCCGACAGCGGAAAATCGCTGTTCTGGCCCAGAATTGCCCGAAACTCGTGATTTTTCAGCAGCCACGCCAGAAATCGCAGTTTCGGGCCCAGACTGCTGAAAATCCCTATTTGGGACCCGGACAGCTTGAAAACCACACTGGCCCGTGGGACAGCCAAAAATGACGATTCTGCCCCCATCAGCGAGAAATTGCTGTTCTGGACCAGAACTGCCCGAAACTCGTGATTTTTCGGTAAGCCGACCAGAAAGCGCGGTTCTGGACCCAGACTGCTGAAAATCACTATTTGGGCCCCGGACAGCCTGAAAACGACAGCGACCCGTCAGACAGCCGAAAATGACGATTCTACCCCCGACAGCGGAAAATCGCTGTTCTGGCCCAGAA
Source organism: Delonix regia (assembly GCA_037074485.1). Classification (NCBI taxonomy): domain Eukaryota; kingdom Viridiplantae; phylum Streptophyta; class Magnoliopsida; order Fabales; family Fabaceae; genus Delonix; species Delonix regia. The sequence goes on along the minus strand of CM073454.1, from coordinate 39,869,273 downwards.
TTGCCCGAAACTCGTGATTTTTCAGCAGCCACGCCAGAAATCGAAGTTTCGGACCCAGACTGCTGAAAATCCCTATTTGGGTCCCGGACAGCCTGAAATCGACACCGGCCCGTCCGACAGCCAAAAATGACGATTCTGCCCCCGATCAACAAAAATCACAGTTCTGGCCCACGACTGCCCGAAACTCGTGATTTTTCGGCTGTCCCACCGGAAATCGCAGTTTCGGACCCAGACTGCTGAAAATCCCTATTTGGGACCCGGACAGCTTGAAAACCACACTGGCCCGTGGGACAGCCAAAAATGACGATTCTGCCCCCATCAGCGAGAAATTGCTGTTCTGGACCAGAACTGCCCGAAACTCGTGATTTTTCGGTAAGACGACCAGAAAGCGCGGTTCTGGACCCAGACTGCTGAAAATCACTATTTGGGCCCCGGACAGCCTGAAAACGACAGCGACCCGTCAGACAGCCGAAAATGACGATTCTACCCCCGACAGCGGAAAATCGCTGTTCTGGCCCAGAATTGCCCGAAACTCGTGATTTTTCAGCAGCCACGCCAGAAATCGAAGTTTCGGACCCAGACTGCTGAAAATCCCTATTTGGGTCCCGGACAGCCTGAAATCGACACCGGCCCGTCCGACAGCCAAAAATGACGATTCTGCCCCCGATCAACAAAAATCACAGTTCTGGCCCACGACTGCCCGAAACTCGTGATTTTTCGGCTGTCCCACCGGAAATCGCAGTTTCGGACCCAGACTGCTGAAAATCCCTATTTGGGACCCGGACAGCTTGAAAACCACACTGGCCCGTCGGACAGCCAAAAATGACGATTCTGCCCCCATCAGCGAGAAATTGCTGTTCTGGACCAGAACTGCCCGAAACTCGTGATTTTTCGGTAAGCCGACCAGAAAGCGCGGTTCTGGACCCAGACTGCTGAAAATCACTATTTGGGCCCCGGACAGCCTGAAAACGACAGCGACCCGTCAGACAGCCGAAAATGACGATTCTACCCCCGACAGCGGAAAATCGCTGTTCTGGCCCAGAATTGCCCGAAACTCGTGATTTTTCAGCAGCCACGCCAGAAATCGAAGTTTCGGACCCAGACTGCTGAAAATCCCTATTTGGGTCCCGGACAGCCTGAAATCGACACCGGCCCGTCCGACAGCCAAAAATGACGATTCTGCCCCCGATCAACAAAAATCACAGTTCTGGCCCACGACTGCCCGAAACTCGTGATTTTTCGGCTGTCCCACCGGAAATCGCAGTTTCGGACCCAGACTGCTGAAAATCCCTATTTGGGACCCGGACATCTTGAAAACCACACTGGCCCGTCGGACAGCCAAAAATGACGATTCTGCCCCCATCAGCGAAAAATTGCTATTCTGGACCAGAACTGCCCGAAACTCGTGATTTTTCGGTAAGCCGACCAGAAAGCGCAGTTCCGGACCCAGACTGCTGAAAATCACTATTTGGGCCCCGGACAGCCTGAAAACGACAGCGACCCGTCAGACAGCCGAAAATGGCGATTCTACCCCCGACAGCGGAAAATCGCTGTTCTGGCCCAGAATTGCCCGAAACTCGTGATTTTTCAGCAGCCACGCCAGAAATCGCAGTTTCGGACCCAGACTTCTGAAAATCCCTATTTGGGTCCCGGACAGCCTGAAATCCACACTGGCCCGTCGGACAGCCAAAAATGACGATTCTGCCCCCATCAGCGAAAAATTGCTGTTCTGGACCAGAACTCGTGATTTTTCGGCAAGCCGAACAGAAAGCGCAGTTCCGGATCCAGACTGCTGAAAATCACTATTTGGGCGACGGACAGCCTGAAAACGACAGCGACCCGTCAGACAGCCGAAAATGACGATTCTACCCACGACAGCGGAAAATCGCTGTTCTGGCCCAGAATTGCCCGAAACTTGGGATTTTTCGACAGCCCCACCTGAAATCGTAGTTTCGGGCCCAGACTGCTGAAAATCCCTATTTGGGACCCGGACAGCTTGAAATCCACACTGGCCCGTCGGACAGCCAAAAATGACGATTCTGCCCCCATCAGCGAAAAATTGCTATTCTGGACCAGAACTGCCCGAAACTCGTGATTTTTCGGTAAGCCGACCAGAAAGCGCAGTTCCGGACCCAGACTGCTGAAAATCACTATTTGGGCCCCGGACAGCCTGAAAACGACAGCGACCCGTCAGACAGCCGAAAATGGCGATTCTACCCCCGACAGCAGAAAATCGCTGTTCTGGCCCAGAATTGCCCGAAACTCGTGATTTTTCAGCAGCCACGCCAGAAATCGCAGTATCGGACCCAGACTTCTGAAAATCCCTATTTGGGTCCCGGACAGCCTGAAATCCACACTGGCCCGTCGGACAGCCAAAAATGACGATTCTGCCCCCATCAGCGAAAAATTGCTGTTCTGGACCAGAACTCGTGATTTTTCGGCAAGCCGAACAGAAAGCGCAGTTCCGGATCCAGACTGCTGAAAATCACTATTTGGGCGACGGACAGCCTGAAAACGACAGCGACCCGTCAGACAGCCGAAAATGACGATTCTACCCACGACAGCGGAAAATCGCTGTTCTGGCCCAGAATTGCCCGAAACTTGGGATTTTTCGACAGCCCCACCTGAAATCGCAGTTTCGGGCCCAGACTGCTGAAAATCCCTATTTGGGACCCGGACAGCTTGAAATCCACACTGGCCCGTCGGACAGCCAAAAATGACGATTCTGCCCCCATCAGCGGAAAATTGTTGTTCTGGACCCGAAACTCGTGATTTTTCGGTAAGCTGATCAGAAAGCGCAGTTCCGGACCCAGACTGCTGAAAATCACTATTTGGGCCTCGGACAGCCTGAAAACGACAGCGACCCGTCAGGCAGCCGAAAATGACGATTCTACCTCCGACAGCGGAAAATCGCTGTTCTGGCCCAGAATTGCCCGAAACTCGTGATTTTTCAGCAGCCACGCCAGAAATCGCAGTTTCGGACCCAGACTGCTGAAAATCCCGATTTGGGTCCCGGACAGCCTGAAATCGACACCGGCCCGTCGGACAGCCAAAAATGACGATTCTGCCCCCGGTCGAATAAAATCTCTGTCCTGGCCCAGAACTGCCCGAAACCCGTGATTTTTCGGCTGTCCCACCTGAAATCGCAGTTTCGGACCCAGACTGCTGAAAATCCCTATTTGGGACCCGGACAGCTTGAAATCCACACTGGTCCGTCGGACAGCCAAAAATGACGATTCTGCCCCCATCAGCGAAAAATTGCTGTTCTGGACCAGAACTCGTGATTTTTCGGTAAGCCGAACAGAAAGCGCAGTTCCGGACCCAGACTGCTGAAAATCACTATTTGGGCGACGGACAGCCTGAAAACGACAGCGACCCGTCAGACAGCCGAAAATGACGATTCTACCCACGACAGCGAAAAATCGCTGTTCTGGCCCAGAATTGCCCAAAACTTGGGATTTTTCGACAGCCCCACCTGAAATCGCAGTTTCGGACCCAGACTGCTGAAAATCCCTATTTGGGTCCCGGACAGCCAGAAATCGACACCGGCCCGTCGGACAGCCAAAAATGACGATTCTGCCCCCGGTCGAATAAAATCACTGTCCAGGCCCAGAACTGCCCGAAACTCGTGATTTTTCGGCTGTCCCACCTGAAATCGCAGTTTCGGACCCAGACTGCTGAAAATCCCTATTTGGGACCCGGACAGCTTGAAAACCACACTGGCCCGTCGGACAGCCAAAAAAGACGATTCTGCCCCCATCAGCGAAAAATTGCTGTTCTGGACCAGAACTCGTGATTTTTCGGTAAGCCGAACAGAAAGCGCAGTTCCGGACCCAGACTGCTGAAAATCACTATTTGGGCGACGGACAGCCTGAAAACGACAGCGACCCGTCAGACAGCCGAAAATGACGATTCTACCCACGACAGCGGAAAATCGCTGTTCTGGCCCAAAATTGCCCGAAACTTGGGATTTTTCGACAGCCCCACCAGAAATCGCAGTTTCGGACCCAGACTGCTGAAAATCCCTATTTGGGACCCGGACAGCTTGAAAACCACACTGGCCCGTCGGACAGCCAAAAAAGACGATTCTGCCCCCATCAGCGAAAAATTGCTGTTCTGGACCAGAACTGCCTGAAACTCGTGATTTTTCGGTATGCCGACCAGAAAGCGCGGTTCCGGACCCAGACTGCTGAAAATCACTATTTGGGCCCCGGACAGCCTGAAAACGACAGCGACCCGTCAGACAGCCGAAAATGGCGATTCTACCCCCGACAGCGGAAAATCGCTGTTCTGGCCCAGAATTGCCCGAAACTCGTGATTTTTCAGCAGCCACGCCAGAAATCGAAGTCTCGGACCCAGACTGCTGAAAATCCCTATTTGGGTCCCGGACAGCCTGAAATCGACACCGGCCCGTCGGACAGCCAAAAATGACGATTCTGCCCCCGATCAACAAAAATCACAGTTCTGGCCCACGACTGCCCGAAACTCGTGATTTTCCGGCTGTCCCCCCGAAAATCGCAGTTTCGGACCCAGACTGCTGAAAATCCCTATTTGGGACCCGGGCAGCTTGAAAACCACACTGGCCCGTCGGACAGCCAAAAATGACGATTCTGCCCCCATCAGCGAAAAATTGCTGTTCTGGACCAGAACTGCCCGAAACTCGTGATTTTTCGGTAAGCCGACCGGAAAGCGCAGTTCCGGACCCAGACTGCTGAAAATCACTATTTGGGCCCCGGACAGCCTGAAAACGACAGCGACCCGTCAGACAGCCGAAAATGACGATTCTACCCCCGACAGCGGAAAATCGCTGTTCTGGCCCAGAATTGCCCGAAACTCGTGATTTTTCAGCAGCCACGCCAGAAATCGCAGTTTCGGACCCAGACTGCTGAAAATCCCGATTTGGGTCCTGGACAGCCTGAAATCGACACCGGCCCGTCGGACAGCCAAAAATGACGATTCTGCCCCCGGTCGAATAAAATCTCTGTCCTGGCCCAGAACTGCCCGAAACCCGTGATTTTTCGGCTGTCCCACCTGAAATCACAGTTTCAGACCCAGACTGCTGAAAATCCCTATTTGGGACCCAGACAGCTTGAAATCCACACTGGCCCGTCGGACAGCCAAAAATGACGATTCTGCCCCCATCAGCGAAAAATTGCTGTTCTGGACCCGAAACTCGTGATTTTTCGGTAAGCCGAACAGAAAGCGCAGTTCCGGACCCAGACTGCTGAAAATCACTATTTGGGCGACGGACAGCCTGAAAACGACAGCGACCCGTCAGACAGCCGAAAATGACGATTCTACCCACGACAGCGGAAAATCGCTGTTCTGGCTCAGAATTGCCTGAAACTTGGGATTTTTCGACAGCCCCACCTGAAATCGCAGTTTCGGACCCAGACTGCTGAAAATCCCTATTTGGGACCCGGACAGCTTGAAATCCACACTGGCCCGTCAGACAGCCAAAAATGACGATTCTGCCCCCATCAGCGGAAAATTGCTGTTCTGGACCCGAAACTCGTGATTTTTCGGTAAGCCGACCAGAAACCGCAGTTTCGGACCCAGACTGCTGAAAATCCCTATTTGGGTCCCGGACAGCCAGAAATCGACACCGGCCCGTCGGACAGCCAAAAATGACGATTCTGCCCCCGGTCGAATAAAATCACTGTCCAGGCCCAGAACTGCCCGAAACTCGTGATTTTTCGGCTGTCCCACCAGAAATCGCAGTTTCGGACCCAGACTGCTGAAAATCCCTATTTGGGACCCGGACAGCTTGAAAACCACACTGGCCCGTCGGACAGCCAAAAAAGACGATTCTGCCCCCATCAGCGAAAAATTGCTGTTCTGGACCAGAACTGCCCGAAACTCGTGATTTTTCGGTAAGCCGACCGGAAAGCGCAGTTCCGGACCCAGACTGCTGAAAATCACTATTTGGGCCCCGGTCAGCCTGAAAACGACAGCGACCCGTCAGACAGCCGAAAATGACGATTCTACCCCCGACAGCGGAAAATCGCTGTTCTGGCCCAGAATTGCCCGAAACTCGTGATTTTTCAGCAGCCACGCCAGAAATCGCAGTTTCGGACCCAGACTGCTGAAAATCCCGATTTGGGTCCTGGACAGCCTGAAATCGACACCGGCCCGTCGGACAGCCAAAAATGACGATTCTGCCCCCGGTCGAATAAAATCTCTGTCCTGGCCCAGAACTGCCCGAAACCCGTGATTTTTCGGCTGTCCCACCTGAAATCACAGTTTCAGACCCAGACTGCTGAAAATCCCTATTTGGGACCCAGACAGCTTGAAATCCACACTGGCCCGTCGGACAGCCAAAAATGACGATTCTGCCCCCATCAGCGAAAAATTGCTGTTCTGGACCAGAACTCGTGATTTTTCGGTAAGACGAACAAAAAGCGCAGTTCCGGACCCAGACTGCTGAAAATCACTATATGGGCGACGGACAGCATGAAAACGACAGCGACCCGTCAGACAGCCGAAAATGACGATTCTACCCACGACAGCGGAAAATCGCTGTTCTGGCCCAGAATTGCCTGAAACTTGGGATTTTTCGACAGCCCCACCTGAAATCGCAGTTTCGGACCCAGACTGCTGAAAATCCCTATTTGGGACCCGGACAGCTTGAAATCCACACTGGCCCGTCGGACAGCCAAAAATGACGATTCTGCCCCCATCAGCGGAAAATTGCTGTTCTGGACCCGAAACTCGTGATTTTTCGGTAAGCCGACCAGAAATCGCAGTTTCGGACCCAGACTGCTGAAAATCCCTATTTGGGTCCCGGACAGCCAGAAATCGACACCGGCCCGTCGGACAGCCAAAAATGACGATTCTGCCCCCGGTCGAATAAAATCACTGGCCAGGCCCAGAATTGCCCGAAACTCGTGATTTTTCGGCTGTCCCACCTGAAATCGCAGTTTCGGACCCAGACTGCTGAAAATCCCTATTTGGGACCCGGACAGCTTGAAAACCACACTGGCCCGTCGGACAGCCAAAAAAGACGATTCTGCCCCCATCAGCGAAAAATTGCTGTTCTGGACCAGAACTGCCCGAAACTCGTGATTTTTCGGTAAGCCGACCAGAAAGCGCGGTTCCGGACCCAGACTGCTGAAAATCACTATTTGGGCCCCGGACAGCCTGAAAACGACAGCGACCCGTCAGACAGCCGAAAATGACGATTCTACCCCCGACAGCGGAAAAATCGCTGTTCTGGCCCAGAATTGCCCGAAACTCGTGATTTCTCAGCAGCCACGCCAGAAATCGAAGTTTCGGACCCAGACTGCTGAAAATCCCTATTTGGGTCCCGGACAGCCTGAAATCGACACCGGCCCGTCGGACAGCCAAAAATGACGATTCTGCCCCCGATCAACAAAAATCACAGTTCTGGCCCACGACTGCCCGAAACTCGTGATTTTTCGGCTGTCCCCCCGAAAATCGCAGTTTCGGACCCAGACTGCTGAAAATCCCTATTTGGGACCCGGACAGCTTGAAAACCACACTGGCCCGTCGGACAGCCAAAATGACGATTCTGCCCCCATCAGCGAAAAATTGCTGTTCTGGACCAGAACTGCCTGAAACTCGTGATTTTTCGGTAAGCCGACCGGAAAGCGCAGTTCCGGACCCAGACTGCTGAAAATCACTATTTGGGCCCCGGACAGCCTGAAAACGACAGCGACCCGTCAGACAGCCGAAAATGACGATTCTACCCCCGACAGCGGAAAATCGCTGTTCTGGCCCAGAATTGCCCGAAACTCGTGATTTTTCAGCAGCCACGCCAGAAATCGCAGTTTTGGACCCAGACTGCTGAAAATCCCGATTTGGGTCCTGGACAGCCTGAAATCGACACCGGCCCGTCGGACAGCACGCACTCTGATATGTGCCCCGGTCGAATAAAATCTCTGCCCTGGCCCAGAACTGCCCCGAAACCCGTGATTTTTCGGCTGTCCCACCTGAAATCACAGTTTCAGACCCAGACTGCTGAAAATCCCTATTTGGGACCCAGACAGCTTGAAATCCACACTGGCCCGTCGGACAGCCAAAAATGACGATTCTGCCCCCATCAGCGAAAAATTGCTGTTCTGGACCCGAAACTCGTGATTTTTCGGTAAGCCGAACTGAAAGCGCAGTTCCGGACCCAGACTGCTGAAAATCACTATTTGGGCGACGGACAGCCTGAAAACGACAGCGACCCGTCAGACAGCCGAAAATGACGATCTACCCACGACAGCGGAAAATCGCTGTTCTGGCCCAGAATTGCCTGAAACTTGGGATTTTTTCGACAGCCCCACCTGAAATCGCAGTTTCGGACCCAGACTGCTGAAAATCCCTATTTGGGACCCGGACAGCTTGAAATCCACACTGGCCCGTCGGACAGCCAAAAATGACGATTCTGCCCCCATCAGCGGAAAATTGCTGTTCTGGACCCGAAACTCGTGATTTTTCGGTAAGCCGACCAGAAATCGCAGTTTCGGTCCCAGACTGCTGAAAATCCCTATTTGGGTCCCGGACAGCCAGAAATCGACACCGGCCCGTCGGACAGCCAAAAATGACGATTCAGCCCCCGGTCGAATAAAATCACTGTCCAGGCCCAGAACTGCCCGAAACTCGTGATTTTTCGGCTGTCCCACCTGAAATCGCAGTTTCGGACCCAGACTGCTGAAAATCCCTATTTGGGACCCGGACAGCTTGAAAACCACACTGGCCCGTCGGACAGCCAAAAAAGACGATTCTGCCCCCATCAGCGAAAAATTGCTGTTCTGGACCAGAACTGCCCGAAACTCGTGATTTTTCGGTAAGCCGACCAGAAAGCGCGGTTCCGGACCCAGACGGCTGAAAATCACTATTTGGGCCCCGGACAGCCTGAAAACGACAGCGACCCGTCAGGCAGCCGAAAATGACGATTCTACCCCCGACAGCGGAAAATCGCTGTTCTAGCCCAGAATTGCCCGAAACTCGTGATTTCTCAGCAGCCACGCCAGAAATCGAAGTTTCGGACCCAGACTGCTGAAAATCCCTATTTGGGTCCCGGACAGCCTGAAATCGACACCGGCCCGTCGGACAGCCAAAAATGACGATTCTGCCCCCGATCAACAAAATCATAGTTCTGGCCCACGACTGCCCGAAACTCGTGATTTTTTCGGCTGTCCCCCCGGAAATCGCTGTTTCGGACCCAGACTGCTGAAAATCCCTATTTGGGACCCGGACAGCTTGAAAACCACACTGGCCCGTCGGACAGCCAAAAATGACGATTCTGCCCCATCAGCGAAAAATTGCTGTTCTGGACCAGAACTGCCCGAAACTCGTGATTTTTCAGTAAGCCGACCGGAAAGCGCAGTTCCGGACCCAGACTGCTGAAAATCACTATTTGGGCCCCGGACAGCCTGAAATCCACACTGGCCCGTCGGACAGCCAAAAATGACGATTCTGCCCCCATCATCGGAAAATTGCTGTTCTGGACCCGAAACTCGTGATTTTTCGGTAAGCCGACCAGAAAGCGCAGTTCCGGACCCAGACTGCTGAAAATCACTATTTGGGCCCCGGACAGCCTGAAAACGACAGCGACCCGTCAGACAGCCGAAAATGACGATTCTACCCCCGACAGCGGAAAATCGCTGTTCTGGCCCAGAATTGCCCGAAACTCGTGATTTTTCACCAGCCACGCCAGAAATCGCAGTTTCGGACCCCAGACTGCTGAAAATCCCTATTTGGGACCCGGACAGCTTGAAAACCACACTGGCCCGTCGGACAGCCAAAAATGACGATTCTGCCCCATCAGCGGAAAATTGCTGTTCTGGACCCGAAACTCGTGATTTTTCGGTAAGCCGACCAGAAAGCGCAGTTCCGGACCCAGACTGCTGAAAATCACTATTTGGGCCCCGGACAGCCTGAAAACGACCGCGACCCGTCAGACAGCCGAAAATGACGATTCTACCCCGACAGCGGAAAATCGCTGTTCTGGCCCAGAATTGCCCGAAACTCGTGATTTTTCAGCAGCCCCGCCAGAAATCGCAGTTTCGGACCCAGACTGCTGAAAATCCCTATTTGGGTCCCGGACAGCCTGAAATCGACACCGGCCCGTCGGACAGCCAAAAATGACGATTCTGCCCCCGGTCGAATAAAATCACTGTCCTGGCCCAGAACTGCCCGAAACTCGTGATTTTTCGGCTGTCCCCACCTGAAATCGCAGTTTCGGACCCAGACTGCTGAAAATCCCTATTTGGGACCCGGACAGCTTGAAATCCACACTGGCCCGTCGGACAGCCAAAAATGACGATTCTGCCCCCATCATCGGAAAATTGCTGTTCTGGACCCGAAACTCGTGATTTTTCGGTAAGCCGACCAGAAGCGCAGTTCCGGACCCAGACTGCTGAAAATCACTATTTGGGCCCCGGACAGCCTGAAAACGACAGCGACCCGTCAGACAGCCGAAAATGACGATTCTACCCCCGACAGCGGAAAATCGCTGTTCTGGCCCACAATTGCCCGAAACTCGTGATTTTTCAGCAGCCACGCCAGAAATCGCAGTTTCGGAACCAGACAGCTGAAAATCCCGATTTGGGTCCCGGACAGCATGAAATCGACACCGGCCCGTCGGACAGCCAAAAATGACGATTCTGCCCCCGGTCGAATAAAATCGCTGTCCTGGCCCAGAATTGCCCGAAACTTGGGATTTTTCGACAGCCCCACCTGAAATCGCAGTTTCGGACCCAGACTGCTGAAAATCCCTATTTGGGACCCGGACAGCTTGAAATCCACACTGGCCCGTCGGACAGCCAAAAATGACGATTCTGCCCCCATCAGCGGAAAATTGCTGTTCTGGACCCGAAACTCGTGATTTTTCGGTAAGCCGACCAGAAATCGCAGTTTCGGACCCAGACTGCTGAAAATCCCTATTTGGGCCCCGGACAGCCTGAAAACGACAGCGACCCGACAGACAGCCGAAAATGACGATTCTACCCCCGACAGCGGAAAATCGCTGTTCTGGCCCAGAATTGCCCGAAACTCGTGATTTTTCAGCAGCCACGCCAGAAATCGCAGTTTCGGACCCAGACTGCTGAAAATCCCTATTTGGGTCCCGGACATCCTAAAATCGACACCGGCCCGTCGGACAGCCAAAAATGACGATTCTGCCCCCGGTCGAATAAAATCACTATCTTGGCCCAGAACTGCCCGAAACTCGTGATTTTTCGGCTGTCCCACCTGAAATCGCAGTTTCTGACCCAGACTGCTGAAAATCCCTATTTGGGACCCGGACAGCTTGAAATCCACACTGGCCCGTCGGACAGCGAAAAATGACGATTCTGCCCCCATCATCGGAAAATTGCTGTTCTGGACCCGAAACTCGTGATTTTTCGGTAAGCCGACCAGAAAGCGCAGTTCCGGACCCAGACTGCTGAAAATCACTATTTGGGCCCCGGACAGCCTGAAAACGACAGCGACCCGTCAGACAGCCGAAAATGACGATTCTACCCCCGACAGCGGAAAATCGCTGTTCTGGCCCAGAATTGCCCGAAACTCGTGATTTTTCAGCAGCCACGCCAGAAATCGCAGTTTCGGACCCAGACTGCTGAAAATCCCTATTTGGGTCCCGGACAGCCTGAAATCGACACCGGCCCGTCGGACAGCCAAAAAATGACGATTCTGCCCCCGGTCGAATAAAATCACTGTCCTGGCCCAGAACTGCCCGAAACTCGTGATTTTTCGGCTGTCCCACCTGAAATCGCAGTTTCGGACCCAGACTGCTGAAAATCCCTATTTGGGACCCGGACAGCTTGAAATCCACACTGGCCCGTCGGACAGCCAAAAATGACGATTTTGCCCCCATCATCGGAAAATTGCTGTTCTGGACCCGAAACTCGTGATTTTTCGGTAAGCCGACCAGAAAGCGCAGTTCCGGACCCAGACTGCTGAAAATCACTATTTGGGCCCCGGACAGCCTGAAAACGACAGCGACCCGTCAGACAGCCGAAAATGACGATTCTACCCACGACAGCGGAAAATCGCTGTTCTGGCCCACAATTGCCCGAAACTCGTGATTTTTCAGCAGCCACGCCAGAAATCGCAGTTTCGGAAACCAGACAGCTGAAAATCCCCGATTTGGGACGCACTCTGATATGTGTGCACCGGCCCGTCGGACAGCCAAAAATGACGATTCTGCCCCCGGTCGAATAAAATCGCTGTCCTGGCCCAGAATTGCCCGAAACTTGGGATTTTTCGACAGCCCCACCTGAAATCGCAGTTTCGGACCCAGACTGCTGAAAATCCCTATTAGGGACCCGGACAGCTTGAAATCCACACTGGCCCGTCGGACAGCCAAAAATGACGATTCTGCCCCCATCAGCGGAAAATTGCTGTTCTGGACCTGAAACTCGTGATTTTTCGGTAAGCCGACCAGAAAGCGCAGTTCCGGACCCAGACTGCTGAAAATCACTATTTGGGCCCCGGACAGCCTGAAAACGACCGCGACCCGTCAGACACCCGAAAATGACGATTCTACCCCCGACAGCGGAAAATCGCTGTTCTGGCCCAGAATTGCCCGAAACTCGTGATTTTTCAGCAGCCACGCCAGAAATCGCAGTTTCGGACCCAGACTGCTGAAAATCCCTATTTAGGTCCCGGACAGCCTGAAATCGACACCGGCCCGTCGGACAGCCAAAAATGACGATTCTGCCCCCGGTCGAATAAAATCACTGTCCTGGTCCAGAACTGCCCGAAACCCGTGATTTTTCGGCTGTCCCACCTGAAATCGCAGTTTCGGACCCAGACTGCTGAAAATCCCTATTTGGGACCCGGACAGCTTGAAAACCACACTGGCCCGTCGGACAGCCAAAAATGACGATTCTGCCCCATCAGCGAAAAATTGCTGTTCTGGACCAGAACTGCCCGAAACTCGTGATTTTTCGGTAAGCCGAACAGAAAGCGCAGTTCCGGACCCAGACTGCTGAAAATCACTATTTGGGCCCCGGACAGCCTGAAATCCACACTGGCCCGTCGGACAGCCAAAAATGACGATTCTGCCCCCATCATCGGAAAATTGCTGTTCTGGACCCGAAACTCGTGATTTTTCGGTAAGCCGACCAGAAAGCGCAGTTCCGGACCCAGACTGCTGAAAATCACTATTTGGGCCCCGGACAGCCTAAAAACGACAGCGACCCGTCAGACAGCCGAAAATGACGATTCTACCCCCGACAGCGGAAAATCGCTGTTCTGGCCCAGAATTGCCCGAAACTCGTGATTTTTCACCAGCCACGCCAGAAATCGCAGTTTCGGACCCAGACTGCTGAAAATCCCGATTTGGGTCCCGGACAGCCTGAAATCGACACCGGCCCGTCGGACAGCCAAAAATGACGATTCTGCCCCCGGTCGAATAAAATCTCTGTCCTGGCCCAGAACTGCCCGAAACTTGGGATTTTTCGGCTGTCCCACCTGAAATCGCAGTTTCGGACCCAGACTGCTGAAAATCCCTATTTGGGACCCGGACAGCTTGAAAACCACACTGGCCCGTCGGACAGCCAAAAATGACGATTCTGCCCCCATCAGCGGAAAATTGCTGTTCTGGACCTGAAACTCGTGATTTTTCGGTAAGCCGACCAGAAAGCGCAGTTCCGGACCCAGACTGCTGAAAATCACTATTTGGGCCCCGGACAGCCTGAAAACGACCGCGACCCGTCAGACAGCCGAAAATGACGATTCTACCCCCGACAGCGGAAAATCGCTGTTCTGGCCCAGAATTGCCCGAAACTCGTGATTTTTCAGCAGCCACGCCAGAAATCGCAGTTTCGGACCCAGACTGCTGAAAATCCCTATTTGGGTCCCGGACAGCCTGAAATCGACACCGGCCCGTCGGACAGCCAAAAATGACGATTCTGCCCCCGGTCGAATAAAATCACTGTCCTGGTCCAGAACTGCCCGAAACCCGTGATTTTTCGGCTGTCCCACCTGAAATCGCAGTTTCGGACCCAGACTGCTGAAAATCCCTATTTGGGACCCGGACAGCTTGAAAACCACACTGGCCCGTCGGACAGCCAAAAATGACGATTCTGCCCCCATCAGCGAAAAATTGCTGTTCTGGACCAGAACTGCCCGAAACTCGTGATTTTTCGGTAAGCCGAACAGAAAGCGCAGTTCCGGACCCAGACTGCTGAAAATCACTATTTGGGCCCCGGACAGCCTGAAATCCACACTGGCCCGTCGGACAGCCAAAAATGACGATTCTGCCCCCATCATCGGAAAATTGCTGTTCTGGACCCGAAACTCGTGATTTTTCGGTAAGCCGACCAGAAAGCGCAGTTCCGGACCCAGACTGCTGAAAATCACTATTTGGGCCCCGGACAGCCTGAAAACGACAGCGACCCGTCAGACAGCCGAAAATGACGATTCTACCCCCGACAGCGGAAAATCGCTGTTCTGGCCCAGAATTGCCCGAAACTCGTGATTTTTCACCAGCCACGCCAGAAATCGCAGTTTCGGACCCAGACTGTTGAAAATCCCGATTTGGGTCCCGGACAGCCTGAAATCGACACCGGCCTGTCGGACAGCCAAAAATGACGATTCTGCCCCCGGTCGAATAAAATCTCTGTCCTGGCCCAGAACTGCCCGAAACTTGGGATTTTTCGGCTGTCCCACCTGAAATCGCAGTTTCGGACCCAGACTGCTGAAAATCCCTATTTGGGACCCGGACAGCTTGAAAACCACACTGGCCCGTCGGACAGCCAAAAATGACGATTCTGCCCCCATCAGCGGAAAATTGCTGTTCTGGACCCGAAACTCGTGATTTTTCGGTAAGCCGACCAGAAAGCGCAGTTCCGGACCCAGACTGCTGAAAATCACTATTTGGGCCCCGGACAGCCTGAAAACGACCGCGACCCGTCAGACAGCCGAAAATGACGATTCTACCCCCGACAGCGGAAAATCGCTGTTCTGGCCCAGAATTGCCCGAAACTCGTGATTTTTCAGCAGCCACGCCAGAAATCGCAGTTTCGGACCCAGACTGCTGAAAATCCCTATTTGGGTCCCGGACAGCCTGAAATCGACACCGGCCCGTCGGACAGCCAAAAATGACGATTCTGCCCCCGGTCGAATAAAATCACTGTCCTGGTCCAGAACTGCCCGAAACCCGTGATTTTTCGGCTGTCCCACCTGAAATCGCAGTTTCGGACCCAGACTGCTGAAAATCCCTATTTGGGACCCGGACAGCTTGAAAACCACACTGGCCCGTCGGACAGCCAAAAATGACGATTCTGCCCCCATCAGCGAAAAATTGCTGTTCTGGACCAGAACTGCCCGAAACTCGTGATTTTTCGGTAAGCCGAACAGAAAGCGCAGTTCCGGACCCAGACTGCTGAAAATCACTATTTGGGCCCCGGACAGCCTGAAATCCACACTGGCCCGTCGGACAGCCAAAAATGACGATTCTGCCCCCATCATCGGAAAATTGCTGTTCTGGACCCGAAACTCGTGATTTTTCGGTAAGCCGACCAGAAAGCGCAGTTCCGGACCCAGACTGCTGAAAATCACTATTTGGGCCCCGGACAGCCTGAAAACGACAGCGACCCGTCAGACAGCCGAAAATGACGATTCTACCCCCGACAGCGGAAAATCGCTGTTCTGGCCCAGAATTGCCCGAAACTCGTGATTTTTCACCAGCCACGCCAGAAATCGCAGTTTCGGACCCAGACTGTTGAAAATCCCGATTTGGGTCCCGGACAGCCTGAAATCGACACCGGCCTGTCGGACAGCCAAAAATGACGATTCTGCCCCCGGTCGAATAAAATCTCTGTCCTGGCCCAGAACTGCCCGAAACTTGGGATTTTTCGGCTGTCCCACCTGAAATCGCAGTTTCGGACCCAGACTGCTGAAAATCCCTATTTGGGACCCGGACAGCTTGAAAACCACACTGGCCCGTCGGACAGCCAAAAATGACGATTCTGCCCCCATCAGCGGAAAATTGCTGTTCTGGACCCGAAACTCGTGATTTTTCGGTAAGCCGACCAGAAAGCGCAGTTCCGGACCCAGACTGCTGAAAATCACTATTTGGGCCCCGGACAGCCTGAAAACGACCGCGACCCGTCAGACAGCCGAAAATGACGATTCTACCCCCGACAGCGGAAAATCGCTGTTCTGGCCCAGAATTGCCCGAAACTCGTGATTTTTCAGCAGCCACGCCAGAAATCGCAGTTTCGGACCCAGACTGCTGAAAATCCCTATTTGGGTCCCGGACAGCCTGAAATCGACACCGGCCCGTCGGACAGCCAAAAATGACGATTCTGCCCCCGGTCGAATAAAATCACTGTCCTGGCCCAGAACTGCCCGAAACTCGTGATTTTTCGGCTGTCCCACCTGAAATCGCAATTTCGGACCCAGACTGCTGAAAATCCCTATTTGGGACCCGGACAGCTTGAAATCCACACTGGCCCGTCGGACAGCCAAAAATGACGATTCTGCCCCCATCAGTGGAAAATTGCTGTTCTGGACCCGAAACTCGTGATTTTTCGGTAAGCCGACCAGAAAGCGGTTCCGGACCCAGACTGCTGAAAATCACTATTTGGGCCCCGGACAGCCTGAAAACGACAGCGACCCGTCAGACAGCCGAAAATGACGATTCTACCCACGACAGCGGACAATCGCTGTTCTGGCCCAGAATTGCCCGAAACTCGTGATTTTTCAGCAGCCACGCCAGAAATCGCAGTTTCGGACCCAGACTGCTGAAAATCCCTATTTGGGTCCCGGACAGCCTGAAATCGACACCGGCCCGTCGGACAGCCAAAAATGACGATTCTGCCCCCGGTCGAATAAAATCACTGTCCTGGTCCAGAACTGCCCGAAACCCGTGATTTTTCGGCTGTCCCACCTGAAATCGCAGTTTCGGACCCAGACTGCTGAAAATCCCTATTTGGGACCCGGACAGCTTGAAAACCACACTGGCCCGTCGGGCAGCCAAAAATGACGATTCTGCCCCCATCAGCGAAAAATTGCTGTTCTGGACCAGAACTGCCCGAAACTCGTGATTTTTCGGTAAGCCGAACAGAAAGCGCAGTTCCGGACCCAGACTGCTGAAAATCACTATTTGGGCGACGGACAGCCTGAAAACGACAGCGACCCGTCAGACAGCCGAAAATGGCGATTCTACCCACGACAGCGGAAAATCGCTGTTCTGGCCCAGAATTGCCCGAAACTCGTGATTTTTCAGCAGCCACGCCAGAAATCGAAGTTTCGGACCCAGACTGCTGAAAATCCCTATTTGGGTCCCGGACAGCCTGAAATCGACACCGGCCCGTCGGACAGCCAAAAATGACGATTCTGCCCCCGGTCGAATAAAATCACTGTCCTGGTCCAGAACTGCCCGAAACCCGGGATTTTTCGGCTGTCCCACCTGAAATCGCAGTTTCGGACCCAGACTGCTGAAAATCCCTATTTGGGACCCGGACAGCTTGAAAACCACACTGGCCCGTCGGACAGCCAAAAATGACGATTCTGCCCCCATCAGCGAAAAATTGCTGTTCTGGACCAGAACTGCCCGAAACTCGTGATTTTTCGGTAAGCCGAATAGAAAGCGCAGTTCCGGACCCAGACTGCTGAAAATCACTATTTGGGCGACGGACAGCCTGAAAACGACAGCGACCCGTCAGACAGCCGAAAATGACGATTCTACCCACGACAGCGGAAAATCGCTGTTCTGGCCCAGAATTGCCCGAAACTCGTGATTTTTCAGCAGCCACGCCAGAAATCGCAGTTTCGGACCCAGACTGCTGAAAATCCCTATTTGGGTCCCGGACAGCCTGAAATCGACAACGGCCCGTCGGACAGCCAAAAATGACGATTCTGCCCCCATCAGTGGAAAATTGCTGTTCTGGACCCGAAACTCGTGATTTTTCGGTAAGCCGACCAGAAAGCGGTTCCGGACCCAGACTGCTGAAAATCACTATTTGGGCCCCGGACAGCCTGAAAACGACAGCGACCCGTCAGACAGCCGAAAATGACGATTCTACCCACGACAGCGGACAATCGCTGTTCTGGCCCAGAATTGCCCGAAACTCGTGATTTTTCAGCAGCCACGCCAGAAATCGCAGTTTCGGACCCAGACTGCTGAAAATCCCTATTTGGGTCCCGGACAGCCTGAAATCGACACCGGCCCGTCGGACAGCCAAAAATGACGATTCTGCCCCCGGTCGAATAAAATCACTGTCCTGGTCCAGAACTGCCCGAAACCCGTGATTTTTCGGCTGTCCCACCTGAAATCGCAGTTTCGGACCCAGACTGCTGAAAATCCCTATTTGGGACCCGGACAGCTTGAAAACCACACTGGCCCGTCGGACAGCCAAAAATGACGATTCTGCCCCCATCAGCGAAAAATTGCTGTTCTGGACCAGAACTGCCCGAAACTCGTGATTTTTCGGTAAGCCGAACAGAAAGCGCAGTTCCGGACCCAGACTGCTGAAAATCACTATTTGGGCGACGGACAGCCTGAAAACGACAGCGACCCGTCAGACAGCCGAAAATGGCGATTCTACCCACGACAGCGGAAAATCGCTGTTCTGGCCCAGAATTGCCCGAAACTCGTGATTTTTCAGCAGCCACGCCAGAAATCGAAGTTTCGGACCCAGACTGCTGAAAATCCCTATTTGGGTCCCGGACAGCCTGAAATCGACACCGGCCCGTCGGACAGCCAAAAATGACGATTCTGCCCCCGGTCGAATAAAATCACTGTCCTGGTCCAGAACTGCCCGAAACCCGGGATTTTTCGGCTGTCCCACCTGAAATCGCAGTTTCGGACCCAGACTGCTGAAAATCCCTATTTGGGACCCGGACAGCTTGAAAACCACACTGGCCCGTCGGACAGCCAAAAATGACGATTCTGCCCCCATCAGCGAAAAATTGCTGTTCTGGACCAGAACTGCCCGAAACTCGTGATTTTTCGGTAAGCCGAATAGAAAGCGCAGTTCCGGACCCAGACTGCTGAAAATCACTATTTGGGCGACGGACAGCCTGAAAACGACAGCGACCCGTCAGACAGCCGAAAATGACGATTCTACCCACGACAGCGGAAAATCGCTGTTCTGGCCCAGAATTGCCCGAAACTCGTGATTTTTCAGCAGCCACGCCAGAAATCGCAGTTTCGGACCCAGACTGCTGAAAATCCCTATTTGGGTCCCGGACAGCCTGAAATCGACAACGGCCCGTCGGACAGCCAAAAATGACGATTCTGCCCCCATCAGTGGAAAATTGCTGTTCTGGACCCGAAACTCGTGTTTTTTCGGTAAGCCGACCAGAAAGCGCAGTTCCGGACCCAGACTGCTGAAAATCACTATTTGGGCCCCGGACAGCCTGAAAACGACAGCGACCCGTCAGACAGCCGAAAATGACGATTCTACCCACGATAGCGGAAAATCGCTGTTCTGGCCCAGAATTGCCCGAAACTCGTGATTTTTCAGCAGCCACGCCAGAAATCGCAGTTTCGGACCCAGACTGCTGAAAATCCCTATTTGGGTCCCGGACAGCCTGAAATCGACAACGGCCCGTCGGACAGCCAAAAATGACGATTCTGCCCCCGGTCGAATAAAATCACTGTCCTGGTCCAGAACTGCCCGAAACTCGTGATTTTTCGGCTGTCCCACCTGAAATCGCAGTTTCGGACCCAGACTGCTGAAAATCCCTATTTGGGTCCCGGACAGCTTGAAATCCACACTGGCCCGTCGGACAGCCAAAAATGACGATTCTGCCCCCATCAGTGGAAAATTGCTGTTCTGGACCCGAAACTCGTGTTTTTTCGGTAAGCCGACCAGAAAGCGCAGTTCCGGACCCAGACTGCTGAAAATCACTATTTGGGCCCCGGACAGCCTGAAAACGACAGCGACCCGTCAGACAGCCGAAAATGACGATTCTACCCACGATAGCGGAAAATCGCTGTTCTGGCCCAGAATTGCCCGAAACTCGTGATTTTTCAGCAGCCACGCCAGAAATCGCAGTTTCGGACCCAGACTGCTGAAAATCCCTATTTGGGTCCCGGACAGCCTGAAATCGACAACGGCCCGTCGGACAGCCAAAAATGACGATTCTGCCCCCGGTCGAATAAAATCACTGTCCTGGTCCAGAACTGCCCGAAACTCGTGATTTTTCGGCTGTCCCACCTGAAATCGCAGTTTCGGACCCAGACTGCTGAAAATCCCTATTTGGGACCCGGACAGCTTGAAATCCACACTGGCCCGTCGGACAGCCAAAAATGACGATTCTGCCCCCATCAGTGGAAAATTGCTGTTCTGGACCCGAAACTCGTGTTTTTTCGGTAAGCCGACCAGAAAGCGCAGTTCCGGACCCAGACTGCTGAAAATCACTATTTGGGCCCCGGACAGCCTGAAAACGACAGCGACCCGTCAGACAGCCGAAAATGACGATTCTACCCACGATAGCGGAAAATCGCTGTTCTGGCCCAGAATTGCCCGAAACTCGTGATTTTTCAGCAGCCACGCCAGAAATCGCAGTTTCGGACCCAGACTGCTGAAAATCCCTATTTGGGTCCCGGACAGCCTGAAATCGACAACGGCCCGTCGGACAGCCAAAAATGACGATTCTGCCCCCGGTCGAATAAAATCACTGTCCTGGTCCAGAACTGCCCGAAACTCGTGATTTTTCGGCTGTCCCACCTGAAATCGCAGTTTCGGACCCAGACTGCTGAAAATCCCTATTTGGGACCCGGACAGCTTGAAATCCACACTGGCCCGTCGGACAGCCAAAAATGACGATTCTGCCCCCATCAGTGGAAAATTGCTGTTCTGGACCCGAAACTCGTGTTTTTTCGGTAAGCCGACCAGAAAGCGCAGTTCCGGACCCAGACTGCTGAAAATCACTATTTGGGCCCCGGACAGCCTGAAAACGACAGCGACCCGTCAGACAGCCGAAAATGACGATTCTACCCACGATAGCGGAAAATCGCTGTTCTGGCCCAGAATTGCCCGAAACTCGTGATTTTTCAGCAGCCACGCCAGAAATCGCAGTTTCGGACCCAGACTGCTGAAAATCCCTATTTGGGTCCCGGACAGCCTGAAATCGACAACGGCCCGTCGGACAGCCAAAAATGACGATTCTGCCCCCGGTCGAATAAAATCACTGTCCTGGTCCAGAACTGCCCGAAACTCGTGATTTTTCGGCTGTCCCACCTGAAATCGCAGTTTCGGACCCAGACTGCTGAAAATCCCTATTTGGGACCCAGACAGCTTGAAATCCACACTGGCCCGTCGGACAGCCAAAAATGACAATTCTGCCCCCATCAGTGTAAAATTGCTGTTCTGGACCCGAAACTCGTGATTTTTCGGTAAGCCGACCAGAAAGCGCAGTTCCGGACCCAGACTGCTGAAAATCACTATTTGGGCCCCGGACAGCCTGAAAACGACAGCGACCCGTCAGACAGCCGAAAATGACGATTCTACCCACGACAGCGGAAAATCGCTGTTCTGGCCCAGAATTGCCCGAAACTCGTGATTTTTCAGCAGCCACGCCAGAAATCGCAGTTTCGGACCCAGACTGCTGAAAATCCCTATTTGGGTCCCGGACAGCCTGAAATCGACAACGGCCCGTCGGACAGCCAAAAATGACGATTCTGCCCCCGGTCGAATAAAATCACTGTCCTGGTCCAGAACTGCCCGAAACTCGTGATTTTTCGGCTGTCCCACCTGAAATCGCAGTTTCGGACCCAGACTGCTGAAAATCCCTATTTGGGACCCGGACAGCTTGAAATCCACACTGGCCCGTCGGACAGCCAAAAATGACGATTCTGCCCCCATCAGTGGAAAATTGCTGTTCTGGACCCGAAACTCGTGATTTTTCGGTAAGCCGACCAGAAAGCGCAGTTCTGGACCCAGACTGCTGAAAAATCACTATTTGGGCCCCGGACAGCCTGAAAACGACAGCGACCCGTCAGACAGCCGAAAATGACGATTCTACCCCCGACAGCGGAAAATCGCTGTTCTGGCCCAGAATTGCCCGAAACTCGTGATTTTTCAGCAGCCACGCCAGAAATCGCAGTTTCGGACCCAGACTGCTGAAAATCCCTATTTGGGTCCCGGACAGCCTGAAATCGACACCGGCCCGTCGGACAGCCAAAAATGACGATTCTGCCCCCGGTCGAATAAAATCACTGTCCTGGTCCAGAACTGCCCGAAACCCGTGATTTTTCGGCTGTCCCACCTGAAATCGCAGTTTCGGACCCAGACTGCTGAAAATCCCTATTTGGGACCCGGACAGCTTGAAAACCACACTGGCCCGTCGGACAGCCAAAAATGACGATTCTGCCCCCATCAGCGAAAAATTGCTGTTCTGGACCAGAACTGCCCGAAACTCGTGATTTTTCGGGAAGCCGAACAGAAAGCGCAGTTCCGGACCCAGACTGCTGAAAATCACTATTTGGGCGACGGACAGCCTGAAAACGACAGCGACCCGTCAGACAGCCGAAAATGACGATTCTACCCACGACAGCGGAAAATCGCTGTTCTGGCCCAGAATTGCCAGAAACTCGTGATTTTTCAGCAGCCCCACCTGAAATCGCAGTTTCGGACCCAGTCGGCTGAAAATCACTATTTGGGTCCCGGACAGCCTGAAATCGACCCCGGCCCGTTGGACAGCCAAAAATGACGATTCTGCCCCCGATCGACGGAAATCACAGTTCTGGCCCACGACTGCCCGAAACTCGTGATTTTTCGGCTGTCCCACCTGAAATCGCAGTTTCGGACCCAGACTGTTGAAAATCCCTATTTGGGTCCCGGACAGCCTGAAATCGACACCGGCCCGTCGGACAGCCAAAAATGACGATTTTGCCCCCGGTCGAATAAAATCACTATCCTGGCCCAAAACTGCTCGAAACTCGTGATTTTTCGGCTGTCCCACCTGAAATCGTAGTTTCGGACCCAGACTGCTGAAAATCCCTATTTGGGACCCGGACAGCTTGAAATCCTCACTGGCCCGTCGGACAGCCAAAAATGACGATTCTGCCGCCATCAGCGGAAAATTGCTGCTCTGGACCCGAAACTCGTGATTTTTCGGTAAGCCGACCAGAAAGCGCCGTTCCGGACCCAGACTGCTGAAAATCACTATTTGGGCGACGGACAGCCTGAAAACGACAGCGACCCGTCAGACAGCCGAAAATGACGATTCTACCCACGACAGCGGAAAATCGCTGTTCTGGCCCAGAATTGCCCGAAACTCGTGATTTTTCAGCAGCCACGCTAGAAATCGCAGTTTCGGACCCAGACTGCTGAAAATCCCTATTTGGGTCCCGGACAGCCTGAAATCGACAACGGCCCGTCGGACAGCCAAAAATGACGATTCTGCCCCCAGTCGAATAAAATCACTGTCCTGGTCCAGAACTGCCCGAAACTCGGGATTTTTCGGCTGTCCCACCTGAAATCGCAGTTTCGGACCCATACTGCTGAAAATCCCTATTTGGGACCCGGACAGCTCGAAATCCACACTGGCCCGTCGGACAGCCAAAAATGACGATTCTGCCCCCATCAGCGGAAAATTGCAGTTCTGGACCCGAAACTCGTGATTTTTCGGTAAGCCGACCAGAAAGCGCAGTTCCGGACCCAGACTGCTAAAAATCACTATTTGGGCCCCGGACAGCCTGAAAACGACAGCGACCCGTCAGACAGCCGAAAATGACGATTCTACCCCCGACAGCGGAAAATCGCTGTTCTGGCCCAGAATTGCCCGAAACTCGTGATTTTTCAGCAGCCACGCCAGAAATCGCAGTTTCGGACCCAGACTGCTGAAAATCCCTATTTGGGTCCCGGACAGCCTGAAATCGACACCGGCCCGTCGGACAGCCAAAAATGACGATTTTGCCCCCGGTCGAATAAAATCACTATCCTGGCCCAGAACTGCTCGAAACTCGTGATTTTTCGGCTGTCCCACCTGAAATCGCAGTTTCGGACCCAGACTGCTGAAAATCCCTATTTGGGACCCGGACAGCTTGAAATCCACACTGGCCCGTCGGACAGCCAAAAATGACGATTCTGCCCCCATCAGCGAAAAATTGCTGTTCTGGACCAGAACTCGTGATTTTTCGGTAAGCCGAACAGAAAGCGCAGTTCCGGACCCAGACTGCTGAAAATCACTATTTGGGCGATGGACAGCCTGAAAACGACAGCGACCCGTCAGACAGCCGAAAATGGCGATTCTACCCACGACAGCGGAAAATCGCTGTTCTGGCCCAGAATTTCCCGAAACTCGTGATTTTTCAGCAGCCACGCCAGAAATCGAAGTTTCGGACCCAGACTGCTGAAAATCCCTATTTGGGTCCCGGACAGCCTGAAATCGACACCGGCCCGTCGGACAGCCAAAAATGACGATTCTGCCCCCGGTCGAATAAAATCACTGTCCTGGTCCAGAACTGCCCGAAACTCGTGATTTTTCGGCTGTCCCACCTGAAATCGCAGTTTCGGACCCAGACTGCTGAAAATCCCTATTTGGGACCCGGACAGCTTGAAATCCACACTGGCCCGTCGGACAGCCAAAAATGACGATTCTGCCCCCATCAGCGAAAAATTGCTGTTCTGGACCAGAACTGCCCGAAACTCGTGATTTTTCGGTAAGCCGAACAGAAAGCGCAGTTCCGGACCCAGACTGCTGAAAATCACTATTTGGGCGACGGACAGCCTGAAAACGACAGCGACCCGTCAGACAGCCGAAAATGACGATTCTACCCACGACAGCGGAAAATCGCTGTTCTGGCCCAGAATTGCCCGAAACTCGTGATTTTTCAGCAGCCACGCTAGAAATCGCAGTTTCGGACCCAGACTGCTGAAAATCCCTATTTGGGTCCCGGACAGCCTGAAATCGACAACGGCCCGTCGGACAGCCAAAAATGACGATTCTGCCCCCGGTCGAATAAAATCACTGTCCTGGTCCAGAACTGCCCGAAACTCGGGATTTTTCGGCTGTCCCACCTGAAATCGCAGTTTCGGACCCAGACTGCTGAAAATCCCTATTTGGGACCCGGACAGCTTGAAATCCACACTGGCCCGTCGGACAGCCAAAAATGACGATTCTGCCCCCATCAGCGGAAAATTGCAGTTCTGGACCCGAAACTCGTGATTTTTCGGTAAGCCGACCAGAAAGCGCAGTTCCGGACCCAGACTGCTAAAAATCACTATTTGGGCCCCGGACAGCCTGAAAACGACAGCGACCCGTCAGACAGCCGAAAATGACGATTCTACCCCCGACAGCGGAAAATCGCTGTTCTGGCCCAGAATTGCCCGAAACTCGTGATTTTTCAGCAGCCACGCCAGAAATCGCAGTTTCGGACCCAGACTGCTGAAAATCCCTATTTGGGTCCCGGACAGCCTGAAATCGACACCGGCCCGTCGGACAGCCAAAAATGACGATTTTGCCCCCGGTCGAATAAAATCACTATCCTGGCCCAGAACTGCTCGAAACTCGTGATTTTTCGGCTGTCCCACCTGAAATCGCAGTTTCGGACCCAGACTGCTGAAAATCCCTATTTGGGACCCGGACAGCTTGAAATCCACACTGGCCCGTCGGACAGCCAAAAATGACGATTCTGCCCCCATCAGCGAAAAATTGCTGTTCTGGACCAGAACTCGTGATTTTTCGGTAAGCCGAACAGAAAGCGCAGTTCCGGACCCAGACTGCTGAAAATCACTATTTGGGCGATGGACAGCCTGAAAACGACAGCGACCCGTCAGACAGCCGAAAATGGCGATTCTACCCACGACAGCGGAAAATCGCTGTTCTGGCCCAGAATTTCCCGAAACTTGTGATTTTTCAGCAGCCACGCCAGAAATCGAAGTTTCGGACCCAGACTGCTGAAAATCCCTATTTGGGTCCCGGACAGCCTGAAATCGACACCGGCCCGTCGGACAGCCAAAAATGACGATTCTGCCCCCGGTCGAATAAAATCACTGTCCTGGTCCAGAACTGCCCGAAACTCGTGATTTTTCGGCTGTCCCACCTGAAATCGCAGTTTCGGACCCAGACTGCTGAAAATCCCTATTTGGGACCCGGACAGCTTGAAATCCACACTGGCCCGTCGGACAGCCAAAAATGACGATTCTGCCCCCATCAGCGAAAAATTGCTGTTCTGGACCAGAACTGCCCGAAACTCGTGATTTCTCGGTAAGCCGAACAGAAAGCGCAGTTCCGGACCCAGACTGCTGAAAATCACTATTTGGGCGACGGACAGCCTGAAAACGACAGCGACCCGTCAGACAGCCGAAAATGACGATTCTACCCACGACAGCGGAAAATCGCTGTTCTGGCCCAGAATTGCCCGAAACTCGTGATTTTTCAGCAGCCACGCCAGAAATCGCATTTTCGGACCCAGACTCCTGAAAATCCCTATTTGGGTCCCGGACAGCCTGAAATCGACAACGGCCCGTCGGATAGCCAAAAATGACGATTCTGCCCCCGGTCGAATAAAATCACTGTCCTGGTCCAGAACTGCCCGAAACTCGTGATTTTTCGGCTGTCCCACCTGAAATCGCAGTTTCGGACCCAGACTGCTGAAAATCCCTATTTGGGACCCGGACAGCTTGAAATCCTCACTGGCCCGTCGGACAGCCAAAAATGACGATTCTGCCCCCATCAGCGGAAAATTGCTGCTCTGGACCCGAAACTCGTGATTTTTCGGTAAGCCGACCAGAAAGCGCCGTTCCGGACCCAGACTGCTGAAAATCACTATTTGGGCGACGGACAGCCAGAAAACGACAGCGACCCGTCTGACAGCCGAAAATGACGATTCTACCCACGACAGCGAAAAATCGCTGTTCTGGCCCAGAATTGCCCGAAACTCGTGATTTTTCAGCAGCCACGCCAGAAATCGCAGTTTCGGACCCAGACTCCTGAAAATCCCTATTTGGGTCCCGGACAGCCTGAAATCGACAACGGCCCGTCGGACAGCCAAAAATGACGATTCTGCCCCCGGTCGAATAAAATCACTGTCCTGGTCCAGAACTGCCCGAAACTCGTGATTTTTCGGCTGTCCCACCTGAAATCGCAGTTTCGGACCCAGATTGCTGAAAATCCCTATTTGGGACCCGGACAGCTTGAAATCCACACTGGCCCGTCGGACAGCCAAAAATGACGATTCTGCCTCCATCAGCGGAAAATTGCTGTTCTGGACCCGAAACTCGTGATTTTTCGGTAAGCCGACCAGAAAGCGCAGTTCCGGACCCAGACTGCTGAAAATCACTATTTGGGCCCCGGACAGCCTGAAAACGACAGCGACCCGTCAGACAGCCGAAAATGACGATTCTACCCACGACAGCGGAAAATCGCTGTTCTGGCCCAGAATTGCCCGAAACTCGTGATTTTTCAGCAGCCACGCCAGAAATCGCAGTTTCGGACCCAGACTGCTGAAAATCCCTATTTGGGTCCCGGACAGCCTGAAATCGACAACGGCCCGTCGGACAGCCAAAAATGACGATTCTGCCCCCGGTCGAATAAAATCACTGTCCTGGTCCAGAACTGCCCGAAACTCGTGATTTTTCGGCTGTCCCACCTGAAATCGCAGTTTCGGACCCAGACTGCTGAAAATCCCTATTTGGGACCCGGACAGCTTGAAATCCACACTGTCCCGTCGGACAGCCAAAAATGACGATTCTGCCCCCATCAGCGAAAAATTGCTGTTCTGGACCACAACTCGTGATTTTTCGGTAAGCCGAACAGAAAGCGCAGTTCCGGACCCAGACTGCTGAAAATCACTATTTGGGCCCCGGACAGCCTGAAAACGACAGCGACCCGTCAGACAGCCGAAAATGACGATTCTACCCACGACAGCGGAAAATCGCTGTTCTGGCCCAGAATTGCCCGAAACTCGTGATTTTTCAGCAGCCACGCCAGAAATCGCAGTTTCGGACCCAGACTGCTGAAAATCCCTATTTGGGTCCCGGACAGCCTGAAATCGACAACGGCCCGTCGGACAGCCAAAAATGACGATTCTGCCCCCGGTCGAATAAAATCACTGTCCTGGTCCAGAACTGCCCGAAACTCGTGATTTTTCGGCTGTCCCACCTGAAATCGCAGTTTCGGACCCAGACTGCTGAAAATCCCTATTTGGGACCCGGACAGCTTGAAATCCACACTGTCCCGTCGGACAGCCAAAAATGACGATTCTGCCCCCATCAGCGAAAAATTGCTGTTCTGGACCACAACTCGTGATTTTTCGGTAAGCCGAACAGAAAGCGCAGTTCCGGACCCAGACTGCTGAAAATCACTATTTGGGCCCCGGACAGCCTGAAAACGACAGCGACCCGTCAGACAGCCGAAAATGACGATTCTACCCACGACAGCGGAAAATCGCTGTTCTGGCCCAGAATTGCCCGAAACTCGTGATTTTTCAGCAGCCACGCCAGAAATCGCAGTTTCGGACCCAGACTGCTGAAAATCCCTATTTGGGTCCCGGACAGCCTGAAATCGACAACGGCCCGTCGGACAGCCAAAAATGACGATTCTGCCCCCGGTCGAATAAAATCACTGTCCTGGTCCAGAACTGCCCGAAACTCGTGATTTTTCGGCTGTCCCACCTGAAATCGCAGTTTCGGACCCAGACTGCTGAAAATCCCTATTTGGGACCCGGACAGCTTGAAATCCACACTGGCCCGTCGGACAGCCAAAAATGACGATTCTGCCCCCATCAGTGGAAAATTGCTGTTCTGGACCCGAAACTCGTGTTTTTTCGGTAAGCCGACCAGAAAGCGCAGTTCCGGACCCAGACTGCTGAAAATCACTATTTGGGCGACGGACAGCCTGAAAACGACAGCGACCCGTCAGACAGCCGAAAATGACGATTCTACCCACGACAGCGGAAAATCGCTGTTCTGGCCCAGAATTGCCCGAAACTCGTGATTTTTCAGCAGCCACGCCAGAAATCGCAGTTTCGGACCCAGACTGCTGAAAATCCCTATTTGGGTCCCGGACAGCCTGAAATCGACAACGGCCCGTCGGACAGCCAAAAATGACGATTCTGCCCCCGGTCGAATAAAATCACTGTCCTGGTCCAGAACTGCCCGAAACTCGTGATTTTTCGGCTGTCCCACCTGAAATCGCAGTTTCGGACCCAGACTGCTGAAAATCCCTATTTGGGACCCGGACAGCTTGAAATCCACACTGTCCCGTCGGACAGCCAAAAATGACGATTCTGCCCCCATCAGCGAAAAATTGCTGTTCTGGACCACAACTCGTGATTTTTCGGTAAGCCGAACAGAAAGCGCAGTTCCGGACCCAGACTGCTGAAAATCACTATTTGGGCCCCGGACAGCCTGAAAACGACAGCGACCCGTCAGACAGCCGAAAATGACGATTCCACCCAGGACAGCGGAAAATCGCTGTTCTGGCCCAGAATTGCCCGAAACTCGTGATTTTTCAGCAGCCACGCCAGAAATCGCAGTTTCGGACCCAGACTGCTGAAAATCCCTATTTGGGTCCCGGACAGCCTGAAATCGACAACGGCCCGTCGGACAGCCAAAAATGACGATTCTGCCCCCGGTCGAATAAAATCACTGTCCTGGTCCAGAACTGCCCGAAACTCGTGATTTTTCAGCTGTCCCACCTGAAATCGCAGTTTCGGACCCAGACTGCTGAAAATCCCTATTTGGGACCCGGACAGCTTGAAATCCACACTGGCCCGTCGGACAGCCAAAAATGACGATTCTGCCCCCATCAGCGAAAAATTGCTGTTCTGGACCACAACTCGTGATTTTTCGGTAAGCCGAACAGAAAGCGCAGTTCCGGACCCAGACTGCTGAAAATCACTATTTGGGCCCCGGACAGCCTGAAAACGACAGCGACCCGTCAGACAGCCGAAAATGACGATTCTACCCACGACAGCGGAAAATCGCTGTTCTGGCCCAGAATTGCCCGAAACTCGTGATTTTTCAGCAGCCACGCCAGAAATCGCAGTTTCGGACCCAGACTGCTGAAAATCCCTATTTGGGTCCCGGACAGCCTGAAATCGACAACGGCCCGTCGGACAGCCAAAAATGACGATTCTGCCCCCGGTCGAATAAAATCACTGTCCTGGTCCAGAACTGCCCGAAACTCGTGATTTTTCGGCTGTCCCACCTGAAATCGCAGTTTCGGACCCAGACTGCTGAAAATCCCTATTTGGGACCCGGACAGCTTGAAATCCACACTGGCCCGTCGGACAGCCAAAAATGACGATTCTGCCCCCATCAGCGAAAAATTGCTGTTCTGGACCACAACTCGTGATTTTTCGGTAAGCCGAACAGAAAGCGCAGTTCCGGACCCAGACTGCTGAAAATCACTATTTGGGCGACGGACAGCCTGAAAACGACAGCGACCCGTCAGACAGCCGAAAATGACGATTCTACCCCCGACAGCGGAAAATCGCTGTTCTGGCCCAGAATTGCCCGAAACTCGTGATTTTTCAGCAGCCACGCCAGAAATCGCAGTTTCGGACCCAGACTGCTGAAAATCCCTATTTGGGTCCCGAACAGCCTGAAATCGACACCGGCCCGCCGGACAGCAAAAAATGACGATTCTGCCCCCGGTCGAATAAAATCACTGTCCTGGCCCGGAACAGCCCGAAACTCGTGATTTTTCGGCTGTCCCACCTGAAATCGCAGTTTCGGACCCAGACTGCTGAAAATCCCTATTTGGGACCCGGACAGCTTGAAAACCACACTGGCCCGTCGGACAGCCAAAAATGACGATTCTGCCCCCATCAGCGAAAAATTGCTGTTCTGGACCAGAACTGCCCAAAACTCGTGATTTTTCGGTAAGCCGAACAGAAAGCGCAGTTCCGGACCCAGACTGCTGAAAATCACTATTTGGGCGACGGACAGCCTGAAAACGACAGCGACCCGTCAGACAGCCGAAAATGACGATTCTACCCACGACAGCGGAAAATCGCTGTTCTGGCCCAGAATTGCCCGAAACTCGTGATTTTTCAGCAGCCACGCCAGAAATCACAGTTTCGGACCCAGACTGCTGAAAATCCCTATTTGGGACCCGGACAGCTTGAAAACCACACTGGCCCGTCAGACAGCCAAAAATGACGATTCTGCCCCCATCAGCGAAAAATTGCTGTTCTGGACCAGAACTGCCCGAAACTCGTGATTTTTCGGTAAGCCGAACAGAAAGCGCAGTTCCGGACCCAGACTGCTGAAAATCACTATTTGGGCGACGGACAGTCTGAAAACGACAGCGACCCGTCAGACAGCCGAAAATGACGATTCTACCCACGACAGCGGAAAATCGCTGTTCTGGCCCAGAATTGCCCGAAACTCGTGATTTTTCAGCAGCCACGCCAGAAATCGCAGTTTCGGACCCAGACTGCTGAAAATCCCTATTTGGGTCCCGGACAGCCTGAAATCGACAACGGCCCGTCGGACAGCCAAAAATGACGATTCTGCCCCCGGTCGAATAAAATCACTGTCCTGGTCCAGAACTGCCCGAAACTCGTGATTTTTCGGCTGTCCCACCTGAAATCGCAGTTTCGGACCCAGACTGCTGAAAATCCCTATTTGGGACCCGGACAGCTTGAAATCCACACTGGCCCGTCGGACAGCCAAAAATGATGATTCTGCCCCCATCAGCGAAAAATTGCTGTTCTGGACCACAACTCGTGATTTTTCGGTAAGCCGAACAGAAAGCGCAGTTCCGGACCCAGACTGCTGAAAATCACTATTTGGGCGACGGACAGCCTGAAAACGACAGCGACCCGTCAGACAGCCGAAAATGACGATTCTACCCACGACAGCGGAAAATCGCTGTTCTGGCCCAGAATTGCCCGAAACTCGTGATTTTTCAGCAGCCACGCCAGAAATCGCAGTTTCGGACCCAGACTGCTGAAAATCCCTATTTGGGTCCCGGACAGCCTGAAATCGACAACGGCCCGTCGGACAGCCAAAAATGACGATTCTGCCCCCGGTCGAATAAAATCACTGTCCTGGTCCAGAACTGCCCGAAACTCGTGATTTTTCGGCTGTCCCACCTGAAATCGCAGTTTCGGACCCAGACTGCTGAAAATCCCTATTTGGGACCCGGACAGCTTGAAATCCACACTGGCCCGTCGGACAGCCAAAAATGACGATTCTGCCCCCATCAGCGAAAAATTGCTGTTCTGGACCACAACTCGTGATTTTTCGGTAAGCCGAACAGAAAGCGCAGTTCCGGACCCAGACTGCTGAAAATCACTATTTGGGCGACGGACAGCCTGAAAACGACAGCGACCCGTCAGACAACCGAAAATGACGATTCTACCCACGACAGCGGAAAATCGCTGTTCTGGCCCAGAATTGCCCGAAACTCGTGATTTTTCAGCAGCCACGCCAGAAATCGCAGTTTCGGACCCAGACTGCTGAAAATCCCTATTTGGGTCCCGGACAGCCTGAAATCCACAACGGCCCGTCGGACAGCCAAAAATGACGATTCTGCCCCCGGTCGAATAAAATCACTGTCCTGGTCCAGAACTGCCCGAAACTCGTGATTTTTCGGCTGTCCCACCTGAAATCGCAGTTTCGGACCCAGACTGCTGAAAATCCCTATTTGGGACCCGGACAGCTTGAAATCCACACTGGCCCGTCGGACAGCCAAAAATGACGATTCTGCCCCCATCAGCGAAAAATTGCTGTTCTGGACCACAACTCGTGATTTTTCGGTAAGCCGAACAGAAAGCGCAGTTCCGGACCCAGACTGCTGAAAATCACTATTTGGGCCCCGGACAGCCTGAAAACGACAGCGACCCGTCAGACAGCCGAAAATGACGATTCTACCCACGACAGCGGAAAATCGCTGTTCTGGCCCAAAATTGCCCGAAACTCGTGATTTTTCAGCAGCCACGCCAGAAATCGCAGTTTCGGACCCTGACTGCTGAAAATCCCTATTTGGGTCCCGGACAGCCTGAAATCGACAACGGCCCGTCGGACAGCCAAAAATGACGATTCTGCCCCCGGTCGAATAAAATCACTGTCCTGGTCCAGAACTGCCCGAAACTCGTGATTTTTCGGCTGTCCCACCTGAAATCGCAGTTTCGGACCCAGACTGCTGAAAATCCCTATTTGGGACCCGGACAGCTTGAAATCCACACTGGCCCGTCGGACAGCCAAAAATGACGATTCTGCCCCCATCAGCGAAAAATTGCTGTTCTGGACCACAACTCGTGATTTTTCGGTAAGCCGAACAGAAAGCGCAGTTCCGGACCCAGACTGCTGAAAATCACTATTTGGGCCCCGGACAGCCTGAAAACGACAGCGACCCGTCAGACAGCCGAAAATGACGATTCTACCCCCGACAGCGGAAAATCGCTGTTCTGGCCCAGAATTGCCCGAAACTCGTGATTTTTCAGCAGCCACGCCAGAAATCGCAGT
The DNA here is from genome assembly GCA_037074485.1 of Delonix regia. Lineage (NCBI taxonomy): Eukaryota > Viridiplantae > Streptophyta > Magnoliopsida > Fabales > Fabaceae > Delonix > Delonix regia. The sequence goes on along the minus strand of CM073454.1, from coordinate 39,835,932 downwards.
TTCGGACCCAGACTGCTGAAAATCCCTATTTGGGTCCCGGACAGCCTGAAATCGACAACGGCCCGTCGGACAGCCAAAAATGACGATTCTGCCCCCGGTCGAATAAAATCACTGTCCTGGTCCAGAACTGCCCGAAACTCGTGATTTTTCAGCTGTCCCACCTGAAATCGCAGTTTCGGACCCAGACTGCTGAAAATCCCTATTTGGGACCCGGACAGCTTGAAATCCACACTGGCCCGTCGGACAGCCAAAAATGACGATTCTGCCCCCATCAGCGAAAAATTGCTGTTCTGGACCACAACTCGTGATTTTTCGGTAAGCCGAACAGAAAGCGCAGTTCCGGACCCAGATTGCTGAAAATCACTATTTGGGCCCCGGACAGCCTGAAAACGACAGCGACCCGTCAGACAGCCGAAAATGACGATTCTACCCCCGACAGCGGAAAATCGCTGTTCTGGCCCAGAATTGCCCGAAACTCGTGATTTTTCAGCAGCCACGCCAGAAATCGCAGTTTCGGACCCAGACTGCTGAAAATCCCTATTTGGGTCCCGGACAGCCTGAAATCGACAACGGCCCGTCGGACAGCCAAAAATGACGATTCTGCCCCCGGTCGAATAAAATCACTGTCCTGGTCCAGAACTGCCCGAAACTCGTGATTTTTCAGCTGTCCCACCTGAAATCGCAGTTTCGGACCCAGACTGCTGAAAATCCCTATTTGGGACCCGGACAGCTTGAAATCCACACTGGCCCGTCGGACAGCCAAAAATGACGATTCTGCCCCCATCAGCGAAAAATTGCTGTTCTGGACCACAACTCGTGATTTTTCGGTAAGCCGAACAGAAAGCGCAGTTCCGGACCCAGACTGCTGAAAATCACTATTTGGGCCCCGGACAGCCTGAAAACGACAGCGACCCGTCAGACAGCCGAAAATGACGATTCTACCCACGACAGCGGAAAATCGCTGTTCTGGCCCAGAATTGCCCGAAACTCGTGATTTTTCAGCAGCCACGCCAGAAATCGCAGTTTCGGACCCAGACTGCTGAAAATCCCTATTTGGGTCCCGGACAGCCTGAAATCGACAACGGCCCGTCGGACAGCCAAAAATGACGATTCTGCCCCCGGTCGAATAAAATCACTGTCCTGGTCCAGAACTGCCCGAAACTCGTGATTTTTCGGCTGTCCCACCTGAAATCGCAGTTTCGGACCCAGACTGCTGAAAATCCCTATTTGGGACCCGGACAGCTTGAAATCCACACTGGCCCGTCGGACAGCCAAAAATGACGATTCTGCCCCCATCAGCGAAAAATTGCTGTTCTGGACCACAACTCGTGATTTTTCGGTAAGCCGAACAGAAAGCGCAGTTCCGGACCCAGACTGCTGAAAATCACTATTTGGGCGACGGACAGCCTGAAAACGACAGCGACCCGTCAGACAGCCGAAAATGACGATTCTACCCCCGACAGCGGAAAATCGCTGTTCTGGCCCAGAATTGCCCGAAACTCGTGATTTTTCAGCAGCCACGCCAGAAATCGCAGTTTCGGACCCAGACTGCTGAAAATCCCTATTTGGGTCCCGAACAGCCTGAAATCGACACCGGCCCGCCGGACAGCAAAAAATGACGATTCTGCCCCCGGTCGAATAAAATCACTGTCCTGGCCCGGAACAGCCCGAAACTCGTGATTTTTCGGCTGTCCCACCTGAAATCGCAGTTTCGGACCCAGACTGCTGAAAATCCCTATTTGGGACCCGGACAGCTTGAAAACCACACTGGCCCGTCGGACAGCCAAAAATGACGATTCTGCCCCCATCAGCGAAAAATTGCTGTTCTGGACCAGAACTGCCCAAAACTCGTGATTTTTCGGTAAGCCGAACAGAAAGCGCAGTTCCGGACCCAGACTGCTGAAAATCACTATTTGGGCGACGGACAGCCTGAAAACGACAGCGACCCGTCAGACAGCCGAAAATGACGATTCTACCCACGACAGCGGAAAATCGCTGTTCTGGCCCAGAATTGCCCGAAACTCGTGATTTTTCAGCAGCCACGCCAGAAATCACAGTTTCGGACCCAGACTGCTGAAAATCCCTATTTGGGACCCGGACAGCTTGAAAACCACACTGGCCCGTCAGACAGCCAAAAATGACGATTCTGCCCCCATCAGCGAAAAATTGCTGTTCTGGACCAGAACTGCCCGAAACTCGTGATTTTTCGGTAAGCCGAACAGAAAGCGCAGTTCCGGACCCAGACTGCTGAAAATCACTATTTGGGCGACGGACAGTCTGAAAACGACAGCGACCCGTCAGACAGCCGAAAATGACGATTCTACCCACGACAGCGGAAAATCGCTGTTCTGGCCCAGAATTGCCCGAAACTCGTGATTTTTCAGCAGCCACGCCAGAAATCGCAGTTTCGGACCCAGACTGCTGAAAATCCCTATTTGGGTCCCGGACAGCCTGAAATCGACAACGGCCCGTCGGACAGCCAAAAATGACGATTCTGCCCCCGGTCGAATAAAATCACTGTCCTGGTCCAGAACTGCCCGAAACTCGTGATTTTTCGGCTGTCCCACCTGAAATCGCAGTTTCGGACCCAGACTGCTGAAAATCCCTATTTGGGACCCGGACAGCTTGAAATCCACACTGGCCCGTCGGACAGCCAAAAATGATGATTCTGCCCCCATCAGCGAAAAATTGCTGTTCTGGACCACAACTCGTGATTTTTCGGTAAGCCGAACAGAAAGCGCAGTTCCGGACCCAGACTGCTGAAAATCACTATTTGGGCGACGGACAGCCTGAAAACGACAGCGACCCGTCAGACAGCCGAAAATGACGATTCTACCCACGACAGCGGAAAATCGCTGTTCTGGCCCAGAATTGCCCGAAACTCGTGATTTTTCAGCAGCCACGCCAGAAATCGCAGTTTCGGACCCAGACTGCTGAAAATCCCTATTTGGGTCCCGGACAGCCTGAAATCGACAACGGCCCGTCGGACAGCCAAAAATGACGATTCTGCCCCCGGTCGAATAAAATCACTGTCCTGGTCCAGAACTGCCCGAAACTCGTGATTTTTCGGCTGTCCCACCTGAAATCGCAGTTTCGGACCCAGACTGCTGAAAATCCCTATTTGGGACCCGGACAGCTTGAAATCCACACTGGCCCGTCGGACAGCCAAAAATGACGATTCTGCCCCCATCAGCGAAAAATTGCTGTTCTGGACCACAACTCGTGATTTTTCGGTAAGCCGAACAGAAAGCGCAGTTCCGGACCCAGACTGCTGAAAATCACTATTTGGGCGACGGACAGCCTGAAAACGACAGCGACCCGTCAGACAACCGAAAATGACGATTCTACCCACGACAGCGGAAAATCGCTGTTCTGGCCCAGAATTGCCCGAAACTCGTGATTTTTCAGCAGCCACGCCAGAAATCGCAGTTTCGGACCCAGACTGCTGAAAATCCCTATTTGGGTCCCGGACAGCCTGAAATCCACAACGGCCCGTCGGACAGCCAAAAATGACGATTCTGCCCCCGGTCGAATAAAATCACTGTCCTGGTCCAGAACTGCCCGAAACTCGTGATTTTTCGGCTGTCCCACCTGAAATCGCAGTTTCGGACCCAGACTGCTGAAAATCCCTATTTGGGACCCGGACAGCTTGAAATCCACACTGGCCCGTCGGACAGCCAAAAATGACGATTCTGCCCCCATCAGCGAAAAATTGCTGTTCTGGACCACAACTCGTGATTTTTCGGTAAGCCGAACAGAAAGCGCAGTTCCGGACCCAGACTGCTGAAAATCACTATTTGGGCCCCGGACAGCCTGAAAACGACAGCGACCCGTCAGACAGCCGAAAATGACGATTCTACCCACGACAGCGGAAAATCGCTGTTCTGGCCCAAAATTGCCCGAAACTCGTGATTTTTCAGCAGCCACGCCAGAAATCGCAGTTTCGGACCCTGACTGCTGAAAATCCCTATTTGGGTCCCGGACAGCCTGAAATCGACAACGGCCCGTCGGACAGCCAAAAATGACGATTCTGCCCCCGGTCGAATAAAATCACTGTCCTGGTCCAGAACTGCCCGAAACTCGTGATTTTTCGGCTGTCCCACCTGAAATCGCAGTTTCGGACCCAGACTGCTGAAAATCCCTATTTGGGACCCGGACAGCTTGAAATCCACACTGGCCCGTCGGACAGCCAAAAATGACGATTCTGCCCCCATCAGCGAAAAATTGCTGTTCTGGACCACAACTCGTGATTTTTCGGTAAGCCGAACAGAAAGCGCAGTTCCGGACCCAGACTGCTGAAAATCACTATTTGGGCCCCGGACAGCCTGAAAACGACAGCGACCCGTCAGACAGCCGAAAATGACGATTCTACCCCCGACAGCGGAAAATCGCTGTTCTGGCCCAGAATTGCCCGAAACTCGTGATTTTTCAGCAGCCACGCCAGAAATCGCAGTTTCGGACCCAGACTGCTGAAAATCCCTATTTGGGTCCTGAACAGCCTGAAATCGACACCGGCCCGCCGGACAGCAAAAAATGACGATTCTGCCCCCGGTCGAATAAAATCACTGTCCTGGCCCGGAACAGCCCGAAACTCGTGATTTTTCGGCTGTCCCACCTGAAATCGCAGTTTCGGACCCAGACTGCTGAAAATCCCTATTTGGGACCCGGACAGCTTGAAAACCACACTGGCCCGTCGGACAGCCAAAAATGACGATTCTGCCCCTATCAGCGAAAAATTGCTGTTCTGGACCAGAACTGCCCGAAACTCGTGATTTTTCGGTAAGCCGAACAGAAAGCGCAGTTCCGGACCCAGACTGCTGAAAATCACTATTTGGGCGACGGACAGCCTGAAAACGACAGCGACCCGTCAGACAGCCGAAAATGACGATTGTACCCACGACAGCGGAAAATCGCTGTTCTGGCCCAGAATTGCCCGAAACTCGTGATTTTTCAGCAGCCACGCCAGAAATCGCAGTTTCGGACCCAGACTGCTGAAAATCCCTATTTGGGACCCGGACAGCTTGAAAACCACACTGGCCCGTCAGACAGCCAAAAATGACGATTCTGCCCCCATCAGCGAAAAATTGCTGTTCTAGACCAGAACTGCCCGAAACTCGTGATTTTTCGGTAAGCCGAACAGAAAGCGCAGTTCCGGACCCAGACTGCTGAAAATCACTATTTGGGCGACGGACAGCCTGAAAACGACAGCGACCCGTCAGACAGCCGAAAATGACGATTCTACCCACGACAGCGGAAAATCGCTGTTCTGGCCCAGAATTGCCCGAAACTCGTGATTTTTCAGCAGCCACGCCAGAAATCGCAGTTTCGGACCCAGACTGCTGAAAATCCCTATTTGGGTCCCGGACAGCCTGAAATCGACAACGGCCCGTCGGACAGCCAAAAATGACGATTCTGCCCCCGGTCGAATAAAATCACTGTCCTGGTCCAGAACTGCCCGAAACTCGTGATTTTTCGGCTGTCCCACCTGAAATCGCAGTTTCGGACCCAGACTGCTGAAAATCCCAATTTGGGACCCGGACAGCTTGAAATCCACACTGGCCCGTCGGACAGCCAAAAATGACGATTCTGCCCCCATCAGCGAAAAATTGCTGTTCTGGACCACAACTCGTGATTTTTCGGTAAGCCGAACAGAAAGCGCAGTTCCGGACCCAGACTGCTGAAAATCACTATTTGGGCGACGGACAGCCTGAAAACGACAGCGACCCGTCAGACAGCCGAAAATGACGATTCTACCCACGACAGCGGAAAATCGCTGTTCTGGCCCAGAATTGCCCGAAACTCGTGATTTTTCAGCAGCCACGCCAGAAATCGCAGTTTCGGACCCAGACTGCTGAAAATCCCTATTTGGGTCCCGGACAGCCTGAAATCGACAACGGCCCGTCGGACAGCCAAAAATGACGATTCTGCCCCCGGTCGAATAAAATCACTGTCCTGGTCCAGAACTGCCCGAAACTCGTGATTTTTCGGCTGTCCCACCTGAAATCGCAGTTTCGGACCCAGACTGCTGAAAATCCCTATTTGGGACCCGGACAGCTTGAAATCCACACTGGCCCGTCGGACAGCCAAAAATGACGATTCTGCCCCCATCAGCGAAAAATTGCTGTTCTGGACCACAACTCGTGATTTTTCGGTAAGCCGAACAGAAAGCGCAGTTCCGGACCCAGACTGCTGAAAATCACTATTTGGGCGACGGACAGCCTGAAAACGACTGCGACCCGTCAGACAGCCAAAAATGACGATTCTACCCACGACAGCGGAAAATCGCTGTTCTGGCCCAGAATTGCCCGAAACTCGTGATTTTTCAGCAGCCACGCCAGAAATCGCAGTTTCGGACCCAGACTGCTGAAAATCCCTATTTGGGACCCGGACAGCTTGAAAACCACACTGGCCCGTCAGACAGCCAAAAATGACGATTCTGCCCCCATCAGCGAAAAATTGCTGTTCTGGACCAGAACTGCCCGAAACTCGTGATTTTTCGGTAAGCCGAACAGAAAGCGCAGTTCCGGACCCAGACTGCTGAAAATCACTATTTGGGCGACGGACAGCCTGAAAACGACAGCGACCCGTCAGACAGCCGAAAATGACGATTCTACCCACGACAGCGGAAAATCGCTGTTCTGGCCCAGAATTGCCCGAAACTCGTGATTTTTCAGCAGCCACGCCAAAAATCGCAGTTTCGGACCCAGACTGCTGAAAATCCCTATTTGGGACCCGGACAGCTTGAAAACCACACTGGCCCGTCAGACAGCCAAAAATGACGATTCTGCCCCCATCAGCGAAAAATTGCTGTTCTGGACCAGAACTGCCCGAAAGTCGTGATTTTTCGGTAAGCCGAACAGAAAGCGCAGTTCCGGACCCAGACTGCTGAAAATCACTATTTGGGCGACGGACAGCCTGAAAACGACAGCGACCCGTCAGATAGCCGAAAATGACGATTCTACCCACGACAGCGGAAAATCGCTGTTCTGGCCCAGAATTGCCCGAAACTCGTGATTTTTCAGCAGCCACGCCAGAAATCGCAGTTTCGGACCCAGACTGCTAAAAATCCCTATTTGGGTCCCGGACAGCCTGAAATCGACAACGGCCCGTCGGACAGCCAAAAATGACGATTCTGCCCCCGGTCGAATAAAATCACTGTCCTGGTCCAGAACTGCCCGAAACTCGTGATTTTTCGGCTGTCCCACCTGAAATCGCAGTTTCGGACCCAGACTGCTGAAAATCCCTATTTGGGACCCGGACAGCTTGAAATCCACACTGGCCCGTCGGACAGCCAAAAATGACGATTCTGCCCCCATCAGCGAAAAATTGCTGTTCTGGACCACAACTCGTGATTTTTCGGTAAGCCGAACAGAAAGCGCAGTTCCGGACCCAGACTGCTGAAAATCACTATTTGGGCGACGGACAGCCTGAAAACGACAGCGACCCGTCAGACAGCCGAAAATGACGATTCTACCCACGACAGCGGAAAATCGCTGTTCTGGCCCAGAATTGCCCGAAACTCGTGATTTTTCAGCAGCCACGCTAGAAATCGCAGTTTCGGTCCCAGACTGCTGAAAATCCCTATTTGGGTCCCGGACAGCCTGAAATCCACAACGGCCCGTCGGACAGCCAAAAATGACGATTCTGCCCCCGGTCGAATAAAATCACTGTCCTGGTCCAGAACTGCCCGAAACTCGTGATTTTTCGGCTGTCCCACCTGAAATCGCAGTTTCGGACCCAGACTGCTGAAAATCCCTATTTGGGACCCGGACAGCTTGAAATCCACACTGGCCCGTCGGACAGCCAAAAATGACGATTCTGCCCCCATCAGCGAAAAAGTGCTGTTCTGGACCACAACTCGTGATTTTTCGGTAAGCCGAACCGAAAGCGCAGTTTCGGACCCAGACTGCTGAAAATCACTATTTGGGCGACGGACAGCCTGAAAACGACAGCGACCCGTCAGACAGCCGAAAATGACGATTCTACCCACGACAGCGGAAAATCGCTGTTCTGGCCCAGAATTGCCCGAAACTCGTGATTTTTCAGCAGCCACGCCAGAAATCGCAGTTTCGGACCCAGACTGCTGAAAATCCCTATTTGGGACCCGGACAGCTTGAAAACCACACTGGCCCGTCAGACAGCCAAAAATGACGATTCTGCCCCCATCAGCGAAAAATTGCTGTTCTGGACCAGAACTGCCCGAAACTCGTGATTTTTCGGTAAGCCGAACAGAAAGCGCAGTTCCGGACCCAGACTGCTGAAAATCACTATTTGGGCGACGGACAGCCTGAAAACGACAGCGACCCGTCAGACAGCCGAAAATGACGATTCTACCCACGACAGCGGAAAATCGCTGTTCTGGCCCAGAATTGCCCGAAACTCGTGATTTTTCAGCAGCCACGCCAGAAATCGCAGTTTCGGACCCAGACTGCTGAAAATCCCTATTTGGGTCCCGGACAGCCTGAAATCGACAACGGCCCGTCGGACAGCCAAAAATGACGATTCTGCCCCCGGTCGAATAAAATCACTGTCCTGGTCCAGAACTGCCCGAAACTCGTGATTTTTCGGCTGTCCCACCTGAAATCGCAGTTTCGGACCCAGACTGCTGAAAATCCCTATTTGGGACCCGGACAGCTTGAAATCCACACTGGCCCGTCGGACAGCCAAAAATGACGATTCTGCCCCCATCAGCGAAAAATTGTTGTTCTGGACCACAACTCGTGATTTTTCGGTAAGCCGAACAGAAAGCGCAGTTCCGGACCCAGACTGCTGAAAATCACTATTTGGGCGACGGACAGCCTGAAAACGACAGCGACCCGTCAGACAGCCGAAAATGACGATTCTACCCACGACAGCGGAAAATCGCTGTTCTGGCCCAGAATTGCCCGAAACTCGTGATTTTTCAGCAGCCACGCCAGAAATCGCAGTTTCGGACCCAGACTGCTGAAAATCCCTATTTGGGTCCCGGACAGCCTGAAATCCACAACGGCCCGTCGGACAGCCAAAAATGACGATTCTGCCCCCGGTCGAATAAAATCACTGTCCTGGTCCAGAACTGCCCGAAACTCGTGATTTTTCGGCTGTCCCACCTGAAATCGCAGTTTCGGACCCAGACTGCTGAAAATCCCTATTTGGGACCCGGACAGCTTGAAATCCACACTGGCCCGTCGGACAGCCAAAAATGACGATTCTGCCCCCATCAGCGAAAAATTGCTGTTCTGGACCACAACTCGTGATTTTTCGGTAAGCCGAACAGAAAGCGCAGTTCCGGACCCAGACTGCTGAAAATCACTATTTGGGCGACGGACAGCCTGAAAACGACAGCGACCCGTCAGACAGCCGAAAATGACGATTCTACCCACGACAGCGGAAAATCGCTGTTCTGGCCCAGAATTGCCCGAAACTCGTGATTTTTCAGCAGCCACGCCAGAAATCGCAGTTTCGGACCCAGACTGCTGAAAATCCCTATTTGGGACCCGGACAGCTTGAAAACCACACTGGCCCGTCAGACAGCCAAAAATGACGATTCTGCCACCATCAGCGAAAAATTGCTGTTCTGGACCAGAACTGCCCGAAACTCGTGATTTTTCGGTAAGCCGAACAGAAAGCGCAGTTCCGGACCCAGACTGCTGAAAATCACTATTTGGGCGACGGACAGCCTGAAAACGACAGCGACCCGTCAGACAGCCGAAAATGACGATTCTACCCACGACAGCGGAAAATCGCTGTTCTGGCCCAGAATTGCCCGAAACTCGTGATTTTTCAGCAGCCACGCCAGAAATCGCAGTTTCGGACCCAGACTGCTGAAAATCCCTATTTGGGACCCGGACAGCTTGAAAACCACACTGGCCCGTCAGACAGCCAAAAATGACGATTCTGCCCCCATCAGCGAAAAATTGCTGTTCTGGACCACAACTCGTGATTTTTCGGTAAGCCGAACAGAAAGCGCAGTTCCGGACCCAGACTGCTGAAAATCACTATTTGGGCGACGGACAGCCTGAAAACGACAGCGACCCGTCAGACAGCCGAAAATGACGATTCTACCCACGACAGCGGAAAATCGCTGTTCTGGCCCAGAATTGCCCGAAACTCGTGATTTTTCAGCAGCCACGCCAGAAATCGCAGTTTCGGACCCAGACTGCTGAAAATCCCTATTTGGGTCCCGGACAGCCTGAAATCGAAAACGGCCCGTCGGACAGCCAAAAATGACGATTCTGCCCCCGGTCGAATAAAATCACTGTCCTGGTCCAGAACTGCCCGAAACTCGTGATTTTTCGGCTGTCCCACCTGAAATCGCAGTTTCGGACCCAGACTGCTGAAAATCCCTATTTGGGACCCGGACAGCTTGAAATCCACACTGGCCCGTCGGACAGCCAAAAATGACGATTCTGCCCCCATCAGCGAAAAATTGCTGTTCTGGACCACAACTCGTGATTTTTCGGTAAGCCGAACAGAAAGCGCAGTTCCGGACCCAGACTGCTGAAAATCACTATTTGGGCCCCGGACAGCCTGAAAACGACAGCGACCCGTCAGACAGCCGAAAATGACGATTCTACCCCCGACAGCGGAAAATCGCTGTTCTGGCCCAGAATTGCCCGAAACTCGTGATTTTTCAGCAGCCACGCCAGAAATCGCAGTTTCGGACCCAGACTGCTGAAAATCCCTATTTGGGTCCCGAACAGCCTGAAATCGACACCGGCCCGCCGGACAACAAAAAATGACGATTCTGCCCCCGGTCGAATAAAATCACTGTCCTGGCCCGGAACAGCCCGAAACTCGTGATTTTTCGGCTGTCCCACCTGAAATCGCAGTTTCGGACCCAGACTGCTGAAAATCCCTATTTGGGACCCGGACAGCTTGAAAACCACCCTGGCCCGTCGGACAGCCAAAAATGACGATTCTGCCCCCATCAGCGAAAAATTGCTGTTCTGGACCAGAACTGCCCGAAACTCGTGATTTTTCGGTAAGCCGAACAGAAAGCGCAGTTCCGGACCCAGACTGCTGAAAATCACTATTTGGGCGACGGACAGCCTGAAAACGACAGCGACCCGTCAGACAGCCGAAAATGACGATTCTACCCACGACAGCGGAAAATCGCTGTTCCGGCCCAGAATTGCCCGAAACTCGTGATTTTTCAGCAGCCACGCCAGAAATCGCAGTTTCGGACCCAGACTGCTGAAAATCCCTATTTGGGACCCGGACAGCTTGAAAACCACACTGGCCCGTCAGACAGCCAAAAATGACGATTCTGCCCCCATCAGCGAAAAATTGCTGTTCTGGACCAGAACTGCCCGAAACTCGTGATTTTTCGGCTGTCCCACCTGAAATCGCAGTTTCGGACCCAGACTGCTGAAAATCCCTATTTGGGACCCGGACAGCTTGAAATCCACACTGGCCCGTCGGACAGCCAAAAATGACGATTCTGCCCCCATCAGCGAAAAATTGCTGTTCTGGACCACAACTCGTGATTTTTCGGTAAGCCGAACAGAAAGCGCAGTTCCGGACCCAGACTGCTGAAAATCACTATTTGGGCGACGGACAGCCTGAAAACGACAGCGACCCGTCAGACAGCCGAAAATGACGATTCTACCCACGACAGCGGAAAATCGCTGTTCTGGCCCAGAATTGCCCGAAACTCGTGATTTTTCAGTAGCCACGCCAGAAATCGCAGTTTCGGACCCAGACTGCTGAAAATCCCTATTTGGGTCCCGGACAGCCTGAAATCGAAAACGGCCCGTCGGACAGCCAAAAATGACGATTCTGCCCCCGGTCGAATAAAATCACTGTCCTGGTCCAGAACTGCCCGAAACTCGTGATTTTTCGGCTGTCCCACCTGAAATCGCAGTTTCGGACCCAGACTGCTGAAAATCCCTATTTGGGACCCGGACAGCTTGAAATCCACACTGGCCCGTCGGACAGCCAAAAATGACGATTCTGCCCCCATCAGCGAAAAATTGCTGTTCTGGACCACAACTCGTGATTTTTCGGTAAGCCGAACAGAAAGCGCAGTTCCGGACCCAGACTGCTGAAAATCACTATTTGGGCCCCGGACAGCCTGAAAACGACAGCGACCCGTCAGACAGCCGAAAATGACGATTCTACCCCCGACAGCAGAAAATCGCTGTTCTGGCCCAGAATTGCCCGAAACTCGTGATTTTTCAGCAGCCACGCCAGAAATCGCAGTTTCAGACCCAGACTGCTGAAAATCCCTATTTGGGTCCCGAACAGCCTGAAATCGACACCGGCCCGCCGGACAACAAAAAATGACGATTCTGCCCCCGGTCGAATAAAATCACTGTCCTGGCCCGGAACAGCCCGAAACTCGTGATTTTTCGGCTGTCCCACCTGAAATCGCAGTTTCGGACCCAGACTGCTGAAAATCCCTATTTGGGACCCGGACAGCTTGAAAACCACACTGGCCCGTCGGACAGCCAAAAATGACGATTCTGCCCCCATCAGCGAAAAATTGCTGTTCTGGACCAGAACTGCCCGAAACTCGTGATTTTTCGGTAAGCCGAACAGAAAGCGCAGTTCCGGACCCAGACTGCTGAAAATCACTATTTGGGCGACGGACAGCCTGAAAACGACAGCGACCCGTCAGACAGCCGAAAATGACGATTCTACCCACGACAGCGGAAAATCGCTGTTCTGGCCCAGAATTGCCCGAAACTCGTGATTTTTCAGCAGCCACGCCAGAAATCGCAGTTTCGGACCCAGACTGCTGAAAATCCCTATTTGGGACCCGGACAGCTTGAAAACCCCACTGGCCCGTCAGACAGCCAAAAATGACGATTCTGCCCCCATCAGCGAAAAATTGCTGTTCTGGACCAGAACTGCCCGAAACTCGTGATTTTTCGGTAAGCCGAACAGAAAGCGCAGTTCCGGACCCAGACTGCTGAAAATCACTATTTGGGCGACGGACAGCCTGAAAACGACAGCGACCCGTCAGACAGCCGAAAATGACGATTCTACCCACGACAGCGGAAAATCGCTGTTCTGGCCCAGAATTGCCCGAAACTCGTGATTTTTCAGCAGCCACGCCAGAAATCGCAGTTTCGGACCCAGACTGCTGAAAATCCCTATTTGGGTCCCGGACAGCCTGAAATCGAAAACGGCCCGTCGGACAGCCAAAAATGACGATTCTGCCCCCGGTCGAATAAAATCACTGTCCTGGTCCAGAACTGCCCGAAACTCGTGATTTTTCGGCTGTCCCACCTGAAATCGCAGTTTCGGACCCAGACTGCTGAAAATCCCTATTTGGGACCCGGACAGCTTGAAAACCACACTGGCCCGTCAGACAGCCAAAAATGACGATTCTGCCCCCATCAGCGAAAAATTGCTGTTCTGGACCAGAACTGCCCGAAACTCGTGATTTTTCGGCTGTCCCTCCTGAAATCGCAGTTTCGGACCCAGACTGCTGAAAATCCCTATTTGGGACCCGGACAGCTTGAAATCCACACTGGCCCGTCGGACAGCCAAAAATGACGATTCTGCCCCCATCCGCGAAAAATTGCTGTTCTGGACCACAACTCGTGATTTTTCGGTAAGCCGAACAGAAAGCGCAGTTCCGGACCCAGACTGCTGAAAATCACTATTTGGGCCCCGGACAGCCTGAAAACGACAGCGACCCGTCAGACAGCCGAAAATGACGATTCTACCCCCGACAGCAGAAAATCGCTGTTCTGGCCAAGAATTGCCCGAAACTCGTGATTTTTCAGCAGCCACGCCAGAAATCGCAGTTTCAGACCCAGACTGCTGAAAATCCCTATTTGGGTCCCGAACAGCCTGAAATCGACACCGGCCCGCCGGACAACAAAAAATGACGATTCTGCCCCCGGTCGAATAAAATCACTGTCCTGGCCCGGAACAGCCCGAAACTCGTGATTTTTCGGCTGTCCCACCTGAAATCGCAGTTTCGGACCCAGACTGCTGAAAATCCCTATTTGGGACCCGGACAGCTTGAAAACCACACTGGCCCGTCGGACAGCCAAAAATGACGATTCTGCCCCCATCAGCGAAAAATTGCTGTTCTGGACCAGAACTGCCCGAAACTCGTGATTTTTCGGTAAGCCGAACAGAAAGCGCAGTTCCGGACCCAGACTGCTGAAAATCACTATTTGGGCGACGGACAGCCTGAAAACGACAGCGACCCGTCAGACAGCCGAAAATGACGATTCTACCCACGACAGCGGAAAATCGCTGTTCTGGCCCAGAATTGCCCGAAACTCGTGATTTTTCAGCAGCCACGCCAGAAATCGCAGTTTCGGACCCAGACTGCTGAAAATCCCTATTTGGGACCCGGACAGCTTGAAAACCACACTGGCCCGTCATACAGCCAAAAATGACGATTCTGCCCCCATCAGCGAAAAATTGCTGTTCTGGACCAGAACTGCCCGAAACTCGTGATTTTTCGGTAAGCCGAACAGAAAGCGCAGTTCCGGACCCAGACTGCTGAAAATCACTATTTGGGCGACGGACAGCCTGAAAACGACAGCGACCCGTCAGACAGCCGAAAATGACGATTCTACCCACGACAGCGGAAAATCGCTGTTCTGGCCCAGAATTGCCCGAAACTCGTGATTTTTCAGCAGCCACGCCAGAAATCGCAGTTTCGGACCCAGACTGCTGAAAATCCCTATTTGGGTCCCGGACAGCCTGAAATCGAAAACGGCCCGTCGGACAGCCAAAAATGACGATTCTGCCCCCGGTCGAATAAAATCACTGTCCCGGTCCAGAACTGCCCGAAACTCGTGATTTTTCGGCTGTCCCACCTGAAATCGCAGTTTCGGACCCAGACTGCTGAAAATCCCTATTTGGGACCCGGACAGCTTGAAAACCACACTGGCCCGTCAGACAGCCAAAAATGACGATTCTGCCCCCATCAGCGAAAAATTGCTGTTCTGGACCAGAACTGCCCGAAACTCGTGATTTTTCGGCTGTCCCACCTGAAATCGCAGTTTCGGACCCAGACTGCTGAAAATCCCTATTTGGGACCCGGACAGCTTGAAATCCACACTGGCCCGTCGGACAGCCAAAAATGACGATTCTGCCCCCATCAGCGAAAAATTGCTGTTCTGGACCACAACTCGTGATTTTTCGGTAAGCCGAACAGAAAGCGCAGTTCCGGACCCAGACTGCTGAAAATCACTATTTGGGCCCCGGACAGCCTGAAAACGACAGCGACCCGTCAGACAGCCGAAAATGACGATTCTACCCCCGACAGCAGAAAATCGCTGTTCTGGCCCAGAATTGCCCGAAACTCGTGATTTTTCAGCAGCCACGCCAGAAATCGCAGTTTCGGACCCAGACTGCTGAAAATCCCTATTTGGGTCCCGAACAGCCTGAAATCGACACCGGCCCGCCGGACAACAAAAAATGACGATTCTGCCCCCGGTCGAATAAAATCACTGTCCTGGCCCGGAACAGCCCGAAACTCGTGATTTTTCGGCTGTCCCACCTGAAATCGCAGTTTCGGACCCAGACTGCTGAAAATCCCTATTTGGGACCCGGACAGCTTGAAAACCACACTGGCCCGTCGGACAGCCAAAAATGACGATTCTGCCCCCATCAGCGAAAAATTGCTGTTCTGGACCAGAACTGCCCGAAAGTCGTGATTTTTCGGTAAGCCGAACAGAAAGCGCAGTTCCGGACCCAGACTGCTGAAAATCACTATTTGGGCGACGGACAGCCTGAAAACGACAGCGACCCGTCAGACAGCCGAAAATGACGATTCTACCCACGACAGCGGAAAATCGCTGTTCTGGCCCAGAATTGCCCGAAACTCGTGATTTTTCAGCAGCCACGCCAGAAATCGCAGTTTCGGACCCAGACTGCTGAAAATCCCTATTTGGGTCCCGGACAGCCTGAAATCGACAACGGCCCGTCGGACAGCCAAAAATGACGATTCTGCCCCCGGTCGAATAAAATCACTGTCCTGGTCCAGAACTGCCCGAAACTCGTGATTTTTCGGCTGTCCCACCTGAAATCGCAGTTTCGGACCCAGACTGCTGAAAATCCCTATTTGGGACCCGGACAGCTTGAAATCCACACTGGCCCGTCGGACAGCCAAAAATGACGATTCTGCCCCCATCAGCGAAAAATTGCTGTTCTGGACCACAACTCGTGATTTTTCGGTAAGCCGAACAGAAAGCGCAGTTCCGGACCCAGACTGCTGAAAATCACTATTTGGGCGACGGACAGCCTGAAAACGACAGCGACCCGTCAGACAGCCGAAAATGACGATTCTACCCACGACAGCGGAAAATCGCTGTTCTGGCCCAGAATTGCCCGAAACTCGTGATTTTTCAGCAGCCACGCCAGAAATCGCAGTTTCGGACCCAGACTGCTGAAAATCCCTATTTGGGACCCGGACAGCTTGAAAACCACACTGGCCCGTCAGACAGCCAAAAATGACGATTCTGCCCCCATCAGCGAAAAATTGCTGTTCTGGACCAGAACTGCCCGAAACTCGTGATTTTTCGGTAAGCCGAACAGAAAGCGCAGTTCCGGACCCAGACTGCTGAAAATCACTATTTGGGCCCCGGACAGCCTGAAAACGACAGCGACCCGTCAGACAGCCGAAAATGACGATTCTACCCCCGACAGAGGAAAATCGCTGTTCTGGCCCAGAATTGCCCGAAACTCGTGATTTTTCAGCAGCCACGCCAGAAATCGCAGTTTCGGACCCAGACTGCTGAAAATCCCTATTTGGGTCCCGGACAGCCTGAAATCGACAACGGCCCGTCGGACAGCCAAAAATGACGATTCTGCCCCCGGTCGAATAAAATCACTGTCCTGGTCCAGAACTGCCCGAAACTCGTGATTTTTCGGCTGTCCCACCTGAAATCGCAGTTTCGGACCCAGACTGCTGAAAATCCCTATTTGGGACCCGGACAGCTTGAAATCCACACTGGCCCGTCGGACAGCCAAAAATGACGATTCTGCCCCCATCAGCGAAAAATTGCTGTTCTGGACCAGAACTCGTGATTTTTCGGTAAGCCGAACAGAAAGCGCAGTTCCGGACCCAGACTGCTGAAAATCACTATTTGGGCGACGGACAGCCTGAAAACGACAGCAACCCGTCAGACAGCCGAAAATGACGATTCTACCCACGACAGCGGAAAATTGCTGTTCTGGCCCAGAATTGCCCGAAACTCGTGATTTTTCAGCAGCCACGCCAGAAATCGCAGTTTCGGACCCAGACTGCTGAAAATCCCTATTTGGGTCCCGGACAGCCTGAAATCGAAAACGGCCCGTCGGACAGCCAAAAATGACGATTCTGCCCCCGGTCGAATAAAATCACTGTCCTGGTCCAGAACTGCCCGAAACTCGTGATTTTTCGGCTGTCCCACCTGAAATCGCAGTTTCGGACCCAGACTGCTGAAAATCCCTATTTGGGACCCGGACAGCTTGAAATCCACACTGGCCCGTCGGACAGCCAAAAATGACGATTCTGCCCCCATCAGCGAAAAATTGCTGTTCTGGACCACAACTCGTGATTTTTCGGTAAGCCGAACAGAAAGCGCAGTTCCGGACCCAGACTGCTGAAAATCACTATTTGGGCCCCGGACAGCCTGAAAACGACAGCGACCCGTCAGACAGCCGAAAATGACGATTCTACCCCCGACAGCGGAAAATCGCTGTTCTGGCCCAGAATTGCCCGAAACTCGTGATTTTTCAGCAGCCACGCCAGAAATCGCAGTTTCGGACCCAGACTGCTGAAAATCCCTATTTGGGTCCCGAACAGCCTGAAATCGACACCGGCCCGCCGGACAACAAAAAATGACGATTCTGCCCCTGGTCGAATAAAATCACTGTCCTGGCCCGGAACAGCCCGAAACTCGTGATTTTTCGGCTGTCCCACCTGAAATCGCAGTTTCGGACCCAGACTGCTGAAAATCCCTATTTGGGACCCGGACAGCTTGAAAACCACACTGGCCCGTCGGACAGCCAAAAATGACGATTCTGCCCCCATCAGCGAAAAATTGCTGTTCTGGACCAGAACTGCCCGAAACTCGTGATTTTTCGGTAAGCCGAACAGAAAGCGCAGTTCCGGACCCAGACTGCTGAAAATCACTATTTGGGCGACGGACAGCCTGAAAACGACAGCGACCCGTCAGACAGCCGAAAATGACGATTCTACCCACGACAGCGGAAAATCGCTGTTCTGGCCCAGAATTGCCCGAAACTCGTGATTTTTCAGCAGCCACGCCAGAAATCGCAGTTTCGGACCCAGACTGCTGAAAATCCCTATTTGGGACCCGGACAGCTTGAAAACCACACTGGCCCGTCAGACAGCCAAAAATGACGATTCTGCCCCCATCAGCGAAAAATTGCTGTTCTGGACCAGAACTGCCCGAAACTCGTGATTTTTCGGTAAGCCGAACAGAAAGCGCAGTTCCGGACCCAGACTGCTGAAAATCACTATTTGGGCCCCGGACAGCCTGAAAACGACAGCGACCCGTCAGACAGCCGAAAATGACGATTCTACCCCCGACAGAGGAAAATCGCTGTTCTGGCCCAGAATTGCCCGAAACTCGTGATTTTTCAGCAGCCACGCCAGAAATCGCAGTTTCGGACCCAGACTGCTGAAAATCCCTATTTGGGTCCCGGACAGCCTGAAATCGACAACGGCCCGTCGGACAGCCAAAAATGACGATTCTGCCCCCGGTCGAATAAAATCACTGTCCTGGTCCAGAACTGCCCGAAACTCGTGATTTTTCGGCTGTCCCACCTGAAATCGCAGTTTCGGACCCAGACTGCTGAAAATCCCTATTTGGGACCCGGACAGCTTGAAATCCACACTGGCCCGTCGGACAGCCAAAAATGACGATTCTGCCCCCATCAGCGAAAAATTGCTGTTCTGGACCAGAACTCGTGATTTTTCGGTAAGCCGAACAGAAAGCGCAGTTCCGGACCCAGACTGCTGAAAATCACTATTTGGGCGACGGACAGCCTGAAAACGACAGCAACCCGTCAGACAGCCGAAAATGACGATTCTACCCACGACAGCGGAAAATTGCTGTTCTGGCCCAGAATTGCCCGAAACTCGTGATTTTTCAGCAGCCACGCCAGAAATCGCAGTTTCGGACCCAGACTGCTGAAAATCCCTATTTGGGTCCCGGACAGCCTGAAATCGAAAACGGCCCGTCGGACAGCCAAAAATGACGATTCTGCCCCCGGTCGAATAAAATCACTGTCCTGGTCCAGAACTGCCCGAAACTCGTGATTTTTCGGCTGTCCCACCTGAAATCGCAGTTTCGGACCCAGACTGCTGAAAATCCCTATTTGGGACCCGGACAGCTTGAAATCCACACTGGCCCGTCGGACAGCCAAAAATGACGATTCTGCCCCCATCAGCGAAAAATTGCTGTTCTGGACCACAACTCGTGATTTTTCGGTAAGCCGAACAGAAAGCGCAGTTCCGGACCCAGACTGCTGAAAATCACTATTTGGGCCCCGGACAGCCTGAAAACGACAGCGACCCGTCAGACAGCCGAAAATGACGATTCTACCCCCGACAGCGGAAAATCGCTGTTCTGGCCCAGAATTGCCCGAAACTCGTGATTTTTCAGCAGCCACGCCAGAAATCGCAGTTTCGGACCCAGACTGCTGAAAATCCCTATTTGGGTCCCGAACAGCCTGAAATCGACACCGGCCCGCCGGACAACAAAAAATGACGATTCTGCCCCTGGTCGAATAAAATCACTGTCCTGGCCCGGAACAGCCCGAAACTCGTGATTTTTCGGCTGTCCCACCTGAAATCGCAGTTTCGGACCCAGACTGCTGAAAATCCCTATTTGGGACCCGGACAGCTTGAAAACCACACTGGCCCGTCGGACAGCCAAAAATGACGATTCTGCCCCCATCAGCGAAAAATTGCTGTTCTGGACCAGAACTGCCCGAAACTCGTGATTTTTCGGTAAGCCGAACAGAAAGCGCAGTTCCGGACCCAGACTGCTGAAAATCACTATTTGGGCGACGGACAGCCTGAAAACGACAGCGACCCGTCAGACAGCCGAAAATGACGATTCTACCCACGACAGCGGAAAATCGCTGTTCTGGCCCAGAATTGCCCGAAACTCGTGATTTTTCAGCAGCCACGCCAGAAATCGCAGTTTCGGACCCAGACTGCTGAAAATCCCTATTTGGGACCCGGACAGCTTGAAAACCACACTGGCCCGTCAGACAGCCAAAAATGACGATTCTGCCCCCATCAGCGAAAAATTGCTGTTCTGGACCAGAACTGCCCGAAACTCGTGATTTTTCGGTAAGCCGAACAGAAAGCGCAGTTCCGGACCCAGACTGCTGAAAATCACTATTTGGGCCCCGGACAGCCTGAAAACGACAGCGACCCGTCAGACAGCCGAAAATGACGATTCTACCCCCGACAGAGGAAAATCGCTGTTCTGGCCCAGAATTGCCCGAAACTCGTGATTTTTCAGCAGCCACGCCAGAAATCGCAGTTTCGGACCCAGACTGCTGAAAATCCCTATTTGGGTCCCGGACAGCCTGAAATCGACAACGGCCCGTCGGACAGCCAAAAATGACGATTCTGCCCCCGGTCGAATAAAATCACTGTCCTGGTCCAGAACTGCCCGAAACTCGTGATTTTTCGGCTGTCCCACCTGAAATCGCAGTTTCGGACCCAGACTGCTGAAAATCCCTATTTGGGACCCGGACAGCTTGAAATCCACACTGGCCCGTCGGACAGCCAAAAATGACGATTCTGCCCCCATCAGCGAAAAATTGCTGTTCTGGACCACAACTCGTGATTTTTCGGTAAGCCGAACAGAAAGCGCAGTTCCAGACCCAGACTGCTGAAAATCACTATTTGGGCCCCGGACAGCCTGAAAACGACAGCGACCCGTCAGACAGCCGAAAATGACGATTCTACCCACGACAGCGGAAAATCGCTGTTCTGGCCCAGAATTGCCCGAAACTCGTGATTTTTCAGCAGCCACGCCAGAAATCGCAGTTTCGGACCCAGACTGCTGAAAATCCCTATTTGGGTCCCGGACAGCCTGAAATCGACAACGGCCCGTCGGACAGCCAAAAATGACGATTCTGCCCCCGGTCGAATAAAATCACTGTCCTGGTCCAGAACTGCCCGAAACTCGTGATTTTTCGGCTGTCCCACCTGAAATCGCAGTTTCGGACCCAGACTGCTGAAAATCCCTATTTGGGACCCGGACAGCTTGAAATCCACACTGGCCCGTCGGACAGCCAAAAATGACGATTCTGCCCCCATCAGCGAAAAATTGCTGTTCTGGACCACAACTCGTGATTTTTCGGTAAGCCGAACAGAAAGCGCAGTTCCGGACCCAGACTGCTGAAAATCACTATTTGGGCCCCGGACAGCCTGAAAACGACAGCGACCCGTCAGACAGCCGAAAATGACGATTCTACCCCCGACAGAGGAAAATCGCTGTTCTGGCCCAGAATTGCCCGAAACTCGTGATTTTTCAGCAGCCACGCCAGAAATCGCAGTTTCGGACCCAGACTGCTGAAAATCCCTATTTGGGTCCCGAACAGCCTGAAATCGACACCGGCCCGCCGGACAGCAAAAAATGACGATTCTGCCCCCGGTCGAATAAAATCACTGTCCTGGCCCGGAACAGCCCGAAACTCGTGATTTTTCGGCTGTCCCACCTGAAATCGCAGTTTCGGACCCAGACTGCTGAAAATCCCTATTTGGGACCCGGACAGCTTGAAAACCTCACTGGCCCGTCGGACAGCCAAAAATGACGATTCTGCCCCCATCAGCGAAAAATTGCTGTTCTGGACCAGAACTGCCCGAAACTCGTGATTTTTCGGTAAGCCGAACAGAAAGCGCAGTTCCGGACCCAGACTGCTGAAAATCACTATTTGGGCGACGGACAGCCTGAAAACGACAGCGACCCGTCAGACAGCCGAAAATGACGATTCTACCCACGACAGCGGAAAATCGCTGTTCTGGCCCAGAATTGCCCGAAACTCGTGATTTTTCAGCAGCCACGCCAGAAATCGCAGTTTCGGACCCAGACTGCTGAAAATCCCTATTTGGGTCCCGAACAGCCTGAAATCGACACCGGCCCGCCGGACAGCAAAAAATGACGATTCTGCCCCCGGTCGAATAAAATCACTGTCCTGGCCCGGAACAGCCCGAAACTCGTGATTTTTCGGCTGTCCCACCTGAAATCGCAGTTTCGGACCCAGACTGCTGAAAATCCCTATTTGGGACCCGGACAGCTTGAAAACCACACTGGCCCGTCGGACAGCCAAAAATGACGATTCTGCCCCCATCAGCGAAAAATTGCTGTTCTGGACCAGAACTGCCCGAAACTCGTGATTTTTCGGTAAGCCGAACAGAAAGCGCAGTTCCGGACCCAGACTGCTGAAAATCACTATTTGGGCGACGGACAGCCTGAAAACGACAGCGACCCGTCAGACAGCCGAAAATGACGATTCTACCCACGACAGCGGAAAATCGCTGTTCTGGCCCAGAATTGCCCGAAACTCGTGATTTTTCAGCAGCCACGCCAGAAATCGCAGTTTCGGACCCAGACTGCTGAAAATCCCTATTTGGGTCCCGGACAGCCTGAAATCGACAACGGCCCGTCGGACAGCCAAAAATGACGATTCTGCCCCCGGTCGAATAAAATCACTGTCCTGGTCCAGAACTGCCCGAAACTCGTGATTTTTCGGCTGTCCCACCTGAAATCGCAGTTTCGGACCCAGACTGCTGAAAATCCCTATTTGGGACCCGGACAGCTTGAAATCCACACTGGCCCGTCGGACAGCCAAAAATGACGATTCTGCCCCCATCAGCGAAAAATTGCTGTTCTGGACCACAACTCGTGATTTTTCGGTAAGCCGAACAGAAAGCGCAGTTCCAGACCCAGACTGCTGAAAATCACTATTTGGGCCCCGGACAGCCTGAAAACGACAGCGACCCGTCAGACAGCCGAAAATGACGATTCTACCCACGACAGCGGAAAATCGCTGTTCTGGCCCAGAATTGCCCGAAACTCGTGATTTTTCAGCAGCCACGCCAGAAATCGCAGTTTCGGACCCAGACTGCTGAAAATCCCTATTTGGGTCCCGGACAGCCTGAAATCGACAACGGCCCGTCGGACAGCCAAAAATGACGATTCTGCCCCCGGTCGAATAAAATCACTGTCCTGGTCCAGAACTGCCCGAAACTCGTGATTTTTCGGCTGTCCCACCTGAAATCGCAGTTTCGGACCCAGACTGCTGAAAATCCCTATTTGGGACCCGGACAGCTTGAAATCCACACTGGCCCGTCGGACAGCCAAAAATGACGATTCTGCCCCCATCAGCGAAAAATTGCTGTTCTGGACCACAACTCGTGATTTTTCGGTAAGCCGAACAGAAAGCGCAGTTCCAGACCCAGACTGCTGAAAATCACTATTTGGGCCCCGGACAGCCTGAAAACGACAGCGACCCGTCAGACAGCCGAAAATGACGATTCTACCCACGACAGCGGAAAATCGCTGTTCTGGCCCAGAATTGCCCGAAACTCGTGATTTTTCAGCAGCCACGCCAGAAATCGCAGTTTCGGACCCAGACTGCTGAAAATCCCTATTTGGGTCCCGGACAGCCTGAAATCGACAACGGCCCGTCGGACAGCCAAAAATGACGATTCTGCCCCCGGTCGAATAAAATCACTGTCCTGGTCCAGAACTGCCCGAAACTCGTGATTTTTCGGCTGTCCCACCTGAAATCGCAGTTTCGGACCCAGACTGCTGAAAATCCCTATTTGGGACCCGGACAGCTTGAAATCCACACTGGCCCGTCGGACAGCCAAAAATGACGATTCTGCCCCCATCAGCGAAAAATTGCTGTTCTGGACCACAACTCGTGATTTTTCGGTAAGCCGAACAGAAAGCGCAGTTCCGGACCCAGATTGCTGAAAATCACTATTTGGGCCCCGGACAGCCTGAAAACGACAGCGACCCGTCAGACAGCCGAAAATGACGATTCTACCCCCGACAGCGGAAAATCGCTGTTCTGGCCCAGAATTGCCCGAAACTCGTGATTTTTCAGCAGCCACGCCAGAAATCGCAGTTTCGGACCCAGACTGCTGAAAATCCCTATTTGGGTCCCGAACAGCCTGAAATCGACACCGGCCCGCCGGATAGCAAAAAATGACGATTCTGCCCCCGGTCGAATAAAATCACTGTCCTGGCCCGGAACAGCCCGAAACTCGTGATTTTTCGGCTGTCCCACCTGAAATCGCAGTTTCGGACCCAGACTGCTGAAAATCCCTATTTGGGACCCGGACAGCTTGAAAACCACACTGGCCCGTCGGACAGCCAAAAATGACGATTCTGCCCCCATCAGCGAAAAATTGCTGTTCTGGACCAGAACTGCCCGAAACTCGTGATTTTTCGGTAAGCCGAACAGAAAGCGCAGTTCCGGACCCAGACTGCTGAAAATCACTATTTGGGCGACGGACAGCCTGAAAACGACAGCGACCCGTCAGACAGCCGAAAATGACGATTCTACCCACGACAGCGGAAAATCGCTGTTCTGGCCCAGAATTGCCCGAAACTCGTGATTTTTCAGCAGCCACGCCAGAAATCGCAGTTTCGGACCCAGACTGCTGAAAATCCCTATTTGGGACCCGGACAGCTTGAAAACCACACTGGCCCGTCAGACAGCCAAAAATGACGATTCTGCCCCCATCAGCGAAAAATTGCTGTTCTGGACCAGAACTGCCCGAAACTCGTGATTTTTCGGTAAGCCGAACAGAAAAAGCAGTTCCGGACCCAGACTGCTGAAAATCACTATTTGGGCGACGGACAGCCTGAAAACGACAGCGACCCGTCAGACAGCCGAAAATGACGATTCTACCCACGACAACGGAAAATCGCTGTTCTGGCCCAGAATTGCCCGAAACTCGGGATTTTTCGACAGCCCCACCTGAAATCGCTGTTTCGGACCCAGTCTGCTGGAAATCACTATTTGGGTCCCGGACAGCCTGAAATCGACACCCGCCCGTCGGACAGCCAAAAATGACAATTCTGCCCCCGATCGACGAAAATCACAGTTCTGGCCCACGACTGCCCGAAACTCGTGATATTTCGGCTGTCCCACCTGAAATCGCAGTTTCGGACCCAGACTGCTGAAAATCTCTATTTGGGTCCCGGACAGCCTGAAATCGACACCGGCCCGTCGGACAGCCAAAAATGACGATTCTGCCCCCGGTCGAACAAAATCACTGTCCTGGCCCAGAACTGCCCGAAACTCGTGATTTTTCGGCTGTCCCACCTGAAATCGCAGTTTCGGACCCAGACTGCTGAAAATCCCTATTTGGGACCCGGACAGCTTGAAATCCACACTGGCCCGTCGGACAGCCAAAAATGACGATTCTGCCCCCATCAGCGAAAAATTGCTGTTCTGGACCACAACTCGTGATTTTTCGGTAAGCCGAACAGAAAGCGCAGTTCCGGACCCAGACTGCTGAAAATCACTATTTGGGCCCCGGACAGCCTGAAAACGACAGCGACCCGTCAGACAGCCGAAAATGACGATTCTACCCCCGACAGCGGAAAATCGCTGTTCTGGCCCAGAATTGCCCGAAACTCGTGATTTTTCTGCAGCCACGCCAGAAATCGCAGTTTCGGACCCAGACTGCTGAAAATCCCTTTTTGGGTCCCGGACAGCCTGAAATCGACAACGGCCCGTCGGACAGCCAAAAATGACGATTCTGCCCCCGGTCGAATAAAATCACTGTCCTGGTCCAGAACTGCCCGAAACTCGTGATTTTTCGGCTGTCCCACCTGAAATTGCAGTTTCGGACCCAGACTGCTGAAAATCCCTATTTGGGACCCGGACAGCTTGAAATCCACACTGGCCCGTCGGACAGCCAAAAATGACGATTCTGCCCCCATCAGCGAAAAATTGCTGTTCTGGACCACAACTCGTGATTTTTCGGTAAGCCGAACAGAAAGCGCAGTTCCGGACCCAGACTGCTGAAAATCACTATTTGGGCCCCGGACAGCCTGAAAACGACAGCGACCCGTCAGACAGCCGAAAATGACGATTCTACCCCCGACAGCGGAAAATCGCTGTTCTGGCCCAGAATTGCCCGAAACTCGTGATTTTTCAGCAGCCACGCCAGAAATCGCAGTTTCGGACCCAGACTGCTGAAAATCCCTTTTTGGGTCCCGGACAGCCTGAAATCGACAACGGCCCGTCGGACAGCCAAAAATGACGATTCTGCCCCCGGTCGAATAAAATCATTGTCCTGGTCCAGAACTGCCCGAAACTCGTGATTTTTCGGCTGTCCCACCTGAAATCGCAGTTTCGGACCCGGACTGCTGAAAATCCCTATTTGGGACCCGGACAGCTTGCAATCCACACTGGCCCGTCGGACAGCCAAAAATGACGATTCTGCCCCCATCAGCGAAAAATTGCTGTTCTGGACCACAACTCGTGATTTTTCGGTAAGCCGAACAGAAAGCGCAGTTCCGGACCCAGACTGCTGAAAATCACTATTTGGGCCCCGGACAGCCTGAAAACGACAGCGACCCGTCAGACAGCCGAAAATGACGAATCTACCCCCGACAGCGGAAAATCGCTGTTCTGGCCCAGAATTGCCCGAAACTCGTGATTTTTCAGCAGCCACGCCAGAAATCGCAGTTTCGGACCCAGACTGCTGAAAATCCCTATTTGGGTCCCGGACAGCCTGAAATCGACAACGGCCCGTCGGACAGCCAAAAATGACGATTCTGCCCCCGGTCGAATAAAATCACTGTCCTGGTCCAGAACTGCCCGAAACTCGTGATTTTTCGGCTGTCCCACCTGAAATCGCAGTTTCGGACCCAGACTGCTGAAAATCCCTGTTTGGGACCCGGACAGCTTGAAATCCACACTGGCCCGTCGGACAGCCAAAAATGACGATTCTGCCCCCATCAGCGAAAAATTGCTGTTCTGGACCACAACTCGTGATTTTTCGGTAAGCCGAACAGAAAGCGCAGTTCCGGACCCAGACTGCTGAAAATCACTATTTGGGCCCCGGACAGCCTGAAAACGACAGCGACCCGTCAGACAGCCGAAAATGACGATTCTACCCACGACAGCGGAAAATCGCTGTTCTGGCCCAGAATTGCCCGAAACTCGTGATTTTTCAGCAGCCACGCCAGAAATCGCAGTTTCGGACCCAGACTGCTGAAAATCCCTATTTGGGTCCCGGACAGCCTGAAATCGACAACGGCCCGTCGGACAGCCAAAAATGACGATTCTGCCCCCGGTCGAATAAAATCACTGTCCTGGTCCAGAACTGCCCGAAACTCGTGATTTTTCGGCTGTCCCACCTGAAATCGCAGTTTCGGACCCAGACTGCTGAAAATCCCTATTTGGGACCCGGACAGCTTGAAATCCACACTGGCCCGTCGGACAGCCAAAAATGACGATTCTGCCCCCATCAGCGAAAAATTGCTGTTCTGGACCACAACTCGTGATTTTTCGGTAAGCCGAACAGAAAGCGCAGTTCCGGACCCAGACTGCTGAAAATCACTATTTGGGCCCCGGACAGCCTGAAAACGACAGCGACCCGTCAGACAGCCGAAAATGACGATTCTACCCACGACAGCGGAAAATCGCTGTTCTGGCCCAGAATTGCCCGAAACTCGTGATTTTTCAGCAGCCACGCCAGAAATCGCAGTTTCGGACCCAGACTGCTGAAAATCCCTATTTGGGTCCCGGACAGCCTGAAATCGACAACGGCCCGTCGGACAGCCAAAAATGACGATTCTGCCCCCGGTCGAATAAAATCACTGTCCTGGTCCAGAACTGCCCGAAACTCGTGATTTTTCGGCTGTCCCACCTGAAATCGCAGTTTCGGACCCAGACTGCTGAAAATCCCTATTTGGGACCCGGACAGCTTGAAATCCACACTGGCCCGTCGGACAGCCAAAAATGACGATTCTGCCCCCATCAGCGAAAAATTGCTGTTCTGGACCACAACTCGTGATTTTTCGGTAAGCCGAACAGAAAGCGCAGTTCCGGACCCAGACTGCTGAAAATCACTATTTGGGCCCCGGACAGCCTGAAAACGACAGCGACCCGTCAGACAGCCGAAAATGACGATTCTACCCACGACAGCGGAAAATCGCTGTTCTGGCCCAGAATTGCCCGAAACTCGTGATTTTTCAGCAGCCACGCCAGAAATCGCAGTTTCGGACCCAGACTGCTGAAAATCCCTATTTGGGTCCCGAACAGCCTGAAATCGACACCGGCCCGCCGGACAGCAAAAAATGACGATTCTGCCCCCGGTCGAATAAAATCACTGTCCTGGCCCGGAACAGCCCGAAACTCGTGATTTTTCGGCTGTCCCACCTGAAATCGCAGTTTCGGACCCAGACTGCTGAAAATCCCTATTTGGGACCCGGACAGCTTGAAAACCACACTGGCCCGTCGGACAGCCAAAAATGACGATTCTGCCCCCATCAGCGAAAAATTGCTGTTCTGGACCAGAACTGCCCGAAACTCGTGATTTTTCGGTAAGCCGAACAGAAAGCGCAGTTCCGGACCCAGACTGCTGAAAATCACTATTTGGGCGACGGACAGCCTGAAAACGACAGCGACCCGTCAGACAGCCGAAAATGACGATTCTACCCACGACAGCGGAAAATCGCTGTTCTGGCCCAGAATTGCCCGAAACTCGTGATTTTTCAGCAGCCACGCCAGAAATCGCAGTTTCGGACCCAGACTGCTGAAAATCCCTATTTGGGTCCCGGACAGCCTGAAATCGACAACGGCCCGTCGGACAGCCAAAAATGACGATTCTGCCCCCGGTCGAACAAAATCACTGTCCTGGCCCAGAACTGCCCGAAACTCGTGATTTTTCGGCTGTCCCACCTGAAATCGCAGTTTCGGACCCAGACTGCTGAAAATCCCTATTTGGGACCCGGACAGCTTGAAATCCACACTGGCCCGTCGGACAGCCAAAAATGACGATTCTGCCCCCATCAGCGAAAAATTGCTGTTCTGGACCACAACTCGTGATTTTTCGGTAAGCCGAACAGAAAGCGCAGTTCCGGACCCAGACTGCTGAAAATCACTATTTGGGCCCCGGACAGCCTGAAAACGGCAGCGACCCGTCAGACAGCCGAAAATGACGAATCTACCCCCGACAGCGGAAAATCGCTGTTCTGGCCCAGAATTGCCCGAAACTCGTGATTTTTCAGCAGCCACGCCAGAAATCGCAGTTTCGGACCCAGACTGCTGAAAATCCCTATTTGGGTCCCGGACAGCCTGAAATCGACAACGGCCCGTCGGACAGCCAAAAATGACGATTCTGCCCCCGGTCGAATAAAATCACTGTCCTGGTCCAGAACTGCCCGAAACTCGTGATTTTTCGGCTGTCCCACCTGAAATCGCAGTTTCGGACCCAGACTGCTGAAAATCCCTATTTGGGACCCGGACAGCTTGAAATCCACACTGGCCCGTCGGACAGCCAAAAATGACGATTCTGCCCCCATCAGCGAAAAATTGCTGTTCTGGACCACAACTCGTGATTTTTCGGTAAGCCGAACAGAAAGCGCAGTTCCGGACCCAGACTGCTGAAAATCACTATTTGGGCCCCGGACAGCCTGAAAACGACAGCGACCCGTCAGACAGCCGAAAATGACGATTCTACCCACGACAGCGGAAAATCGCTGTTCTGGCCCAGAATTGCCCGAAACTCGTGATTTTTCAGCAGCCACGCCAGAAATCGCAGTTTCGGACCCAGACTGCTGAAAATCCCTATTTGGGTCCCGGACAGCCTGAAATCGACAACGGCCCGTCGGACAGCCAAAAATGACGATTCTGCCCCCGGTCGAATAAAATCACTGTCCTGGTCCAGAACTGCCCGAAACTCGTGATTTTTCGGCTGTCCCACCTGAAATCGCAGTTTCGGACCCAGACTGCTGAAAATCCCTATTTGGGACCCGGACAGCTTGAAATCCACACTGGCCCGTCGGACAGCCAAAAATGACGATTCTGCCCCCATCAGCGAAAAATTGCTGTTCTGGACCACAACTCGTGATTTTTCGGTAAGCCGAACAGAAAGCGCAGTTCCGGACCCTGACTGCTGAAAATCACTATTTGGGCCCCGGACAGCCTGAAAACGACAGCGACCCGTCAGACAGCCGAAAATGACGATTCTACCCACGACAGCGGAAAATCGCTGTTCTGGCCCAGAATTGCCCGAAACTCGTGATTTTTCAGCAGCCACGCCAGAAATCGCAGTTTCGGACCCAGACTGCTGAAAATCCCTATTTGGGTCCCGAACAGCCTGAAATCGACACCGGCCCGCCGGACAGCAAAAAATGACGATTCTGCCCCCGGTCGAATAAAATCACTGTCCTGGCCCGGAACAGCCCGAAACTCGTGATTTTTCGGCTGTCCCACCTGAAATCGCAGTTTCGGACCCAGACTGCTGAAAATCCCTATTTGGGACCCGGACAGCTTGAAAACCACACTGGCCCGTCGGACAGCCAAAAATGACGATTCTGCCCCCATCAGCGAAAAATTGCTGTTCTGGACCAGAACTGCCCGAAACTCGTGATTTTTCGGTAAGCCGAACAGAAAGCGCAGTTCCGGACCCAGACTGCTGAAAATCACTATTTGGGCGACGGACAGCCTGAAAACGACAGCGACCCGTCAGACAGCCGAAAATGACGATTCTACCCACGACAGCGGAAAATCGCTGTTCTGGCCCAGAATTGCCCGAAACTCGTGATTTTTCAGCAGCCACGCCAGAAATCGCAGTTTCGGACCCAGACTGCTGAAAATCCCTATTTGGGTCCCGGACAGCCTGAAATCGACAACGGCCCGTCGGACAGCCAAAAATGACGATTCTGCCCCCGGTCGAATAAAATCACTGTCCTGGTCCAGAACTGCCCGAAACTCGTGATTTTTCGGCTGTCCCACCTGAAATCGCAGTTTCGGACCCAGACTGCTGAAAATCCCTATTTGGGACCAGGACAGCTTGAAATCCACACTGGCCCGTCGGACAGCCAAAAATGACGATTCTGCCCCCATCAGCGAAAAATTGCTGTTCTGGACCACAACTCGTGATTTTTCGGTAAGCCGAACAGAAAGCGCAGTTCCGGACCCAGACTGCTGAAAATCACTATTTGGGCCCCGGACAGCCTGAAAACGACAGCGACCCGTCAGACAGCCGAAAATGACGATTCTACCCACGGCAGCGGAAAATCGCGGTTCTGGCCCAGAATTGCCCGAAACTCGTGATTTTTCAGCAGCCACGCCAGAAATCGCAGTTTCGGACCCAGACTGCTGAAAATCCCTATTTGGGTCCCGAACAGCCTGAAATCGACACCGGCCCGCCGGACAGCAAAAAATGACGATTCTGCCCCCGGTCGAATTAAATCACTGTCCTGGCCCGGAACAGCCCGAAACTCGTGATTTTTCGGCTGTCCCACCTGAAATCGCAGTTTCGGACCCAGACTGCTGAAAATCCCTATTTGGGACCCGGACAGCTTGAAAACCACACTGGCCCGTCGGACAGCCAAAAATGACGATTCTGCCCCCATCAGCGAAAAATTGCTGTTCTGGACCAGAACTGCCCGAAACTCGTGATTTTTCGGTAAGCCGAACAGAAAGCGCAGTTCCGGACCCAGACTGCTGAAAATCACTATTTGGGCGACGGACAGCCTGAAAACGACAGCGACCCGTCAGACAGCCGAAAATGACGATTCTACCCACGACAGCGGGAAATCGCTGTTCTGGCCCAGAATTGCCCGAAACTCGTGATTTTTCAGCAGCCACGCCAGAAATCGCAGTTTCGGACCCAGACTGCTGAAAATCCCTATTTGGGTCCCGGACAGCCTGAAATCGACAACGG
The DNA here is from genome assembly GCA_037074485.1 of Delonix regia. NCBI lineage: Eukaryota > Viridiplantae > Streptophyta > Magnoliopsida > Fabales > Fabaceae > Delonix > Delonix regia. The sequence continues at coordinate 39,804,071 of CM073454.1, read as the reverse complement.
CCCGTCGGACAGCCAAAAATGACGATTCTGCCCCCGGTCGAATAAAATCACTGTCCTGGTCCAGAACTGCCCGAAACTCGTGATTTTTCGGCTGTCCCACCTGAAATCGCAGTTTCGGACCCAGACTGCTGAAAATCCCTATTTGGGACCCGGACAGCTTGAAATCCACACTGGCCCGTCGGACAGCCAAAAATGACGATTCTGCCCCCATCAGCGAAAAATTGCTGTTCTGGACCACAACTCGTGATTTTTCGGTAAGCCGAACAGAAAGCGTAGTTCTGGACCCAGACTGCTGAAAATCACTATTTGGGCCCCGGACAGCCTGAAAACGACAGCGACCCGTCAGACAGCCGAAAATGACGATTCTACCCACGACAGCGGAAAATCGCTGTTCTGGCCCAGAATTGCCCGAAACTCGTGATTTTTCAGCAGCCACGCCAGAAATCGCAGTTTCGGACCCAGACTGCTGAAAATCCCTATTTGGGTCCCGGACAGCCTGAAATCGACAACGGCCCGTCGGACAGCCAAAAATGACGATTCTGCCCCCGGTCGAATAAAATCACTGTCCTGGTCCAGAACTGCCCGAAACTCGTGATTTTTCGGCTGTCCCACCTGAAATCGCAGTTTCGGACCCAGACTGCTGAAAATCCCTATTTGGGACCCGGACAGCTTGAAATCCACACTGGCCCGTCGGACAGCCAAAAATGACGATTCTGCCCCCATCAGCGAAAAATTGCTGTTCTGGACCACAACTCGTGATTTTTCGGTAAGCCGAACAGAAAGCGCAGTTCCGGACCCAGACTGCTGAAAATCACTATTTGGGCCCCGGACAGCCTGAAAACGACAGCGACCCGTCAGACAGCCGAAAATGACGATTCTACCCCCGACAGCGGAAAATCGCTGTTCTGGCCCAGAATTGCCCGAAACTCGTGATTTTTCAGCAGCCACGCCAGAAATCGCAGTTTCGGACCCAGACTGCTGAAAATCCCTATTTGGGTCCCGGACAGCCTGAAATCGACAACGGCCCGTCGGACAGCCAAAAATGACGATTCTGCCCCCGGTCGAATAAAATCACTGTCCTGGTCCAGAACTGCCCGAAACTCGTGATTTTTCGGCTGTCCCACCTGAAATCGCAGTTTCGGACCCAGACTGCTGAAAATCCCTATTTGGGACCCGGACAGCTTGAAATCCACACTGGCCCGTCGGACAGCCAAAAATGACGATTCTGCCCCCATCAGCGAAAAATTGCTGTTCTGGACCACAACTCGTGATTTTTCGGTAAGCCGAACAGAAAGCGTAGTTCTGGACCCAGACTGCTGAAAATCACTATTTGGGCCCCGGACAGCCTGAAAACGACAGCGACCCGTCAGACAGCCGAAAATGACGATTCTACCCACGACAGCGGAAAATCGCTGTTCTGGCCCAGAATTGCCCGAAACTCGTGATTTTTCAGCAGCCACGCCAGAAATCGCAGTTTCGGACCCAGACTGCTGAAAATCCCTATTTGGGTCCCGGACAGCCTGAAATCGACAACGGCCCGTCGGACAGCCAAAAATGACGATTCTGCCCCCGGTCGAATAAAATCACTGTCCTGGTCCAGAACTGCCCGAAACTCGTGATTTTTCGGCTGTCCCACCTGAAATCGCAGTTTCGGACCCAGACTGCTGAAAATCCCTATTTGGGACCCGGACAGCTTGAAATCCACACTGGCCCGTCGGACAGCCAAAAATGACGATTCTGCCCCCATCAGCGAAAAATTGCTGTTCTGGACCACAACTCGTGATTTTTCGGTAAGCCGAACAGAAAGCGCAGTTCCGGACCCAGACTGCTGAAAATCACTATTTGGGCCCCGGACAGCCTGAAAACGACAGCGACCCGTCAGACAGCCGAAAATGACGATTCTACCCCCGACAGCGGAAAATCGCTGTTCTGGCCCAGAATTGCCCGAAACTCGTGATTTTTCAGCAGCCACGCCAGAAATCGCAGTTTCGGACCCAGACTGCTGAAAATCCCTATTTGGGTCCCGGACAGCCTGAAATCGACAACGGCCCGTCGGACAGCCAAAAATGACGATTCTGCCCCCGGTCGAATAAAATCACTGTCCTGGTCCAGAACTGCCCGAAACTCGTGATTTTTCGGCTGTCCCACCTGAAATCGCAGTTTCGGACCCAGACTGCTGAAAATCCCTATTTGGGACCCGGACAGCTTGAAATCCACACTGGCCCGTCGGACAGCCAAAAATGACGATTCTGCCCCCATCAGCGAAAAATTGCTGTTCTGGACCACAACTCGTGATTTTTCGGTAAGCCGAACAGAAAGCGTAGTTCTGGACCCAGACTGCTGAAAATCACTATTTGGGCCCCGGACAGCCTGAAAACGACAGCGACCCGTCAGACAGCCGAAAATGACGATTCTACCCACGACAGCGGAAAATCGCTGTTCTGGCCCAGAATTGCCCGAAACTCGTGATTTTTCAGCAGCCACGCCAGAAATCGCAGTTTCGGACCCAGACTGCTGAAAATCCCTATTTGGGTCCCGGACAGCCTGAAATCGACAACGGCCCGTCGGACAGCCAAAAATGACGATTCTGCCCCCGGTCGAATAAAATCACTGTCCTGGTCCAGAACTGCCCGAAACTCGTGATTTTTCGGCTGTCCCACCTGAAATCGCAGTTTCGGACCCAGACTGCTGAAAATCCCTATTTGGGACCCGGACAGCTTGAAATCCACACTGGCCCGTCGGACAGCCAAAAATGACGATTCTGCCCCCATCAGCGAAAAATTGCTGTTCTGGACCACAACTCGTGATTTTTCGGTAAGCCGAACAGAAAGCGCAGTTCCGGACCCAGACTGCTGAAAATCACTATTTGGGCCCCGGACAGCCTGAAAACGACAGCGACCCGTCAGACAGCCGAAAATGACGATTCTACCCCCGACAGCGGAAAATCGCTGTTCCGGCCCAGAATTGCCCGAAACTCGTGATTTTTCAGCAGCCACGCCAGAAATCGCAGTTTCGGACCCAGACTGCTGAAAATCCCTATTTGGGTCCCGGACAGCCTGAAATCGACAACGGCCCGTCGGACAGCCAAAAATGACGATTCTGCCCCCGGTCGAATAAAATCACTGTCCTGGTCCAGAACTGCCCGAAACTCGTGATTTTTCGGCTGTCCCACCTGAAATCGCAGTTTCGGACCCAGACTGCTGAAAATCCCTATTTGGGACCAGGACAGCTTGAAATCCACACTGGCCCGTCGGACAGCCAAAAATGACGATTCTGCCCCCATCAGCGAAAAATTGCTGTTCTGGACCACAACTCGTGATTTTTCGGTAAGCCGAACAGAAAGCGCAGTTCCGGACCCAGACTGCTGAAAATCACTATTTGGGCCCCGGACAGCCTGAAAACGACAGCGACCCGTCAGACAGCCGAAAATGACGATTCTACCCCCGACAGCGGAAAATCGCTGTTCTGGCCCAGAATTGCCCGAAACTCGTGATTTTTCAGCAGCCACGCCAGAAATCGCAGTTTCGGACCCAGACTGCTGAAAATCCCTATTTGGGTCCCGAACAGCCTGAAATCGACACCGGCCCGCCGGACAGCAAAAAATGACGATTCTGCCCCCGGTCGAATTAAATCACTGTCCTGGCCCGGAACAGCCCGAAACTCGTGATTTTTCGGCTGTCCCACCTGAAATCGCAGTTTCGGACCCAGACTGCTGAAAATCCCTATTTGGGACCCGGACAGCTTGAAAACCACACTGGCCCGTCGGACAGCCAAAAATGACGATTCTGCCCCCATCAGCGAAAAATTGCTGTTCTGGACCAGAACTGCCCGAAACTCGTGATTTTTCGGTAAGCCGAACAGAAAGCGCAGTTCCGGACCCAGACTGCTGAAAATCACTATTTGGGCGACGGACAGCCTGAAAACGACAGCGACCCGTCAGACAGCCGAAAATGACGATTCTACCCACGACAGCGGAAAATCGCTGTTCTGGCCCAGAATTGCCCGAAACTCGTGATTTTTCAGCAGCCACGCCAGAAATCGCAGTTTCGGACCCAGACTGCTGAAAATCCCTATTTGGGTCCCGGACAGCCTGAAATCGACAACGGCCCGTCGGACAGCCAAAAATGACGATTCTGCCCCCGGTCGAATAAAATCACTGTCCTGGTCCAGAACTGCCCGAAACTCGTGATTTTTCGGCTGTCCCACCTGAAATCGCAGTTTCGGACCCAGACTGCTGAAAATCCCTATTTGGGACCAGGACAGCTTGAAATCCACACTGGCCCGTCGGACAGCCAAAAATGACGATTCTGCCCCCATCAGCGAAAAATTGCTGTTCTGGACCACAACTCGTGATTTTTCGGTAAGCCGAACAGAAAGCGCAGTTCCGGACCCAGACTGCTGAAAATCACTATTTGGGCCCCGGACAGCCTGAAAACGACAGCGACCCGTCAGACAGCCGAAAATGACGATTCTACCCACGGCAGCGGAAAATCGCGGTTCTGGCCCAGAATTGCCCGAAACTCGTGATTTTTCAGCAGCCACGCCAGAAATCGCAGTTTCGGACCCAGACTGCTGAAAATCCCTATTTGGGTCCCGAACAGCCTGAAATCGACACCGGCCCGCCGGACAGCAAAAAATGACGATTCTGCCCCCGGTCGAATTAAATCACTGTCCTGGCCCGGAACAGCCCGAAACTCGTGATTTTTCGGCTGTCCCACCTGAAATCGCAGTTTCGGACCCAGACTGCTGAAAATCCGTATTTGGGACCCGGACAGCTTGAAAACCACACTGGCCCGTCGGACAGCCAAAAATGACGATTCTGCCCCCATCAGCGAAAAATTGCTGTTCTGGACCAGAACTGCCCGAAACTCGTGATTTTTCGGTAAGCCGAACAGAAAGCGCAGTTCCGGACCCAGACTGCTGAAAATCACTATTTGGGCGACGGACAGCCTGAAAACGACAGCGACCCGTCAGACAGCCGAAAATGACGATTCTACCCACGACAGCGGAAAATCGCTGTTCTGGCCCAGAATTGCCCGAAACTCGTGATTTTTCAGCAGCCACGCCAGAAATCGCAGTTTCGGACCCAGACTGCTGAAAATCCCTATTTGGGTCCCGGACAGCCTGAAATCGACAACGGCCCGTCGGACAGCCAAAAATGACGATTCTGCCCCCGGTCGAATAAAATCACTGTCCTGGTCCAGAACTGCCCGAAACTCGTGATTTTTCGGCTGTCCCACCTGAAATCGCAGTTTCGGACCCAGACTGCTGAAAATCCCTATTTGGGACCCGGACAGCTTGAAATCCACACTGGCCCGTCGGACAGCCAAAAATGACGATTCTGCCCCCATCAGCGAAAAATTGCTGTTCTGGACCACAACTCGTGATTTTTCGGTAAGCCGAACAGAAAGCGTAGTTCTGGACCCAGACTGCTGAAAATCACTATTTGGGCCCCGGACAGCCTGAAAACGACAGCGACCCGTCAGACAGCCGAAAATGACGATTCTACCCACGACAGCGGAAAATCGCTGTTCTGGCCCAGAATTGCCCGAAACTCGTGATTTTTCAGCAGCCACGCCAGAAATCGCAGTTTCGGACCCAGACTGCTGAAAATCCCTATTTGGGTCCCGGACAGCCTGAAATCGACAACGGCCCGTCGGACAGCCAAAAATGACGATTCTGCCCCCGGTCGAATAAAATCACTGTCCTGGTCCAGAACTGCCCGAAACTCGTGATTTTTCGGCTGTCCCACCTGAAATCGCAGTTTCGGACCCAGACTGCTGAAAATCCCTATTTGGGACCCGGACAGCTTGAAATCCACACTGGCCCGTCGGACAGCCAAAAATGACGATTCTGCCCCCATCAGCGAAAAATTGCTGTTCTAGACCACAACTCGTGATTTTTCGGTAAGCCGAACAGAAAGCGCAGTTCCGGACCCAGACTGCTGAAAATCACTATTTGGGCCCCGGACAGCCTGAAAACGACAGCGACCCGTCAGACAGCCGAAAATGACGATTCTACCCCCGACAGCGGAAAATCGCTGTTCTGGCCCAGAATTGCCCGAAACTCGTGATTTTTCAGCAGCCACGCCAGAAATCGCAGTTTCGGACCCAGACTGCTGAAAATCCCTATTTGGGTCCCGGACAGCCTGAAATCGACAACGGCCCGTCGGACAGCCAAAAATGACGATTCTGCCCCCGGTCGAATAAAATCACTGTCCTGGTCCAGAACTGCCCGAAACTCGTGATTTTTCGGCTGTCCCACCTGAAATCGCAGTTTCGGACCCAGACTGCTGAAAATCCCTATTTGGGACCAGGACAGCTTGAAATCCACACTGGCCCGTCGGACAGCCAAAAATGACGATTCTGCCCCCATCAGCGAAAAATTGCTGTTCTGGACCACAACTCGTGATTTTTCGGTAAGCCGAACAGAAAGCGCAGTTCCGGACCCAGACTGCTGAAAATCACTATTTGGGCCCCGGACAGCCTGAAAACGACAGCGACCCGTCAGACAGCCGAAAATGACGATTCTACCCCCGACAGCGGAAAATCGCTGTTCTGGCCCAGAATTGCCCGAAACTCGTGATTTTTCAGCAGCCACGCCAGAAATCGCAGTTTCGGACCCAGACTGCTGAAAATCCCTATTTGGGTCCCGAACAGCCTGAAATCGACACCGGCCCGCCGGACAGCAAAAAATGACGATTCTGCCCCCGGTCGAATTAAATCACTGTCCTGGCCCGGAACAGCCCGAAACTCGTGATTTTTCGGCTGTCCCACCTGAAATCGCAGTTTCGGACCCAGACTGCTGAAAATCCCTATTTGGGACCCGGACAGCTTGAAAACCACACTGGCCCGTCGGACAGCCAAAAATGACGATTCTGCCCCCATCAGCGAAAAATTGCTGTTCTGGACCAGAACTGCCCGAAACTCGTGATTTTTCGGTAAGCCGAACAGAAAGCGCAGTTCCGGACCCAGACTGCTGAAAATCACTATTTGGGCGACGGACAGCCTGAAAACGACAGCGACCCGTCAGACAGCCGAAAATGACGATTCTACCCACGACAGCGGAAAATCGCTGTTCTGGCCCAGAATTGCCCGAAACTCGTGATTTTTCAGCAGCCACGCCAGAAATCGCAGTTTCGGACCCAGACTGCTGAAAATCCCTATTTGGGTCCCGGACAGCCTGAAATCGACAACGGCCCGTCGGACAGCCAAAAATGACGATTCTGGCCCCGGTCGAATAAAATCACTGTCCTGGTCCAGAACTGCCCGAAACTCGTGATTTTTCGGCTGTCCCACCTGAAATCGCAGTTTCGGACCCAGACTGCTGAAAATCCCTATTTGGGACCCGGACAGCTTGAAATCCACACTGGCCCGTCGGACAGCCAAAAATGACGATTCTGCCCCCATCAGCGAAAAATTGCTGTTCTGGACCACAACTCGTGATTTTTCGGTAAGCCGAACAGAAAGCGTAGTTCTGGACCCAGACTGCTGAAAATCACTATTTGGGCCCCGGACAGCCTGAAAACGACAGCGACCCGTCAGACAGCCGAAAATGACGATTCTACCCACGACAGCGGAAAATCGCTGTTCTGGCCCAGAATTGCCCGAAACTCGTGATTTTTCAGCAGCCACGCCAGAAATCGCAGTTTCGGACCCAGACTGCTGAAAATCCCTATTTGGGTCCCGGACAGCCTGAAATCGACAACGGCCCGTCGGACAGCCAAAAATGACGATTCTGCCCCCGGTCGAATAAAATCACTGTCCTGGTCCAGAACTGCCCGAAACTCGTGATTTTTCGGCTGTCCCACCTGAAATCGCAGTTTCGGACCCAGACTGCTGAAAATCCCTATTTGGGACCCGGACAGCTTGAAATCCACACTGGCCCGTCGGACAGCCAAAAATGACGATTCTGCCCCCATCAGCGAAAAATTGCTGTTCTGGACCACAACTCGTGATTTTTCGGTAAGCCGAACAGAAAGCGCAGTTCCGGACCCAGACTGCTGAAAATCACTATTTGGGCCCCGGACAGCCTGAAAACGACAGCGACCCGTCAGACAGCCGAAAATGACGATTCTACCCCCGACAGCGGAAAATCGCTGTTCTGGCCCAGAATTGCCCGAAACTCGTGATTTTTCAGCAGCCACGCCAGAAATCGCAGTTTCGGACCCAGACTGCTGAAAATCCCTATTTGGGTCCCGAACAGCCTGAAATCGACACCGGCCCGCCGGACAGCAAAAAATGACGATTCTGCCCCCGGTCGAATAAAATCACTGTCCTGGCCCGGAACAGCCCGAACATCGTGATTTTTCGGCTGTCCCACCTGAAATCGCAGTTTCGGACCCAGACTGCTGAAAATCCCTATTTGGGACCCGGACAGCTTGAAAACCACACTGGCCCGTCGGACAGCCAAAAATGACGATTCTGCCCCCATCAGCGAAAAATTGCTGTTCTGGACCAGAACTGCCCGAAACTCGTGATTTTTCAGCAGCCACGCCAGAAATCGCAGTTTCGGACCCAGACTGCTGAAAATCCCTATTTGGGTCCCGAACAGCCTGAAATCGACCCCGGCCCGCCGGACAGCAAAAAATGACGATTCTGCCCCCGGTCGAATAAAATCACTGTCCTGGCCCGGAACAGCCCGAAACTCGTGATTTTTCGGCTGTCCCACCTGAAATCGCAGTTTCGGACCCAGACTGCTGAAAATCCCTATTTGGGACCCGGACAGCTTGAAAACCACACTGGCCCGTCGGACAGCCAAAAATGACGATTCTGCCCCCATCAGCGAAAAATTGCTGTTCTGGACCAGAACTGCCCGAAACTCGTGATTTTTCGGTAAGCCGAACAGAAAGCGCAGTTCCGGACCCAGACTGCTGAAAATCACTATTTGGGCGACGGACAGCCTGAAAACGACAGCGACCCGTCAGACAGCCGAAAATGACGATTCTACCCACGGCAGCGGAAAATCGCTGTTCTGGCCCAGAATTGCCCGAAACTCGTGATTTTTCAGCAGCCACGCCAGAAATCGCAGTTTCGGACCCAGACTGCTGAAAATCCCTATTTGGGTCCCGGACAGCCTGAAATCGACAACGGCCCGTCGGACAGCCAAAAATGACGATTCTGCCCCCGGTCGAATAAAATCACTGTCCTGGTCCAGAACTGCCCGAAACTCGTGATTTTTCGGCTGTCCCACCTGAAATCGCAGTTTCGGACCCAGACTGCTGAAAATCCCTATTTGGGACCCGGACAGCTTGAAATCCACACTGGCCCGTCGGACAGCCAAAAATGACGATTCTGCCCCCAACAGCGAAAAATTGCTGTTCTGGACCACAACTGCCCGAAACTCGTGATTTTTCGGTAAGCCGAACAGAAAGCGCAGTTCCGGACCCAGACTGCTGAAAATCACTATTTGGGCCCCGGACAGCCTGAAAACGACAGCGACCCGTCAGACAGCCGAAAATGACGATTCTACCCCCGACAGCGGAAAATCGCTGTTCTGGCCCAGAATTGCCCGAAACTCGTGATTTTTCAGCAGCCACGCCAGAAATCGCAGTTTCGGACCCAGACTGCTGAAAATCCCTATTTGGGTCCCGAACAGCCTGAAATCGACACCGGCCCGCCGGACAGCAAAAAATGACGATTCTGCCCCCGGTCGAATTAAATCACTGTCCTGGCCCGGAACAGCCCGAAACTCGTGATTTTTCGGCTGTCCCACCTGAAATCGCAGTTTCGGACCCAGACTGCTGAAAATCCCTATTTGGGACCCGGACAGCTTGAAAACCACACTGGCCCGTCGGACAGCCAAAAATGACGATTCTGCCCCCATCAGCGAAAAATTGCTGTTCTGGACCAGAACTGCCCGAAACTCGTGATTTTTCGGTAAGCCGAACAGAAAGCGCAGTTCCGGACCCAGACTGCTGAAAATCACTATTTGGGCGACGGACAGCCTGAAAACGACAGCGACCCGTCAGACAGCCGAAAATGACGATTCTACCCACGACAGCAGAAAATCGCTGTTCTGGCCCAGAATTGCCCGAAACTCGTGATTTTTCAGCAGCCACGCCAGAAATCGCAGTTTCGGACCCAGACTGCTGAAAATCCCTATTTGGGTCCCGGACAGCCTGAAATCGACAACGGCCCGTCGGACAGCCAAAAATGACGATTCTGCCCCCGGTCGAATAAAATCACTGTCCTGGTCCAGAACTGCCCGAAACTCGTGATTTTTCGGCTGTCCCACCTGAAATCGCAGTTTCGGACCCAGACTGCTGAAAATCCCTATTTGGGACCCGGACAGCTTGAAATCCACACTGGCCCGTCGGACAGCCAAAAATGACGATTCTGCCCCCATCAGCGAAAAATTGCTGTTCTGGACCACAACTCGTGATTTTTCGGTAAGCCGAACAGAAAGCGTAGTTCTGGACCCAGACTGCTGAAAATCACTATTTGGGCCCCGGACAGCCTGAAAACGACAGCGACCCGTCAGACAGCCGAAAATGACGATTCTACCCACGACAGCGGAAAATCGCTGTTCTGGCCCAGAATTGCCCGAAACTCGTGATTTTTCAGCAGCCACGCCAGAAATCGCAGTTTCGGACCCAGACTGCTGAAAATCCCTATTTGGGTCCCGGACAGCCTGAAATCGACAACGGCCCGTCGGACAGCCAAAAATGACGATTCTGCCCCCGGTCGAATAAAATCACTGTCCTGGTCCAGAACTGCCCGAAACTCGTGATTTTTCGGCTGTCCCACCTGAAATCGCAGTTTCGGACCCAGACTGCTGAAAATCCCTATTTGGGACCCGGACAGCTTGAAATCCACACTGGCCCGTCGGACAGCCAAAAATGACGATTCTGCCCCCATCAGCGAAAAATTGCTGTTCTGGACCACAACTCGTGATTTTTCGGTAAGCCGAACAGAAAGCGCAGTTCCGGACCCAGACTGCTGAAAATCACTATTTGGGCCCCGGACAGCCTGAAAACGACAGCGACCCGTCAGACAGCCGAAAATGACGATTCTACCCCCGACAGCGGAAAATCGCTGTTCTGGCCCAGAATTGCCCGAAACTCGTGATTTTTCAGCAGCCACGCCAGAAATCGCAGTTTCGGACCCAGACTGCTGAAAATCCCTATTTGGGTCCCGAACAGCCTGAAATCGACACCGGCCCGCCGGACAGCAAAAAATGACGATTCTGCCCCCGGTCGAATAAAATCACTGTCCTGGCCCGGAACAGCCCGAACATCGTGATTTTTCGGCTGTCCCACCTGAAATCGCAGTTTCGGACCCAGACTGCTGAAAATCCCTATTTGGGACCCGGACAGCTTGAAAACCACACTGGCCCGTCGGACAGCCAAAAATGACGATTCTGCCCCCATCAGCGAAAAATTGCTGTTCTGGACCAGAACTGCCCGAAACTCGTGATTTTTCAGCAGCCACGCCAGAAATCGCAGTTTCGGACCCAGACTGCTGAAAATCCCTATTTGGGTCCCGAACAGCCTGAAATCGACCCCGGCCCGCCGGACAGCAAAAAATGACGATTCTGCCCCCGGTCGAATAAAATCACTGTCCTGGCCCGGAACAGCCCGAAACTCGTGATTTTTCGGCTGTCCCACCTGAAATCGCAGTTTCGGACCCAGACTGTTGAAAATCCCTATTTGGGACCCGGACAGCTTGAAAACCACACTGGCCCGTCGGACAGCCAAAAATGACGATTCTGCCCCCATCAGCGAAAAATTGCTGTTCTGGACCAGAACTGCCCGAAACTCGTGATTTTTCGGTAAGCCGAACAGAAAGCGCAGTTCCGGACCCAGACTGCTGAAAATCACTATTTGGGCGACGGACAGCCTGAAAACGACAGCGACCCGTCAGACAGCCGAAAATGACGATTCTACCCACGGCAGCGGAAAATCGCTGTTCTGGCCCAGAATTGCCCGAAACTCGTGATTTTTCAGCAGCCACGCCAGAAATCGCAGTTTCGGACCCAGACTGCTGAAAATCCCTATTTGGGTCCCGGACAGCCTGAAATCGACAACGGCCCGTCGGACAGCCAAAAATGACGATTCTGTCCCCGGTCGAATAAAATCACTGTCCTGGTCCAGAACTGCCCGAAACTCGTGATTTTTCGGCTGTCCCACCTGAAATCGCAGTTTCGGACCCAGACTGCTGAAAATCCCTATTTGGGACCCGGACAGCTTGAAATCCACACTGGCCCGTCGGACAGCCAAAAATGACGATTCTGCCCCCAACAGCGAAAAATTGCTGTTCTGGACCACAACTGCCCGAAACTCGTGATTTTTCGGTAAGCCGAACAGAAAGCGCAGTTCCGGACCCAGACTGCTGAAAATCACTATTTGGGCCCCGGACAGCCTGAAAACGACAGCGACCCGTCAGACAGCCGAAAATGACGATTCTACCCACGACAGCGGAAAATCGCTGTTCTGGCCCAGAATTGCCCGAAACTCGTGATTTTTCAGCAGCCACGCCAGAAATCGCAGTTTCGGTCCCAGACTGCTGAAAATCCCTATTTGGGTCCCGGACAGCCTGAAATCGACAACGGCCCGTCGGACAGCCAAAAATGACGATTCTGCCCCCGGTCGAATAAAATCACTGTCCTGGTCCAGAACTGCCCGAAACTCGTGATTTTTCGGCTGTCCCACCTGAAATCGCAGTTTCGGACCCAGACTGCTGAAAATCCCTATTTGGGACCCGGACAGCTTGAAATCCACACTGGCCCGTCGGACAGCCAAAAATGACGATTCTGCCCCCATCAGCGAAAAATTGCTGTTCTGGACCAGAACTGCCCGAAACTCGTGATTTTTCGGTAAGCCGAACAGAAAGCGCAGTTCCGGACCCAGACTGCTGAAAATCACTATTTGGGCCCCGGACAGCCTGAAAACGACAGCGACCCGTCAGACAGCCGAAAATGACGATTCTACCCCCGACAGCGGAAAATCGCTGTTCTGGCCCAGAATTGCCCGAAACTCGTGATTTTTCAGCAGCCACGCCAGAAATCGCAGTTTCGGACCCAGACTGCTGAAAATCCCTATTTGGGTCCCGAACAGCCTGAAATCGACACCGGCCCGCCGGACAGCAAAAAATGACGATTCTGCCCCCGGTCGAATAAAATCACTGTCCTGGCCCGGAACAGCCCGAAACTCGTGATTTTTCGGCTGTCCCACCTGAAATCGCAGTTTCGGACCCAGACTGCTGAAAATCCCTATTTGGGACCCGGACAGCTTGAAAACCACACTGGCCCGTCGGACAGCCAAAAATGACGATTCTGCCCCCATCAGCGAAAAATTGCTGTTCTGGACCAGAACTGCCCGAAACTCGTGATTTTTCGGTAAGCCGAACAGAAAGCGCAGTTCCGGACCCAGACTGCTGAAAATCACTATTTGGGCGACGGACAGCCTGAAAACGACAGCGACCCGTCAGACAGCCGAAAATGACGATTCTACCCACGACAGCGGAAAATCGCTGTTCTGGCCCAGAATTGCCCGAAAATCGTGATTTTTCAGCAGCCACGCCAGAAATCGCAGTTTCGGACCCAGACTGCTGAAAATCCCTATTTGGGTCCCGGACAGCCTGAAATCGACAACGGCCCGTCGGACAGCCAAAAATGACGATTCTGCCCCCGGTCGAATAAAATCACTGTCCTGGTCCAGAACTGCCCGAAACTCGTGATTTTTCGGCTGTCCCACCTGAAATCGCAGTTTCGGACCCAGACTGCTGAAAATCCCTATTTGGGACCCGGACAGCTTGAAATCCACACTGGCCCGTCGGACAGCCAAAAATGACGATTCTGCCCCCATCAGCGAAAAATTGCTGTTCTGGACCACAACTCGTGATTTTTCGGTAAGCCGAACAGAAAGCGTAGTTCTGGACCCAGACTGCTGAAAATCACTATTTGGGCCCCGGACAGCCTGAAAACGACAGCGACCCGTCAGACAGCCGAAAATGACGATTCTACCCACGACAGCGGAAAATCGCTGTTCTGGCCCAGAATTGCCCGAAACTCGTGATTTTTCAGCAGCCACGCCAGAAATCGCAGTTTCGGACCCAGACTGCTGAAAATCCCTATTTGGGTCCCGGACAGCCTGAAATCGACAACGGCCCGTCGGACAGCCAAAAATGACGATTCTGCCCCCGGTCGAATAAAATCACTGTCCTGGTCCAGAACTGCCCGAAACTCGTGATTTTTCGGCTGTCCCACCTGAAATCGCAGTTTCGGACCCAGACTGCTGAAAATCCCTATTTGGGACCCGGACAGCTTGAAATCCACACTGGCCCGTCGGACAGCCAAAAATGACGATTCTGCCCCCATCAGCGAAAAATTGCTGTTCTGGACCACAACTCGTGATTTTTCGGTAAGCCGAACAGAAAGCGCAGTTCCGGACCCAGACTGCTGAAAATCACTATTTGGGCCCCGGACAGCCTGAAAACGACAGCGACCCGTCAGACAGCCGAAAATGACGATTCTACCCCCGACAGCGGAAAATCGCTGTTCTGGCCCAGAATTGCCCGAAACTCGTGATTTTTCAGCAGCCACGCCAGAAATCGCAGTTTCGGACCCAGACTGCTGAAAATCCCTATTTGGGTCCCGGACAGCCTGAAATCGACAACGGCCCGTCGGACAGCCAAAAATGACGATTCTGCCCCCGGTCGAATAAAATCACTGTCCTGGTCCAGAACTGCCCGAAACTCGTGATTTTTCGGCTGTCCCACCTGAAATCGCAGTTTCGGACCCAGACTGCTGAAAATCCCTATTTGGGACCAGGACAGCTTGAAATCCACACTGGCCCGTCGGACAGCCAAAAATGACGATTCTGCCCCCATCAGCGAAAAATTGCTGTTCTGGACCACAACTCGTGATTTTTCGGTAAGCCGAACAGAAAGCGCAGTTCCGGACCCAGACTGCTGAAAATCACTATTTGGGCCCCGGACAGCCTGAAAACGACAGCGACCCGTCAGACAGCCGAAAATGACGATTCTACCCACGGCAGCGGAAAATCGCGGTTCTGGCCCAGAATTGCCCGAAACTCGTGATTTTTCAGCAGCCACGCCAGAAATCGCAGTTTCGGACCCAGACTGCTGAAAATCCCTATTTGGGTCCCGAACAGCCTGAAATCGACACCGGCCCGCCGGACAGCAAAAAATGACGATTCTGCCCCCGGTCGAATTAAATCACTGTCCTGGCCCGGAACAGCCCGAAACTCGTGATTTTTCGGCTGTCCCACCTGAAATCGCAGTTTCGGACCCAGACTGCTGAAAATCCCTATTTGGGACCCGGACAGCTTGAAAACCACACTGGCCCGTCGGACAGCCAAAAATGACGATTCTGCCCCCATCAGCGAAAAATTGCTGTTCTGGACCAGAACTGCCCGAAACTCGTGATTTTTCGGTAAGCCGAACAGAAAGCGCAGTTCCGGACCCAGACTGCTGAAAATCACTATTTGGGCGACGGACAGCCTGAAAACGACAGCGACCCGTCAGACAGCCGAAAATGACGATTCTACCCACGACAGCGGAAAATCGCTGTTCTGGCCCAGAATTGCCCGAAACTCGTGATTTTTCAGCAGCCACGCCAGAAATCGCAGTTTCGGACCCAGACTGCTGAAAATCCCTATTTGGGTCCCGGACAGCCTGAAATCGACAACGGCCCGTCGGACAGCCAAAAATGACGATTCTGCCCCCGGTCGAATAAAATCACTGTCCTGGTCCAGAACTGCCCGAAACTCGTGATTTTTCGGCTGTCCCACCTGAAATCGCAGTTTCGGACCCAGACTGCTGAAAATCCCTATTTGGGACTCGGACAGCTTGAAATCCACACTGGCCCGTCGGACAGCCAAAAATGACGATTCTGCCCCCATCAGCGAAAAATTGCTGTTCTGGACCACAACTCGTGATTTTTCGGTAAGCCGAACAGAAAGCGTAGTTCTGGACCCAGACTGCTGAAAATCACTATTTGGGCCCCGGACAGCCTGAAAACGACAGCGACCCGTCAGACAGCCGAAAATGACGATTCTACCCACGACAGCGGAAAATCGCTGTTCTGGCCCAGAATTGCCCGAAACTCGTGATTTTTCAGCAGCCACGCCAGAAATCGCAGTTTCGGACCCAGACTGCTGAAAATCCCTATTTGGGTCCCGGACAGCCTGAAATCGACAACGGCCCGTCGGACAGCCAAAAATGACGATTCTGCCCCCGGTCGAATAAAATCACTGTCCTGGTCCAGAACTGCCCGAAACTCGTGATTTTTCGGCTGTCCCACCTGAAATCGCAGTTTCGGACCCAGACTGCTGAAAATCCCTATTTGGGACCCGGACAGCTTGAAATCCACACTGGCCCGTCGGACAGCCAAAAATGACGATTCTGCCCCCATCAGCGAAAAATTGCTGTTCTGGACCACAACTCGTGATTTTTCGGTAAGCCGAACAGAAAGCGCAGTTCCGGACCCAGACTGCTGAAAATCACTATTTGGGCCCCGGACAGCCTGAAAACGACAGCGACCCGTCAGACAGCCGAAAATGACGATTCTACCCCCGACAGCGGAAAATCGCTGTTCTGGCCCAGAATTGCCCGAAACTCGTGATTTTTCAGCAGCCACGCCAGAAATCGCAGTTTCGGACCCAGACTGCTGAAAATCCCTATTTGGGTCCCGAACAGCCTGAAATCGACACCGGCCCGCCGGACAGCAAAAAATGACGATTCTGCCCCCGGTCGAATAAAATCACTGTCCTGGCCCGGAACAGCCCGAAACTCGTGATTTTTCGGCTGTCCCACCTGAAATCGCAGTTTCGGACCCAGACTGCTGAAAATCCCTATTTGGGACCCGGACAGCTTGAAAACCACACTGGCCCGTCGGACAGCCAAAAATGACGATTCTGCCCCCATCAGCGAAAAATTGCTGTTCTGGACCAGAACTGCCCGAAACTCGTGATTTTTCGGTAAGCCGAACAGAAAGCGCAGTTCCGGACCCAGACTGCTGAAAATCACTATTTGGGCGACGGACAGCCTGAAAACGACAGCGACCCGTCAGACAGCCGAAAATGACGATTCTACCCACGACAGCGGAAAATCGCTGTTCTGGCCCAGAATTGCCCGAAACTCGTGATTTTTCAGCAGCCACGCCAGAAATCGCAGTTTCGGACCCAGACTGCTGAAAATCCCTATTTGGGTCCCGAACAGCCTGAAATCGACACCGGCCCGCCGGACAGCAAAAAATGACGATTCTGCCCCCGGTCGAATAAAATCACTGTCCTGGCCCGGAACAGCCCGAAACTCGTGATTTTTCGGCTGTCCCACCTGAAATCGCAGTTTCGGACCCAGACTGCTGAAAATCCCTATTTGGGACCCGGACAGCTTGAAAACCACACTGGCCCGTCGGACAGCCAAAAATGACGATTCTGCCCCCATCAGCGAAAAATTGCTGTTCTGGACCAGAACTGCCCGAAACTCGTGATTTTTCGGTAAGCCGAACAGAAAGCGCAGTTCCGGACCCAGACTGCTGAAAATCACTATTTGGGCGACGGACAGCCTGAAAACGACAGCGACCCGTCAGACAGCCGAAAATGACGATTCTACCCACGACAGCGGAAAATCGCTGTTCTGGCCCAGAATTGCCCGAAACTCGTGATTTTTCAGCAGCCACGCCAGAAATCGCAGTTTCGGACCCAGACTGCTGAAAATCCCTATTTGGGTCCCGGACAGCCTGAAATCGACAACGGCCCGTCGGACAGCCAAAAATGACGATTCTGCCCCCGGTCGAATAAAATCACTGTCCTGGTCCAGAACTGCCCGAAACTCGTGATTTTTCGGCTGTCCCACCTGAAATCGCAGTTTCGGACCCAGACTGCTGAAAATCCCTATTTGGGACCCGGACAGCTTGAAATCCACACTGGCCCGTCGGACAGCCAAAAATGACGATTCTGCCCCCATCAGCGAAAAATTGCTGTTCTGGACCCGAAACTCGTGAATTTTCGGTAAGCCGACCAGAAAGCGCAGTTCCGGACCCAGACTGCTAAAAATCACTATTTGGGCCCCGGACAGCCTGAAAACGACAGCGACCCGTCAGACAGCCGAAAATGACGATTCTACCCCCGACAGCGGAAAATCGCTGTTCTGGCCCAGAATTGCCCGAAACTCGTGATTTTTCAGCAGCTACGCCAGAAATCGCAGTTTCGGACCCAGACTGCTGAAAATCCCTATTTGGGCGACGGACAGCCTGAAAACGACAGCGACCAGTCAGACAGCCGAAAATGACGATTCTTCCCACGACAGCGGAAAATCGCTGTTCTGGCCCAGAATTGCCCGAAACTCGTGATTTTTCAGCAGCCACGCCAGAAATCGCAGTTTCGGACCCAGACTGCTGAAAATCCCTATTTGGGTCCCGGACAGCCTGAAATCGACAACGGCCCGTCGGACAGCCAAAAATGACGATTCTGCCCCCGGTCGAATAAAATCACTGTCCTGGTCCAGAACTGCCCGAAACTCGTGATTTTTCGGCTGTCCCACCTGAAATCGCAGTTTCGGACCCAGACTGCTGAAAATCCCTATTTGGGACCCGGACAGCTTGAAATCCACACTGGCCCATCGGACAGCCAAAAATGACGATTCTGCCCCCATCAGCGAAAAATTGCTGTTCTGGACCAGAACTGCCCGAAACTCGTGATTTTTCGGTAAGCCGAACAGAAAGCGCAGTTCCAGACCCAGACTGCTGAAAATCACTATTTGGGCGACGGACAGCCTGAAAACGACAGCGACCCGTCAGACAGCCGAAAATGACGATTCTACCCACGACAGCGGAAAATCGCTGTTCTGGCCCAGAATTGCCCGAAACTCGTGATTTTTCAGCAGCCACGCCAGAAATCGCAGTTTCGGACCCAGACTGCTGAAAATCCCTATTTGGGTCCCGGACAGCCTGAAATCGACAACGGCCCGTCGGACAGCCAAAAATGACGATTCTGCCCCCGGTCGAATAAAATCACTGTCCTGGTCCAGAACTGCCCGAAACTCGTGATTTTTCGGCTGTCCCACCTGAAATCGCAGTTTCGGACCCAGACTGCTGAAAATCCCTATTTGGGACCCGGACAGCTTGAAATCCACACTGGCCCGTCGGACAGCCAAAAATGACGATTCTGCCCCCATCAGCGAAAAATTGCTGTTCTGGACCCGAAACTCGTGAATTTTCGGTAAGCCGAACAGAAAGCGCAGTTCCGGACCCAGACTGCTAAAAATCACTATTTTGGCCCCGGACAGCCTGAAAACGACAGCGACCCGTCAGACAGCCGAAAATGACGATTCTACCCCCGACAGCGGAAAATCGCTGTTCTGGCCCAGAATTGCCCGAAGCTCGTGATTTTTCAGCAGCCACGCCAGAAATCGCAGTTTCGGACCCAGACTGCTGAAAATCCCTATTTGGGTCCCGGACAGCCTGAAATCGACAACGGCCCGTCGGACAGCCAAAAATGACGATTCTGCCCCCGGTCAAATAAAATCACTGTCCTGGTCCAGAACTGCCCGAAACTCGTGATTTTTCGGCTGTCCCACCTGAAATCGCAGTTTCGGACCCAGACTGCTGAAAATCCCTATTTGGGACCCGGACAGCTTGAAATCCACACTGGCCCGTCGGACAGCCAAAAATGACGATTCTGCCCCCATCAGCGAAAAATTGCTGTTCTGGACCACAACTCGTGATTTTTCGGTAAGCCGAACAGAAAGCGCAGTTCCGGACCCAGACTGCTGAAAATCACTATTTGGGCGACGGACAGCCTGAAAACGACAGCGACCCGTCAGACAGCCGAAAATGACGATTCTACCCACGACAGCGGAAAATCGCTGTTCTGGCCCAGAATTGCCCGAAACGTGAATTTTCAGCAGCCACGCCAGAAATCGCAGTTTCGGACCCAGACTGCTGGAAATCCCTATTTGGGTCCCGGACAGCCTGAAATCGACACCGGCCCGTCGGACAGCCAAAAATGACGATTCTGCCCTCGGTCGAATAAAATCACTGTCCTGGCCCAGAACTGCCCGAAACTCGTGATTTTTCGGCTGTCCCACCAGAAATCGCAGTTTCGGACCCAGACTGCTGAAAATCCCTATTTGGGACCCGGACAGCTTGAAATCCACGCTGGCCCGTCGGACAGCCAAAAATGACGATTCTGCCCCCATCAGCGGAAAATTGCTGTTCTGGACCCGAAACTCGTGATTTTTCGGTAAGCCGACCAGGAAGCGCAGTTCCGGACCCAGACTGCTAAAAATCACTATTTGGGCCCCGGACAGCCTGAAAACGACAGCGACCCGTCAGACAGCCGAAAATGACGATTCTACCCCCGACAGCGGAAAATCGCTGTTCTGGCCCAGAATTGCCCGAAACTCGTGATTTTTCAGCAGCCACGCCAGAAATCGCAGTTTCGGACCCAGACTGCTGAAAATCCCTATTTGGGTCCCGGACAGCCTGAAATCGACAACGGCCCGTCGGACAGCCAAAAATGACGATTCTGCCCCCGGTCGAATAAAATCACTGTCCTGGCCCAGAACAGCCTGAAACTCGTGATTTTTCGGCTGTCCCACCTGAAATCGCAGTTTCGGACCCAGACTGCTGAAAATCCCTATTTGGGACCCGGACAGCATGAAAACCACACTAGCCCGTCGGACAGCCAAAAATGGCGATTCTGCCCCCATCAGCGAAAAATTGCTGTTCTGGACCAGAACTGCCCGAAACTCGTGATTTTTCGGTAAGCCGAACAGAAAGCGCAGTTCCGGACCCAGACAGCTGAAAATCACTATTTGGGCGACGGACAGCCTGAAGACGACAGCGACCCGTCAGACAGCCGAAAATGACGATTCTACCCACGACAGCGGAAAATCGCTGTTCTGGCCCAGAATTGCCCGAAACTCGTGATTTTTCAGCAGCCACGCCAGAAATCGCAGTTTCGGACCCAGACTGCTGAAAATCCCTATTTGGGTCCCGGACAGCCTGAAATCGACAACGGCCCGTCGGACAGCCAAAAATGACGATTCTGCCCCCGGTCGAATAAAATCACTGTCCTGGTCCAGAACTGCCCGAAACTCGTGATTTTTCAGCTGTCCCACCTGAAATCGCAGTTTCGGACCCAGACTGCTGAAAATCCCTATTTGGGACCCGGACAGCTTGAAATCCACACTAGCCCGTCGGACAGCCAAAAATGACGATTCTGCCCCCATCAGCGAAAAATTGCTGTTCTGGACCACAACTCGTGATTTTTCGGTAAGCCGA
The DNA here is from genome assembly GCA_037074485.1 of Delonix regia. Taxonomy (NCBI): domain Eukaryota; kingdom Viridiplantae; phylum Streptophyta; class Magnoliopsida; order Fabales; family Fabaceae; genus Delonix; species Delonix regia. Next base: position 39,782,819 of record CM073454.1, on the reverse strand, counting down.
ACAGAAAGCGCTGTTCCGGACCCAGACTGCTGAAAATCACTATTTGGGCGACGGACAGCCTGAAAACGACAGCGACCCGTCAGACAGCCAAAAATGACGATTCTACCCACGACAGCGGAAAATCGCTGTTCTGGCCCAGAATTGCCCGAAACTCGTGATTTTTCAGCAGCCACGCCAGAAATCGCAGTTTCGGACCCAGACTGCTGAAAATCCCTATTTGGGTCCCGGACAGCCTGAAATCGACACCGGCCCGTCGGACAGCCAAAAATGACGATTCTGCCCTCGGTCGAATAAAATCACTGTCCTGGCCCAGAACTGCCCGAAACTCGTGATTTTTCGGCTGTCCCACCAGAAATCGCAGTTTCGGACCCAGACTGCTGAAAATCCCTATTTGGGACCCGGACAGCTTGAAATCCACGCTGGCCCGTCGGACAGCCAAAAATGACGATTCTGCCCCCATCAGCGGAAAATTGCTGTTCTGGACCCGAAACTCGTGATTTTTCGGTAAGCCGAACAGAAAGCGCAGTTCCGGACCCAGACTGCTGAAAATCACTATTTGGGCGACGGACAGCCTGAAAACGACAGCGACCCGTCAGACAGCCGAAAATGACGATTCTACCCACGACAGCGGAAAATCGCTGTTCTGGCCCAGAATTGCCCGAAACTCGTGATTTTTCGGCAGCCCCACCTGAAATCGCAGTTTCGGACCCGGTCTGCCGAAAATCACTATTTGGGTCCCGGACAGCCTGAAATCGACACCCGCCCGTCGGACAGCCAAAAATGACAATTCTGCCCCCGATCGACGAAAATCACAGTTCTGGCCCAGGACTGCCCGAAACTCGTGATTTTTCGGCTGTCCCACCTGAAATCGCAGTTTCGGACCCAGACTGCTGAAAATCCCTATTTGGGTCCTGGACAGCCTGAAATCGACACCGGCCCGTCGGACAGCCAAAAATGGCGATTCTGCACCCGGTCGAATAAAATCACTGTCCTGGCCCAGAACTGCCCGAAACTCGTGATTTTTCGACTGTCCCACCAGAAATCGCAGTTTCGGACCCAGACTGCTGAAAATCCCTATTTGGGACCCGGACAGCTTGAAATCCACGCTGGCCCGTCGGACAGCCAAAAATGACGATTCTGCCCCCATCAGCGGAAAATTGCTGTTCTGGATCCGAAACTCGTGATTTTTCGGTAAGCCGACCAGAAAGCGCAGTTCCGGACCCAGACTGCTGAAAATCACTATTTGGGCCCCGGACAGCCTGAAAACGACAGCGACCCGTCAGACAGCCGAAAATGACGATTCTACCCCCGACAGCGGAAAATCGCTGTTCTGGCCCAGAATTGCCCGAAACTCGTGATTTTTCAGCAGCCCCGCCAGAAATCGCAGTTTCGGACCCAGACTGCTGAAAATCCCTATTTGGGTCCTGGACAGCCTGAAATCGACACCGGCCCGTCGGACAGCCAAAAATGACGATTCTGCCCTCGGTCGAATAAAATCACTGTCCTGGTCCAGAACTGCCCGAAACCCGTGATTTTTCGGCGGTCCCACCTGAAATCGCAGTTTCGGACCCAGACTGCTGAAAATCCCTATTTGGGACCCGGATAGCATGAAATCCACACTGGCCCGTCGGACAGCCAAAAATGACGATTCTGCCCCCATCAGCGAAAAATTGCTGTTCTGGACCAGAACTCGTGATTTTTCGGTAAGCCGAACAGAAAGCGCAGTTCCGGACCCAGACTGCTGAAAATCACTATTTGGGCGACGGACAGCCTGAAGACGACAGCGACCCGTCAGACAGCCGAAAATGACGATTCTACCCACGACAGCGGAAAATCGCTGTTCTGGCCCAGAATTGCTCGAAACGTGAATTTTCAGCAGCCACGCCAGAAATCGCAGTTTCGGACCCAGACTGCTGAAAATCCCTATTTGGGTCCCGGACAGCCTGAAATCGACACCCGCCCGTCGGACAGCCAAAAATGACGATTCTGCCCCCGGTCGAATAAAATCACTGTCCTGGCCCAGAACTGCCCGAAACTCGTGATTTTTCGGCTGTCCCACCAGAAATCGCAGTTTCGGACCCAAACTGCTGAAAATCCCTATTTGGGACCCGGACAGCTTGAAATCCACACTGGCCCGTCGGACAGCCAAAAATGACGATTCTGCCCCCATCAGCGGAAAATTGCTGTTCTGGACCCGAAACTCGTGATTTTTCGGTAAGCCGACCAGAAAGCGCAGTTCCGGACCCAGACTGCTGAAAATCACTATTTGGGCCCCGGACAGCCTGAAAACGACAGCGTCCCGTCAGACAGCCGAAAATGACGATTCTACCCCCGACAGCGGAAAATCGCTGTTCTGGCCCAGAATTGCCCGAAACTCGTGATTTTTCAGCAGCCACGCCAGAAATCGCAGTTTCGGACCCAGACTGCTGAAAATCCCTATTTGGGTCCCGGACAGCCTGAAATCGACACCGGCCCGTCGGACAGCCAAAAATGACAATTCTGCCCCCGGTCGAATAAAATCACTGTCCTGGCCCAGAACAGCCCGAAACTCGTGATTTTTCGGCTGTCCCACCTGAAATCGCAGTTTCGGACCCAGACTGCTGAAAATCCCTATTTGGGACCCGGACAGCTTGAAAACCACACTGGCCCGTCGGACAGCCAAAAATGGCGATTCTGCCCCCATCAGCGAAAAATTGCTGTTCTGGACCAAAACTGCCCGAAACTCGTGATTTTTCGGTAAGCCGAACAGAAAGCGCAGTTCCGGACCCAGACTGCTGAAAATCACTATTTGGGCGACGGACAGCCTGAAGACGACAGCGACCCGTCAGACAGCCGAAAATGACGATTCTACCCACGACAGCGGAAAATCGCTGTTCTGGCCCAGAATTGCCCAAAACTCGTGATTTTTCAGCAGCCCCACCTGAAATCGCAGTTTCGGACCCAGTCTGCCGAAAATCACTATTTGGGTCCCGGACAGCCTGAAATCGACACCCGCCCGTCGGACAGCCAAAAATGACGATTCTGCCCCCGATCGACGAAAATCACAGTTCTGGCCCAGAATTGCCCGAAACTCGTGATTTTTCAGCAGCCACGCCAGAAATCGCAGTTTCGGACCCAGACTGCTGAAAATCCCTATTTGGGTCCCGGACAGCCTGAAATCGACACCGGCCCGTCGGACAGCCAAAAATGACGATTCTGCCCCCGGTCGAATAAAATCACTGTCCTGGCCCAGAACTGCCCGAAACTCGTGATTTTTTGGCTGTCCCACCTGAAATCGCAGTTTCGGACCCAGACTGCTGAAAATCCCTATTTGGGACCCGAACAGCTTGAAATCCACACTGGCCCGTCGGACAGCCAAAAATGGCGATTCTGCCCCCATCAGCGAAAAATTGCTGTTCTGGACCAGAACTGCCCGAAACTCGTGATTTTTCGGTAAGCCGAACAGAAAGCGCAGTTCCGGACCCAGACTGCTGAAAATCACTATTTGGGCGACGGACAGCCTGTAGACGACAGCGACCCGTCAGACAGACGAAAATGACGATTCTACCCACGACAGCGGAAAATCGCTGTTCTAGCCCAGAATTGACCGAAACTCGTGATTTTTCAGCAGCCACGCCAGAAATCGCAGTTTCAGACCCAGACTGCTGAAAATCCCTATTTGGGTCCCGGACAGCCTGAAATCGACACCGGCCCGTCGGACAGCCAAAAATGACGATTCTGCCCCCGGTCGAATAAAATCACTGTCCTGGCCCAGAACTGCCCGAAACTCGTGATTTTTGGGCTGTCCCACCTGAAATCGCAGTTTCGGACCCAGACTGCTGAAAATCCCTATTTGGGTCCCAGACAGCCTGAAATCGACACCGGCCCGTCGGACAGCCAAAAATGGCGATTCTGCACCCGGTCGAATAAAATCACTGTCCTGGCCTAGAACTGCTCGAAACTCGTGATTTTTCGGCTGTCCCACCTGAAATCGCAGTTTCGGACCCAGACTGCTGAAAATCCCTATTTGGGACCCGGACAGCTTGAAATCCACACTGGCCCGTCGGACAGCCAAAAATGACGATTCTACCCCCATCAGCGGAAAATTGCTGTTCTGGACCCGAAACTCGTGATTTTTCGGTAAGCCGATCAGAAAGCGCAGTTCCGGACCCAGACTGCTGAAAATCACTATTTGGGCCCCGGACAGCCTGGAAACGACAGCGACCCGTCAGACAGCCGAAAATGACGATTCTACCCCCGACAGCGGAAAATCGCTGTTCTGGCCCAGAATTGCCCGAAACTCGTGATTTTTCAGCAGCCACGCCAGAAATCGCAGTTTCGGACCCAGACTGCTGAAAATCCCTATTTGGGTCCCGGACAGCCTGAAATCGACACCGGCCCGTCGGACAGCCAAAAATGACGATTCTGCCCCCGGTCGAATAAAATCACTGTCCTGGCCCAGAACAGACCGAAACTCGTGATTTTTCGGCTGTCCCACCTGAAATCGCAGTTTCGGACCCAGACTGCTGAAAATCCCTATTTGGGACCCGGACAGCTTGAAAACCACACTGGCCCGTCGGACAGCCAAAAATGGCGATTCTGCCCCCATCAGCGAAAAATTGCTGTTCTGGACCAGAACTGCCCGAAACTCGTGATTTTTCGGTAAGCCGAACAGAAAGCGCAGTTCCGGACCCAGACTGCTGAAAATCACTATTTGGGCGACGGACAGCCTGAAGACGACAGCGACCCGTCAGACAGCCGAAAATGACGATTCTACCCACGACAGCGGAAAATCGCTGTTCTGGCCCAGAATTGCCCCAAACGTGAATTTTCAGCAGCCACGCCAGAAATCGCAGTTTTGGACCCAGACTGCTGAAAATCCCTATTTGGGTCCCGGACAGCCTGAAATCGACACCGGCCCGTCGGACAGCCAAAAATGACGATTCTGCCCCCGGTCGAATAAAATCACTGTCCTGGCCCAGAACAGACCGAAACTCGTGATTTTTCGGCTGTCCCACCTGAAATCGCAGTTTCGGACCCAGACTGCTGAAAATCCCTATTTGGGACCCGGACAGCTTGAAAACCACACTGGCCCGTCGGACAGCCAAAAATGGCGATTCTGCCCCCATCAGCGAAAAATTGCTGTTCTGGACCAGAACTGCCCGAAACTCGTGATTTTTCGGTAAGCCGAACAGAAAGCGCAGTTCCGGACCCAGACTGCTGAAAATCACTATTTGGGCGACGGACAGCCTGAAGACGACAGCGACTCGTCAGACAGCCGAAAATGACGATTCTACCCACGACAGCGGAAAATCGCTGTTCTGGCCCAGAATTGCCCGAAACGTGAATTTTCAGCAGCCACGCCAGAAATCGCAGTTTCGGACCCAGACTGCTGAAAATCCCTATTTGGGTCCCGGACAGCCTGAAATCGACACCGGCCCGTCGGACAGCCAAAAATGACGATTCTGCCCCCGGTCGAATAAAATCACTGTCCTGGCCCAGAACTGCCCGAAACTCGTGATTTTTCGGCTGTCCCACCAGAAATCGCAGTTTCGGACCCAAACTGCTGAAAATCCCTATTTGGGACCCAGACAGCTTGAAATCCACACTGGCCCGTCGGACAGCCAAAAATGACGATTCTGCCCCCATCAGCGAAAAATTGCTGTTCTGGACCCGAAACTCGTGATTTTTCGGTAAGCCGACCAGAAAGCGCAGTTCCGGACCCAGACTGCTGAAAATCACTATTTGGGCCCCGGACAGCCTGTAGACGACAGCGACCCGTCAGACAGCCGAAAATGACGATTCTACCCACGACAGCGGAAAATCGCTGTTCTGGCCCAGAATTGCCCGAAACTCGTGATTTTTCAGCAGCCACTCCAGAAATCGCAGTTTCAGACCCAGACTGCTGAAAATCCCTATTTGGGTCCCGGACAGCCTGAAATCGACACCGGCCCGTCGGACAGCCAAAAATGACGATTCTGCCCCCGGTCGAATAAAATCACTGTCCTGGCCCAGAACTGCCCGAAACTCGTGATTTTTGGGCTGTCCCACCTGAAATCGCAGTTTCGGACCCAGACTGCTGAAAATCCCTATTTGGGTCCTAGACAGCCTGAAATCGACACCGGCCCGTCGGACAGCCAAAAATGGCGATTCTGCACCCGGTCGAATAAAATCACTGTCCTGGCCTAGAACTGCTCGAAACTCGTGATTTTTCGGCTGTCCCACCTGAAATCGCAGTTTCGGACCCAGACTGCTGAAAATCCCTATTTGGGTCCCGGACAGCTTGAAATCCACACTGGCCCGTCGGACAGCCAAAAATGACGATTCTGCCCCCATCAGCGGAAAATTGCTGTTCTGGACCCGAAACTCGTGATTTTTCGGTAAGCCGACCAGAAAGCGCAGTTCCGGACCCAGACTGCTGAAAATCACTATTTGGGCCCCGGACAGCCTGGAAACGACAGCGACCCGTCAGACAGCCGAAAATGACGATTCTACCCCCGACAGCGGAAAATCGCTGTTCTGGCCCAGAATTGCCCGAAACCCGTGATTTTTCAGCAGCCACGCCAGAAATCGCAGTTTCGTACCCAGACTGCTGAAAATCCCTATTTGGGTCCCGGACAGCCTGAAATCGACACCGGCCCGTCGGACAGCCAAAAATGACGATTCTGCCCCCGGTCGAATAAAATCACTGTCCTGGCCCAGAACAGACCGAAACTCGTGATTTTTCGGCTGTCCCACCTGAAATCGCAGTTTCGGACCCAGACTGCTGAAAATCCCTATTTGGGACCCGGACAGCTTGAAAACCACACTGGCCCGTCGGACAGCCAAAAATGGCGATTCTGCCCCCATCAGCGAAAAATTGCTGTTCTGGACCAGAACTGCCCGAAACTCGTGATTTTTCGGTAAGCCGAACAGAAAGCGCAGTTCCGGACCCAGACTGCTGAAAATCACTATTTGGGCGACGGACAGCCTGAAGACGACAGCGACCCGTCAGACAGCCGAAAATGACGATTCTACCCACGACAGCGGAAAATCGCTGTTCTGGCCCAGAATTGCCCCAAACGTGAATTTTCAGCAGCCACGCCAGAAATCGCAGTTTTGGACCCAGACTGCTGAAAATCCCTATTTGGGTCCCGGACAGCCTGAAATCGACACCGGCCCGTCGGACAGCCAAAAATGACGATTCTGCCCCCGGTCGAATAAAATCACTGTCCTGGCCCAGAACAGACCGAAACTCGTGATTTTTCGGCTGTCCCACCTGAAATCGCAGTTTCGGACCCAGACTGCTGAAAATCCCTATTTGGGACCCGGACAGCTTGAAAACCACACTGGCCCGTCGGACAGCCAAAAATGGCGATTCTGCCCCCATCAGCGAAAAATTGCTGTTCTGGACCAGAACTGCCCGAAACTCGTGATTTTTCGGTAAGCCGAACAGAAAGCGCAGTTCCGGACCCAGACTGCTGAAAATCACTATTTGGGCGACGGACAGCCTGAAGACGACAGCGACTCGTCAGACAGCCGAAAATGACGATTCTACCCACGACAGCGGAAAATCGCTGTTCTGGCCCAGAATTGCCCGAAACGTGAATTTTCAGCAGCCACGCCAGAAATCGCAGTTTCGGACCCAGACTGCTGAAAATCCCTATTTGGGTCCCGGACAGCCTGAAATCGACACCGGCCCGTCGGACAGCCAAAAATGACGATTCTGCCCCCGGTCGAATAAAATCACTGTCCTGGCCCAGAACTGCCCGAAACTCGTGATTTTTCGGCTGTCCCACCAGAAATCGCAGTTTCGGACCCAAACTGCTGAAAATCCCTATTTGGGACCCAGACAGCTTGAAATCCACACTGGCCCGTCGGACAGCCAAAAATGACGATTCTGCCCCCATCAGCGAAAAATTGCTGTTCTGGACCCGAAACTCGTGATTTTTCGGTAAGCCGACCAGAAAGCGCAGTTCCGGACCCAGACTGCTGAAAATCACTATTTGGGCCCCGGACAGCCTGTAGACGACAGCGACCCGTCAGACAGCCGAAAATGACGATTCTACCCACGACAGCGGAAAATCGCTGTTCTGGCCCAGAATTGCCCGAAACTCGTGATTTTTCAGCAGCCACTCCAGAAATCGCAGTTTCAGACCCAGACTGCTGAAAATCCCTATTTGGGTCCCGGACAGCCTGAAATCGACACCGGCCCGTCGGACAGCCAAAAATGACGATTCTGCCCCCGGTCGAATAAAATCACTGTCCTGGCCCAGAACTGCCCGAAACTCGTGATTTTTGGGCTGTCCCACCTGAAATCGCAGTTTCGGACCCAGACTGCTGAAAATCCCTATTTGGGTCCTAGACAGCCTGAAATCGACACCGGCCCGTCGGACAGCCAAAAATGGCGATTCTGCACCCGGTCGAATAAAATCACTGTCCTGGCCTAGAACTGCTCGAAACTCGTGATTTTTCGGCTGTCCCACCTGAAATCGCAGTTTCGGACCCAGACTGCTGAAAATCCCTATTTGGGACCCGGACAGCTTGAAATCCACACTGGCCCGTCGGACAGCCAAAAATGACGATTCTGCCCCCATCAGCGGAAAATTGCTGTTCTGGACCCGAAACTCGTGATTTTTCGGTAAGCCGACCAGAAAGCGCAGTTCCGGACCCAGACTGCTGAAAATCACTATTTGGGCCCCGGACAGCCTGGAAACGACAGCGACCCGTCAGACAGCCGAAAATGACGATTCTACCCCCGACAGCGGAAAATCGCTGTTCTGGCCCAGAATTGCCCGAAACCCGTGATTTTTCAGCAGCCACGCCAGAAATCGCAGTTTCAGACCCAGACTGCTGAAAATCCCTATTTGGGTCCCGGACAGCCTGAAATCGACACCGGCCTGTCGGACAGCCAAAAATGACGATTCTGCCCCCGGTCGAATAAAATCACTGTCCTGGCCCAGAACTGCCCGAAACTCGTGATTTTTGGGCTGTCCCACCTGAAATCGCAGTTTCGGACCCAGACTGCTGAAAATCCCTATTTGGGACCCGAACAGCTTGAAATCCACACTGGCCCGTCGGACAGCCAAAAATGACGATTCTGCCCCCATCAGCGAAAAATTGCTGTTCTGGACCCGAAACACGTGATTTTTCGGTAAGCCGACCAGAAAGCGCAGTTCCGGACCCAGACTGCTGAAAATCACTATTTGGGCCCCGGACAGCCTGGAAACGACAGCGACCCGTCAGACAGCCGAAAATGACGATTCTACCCCCGACAGCGGAAAATCGCTGTTCTGGCCCAGAATTGCCCGAAACTCTTGATTTTTCAGCAGCCACTCCAGAAATCGCAGTTTCGGACCCAGACTGCTGAAAATCCCTATTTGGGTCCCGGACAGCCTGAAATCGACACCGGCCCGTCGGACAGCCAAAAATGACGATTCTGCCCCTGGTCGAATAAAATCACTGTCCTGGCCCAGAACAGCCCGAAACTCGTGATTTTTCGGCTGTCCCACCTGAAATCGCAGTTTCGGACCCAGACTGCTGAAAATCCCTATTTGGGACCAGGACAGCTTGAAAACCACACTGGCCTGTCGGACAGCCAAAAATGGCGAATCTGCCCCCATCAGCGAAAAATTGCTGTTCTGGACCAGAACTGCCCGAAATTCGTGATTTTTCGGTAAGCCGAATAGAAAGCGCAGTTCCGGACCCAGACTGCTAAAAATCACTATTTGGGCGACGGACAACCTGAAGACGACAGCGACCCGTCAGACAGCCGAAAATGACGATTCTACCCACGACAGCGGAAAATCGCTGTTCTGGCCCAGAATTGCCCGAAACTCGTGATTTTTCAGCAGCCCCACCTGAAATCGCAGTTTCGGACCCAGTCTGCCGAAAATCACTATTTGGGTCCCGGACAGCCTGAAATCGACACCCGCCCGTCGGACAGCCAAAAATGACGATTCTGCCCCCGATCGACGAAAATCACAGTTCTGGCCCACGACTGCCCGAAACTCGTGATTTTTCGGCTGTCCCACCTGAAATCGCAGTTTCGGACCGAGACTGCTGAAAATCCCTATTTGGGTCCCGGACAGCCTAAAATCGACACCGGCCCGTCGGACAGCCAGAAATGGCGATTCTGCACCCGGTCGAATAAAATCACTGTCCTGGCCCAGAACTGCTCGAAACTCGTGATTTTTCGGCTGTCCCACCTGAAATCGCAGTTTCGGACCCAGACTGCTGAATATCCCTATTTGGGACCCGGACAGCTTGAAATCCACACTGGCCCGTCGGACAGCCAAAAATGACGATTCTGCCCCCATCAGCGGAAAATTGCTGTTCTGGACCCGAAACTCGTGATTTTTCGGTAAGCCGACCAGAAAGCGCAGTTCTGGACCCAGACTGCTGAAAATCACTATTTGGGCCCCGGACAGCCTGAAAACGACAGCGACCCGTCAGACAGCCGAAAATGACGATTCTACCCACGACAGCGGAAAATCGCTGTTCTGGCCCAGAATTGCCCGAAACGTGAATTTTCAGCAGCCACGCCAGAAATCGCAGTTTCGGACCCAGACTGCTGAAAATCCCTATTTGGGTCCCGGACAGCCTGAAATCGACACCGGCCCGTCGGACAGCCAAAAATGACGATTCTGCCCCCGGTCGAATAAAATCACTGTCCTGGCCCAGAACTGCCCGAAACTCGTGATTTTTCGGCTGTCCCACCAGAAATCGCAGTTTCGGACCCAAACTGCTGAAAATCCCTATTTGGGACCCGGACAGCTTGAAATCCACACTGGCCCGTCGGACAGCCAAAAATGACGATTCTGCCCCCATCAGCGGAAAATTGCTGTTCTGGACCCGAAACTCGTGATTTTTCGGTAAGCCGACCAGAAAGCGCAGTTCCGGACCCAGACTGCTGAAAATCACTATTTGGTCCCCGGACAGCCTGAAAACGACAGCGACCCGTCAGACAGCCGAAAATGACGATTCTACCCCCGACAGCGGAAAATCGCTGTTCTGGCCCAGAATTGCCCGAAACTCGTGATTTTTCAGCAGCCACGCCAGAAATCGCAGTTTCGGACCCAGACTGCTGAAAATCCCTATTTGGGTCCCGGACAGCCTGAAATCGACACCGGCCCGTCGGACAGCCAAAAATGACGATTCTGCCCCCGGTCGAATAAAATCACTGTCCTGGCCCAGAACAGCCCGAAACTCGTGATTTTTCGGCTGTCCCACCTGAAATCGCAGTTTCGGACCCAGACTGCTGAAAATCCCTATTTGGGACCAGGACAGCTTGAAAACCACACTGGCCTGTCGGACAGCCAAAAATGGCGAATCTGCCCCCATCAGCGAAAAATTGCTGTTCTGGACCAGAACTGCCCGAAACTCGTGATTTTTCGGTAAGCCGAATAGAAAGCGCAGTTCCGGACCCAGACTGCTGAAAATCACTATTTGGGCGACGGACAGCCTGAAGACGACAGCGACCCGTCAGACAGCCGAAAATGACGATTCTACCCACGACAGCGGAAAATCGCTGTTCTGGCCCAGAATTGCCCGAAACTCGTGATTTTTCAGCAGCCCCACCTGAAATCGCAGTTTCGGACCCAGTCTGCTGAAAATCACTATTTGGGTCCCGGACAGCCTGAAATCGACACCCGCCCGTCGGACAGCCAAAAATGACGATTCTGCCCCCGATCGACGAAAATCACAGTTCTGGCCCACGACTGCCCGAAACTCGTGATTTTTCGGCTGTCCCACCTGAAATCGCAGTTTCGGACCCAGACTGCTGAAAATCCCTATTTGGGTCCCGGACAGCCTGAAATCGACACCGGCCCGTCGGACAGCCAAAAATGACGATTCTGCACCCGGTCGAATAAAATCACTGTCCTGGCCTAGAACTGCTCGAAACTCGTGATTTTTCGGCTGTCCCACCTGAAATCGCAGTTTCGGACCCAGACTGCTGAAAATCCCTATTTGGGACCCGGACAGCTTGAAATCCACACTGGCCCGTCGGACAGCCAAAAATGACGATTCTTCCCCCATCAGCGGAAAATTGCTGTTCTGGACCCGAAACTCGTGATTTTTCGGTAAGCCGACCAGAAAGCGCAGTTCCGGACCCAGACTGCTGAAAATCACTATTTGGGCGACGGACAGCCTGAAAACGACAGCGACCCGTCAGACAGCCGAAAATGACGATTCTACCCACGACAGCGGAAAATCGCTGTTCTGGCCCAGAATTGCCCGAAACGTGAATTTTCAGCAGCCACGCCAGAAATCGCAGTTTCGGACCCAGACTGCTGAAAATCCCTATTTGGGTCCCGGACAGCCTGAAATCGACACCGGCCCGTCGGACAGCCAAAAATGACGATTCTGCCCCCGGTCGAATAAAATCACTGTCCTGGCCCAGAACAGCCCGAAACTCGTGATTTTTCGGCTGTCCCACCTGAAATCGCAGTTTCGGTCCCAGACTGCTGAAAATCCCTATTTGGGACCCGGACAGCTTGAAAACCACACTGGCCCGTCGGACAGCCAAAAATGGCGATTCTGCCCCCATCAGCGAAAAATTGCTGTTCTGGACCAGAACTGCCCGAAACTCGTGATTTTTCAGTAAGCCGAACAGAAAGCGCAGTTCCGGACCCAGACTGCTGAAAATCACTATTTGGGCGACGGACAGCCTGAAGACGACAGCGACCCGTCAGACAGCCGAAAATGACGATTCTACCCACGACAGCGGAAAATCGCTGTTCTGGCCCAGAATTGCCCGAAACTCGTGATTTTTCAGCTGTCCCACCTGAAATCGCAGTTTCGGACCCAGACTGCTGAAAATCCCTATTTGGGTCCCGGACAGCCTGAAATCGACACCGGCCCGTTGGACAGCCAAAAATGACGATTCTGCACCCGGTCGAATAAAATCACTGTCCTGGCCTAGAACTGCTCGAAACTCGTGATTTTTCGGCTGTCCCACCTGAAATCGCAGTTTCGGACCCAGACTGCTGAAAATCCCTATTTGGGACCCGGACAGCTTGAAATCCACACTGGCCCGTCGGACAGCCAAAAATGACGATTCTTCCCCCATCAGCGGAAAATTGCTGTTCTGGACCCGAAACTCGTGATTTTTCGGTAAGCCGACCAGAAAGCGCAGTTCCGGACCCAGACTGCTGAAAATCACTATTTGGGCGACGGACAGCCTGAAAACGACAGCGACCCGTCAGACAGCCGAAAATGACGATTCTACCCACGACAGCGGAAAATCGCTGTTCTGGCCCAGAATTGCCCGAAACGTGAATTTTCAGCAGCCACGCCAGAAATCGCAGTTTCGGACCCAGACTGCTGAAAATCCCTATTTGGGTCCCGGACAGCCTGAAATCGACACCGGCCCGTCGGACAGCCAAAAATGACGATTCTGCCCCCGGTCGAATAAAATCACTGTCCTGGCCCAGAACAGCCCGAAACTCGTGATTTTTCGGCTGTCCCACCTGAAATCGCAGTTTCGGTCCCAGACTGCTGAAAATCCCTATTTGGGACCCGGACAGCTTGAAAACCACACTGGCCCGTCGGACAGCCAAAAATGGCGATTCTGCCCCCATCAGCGAAAAATTGCTGTTCTGGACCAGAACTGCCCGAAACTCGTGATTTTTCAGTAAGCCGAACAGAAAGCGCAGTTCCGGACCCAGACTGCTGAAAATCACTATTTGGGCGACGGACAGCCTGAAGACGACAGCGACCCGTCAGACAGCCGAAAATGACGATTCTACCCACGACAGCGGAAAATCGCTGTTCTGGCCCAGAATTGCCCGAAACTCGTGATTTTTCAGCTGTCCCACCTGAAATCGCAGTTTCGGACCCAGACTGCTGAAAATCCCTATTTGGGTCCCGGACAGCCTGAAATCGACACCGGCCCGTTGGACAGCCAAAAATGACGATTCTGCACCCGGTCGAATAAAATCACTGTCCTGGCCTAGAACTGCTCGAAACTCGTGATTTTTCGGCTGTCCCACCTGAAATCGCAGTTTCGGTCCCAGACTGCTGAAAATCCCTATTTGGGACCCGAACAGCTTGAAATCCACACTGGCCCGTCGGACAGCCAAAAATGACGATTCTGCCCCCATCAGCGGAAAATTGCTATTCTGGACCCGAAACTCGTGATTTTTCGGTAAGCCGACCAGAAAGCGCAGTTCCGGACCCAGACTGCTGAAAATCACTATTTGGGCGACGGACAGCCTGAAAACGACAGCGACCCGTCAGACAGCCGAAAATGACGATTCTACCCACGACAGCGGAAAATCGCTGTTCTGGCCCAGAATTGCCCGAAACGTGAATTTTCAGCAGCCACGCCAGAAATCGCAGTTTCGGACCCAGACTGCTGAAAATCCCTATTTGGGTCCCGGACAGCCTGAAATCGACACCGGCCCGTCGGACAGCCAAAAATGACGATTCTGCCCCCGGTCGAATAAAATCACTGTCCTGGCCCAGAACTGCCCGAAACTCGTGATTTTTCGGCTATCCCACCAGAAATCGCAGTTTCGGACCCAAACTGCTGAAAATCCCTATTTGGGACCCGGACAGCTTGAAATCCACACTGGCCCGTCGGACAGCCAAAAATGACGATTCTGCCCCCATCAGCGGAAAATTGCTGTTCTGGACCCGAAACTCGTGATTTTTCGGTAAGCCGACCAGAAAGCGCAGTTCCGGACCCAGACTGCTGAAAATCACTATTTGGGCCCCGGACAGCCTGGAAACGACAGCGACCCGTCAGACAGCCGAAAATGACGATTCTACCCCCGACAGCGGAAAATCGCTGTTCTGGCCCAGAATTGCCCGAAACTCGTGATTTTTCAGCAGCCACGCCAGAAATCGCAGTTTCGGACCCAGACTGCTGAAAATCCCTATTTGGGTCCCGGACAGCCTGAAATAGACACCGGCCCGTCGGACAGCCAAAAATGACGATTCTGCCCCCGGTCGAATAAAATCACTGTCCTGGCCCAGAACAGCCCGAAACTCGTGATTTTTCGGCTGTCCCACCTGAAATCGCAGTTTCGGTCCCAGACTGCTGAAAATCCCTATTTGGGACCCGGACAGCTTGAAAACCACACTGGCCCGTCGGACAGCCAAAAATGGCGATTCTGCCCCCATCAGCGAAAAATTGCTGTTCTGGACCAGAACTGCCCGAAACTCGTGATTTTTCAGTAAGCCGAACAGAAAGCGCAGTTCCGGACCCAGACTGCTGAAAATCACTATTTGGGCGACGGACAGCCTGAAGACGACAGCGACCCGTCAGACAGCCGAAAATGACGATTCTACCCACGACAGCGGAAAATCGCTGTTCTGGCCCAGAATTGCCCGAAACTCGTGATTTTTTAGCAGCCCCACCTGAAATCGCAGTTTCGGACCCAGTCTGCCGAAAATCACTATTTGGGTCCCGGACAGCCTGAAATCGACACCGGCCCGTCGGACAGCCAAAAATGACGATTCTGCCCCCGATCGACGAAAATCACAGTTCTGGCCCACGACTGCCCGAAACTCGTGATTTTTCGGCTGTCCCACCTGAAATCGCAGTTTCGGACCCAGACTGCTGAAAATACCTATTTGGGTCCCGGACAGCCTGAAATCGACACCGGCCCGTCGGACAGCCAAAAATGACGATTCTGCACCCGGTCGAATAAAATCACTGTCCTGGCCTAGAACTGCTCGAAACTCGTGATTTTTCGGCTGTCCCACCTGAAATCGCAGTTTCGGACCCAGACTGCTGAAAATCCCTATTTGGGACCCGGACAGCTTGAAATCCACACTGGCCCGTCGGACAGCCAAAAATGACGATTCTGCCCCCATCAGCGGAAAATTGCTGTTCTGGACCCGAAACTCGTGATTTTTCGGTAAGCCGACCAGAAAGCGCAGTTCCGGACCCAGACTGCTGAAAATCACTATTTGGGCCCCGGACAGCCTGGAAACGACAGCGACCCGTCAGACAGCCGAAAATGACGATTCTACCCCCGACAGCGGAAAATCGTTGTTCTGGCCCAGAATTGCCCGAAACTCGTGATTTTTCAGCAGCCACGCCAGAAATCGCAGTTTCGGACCCAGACTGCTGAAAATCCCTATTTGGGTCCCGGACAGCCTGAAATCGACACCGGCCCGTCGGACAGCCAAAAATGACGATTCTGCCCCCGGTCGAATAAAATCACTGTCCTGGCCCAGAACTGCCCGAAACTCGTGATTTTTCGGCTGTCCCACCAGAAATCGCAGTTTCGGACCCAAACTGCTGAAAATCCCTATTTGGGACCCGGACAGCTTGAAATCCACACTGGCCCGTCGGACAGCCAAAAATGACGATTCTGCCCCCATCAGCGGAAAATTGCTGTTCTGGACCCGAAACTCGTGATTTTTCGGTAAGCCGACCAGAAAGCGCAGTTCCGGACCTAGACTGCTGAAAATCACTATTTGGGCCCCGGACAGCCTGGAAACGACAGCGACCCGTCAGACAGCCGAAAATGACGATTCTACCCCCGACAGCGGAAAATCGCTGTTCTGGCCCAGAATTGCCCGAAACTCGTGATTTTTCAGCAGCCACGCCAGAAATCGCAGTTTCGGACCCAGACTGCTGAAAATCCCTATTTG
The DNA here is from genome assembly GCA_037074485.1 of Delonix regia. Lineage (NCBI taxonomy): Eukaryota > Viridiplantae > Streptophyta > Magnoliopsida > Fabales > Fabaceae > Delonix > Delonix regia. Next base: position 39,766,250 of record CM073454.1, on the reverse strand, counting down.
GGTCCCGGACAGCCTGAAATAGACACCGGCCCGTCGGACAGCCAAAAATGACGATTCTGCCCCCGGTCGAATAAAATCACTGTCCTGGCCCAGAACAGCCCGAAACTCGTGATTTTTCGGCTGTCCCACCTGAAATCGCAGTTTCGGTCCCAGACTGCTGAAAATCCCTATTTGGGACCCGGACAGCTTGAAAACCACACTGGCCCGTCGGACAGCCAAAAATGGCGATTCTGCCCCCATCAGCGAAAAATTGCTGTTCTGGACCAGAACTGCCCGAAACTCGTGATTTTTCAGTAAGCCGAACAGAAAGCGCAGTTCCGGACCCAGACTGCTGAAAATCACTATTTGGGCGACGGACAGCCTGAAGACGACAGCGACCCGTCAGACAGCCGAAAATGACGATTCTACCCACGACAGCGGAAAATCGCTGTTCTGGCCCAGAATTGCCCGAAACTCGTGATTTTTTAGCAGCCCCACCTGAAATCGCAGTTTCGGACCCAGTCTGCCGAAAATCACTATTTGGGTCCCGGACAGCCTGAAATCGACACCGGCCCGTCGGACAGCCAAAAATGACGATTCTGCCCCCGATCGACGAAAATCACAGTTCTGGCCCACGACTGCCCGAAACTCGTGATTTTTCGGCTGTCCCACCTGAAATCGCAGTTTCGGACCCAGACTGCTGAAAATACCTATTTGGGTCCCGGACAGCCTGAAATCGACACCGGCCCGTCGGACAGCCAAAAATGACGATTCTGCACCCGGTCGAATAAAATCACTGTCCTGGCCTAGAACTGCTCGAAACTCGTGATTTTTCGGCTGTCCCACCTGAAATCGCAGTTTCGGACCCAGACTGCTGAAAATCCCTATTTGGGACCCGGACAGCTTGAAATCCACACTGGCCCGTCGGACAGCCAAAAATGACGATTCTGCCCCCATCAGCGGAAAATTGCTGTTCTGGACCCGAAACTCGTGATTTTTCGGTAAGCCGACCAGAAAGCGCAGTTCCGGACCCAGACTGCTGAAAATCACTATTTGGGCCCCGGACAGCCTGGAAACGACAGCGACCCGTCAGACAGCCGAAAATGACGATTCTACCCCCGACAGCGGAAAATCGTTGTTCTGGCCCAGAATTGCCCGAAACTCGTGATTTTTCAGCAGCCACGCCAGAAATCGCAGTTTCGGACCCAGACTGCTGAAAATCCCTATTTGGGTCCCGGACAGCCTGAAATCGACACCGGCCCGTCGGACAGCCAAAAATGACGATTCTGCCCCCGGTCGAATAAAATCACTGTCCTGGCCCAGAACTGCCCGAAACTCGTGATTTTTCGGCTGTCCCACCAGAAATCGCAGTTTCGGACCCAAACTGCTGAAAATCCCTATTTGGGACCCGGACAGCTTGAAATCCACACTGGCCCGTCGGACAGCCAAAAATGACGATTCTGCCCCCATCAGCGGAAAATTGCTGTTCTGGACCCGAAACTCGTGATTTTTCGGTAAGCCGACCAGAAAGCGCAGTTCCGGACCCAGACTGCTGAAAATCACTATTTGGGCCCCGGACAGCCTGAAAACGACAGCGACCCGTCAGACAGCCGAAAATGACGATTCTACCCCCGACAGCGGAAAATCGTTGTTCTGGCCCAGAATTGCCCGAAACTCGTGATTTTTCAGCAGCCACGCCAGAAATCGCAGTTTCGGACCCAGACTGCTGAAAATCCCTATTTGGGTCCCGGACAGCCTGAAATCGACACCGGCCCGTCGGACAGCCAAAAATGACGATTCTGCCCCCGGTCGAATAAAATCACTGTCCTGGCCCAGAACAGCCCGAAACTCGTGATTTTTCGGCTGTCCCACCTGAAATCGCAGTTTCGGTCCCAGACTGCTGAAAATCCCTATTTGGGACCCGGACAGCTTGAAAACCACACTGGCCCGTCGGACAGCCAAAAATGGCGATTCTGCCCCCATCAGCGAAAAATTGCTGTTCTGGACCAGAACTGCCCGAAACTCGTGATTTTTCAGTAAGCCGAACAGAAAGCGCAGTTCCGGACCCAGACTGCTGAAAATCACTATTTGGGCGACGGACAGCCTGAAGACGACAGCGACCCGTCAGACAGCCGAAAATGACGATTCTACCCACGACAGCGGAAAATCGCTGTTCTGGCCCAGAATTGCCCGAAACTCGTGATTTTTCAGCAGCCCCACCTGAAATCGCAGTTTCGGTCCCAGACTGCTGAAAATCCCTATTTGGGTCCCGGACAGCCTGAAATCGACACCGGCCCGTCGGACAGCCAAAAATGACGATTCTGCCCCCGGTCGAATAAAATCACTGTCCTGGCCCAGAACTGCCCGAAACTCGTGATTTTTTGGCTGTCCCACCAGAAATCGCAGTTTCGGACCCAAACTGCTGAAAATCCCTATTTGGGACCCGGACAGCTTGAAATCCACACTGGCCCGTCGGACAGCCAAAAATGACGATTCTGCCCCCATCAGCGGAAAATTGCTGTTCTGGACCCGAAACTCGTGATTTTTCGGTAAGCCGACCAGAAAGCGCAGTTCCGGACCCAGACTGCTGAAAATCACTATTTGGGCCCCGGACAGCCTGGAAACGACAGCGACCCGTCAGACAGCCGAAAATGACGATTCTACCCCCGACAGCGGAAAATCGCTGTTCTGGCCCAGAATTGCCCGAAACTCGTGATTTTTCAGCAGCCACGCCAGAAATCGCAGTTTCGGACCCAGACTGCTGAAAATCCCTATTTGGGTCCCGGACAGCCTGAAATCGACACCGGCCGGTCGGACAGCCAAAAATGACGATTCTGCCCCCGGTCGAATAAAATCACTGTCCTGGCCCAGAACAGCCCGAAACTCGTGATTTTTCGGCTGTCCCACCTGAAATCGCAGTTTCGGACCCAGACTGCTGAAAATCCCTATTTGGGACCAGGACAGCTTGAAAACCACACTGGCCTGTCGGACAGCCAAAAATGGCGAATCTGCCCCCATCAGCGAAAAATTGCTGTTCTGGACCAGAACTGCCCGAAACTCGTGATTTTTCGGTAAGCCGAATAGAAAGCGCAGTTCCGGACCCAGACTGCTGAAAATCACTATTTGGGCGACGGACAGCCTGAAGACGACAGCGACCCGTCAGACAGCCGAAAATGACGATTCTACCCACGACAGCGGAAAATCGCTGTTCTGGCCCAGAATTGCCCGAAACTCGTGATTTTTCAGCAGCCCCACCTGAAATCGCAGTTTCGGACCCAGTCTGCTGAAAATCACTATTTGGGTCCCGGACAGCCTGAAATCGACACCCGCCCGTCAGACAGCCAAAAATGACGATTCTGCCCCCGATCGACGAAAATCACAGTTCTGGCCCACGACTGCCCGAAACCCGTGATTTTTCGGCTGTCCCACCTGAAATCGCAGTTTCGGACCCAGACTGCTGAAAATCCCTATTTGGGACCCGGACGGCTTGAAATCCACACTGGCCCGTCGGACAGCCAAAAATGACGATTCTGCCCCCATCAGCGGAAAATTGCTGTTCTGGACCCGAAACTCGTGATTTTTCGGTAAGCCGACCAGAAAGCACAGTTCCAGACCCAGACTGCTGAAAATCACTATTTGGGCGACGGACAGCCTGAAAACGACAGCGACCCGTCAGACAGCCGAAAATGACGATTCTACCCACGACAGCGGAAAATCGCTGTTCTGGCCCAGAATTGCCCGAAACGTGAATTTTCAGCAGCCACGCCAGAAATCGCAGTTTCGGACCCAGACTGCTGAAAATCCCTATTTGGGTCCCGGACAGCCTGAAATCGACACCGGCCCGTCGGACAGCCAAAAATGACGATTCTGCCCCCGGTCGAATAAAATCACTGTCCTGGCCCAGAACTGCCCGAAACTCGTGATTTTTCGGCTGTCCCACCAGAAATCGCAGTTTCGGATCCAGACTGCTGAAAATCCCTATTTGGGACCCGGACAGCTTGAAATCCACACTGGCCCGTCGGACAGCCAAAAATGACGATTCTGCCCCCATCAGCGGAAAATTGCTGTTCTGGACCCGAAACTCGTGATTTTTCGGTAAGCCGACCAGAAAGCGCAGTTCCGGACCCAGACTACTGAAAATCACTATTTGGGCCCCGGACAGCCTGAAAACGACAGCGACCCGTCAGACAGCCGAAAATGACGATTCTACCCCCGACAGCGGAAAATCGCTGTTCTGGCCCAGAATTGCCCGAAACTCGTGATTTTTCAGCAGCCACGCCAGAAATCGCAGTTTCGGACCCAGACTGCTGAAAATCCCTATTTGGGTCCCGGACAGCCTGAAATCGACACCGGCCCGTCGGACAGCCAAAAATGACAATTCTGCCCCCGGTCGAATAAAATCACTGTCCTGGCCCAGAACTGCCCGAAACTCGTGATTTTTCGGCTGTCCCACCTGAAATCGCAGTTTGGGACCCAGACTGCTGAAAATCCCTATTTGGGACCCGGACAGCCTGAAAACCACACTGGCCCGTCGGACAGCCAAAAATGGCGATTCTGCCCCCATCAGCGAAAAATTGCTGTTCTGGACCAGAACTGCCCGAAACTCGTGATTTTTCGGTAAGCCGAACAGAAAGCGCAGTTCCGGACCCAGACTGCTGAAAATCACTATTTGGGCGACGGACAGCCTGAAGACGACAGCGACCCGTCAGACAGCCGGAAATGACGATTCTACCCACGACAGCGGAAAATCGCTGTTCTGGCCCAGAATTGCCCGAAACTCGTGATTTTTCAGCAGCCACGCCAGAAATCGCAGTTTCGGACCCAGACTGCTGAAAATCCCTATTTGGGTCCCGGACAGCCTGAAATCGACACCGGCCCGTCGGACAGCCAAAAATGACGATTCTGCCGCCGATCGACGAAAATCACAGTTCTGGCCCACGACTGCCCGAAACTCGTGATTTTTCGGCTGTCCCACCTGAAATCGCAGTTTCGGACCCAGACTGCTGAAAATCCCTATTTGGGTCCCGGACAGCCTGAAATCGACACCGGCCCGTCGGACAGCCAAAAATGACGATTCTGCCCCCGGTCGAATAAAATCACTGTCCTGGCCCAGAACTGCCCGAAACTCGTGATTTTTTGGCTGTCCCCCCTGAAATCGCAGTTTCGGACCCAGACTGCTGAAAATCCCTAATTGGGACCCGAACAGCTTGAAATCCACACTGGCCCGTCGGACAGCCAAAAATGACGATTCTGCCCCCATCAGCGAAAAATTGCTGTTCTGGACCCGAAACACGTGATTTTTCGGTAAGCCGACCAGAAAGCGCAGTTCCGGGCCCAGACTGCTGAAAATCACTATTTGGGCCCCGGACAGCCTGGAAACGACAGCGACCCGTCAGACAGCCGAAAATGACGATTCTACCCCCGACAGCGGAAAATCGCTGTTCTGGCCCAGAATTGCCCAAAACTCTTATTTTTCAGCAGCCACTCCAGAAATCGCAGTTTCAGACCCAGACTGCTGAAAATCCCTATTTGGGTCCCGGACAGCCTGAAATCGACACCGGCCCGTCGGACAGCCAAAAATGACGATTCTGCCCCCGGTCGAATAAAATCACTGTCCTGGCCCAGAACAGCCCGAAACTCGTGATTTTTCGGCTGTCCCACCTGAAATCGCAGTTTCGGACCCAGACTGCTGAAAATCCCTATTTGGGACCCGGACAGCTTGAAAACCACACTGGCCTGTCGGACAGCCAAAAATGGCGATTCTACCCCCATCAGCGAAAAATTGCTGTTCTGGACCAGAACTGCCCGAAACTCGTGATTTTTCGGTAAGCCGAATAGAAAGCGCAGTTCCGGACCCAGACTGCTGAAAATCACTATTTGGGCGACGGACAGCCTGAAGACGACAGCGACCCGTCAGACAGCCGAAAATGACGATTCTACCCACGACAGCGGAAAATCGCTGTTCTGGCCCAGAATTGCCCGAAACTCGTGATTTTTCAGCAGCCCCACCTGAAATCGCAGTTTCGGACCCAGTCTGCTGAAAATCACTATTTGGGTCCCGGACAGCCTGAAATCGACACCCGCCCGTCGGACAGCCAAAAATGACGATTCTGCTCCCGATCGACGAAAATCACAGTTCTGGCCCACGACTGCCCGAAACTCGTGATTTTTCGGCTGTCCCACCTGAAATCGCAGTTTCGGAACCAGACTGCTGAAAATCCCTATTTGGGTCCCGGACAGCCTGAAATCGACACCGGCCCGTCGGACAGCCAAAAATGACGATTCTGCCCCCGGTCGAATAAAATCACTGTCCTGGCCCAGAACTGCCCGAAACCCGTGATTTTTCGGCTGTCCCACCTGAAATCGCTGTTTCGGACCCAGACTGCTGAAAATCCCTATTTGGGACCCGGACAGCTTGAAATCCACACTGGCCCGTCGGACAACCAAAAATGACGATTCTGCCCCCATCAGCGAAAAATTGCTGTTCTGGACCAGAACTGCCCGAAACTCGTGATTTTTCGGTAAGCCGAACAGAAAGCGCAGTTCCGGACCCAGACTGCTGAAAATCACTATTTGGGCGACGGACAGCCTGAAAACGACAGCGACCCGTCAGACAGCCGAAAATGACGATTCTACCCACGACAGCGGAAAATCGCTGTTCTGGCCCAGAATTGCCCGAAACTCGGGATTTTTCGACAGCCCCACCTGAAATCGCTGTTTCGGACCCAGTCTGCTGGAAATCACTATTTGGGTCCCGGACAGCCTGAAATCGACACCCGCCCGTCGGACAGCCAAAAATGACGATTCTGCCCCCGATCGACGAAAATCACAGTTCTGGCCCACGACTGCCCGAAACTCGTGATTTTTCGGCTGTCCCACCTGAAATCGCAGTTTCGGACCCAGACTGCTGAAAATCCCTATTTGGGTCCCGGACAGCCTGAAATCGACACCGGCCCGTCGGACAGCCAAAAATGACGATTCTGCCCCCGGTCGAATAAAATCACTGTCCTGGCCCAGAACTGCCCGAAACTCGTGATTTTTCGGCTGTCCCCCCCGAAATCGCAGTTTCGGACCCAGACTGCTGAAAATCCCTATTTTGGTCCTGGACAGCCTGAAATCGACACCGGCCCGTCGGACAGCCAAAAATGACGATTCTGCCCCCGGTCGAATAAAATCACTGTCCTGGCCCAGAACTGCCCGAAACTCGTGATTTTTCGGCTGTCCCCCCCGAAATCGCAGTTTCGGACCCAGACTGCTGAAAATCCCTATTTTGGTCCTGGACAGCCTGAAATCGACACCGGCCCGTCGGACAGCCAAAAATGACGATTCTGCCCCCGGTCGAATAAAATCACTGTCCTGGCCCAGAACTGCCCGAAACTCGTGATTTTTCGGCTGTCCCCCCCGAAATCGCAGTTTCAGACCCAGACTGCTGAAAATCCCTATTTTGGTCCTGGACAGCCTGAAATCGACACCGGCCCGTCGGACAGCCAAAAATGACGATTCTGCCCCCGGTCGAATAAAATCACTGTCCTGGCCCAGAACTGCCCGAAACTCGTGATTTTTCGGCTGTCCCTTTTGAAATCGCAGTTTCGGACCCAGACTGCTGAAAATCCCTATTTGGGACCCGGACAGCTTGAAATCCACACTGGCCCGTCGGACAGCCAAAAATGACGATTCTGCCCCCATCAGAGGAAAATTGCTGTTCTGGACCCGAAACTCGTGATTTTTCGGTAAGCCGACCAGAAAGCGCAGTTCCGGACCCAGACTGCTGAAAATCACTATTTGGGCCCCGGACAGCCTGAAAACGACAGCGACCCGTCAGACAGCCGAAAATGACGATTCTACCCCCGACAGCGGAAAATCGCTGTTCTGGCCCAGAATTGCCCGAAACTCGTGATTTTTCAGCAGCCACGCCAGAAATCGCAGTTTCGAACCCAGACTGCTGAAAATCCCTATTTGGGTCCTGGACAGCCTGAAATCGACACCGGCCCGTCGGACAGCCAAAAATGACGATTCTGCCCCCGGTCGAATAAAATCACTGTCCTGGCCCAGAACTGCCCGAAACCCGTGATTTTTCGGCTGTCCCACCTGAAATCGCAGTTTCGGACCCAGACAGCTGAAAATCCCTATTCGGGACCCGGACAGCTTGAAATCCACACTGGCCCGTCGGACGGCCAAAAAGTACGATTCTGCCCCCATCAGCGAAAAATTGCTGTTCTCGACCAGAACTCGTGATTTTTCGGTAAGCCGAACAAAAAGCGCAGTTCCGGACCCAGACTGCTGAAAATCACTATTTGGGCGACAGACAGCCTGAAAACGACAGCGACTCGTCAGACAGCCGAAGATGACGATTCTACCCACGACAGCGGAAAATCGCTGTTCTGGCCCAGAATTGCCGGAAACTCATGATTTTTCAGCAGCCACGCCAGAAATCGCAGTTTCGGACCCAGACTGCAGAAAATCCCTATTTGGGTCCCGGACAGCCTGAAATCGACACCGGCCCGTCGGATAGCCAAAAATGACGATTCTGCCCCCGATCGACGAAAATCACAGTTCTGGCCCACGACTGCCCGAAACTCGTGATTTTTCGGCTGTCCCACCTGAAATCGCAGTTTCGGACCCAGACTGCTGAAAATCCCTATTTGGGACCCGGACAGCTTGAAAACCACACTGGCCTGTCGGACAGCCAAAAATGGCGATTCTGCCCCCATCAGCGAAAAATTGCTGTTCTCGACCAGAACTCGTGATTTTTCGGTAAGCCGAACTGAAAGCGCAGTTCCGGACCCAGACTGCTGAAAATCACTATTTGGGCGACGGACAGCCTGAAGACGACAGCGACCCGTCAGACAGCCGAAAATGACGATTCTACCCACGACAGCGGAAAATCGCTGTTCTGGCCCAGAATTGCCCGAAACTCGGGATTTTTCGACAGCCCCACCTGAAATCGCTGTTTCGGACCCAGTCTGCTGGAAATCACTATTTGGGTCCCGGACAGCCTGAAATCGACACCCGCCCGTCGGACAGCCAAAAATGACGATTCTGCCCCCGATCAACGAAAATCACAGTTCTGGCCCACGACTGCCCGGAACTCGTGATTTTTCGGCTGTCCCACCTGAAATCGCAGTTTCGGACCCAGACTGCTGAAAATCCCTATTTGGGTCCCGGACAGCCTGAAATCGACACCGGCCCGTCGGACAGCCAAAAATGACGATTCTGCCCCCGGTCGAATAAAATCACTGTCCTGGCCCAGAACTGCCCGAAACTCGTGATTTTTCGGCTGTCCCACCCGAAATCGCAGTTTCGGACCCAGACTGCTGAAAATCCCTATTTTGGTCCTGGACAGCCTGAAATCGACACCGGCCCGTCGGACAGCCAAAAATGACGATTCTGCCCCCGGTCGAATAAAATCACGGTCCTGGCCCAGAACTGCCCGAAACTCGTGATTTTTCGGCTGTCCCTTTTGAAATCGCAGTTTCGGACCCAGACTGCTGAAAATCCCTATTTGGGACCCGGACAGCTTGAAATCCACACTGGCCCGTCGGACAGCCAAAAATGACGATTCTGCCCCCATCAGAGGAAAATTGCTGTTCTGGACCCGAAACTCGTGATTTTTCGGTAAGCCGACCAGAAAGCGCAGTTCCGGACCCAGACTGCTGAAAATCACTATTTGGGCCCCGGACAGCCTGAAAACGACAGCGACCCGTCAGACAGCCGAAAATGACGATTCTACCCCCGACAGCGGAAAATCGCTGTTCTGGCCCAGAATTGCCCGAAACTCGTGATTTTTCAGCAGCCACGCCAGAAATCGCAGTTTCGAACCCAGACTGCTGAAAATCCCTATTTGGGTCCTGGACAGCCTGAAATCGACACCGGCCCGTCGGACAGCCAAAAATGACGATTCTGCCCCCGGTCGAATAAAATCACTGTCCTGGCCCAGAACTGCCCGAAACTCATGATTTTTCGGCTGTCCCACCTGAAATCGCAGTTTCGGACCCAGACAGCTGAAAATCCCTATTCGGGACCCGGACAGCTTGAAATCCACACTGGCCCGTCGGACAGCCAAAAATGACGATTCTGCCCCCATCAGCGAAAAATTGCTGTTCTGGACCAGAACTCGTGATTTTTCGGTAAGCCGAACAAAAAGCGCAGTTCCGGACCCAGACTGCTGAAAATCACTATTTGGGCGACGGACAGCCTGAAGACGACAGCGACCCGTCAGACAGCCGAAAATGACGATTCTACCCACGACAGCGGAAAATCGCTGTTCTGGCCCAGAATTGCCCGAAACTCGGGATTTTTCGACAGCCCCACCTGAAATCGCTGTTTCGGACCCAGTCTGCTGGAAATCACTATTTGGGTCCCGGACAGCCTGAAATCGACACCCGCCCGTCGGACAGCCAAAAATGACGATTCTGCCCCCGATCGACGAAAATCACAGTTCTGGCCCACGACTGCCCGGAACTCGTGATTTTTCGGCTGTCCCACCTGAAATCGCAGTTTCGGACCCAGACTGCTGAAAATCCCTATTTGGGTCCCGGACAGCCTGAAATCGACACCGGCCCGTCGGACAGCCAAAAATGACGATTCTGCCCCCGGTCGAATAAAATCACTGTCCTGGCCCAGAACTGCCCGAAACTCGTGATTTTTCGGCTGTCCCACCCGAAATCGCAGTTTCGGACCCAGACTGCTGAAAATCCCTATTTTGGTCCTGGACAGCCTGAAATCGACACCGGCCCGTCGGACAGCCAAAAATGACGATTCTGCCCCCGGTCGAATAAAATCACGGTCCTGGCCCAGAACTGCCCGAAACTCGTGATTTTTCGGCTGTCCCTTTTGAAATCGCAGTTTCGGACCCAGACTGCTGAAAATCCCTATTTGGGACCCGGACAGCTTGAAATCCACACTGGCCCGTCGGACAGCCAAAAATGACGATTCTGCCCCCATCAGAGGAAAATTGCTGTTCTGGACCCGAAACTCGTGATTTTTCGGTAAGCCGACCAGAAAGCGCAGTTCCGGACCCAGACTGCTGAAAATCACTATTTGGGCCCCGGACAGCCTGAAAACGACAGCGACCCGTCAGACAGCCGAAAATGACGATTCTACCCCCGACAGCGGAAAATCGCTGTTCTGGCCCAGAATTGCCCGAAACTCGTGATTTTTCAGCAGCCACGCCAGAAATCGCAGTTTCGAACCCATACTGCTGAAAATCCCTATTTGGGTCCTGGACAGCCTGAAATCGACACCGGCCCGTCGGACAGCCAAAAATGACGATTCTGCCCCCGGTCGAATAAAATCACTGTCCTGGTCCAGAACTGCCCGAAACTCGTGATTTTTCGGCTGTCCCACCTGAAATCGCAGTTTCGGACCCAGACTGCTGAAAATCCCTATTTGGGACCCGGACAGCCTGAAATCGACACCGGCCCGTCGGATAGCCAAAAATAACGATTCTGCCCCCGATCGACGAAAATCACAGTTCTGGCCCACGACTGCCCGAAACTCGTGATTTTTCGGCTGTCCCACCTGAAATCGCAGTTTCGGACCCAGACTGCTGAAAATCCCTATTTGGGACCCGGACAGCTTGAAAACCACACTGGCCTGTCGGACAGCCAAAAATGGCGATTCTACCCCCATCAGCGAAAAATTGCTGTTCTGGACCAGAACTGCCCGAAACTCGTGATTTTTCGGTAAGCCGAATAGAAAGCGCAGTTCCGGACCCAGACTGCTGAAAATCACTATTTGGGTGACGGACAGCCTGAAGACGACAGCGACCCGTCAGACAGCCGAAAATGACGATTCTACCCACGACAGCGGAAAATCGCTGTTCTGGCCCAGAATTGCCCGAAACTCGTGATTTTTCAGCAGCCCCACCTGAAATCGCAGTTTCGGACCCAGTCTGCTGAAAATCACTATTTGGGTCCCGGACAGCCTGAAATCGACACCCGCCCGTCGGACAGCCAAAAATGACGATTCTGCCCCCGATCGACGAAAATCACAGTTCTGGCCCACGACTGCCCGAAACTCGTGATTTTTCGGCTGTCCCACCTGAAATCGCAGTTTCGGACCCAGACTGTTGAAAATCGCTATTTGGGTCCCGGACAGCCTGAAATCGACACCGGCCCGTCGGACAGCCAAAAATGACAATTCTGCCCCCGGTCGAATAAAATCACTGTCCTGGCCCAGAACTGCCCGAAACTCGTGATTTTTCGGCTGTCCCACCTGAAATCGCAGTTTCGGACCCAGACTGCTGAAAATCCCTATTTGGGTCCCGGACAGCCTGAAATCGACACCGGCCCGTCGGACAGCCAAAAATGACGATTCTGCCCCCGGTCGAATAAAATCACTGTCCTGGCCCAGAACTGCCCGAAACTCGTGATTTTTCGGCTGTCCCACCCGAAATCGCAGTTTCGGACCCAGACTGCTGAAAATCCCTATTTGGGTCCCGGACAGCCTGAAATCGACACCGGCCCGTCGGACAGCCAAAAATGACGATTCTGCCCCCGGTCGAATAAAATCACTGTCCTGGCCCAGAACTGCCCGAAACTCGTGAATTTTCGGCTGTCCCTTTTGAAATCGCAGTTTCGGACCCAGACTGCTGAAAATCCCTATTTGGGACCTGGACAGCTTGAAATCCACACTGGCCCGTCGGACAGCCAAAAATGACGATTCTGCCCCCATCAGCGGAAAATTGCTGTTCTGGACCCGAAACTCGTGATTTTTCGGTAAGCCGACCAGAAAGCGCAGTTCCGGACCCAGACTGCTGAAAATCACTATTTGGGCCCCGGACAGCCTGAAAACGACAGCGACCCGTCAGACAGCCGAAAATGACGATTCTACCCCCGACAGCGGAAAATCGCTGTTCTGGCCCAGAATTGCCCGAAACTCGTGATTTTTCAGCAGCCACGCCAGAAATCGCAGTTTCGGACCCAGACTGCTGAAAATCCCTATTTGGGTCCTGGACAGCCTGAAATCGACACCGGCCCGTCAGACAGCCAAAAATGACGATTCTGCCCCCGGTCGAATAAAATCACTGTCCTGGCCCAGAACTGCCCGAAACCCGTGATTTTTCGGCTGTCCCACCTGAAATCGCAGTTTCGGACCCAGACTGCTGAAAATCCCTATTCGGGACCAGGACAGCTTGAAATCCACACTGGCCCGTCGGACAGCCAAAAATGACGATTCTGCCCCCATCAGCGAAAAATTGCTGTTCTGGACCAGAACTCGTGATTTTTCGGTAAGCCGAACAAAAAGCGCAGTTCCGGACCCAGACTGCTGAAAATCACTATTTGGGCGACGGACAGCCTGAAAACGACAGCGACCCGTCAGACAGCCGAAAATGACGATTCTACCCCCGACAGCGGAAAATCGCTGTTCTGGCCCAGAATTGCCGGAAACTCATGATTTTTCAGCAGCCACGCCAGAAATCGCAGTTTCGGACCCAGACTGCAGAAAATCCCTATTTGGGTCCCGGACAGCCTGAAATCGACAGCGACCCGTCAGACAGCCGAAAATGACGATTCTACCCACGACAGCGGAAAATCGCTGTTCTGGCCCAGAATTGCCCGAAACTCGGGATTTTTCGACAGCCCCACCTGAAATCGCAGTTTCGGACCCAGTCTGCTGAAAATCACTATCTGGGTCCCGGACAGCCTGAAATCGACACCCGCCCGTCGGACAGCCAAAAATGTCGATTCTGCCCCCGATCGACGAAAATCACAGTTCTGGCCCACGACTGCCCGAAACTCGTGATTTTTCGGCTGTCCCACCTGAAATCGCAGTTTCGGACCGAGACTGCTGAAAATCCCTATTTGGGACCCGGGCAGCTTGAGATCCACACTGGCCCGTCGGACAGCCAAAAATGACGATTCTGCCCCCGGTCGAATAAAATCACTGTTCTGGCCCAGAACTGCCCGAAACCCGTGATTTTTCGGCTGTCCCACCTGAAATCGCAGTTTCGGACCCAGACTGCTGAAAATCCCTATTTGGGACCCGGACAGCTTGAAATCCACACTGGCCCGTCGGACAGCCAAAAATGACGATTCTACCCCCATCAGCGGAAAATTGCTGTTCTGGACCCGAAACTCGTGATTTTTCGGTAAGCCGACCAGAAAGCGCAGTTCCGGGCCCAGACTGCTGAAAATCACTATTTGGGCCCAAGACAGCCTGAAAACGACAGCGACCCGTCAGACAGCTGAAAATGACGATTCTACCCCCGACAGCGGAAAATCGCTGTTCTGGCCCAGAATTGCCCGAAACTCGTGATTTTTCGGCAGCCCCACCTCAAATCGCAGTTTCGGACCCAGTTTGCTGAAAATCACTATTTGGGTCCCGGACAGCCTGAAATCGACACCGGCCCGTCGGGCAGCCAAAAATGACGATTCTGCCCCCGGTCGAATAAAATCACTGTTCTGGCCCAGAACTGCCCGAAACTCGTGATTTTTCGGCTGTCCCACCTGAAATCGCAGTTTCGGACCCAGACTGCTGAAAATCCCTATTTGGGACCCGGACAGCTTGAAATCCACACTGGCCCACCGGACAGCCAAAAATGACGATTCTGCCCCCATCAGTGAAAAATTGCTGTTCTGGACCAGAACTGCCGGAAACTCGTGATTTTTCGGTAAGCCGAACAGAAAGCGCAGTTCCGGACCCAGACTGCTGAAAATCACTATTTGGGCCCTGGACAGCCTGAAAACGACAGCGACCCGTCAGACAGCCGAAAATGACGATTCTACCCCCGACAGCGGAAAATCGTTGTTCTGGCCCAGAATTGCCCGAAACTCGGGATTTTTCGGCAGCCCCGCCAGAAATTGCAGTTTCGGACCCAGACTGCTGAAAATCCCTATTTGGGTCCCGGACAGCCTGAAATCGACACCGGCCCGTCGGACAGCCAAAAATGACGATTCTGCCCCCATCAGCGGAAAATTGCTGTTCTGGACCTGAAACTCGTGATTTTTCGGTAAGCCGACCAGAAAGCGCAGTTCCGGACCCAGACTGCTGAAAATCACTATTTGGGCCCCGGACAGCCTGAAAACGACAGCGACCCGTCAGACAGCCGAAAATGACGATTCTACCCACGACAGCGGAAAATCGCTGTTCAGGCCCAGAATTGCCCGAAACTCGAGATTTCACGACAGCCCCACCTGAAATCGCAGTTTCGGACCCAGTCTGCTGAAAATCACAATTTGGGTCCCGGACAGCCTGAAATCGACAACCGCCTGTCGGACAGCCAAAAATGACGATTCTGCCCCCGATCGACGAAAATCACAGTTCTGGCCCACGACTCCCCGAAACTCGTGATTTTTCGGCTGTCCCACCTGAAATCGCAATTTCGGACCCAGTCTGCTGGAAATCACTATTTGGGTCTCGGACAGCCTGAAATCGACACCCGCCCGTCGGACAGCCAAAAATGACGATTCTGCCCCCGATCGACGAAAATCACAGTTCTGGCCCACGACTGCCCGAAACTCGTGATTTTTCGGCTGTCCCACCTGAAATCGCAGTTTCGGACCCAGACTGCTGAAAATCCCTATTTGGGTCCCGGACAGCCTGAAATCGACACCGGCCCGTCGGACAGCCAAAAATGACGATTCTGCCCCCGGTCGAATAAAATCCCTATCCTGGCCCAGAACTGCCCGAAACTCGTGATTTTTCGGCTGTCCCACCCGAAATCGCAGTTTCGGACCCAGACTGCTGAAAATCCCTATTTGGGTCCCGGACAGCCTGAAATCGACACCGGCCCGTCGGACAGCCAAAAATGACGATTCTGCCCCCGGTCGAATAAAATCACTGTCCTGGCCCAGAACTGCCCGAAACTCGTGAATTTTCGGCTGTCCCTTTTGAAATCACAGTTTCGGACCCAGACTGCTGAAAATCCCTATTTGGGACCCGGACAGCTTGAAATCCACACTGGCCCGTCGGACAGCCAAAAATGACGATTCTGCCCCCATCAGCGGAAAATTGCTGTTCTGGACCCGAAACTCGTGATTTTTCGGTAAGCCGACCAGAAAGCGCAGTTCCGGACCCAGACTGCTGAAAATCACTATTTGGGCCCCGGACAGCCTGAAAACGACAGCGACCCGTCAGACAGCCGAAAATGACGATTCTACCCCCGACAGCGGAAAATCGCTGTTCTGGCCCAGAATTGCCCGAAACTCGGGATTTTTCGACAGCCCCACCTGAAATCGCAGTTTCGGACCCAGTCTGCTGAAAATCACTATCTGGGTCCCGGACAGCCTGAAATCGACACCCGCCCGTCGGACAGCCAAAAATGTCGATTCTGCCCCCGATCGACGAAAATCACAGTTCTGGCCCACGACTGCCCGAAACTCGTGATTTTTCGGCTGTCCCACCTGAAATCGCAGTTTCGGACCGAGACTGCTGAAAATCCCTATTTGGGACCCGGACAGCTTGAAATCCACACTGGCCCGTCGGACAGCCAAAAATGACGATTCTGCCCCCGGTCGAATAAAATCACTGTTCTGGCCCAGAACTGCCCGAAACACGTGATTTTTCGGCTGTCCCACCTGAAATCGCAGTTTCGGACCCAGACTGCTGAAAATCCCTATTTGGGACCCGGACGGCTTGAAATCCCCACTGGCCCGTCGGACAGCCAAAAATGACGATTCTACCCCCATCAGCGGAAAATTGCTGTTCTGGACCCGAAACTCGTGATTTTTCGGTAAGCCGACCAGAAAGCGCAGTTCCGGGCCCAGACTGCTGAAAATCACTATTTGGGCCCAAGACAGCCTGAAAACGACAGCGACCCGTCAGACAGCCGAAAATGACGATTCTACCCCAGACAGCGGAAAATCGCTGTTCTGGCCCAAAATTGCCCGAAAGTCGTGATTTTTCGGTAGCCCCGCCAGAAATCGCAGTTTCGGACCCAGACTGCTGAAAATCGCTATTTGGGTCCCGGACAGCCTGAAATCGACACCGGCCCGTCGGACAGCCAAAAATGGCGATTCTGCCCCAGATCGAATAAAATCACTGTTCTGGCCCAGAACTGCCCGAAACACGTGATTTTTCGGCTGTCCCACCTGAAATCGCAGTTTCGGACCCAGACTGCTGAAAATCCCCATTTGGGACCCGAATAGCTTGAAATCCACACTGGCTCGTCGGACAGCCAAAAATGACGATTCTGCCCCCATCAGCGAAAAATTGCTGTTCTGGACCAGAACTGCCCGAAACTCGTGATTTTTCGGAAAGCCGAACAGAAAGCGCAGTTCCGGACCCAGACTGCTGAAAATCACTATTTGGGCCACGGACAGCCTGAAAACGACAGCGACCCGTCAGACAGCCGAAAATGACGATTCTACCCCCGACAGTGGAAAATTCCTGTTCTGGCCCAGAATTGCCCGAAACTCGGGATTTTTCGGCTGTCCCATCTGAAATCGCAGTTTCGGACCCAGACTGCTGAAAATCACTATTTGGGCCACGGACAGCCTGAAAACGACAGCGACCCGTCAGACAGCCGAAAATGACGATTCTACCCCCGACAGCGGAAAATTGCTGTTCTGGCCCAGAATTGCCCGAAACGCAGGATTTTTCGGCTGTCCCACCTGAAATCGCAGTTTCGGACCCAGTCTGCTGAAAATCACTATTTTGGTCCCGGACAGCTTGAAATCCACACCAGCCCGTCGGACAGCCAAAAATGACGATGCTGCCCCTGATCGACGAAAATCACAGTTCTGGCCCTGGACTGCCCGAAACTCGTGATTTTTCGGCTGTCCCACCTGAAATCGCAGTTTCGGACCCAGACTGCTGAAAATCCCTATTTGGGTCCCGGACAGCTTGTAATCGACACCGGCCCGTCGGACAGCCAAAAATGACGATTCTTCCCCCGGTCGAAAAAAATCACTGTTCTGGCCCAGAACTGCCCGAAACTCGGGATTTTTCGGCTGTACCACCTGAAATCGCAGTTTCGGACCCAGACTGCTGAAAATCACTATTTGGGCCCCGGACAGCCTGAAAACGACAGCGACCCGTCAGACAGCCGAAAATGACGATTCTACCCCCGACAGCGGAAAATCGCTGTTCTGGCCCAGAATTGCCCGAAACTCGTGATTTTTCAGCAGCCACGCCAGAAATCGCAGTTTTGGACCCAGACTGCAGAAAATCCCTATTTGGGTCCCGGACAGCCTGAAATCGACACCCGCCCGTCGGACAGCCAAAAATGACGATTCTGCCCCCGGTCGAATAAAATCACTGTTCTGGCCCAGAACTGCCCGAAACTCGTGATTTTTCGGCTGTCCCACCTGAAATCGCTGTTTCGGACCCAGACTGCTGAAAATCACTATTTGGGCCGCAGACAGCCTGAAAGCGACAGCGACCCGTCAGACAGCCGAAAATGACGTTTCTACCCCCGACAGCGGAAAATCGCTGTTCTGGCCCAGAATTGCCCGAAACTCGGGATTTTTCGGCTGTCCCACCAGAAATCGCAGTTTCGGACCCAGTTTGCTGAAAATCACTATTTTGGTCCCGGACAGCTTGAAATCCACACCGGCCCGTCGGACAGCCAAAAATGACGATGCTGCCCCTGATCGACGAAAATCACAGTTCTGGCCCTGGACTGCCCGAAACTCGTGATTTTTCGGCTGTCCCACCTGAAATCGCAGTTTCGGACCCAGACTGCTGAAAATCCCTATTTGGGTCCCGGACAGCTTGAAATCGACACCGGCCCGTCGGACAGCCAAAAATGACGATTCTGCCCCCGGTCGAATAAAATCACTGTTCTGGCCCAGAACTGCCCGAAACTCGGTATTTTTCGGCTGTACCACCTGAAATCGCAGTTTCGGACCCAGACTGCTGAAAATCCCTATTTAGGTCCCGGACAGGCTGAAATCGACACCGGCCCGTCGGACAACCAAAAATGACGATTCTGCCCCCGGTCGAATAAAATCAGTGTCCTGGCCTAGAACTGCCCGAAACTCGTGATTTTTCGGCTGTCCCACCTGAAATCGCTGTTTTGGACCCAGACTGCTGAAAATCACTATTTGGGCCGCAGACAGCCTGAAAACGACAGCGACCCGTCAGACAGCCGAAAATGACGATTCTACCCCAGACAGCGGAAAATCGCTGTTCTGGCTAAAAATTGCCCGAAAGTCGTGATTTTTCGGCAGCCCCGCCAGAAATCGCAGTTTCGGACCCAGACTGCTGAAAATCGCTATTTGGGTCCCGGACAGCCTGAAATCGACACCGGCCCGTCGGACAGCCAAAAATGACGATTCTGCCCCCGGTCGAATAAAATCACTGTTCTGGCCCAGAACTGCCCGAAACTCGTGATTTTTCGGCTGTACCCCCTGAAATTGCAGTTTCGGACCCAGACTGCTGAAAATCACTATTTGGGCCCCGGACAGCCTGAAAACGACAGCGACCCGTCAGACAGCCGAAAATGACGATTCTACCCCCGACAGCGGAAAATCGCTGTTCTGGCCCAGAATTGCCCGAAACTCGTGATTTTTCAGCAGCCACGCCAGAAATCGCAGTTTTGGACCCAGACTGCAGAAAATCCCTATTTGGGTCCCGGACAGCCTGAAATCGACACCCGCCCGTCGGACAGCCAAAAATGACGATTCTGCCCCCGGTCGAATAAAATCACTGTTCTGGCCCAGAACTGCCCGAAACTCGTGATTTTTCGGCTGTCCCACCTGAAATCGCTGTTTCGGACCCAGACTGCTGAAAATCACTATTTGGGCCGCAGACAGCCTGAAAGCGACAGCGACCCGTCAGACAGCCGAAAATGACGATTCTACCCCAGACAGCGGAAAATCGCTGTTCTGGCCCAAAATTGCCCGAAAGTCGTGATTTTTCGGCAGCCCCGCCAGAAATCGCAGTTTCGGACCCAATCTGCTGAAAATCACTATTTTGGTCCCGGACAGCTTGAAATCCACACCGGCCCGTCGGACAGCCAAAAATGACGATTCTGCTCCTGATCGATGAAAATCACAGTTCTGGCCCAGGACTGCCCGAAACTCGTGATTTTTCAGCTGTCCCACCTGAAATCGCAGTTTCGGACCCAGACTGCTGAAAATCCCTATTTGGGTCCCGGACAGCTTGAAATCGACACCGGCCCGCCGGACAGCCAAAAATGACGATTCTGCCCCCGGTCGAATAAAATCACTGTTCTGGCCCAGAACTGCCCGAAACTCGGTATTTTTCGGCTGTACCACCTGAAATCGCAGTTTCGGACCCAGACTGCTGAAAATCCCTATTTAGGTCCCGGACAGGCTGAAATCGACACCGGCCCGTCGGACAACCAAAAATGACGATTCTGCCCCCGGTCGAATAAAATCAGTGTCCTGGCCTAGAACTGCCCGAAACTCGTGATTTTTCGGCTGTCCCACCTGAAATCGCTGTTTCGGACCCAGACTGCTGAAAATCACTATTTGGGCCGCAGACAGCCTGAAAACGACAGCGACCCGTCAGACAGCCGAAAATGACGATTCTACCCCAGACAGCGAAAAATCGCTGTTCTGGCTAAAAATTGCCCGAAAGTCGTGATTTTTCGGCAGCCCCGCCAGAAATCGCAGTTTCGGACCCAGACTGCTGAAAATCGCTATTTGGGTCCCGGACAGCCTGAAATCGACACCGGCCCGTCGGACAGCCAAAAATGACGATTCTGCCCCCGGTCGAATCAAAACACTGTTCTGGCCCAGAACTGCCCGAAACTCGTGATTTTTCGGCTGTACCCCCTGAAATCGCAGTTTCGGACCCAGACTGCTGAAAATCACTATTTGGGCCCCGGACAGCCTGAAAACGACAGCGACCCGTCAGACAGCCGAAAATGACGATTCTACCCCCGACAGCGGAAAATCGCTGTTCTGGCCCAGAATTGCCCGAAACTCGTGATTTTTCAGCAGCCACGCCAGAAATCGCAGTTTTGGACCCAGACTGCAGAAAATCCCTATTTGGGTCCCGGACAGCCTGAAATCGACACCCGCCCGTCGGACAGCCAAAAATGACGATTCTGCCCCCGGTCGAATAAAATCACTGTTCTGGCCCAGAACTGCCCGAAACTCGTGATTTTTCGGCTGTCCCACATGAAATCGCTGTTTCGGACCCAGACTGCTGAAAATCACTATTTGGGCCGCAGACAGCCTGAAAGCGACAACGACCCGTCAGACAGCCGAAAATGACGATTCTACCCCAGACAGCGGAAAATTGCTGTTCTGGCCCAGAATTGCCTGAAAGTCGTGATTTTTCGGCAGCCCCGCTAGAAATCGCAGTTTCGGACCCAGACTGCTGAAAATCCCTATTTGGGTCCCGGACAGGCTGAAATCGACACCGGCCCGTCGGACAACCAAAAATGACGATTCTGCCCCCAGTCGAATAAAATCAGTGTCCTGGCCCAGAACTGCCCGAAACTCGTGATTTTTAGACTGTCCCACCTGAAATCGCTGTTTCGGACCCAGACTGCTGAAAATCACTATTTGGGCCGCAGACAGCCTGAAAACGACAGCGACCCGTCAGACAGCCGAAAATGACGATTCAACCCCAGACAGCGGAAAATTGCTGTTCTGGCCCAGAATTGCCCGAAAGTCGTGATTTTTCGGCAGCCCCGCTAGAAATCGCAGTTTCGGACCCAGACTGCTGAAAATCGCAATTTGGGTCCCGGACAGCCTGAAATCGACACCGGCCCGTCGGACAGCCAAATATGACGATTCTGCCCCAGATCGAATAAAATCACTGTTCTGGCCCAGAACTGCCCGAAACTCGTGATTTTTCGGCTGTACCCCCTGAAATCGCAGTTTCGGACCCAGACTGCTGAAAATCACTATTTGGGCCCCGGACAGCCTGAAAACGACAGCGACCCGTCAGACAGCCGAAAATGACGATTCTACCCCCGACAGCGGAAAATCGCTGTTCTGGCCCAGAATTGCCCGAAACTCGGGATTTTTCGGCTGTCCCACCAGAAATCGCAGTTTCGGACCCAGTTTGCTGAAAATCACTATTTTGGTCCCGGACAGCTTGAAATCCACACCGGCCCGTCGGACAGCCAAAAATGACGATGCTGCCCCTGATCGACGAAAATCACAGTTCTGGCCCTGGACTGCCCGAAACTCGTGATTTTTCGGCTGTCCCACCTGAAATCGCAGTTTCGGACCCAGACTGCTGAAAATCCCTATTTGGGTCCCGGACAGCTTGAAATCGACACCGGCCCATCGGGCAGCCAAAAATAGCGATTCTGCCCCCGGTCGAATAAAATCACTGTTCTGGCCCAGAACTGCCCGAAACTCGGGATTTTTCGGCTGTACCACCTGAAATCGCAGTTTCGGACCCAGACTGCTGAAAATCCCTATTTGGGTCCCGGACAGGCTGAAATCGACACCGGCCCGTCGGACAACCAAAAATGACGATTCTGCCCCCAGTCGAAAAAAATCAGTGTCTTGGCCCAGAACTGCCCGAAACTCGTGATTTTTCGACTGTCCCACCTGAAATCGCTGTTTCGGACCCAGACTGCTGAAAATCACTATTTGGGCCGCAGACAGCCTGAAAACGACAGCGTCCCGTCAGACAGCCGAAAATGACGATTCTACCCCAGACAGCGGAAAATTGCTGTTCTGGCCCAGAATTGCCCGAAAGTCGTGATTTTTCGGCTGTCCCACCTGAAATCGCAGTTTCGGACCCAGTCTGCTGAAAATCACTATTTTGGTCCCGGACAGCTTGAAATCCACACCGGCCCGTCGGACAGCCAAAAATGACGATTCTGCCCCTGATCGATGAAAATCACAGTTCTGGCCCAGGACTGCCCGAAACTCGTGATTTTTCGGCTGTCCCACCTGAAATCGCAGTTTCGGACCCAGACTGCTGAAAATCCCTATTTGGGTCCCGGACAGCTTGAAATCGACACCGGCCCGTCGGGCAGCCAAAAATAGCGATTCTGCCCCCGGTCGAATAAAAACGCTGTTCTGGCCCAGAATTGCCCGAAACTCGGGATTTTTCGGCTGTACCACCTGAAATCGCAGTTTCGGACCCAGACTGCTGAAAATCCCTATTTGGGTCCCGGACAGCCTGAAATCGACACCCGCCCGTCGGACAACCAAAAATGACGATTCTGCCCCCAGTCGAATAAAATCACTGTCCTGGCCCAGAACTGCCCGAAACTCGTGATTTTTCGACTGTCCCACCTGAAATCGCAGTTTCGGACCCAGACTGCTGAAAATCACTATTTGGGCCGCAGACAGCCTGAAAACGACAGCGTCCCGTCAGACAGCCGAAAATGACGATTCTACCCCAGACAGCGGAAAATTGCTGTTCTGGCCCAGAATTGCCCGAAAGTCGTGATTTTTCGGCAGCCCCGCTAGAAATCGCAGTTTCGGACCCAGACTGCTGAAAATCGCAATTTGGGTCCCGGACAGCTTGAAATCGACACCGGCCCGTCGGACAGCCAAAAATGACGATTCTGCCCCAGATCGAATGAAATCACTGTTCTGGCCCAGAACTGCCCGAAACTCGTGATTTTTTGGCTGTCCCACCTGAAATCGCAGTTTCGGACCCAGACTGCTGAAAATCCCTATTTGGGACCCGGACAGCTTGAAATCCACACTGGCCCGCCGGACAGCCAAAAATGACGATTCTGCCCCCATCAGCGAAAAATTGCTGTTCTGGACCAGAACTGCCCGAAACTCGTGATTTTCCGGTAAGCTGAACGGAAAGCGCAGTTCCGGACCCAGACTGCTGAAAATCACTATTTGGGCCACGGACAGCCTGAAAACGACAGCGACCCGTCAGACAGCCGAAAATGACGATTCTACCCCCGACAGCGGAAAATCGCTGTTCTGGCCCAGAATTGCCCGAAACTCGTGATTTTTCGGCAGCCCCGCCAGAAATCGCAGTTTCGGACCCAGACTGCTGAAAATCCCTATTTGGGACCCGGACAGCTTGAAATCCACACTGGCCCGCCGGACAGCCAAAAATGACGATTCTGCCCCCATCAGCGAAAAATTGCTGTTCTGGACCAGAACTGCCCGAAACTCGTGATTTTTCGGTAAGCCGAACAGAAAGTGCAGTTCCGGACCCAGACTGCTGAAAATCACTATTTGGGCCACGGACAGCCTGAAAACGACAGCGACCCGTCTGACAGCTGAAAATGACGATTCTACCCCCGACAGCGGAAAATCGCTGTTCTGGCCCAGAATTGCCCGAAACTCGTGATTTTTTGGCAGCCCCGCCAGAAATCGCAGTTTCGGACCCAGACTGCTGAAAATCCCTATTTGGGTCCCGGACAGCCTAAAATCGACACCCGCCCGTCGGACAGCCAAAAATGACGATTCTGCCCCCGGTCGAATAAAATCACTGTTCTGGCCCAGAACTGCCCGAAACTCGTGATTTTTCGGCTGTCCCACCTGAAATCGCAGTTTCGGACCCAGACTGCTGAAAATCCCTATTTGGGACCCGGACCGCTTGAAATCCACACTGGCCCGCCGGACAGCCAAAAATGACGATTCTGCCCCCATCAGAGAAAAATTGCTGTTCTGGACCAGAACTGCCCGAAACTCGTGATTTTTCGGTAAGCCGAACAGAAAGCGCAATTCTGGACCCAGACTGCTGAAAATCCCTATTTGGGACCCGGACAGCTTGAAATCCACACCGGCCCGCCGGACAGCCAAAAATGACGATTCTGCCCCCATCAGCGAAAAATTGCTGTTCTGGACCAGAACTGCCCGAAACTCGTGATTTTTCGGTAAGCCGAACAGAAAGTGCAGTTCCGGACCCAGACTGCTGAAAATCACTATTTGGGCCACGGACAGCCTGAAAACGACAGCGACCCGTCTGACAGCTGAAAATGACGATTCTCCCCCCGACAGCGGAAAATCGCTGTTCTGGCCCAGAATTGCCCGAAACTCGTGATTTTTTGGCAGCCCCGCCAGAAATCGCAGTTTCGGACCCAGACTGCTGAAAATCCCTATTTGGGTCCCGGACAGCCTGAAATCGACACCCGCCCGTCGGACAGCCAAAAATGACGATTCTGCCCCCGGTCGAATAAAATCACTGTTCTGGCCCAGAACTGCCCGAAACTCGTGATTTTTCGGCTGTCCCACCTGAAATCGCAGTTTCGGACCCAGACTGCTGAAAATCACTACTTGGGCCCCAGACAGCCTGAAAACGACAGCGACCCGTCAGACAGCCGAAAATGACGATTCTACCCCCGACAGCGGAAAATCGCTGTTCTGGCCCAGAATTGCCCGAAACTCGTGATTTTTCGGCAGCCCCGCCAGAAATCGCAGTTTCGGACCCAGACTGCTGAAAATCCCTATTTGGGTCCCGGACAGCCTGAAATCGACAACGGCCCGTCGGACAGCCAAAAATGACGATTCTGCCCCCGGTCGAATAAAATCACTGTTCTGGCCCAGAACTGCCCGAAACTCGTGATTTTTCGGCTGTCCCACCTGAAATCGCAGTTTCGGACCCAGACTGCTGAAAATCACTATTTGGGCCCCAGACAGCCTGAAAACGACAGCGACCCGTCAGACAGCCGAAAATGACGATTCTACCCCCGACAGCGGAAAATCGCTGTTCTGGCCCAGAATTGCCCGAAACTCGTGATTTTTCGGCAGCCCCGCCAGAAATCGCAGTTTCGGACCCAGACTGCTGAAAATCCCTATTTGGGACCCGGACAGCTTGAAATCCACACTGGCCCGCCGGACAGCCAAAAATGACGATTCTGCCCCCATCAGCGAAAAATTGCTGTTCTGGACCAGAACTGCCCGAAACTCGTGATTTTTCGGTAAGCCGAACAGAAAGTGCAGTTCCGGACCCAGACTGCTGAAAATCACTATTTGGGCCACGGACAGCCTGAAAACGACAGCGACCCGTCAGACAGCCGAAAATGACGATTCTACCCCCGACAGCGGAAAATCGCTGTTCTGGCCCAGAATTGCCCGAAACTCGTGATTTTTCGGCAGCCCCGCCAGAAATCGCAGTTTCGGACCCAGACTGCTGAAAATCCCTATTTGGGACCCGGACAGCTTGAAATCCACACTGGCCCGCCGGACAGCCAAAAATGACGATTCTGCCCCCATCAGCGAAAAATTGCTGTTCTGGACCAGAACTGCCCGAAACTCGTGATTTTTCGGTAAGCCGAACAGAAAGTGCAGTTCCGGACCCAGACTGCTGAAAATCACTATTTGGGCCACGGACAGCCTGAAAACGACAGCGACCCGTCTGACAGCTGAAAATGACGATTCTACCCCCGACAGCGGAAAATCGCTGTTCTGGCCCAGAATTGCCCGAAACTCGTGATTTTTTGGCAGCCCCGCCAGAAATCGCAGTTTCGGACCCAGACTGCTGAAAATCCCTATTTGGGTCCCGGACAGCCTAAAATCGACACCCGCCCGTCGGACAGCCAAAAATGACGATTCTGCCCCCGGTCGAATAAAATCACTGTTCTGGCCCAGAACTGCCCGAAACTCGTGATTTTTCGGCTGTCCCACCTGAAATCGCAGTTTCGGACCCAGACTGCTGAAAATCCCTATTTGGGACCCGGACCGCTTGAAATCCACACTGGCCCGCCGGACAGCCAAAAATGACGATTCTGCCCCCATCAGAGAAAAATTGCTGTTCTGGACCAGAACTGCCCGAAACTCGTGATTTTTCGGTAAGCCGAACAGAAAGCGCAATTCTGGACCCAGACTGCTGAAAATCCCTATTTGGGACCCGGACAGCTTGAAATCCACACCGGCCCGCCGGACAGCCAAAAATGACGATTCTGCCCCCATCAGCGAAAAATTGCTGTTCTGGACCAGAACTGCCCGAAACTCGTGATTTTTCGGTAAGCCGAACAGAAAGTGCAGTTCCGGACCCAGACTGCTGAAAATCACTATTTGGGCCACGGACAGCCTGAAAACGACAGCGACCCGTCTGACAGCTGAAAATGACGATTCTCCCCCCGACAGCGGAAAATCGCTGTTCTGGCCCAGAATTGCCCGAAACTCGTGATTTTTTGGCAGCCCCGCCAGAAATCGCAGTTTCGGACCCAGACTGCTGAAAATCCCTATTTGGGTCCCGGACAGCCTGAAATCGACACCCGCCCGTCGGACAGCCAAAAATGACGATTCTGCCCCCGGTCGAATAAAATCACTGTTCTGGCCCAGAACTGCCCGAAACTCGTGATTTTTCGGCTGTCCCACCTGAAATCGCAGTTTCGGACCCAGACTGCTGAAAATCACTACTTGGGCCCCAGACAGCCTGAAAACGACAGCGACCCGTCAGACAGCCGAAAATGACGATTCTACCCCCGACAGCGGAAAATCGCTGTTCTGGCCCAGAATTGCCCGAAACTCGTGATTTTTCGGCAGCCCCGCCAGAAATCGCAGTTTCGGACCCAGACTGCTGAAAATCCCTATTTGGGTCCCGGACAGCCTGAAATCGACAACGGCCCGTCGGACAGCCAAAAATGACGATTCTGCCCCCGGTCGAATAAAATCACTGTTCTGGCCCAGAACTGCCCGAAACTCGTGATTTTTCGGCTGTCCCACCTGAAATCGCAGTTTCGGACCCAGACTGCTGAAAATCACTATTTGGGCCCCAGACAGCCTGAAAACGACAGCGACCCGTCAGACAGCCGAAAATGACGATTCTACCCCCGACAGCGGAAAATCGCTGTTCTGGCCCAGAATTGCCCGAAACTCGTGATTTTTCGGCAGCCCCGCCAGAAATCGCAGTTTCGGACCCAGACTGCTGAAAATCGCTATTTGGGTCCCGGACAGCCTGAAATCGACACCGGCCCGTCGGACAGCCAAAAATGACGATTCTGCCCCAGATCGAATGAAATCACTGTTCTGCCCCAGAACTGCCCGAAACTCGTGATTTTTCGGCTGTCCCACCTGAAATCGCAGTTTCGGACCCAGACTGCTGAAAATCCCTATTTGGGACCCGGACAGCTTGAAATCCACACTGGCCCGCCGGACAGCCAAAAATGACGATTCTGCCCCCATCAGCGAAAAATTGCTGTTCTGGACCAGAACTGCCCGAAACTTGTGATTTTTCGGTAAGCCGAACAGAAAGTGCAGTTCCGGACCCAGACAGCTGAAAATCACTATTTGAGCCACGGACAGCCTGAAAACGACAGCGACCCGTCTGACAGCTGAAAATGACGATTCTACCCCCGACAGTGGATAATCGCTGTTCTGGCCCAGAATTGCCCGAAACTCGTGATTTTTTGGCAGCCCCGCCAGAAATCGCAGTTTCGGACCCAGACTGCTGAAAATCCCTATTTGGGTCCCGGACAGCCTGAAATCGACACCCGCCCGTCGGACAGCCAAAAATGACGATTCTGCCCCCGGTCGAATAAAATCACTGTTCTGGCCCAGAACTGCCCGAAACTCGTGATTTTTCGGCTGTCCCACCTGAAATCGCAGTTTCGGACCCAGACTGCTGAAAATCCCTATTTGGGACCCGGACCGCTTGAAATCCACACTGGCCCGCCGGACAGCCAAAAATGACGATTCTGCCCCCATCAGAGAAAAATTGCTGTTCTGGACCAGAACTGCCCGAAACTCGTGATTTTTCGGTAAGCCGAACAGAAAGCGCAGTTTCGGACCCAGACTGCTGAAAATCCCTATTTGGGACCCGGACAGCTTGAAATCCACACTGGCCCGCCGGACAGCCAAAAATGACGATTCTGCCCCCATCAGCGAGAAATTGCTGTTCTGGACCAGAACTGCCCGAAACTCGTGATT
This sequence comes from Delonix regia, assembly GCA_037074485.1. NCBI lineage: Eukaryota > Viridiplantae > Streptophyta > Magnoliopsida > Fabales > Fabaceae > Delonix > Delonix regia. The sequence continues at coordinate 39,737,595 of CM073454.1, read as the reverse complement.
TTTCGGTAAGCCGAACAGAAAGCGCAGTTCCGGACCCAGACTGCTGATAATCCCTATTTGGGACCCGGACAGCTTGAAATCCCCACTGGCCCGCCGGACAGCCAAAAATGACGATTCTGCCCCCATCAGCGAAAAATTGCTGTTCTGGACCAGAACTGCCCGAAACTTGTGATTTTTCGGTAAGCCGAACAGAAAGTGCAGTTCCGGACCCAGACTGCTGAAAATCACTATTTGGGCCCCAGACAGCCTGAAAACGACAGCGACCCGTCAGACAGCCGAAAATGACGATTCTACCCCCGACAGCGGAAAATCGCTGTTCTGGCCCAGAATTGCCCGAAACTCGTGATTTTTCGGCAGCCCCGCCAGAAATCGCAGTTTCGGACCCAGACTGCTGAAAATCCCTATTTGGGTCCCGGACAGCCTGAAATCGACAACGGCCCGTCGGACAGCCAAAAATGACGATTCTGCCCCCGGTCGAATAAAATCACTGTTCTGGCCCAGAACTGCCCGAAACTCGTGATTTTTCGGCTGTCCCACCTGAAATCGCAGTTTCGGACCCAGACTGCTGAAAATCGCTATTTGGACCCCAGACAGCCTGAAAACGACAGCGACCCGTCAGACAGCCGAAAATGACGATTCTACCCCCGACAGCGGAAAATCGATGTTCTGGCCCAGAATTGCCCGAAACTCGTGATTTTTCGGCAGCCCCGCCAGAAATCGCAGTTTCGGACCCAGACTGCTGAAAATCGCTATTTGGGTCCCGGACAGCCTGAAATCGACACCGGCCCGTCGGACAGCCAAAAATGACGATTCTGCCCCAGATCGAATGAAATCACTGTTCTGGCCCAGAACTGCCCGAAACTCGTGATTTTTCGGCTGTCCCACCTGAAATCGCAGTTTCGGACCCAGACTGCTGAAAATCCCTATTTGGGACCCGGACAGCTTGAAATCCACACTGGCCCGCCGGACAGCCAAAAATGACGATTCTGCCCCCATCAGCGAAAAATTGCTGTTCTGGACCAGAACTGCCCGAAACTTGTGATTTTTCGGTAAGCCGACCAGAAAGCGCAGTTCCGGACCCAGACTGCTGAAAATCACTATTTCAGCCCCGGACAACCTGAAATCGACACCGGCCCGTCGGACAGCCAAAAATGACGATTCTGCCCCAGATCGAATGAAATCACTGTTCTGGCCCAGAACTGCCCGAAACTCGTGATTTTTCGGCTGTCCCACCTGAAATCGCAGTTTCGGACCCAGACTGCTGAAAATCCCTATTTGGGACCCGGACCGCTTGAAATCCACACTGGCCCGCCGGACAGCCAAAAATGACGATTCTGCCCCCATCAGAGAAAAATTGCTGTTCTGGACCAGAACTGCCCGAAACTCGTGATTTTTCGGTAAGCCGAACAGAAAGCGCAGTTTCGGACCCAGACTGCTGAAAATCCCTATTTGGGACCCGGACAGCTTGAAATCCACACTGGCCCGCCGGACAGCCAAAAATGACGATTCTGCCCCCATCAGCGAGAAATTGCTGTTCTGGACCAGAACTGCCCGAAACTCGTGATTTTTCGGTAAGCCGAACAGAAAGCGCAGTTCCGGACCCAGACTGCTGAAAATCCCTATTTGGGACCCGGACAGCTTGAAATCCACACTGGCCCGCCGGACAGCCAAAAATGACGATTCTGCCCCCATCAGCGAAAAATTGCTGTTCTGGACCAGAACTGCCCGAAACTTGTGATTTTTCGGTAAGCCGAACAGAAAGTGCAGTTCCGGACCCAGACTGCTGAAAATCACTATTTGGGCCCCAGACAGCCTGAAAACGACAGCGACCCGTCAGACAGCCGAAAATGACGATTCTACCCCCGACAGCGGAAAATCGCTGTTCTGGCCCAGAATTGCCCGAAACTCGTGATTTTTCGGCAGCCCCGCCAGAAATCGCAGTTTCGGACCCAGACTGCTGAAAATCCCTATTTGGGTCCCGGACAGCCTGAAATCGACAACGGCCCGTCGGACAGCCAAAAATGACGATTCTGCCCCCGGTCGAATAAAATCACTGTTCTGGCCCAGAACTGCCCGAAACTCGTGATTTTTCGGCTGTCCCACCTGAAATCGCAGTTTCGGACCCAGACTGCTGAAAATCGCTATTTGGACCCCAGACAGCCTGAAAACGACAGCGACCCGTCAGACAGCCGAAAATGACGATTCTACCCCCGACAGCGGAAAATCGCTGTTCTGGCCCAGAATTGCCCGAAACTCGTGATTTTTCGGCAGCCCCGCCAGAAATCGCAGTTTCGGACCCAGACTGCTGAAAATCGCTATTTGGGTCCCGGACAGCCTGAAATCGACACCGGCCCGTCGGACAGCCAAAAATGACGATTCTGCCCCAGATCGAATGAAATCACTGTTCTGGCCCAGAACTGCCCGAAACTCGTGATTTTTCGGCTGTCCCACCTGAAATCGCAGTTTCGGACCCAGACTGCTGAAAATCCCTATTTGGGACCCGGACAGCTTGAAATCCACACTGGCCCGCCGGACAGCCAAAAATGACGATTCTGCCCCCATCAGCGAAAAATTGCTGTTCTGGACCAGAACTGCCCGAAACTTGTGATTTTTCGGTAAGCCGACCAGAAAGCGCAGTTCCGGACCCAGACTGCTGAAAATCACTATTTCGGCCCCGGACAGCCTGAAATCGACACCGGCCCGTCGGACAGCCAAAAATGACGATTCTGCCCCAGATCGAATGAAATCACTGTTCTGGCCCAGAACTGCCCGAAACTCGTGATTTTTCGGCTGTCCCACCTGAAATCGCAGTTTCGGACCCAGACTGCTGAAAATCCCTATTTGGGACCCGGACAGCTTGAAATCCACACTGGCCCGCCGGACAGCCAAAAATGACGATTCTGCCCCCATCAGCGAAAAATTGCTGTTCTGGACCAGAACTGCCCGAAACTTGTGATTTTTCGGTAAGCCGAACAGAAAGTGCAGTTCCGGACCCAGACTGCTGAAAATCACTATTTGAGCCACGGACAGCCTGAAAACGACAGCGACCCGTCTGACAGCTGAAAATGACGATTCTACCCCCGACAGTGGATAATCGCTGTTCTGGCCCAGAATTGCCCGAAACTCGTGATTTTTTGGCAGCCCCGCCAGAAATCGCAGTTTCGGACCCAGACTGCTGAAAATCCCTATTTGGGTCCCGGACAGCCTGAAATCGACACCCGCCCGTCGGACAGCCAAAAATGACGATTCTGCCCCCGGTCGAATAAAATCACTGTTCTGGCCCAGAACTGCCCGAAACTCGTGATTTTTCGGCTGTCCCACCTGAAATCGCAGTTTCGGACCCAGACTGCTGAAAATCCCTATTTGGGACCCGGACCGCTTGAAATCCACACTGGCCCGCCGGACAGCCAAAAATGACGATTCTGCCCCCATCAGAGAAAAATTGCTGTTCTGGACCAGAACTGCCCGAAACTCGTGATTTCTCGGTAAGCCGAACAGAAAGCGCAGTTTCGGACCCAGACTGCTGAAAATCCCTATTTGGGACCCGGACAGCTTGAAATCCACACTGGCCCGCCGGACAGCCAAAAATGACGATTCTGCCCCCATCAGCGAAAAATTGCTGTTCTGGCCCAGAACTGCCCGAAACTCGTGATTTTTCGGCTGTCCCACCTGAAATCGCAGTTTCGGACCCAGACTGCTGAAAATCCCTATTTGGGACCCGGACCGCTTGAAATCCACACTGGCCCGGCGGACAGCCAAAAATGACGATTCTGCCCCCATCAGAGAAAAATTGCTGTTCTGGACCAGAACTGCCCGAAACTCGTGATTTTTCGGTAAGCCGAACAGAAAGCGCAGTTTCGGACCCAGACTGCTGAAAATCCCTATTTGGGACCCGGACAGCTTGAAATCCACACTGGCCCGCCGGACAGCCAAAAATGACGATTCTGCCCCCATCAGCGAAAAATTGCTGTTCTGGACCAGAACTGCCCGAAACTTGTGATTTTTCGGTAAGCCGACCAGAAAGCGCAGTTCCGGACCCAGACTGCTGAAAATCACTATTTCGGCCCCGGACAGCCTGAAATCGACACCGGCCCGTCGGACAGCCAAAAATGACGATTCTGCCCCAGATCGAATGAAATCACTGTTCTGGCCCAAAACTGCCCGAAACTCGTGATTTTTCGGCTGTCCCACCTGAAATCGCAGTTTCGGACCCAGACTGCTGAAAATCCCTATTTGGGACCCGGACAGCTTGAAATCCACACTGGCCCGCCGGACAGCCAAAAATGACGATTCTGCCCCCATCAGCGAAAAATTGCTGTTCTGGACCAGAACTGCCCGAAACTTGTGATTTTTCGGTAAGCCGAACAGAAAGTGCAGTTCCGGACCCAGACTGCTGAAAATCACTATTTGAGCCACGGACAGCCTGAAAACGACAGCGACCCGTCTGACAGCTGAAAATGACGATTCTACCCCCGACAGTGGATAATCGCTGTTCTGGCCCAGAATTGCCCGAAACTCGTGATTTTTTGGCAGCCCCGCCAGAAATCGCAGTTTCGGACCCAGACTGCTGAAAATCCCTATTTGGGTCCCGGACAGCCTGAAATCGACACCCGCCCGTCGGACAGCCAAAAATGACGATTCTGCCCCCGGTCGAATAAAATCACTGTTCTGGCCCAGAACTGCCCGAAACTCGTGATTTTTCGGCTGTCCCACCTGAAATCGCAGTTTCGGACCCAGACTGCTGAAAATCCCTATTTGGGACCCGGACCGCTTGAAATCCACACTGGCCCGCCGGACAGCCAAAAATGACGATTCTGCCCCCATCAGAGAAAAATTGCTGTTCTGGACCAGAACTGCCCGAAACTCGTGATTTCTCGGTAAGCCGAACAGAAAGCGCAGTTTCGGACCCAGACTGCTGAAAATCCCTATTTGGGACCCGGACAGCTTGAAATCCACACTGGCCCGCCGGACAGCCAAAAATGACGATTCTGCCCCCATCAGCGAAAAATTGCTGTTCTGGACCAGAACTGCCCGAAACTCGTGATTTTTCGGTAAGCCGAACAGAAAGTGCAGTTCCGGACACAGACTGCTGAAAATCACTATTTGAGCCACGGACAGCCTGAAAACGACAGCGACCCGTCTGACAGCTGAAAATGACGATTCTACCCCCGACAGTGGATAATCGCTGTTCTGGCCCAGAATTGCCCGAAACTCGTGATTTTTTGGCAGCCCCGCCAGAAATCGCAGTTTCGGACCCAGACTGCTGAAAATCCCTATTTGGGTCCCGGACAGCCTGAAATCGACACCCGCCCGTCGGACAGCCAAAAATGACGATTCTGCCCCCGGTCGAATAAAATCACTGTTCTGGCCCAGAACTGCCCGAAACTCGTGATTTTTCGGCTGTCCCACCTGAAATCGCAGTTTCGGACCCAGACTGCTGAAAATCCCTATTTGGGACCCGGACCGCTTGAAATCCACACTGGCCCGGCGGACAGCCAAAAATGACGATTCTGCCCCCATCAGAGAAAAATTGCTGTTCTGGACCAGAACTGCCCGAAACTCGTGATTTTTCGGTAAGCCGAACAGAAAGCGCAGTTCCGGACCCAGACTGCTGAAAATCCCTATTTGGGACCCGGACTGCTTGAAATCCACACTGGCCCGCCGGACAGCCAAAAATGACGATTCTGCCCCCATCAGCGAAAAATTGCTGTTCTGGACCAGAACTGCCCGAAACTCGTGATTTTTCGGTAAGCCGAACAGAAAGTGCAGTTCCGGACCCAGACTGCTGAAAATCACTATTTGAGCCACGGACAGCCTGAAAAACGACAGCGACCCGTCTGACAGCCGAAAATGACGATTCTACCCCCGACAGCGGATAATCGCTGTTCTGACCCAGAATTGCCCGAAACTCGTGATTTTTCGGCAGCCCCGCCAGAAATCGCAGTTTCGGACCCAGACTGCTGAAAATCCCTATTTGGGTCCCGGACAGCCTGAAATCGACACCCGCCCGTCGGACAGCCAAAAATGACGATTCTGCCCCCGGTCGAATAAAATCACTGTTCTGGCCCAGAACTGCCCGAAACTCGTGATTTTTCGGCTGTCCCACCTGAAATCGCAGTTTCGGACCCAGACTGCTGAAAATCCCTATTTGGGACCCGGACCGCTTGAAATCCACACTGGCCCGGCGGACAGCCAAAAATGACGATTCTGCCCCCATCAGAGAAAAATTGCTGTTCTGGACCAGAACTGCCCGAAACTCGTGATTTTTCGGTAAGCCGAACAGAAAGCGCAGTTCCGGACCCAAACTGCTGAAAATCCCTATTTGGGACCCGGACAGCTTGAAATCCACACTGGCCCGCCGGACAGCCAAAAATGACGATTCTGCCCCCATCAGCGAAAAATTGCTGTTCTGGACCAGAACTGCCCGAAACTCGTGATTTTTCGGTAAGCCGAACAGAAAGTGCAGTTCCGGACCCAGACTGCTGAAAATCACTATTTGAGCCACGGACAGCCTGAAAACGACAGCGACCCGTCTGACAGCCGAAAATGACGATTCTACCCCCGACAGCGGATAATCGCTGTTCTGACCCAGAATTGCCCGAAACTCGTGATTTTTCGGCAGCCCCGCCAGAAATCGCAGTTTCGGACCCAGACTGCTGAAAATCCCTATTTGGGTCCCGGACAGCCTGAAATCGACACCCGCCCGTCGGACAGCCAAAAATGACGATTCTGCCCCCGGTCGAATAAAATCACTGTTCTGGCCCAGAACTGCCCGAAACTCGTGATTTTTCGGCTGTCCTACCTGAAATCGCAGTTTCGGACCCAGACTGCTGAAAATCGCTATTTGGACCCCAGACAGCCTGAAAACGACAGCGACCCGTCAGACAGCCGAAAATGACGATTCTACCCCCGACAGCGGAAAATCGCTGTTCTGGCCCAGAATTGCCCGAAACTCGTGATTTTTCGGCAGCCCCGCCAGAAATCGCAGTTTCGGACCCAGACTGCTGAAAATTGCTATTTGGGTCCCGGACAGCCTGAAATCGACACCGGCCCGTCGGACAGCCAAAAATGACGATTCTGCCCCCATCAGCGAAAAATTGCTGTTCTGGACCAGAACTGCCCGAAACTCGTGATTTTTCGGTAAGCCGAACAGAAAGCGCAGTTCCGGACCCAGACTGCTGAAAATCACTATTTGGGCCACGGACAGCCTGAAAACGACAGCGACCTGTCTGACAGCTGAAAATGACGATTCTACCCCCGACAGCGGAAAATCGCTGTTCTGGCCCAGAATTGCCCGAAACTCGTGATTTTTTGGCAGCCCCGCCAGAAATCGCAGTTTCGGACCCAGACTGCTGAAAATCTTTATTTGGGTCCCAGACAGCCTGAAATCGACACCCACCCGTCGGACAGCCAAAAATGACGATTCTGCCCCCGGTCGAATAAAATCACTGTTCTGGCCCAGAACTGCCCGAAACTCGTGATTTTTCGGCAGCCCCGCCAGAAATCGCAGTTTCGGACCCAGACTGCTGAAAATCCCTATTTGGGACCCGGACCGCTTGAAATCCACACTGGCCCGCCGGACAGCCAAAAATGACGATTCTGCCCCCATCAGCGAAAAATTGCTGTTCTGGACCAGAACTGCCCGAAACTCGTGATTTTTCGGTAAGCCGAACAGAAAGCGCAGTTCCGGACCCAGACTGCTGAAAATCCCTATTTGGGACCCGGACAGCTTGAAATCCACACTGGCCCGCCGGACAGCCAAAAATGACGATTCTGCCCCCATCAGCGAGAAATTGCTGTTCTGGACCAGAACTGCCCGAAACTCGTGATTTTTCGGTAAGCCGAACAGAAAGTGCAGTTCCGGACCCAGACTGCTGAAAATCACTATTTGAGCCACGGACAGCCTGAAAACGACAGCGACCCGTCTGACAGCTGAAAATGACGATTCTACCCCCGACAGCGGATAATCGCTGTTCTGACCCAGAATTGCCTGAAACTCGTGATTTTTTGGCAGCCCCGCCAGAAATCGCAGTTTCGGACCCAGACTGCTGAAAATCCCTATTTGGGTCCCGGACAGCCTGAAATCGACACCCGCCCGTCGGACAGCCAAAAATGACGATTCTGCCCCGGGTCGAATAAAATCACTGTTCTGGCCCAGAACAGCCTGAAACTCGTGATTTTTCGGCTGTCCCACCTGAAATCGCAGTTTCGGACCCAGACTGCTGAAAATCACTATTTGGGCCCCAGACAGCCTGAAAACGACAGCGACCCGTCAGACAGCCGAAAATGACGATTCTACCCCCGACAGCGAAAAATCGCTGTTCTGGCCCAGAATTGCCCGAAACTCGTGATTTTTCGGCAGCCCCGCCAGAAATCGCAGTTTCGGACCCAGACTGCTGAAAATCCCTATTTGGGTCCCGGACAGCCTGAAATCGACAACGGCCCGTCGGACAGCCAAAAATGACGATTCTGCCCCCGGTCGAATAAAATCACTGTTCTGGCCCAGAACTGCCCGAAACTCGTGATTTTTCGGCTGTCCCACCTGAAATCGCAGTTTCGGACCCAGACTGCTGAAAATCACTATTTGGGCCCCAGACAGCCTGAAAACGACAGCGACCCGTCAGACAGCCGAAAATGACGATTCTACCCCCGACAGCGGAAAATCGCTGTTCTGGACCAGAACTGCCCGAAACTCGTGATTTTTCGGTAAGCCGAACAGAAAGCGCAGTTCCGGACCCAGACTGCTGAAAATCACTATTTGGGCCACGGACAGCCTGAAAACGACAGCGACCTGTCTGACAGCTGAAAATGACGATTCTACCCCCGACAGCGGAAAATCGCTGTTCTGGCCCAGAATTGCCCGAAACTCGTGATTTTTTGGCAGCCCCGCCAGAAATCGCAGTTTCGGACCCAGACTGCTGAAAATCTTTATTTGGGTCCCAGACAGCCTGAAATCGACACCCACCCGTCGGACAGCCAAAAATGACGATTCTGCCCCCGGTCGAATAAAATCACTGTTCTGGCCCAGAACTGCCCGAAACTCGTGATTTTTCGGCAGCCCCGCCAGAAATCGCAGTTTCGGACCCAGACTGCTGAAAATCCCTATTTGGGACCCGGACCGCTTGAAATCCACACTGGCCCGCCGGACAGCCAAAAATGACGATTCTGCCCCCATCAGCGAAAAGTTGCTGTTCTGGACCAGAACTGCCCGAAACTCGTGATTTTTCGGTAAGCCGAACAGAAAGCGCAGTTCCGGACCCAGACTGCTGAAAATCCCTATTTGGGACCCGGACAGCTTGAAATCCACACTGGCCCGCCGGACAGCCAAAAATGACGATTCTGCCCCCATCAGCGAGAAATTGCTGTTCTGGACCAGAACTGCCCGAAACTCGTGATTTTTCGGTAAGCCGAACAGAAAGTGCAGTTCCGGACCCAGACTGCTGAAAATCACTATTTGAGCCACGGACAGCCTGAAAACGACAGCGACCCGTCTGACAGCTGAAAATGACGATTCTACCCCCGACAGCGGATAATCGCTGTTCTGACCCAGAATTGCCCGAAACTCGTGATTTTTTGGCAGCCCCGCCAGAAAACGCAGTTTCGGACCCAGACTGCTGAAAATCCCTATTTGGGTCCCGGACAGCCTGAAATCGACACCCGCCCGTCGGACAGCCAAAAATGACGATTCTGCCCCGGGTCGAATAAAATCACTGTTCTGGCCCAGAACTGCCCGAAACTCGTGATTTTTCGGCTGTCCCACCTGAAATCGCAGTTTCGGACCCAGACTGCTGAAAATCACTATTTGGGCCCCAGACAGCCTGAAAACGACAGCGACCCGTCAGACAGCCGAAAATGACGATTTTACCCCCGACAGCGGAAAATCGCTGTTCTGGCCCAGAATTGCCCGAAACTCGTGATTTTTCGGCAGCCCCGCCAGAAATCGCAGTTTCGGACCCAGACTGCTGAAAATCCCTATTTGGGTCCCGGACAGCCTGAAATCGACAACGGCCCGTCGGACAGCCAAAAATGACGATTCTGCCCCCGGTCGAATAAAATCACTGTTCTGGCCCAGAACTGCCCGAAACTCGTGATTTTTCGGCTGTCCCACCTGAAATCGCAGTTTCGGACCCAGACTGCTGAAAATCACTATTTGGGCCCCAGACAGCCTGAAAACGACAGCGACCCGTCAGACAGCCGAAAATGACGATTCTACCCCCGACAGCGGAAAATCGCTGTTCTGGACCAGAACTGCCCGAAACTCGTGATTTTTCGGTAAGCCGAACAGAAAGCGCAGTTCCGGACCCAGACTGCTGAAAATCCCTATTTGGGACCCGGACTGCTTGAAATCCACACTGGCCCGCCGGACAGCCAAAAATGACGATTCTGCCCCCATCAGCGAAAAATTGCTGTTCTGGACCAGAACTGCCCGAAACTCGTGATTTTTCGGTAAGCCGAACAGAAAGTGCAGTTCCGGACCCAGACTGCTGAAAATCACTATTTGAGCCACGGACAGCCTGAAAAACGACAGCGACCCGTCTGACAGCCGAAAATGACGATTCTACCCCCGACAGCGGATAATCGCTGTTCTGACCCAGAATTGCCCGAAACTCGTGATTTTTCGGCAGCCCCGCCAGAAATCGCAGTTTCGGACCCAGACTGCTGAAAATCCCTATTTGGGTCCCGGACAGCCTGAAATCGACACCCGCCCGTCGGACAGCCAAAAATGACGATTCTGCCCCCGGTCGAATAAAATCACTGTTCTGGCCCAGAACTGCCCGAAACTCGTGATTTTTCGGCTGTCCCACCTGAAATCGCAGTTTCGGACCCAGACTGCTGAAAATCCCTATTTGGGACCCGGACCGCTTGAAATCCACACTGGCCCGGCGGACAGCCAAAAATGACGATTCTGCCCCCATCAGAGAAAAATTGCTGTTCTGGACCAGAACTGCCCGAAACTCGTGATTTTTCGGTAAGCCGAACAGAAAGCGCAGTTCCGGACCCAGACTGCTGAAAATCCCTATTTGGGACCCGGACAGCTTGAAATCCACACTGGCCCGCCGGACAGCCAAAAATGACGATTCTGCCCCCATCAGCGAAAAATTGCTGTTCTGGACCAGAACTGCCCGAAACTCGTGATTTTTCGGTAAGCCGAACAGAAAGTGCAGTTCCGGACCCAGACTGCTGAAAATCACTATTTGAGCCACGGACAGCCTGAAAACGACAGCGACCCGTCTGACAGCCGAAAATGACGATTCTACCCCCGACAGCGGATAATCGCTGTTCTGACCCAGAATTGCCCGAAACTCGTGATTTTTCGGCAGCCCCGCCAGAAATCGCAGTTTCGGACCCAGACTGCTGAAAATCCCTATTTGGGTCCCGGACAGCCTGAAATCGACACCCGCCCGTCGGACAGCCAAAAATGACGATTCTGCCCCCGGTCGAATAAAATCACTGTTCTGGCCCAGAACTGCCCGAAACTCGTGATTTTTCGGCTGTCCTACCTGAAATCGCAGTTTCGGACCCAGACTGCTGAAAATCGCTATTTGGACCCCAGACAGCCTGAAAACGACAGCGACCCGTCAGACAGCCGAAAATGACGATTCTACCCCCGACAGCGGAAAATCGCTGTTCTGGCCCAGAATTGCCCGAAACTCGTGATTTTTCGGCAGCCCCGCCAGAAATCGCAGTTTCGGACCCAGACTGCTGAAAATTGCTATTTGGGTCCCGGACAGCCTGAAATCGACACCGGCCCGTCGGACAGCCAAAAATGACGATTCTGCCCCCATCAGCGAAAAATTGCTGTTCTGGACCAGAACTGCCCGAAACTCGTGATTTTTCGGTAAGCCGAACAGAAAGCGCAGTTCCGGACCCAGACTGCTGAAAATCACTATTTGGGCCACGGACAGCCTGAAAACGACAGCGACCTGTCTGACAGCTGAAAATGACGATTCTACCCCCGACAGCGGAAAATCGCTGTTCTGGCCCAGAATTGCCCGAAACTCGTGATTTTTTGGCAGCCCCGCCAGAAATCGCAGTTTCGGACCCAGACTGCTGAAAATCTTTATTTGGGTCCCAGACAGCCTGAAATCGACACCCACCCGTCGGACAGCCAAAAATGACGATTCTGCCCCCGGTCGAATAAAATCACTGTTCTGGCCCAGAACTGCCCGAAACTCGTGATTTTTCGGCAGCCCCGCCAGAAATCGCAGTTTCGGACCCAGACTGCTGAAAATCCCTATTTGGGACCCGGACCGCTTGAAATCCTCACTGGCCCGCCGGACAGCCAAAAATGACGATTCTGCCCCCATCAGCGAAAAATTGCTGTTCTGGACCAGAACTGCCCGAAACTCGTGATTTTTCGGTAAGCCGAACAGAAAGCGCAGTTCCGGACCCAGACTGCTGAAAATCCCTATTTGGGACCCGGACAGCTTGAAATCCACACTGGCCCGCCGGACAGCCAAAAATGACGATTCTGCCCCCATCAGCGAGAAATTGCTGTTCTGGACCAGAACTGCCCGAAACTCGTGATTTTTCGGTAAGCCGAACAGAAAGTGCAGTTCCGGACCCAGACTGCTGAAAATCACTATTTGAGCCACGGACAGCCTGAAAACGACAGCGACCCGTCTGACAGCTGAAAATGACGATTCTACCCCCGACAGCGGATAATCGCTGTTCTGACCCAGAATTGCCTGAAACTCGTGATTTTTTGGCAGCCCCGCCAGAAATCGCAGTTTCGGACCCAGACTGCTGAAAATCCCTATTTGGGTCCCGGACAGCCTGAAATCGACACCCGCCCGTCGGACAGCCAAAAATGACGATTCTGCCCCGGGTCGAATAAAATCACTGTTCTGGCCCAGAACTGCCTGAAACTCGTGATTTTTCGGCTGTCCCACCTGAAATCGCAGTTTCGGACCCAGACTGCTGAAAATCACTATTTGGGCCCCAGACAGCCTGAAAACGACAGCGACCCGTCAGACAGCCGAAAATGACGATTCTACCCCCGACAGCGGAAAATCGCTGTTCTGGCCCAGAATTGCCCGAAACTCGTGATTTTTCGGCAGCCCCGCCAGAAATCGCAGTTTCGGACCCAGACTGCTGAAAATCCCTATTTGGGTCCTGGACAGCCTGAAATCGACAACGGCCCGTCGGACAGCCAAAAATGACGATTCTGCCCCCGGTCGAATAAAATCACTGTTCTGGCCCAGAACTGCCCGAAACTCGTGATTTTTCGGCTGTCCCACCTGAAATCGCAGTTTCGGACCCAGACTGCTGAAAATCACTATTTGGGCCCCAGACTGCCTGAAAACGACAGCGACCCGTCAGACAGCCGAAAATGACGATTCTACCCCCGACAGCGGAAAATCGCTGTTCTGGACCAGAACTGCCCGAAACTCGTGATTTTTCGGTAAGCCGAACAGAAAGCGCAGTTCCGGACCCAGACTGCTGAAAATCCCTATTTGGGACCCGGACTGCTTGAAATCCACACTGGCCCGCCGGACAGCCAAAAATGACGATTCTGCCCCCATCAGCGAAAAATTGCTGTTCTGGACCAGAACTGCCCGAAACTCGTGATTTTTCGGTAAGCCGAACAGAAAGTGCAGTTCCGGACCCAGACTGCTGAAAATCACTATTTGAGCCACGGACAGCCTGAAAAACGACAGCGACCCGTCTGACAGCCGAAAATGACGATTCTACCCCCGACAGCGGATAATCGCTGTTCTGACCCAGAATTGCCCGAAACTCGTGATTTTTCGGCAGCCCCGCCAGAAATCGCAGTTTCGGACCCAGACTGCTGAAAATCCCTATTTGGGTCCCGGACAGCCTGAAATCGACACCCGCCCGTCGGACAGCCAAAAATGACGATTCTGCCCCCGGTCGAATAAAATCACTGTTCTGGCCCAGAACTGCCCGAAACTCGTGATTTTTCGGCTGTCCCACCTGAAATCGCAGTTTCGGACCCAGACTGCTGAAAATCCCTATTTGGGACCCGGACCGCTTGAAATCCACACTGGCCCGGCGGACAGCCAAAAATGACGATTCTGCCCCCATCAGAGAAAAATTGCTGTTCTGGACCAGAACTGCCCGAAACTCGTGATTTTTCGGTAAGCCGAACAGAAAGCGCAGTTCCGGACCCAGACTGCTGAAAATCCCTATTTGGGACCCGGACAGCTTGAAATCCACACTGGCCCGCCGGACAGCCAAAAATGACGATTCTGCCCCCATCAGCGAAAAATTGCTGTTCTGGACCAGAACTGCCCGAAACTCGTGATTTTTCGGTAAGCCGAACAGAAAGTGCAGTTCCGGACCCAGACTGCTGAAAATCACTATTTGAGCCACGGACAGCCTGAAAACGACAGCGACCCGTCTGACAGCCGAAAATGACGATTCTACCCCCGACAGCGGATAATCGCTGTTCTGACCCAGAATTGCCCGAAACTCGTGATTTTTCGGCAGCCCCGCCAGAAATCGCAGTTTCGGACCCAGACTGCTGAAAATCCCTATTTGGGTCCCGGACAGCCTGAAATCGACACCCGCCCGTCGGACAGCCAAAAATGACGATTCTGCCCCCGGTCGAATAAAATCACTGTTCTGGCCCAGAACTGCCCGAAACTCGTGATTTTTCGGCTGTCCTACCTGAAATCGCAGTTTCGGACCCAGACTGCTGAAAATCGCTATTTGGACCCCAGACAGCCTGAAAACGACAGCGACCCGTCAGACAGCCGAAAATGACGATTCTACCCCCGACAGCGGAAAATCGCTGTTCTGGCCCAGAATTGCCCGAAACTCGTGATTTTTCGGCAGCCCCGCCAGAAATCGCAGTTTCGGACCCAGACTGCTGAAAATTGCTATTTGGGTCCCGGACAGCCTGAAATCGACACCGGCCCGTCGGACAGCCAAAAATGACGATTCTGCCCCCATCAGCGAAAAATTGCTGTTCTGGACCAGAACTGCCCGAAACTCGTGATTTTTCGGTAAGCCGAACAGAAAGCGCAGTTCCGGACCCAGACTGCTGAAAATCACTATTTGGGCCACGGACAGCCTGAAAACGACAGCGACCTGTCTGACAGCTGAAAATGACGATTCTACCCCCGACAGCGGAAAATCGCTGTTCTGGCCCAGAATTGCCCGAAACTCGTGATTTTTTGGCAGCCCCGCCAGAAATCGCAGTTTCGGACCCAGACTGCTGAAAATCTTTATTTGGGTCCCAGACAGCCTGAAATCGACACCCACCCGTCGGACAGCCAAAAATGACGATTCTGCCCCCGGTCGAATAAAATCACTGTTCTGGCCCAGAACTGCCCGAAACTCGTGATTTTTCGGCAGCCCCGCCAGAAATCGCAGTTTCGGACCCAGACTGCTGAAAATCCCTATTTGGGACCCGGACCGCTTGAAATCCACACTGGCCCGCCGGACAGCCAAAAATGACGATTCTGCCCCCATCAGCGAAAAATTGCTGTTCTGGACCAGAACTGCCCGAAACTCGTGATTTTTCGGTAAGCCGAACAGAAAGCGCAGTTCCGGACCCAGACTGCTGAAAATCCCTATTTGGGACCCGGACAGCTTGAAATCCACACTGGCCCGCCGGACAGCCAAAAATGACGATTCTGCCCCCATCAGCGAGAAATTGCTGTTCTGGACCAGAACTGCCCGAAACTCGTGATTTTTCGGTAAGCCGAACAGAAAGTGCAGTTCCGGACCCAGACTGCTGAAAATCACTATTTGAGCCACGGACAGCCTGAAAACGACAGCGACCCGTCTGACAGCTGAAAATGACGATTCTACCCCCGACAGCGGATAATCGCTGTTCTGACCCAGAATTGCCTGAAACTCGTGATTTTTTGGCAGCCCCGCCAGAAATCGCAGTTTCGGACCCAGACTGCTGAAAATCCCTATTTGGGTCCCGGACAGCCTGAAATCGACACCCGCCCGTCGGACAGCCAAAAATGACGATTCTGCCCCGGGTCGAATAAAATCACTGTTCTGGCCCAGAACTGCCTGAAACTCGTGATTTTTCGGCTGTCCCACCTGAAATCGCAGTTTCGGACCCAGACTGCTGAAAATCACTATTTGGGCCCCAGACAGCCTGAAAACGACAGCGACCCGTCAGACAGCCGAAAATGACGATTCTACCCCCGACAGCGGAAAATCGCTGTTCTGGCCCAGAATTGCCCGAAACTCGTGATTTTTCGGCAGCCCCGCCAGAAATCGCAGTTTCGGACCCAGACTGCTGAAAATCCCTATTTGGGTCCCGGACAGCCTGAAATCGACAACGGCCCGTCGGACAGCCAAAAATGACGATTCTGCCCCCGGTCGAATAAAATCACTGTTCTGGCCCAGAACTGCCCGAAACTCGTGATTTTTCGGCTGTCCCACCTGAAATCGCAGTTTCGGACCCAGACTGCTGAAAATCACTATTTGGGCCCCAGACAGCCTGAAAACGACAGCGACCCGTCAGACAGCCGAAAATGACGATTCTACCCCCGACAGCGGAAAATCGCTGTTCTGGACCAGAACTGCCCGAAACTCGTGATTTTTCGGTAAGCCGAACAGAAAGCGCAGTTCCGGACCCAGACTGCTGAAAATCACTATTTGGGCCACGGACAGCCTGAAAACGACAGCGACCTGTCTGACAGCTGAAAATGACGATTCTACCCCCGACAGCGAAAAATCGCTGTTCTGGCCCAGAATTGCCCGAAACTCGTGATTTTTTGGCAGCCCCGCCAGAAATCGCAGTTTCGGACCCAGACTGCTGAAAATCTTTATTTGGGTCCCAGACAGTCTGAAATCGACACCCACCCGTCGGACAGCCAAAAATGACGATTCTGCCCCCGGTCGAATAAAATCACTGTTCTGGCCCAGAACTGCCCGAAACTCGTGATTTTTCGGCAGCCCCGCCAGAAATCGCAGTTTCGGACCCAGACTGCTGAAAATCCCTATTTGGGACCCGGACCGCTTGAAATCCACACTGGCCCGCCGGACAGCCAAAAATGACGATTCTGCCCCCATCAGCGAAAAGTTGCTGTTCTGGACCAGAACTGCCCGAAACTCGTGATTTTTCGGTAAGCCGAACAGAAAGCGCAGTTCCGGACCCAGACTGCTGAAAATCCCTATTTGGGACCCGGACAGCTTGAAATCCACACTGGCCCGCCGGACAGCCAAAAATGACGATTCTGCCCCCATCAGCGAGAAATTGCTGTTCTGGACCAGAACTGCCCGAAACTCGTGATTTTTCGGTAAGCCGAACAGAAAGTGCAGTTCCGGACCCAGACTGCTGAAAATCACTATTTGAGCCACGGACAGCCTGAAAACGACAGCGACCCGTCTGACAGCTGAAAATGACGATTCTACCCCCGACAGCGGATAATCGCTGTTCTGACCCAGAATTGCCCGAAACTCGTGATTTTTTGGCAGCCCCGCCAGAAAACGCAGTTTCGGACCCAGACTGCTGAAAATCCCTATTTGGGTCCCGGACAGCCTGAAATCGACACCCGCCCGTCGGACAGCCAAAAATGACGATTCTGCCCTGGGTCGAATAAAATCACTGTTCTGGCCCAGAACTGCCCGAAACTCGTGATTTTTCGGCTGTCCCACCTGAAATCGCAGTTTCGGACCCAGACTGCTGAAAATCACTATTTGGGCCCCAGACAGCCTGAAAACGACAGCGACCCGTCAGACAGCCGAAAATGACGATTCTACCCCCGACAGCGGAAAATCGCTGTTCTGGCCCAGAATTGCCCGAAACTCGTGATTTTTCGGCAGCCCCGCCAGAAATCGCAGTTTCGGACCCAGACTGCTGAAAATCCCTATTTGGGTCCCGGACAGCCTGAAATCGACAACGGCCCGTCGGACAGCCAAAAATGACGATTCTGCCCCCGGTCGAATAAAATCACTGTTCTGGCCCAGAACTGCCCGAAACTCGTGATTTTTCGGCTGTCCCACCTGAAATCGCAGTTTCGGACCCAGACTGCTGAAAATCACTATTTGGGCCCCAGACAGCCTGAAAACGACAGCGACCCGTCAGACAGCCGAAAATGACGATTCTACCCCCGACAGCGGAAAATCGCTGTTCTGGACCAGAACTGCCCGAAACTCGTGATTTTTCGGTAAGCCGAACAGAAAGCGCAGTTCCGGACCCAGACTGCTGAAAATCACTATTTGGGCCACGGACAGCCTGAAAACGACAGCGACCTGTCTGACAGCTGAAAATGACGATTCTACCCCCGACAGCGGAAAATCGCTGTTCTGGCCCAGAATTGCCCGAAACTCGTGATTTTTTGGCAGCCCCGCCAGAAATCGCAGTTTCGGACCCAGACTGCTGAAAATCTTTATTTGGGTCCCAGACAGCCTGAAATCGACACCCACCCGTCGGACAGCCAAAAATGACGATTCTGCCCCCGGTCGAATAAAATCACTGTTCCGGCCCAGAACTGCCCGAAACTCGTGATTTTTCGGCAGCCCCGCCAGAAATCGCAGTTTCGGACCCAGACTGCTGAAAATCCCTATTTGGGACCCGGACCGCTTGAAATCCACACTGGCCCGCCGGACAGCCAAAAATGACGATTCTGCCCCCATCAGCGAAAAGTTGCTGTTCTGGACCAGAACTGCCCGAAACTCGTGATTTTTCGGTAAGCCGAACAGAAAGCGCAGTTCCGGACCCAGACTGCTGAAAATCCCTATTTGGGACCCGGACAGCTTGAAATCCACACTGGCCCGCCGGACAGCCAAAAATGACGATTCTGCCCCCATCAGCGAGAAATTGCTGTTCTGGACCAGAACTGCCCGAAACTCGTGATTTTTCGGTAAGCCGAACAGAAAGTGCAGTTCCGGACCCAGACTGCTGAAAATCACTATTTGAGCCACGGACAGCCTGAAAACGACAGCGACCCGTCTGACAGCTGAAAATGACGATTCTACCCCCGACAGCGGATAATCGCTGTTCTGACCCAGAATTGCCCGAAACTCGTGATTTTTTGGCAGCCCCGCCAGAAAACGCAGTTTCGGACCCAGACTGCTGAAAATCCCTATTTGGGTCCCGGACAGCCTGAAATCGACACCCGCCCGTCGGACAGCCAAAAATGACGATTCTGCCCTAGGTCGAATAAAATCACTGTTCTGGCCCAGAACTGCCCGAAACTCGTGATTTTTCGGCTGTCCCACCTGAAATCGCAGTTTCGGACCCAGACTGCTGAAAATCACTATTTGGGCCCCAGACAGCCTGAAAACGACAGCGACCCGTCAGACAGCCGAAAATGACGATTCTACCCCCGACAGCGGAAAATCGCTGTTCTGGCCCAGAATTGCCCGAAACTCGTGATTTTTCGGCAGCCCCGCCAGAAATCGCAGTTTCGGACCCAGACTGCTGAAAATCCCTATTTGGGTCCCGGACAGCCTGAAATCGACAACGGCCCGTCGGACAGCCAAAAATGACGATTCTGCCCCCGGTCGAATAAAATCACTGTTCTGGCCCAGAACTGCCCGAAACTCGTGATTTTTCGGCTGTCCCACCTGAAATCGCAGTTTCGGACCCAGACTGCTGAAAATCACTATTTGGGCCCCAGACAGCCTGAAAACGACAGCGACCCGTCAGACAGCCGAAAATGACGATTCTACCCCCGACAGCGGAAAATCGCTGTTCTGGACCAGAACTGCCCGAAACTCGTGATTTTTCGGTAAGCCGAACAGAAAGCGCAGTTCCGGACCCAGACTGCTGAAAATCACTATTTGGGCCACGGACAGCCTGAAAACGACAGCGACCTGTCTGACAGCTGAAAATGACGATTCTACCCCCGACAGCGGAAAATCGCTGTTCTGGCCCAGAATTGCCCGAAACTCGTGATTTTTTGGCAGCCCCGCCAGAAATCGCAGTTTCGGACCCAGACTGCTGAAAATCTTTATTTGGGTCCCAGACAGCCTGAAATCGACACCCACCCGTCGGACAGCCAAAAATGACGATTCTGCCCCCGGTCGAATAAAATCACTGTTCCGGCCCAGAACTGCCCGAAACTCGTGATTTTTCGGCAGCCCCGCCAGAAATCGCAGTTTCGGACCCAGACTGCTGAAAATCCCTATTTGGGACCCGGACCGCTTGAAATCCACACTGGCCCGCCGGACAGCCAAAAATGACGATTCTGCCCCCATCAGCGAAAAGTTGCTGTTCTGGACCAGAACTGCCCGAAACTCGTGATTTTTCGGTAAGCCGAACAGAAAGCGCAGTTCCGGACCCAGACTGCTGAAAATCCCTATTTGGGACCCGGACAGCTTGAAATCCACACTGGCCCGCCGGACAGCCAAAAATGACGATTCTGCCCCCATCAGCGAGAAATTGCTGTTCTGGACCAGAACTGCCCGAAACTCGTGATTTTTCGGTAAGCCGAACAGAAAGTGCAGTTCCGGACCCAGACTGCTGAAAATCACTATTTGAGCCACGGACAGCCTGAAAACGACAGCGACCCGTCTGACAGCTGAAAATGACGATTCTACCCCCGACAGCGGATAATCGCTGTTCTGACCCAGAATTGCCCGAAACTCGTGATTTTTTGGCAGCCCCGCCAGAAAACGCAGTTTCGGACCCAGACTGCTGAAAATCCCTATTTGGGTCCCGGACAGCCTGAAATCGACACCCGCCCGTCGGACAG
Organism: Delonix regia; assembly: GCA_037074485.1. Classification (NCBI taxonomy): domain Eukaryota; kingdom Viridiplantae; phylum Streptophyta; class Magnoliopsida; order Fabales; family Fabaceae; genus Delonix; species Delonix regia. The sequence continues at coordinate 39,716,959 of CM073454.1, read as the reverse complement.
CCAAAAATGACGATTCTGCCCTGGGTCGAATAAAATCACTGTTCTGGCCCAGAACTGCCCGAAACTCGTGATTTTTCGGCTGTCCCACCTGAAATCGCAGTTTCGGACCCAGACTGCTGAAAATCACTATTTGGGCCCCAGACAGCCTGAAAACGACAGCGACCCGTCAGACAGCCGAAAATGACGATTCTACCCCCGACAGCGGAAAATCGCTGTTCTGGCCCAGAATTGGCCGAAACTCGTGATTTTTCGGCAGCCCCGCCAGAAATCGCAGTTTCGGACCCAGACTGCTGAAAATCCCTATTTGGGTCCCGGACAGCCTGAAATCGACAACGGCCCGTCGGACAGCCAAAAATGACGATTCTGCCCCCGGTCGAATAAAATCACTGTTCTGGCCCAGAACTGCCCGAAACTCGTGATTTTTCGGCTGTCCCACCTGAAATCGCAGTTTCGGACCCAGACTGCTGAAAATCACTATTTGGGCCCCAGACAGCCTGAAAACGACAGCGACCCGTCAGACAGCCGAAAATGACGATTCTACCCCCGACAGCGGAAAATCGCTGTTCTGGACCAGAACTGCCCGAAACTCGTGATTTTTCGGTAAGCCGAACAGAAAGCGCAGTTCCGGACCCAGACTGCTGAAAATCACTATTTGGGCCACGGACAGCCTGAAAACGACAGCGACCTGTCTGACAGCTGAAAATGACGATTCTACCCCCGACAGCGGAAAATCGCTGTTCTGGCCCAGAATTGCCCGAAACTCGTGATTTTTTGGCAGCCCCGCCAGAAATCGCAGTTTCGGACCCAGACTGCTGAAAATCTTTATTTGGGTCCCAGACAGCCTGAAATCGACACCCACCCGTCGGACAGCCAAAAATGACGATTCTGCCCCCGGTCGAATAAAATCACTGTTCCGGCCCAGAACTGCCCGAAACTCGTGATTTTTCGGCAGCCCCGCCAGAAATCGCAGTTTCGGACCCAGACTGCTGAAAATCCCTATTTGGGACCCGGACCGCTTGAAATCCACACTGGCCCGCCGGACAGCCAAAAATGACGATTCTGCCCCCATCAGCGAAAAGTTGCTGTTCTGGACCAGAACTGCCCGAAACTCGTGATTTTTCGGTAAGCCGAACAGAAAGCGCAGTTCCGGACCCAGACTGCTGAAAATCCCTATTTGGGACCCGGACAGCTTGAAATCCACACTGGCCCGCCGGACAGCCAAAAATGACGATTCTGCCCCCATCAGCGAGAAATTGCTGTTCTGGACCAGAACTGCCCGAAACTCGTGATTTTTCGGTAAGCCGAACAGAAAGTGCAGTTCCGGACCCAGACTGCTGAAAATCACTATTTGAGCCACGGACAGCCTGAAAACGACAGCGACCCGTCTGACAGCTGAAAATGACGATTCTACCCCCGACAGCGGATAATCGCTGTTCTGACCCAGAATTGCCCGAAACTCGTGATTTTTTGGCAGCCCCGCCAGAAAACGCAGTTTCGGACCCAGACTGCTGAAAATCCCTATTTGGGTCCCGGACAGCCTGAAATCGACACCCGCCCGTCGGACAGCCAAAAATGACGATTCTGCCCTGGGTCGAATAAAATCACTGTTCTGGCCCAGAACTGCCCGAAACTCGTGATTTTTCGGCTGTCCCACCTGAAATCGCAGTTTCGGACCCAGACTGCTGAAAATCACTATTTGGGCCCCAGACAGCCTGAAAACGACAGCGACCCGTCAGACAGCCGAAAATGACGATTCTACCCCCGACAGCGGAAAATCGCTGTTCTGGCCCAGAATTGGCCGAAACTCGTGATTTTTCGGCAGCCCCGCCAGAAATCGCAGTTTCGGACCCAGACTGCTGAAAATCCCTATTTGGGTCCCGGACAGCCTGAAATCGACAACGGCCCGTCGGACAGCCAAAAATGACGATTCTGCCCCCGGTCGAATAAAATCACTGTTCTGGCCCAGAACTGCCCGAAACTCGTGATTTTTCGGCTGTCCCACCTGAAATCGCAGTTTCGGACCCAGACTGCTGAAAATCACTATTTGGGCCCCAGACAGCCTGAAAACGACAGCGACCCGTCAGACAGCCGAAAATGACGATTCTACCCCCGACAGCGGAAAATCGCTGTTCTGGACCAGAACTGCCCGAAACTCGTGATTTTTCGGTAAGCCGAACAGAAAGCGCAGTTCCGGACCCAGACTGCTGAAAATCACTATTTGGGCCACGGACAGCCTGAAAACGACAGCGACCTGTCTGACAGCTGAAAATGACGATTCTACCCCCGACAGCGGAAAATCGCTGTTCTGGCCCAGAATTGCCCGAAACTCGTGATTTTTTGGCAGCCCCGCCAGAAATCGCAGTTTCGGACCCAGACTGCTGAAAATCTTTATTTGGGTCCCAGACAGCCTGAAATCGACACCCACCCGTCGGACAGCCAAAAATGACGATTCTGCCCCCGGTCGAATAAAATCACTGTTCTGGCCCAGAACTGCCCGAAACTCGTGATTTTTCGGCAGCCCCGCCAGAAATCGCAGTTTCGGACCCAGACTGCTGAAAATCCCTATTTGGGACCCGGACCGCTTGAAATCCACACTGGCCCGCCGGACAGCCAAAAATGACGATTCTGCCCCCATCAGCGAAAAGTTGCTGTTCTGGACCAGAACTGCCCGAAACTCGTGATTTTTCGGTAAGCCGAACAGAAAGCGCAGTTCCGGACCCAGACTGCTGAAAATCCCTATTTGGGACCCGGACAGCTTGAAATCCACACTGGCCCGCCGGACAGCCAAAAATGACGATTCTGCCCCCATCAGCGAGAAATTGCTGTTCTGGACCAGAACTGCCCGAAACTCGTGATTTTTCGGTAAGCCGAACAGAAAGTGCAGTTCCGGACCCAGACTGCTGAAAATCACTATTTGAGCCACGGACAGCCTGAAAACGACAGCGACCCGTCTGACAGCTGAAAATGACGATTCTACCCCCGACAGCGGATAATCGCTGTTCTGACCCAGAATTGCCCGAAACTCGTGATTTTTTGGCAGCCCCGCCAGAAAACGCAGTTTCGGACCCAGACTGCTGAAAATCCCTATTTGGGTCCCGGACAGCCTGAAATCGACACCCGCCCGTCGGACAGCCAAAAATGACGATTCTGCCCCGGGTCGAATAAAATCACTGTTCTGGCCCAGAACTGCCCGAAACTCGTGATTTTTCGGCTGTCCCACCTGAAATCGCAGTTTCGGACCCAGACTGCTGAAAATCACTATTTGGGCCCCAGACAGCCTGAAAACGACAGCGACCCGTCAGACAGCCGAAAATGACGATTCTACCCCCGACAGCGGAAAATCGCTGTTCTGGCCCAGAATTGCCCGAAACTCGTGATTTTTCGGCAGCCCCGCCAGAAATCGCAGTTTCGGACCCAGACTGCTGAAAATCCCTATTTGGGTCCCGGACAGCCTGAAATCGACAACGGCCCGTCGGACAGCCAAAAATGACGATTCTGCCCCCGGTCGAATAAAATCACTGTTCTGGCCCAGAACTGCCCGAAACTCGTGATTTTTCGGCTGTCCCACCTGAAATCGCAGTTTCGGACCCAGACTGCTGAAAATCACTATTTGGGCCCCAGACAGCCTGAAAACGACAGCGACCCGTCAGACAGCCGAAAATGACGATTCTACCCCCGACAGCGGAAAATCGCTGTTCTGGCCCAGAATTGGCCGAAACTCGTGATTTTTCGGCAGCCCCGCCAGAAATCGCAGTTTCGGACCCAGACTGCTGAAAATCCCTATTTGGGTCCCGGACAGCCTGAAATCGACAACGGCCCGTCGGACAGCCAAAAATGACGATTTTGCCCCCGATCGAATAAAATCACTGTTCTGGCCCAGAACTGCCCGAAACTCGTGATTTTTCGGCTGTCCCACCTGAAATCGCAGTTTCGGACCCAGACTGCTGAAAATCACTATTTGGGCCCCAGACAGCCTGAAAACGACAGCGACCCGTCAGACAGCCGAAAATGACGATTCTACCCCCGACAGCGGAAAATCGCTGTTCTGGCCCAGAATTGCCCGAAACTCGTGATTTTTCGGCAGCCCCGCCAGAAATCGCAGTTTCGGACCCAGACTGCTGAAAATCCCTATTTGGGTCCCGGACAGCCTGAAATCGACAACGGCCCGTCGGACAGCCAAAAATGACGATTCTGCCCCCGGTCGAATAAAATCACTGTTCTGGCCCAGAACTGCCCGAAACTCGTGATTTTTCGGCTGTCCCACCTGAAATCGCAGTTTCGGACCCAGACTGCTGAAAATCACTATTTGGGCCCCAGACAGCCTGAAAACGACAGCGACCCGTCAGACAGCCGAAAATGACGATTCTACCCCCGACAGCGGAAAATCGCTGTTCTGGCCCAGAATTGGCCGAAACTCGTGATTTTTCGGCAGCCCCGCCAGAAATCGCAGTTTCGGACCCAGACTGCTGAAAATCCCTATTTGGGTCCCGGACAGCCTGAAATCGACAACGGCCCGTCGGACAGCCAAAAATGACGATTTTGCCCCCGATCGAATAAAATCACTGTTCTGGCCCAGAACTGCCCGAAACTCGTGATTTTTCGGCTGTCCCACCTGAAATCGCAGTTTCGGACCCAGACTGCTGAAAATCACTATTTGGGCCCCAGACAGCCTGAAAACGACAGCGACCCGTCAGACAGCCGAAAATGACGATTCTACCCCCGACAGCGGAAAATCGCTGTTCTGGCCCAGAATTGCCCGAAACTCGTGATTTTTCGGCAGCCCCGCCAGAAATCGCAGTTTCGGACCCAGACTGCTGAAAATCCCTATTTGGGTCCCGGACAGCCTGAAATCGACAACGGCCCGTCGGACAGCCAAAAATGACGATTCTGCCCCCGGTCGAATAAAATCACTGTTCTGGCCCAGAACTGCCCGAAACTCGTGATTTTTCGGCTGTCCCACCTGAAATCGCAGTTTCGGACCCAGACTGCTGAAAATCACTATTTGGGCCCCAGACAGCCTGAAAACGACAGCGACCCGTCAGACAGCCGAAAATGACGATTCTACCCCCGACAGCGGAAAATCGCTGTTCTGGACCAGAACTGCCCGAAACTCGTGATTTTTCGGTAAGCCGAACAGAAAGCGCAGTTCCGGACCCAGACTGCTGAAAATCACTATTTGGGCCACGGACAGCCTGAAAACGACAGCGACCTGTCTGACAGCTGAAAATGACGATTCTACCCCCGACAGCGGAAAATCGCTGTTCTGGCCCAGAATTGCCCGAAACTCGTGATTTTTTGGCAGCCCCGCCAGAAATCGCAGTTTCGGACCCAGACTGCTGAAAATCTTTATTTGGGTCCCAGACAGCCTGAAATCGACACCCACCCGTCGGACAGCCAAAAATGACGATTCTGCCCCCGGTCGAATAAAATCACTGTTCTGGCCCAGAACTGCCCGAAACTCGTGATTTTTCGGCAGCCCCGCCAGAAATCGCAGTTTCGGACCCAGACTGCTGAAAATCCCTATTTGGGACCCGGACCGCTTGAAATCCACACTGGCCCGCCGGACAGCCAAAAATGACGATTCTGCCCCCATCAGCGAAAAGTTGCTGTTCTGGACCAGAACTGCCCGAAACTCGTGATTTTTCGGTAAGCCGAACAGAAAGCGCAGTTCCGGACCCAGACTGCTGAAAATCCCTATTTGGGACCCGGACAGCTTGAAATCCACACTGGCCCGCCGGACAGCCAAAAATGACGATTCTGCCCCCATCAGCGAGAAATTGCTGTTCTGGACCAGAACTGCCCGAAACTCGTGATTTTTCGGTAAGCCGAACAGAAAGTGCAGTTCCGGACCCAGACTGCTGAAAATCACTATTTGAGCCACGGACAGCCTGAAAACGACAGCGACCCGTCTGACAGCTGAAAATGACGATTCTACCCCCGACAGCGGATAATCGCTGTTCTGACCCAGAATTGCCCGAAACTCGTGATTTTTTGGCAGCCCCGCCAGAAAACGCAGTTTCGGACCCAGACTGCTGAAAATCCCTATTTGGGTCCCGGACAGCCTGAAATCGACACCCGCCCGTCGGACAGCCAAAAATGACGATTCTGCCCTGGGTCGAATAAAATCACTGTTCTGGCCCAGAACTGCCCGAAACTCGTGATTTTTCGGCTGTCCCACCTGAAATCGCAGTTTCGGACCCAGACTGCTGAAAATCACTATTTGGGCCCCAGACAGCCTGAAAACGACAGCGACCCGTCAGACAGCCGAAAATGACGATTCTACCCCCGACAGCGGAAAATCGCTGTTCTGGCCCAGAATTGGCCGAAACTCGTGATTTTTCGGCAGCCCCGCCAGAAATCGCAGTTTCGGACCCAGACTGCTGAAAATCCCTATTTGGGTCCCGGACAGCCTGAAATCGACAACGGCCCGTCGGACAGCCAAAAATGACGATTCTGCCCCCGGTCGAATAAAATCACTGTTCTGGCCCAGAACTGCCCGAAACTCGTGATTTTTCGGCTGTCCCACCTGAAATCGCAGTTTCGGACCCAGACTGCTGAAAATCACTATTTGGGCCCCAGACAGCCTGAAAACGACAGCGACCCGTCAGACAGCCGAAAATGACGATTCTACCCCCGACAGCGGAAAATCGCTGTTCTGGACCAGAACTGCCCGAAACTCGTGATTTTTCGGTAAGCCGAACAGAAAGCGCAGTTCCGGACCCAGACTGCTGAAAATCACTATTTGGGCCACGGACAGCCTGAAAACGACAGCGACCTGTCTGACAGCTGAAAATGACGATTCTACCCCCGACAGCGGAAAATCGCTGTTCTGGCCCAGAATTGCCCGAAACTCGTGATTTTTTGGCAGCCCCGCCAGAAATCGCAGTTTCGGACCCAGACTGCTGAAAATCTTTATTTGGGTCCCAGACAGCCTGAAATCGACACCCACCCGTCGGACAGCCAAAAATGACGATTCTGCCCCCGGTCGAATAAAATCACTGTTCTGGCCCAGAACTGCCCGAAACTCGTGATTTTTCGGCAGCCCCGCCAGAAATCGCAGTTTCGGACCCAGACTGCTGAAAATCCCTATTTGGGACCCGGACCGCTTGAAATCCACACTGGCCCGCCGGACAGCCAAAAATGACGATTCTGCCCCCATCAGCGAAAAGTTGCTGTTCTGGACCAGAACTGCCCGAAACTCGTGATTTTTCGGTAAGCCGAACAGAAAGCGCAGTTCCGGACCCAGACTGCTGAAAATCCCTATTTGGGACCCGGACAGCTTGAAATCCACACTGGCCCGCCGGACAGCCAAAAATGACGATTCTGCCCCCATCAGCGAGAAATTGCTGTTCTGGACCAGAACTGCCCGAAACTCGTGATTTTTCGGTAAGCCGAACAGAAAGTGCAGTTCCGGACCCAGACTGCTGAAAATCACTATTTGAGCCACGGACAGCCTGAAAACGACAGCGACCCGTCTGACAGCTGAAAATGACGATTCTACCCCCGACAGCGGATAATCGCTGTTCTGACCCAGAATTGCCCGAAACTCGTGATTTTTTGGCAGCCCCGCCAGAAAACGCAGTTTCGGACCCAGACTGCTGAAAATCCCTATTTGGGTCCCGGACAGCCTGAAATCGACACCCGCCCGTCGGACAGCCAAAAATGACGATTCTGCCCCGGGTCGAATAAAATCACTGTTCTGGCCCAGAACTGCCCGAAACTCGTGATTTTTCGGCTGTCCCACCTGAAATCGCAGTTTCGGACCCAGACTGCTGAAAATCACTATTTGGGCCCCAGACAGCCTGAAAACGACAGCGACCCGTCAGACAGCCGAAAATGACGATTCTACCCCCGACAGCGGAAAATCGCTGTTCTGGCCCAGAATTGCCCGAAACTCGTGATTTTTCGGCAGCCCCGCCAGAAATCGCAGTTTCGGACCCAGACTGCTGAAAATCCCTATTTGGGTCCCGGACAGCCTGAAATCGACAACGGCCCGTCGGACAGCCAAAAATGACGATTCTGCCCCCGGTCGAATAAAATCACTGTTCTGGCCCAGAACTGCCCGAAACTCGTGATTTTTCGGCTGTCCCACCTGAAATCGCAGTTTCGGACCCAGACTGCTGAAAATCACTATTTGGGCCCCAGACAGCCTGAAAACGACAGCGACCCGTCAGACAGCCGAAAATGACGATTCTACCCCCGACAGCGGAAAATCGCTGTTCTGGCCCAGAATTGGCCGAAACTCGTGATTTTTCGGCAGCCCCGCCAGAAATCGCAGTTTCGGACCCAGACTGCTGAAAATCCCTATTTGGGTCCCGGACAGCCTGAAATCGACAACGGCCCGTCGGACAGCCAAAAATGACGATTTTGCCCCCGATCGAATAAAATCACTGTTCTGGCCCAGAACTGCCCGAAACTCGTGATTTTTCGGCTGTCCCACCTGAAATCGCAGTTTCGGACCCAGACTGCTGAAAATCACTATTTGGGCCCCAGACAGCCTGAAAACGACAGCGACCCGTCAGACAGCCGAAAATGACGATTCTACCCCCGACAGCGGAAAATCGCTGTTCTGGCCCAGAATTGGCCGAAACTCGTGATTTTTCGGCAGCCCCGCCAGAAATCGCAGTTTCGGACCCAGACTGCTGAAAATCCCTATTTGGGTCCCGGACAGCCTGAAATCGACAACGGCCCGTCGGACAGCCAAAAATGACGATTTTGCCCCCGATCGAATAAAATCACTGTTCTGGCCCAGAACTGCCCGAAACTCGTGATTTTTCGGCTGTCCCACCTGAAATCGCAGTTTCGGACCCAGACTGCTGAAAATCACTATTTGGGCCCCAGACAGCCTGAAAACGACAGCGACCCGTCAGACAGCCGAAAATGACGATTCTACCCCCGACAGCGGAAAATCGCTGTTCTGGCCCAGAATTGCCCGAAACTCGTGATTTTTCGGCAGCCCCGCCAGAAATCGCAGTTTCGGACCCAGACTGCTGAAAATCCCTATTTGGGTCCCGGACAGCCTGAAATCGACAACGGCCCGTCGGACAGCCAAAAATGACGATTCTGCCCCCGGTCGAATAAAATCACTGTTCTGGCCCAGAACTGCCCGAAACTCGTGATTTTTCGGCTGTCCCACCTGAAATCGCAGTTTCGGACCCAGACTGCTGAAAATCACTATTTGGGCCCCAGACAGCCTGAAAACGACAGCGACCCGTCAGACAGCCGAAAATGACGATTCTACCCCCGACAGCGGAAAATCGCTGTTCTGGACCAGAACTGCCCGAAACTCGTGATTTTTCGGTAAGCCGAACAGAAAGCGCAGTTCCGGACCCAGACTGCTGAAAATCACTATTTGGGCCACGGACAGCCTGAAAACGACAGCGACCTGTCTGACAGCTGAAAATGACGATTCTACCCCCGACAGCGGAAAATCGCTGTTCTGGCCCAGAATTGCCCGAAACTCGTGATTTTTTGGCAGCCCCGCCAGAAATCGCAGTTTCGGACCCAGACTGCTGAAAATCTTTATTTGGGTCCCAGACAGCCTGAAATCGACACCCACCCGTCGGACAGCCAAAAATGACGATTCTGCCCCCGGTCGAATAAAATCACTGTTCTGGCCCAGAACTGCCCGAAACTCGTGATTTTTCGGCAGCCCCGCCAGAAATCGCAGTTTCGGACCCAGACTGCTGAAAATCCCTATTTGGGACCCGGACCGCTTGAAATCCACACTGGCCCGCCGGACAGCCAAAAATGACGATTCTGCCCCCATCAGCGAAAAGTTGCTGTTCTGGACCAGAACTGCCCGAAACTCGTGATTTTTCGGTAAGCCGAACAGAAAGCGCAGTTCCGGACCCAGACTGCTGAAAATCCCTATTTGGGACCCGGACAGCTTGAAATCCACAATGGCCCGCCGGACAGCCAAAAATGACGATTCTGCCCCCATCAGCGAGAAATTGCTGTTCTGGACCAGAACTGCCCGAAACTCGTGATTTTTCGGTAAGCCGAACAGAAAGTGCAGTTCCGGACCCAGACTGCTGAAAATCACTATTTGAGCCACGGACAGCCTGAAAACGACAGCGACCCGTCTGACAGCTGAAAATGACGATTCTACCCCCGACAGCGGATAATCGCTGTTCTGACCCAGAATTGCCCGAAACTCGTGATTTTTTGGCAGCCCCGCCAGAAAACGCAGTTTCGGACCCAGACTGCTGAAAATCCCTATTTGGGTCCCGGACAGCCTGAAATCGACACCCGCCCGTCGGACAGCCAAAAATGACGATTCTGCCCCGGGTCGAATAAAATCACTGTTCTGGCCCAGAACTGCCCGAAACTCGTGATTTTTCGGCTGTCCCACCTGAAATCGCAGTTTCGGACCCAGACTGCTGAAAATCACTATTTGGGCCCCAGACAGCCTGAAAACGACAGCGACCCGTCAGACAGCCGAAAATGACGATTCTACCCCCGACAGCGGAAAATCGCTGTTCTGGCCCAGAATTGCCCGAAACTCGTGATTTTTCGGCAGCCCCGCCAGAAATCGCAGTTTCGGACCCAGACTGCTGAAAATCCCTATTTGGGTCCCGGACAGCCTGAAATCGACAACGGCCCGTCGGACAGCCAAAAATGACGATTCTGCCCCCGGTCGAATAAAATCACTGTTCTGGCCCAGAACTGCCCGAAACTCGTGATTTTTCGGCTGTCCCACCTGAAATCGCAGTTTCGGACCCAGACTGCTGAAAATCACTATTTGGGCCCCAGACAGCCTGAAAACGACAGCGACCCGTCAGACAGCCGAAAATGACGATTCTACCCCCGACAGCGGAAAATCGCTGTTCTGGCCCAGAATTGGCCGAAACTCGTGATTTTTCGGCAGCCCCGCCAGAAATCGCAGTTTCGGACCCAGACTGCTGAAAATCCCTATTTGGGTCCCGGACAGCCTGAAATCGACAACGGCCCGTCGGACAGCCAAAAATGACGATTTTGCCCCCGATCGAATAAAATCACTGTTCTGGCCCAGAACTGCCCGAAACTCGTGATTTTTCGGCTGTCCCACCTGAAATCGCAGTTTCGGACCCAGACTGCTGAAAATCACTATTTGGGCCCCAGACAGCCTGAAAACGACAGCGACCCGTCAGACAGCCGAAAATGACGATTCTACCCCCGACAGCGGAAAATCGCTGTTCTGGCCCAGAATTGCCCGAAACTCGTGATTTTTCGGCAGCCCCGCCAGAAATCGCAGTTTCGGACCCAGACTGCTGAAAATCCCTATTTGGGTCCCGGACAGCCTGAAATCGACAACGGCCCGTCGGACAGCCAAAAATGACGATTCTGCCCCCGGTCGAATAAAATCACTGTTCTGGCCCAGAACTGCCCGAAACTCGTGATTTTTCGGCTGTCCCACCTGAAATCGCAGTTTCGGACCCAGACTGCTGAAAATCACTATTTGGGCCCCAGACAGCCTGAAAACGACAGCGACCCGTCAGACAGCCGAAAATGACGATTCTACCCCCGACAGCGGAAAATCGCTGTTCTGGACCAGAACTGCCCGAAACTCGTGATTTTTCGGTAAGCCGAACAGAAAGCGCAGTTCCGGACCCAGACTGCTGAAAATCACTATTTGGGCCACGGACAGCCTGAAAACGACAGCGACCTGTCTGACAGCTGAAAATGACGATTCTACCCCCGACAGCGGAAAATCGCTGTTCTGGCCCAGAATTGCCCGAAACTCGTGATTTTTTGGCAGCCCCGCCAGAAATCGCAGTTTCGGACCCAGACTGCTGAAAATCTTTATTTGGGTCCCAGACAGCCTGAAATCGACACCCACCCGTCGGACAGCCAAAAATGACGATTCTGCCCCCGGTCGAATAAAATCACTGTTCTGGCCCAGAACTGCCCGAAACTCGTGATTTTTCGGCAGCCCCGCCAGAAATCGCAGTTTCGGACCCAGACTGCTGAAAATCCCTATTTGGGACCCGGACCGCTTGAAATCCACACTGGCCCGCCGGACAGCCAAAAATGACGATTCTGCCCCCATCAGCGAAAAGTTGCTGTTCTGGACCAGAACTGCCCGAAACTCGTGATTTTTCGGTAAGCCGAACAGAAAGCGCAGTTCCGGACCCAGACTGCTGAAAATCCCTATTTGGGACCCGGACAGCTTGAAATCCACACTGGCCCGCCGGACAGCCAAAAATGACGATTCTGCCCCCATCAGCGAGAAATTGCTGTTCTGGACCAGAACTGCCCGAAACTCGTGATTTTTCGGTAAGCCGAACAGAAAGTGCAGTTCCGGACCCAGACTGCTGAAAATCACTATTTGAGCCACGGACAGCCTGAAAACGACAGCGACCCGTCTGACAGCTGAAAATGACGATTCTACCCCCGACAGCGGATAATCGCTGTTCTGACCCAGAATTGCCCGAAACTCGTGATTTTTTGGCAGCCCCGCCAGAAAACGCAGTTTCGGACCCAGACTGCTGAAAATCCCTATTTGGGTCCCGGACAGCCTGAAATCGACACCCGCCCGTCGGACAGCCAAAAATGACGATTCTGCCCCGGGTCGAATAAAATCACTGTTCTGGCCCAGAACTGCCCGAAACTCGTGATTTTTCGGCTGTCCCACCTGAAATCGCAGTTTCGGACCCAGACTGCTGAAAATCACTATTTGGGCCCCAGACAGCCTGAAAACGACAGCGACCCGTCAGACAGCCGAAAATGACGATTCTACCCCCGACAGCGGAAAATCGCTGTTCTGGCCCAGAATTGCCCGAAACTCGTGATTTTTCGGCAGCCCCGCCAGAAATCGCAGTTTCGGACCCAGACTGCTGAAAATCCCTATTTGGGTCCCGGACAGCCTGAAATCGACAACGGCCCGTCGGACAGCCAAAAATGACAATTCTGCCCCCGGTCGAATAAAATCACTGTTCTGGCCCAGAACTGCCCGAAACTCGTGATTTTTCGGCTGTCCCACCTGAAATCGCAGTTTCGGACCCAGACTGCTGAAAATCACTATTTGGGCCCCAGACAGCCTGAAAACGACAGCGACCCGTCAGACAGCCGAAAATGACGATTCTACCCCCGACAGCGGAAAATCGCTGTTCTGGCCCAGAATTGGCCGAAACTCGTGATTTTTCGGCAGCCCCGCCAGAAATCGCAGTTTCGGACCCAGACTGCTGAAAATCCCTATTTGGGACCCGGACAGCTTGAAATCCACACTGGCCCGCCGGACAGCCAAAAATGACGATTCTGCCCCCATCAGCGAAAAATTGCTGTTCTGGACCAGAACTGCCCGAAACTCGTGATTTTTCGGCAAGCTGAACGGAAAGCGCAGTTCCGGACCCAGACTGCTGAAAATCACTATTTGGGCCACGGACAGCCTGAAAACGACAGCGACCCGTCAGACAGCCGAAAATGACGATTCTACCCCCGACAGCGGAAAATCGCTGTTCTGGCCCAGAATTGCCCGAAACTCGTGATTTTTCGGCAGCCCCGCCAGAAATCGCAGTTTCGGACCCAGACTGCTGAAAATCGCTATTTGGGTCCCGGACAGCCTGAAATCGACACCGGCCCGTCGGACAGCCAAAAATGACGATTCTGCCCCCATCAGCGAAAAATTGCTGTTCTGGACCAGAACTGCCCGAAACTCGTGATTTTTCGGTAAGCTGAACGGAAAGCGCAGTTCCGGACCCAGACTGCTGAAAATCACTATTTGGGCCACGGACAGCCTGAAAACGACAGCGACCCGTCAGACAGCCGAAAATGACGATTCTACCCCCGACAGCGGAAAATCGCTGTTCTGGCCCAGAATTGCCCGAAACTCGTGATTTTTCGGCAGCCCTGCCAGAAATCGCAGTTTCGGACTCAGACTGCTGAAAATCGCTATTTGGGTCCCGGACAGCCTGAAATCGACACCGGCCCGTCGGACAGCCAAAAATGACGATTCTGCCCCAGATCGAATGAAATCACTGTTCTGGCCCAGAACTGCCCGAAACTCGTGATTTTTCGGCTGTCCCACCTGAAATCGCAGTTTCGGACCCAGACTGCTGAAAATCCCTATTTGGGACCCGGACAGCTTGAAATCCACACTGGCCCGCCGGACAGCCAAAAATGACGATTCTGCCCCCATCAGCGAAAAATTGCTGTTCTGGACCAGAACTGCCCGAAACTCGTGATTTTTCGGTAAGCTGAACGGAAAGCGCAGTTCCGGACCCAGACTGCTGAAAATCACTATTTGGGCCACGGACAGCCTGAAAACGACAGCGACCCGTCAGACAGCCGAAAATGACGATTCTACCCCCGACAGCGGAAAATCGCTGTTCTGGCCCAGAATTGCCCGAAACTCGTGATTTTTCGGCAGCCCCACCAGAAATCGCAGTTTCAGACCCAGACTGCTGAAAATCCCTATTTGGGACCCGGACAGCTTGAAATCCACACTGGCCCGCCGGACAGCCAAAAATGACGATTCTGCCCCCATCAGCGAAAAATTGCTGTTCTGGACCAGAACTGCCCGAAACTCGTGATTTTTCGGTAAGCCGAACAGAAAGCGCAGTTCCGGACCCAGACTGCTGAAAATCCCTATTTGGGACCCGGACAGCTTGAAATCCACACTGGCCCGCCGGACAGCCAAAAATGACGATTTTGCCCCCATCAGCGAGAAATTGCTGTTCTGGACCAGAACTGCCCGAAACTCGTGATTTTTCGGTAAGCCGAACAGAAAGTGCAGTTCCGGACCCAGACTGCTGAAAATCACTATTTGAGCCACGGACAGCCTGAAAACGACAGCGACCCGTCTGACAGCTGAAAATGACGATTCTACCCCCGACAGCGGATAATCGCTGTTCTGACCCAGAATTGCCCGAAACTCGTGATTTTTCGGCAGCCCCGCCAGAAATCGCAGTTTCGGACCCAGACTGCTGAAAATCCCTATTTGGGTCCCGGACAGCCTGAAATCGACACCCGCCCGTCGGACAGCCAAAAATGACGATTCTGCCCCGGGTCGAATAAAATCACTGTTCTGGCCCAGAACTGCCCGAAACTCGTGATTTTTCGGCTGTCCCACCTGAAATCGCAGTTTCGGACCCAGACTGCTGAAAATCACTATTTGGGCCCCAGACAGCCTGAAAACGACAGCGACCCGTCAGACAGCCGAAAATGACGATTCTACCCCCGACAGCGGAAAATCGCTGTTCTGGCCCAGAATTGCCCGAAACTCGTGATTTTTCAGCAGCCCCGCCAGAAATCGCAGTTTCGGACCCAGACTACTGAAAATCCCTATTTGGGTCCCGGACAGCCTGAAATCGACACCGGCCCGTCGGACAGCCAAAAATGACGATTCTGCCCCAGATCGAATGAAATCACTGTTCTGGCCCAGAACTGCCCGAAACTCGTGATTTTTCGGCTGTCCCACCAGAAATCGCAGTTTCGGACCCAGATTGCTGAAAATCCCTATTTGGGACCCGGACAGCTTGAAATCCACACTGGCCCGCCGGACAGCCAAAAATGACGATTCTGCCCCCATCAGCGAAAAATTGCTGTTCTGGACCAGAACTGCTCGAAACTCGTGATTTTTCGGTAAGCTGAACGGAAAGCGCAGTTCCGGACCCAGACTGCTGAAAATCACTATTTGGGCCACGGACAGCTTGAAATCCACACTGGCCCGTCGGACAGCCAAAAATGACGATTCTGCCCCCATCAGCGAAAAATTGCTGTTCTGGACCAGAACTGCCCGAAACTCGTGATTTTTCGGTAAGCCGAACAGAAAGCGCAGTTCCGGACCCAGACTGCTGAAAATCACTATTTGGGCCACGGACAGCCTGAAAACGACAGCGACCTGTCTGACAGCTGAAAATGACGATTCTACCCCCGACAGCGGAAAATCGCTGTTCTGGCCCAGAATTGCCCGAAACTCGTGATTTTTTGGCAGCCCCGCCAGAAATCGCAGTTTCGGACCCAGACTGCTGAAAATCTTTATTTGGGTCCCAGACAGCCTGAAATCGACACCCACCCGTCGGACAGCCAAAAATGACGATTCTGCCCCCGGTCGAATAAAATCACTGTTCTGGCCCAGAACTGCCCGAAACTCGTGATTTTTCGGCAGCCCCGCCAGAAATCGCAGTTTCGGACCCAGACTGCTGAAAATCCCTATTTGGGACCCGGACAGCTTGAAATCCACACTGGCCCGCCGGACAGCCAAAAATGACGATTCTGCCCCCATCAGCGAAAAATTGCTGTTCTGGACCAGAACTGCCCGAAACTCGTGATTTTTCGGTAAGCCGAACAGAAAGCGCAGTTCCGGACCCAGACTGCTGAAAATCCCTATTTGGGACCCGGACAGCTTGAAATCCACACTGGCCCGCCGGACAGCCAAAAATGACGATTCTGCCCCCATCAGCGAGAAATTGCTGTTCTGGACCAGAACTGCCCGAAACTCGTGATTTTTCGGTAAGCCGAACAGAAAGTGCAGTTCCGGACCCAGACTGCTGAAAATCACTATTTGAGCCACGGACAGCCTGAAAACGACAGCGACCCGTCTGACAGCTGAAAATGACGATTCTACCCCCGACAGCGGATAATCGCTGTTCTGACCCAGAATTGCCCGAAACTCGTGATTTTTTGGCAGCCCCGCCAGAAATCGCAGTTTCGGACCCAGACTGCTGAAAATCCCTATTTGGGTCCCGGACAGCCTGAAATCGACACCCGCCCGTCGGACAGCCAAAAATGACGATTCTGCCCCGGGTCGAATAAAATCACTGTTCTGGCCCAGAACTGCCCGAAACTCGTGATTTTTCGGCTGTCCCACCTGAAATCGCAGTTTCGGACCCAGACTGCTGAAAATCACTATTTGGGCCCCAGACAGCCTGAAAACGACAGCGACCCGTCAGACAGCTGAAAATGACGATTCTACCCCCGACAGCGGAAAATCGCTGTTCTGGCCCAGAATTGCCCGAAACTCGTGATTTTTCAGCAGCCCCGCCAGAAATCGCAGTTTCGGACCCAGACTACTGAAAATCCCTATTTGGGTCCCGGACAGCCTGAAATCGACACCGGCCCGTCGGACAGCCAAAAATGACGATTCTGCCCCAGATCGAATGAAATCACTGTTCTGGCCCAGAACTGCCCGAAACTCGTGATTTTTCGGCTGTCCCACCAGAAATCGCAGTTTCGGACCCAGATTGCTGAAAATCCCTATTTGGGACCCGGACAGCTTGAAATCCACACTGGCCCGCCGGACAGCCAAAAATGACGATTCTGCCCCCATCAGCGAAAAATTGCTGTTCTGGACCAGAACTGCCCGAAACTCGTGATTTTTCGGTAAGCTGAACGGAAAGCGCAGTTCCGGACCCAGACTGCTGAAAATCACTATTTGGGCCACGGACAGCTTGAAATCCACACTGGCCCGCCGGACAGCCAAAAATGACGATTCTGCCCCCATCAGCGAAAAATTGCTGTTCTGGACCAGAACTGCCCGAAACTCGTGATTTTTCGGTAAGCCGAACAGAAAGCGCAGTTCCGGACCCAGACTGCTGAAAATCACTATTTGGGCCACGGACAGCCTGAAAACGACAGCGACCTGTCTGACAGCTGAAAATGACGATTCTACCCCCGACAGCGGAAAATCGCTGTTCTGGCCCAGAATTGCCCGAAACTCGTGATTTTTTGGCAGCCCCGCCAGAAATCGCAGTTTCGGACCCAGACTGCTGAAAATCTTTATTTGGGTCCCAGACAGCCTGAAATCGACACCCACCCGTCGGACAGCCAAAAATGACGATTCTGCCCCCGGTCGAATAAAATCACTGTTCTGGCCCAGAGCTGCCCGAAACTCGTGATTTTTCGGCAGCCCCGCCAGAAATCGCAGTTTCGGACCCAGACTGCTGAAAATCCCTATTTGGGACCCGGACAGCTTGAAATCCACACTGGCCCGCCGGACAGCCAAAAATGACGATTCTGCCCCCATCAGCGAAAAATTGCTGTTCTGGACCAGAACTGCCCGAAACTCGTGATTTTTCGGTAAGCCGAACAGAAAGCGCAGTTCCGGACCCAGACTGCTGAAAATCCCTATTTGGGACCCGGACAGCTTGAAATCCACACTGGCCCGCCGGACAGCCAAAAATGACGATTCTGCCCCCATCAGCGAGAAATTGCTGTTCTGGACCAGAACTGCCCGAAACTCGTGATTTTTCGGTAAGCCGAACAGAAAGTGCAGTTCCGGACCCAGACTGCTGAAAATCACTATTTGAGCCACGGACAGCCTGAAAACGACAGCGACCCGTCTGACAGCTGAAAATGACGATTCTACCCCCGACAGCGGATAATCGCTGTTCTGACCCAGAATTGCCCGAAACTCGTGATTTTTTGGCAGCCCCGCCAGAAATCGCAGTTTCGGACCCAGACTGCTGAAAATCCCTATTTGGGTCCCGGACAGCCTGAAATCGACACCCGCCCGTCGGACAGCCAAAAATGACGATTCTGCCCCGGGTCGAATAAAATCACTGTTCTGGCCCAGAACTGCCCGAAACTCGTGATTTTTCGGCTGTCCCACCTGAAATCGCAGTTTCGGACCCAGACTGTTGAAAATCACTATTTGGGCCCCAGACAGCCTGAAAACGACAGCGACCCGTCAGACAGCTGAAAATGACGATTCTACCCCCGACAGCGGAAAATCGCTGTTCTGGCCCAGAATTGCCCGAAACTCGTGATTTTTCAGCAGCCCCGCCAGAAATCGCAGTTTCGGACCCAGACTACTGAAAATCCCTATTTGGGTCCCGGACAGCCTGAAATCGACACCGGCCCGTCGGACAGCCAAAAATGACGATTCTGCCCCAGATCGAATGAAATCACTGTTCTGGCCCAGAACTGCCCGAAACTCGTGATTTTTCGGCTGTCCCACCAGAAATCGCAGTTTCGGACCCAGACTGCTGAAAATCCCTATTTGGGTCCCGGACAGCCTGAAATCGACACCCGCCCGCCGGACAGCCAAAAATGACGATTCTGCCCCGGGTCGAATAAAATCACTGTTCTGGCCCAGAACTGCCCGAAACTCGTGATTTTTCGGCTGTCCCACCTGAAATCGCAGTTTCGGACCCAGACTGCTGAAAATCACTATTTGGGCCCCAGACAGCCTGAAAACGACAGCGACCCGTCAGACAGCCGAAAATGACGATTCTACCCCCGACAGCGGAAAATCGCTGTTCTGGCCCAGAATTGCCCGAAACTCGTGATTTTTCAGCAGCCCCGCCAGAAATCGCAGTTTCGGACCCAGACTACTGAAAATCCCTATTTGGGTCCCGGACAGCCTGAAATCGACACCGGCCCGTCGGACAGCCAAAAATGACGATTCTGCCCCAGATCGAATGAAATCACTGTTCTGGCCCAGAACTGCCCGAAACTCGTGATTTTTCGGCTGTCCCACCAGAAATCGCAGTTTCGGACCCAGATTGCTGAAAATCCCTATTTGGGACCCGGACAGCTTGAAATCCACACTGGCTCGCCGGACAGCCAAAAATGACGATTCTGCCCCCATCAGCGAAAAATTGCTGTTCTGGACCAGAACTGCCCGAAACTCGTGATTTTTCGGTAAGCTGAACGGAAAGCGCAGTTCCGGACCCAGACTGCTGAAAATCACTATTTGGGCCGCGGACAGCTTGAAATCCACACTGGCCCGCCGGACAGCCAAAAATGACGATTCTGCCCCCATCAGCGAAAAATTGCTGTTCTGGACCAGAACTGCCCGAAACTCGTGATTTTTCGGTAAGCCGAACAGAAAGCGCAGTTCCGGACCCAGACTGCTGAAAATCACTATTTGGGCCACGGACAGCCTGAAAACGACAGCGACCTGTCTGACAGCTGAAAATGACGATTCTACCCCCGACAGCGGAAAATCGCTGTTCTGGCCCAGAATTGCCCGAAACTCGTGATTTTTTGGCAGCCCCGCCAGAAATCGCAGTTTCGGACCCAGACTGCTGAAAATCTTTATTTGGGTCCCAGACAGCCTGAAATCGACACCCACCCGTCGGACAGCCAAAAATGACGATTCTGCCCCCGGTCGAATAAAATCACTGTTCTGGCCCAGAACTGCCCGAAACTCGTGATTTTTCGGCAGCCCCGCCAGAAATCGCAGTTTCGGACCCAGACTGCTGAAAATCCCTATTTGGGACCCGGACAGCTTGAAATCCACACTGGCCCGCCGGACAGCCAAAAATGACGATTCTGCCCCCATCAGCGAAAAATTGCTGTTCTGGACCAGAACTGCCCGAAACTCGTGATTTTTCGGTAAGCCGAACAGAAAGCGCAGTTCCGGACCCAGACTGCTGAAAATCCCTATTTGGGACCCGGACAGCTTGAAATCCACACTGGCCCGCTGGACAGCCAAAAATGACGATTCTGCCCCCATCAGCGAGAAATTGCTGTTCTGGACCAGAACTGCCCGAAACTCGTGATTTTTCGGTAAGCCGAACAGAAAGTGCAGTTCCGGACCCAGACTGCTGAAAATCACTATTTGAGCCACGGACAGCCTGAAAACGACAGCGACCCGTCTGACAGCTGAAAATGACGATTCTACCCCCGACAGCGGATAATCGCTGTTCTGGCCCAGAACTGCCCGAAACTCGTGATTTTTTGGCAGCCCCGCCAGAAATCGCAGTTTCGGACCCAGACTGCTGAAAATCCCTATTTGGGTCCCGGACAGCCTGAAATCGACACCCGCCCGCCGGACAGCCAAAAATGACGATTCTGCCCCGGGTCGAATAAAATCACTGTTCTGGCCCAGAACTGCCCGAAACTCGTGATTTTTCGGCTGTCCCACCTGAAATCGCAGTTTCGGACCCAGACTGCTGAAAATCACTATTTGGGCCCCAGACAGCCTGAAAACGACAGCGACCCGTCAGACAGCCGAAAATGACGATTCTACCCCCGACAGCGGAAAATCGCTGTTCTGGCCCAGAATTGCCCGAAACTCGTGATTTTTCAGCAGCCCCGCCAGAAATCGCAGTTTCGGACCCAGACTACTGAAAATCCCTATTTGGGTCCCGGACAGCCTGAAATCGACACCGGCCCGTCGGACAGCCAAAAATGACGATTCTGCCCCAGATCGAATGAAATCACTGTTCTGGCCCAGAACTGCCCGAAACTCGTGATTTTTCGGCTGTCCCACCAGAAATCGCAGTTTCGGACCCAGATTGCTGAAAATCCCTATTTGGGACCCGGACAGCTTGAAATCCACACTGGCTCGCCGGACAGCCAAAAATGACGATTCTGCCCCCATCAGCGAAAAATTGCTGTTCTGGACCAGAACTGCCCGAAACTCGTGATTTTTCGATAAGCTGAACGGAAAGCGCAGTTCCGGACCCAGACTGCTGAAAATCACTATTTGGGCCACGGACAGCTTGAAATCCACACTGGCCCGCCGGACAGCCAAAAATGACGATTCTGCCCCCATCAGCGAAAAATTGCTGTTCTGGACCAGAACTGCCCGAAACTCGTGATTTTTCGGTAAGCCGAACAGAAAGCGCAGTTCCGGACCCAGACTGCTGAAAATCACTATTTGGGCCACGGACAGCCTGAAAACGACAGCGACCTGTCTGACAGCTGAAAATGACGATTCTACCCCCGACAGCGGAAAATCGCTGTTCTGGCCCAGAATTGCCCGAAACTCGTGATTTTTTGGCAGCCCCGCCAGAAATCGCAGTTTCGGACCCAGACTGCTGAAAATCTTTATTTGGGTCCCAGACAGCCTGAAATCGACACCCACCCGTCGGACAGCCAAAAATGACGATTCTGCCCCCGGTCGAATAAAATCACTGTTCTGGCCCAGAACTGCCCGAAACTCGTGATTTTTCGGCAGCCCCGCCAGAAATCGCAGTTTCGGACCCAGACTGCTGAAAATCCCTATTTGGGACCCGGACAGCTTGAAATCCACACTGGCCCGCCGGACAGCCAAAAATGACGATTCTGCCCCCATCAGCGAAAAATTGCTGTTCTGGACCAGAACTGCCCGAAACTCGTGATTTTTCGGTAAGCCGAACAGAAAGCGCAGTTTCGGACCCAGACTGCTGAAAATCCCTATTTGGGACCCGGACAGCTTGAAATCCACACTGGCCCGCCGGACAGCCAAAAATGACGATTCTGCCCCCATCAGCGAGAAATTGCTGTTCTGGACCAGAACTGCCCGAAACTCGTGATTTTTCGGTAAGCCGAACAGAAAGTGCAGTTCCGGACCCAGACTGCTGAAAATCACTATTTGAGCCACGGACAGCCTGAAAACGACAGCGACCCGTCTGACAGCTGAAAATGACGATTCTACCCCCGACAGCGGATAATCGCTGTTCTGACCCAGAATTGCCCGAAACTCGTGATTTTTTGGCAGCCCCGCCAGAAATCGCAGTTTCGGACCCAGACTGCTGAAAATCCCTATTTGGGTCCCGGACAGCCTGAAATCGACACCCGCCCGTCGGACAGCCAAAAATTACGATTCTGCCCCGGGTCGAATAAAATCACTGTTCTGGCCCAGAACTGCCCGAAACTCGTGATTTTTCGGCTGTCCCACCTGAAATCGCAGTTTCGGACCCAGACTGCTGAAAATCACTATTTGGGCCCCAGACAGCCTGAAAACGACAGCGACCCGTCAGACAGCTGAAAATGACGATTCTACCCCCGACAGCGGAAAATCGCTGTTCTGGCCCAGAATTGCCCGAAACTCGTGATTTTTCAGCAGCCCCGCCAGAAATCGCAGTTTCGGACCCAGACTACTGAAAATCCCTATTTGGGTCCCGGACAGCCTGAAATCGACACCGGCCCGTCGGACAGCCAAAAATGACGATTCTGCCCCAGATCGAATGAAATCACTGTTCTGGCCCAGAACTGCCCGAAACTCGTGATTTTTCGGCTGTCCCACCAGAAATCGCAGTTTCGGACCCAGATTGCTGAAAATCCCTATTTGGGACCCGGACAGCTTGAAATCCACACTGGCCCGCCGGACAGCCAAAAATGACGATTCTGCCCCCATCAGCGAAAAATTGCTGTTCTGGACCAGAACTGCCCGAAACTCGTGATTTTTCGGTAAGCTGAACGGAAAGCGCAGTTCCGGACCCAGACTGCTGAAAATCACTATTTGGGCCACGGACAGCTTGAAATCCACACTGGCCCGCCGGACAGCCAAAAATGACGATTCTGCCCCCATCAGCGAAAAATTGCTGTTCTGGACCAGAACTGCCCGAAACTCGTGATTTTTCGGTAAGCCGAACAGAAAGCGCAGTTCCGGACCCAGACTGCTGAAAATCACTATTTGGGCCACGGACAGCCTGAAAACGACAGCGACCTGTCTGACAGCTGAAAATGACGATTCTACCCCCGACAGCGGAAAATCGCTGTTCTGGCCCAGAATTGCCCGAAACTCGTGATTTTTTGGCAGCCCCGCCAGAAATCGCAGTTTCGGACCCAGACTGCTGAAAATCTTTATTTGGGTCCCAGACAGCCTGAAATCGACACCCACCCGTCGGACAGCCAAAAATGACGATTCTGCCCCCGGTCGAATAAAATCACTGTTCTGGCCCAGAACTGCCCGAAACTCGTGATTTTTCGGCAGCCCCGCCAGAAATCGCAGTTTCGGACCCAGACTGCTGAAAATCCCTATTTGGGACCCGGACAGCTTGAAATCCACACTGGCCCGCCGGACAGCCAAAAATGACGATTCTGCCCCCATCAGCGAAAAATTGCTGTTCTGGACCAGAACTGCCCGAAACTCGTGATTTTTCGGTAAGCCGAACAGAAAGCGCAGTTCCGGACCTAGACTGCTGAAAATCCCTATTTGGGACCCGGACAGCTTGAAATCCACACTGGCCCGCCGGACAGCCAAAAATGACGATTCTGCCCCCATCAGCGAGAAATTGCTGTTCTGGACCAGAACTGCCCGAAACTCGTGATTTTTCGGTAAGCCGAACAGAAAGTGCAGTTCCGGACCCAGACTGCTGAAAATCACTATTTGAGCCACGGACAGCCTGAAAACGACAGCGACCCGTCTGACAGCTGAAAATGACGATTCTACCCCCGACAGCGGATAATCGCTGTTCTGACCCAGAATTGCCCGAAACTCGTGATTTTTTGGCAGCCCCGCCAGAAATCGCAGTTTCGGACCCAGACTGCTGAAAATCCCTATTTGGGTCCCGGACAGCCTGAAATCGACACCCGCCCGTCGGACAGCCAAAAATGACGATTCTGCCCCGGGTCGAATAAAATCACTGTTCTGGCCCAGAACTGCCCGAAACTCGTGATTTTTCGGCTGTCCCACCTGAAATCGCAGTTTCGGACCCAGACTGCTGAAAATCACTATTTGGGCCCCAGACAGCCTGAAAACGACAGCGACCCGTCAGACAGCCGAAAATGACGATTCTACCCCCGACAGCGGAAAATCGCTGTTCTGGCCCAGAATTGCCCGAAACTCGTGATTTTTCAGCAGCCCCGCTAGAAATCGCAGTTTCGGACCCAGACTACTGAAAATCCCTATTTGGGTCCCGGACAGCCTGAAATCGACACCGGCCCGTCGGACAGCCAAAAATGACGATTCTGCCCCAGATCGAATGAAATCACTGTTCTGGCCCAGAACTGCCCGAAACTCGTGATTTTTCGGCTGTCCCACCAGAAATCGCAGTTTCGGACCCAGATTGCTGAAAATCCCTATTTGGGACCCGGACAGCTTGAAATCCACACTGGCTCGCCGGACAGCCAAAAATGACGATTCTGCCCCCATCAGCGAAAAATTGCTGTTCTGGACCAGAACTGCCCGAAACTCGTGATTTTTCGGTAAGCTGAACGGAAAGCGCAGTTCCGGACCCAGACTGCTGAAAATCACTATTTGGGCCACGGACAGCTTGAAATCCACACTGGCCCGCCGGACAGCCAAAAATGACGATTCTGCCCCCATCAGCGAAAAATTGCTGTTCTGGACCAGAACTGCCCGAAACTCGTGATTTTTCGGTAAGCCGAACAGAAAGCGCAGTTCCGGACCCAGACTGCTGAAAATCACTATTTGGGCCACGGACAGCCTGAAAACGACAGCGACCTGTCTGACAGCTGAAAATGACGATTCTACCCCCGACAGCGGAAAATCGCTGTTCTGGCCCAGAATTGCCCGAAACTCGTGATTTTTTGGCAGCCCCGCCAGAAATCGCAGTTTCGGACCCAGACTGCTGAAAATCTTTATTTGGGTCCCAGACAGCCTGAAATCGACACCCACCCGTCGGACAGCCAAAAATGACGATTCTGCCCCCGGTCGAATAAAATCACTGTTCTGGCCCAGAACTGCCCGAAACTCGTGATTTTTCGGCAGCCCCGCCAGAAATCGCAGTTTCGGACCCAGACTGCTGAAAATCCCTATTTGGGACCCGGACAGCTTGAAATCCACACTGGCCCGCCGGACAGCCAAAAATGACGATTCTGCCCCCATCAGCGAAAAATTGCTGTTCTGGACCAGAACTGCCCGAAACTCGTGATTTTTCGGTAAGCCGAACAGAAAGCGCAGTTCCGGACCCAGACTGCTGAAAATCCCTATTTGGGACCCGGACAGCTTGAAATCCACACTGGCCCGCCGGACAGCCAAAAATGACGATTCTGCCCCCATCAGCGAGAAATTGCTGTTCTGGACCAGAACTGCCCGAAACTCGTGATTTTTCGGTAAGCCGAACAGAAAGTGCAGTTCCGGACCCAGACTGCTGAAAATCACTATTTGAGCCACGGACAGCCTGAAAACGACAGCGACCCGTCTGACAGCTGAAAATGACGATTCTACCCCCGACAGCGGATAATCGCTGTTCTGACCCAGAATTGCCCGAAACTCGTGATTTTTTGGCAGCCCCGCCAGAAATCGCAGTTTCGGACCCAGACTGCTGAAAATCCCTATTTGGGTCCCGGACAGCCTGAAATCGACACCCGCCCGTCGGACAGCCAAAAATGACGATTCTGCCCCGGGTCGAATAAAATCACTGTTCTGGCCCAGAACTGCCCGAAACTCGTGATTTTTCGGCTGTCCCACCTGAAATCGCAGTTTCGGACCCAGACTGCTGAAAATCACTATTTGGGCCCCAGACAGCCTGAAAACGACAGCGACCCGTCAGACAGCCGAAAATGACGATTCTACCCCCGACAGCGGAAAATCGCTGTTCTGGCCCAGAATTGCCCGAAACTCGTGATTTTTCAGCAGCCCCGCCAGAAATCGCAGTTTCAGACCCAGACTACTGAAAATCCCTATTTGGGTCCCGGACAGCCTGAAATCGACACCGGCCCGTCGGACAGCCAAAAATGACGATTCTGCCCCAGATCGAATGAAATCACTGTTCTGGCCCAGAACAGCCCGAAACACGTGATTTTTCGGCTGTCCCACCAGAAATCGCTGTTTCGGACCCAGATTGCTGAAAATCCCTATTTGGGACCCGGACAGCTTGAAATCCACACTGGCCCGCCGGACAGCCAAAAATGACGATTCTGCCCCCATCAGCGAAAAATTGCTGTTCTGGACCAGAACTGCCCGAAACTCGTGATTTTTCGGTAAGCTGAACGGAAAGCGCAGTTCCGGACCCAGACTGCTGAAAATCACTATTTGGGCCACGGACAGCTTGAAATCCACACTGGCCCGCCGGACAGCCAAAAATGACGATTCTGCCCCCATCAGCGAAAAATTGCTGTTCTGGACCAGAACTGCCCGAAACTCGTGATTTTTCGGTAAGCCGAACAGAAAGCGCAGTTCCGGACCCAGACTGCTGAAAATCACTATTTGGGCCACGGGCAGCTTGAAATCCACACTGGCCCGCCGGACAGCCAAAAATGACGATTCTGCCCCCATCAGCGAAAAATTGCTGTTCTGGACCAGAACTGCCCGAAACTCGTGATTTTTCGGTAAGCTGAACGGAAAGCGCAGTTCCGGACCCAGACTGCTGAAAATCACTATTTGGGCCACGGACAGCTTGAAATCCACACTGGCCCGCCGGACAGCCAAAAATGACGATTCTGCCCCCATCAGCGAAAAATTGCTGTTCTGGACCAGAACTGCCCGAAACTCGTGATTTTTCGGTAAGCCGAACAGAAAGCGCAGTTCCGGACCCAGACTGCTGAAAATCACTATTTGGGCCACGGACAGCCTGAAAACGACAGCGACCTGTCTGACAGCTGAAAATGACGATTCTACCCCCGACAGCGGAAAATCGCTGTTCTGGCCCAGAATTGCCCGAAACTCGTGATTTTTTGGCAGCCCCGCCAGAAATCGCAGTTTCGGACCCAGACTGCTGAAAATCTTTATTTGGGTCCCAGACAGCCTGAAATCGACACCCACCCGTCGGACAGCCAAAAATGACGATTCTGCCCCCGGTCGAATAAAATCACTGTTCTGGCCCAGAACTGCCCGAAACTCGTGATTTTTCGGCAGCCCCGCCAGAAATCGCAGTTTCGGACCCAGACTGCTGAAAATCCCTATTTGGGACCCGGACAGCTTGAAATCCACACTGGCCCGCCGGACAGCCAAAAATGACGATTCTGCCCCCATCAGCGAAAAATTGCTGTTCTGGACCAGAACTGCCCGAAACTCGTGATTTTTCGGTAAGCCGAACAGAAAGCGCAGTTCCGGACCCAGACTGCTGAAAATCCCTATTTGGGACCCGGACAGCTTGAAATCCACACTGGCCCGCCGGACAGCCAAAAATGACGATTCTGCCCCCATCAGCGAGAAATTGCTGTTCTGGACCAGAACTGCCCGAAACTCGTGATTTTTCGGTAAGCCGAACAGAAAGTGCAGTTCCGGACCCAGACTGCTGAAAATCACTATTTGAGCCACGGACAGCCTGAAAACGACAGCGACCCGTCTGACAGCTGAAAATGACGATTCTACCCCCGACAGCGGATAATCGCTGTTCTGACCCAGAATTGCCCGAAACTCGTGATTTTTTGGCAGCCCTGCCAGAAATCGCAGTTTCGGACCCAGACTGCTGAAAATCCCTATTTGGGTCCCGGACAGCCTGAAATCGACACCCGCCCGTCGGACAGCCAAAAATGACGATTCTGCCCCGGGTCGAATAAAATCACTGTTCTGGCCCAGAACTGCCCGAAACTCGTGATTTTTCGGCTGTCCCACCTGAAATCGCAGTTTCGGACCCAGACTGCTGAAAATCACTATTTGGGCCCCAGACAGCCTGAAAACGACAGCGACCCGTCAGACAGCCGAAAATGACGATTCTACCCCCGACAGCGGAAAATCGCTGTTCTGGCCCAGAATTGCCCGAAACTCGTGATTTTTCAGCAGCCCCGCCAGAAATCGCAGTTTCGGACCCAGACTACTGAAAATCCCTATTTGGGTCCCGGACAGCCTGAAATCGACACCGGCCCGTCGGACAGCCAAAAATGACGATTCTGCCCCAGATCGAATGAAATCACTGTTCTGGCCCAGAACTGCCCGAAACTCGTGATTTTTCGGCTGTCCCACCAGAAATCGCAGTTTCGGACCCAGATTGCTGAAAATCCCTATTTGGGACCCGGACAGCTTGAAATCCACACTGGCCCGCCGGACAGCCAAAAATGACGATTCTGCCCCCATCAGCGAAAAATTGCTGTTCTTGACCAGAACTGCCCGAAACTCGTGATTTTTCGGTAAGCTGAACGGAAAGCGCAGTTCCGGACCCAGACTGCTGAAAATCACTATTTGGGCCACGGACAGCTTGAAATCCACACTGGCCCGCCGGACAGCCAAAAATGACGATTCTGCCCCCATCAGCGAAAAATTGCTGTTCTGGACCAGAACTGCCCGAAACTCGTGATTTTTCGGTAAGCCGAACAGAAAGCGCAGTTCCGGACCCAGACTGCTGAAAATCACTATTTGGGCCACGGACAGCCTGAAAACGACAGCG
Source organism: Delonix regia (assembly GCA_037074485.1). Classification (NCBI taxonomy): domain Eukaryota; kingdom Viridiplantae; phylum Streptophyta; class Magnoliopsida; order Fabales; family Fabaceae; genus Delonix; species Delonix regia. The sequence goes on along the minus strand of CM073454.1, from coordinate 39,688,088 downwards.
ACCTGTCTGACAGCTGAAAATGACGATTCTACCCCCGACAGCGGAAAATCGCTGTTCTGGCCCAGAATTGCCCGAAACTCGTGATTTTTTGGCAGCCCCGCCAGAAATCGCAGTTTCGGACCCAGACTGCTGAAAATCTTTATTTGGGTCCCAGACAGCCTGAAATCGACACCCACCCGTCGGACAGCCAAAAATGACGATTCTGCCCCCGGTCGAATAAAATCACTGTTCTGGCCCAGAACTGCCCGAAACTCGTGATTTTTCGGCAGCCCCGCCAGAAATCGCAGTTTCGGACCCAGACTGCTGAAAATCCCTATTTGGGACCCGGACAGCTTGAAATCCACACTGGCCCGCCGGACAGCCAAAAATGACGATTCTGCCCCCATCAGCGAAAAATTGCTGTTCTGGACCAGAACTGCCCGAAACTCGTGATTTTTCGGTAAGCCGAACAGAAAGCGCAGTTCCGGACCCAGACTGCTGAAAATCCCTATTTGGGACCCGGACAGCTTGAAATCCACACTGGCCCGCCGGACAGCCAAAAATGACGATTCTGCCCCCATCAGCGAGAAATTGCTGTTCTGGACCAGAACTGCCCGAAACTCGTGATTTTTCGGTAAGCCGAACAGAAAGTGCAGTTCCGGACCCAGACTGCTGAAAATCACTATTTGAGCCACGGACAGCCTGAAAACGACAGCGACCCGTCTGACAGCTGAAAATGACGATTCTACCCCCGACAGCGGATAATCGCTGTTCTGACCCAGAATTGCCCGAAACTCGTGATTTTTTGGCAGCCCCGCCAGAAATCGCAGTTTCGGACCCAGACTGCTGAAAATCCCTATTTGGGTCCCGGACAGCCTGAAATCGACACCCGCCCGTCGGACAGCCAAAAATGACGATTCTGCCCCGGGTCGAATAAAATCACTGTTCTGGCCCAGAACTGCCCGAAACTCGTGATTTTTCGGCTGTCCCACCTGAAATCGCAGTTTCGGACCCAGACTGCTGAAAATCACTATTTGGGCCCCAGACAGCCTGAAAACGACAGCGACCCGTCAGACAGCCGAAAATGACGATTCTACCCCCGACAGCGGAAAATTGCTGTTCTGGCCCAGAATTGCCCGAAACTCGTGATTTTTCGGCAGCCCCGCCAGAAATCGCAGTTTCGGACCCAGACTACTGAAAATCCCTATTTGGGTCCCGGACAGCCTGAAATCGACACCGGCCCGTCGGACAGCCAAAAATGACGATTCTGCCCCAGATCGAATGAAATCACTGTTCTGGCCCAGAACAGCCCGAAACTCGTGATTTTTCGGCTGTCCCACCAGAAATCGCAGTTTCGGACCCAGATTGCTGAAAATCCCTATTTGGGACCCGGACAGCTTGAAATCCACACTGGCCCGCCGGACAGCCAAAAATGACGATTCTGCCCCCATCAGCGAAAAATTGCTGTTCTGGACCAGAACTGCCCGAAACTCGTGATTTTTCGGTAAGCTGAACGGAAAGCGCAGTTCCGGACCCAGACTGCTGAAAATCACTATTTGGGCCACGGGCAGCTTGAAATCCACACTGGCCCGCCGGACAGCCAAAAATGACGATTCTGCCCCCATCAGCGAAAAATTGCTGTTCTGGACCAGAACTGCCCGAAACTCGTGATTTTTCGGTAAGCCGAACAGAAAGCGCAGTTCCGGACCCAGACTGCTGAAAATCACTATTTGGGCCACGGACAGCCTGAAAACGACAGCGACCTGTCTGACAGCTGAAAATGACGATTCTACCCCCGACAGCGGAAAATCGCTGTTCTGGCCCAGAATTGCCCGAAACTCGTGATTTTTTGGCAGCCCCGCCAGAAATCGCAGTTTCGGACCCAGACTGCTGAAAATCTTTATTTGGGTCCCAGACAGCCTGAAATCGACACCCACCCGTCGGACAGCCAAAAATGACGATTCTGCCCCCGGTCGAATAAAATCACTGTTCTGGCCCAGAACTGCCCGAAACTCGTGATTTTTCGGCTGTCCCACCTGAAATCGCAGTTTCGGACCCAGACTGCTGAAAATCACTATTTGGGCCCCAGACAGCCTGAAAACGACAGCGACCCGTCAGACAGCCGAAAATGACGATTCTACCCCCGACAGCGGAAAATCGCTGTTCTGGCCCAGAATTGCCCGAAACTCGTGATTTTTCGGCAGCCCCGCCAGAAATCGCAGTTTCGGACCCAGACTGCTGAAAATCGCTATTTGGGTCCCGGACAGCCTGAAATCGACACCGGCCCGTCGGACAGCCAAAAATGACGATTCTGCCCCAGATCGAATGAAATCACTGTTCTGGCCCAGAACTGCCCGAAACTCGTGATTTTTCGGCTGTCCCACCAGAAATCGCAGTTTCGGACCCAGATTGCTGAAAATCCCTATTTGGGACCCGGACAGCTTGAAATCCACACTGGCCCGCCGGACAGCCAAAAATGACGATTCTGCCCCCATCAGCGAGAAATTGCTGTTCTGGACCAGAACTGCCCGAAACTCGTGATTTTTCGGTAAGCCGAACAGAAAGTGCAGTTCCGGACCCAGACTGCTGAAAATCACTATTTGAGCCACGGACAGCCTGAAAACGACAGCGACCCGTCTGACAGCTGAAAATGACGATTCTACCCCCGACAGCGGATAATCGCTGTTCTGACCCAGAATTGCCCGAAACTCGTGATTTTTTGGCAGCCCTGCCAGAAATCGCAGTTTCGGACCCAGACTGCTGAAAATCCCTATTTGGGTCCCGGACAGCCTGAAATCGACACCCGCCCGTCGGACAGCCAAAAATGACGATTCTGCCCCGGGTCGAATAAAATCACTGTTCTGGCCCAGAACTGCCCGAAACTCGTGATTTTTCGGCTGTCCCACCTGAAATCGCAGTTTCGGACCCAGACTGCTGAAAATCACTATTTGGGCCCCAGACAGCCTGAAAACGACAGCGACCCGTCAGACAGCCGAAAATGACGATTCTACCCCCGACAGCGGAAAATCGCTGTTCTGGCCCAGAATTGCCCGAAACTCGTGATTTTTCAGCAGCCCCGCCAGAAATCGCAGTTTCGGACCCAGACTACTGAAAATCCCTATTTGGGTCCCGGACAGCCTGAAATCGACACCGGCCCGTCGGACAGCCAAAAATGACGATTCTGCCCCAGATCGAATGAAATCACTGTTCTGGCCCAGAACTGCCCGAAACTCGTGATTTTTCGGCTGTCCCACCAGAAATCGCAGTTTCGGACCCAGATTGCTGAAAATCCCTATTTGGGACCCGGACAGCTTGAAATCCACACTGGCCCGCCGGACAGCCAAAAATGACGATTCTGCCCCCATCAGCGAAAAATTGCTGTTCTTGACCAGAACTGCCCGAAACTCGTGATTTTTCGGTAAGCTGAACGGAAAGCGCAGTTCCGGACCCAGACTGCTGAAAATCACTATTTGGGCCACGGACAGCTTGAAATCCACACTGGCCCGCCGGACAGCCAAAAATGACGATTCTGCCCCCATCAGCGAAAAATTGCTGTTCTGGACCAGAACTGCCCGAAACTCGTGATTTTTCGGTAAGCCGAACAGAAAGCGCAGTTCCGGACCCAGACTGCTGAAAATCACTATTTGGGCCACGGACAGCCTGAAAACGACAGCGACCTGTCTGACAGCTGAAAATGACGATTCTACCCCCGACAGCGGAAAATCGCTGTTCTGGCCCAGAATTGCCCGAAACTCGTGATTTTTTGGCAGCCCCGCCAGAAATCGCAGTTTCGGACCCAGACTGCTGAAAATCTTTATTTGGGTCCCAGACAGCCTGAAATCGACACCCACCCGTCGGACAGCCAAAAATGACGATTCTGCCCCCGGTCGAATAAAATCACTGTTCTGGCCCAGAACTGCCCGAAACTCGTGATTTTTCGGCAGCCCCGCCAGAAATCGCAGTTTCGGACCCAGACTGCTGAAAATCCCTATTTGGGACCCGGACAGCTTGAAATCCACACTGGCCCGCCGGACAGCCAAAAATGACGATTCTGCCCCCATCAGCGAAAAATTGCTGTTCTGGACCAGAACTGCCCGAAACTCGTGATTTTTCGGTAAGCCGAACAGAAAGCGCAGTTCCGGACCCAGACTGCTGAAAATCCCTATTTGGGACCCGGACAGCTTGAAATCCACACTGGCCCGCCGGACAGCCAAAAATGACGATTCTGCCCCCATCAGCGAGAAATTGCTGTTCTGGACCAGAACTGCCCGAAACTCGTGATTTTTCGGTAAGCCGAACAGAAAGTGCAGTTCCGGACCCAGACTGCTGAAAATCACTATTTGAGCCACGGACAGCCTGAAAACGACAGCGACCCGTCTGACAGCTGAAAATGACGATTCTACCCCCGACAGCGGATAATCGCTGTTCTGACCCAGAATTGCCCGAAACTCGTGATTTTTTGGCAGCCCCGCCAGAAATCGCAGTTTCGGACCCAGACTGCTGAAAATCCCTATTTGGGTCCCGGACAGCCTGAAATCGACACCCGCCCGTCGGACAGCCAAAAATGACGATTCTGCCCCGGGTCGAATAAAATCACTGTTCTGGCCCAGAACTGCCCGAAACTCGTGATTTTTCGGCTGTCCCACCTGAAATCGCAGTTTCGGACCCAGACTGCTGAAAATCACTATTTGGGCCCCAGACAGCCTGAAAACGACAGCGACCCGTCAGACAGCCGAAAATGACGATTCTACCCCCGACAGCGGAAAATTGCTGTTCTGGCCCAGAATTGCCCGAAACTCGTGATTTTTCGGCAGCCCCGCCAGAAATCGCAGTTTCGGACCCAGACTACTGAAAATCCCTATTTGGGTCCCGGACAGCCTGAAATCGACACCGGCCCGTCGGACAGCCAAAAATGACGATTCTGCCCCAGATCGAATGAAATCACTGTTCTGGCCCAGAACAGCCCGAAACTCGTGATTTTTCGGCTGTCCCACCAGAAATCGCAGTTTCGGACCCAGATTGCTGAAAATCCCTATTTGGGACCCGGACAGCTTGAAATCCACACTGGCCCGCCGGACAGCCAAAAATGACGATTCTGCCCCCATCAGCGAAAAATTGCTGTTCTGGACCAGAACTGCCCGAAACTCGTGATTTTTCGGTAAGCTGAACGGAAAGCGCAGTTCCGGACCCAGACTGCTGAAAATCACTATTTGGGCCACGGGCAGCTTGAAATCCACACTGGCCCGCCGGACAGCCAAAAATGACGATTCTGCCCCCATCAGCGAAAAATTGCTGTTCTGGACCAGAACTGCCCGAAACTCGTGATTTTTCGGTAAGCCGAACAGAAAGCGCAGTTCCGGACCCAGACTGCTGAAAATCACTATTTGGGCCACGGACAGCCTGAAAACGACAGCGACCTGTCTGACAGCTGAAAATGACGATTCTACCCCCGACAGCGGAAAATCGCTGTTCTGGCCCAGAATTGCCCGAAACTCGTGATTTTTTGGCAGCCCCGCCAGAAATCGCAGTTTCGGACCCAGACTGCTGAAAATCTTTATTTGGGTCCCAGACAGCCTGAAATCGACACCCACCCGTCGGACAGCCAAAAATGACGATTCTGCCCCCGGTCGAATAAAATCACTGTTCTGGCCCAGAACTGCCCGAAACTCGTGATTTTTCGGCTGTCCCACCTGAAATCGCAGTTTCGGACCCAGACTGCTGAAAATCACTATTTGGGCCCCAGACAGCCTGAAAACGACAGCGACCCGTCAGACAGCCGAAAATGACGATTCTACCCCCGACAGCGGAAAATCGCTGTTCTGGCCCAGAATTGCCCGAAACTCGTGATTTTTCGGCAGCCCCGCCAGAAATCGCAGTTTCGGACCCAGACTGCTGAAAATCGCTATTTGGGTCCCGGACAGCCTGAAATCGACACCGGCCCGTCGGACAGCCAAAAATGACGATTCTGCCCCAGATCGAATGAAATCACTGTTCTGGCCCAGAACTGCCCGAAACTCGTGATTTTTCGGCTGTCCCACCAGAAATCGCAGTTTCGGACCCAGATTGCTGAAAATCCCTATTTGGGACCCGGACAGCTTGAAATCCACACTGGCCCGCCGGACAGCCAAAAATGACGATTCTGCCCCCATCAGCGAAAAATTGCTGTTCTGGACCAGAACTGCCCGAAACTCGTGATTTTTCGGTAAGCTGAACGGAAAGCGCAGTTCCGGACCCAGACTGCTGAAAATCACTATTTGGGCCACGGACAGCTTGAAATCCACACTGGCCCGCCGGACAGCCAAAAATGACGATTCTGCCCCCATCAGCGAAAAATTGCTGTTCTGGACCAGAACTGCCCGAAACTCGTGATTTTTCGGTAAGCCGAACAGAAAGCGCAGTTCCGGACCCAGACTGCTGAAAATCACTATTTGGGCCACGGACAGCCTGAAAACGACAGCGACCTGTCTGACAGCTGAAAATGACGATTCTACCCCCGACAGCGGAAAATCGCTGTTCTGGCCCAGAATTGCCCGAAACTCGTGATTTTTTGGCAGCCCCGCCAGAAATCGCAGTTTCGGACCCAGACTGCTGAAAATCTTTATTTGGGTCCCAGACAGCCTGAAATCGACACCCACCCGTCGGACAGCCAAAAATGACGATTCTGCCCCCGGTCGAATAAAATCACTGTTCTGGCCCAGAACTGCCCGAAACTCGTGATTTTTCGGCAGCCCCGCCAGAAATCGCAGTTTCGGACCCAGACTGCTGAAAATCCCTATTTGGGACCCGGACAGCTTGAAATCCACACTGGCCCGCCGGACAGCCAAAAATGACGATTCTACCCCCGACAGCGGAAAATCGCTGTTCTGGCCCAGAATTGCCCGAAACTCGTGATTTTTCGGCAGCCCCGCCAGAAATCGCAGTTTCGGACCCAGACTGCTGAAAATCGCTATTTGGGTCCCGGACAGCCTGAAATCGACACCGGCCCGTCGGACAGCCAAAAATGACGATTCTGCCCCAGATCGAATGAAATCACTGTTCTGGCCCAGAACTGCCCGAAACTCGTGATTTTTCGGCTGTCCCACCAGAAATCGCAGTTTCGGACCCAGATTGCTGAAAATCCCTATTTGGGACCCGGACAGCTTGAAATCCACACTGGCCCGCCGGACAGCCAAAAATGACGATTCTGCCCCCATCAGCGAAAAATTGCTGTTCTGGACCAGAACTGCCCGAAACTCGTGATTTTTCGGTAAGCTGAACGGAAAGCGCAGTTCCGGACCCAGACTGCTGAAAATCACTATTTGGGCCACGGACAGCTTGAAATCCACACTGGCCCGCCGGACAGCCAAAAATGACGATTCTGGCCCCATCAGCGAAAAATTGCTGTTCTGGACCAGAACTGCCCGAAACTCGTGATTTTTCGGTAAGCCGAACAGAAAGCGCAGTTCCGGACCCAGACTGCTGAAAATCACTATTTGGGCCACGGACAGCCTGAAAACGACAGCGACCTGTCTGACAGCTGAAAATGACGATTCTACCCCCGACAGCGGAAAATCGCTGTTCTGGCCCAGAATTGCCCGAAACTCGTGATTTTTTGGCAGCCCCGCCAGAAATCGCAGTTTCGGACCCAGACTGCTGAAAATCTTTATTTGGGTCCCAGACAGCCTGAAATCGACACCCACCCGTCGGACAGCCAAAAATGACGATTCTGCCCCCGGTCGAATAAAATCACTGTTCTGGCCCAGAACTGCCCGAAACTCGTGATTTTTCGGCTGTCCCACCTGAAATCGCAGTTTCGGACCCAGACTGCTGAAAATCACTATTTGGGCCCCAGACAGCCTGAAAACGACAGCGACCCGTCAGACAGCCGAAAATGACGATTCTACCCCCGACAGCGGAAAATCGCTGTTCTGGCCCAGAATTGCCCGAAACTCGTGATTTTTCGGCAGCCCCGCCAGAAATCGCAGTTTCGGACCCAGACTGCTGAAAATCGCTATTTGGGTCCCGGACAGCCTGAAATCGACACCGGCCCGTCGGACAGCCAAAAATGACGATTCTGCCCCAGATCGAATGAAATCACTGTTCTGGCCCAGAACTGCCCGAAACTCGTGATTTTTCGGCTGTCCCACCAGAAATCGCAGTTTCGGACCCAGATTGCTGAAAATCCCTATTTGGGACCCGGACAGCTTGAAATCCACACTGGCCCGCCGGACAGCCAAAAATGACGATTCTGCCCCCATCAGCGAAAAATTGCTGTTCTGGACCAGAACTGCCCGAAACTCGTGATTTTTCGGTAAGCTGAACGGAAAGCGCAGTTCCGGACCCAGACTGCTGAAAATCACTATTTGGGCCACGGACAGCTTGAAATCCACACTGGCCCGCCGGACAGCCAAAAATGACGATTCTGCCCCCATCAGCGAAAAATTGCTGTTCTGGACCAGAACTGCCCGAAACTCGTGATTTTTCGGTAAGCCGAACAGAAAGCGCAGTTCCGGACCCAGACTGCTGAAAATCACTATTTGGGCCACGGACAGCCTGAAAACGACAGCGACCTGTCTGACAGCTGAAAATGACGATTCTACCCCCGACAGCGGAAAATCGCTGTTCTGGCCCAGAATTGCCCGAAACTCGTGATTTTTTGGCAGCCCCGCCAGAAATCGCAGTTTCGGACCCAGACTGCTGAAAATCTTTATTTGGGTCCCAGACAGCCTGAAATCGACACCCACCCGTCGGACAGCCAAAAATGACGATTCTGCCCCCGGTCGAATAAAATCACTGTTCTGGCCCAGAACTGCCCGAAACTCGTGATTTTTCGGCAGCCCCGCCAGAAATCGCAGTTTCGGACCCAGACTGCTGAAAATCCCTATTTGGGACCCGGACAGCTTGAAATCCACACTGGCCCGCCGGACAGCCAAAAATGACGATTCTACCCCCGACAGCGGAAAATCGCTGTTCTGGCCCAGAATTGCCCGAAACTCGTGATTTTTCGGCAGCCCCGCCAGAAATCGCAGTTTCGGACCCAGACTGCTGAAAATCGCTATTTGGGTCCCGGACAGCCTGAAATCGACACCGGCCCGTCGGACAGCCAAAAATGACGATTCTGCCCCAGATCGAATGAAATCACTGTTCTGGCCCAGAACTGCCCGAAACTCGTGATTTTTCGGCTGTCCCACCAGAAATCGCAGTTTCGGACCCAGATTGCTGAAAATCCCTATTTGGGACCCGGACAGCTTGAAATCCACACTGGCCCGCCGGACAGCCAAAAATGACGATTCTGCCCCCATCAGCGAAAAATTGCTGTTCTGGACCAGAACTGCCCGAAACTCGTGATTTTTCGGTAAGCTGAACGGAAAGCGCAGTTCCGGACCCAGACTGCTGAAAATCACTATTTGGGCCACGGACAGCTTGAAATCCACACTGGCCCGCCGGACAGCCAAAAATGACGATTCTGGCCCCATCAGCGAAAAATTGCTGTTCTGGACCAGAACTGCCCGAAACTCGTGATTTTTCGGTAAGCCGAACAGAAAGCGCAGTTCCGGACCCAGACTGCTGAAAATCACTATTTGGGCCACGGACAGCCTGAAAACGACAGCGACCTGTCTGACAGCTGAAAATGACGATTCTACCCCCGACAGCGGAAAATCGCTGTTCTGGCCCAGAATTGCCCGAAACTCGTGATTTTTTGGCAGCCCCGCCAGAAATCGCAGTTTCGGACCCAGACTGCTGAAAATCTTTATTTGGGTCCCAGACAGCCTGAAATCGACACCCACCCGTCGGACAGCCAAAAATGACGATTCTGCCCCCGGTCGAATAAAATCACTGTTCTGGCCCAGAACTGCCCGAAACTCGTGATTTTTCGGCAGCCCCGCCAGAAATCGCAGTTTCGGACCCAGACTGCTGAAAATCCCTATTTGGGACCCGGACAGCTTGAAATCCACACTGGCCCGCCGGACAGCCAAAAATGACGAATCTGCCCCCATCAGCGAAAAATTGCTGTTCTGGACCAGAACTGCCCGAAACTCGTGATTTTTCGGTAAGCCGAACAGAAAGCGCAGTTCCGGACCCAGACTGCTGAAAATCCCTATTTGGGACCCGGACAGCTTGAAATCCACACTGGCCCGCCGGACAGCCAAAAATGACGATTCTGCCCCCATCAGCGAGAAATTGCTGTTCTGGACCAGAACTGCCCGAAACTCGTGATTTTTCGGTAAGCCGAACAGAAAGTGCAGTTCCGGACCCAGACTGCTGAAAATCACTATTTGAGCCACGGACAGCCTGAAAACGACAGCGACCCGTCTGACAGCTGAAAATGACGATTCTACCCCCGACAGCGGATAATCGCTGTTCTGACCCAGAATTGCCCGAAACTCGTGATTTTTTGGCAGCCCCGCCAGAAATCGCAGTTTCGGACCCAGACTGCTGAAAATCCCTATTTGGGTCCCGGACAGCCTGAAATCGACACCCGCCCGTCGGACAGCCAAAAATGACGATTCTGCCCCGGGTCGAATAAAATCACTGTTCTGGCCCAGAACTGCCCGAAACTCGTGATTTTTCGGCTGTCCCACCTGAAATCGCAGTTTCGGACCCAGACTGCTGAAAATCACTATTTGGGCCCCAGACAGCCTGAAAACGACAGCGACCCGTCAGACAGCCGAAAATGACGATTCTACCCCCGACAGCGGAAAATCGCTGTTCTGGCCCAGAATTGCCCGAAACTCGTGATTTTTCGGCAGCCCCGCCAGAAATCGCAGTTTCGGACCCAGACTGCTGAAAATCGCTATTTGGGTCCCGGACAGCCTGAAATCGACAACGGCCCGTCGGACAGCCAAAAATGACGATTCTGCCCCCGGTCGAATAAAATCACTGTTCTGGCCCAGAACTGCCCGAAACTCGTGATTTTTCGGCTGTCCCACCTGAAATCGCAGTTTCGGACCCAGACTGCTGAAAATCACTATTTGGGCCCCAGACAGCCTGAAAACGACAGCGACCCGTCAGACAGCCGAAAATGACGATTCTACCCCCGACAGCGGAAAATCGCTGTTCTGGCCCAGAATTGCCCGAAACTCGTGATTTTTCGGCAGCCCCGCCAGAAATCGCAGTTTCGGACCCAGACTGCTGAAAATCCCTATTTGGGTCCCGGAAAGCCTGAAATCGACAACGGCCCGTCGGACAGCCAAAAATGACGATTCTGCCCCCGGTCGAATGAAATCACTGTTCTGGCCCAGAACTGCCCGAAACTCGTGATTTTTCGGCTGTCCCACCAGAAATCGCAGTTTCGGACCCAGATTGCTGAAAATCCCTATTTGGGACCCGGACAGCTTGAAATCCACACTGGCCCGCCGGACAGCCAAAAATGACGATTCTGCCCCCATCAGCGAAAAATTGCTGTTCTGGACCAGAACTGCCCGAAACTCGTGATTTTTCGGTAAGCTGAACGGAAAGCGCAGTTCTGGACCCAGACTGCTGAAAATCACTATTTGGGCCACGGACAGCTTGAAATCCACACTGGCCCGCCGGACAGCCAAAAATGACGATTCTGGCCCCATCAGCGAAAAATTGCTGTTCTGGACCAGAACTGCCCGAAACTCGTGATTTTTCGGTAAGCCGAACAGAAAGCGCAGTTCCGGACCCAGACTGCTGAAAATCACTATTTGGGCCACGGACAGCCTGAAAACGACAGCGACCTGTCTGACAGCTGAAAATGACGATTCTACCCCCGACAGCGGAAAATCGCTGTTCTGGCCCAGAATTGCCCGAAACTCGTGATTTTTTGGCAGCCCCGCCAGAAATCGCAGTTTCGGACCCAGACTGCTGAAAATCTTTATTTGGGTCCCAGACAGCCTGAAATCGACACCCACCCGTCGGACAGCCAAAAATGACGATTCTGCCCCCGGTCGAATAAAATCACTGTTCTGGCCCAGAACTGCCCGAAACTCGTGATTTTTCGGCAGCCCCGCCAGAAATCGCAGTTTCGGACCCAGACTGCTGAAAATCCCTATTTGGGACCCGGACAGCTTGAAATCCACACTGGCCCGCCGGACAGCCAAAAATGACGAATCTGCCCCCATCAGCGAAAAATTGCTGTTCTGGACCAGAACTGCCCGAAACTCGTGATTTTTCGGTAAGCCGAACAGAAAGCGCAGTTCCGGACCCAGACTGCTGAAAATCCCTATTTGGGACCCGGACAGCTTGAAATCCACACTGGCCCGCCGGACAGCCAAAAATGACGATTCTGCCCCCATCAGCGAGAAATTGCTGTTCTGGACCAGAACTGCCCGAAACTCGTGATTTTTCGGTAAGCCGAACAGAAAGTGCAGTTCCGGACCCAGACTGCTGAAAATCACTATTTGAGCCACGGACAGCCTGAAAACGACAGCGACCCGTCTGACAGCTGAAAATGACGATTCTACCCCCGACAGCGGATAATCGCTGTTCTGACCCAGAATTGCCCGAAACTCGTGATTTTTTGGCAGCCCCGCCAGAAATCGCAGTTTCGGACCCAGACTGCTGAAAATCCCTATTTGGGTCCCGGACAGCCTGAAATCGACACCCGCCCGTCGGACAGCCAAAAATGACGATTCTGCCCCGGGTCGAATAAAATCACTGTTCTGGCCCAGAACTGCCCGAAACTCGTGATTTTTCGGCTGTCCCACCTGAAATCGCAGTTTCGGACCCAGACTGCTGAAAATCACTATTTGGGCCCCAGACAGCCTGAAAACGACAGCGACCCGTCAGACAGCCGAAAATGACGATTCTACCCCCGACAGCGGAAAATCGCTGTTCTGGCCCAGAATTGCCCGAAACTCGTGATTTTTCGGCAGCCCCGCCAGAAATCGCAGTTTCGGACCCAGACTGCTGAAAATCGCTATTTGGGTCCCGGACAGCCTGAAATCGACAACGGCCCGTCGGACAGCCAAAAATGACGATTCTGCCCCCGGTCGAATAAAATCACTGTTCTGGCCCAGAACTGCCCGAAACTCGTGATTTTTCGGCTGTCCCACCTGAAATCGCAGTTTCGGACCCAGACTGCTGAAAATCACTATTTGGGCCCCAGACAGCCTGAAAACGACAGCGACCCGTCAGACAGCCGAAAATGACGATTCTACCCCCGACAGCGGAAAATCGCTGTTCTGGCCCAGAATTGCCCGAAACTCGTGATTTTTCGGCAGCCCCGCCAGAAATCGCAGTTTCGGACCCAGACTGCTGAAAATCCCTATTTGGGTCCCGGAAAGCCTGAAATCGACAACGGCCCGTCGGACAGCCAAAAATGACGATTCTGCCCCCGGTCGAATGAAATCACTGTTCTGGCCCAGAACTGCCCGAAACTCGTGATTTTTCGGCTGTCCCACCAGAAATCGCAGTTTCGGACCCAGATTGCTGAAAATCCCTATTTGGGACCCGGACAGCTTGAAATCCACACTGGCCCGCCGGACAGCCAAAAATGACGATTCTGCCCCCATCAGCGAAAAATTGCTGTTCTGGACCAGAACTGCCCGAAACTCGTGATTTTTCGGTAAGCTGAACGGAAAGCGCAGTTCCGGACCCAGACTGCTGAAAATCACTATTTGGGCCACGGACAGCTTGAAATCCACACTGGCCCGCCGGACAGCCAAAAATGACGATTCTGCCCCCATCAGCGAAAAATTGCTGTTCTGGACCAGAACTGCCCGAAACTCGTGATTTTTCGGTAAGCCGAACAGAAAGCGCAGTTCCGGACCCAGACTGCTGAAAATCACTATTTGGGCCACGGACAGCCTGAAAACGACAGCGACCTGTCTGACAGCTGAAAATGACGATTCTACCCCCGACAGCGGAAAATCGCTGTTCTGGCCCAGAATTGCCCGAAACTCGTGATTTTTTGGCAGCCCCGCCAGAAATCGCAGTTTCGGACCCAGACTGCTGAAAATCTTTATTTGGGTCCCAGACAGCCTGAAATCGACACCCACCCGTCGGACAGCCAAAAATGACGATTCTGCCCCCGGTCGAATAAAATCACTGTTCTGGCCCAGAACTGCCCGAAACTCGTGATTTTTCGGCTGTCCCACCTGAAATCGCAGTTTCGGACCCAGATTGCTGAAAATCCCTATTTGGGACCCGGACAGCTTGAAATCCACACTGGCCCGCCGGACAGCCAAAAATGACGATTCTGCCCCCATCAGCGAAAAATTGCTGTTCTGGACCAGAACTGCCCGAAACTCGTGATTTTTCGGTAAGCTGAACGGAAAGCGCAGTTCCGGACCCAGACTGCTGAAAATCACTATTTGGGCCACGGACAGCTTGAAATCCACACTGGCCCGCCGGACAGCCAAAAATGACGATTCTGCCCCCATCAGCGAAAAATTGCTGTTCTGGACCAGAACTGCCCGAAACTCGTGATTTTTCGGTAAGCCGAACAGAAAGCGCAGTTCCGGACCCAGACTGCTGAAAATCACTATTTGGGCCACGGACAGCCTGAAAACGACAGCGACCTGTCTGACAGCTGAAAATGACGATTCTACCCCCGACAGCGGAAAATCGCTGTTCTGGCCCAGAATTGCCCGAAACTCGTGATTTTTTGGCAGCCCCGCCAGAAATCGCAGTTTCGGACCCAGACTGCTGAAAATCTTTATTTGGGTCCCAGACAGCCTGAAATCGACACCCACCCGTCGGACAGCCAAAAATGACGATTCTGCCCCCGGTCGAATAAAATCACTGTTCTGGCCCAGAACTGCCCGAAACTCGTGATTTTTCGGCTGTCCCACCTGAAATCGCAGTTTCGGACCCAGACTGCTGAAAATCACTATTTGGGCCCCAGACAGCCTGAAAACGACAGCGACCCGTCAGACAGCCGAAAATGACGATTCTACCCCCGACAGCGGAAAATCGCTGTTCTGGCCCAGAATTGCCCGAAACTCGTGATTTTTCGGCAGCCCCGCCAGAAATCGCAGTTTCGGACCCAGACTGCTGAAAATCGCTATTTGGGTCCCGGACAGCCTGAAATCGACACCGGCCCGTCGGACAGCCAAAAATGACGATTCTGCCCCAGATCGAATGAAATCACTGTTCTGGCCCAGAACTGCCCGAAACTCGTGATTTTTCGGCTGTCCCACCAGAAATCGCAGTTTCGGACCCAGATTGCTGAAAATCCCTATTTGGGACCCGGACAGCTTGAAATCCACACTGGCCCGCCGGACAGCCAAAAATGACGATTCTGCCCCCATCAGCGAAAAATTGCTGTTCTGGACCAGAACTGCCCGAAACTCGTGATTTTTCGGTAAGCTGAACAGAAAGCGCAGTTCCGGACCCAGACTGCTAAAAATCACTATTTGGGCCACGGACAGCTTGAAATCCACACTGGCCCGCCGGACAGCCAAAAATGACGATTCTGCCCCCATCAGCGAAAAATTGCTGTTCTGGACCAGAACTGCCCGAAACTCGTGATTTTTCGGTAAGCCGAACAGAAAGCGCAGTTCCGGACCCAGACTGCTGAAAATCACTATTTGGGCCACGGACAGCCTGAAAACGACAGCGACCTGTCTGACAGCTGAAAATGACGATTCTACCCCCGACAGCGGAAAATCGCTGTTCTGGCCCAGAATTGCCCGAAACTCGTGATTTTTTGGCAGCCCCGCCAGAAATCGCAGTTTCGGACCCAGACTGCTGAAAATCTTTATTTGGGTCCCAGACAGCCTGAAATCGACACCCACCCGTCGGACAGCCAAAAATGACGATTCTGCCCCCGGTCGAATAAAATCACTGTTCTGGCCCAGAACTGCCCGAAACTCGTGATTTTTCGGCAGCCCCGCCAGAAATCGCAGTTTCGGACCCAGACTGCTGAAAATCCCTATTTGGGACCCGGACAGCTTGAAATCCACACTGGCCCGCCGGACAGCCAAAAATGACGATTCTGCCCCCATCAGCGAAAAATTGCTGTTCTGGACCAGAACTGCCCGAAACTCGTGATTTTTCGGTAAGCCGAACAGAAAGCGCAGTTCCGGACCCAGACTGCTGAAAATCCCTATTTGGGACCCGGACAGCTTGAAATCCACACTGGCCCGCCGGACAGCAAAAAATGACGATTCTGCCCCCATCAGCGAGAAATTGCTGTTCTGGACCAGAACTGCCCGAAACTCGTGATTTTTCGGTAAGCCGAACAGAAAGTGCAGTTCCGGACCCAGACTGCTGAAAATCACTATTTGAGCCACGGACAGCCTGAAAACGACAGCGACCCGTCTGACAGCTGAAAATGACGATTCTACCCCCGACAGCGGATAATCGCTGTTCTGACCCAGAATTGCCCGAAACTCGTGATTTTTTGGCAGCCCCGCCAGAAATCGCAGTTTCGGACCCAGACTGCTGAAAATCCCTATTTGGGTCCCGGACAGCCTGAAATCGACACCCGCCCGTCGGACAGCCAAAAATGACGATTCTGCCCCGGGTCGAATAAAATCACTGTTCTGGCCCAGAACTGCCCGAAACTCGTGATTTTTCGGCTGTCCCACCTGAAATCGCAGTTTCGGACCCAGACTGCTGAAAATCACTATTTGGGCCCCAGACAGCCTGAAAACGACAGCGACCCGTCAGACAGCCGAAAATGACGATTCTACCCCCGACAGCGGAAAATCGCTGTTCTGGCCCAGAATTGCCCGAAACTCGTGATTTTTCGGCAGCCCCGCCAGAAATCGCAGTTTCGGACCCAGACTGCTGAAAATCGCTATTTGGGTCCCGGACAGCCTGAAATCGACAACGGCCCGTCGGACAGCCAAAAATGACGATTCTGCCCCCGGTCGAATAAAATCACTGTTCTGGCCCAGAACTGCCCGAAACTCGTGATTTTTCGGCTGTCCCACCTGAAATCGCAGTTTCGGACCCAGACTGCTGAAAATCACTATTTGGGCCCCAGACAGCCTGAAAACGACAGCGACCCGTCAGACAGCCGAAAATGACGATTCTACCCCCGACAACGGAAAATCGCTGTTCTGGCCCAGAATTGCCCGAAACTCGTGATTTTTCGGCAGCCCCGCCAGAAATCGCAGTTTCGGACCCAGACTGCTGAAAATCCCTATTTGGGTCCCGGAAAGCCTGAAATCGACAACGGCCCGTCGGACAGCCAAAAATGACGATTCTGCCCCCGGTCGAATAAAATCACTGTTCTGGCCCAGAACTGCCCGAAACTCGTGATTTTTCGGCTGTCCCACCTGAAATCGCAGTTTCGGACCCAGACTGCTGAAAATCACTATTTGGGCCCCAGACAGCCTGAAAACGACAGCGACCCGTCAGACAGCCGAAAATGACGATTCTACCCCCGACAGCGGAAAATCGCTGTTCTGGCCCAGAATTGCCCGAAACTCGTGATTTTTCGGCAGCCCCGCCAGAAATCGCAGTTTCGGACCCAGACTGCTGAAAATCGCTATTTGGGTCCCGGACAGCCTGAAATCGACACCGGCCCGTCGGACAACCAAAAATGACGATTCTGCCCCAGATCGAATGAAATCACTGTTCTGGCCCAGAACTGCCCGAAACTCGTGATTTTTCGGCTGTCCCACCTGAAATCGCAGTTTCGGACCCAGACTGCTGAAAATCCCTATTTGGGACCCGGACAGCTTGAAATCCACACTGGCCCGCCGGACAGCCAAAAATGACGATTCTGCCCCCATCAGCGAAAAATTGCTGTTCTGGACCAGAACTGCCCGAAACTCGTGATTTTTCGGTAAGCTGAACGGAAAGCGCAGTTCCGGACCCAGACTGCTAAAAATCACTATTTGGGCCACGGACAGCCTGAAAACGACAGCGACCCGTCTGACAGCTGAAAATGACGATTCTACCCCCGACAGCGGATAATCGCTGTTCTGACCCAGAATTGCCCGAAACTCGTGATTTTTGGCAGCCTCGCCAGAAATCGCAGTTTCGGACCCAGACTGCTGAAAATCCCTATTTGGGTCCCGGACAGCCTGAAATCGACACCCGCCCGTCGGACAGCCAAAAATGACGATTCTGCCCCGGGTCGAATAAAATCACTGTTCTGGCCCAGAACTGCCCGAAACTCGTGATTTTTCGGCTGTCCCACCTGAAATCGCAGTTTCGGACCCAGACTGCTGAAAATCACTATTTGGGCCCCAGACAGCCTGAAAACGACAGCGACCCGTCAGACAGCCGAAAATGACGATTCTACCCCCGACAGCGGAAAATCGCTGTTCTGGCCCAGAATTGCCCGAAACTCGTGATTTTTCGGCAGCCCCGCCAGAAATCGCAGTTTCGGACCCAGACTGCTGAAAATCGCTATTTGGGTCCCGGACAGCCTGAAATCGACAACGGCCCGTCGGACAGCCAAAAATGACGATTCTGCCCCCGGTCGAATAAAATCACTGTTCTGGCCCAGAACTGCCCGAAACTCGTGATTTTTCGGCTGTCCCACCTGAAATCGCAGTTTCGGACCCAGACTGCTGAAAATCACTATTTGGGCCCCAGACAGCCTGAAAACGACAGCGACCCGTCAGACAGCCGAAAATGACGATTCTACCCCCGACAACGGAAAATCGCTGTTCTGGCCCAGAATTGCCCGAAACTCGTGATTTTTCGGCAGCCCCGCCAGAAATCGCAGTTTCGGACCCAGACTGCTGAAAATCCCTATTTGGGTCCCGGAAAGCCTGAAATCGACAACGGCCCGTCGGACAGCCAAAAATGACGATTCTGCCCCCGGTCGAATAAAATCACTGTTCTGGCCCAGAACTGCCCGAAACTCGTGATTTTTCGGCTGTCCCACCTGAAATCGCAGTTTCGGACCCAGACTGCTGAAAATCACTATTTGGGCCCCAGACAGCCTGAAAACGACAGCGACCCGTCAGACAGCCGAAAATGACGATTCTACCCCCGACAGCGGAAAATCGCTGTTCTGGCCCAGAATTGCCCGAAACTCGTGATTTTTCGGCAGCCCCGCCAGAAATCGCAGTTTCGGACCCAGACTGCTGAAAATCGCTATTTGGGTCCCGGACAGCCTGAAATCGACACCGGCCCGTCGGACAACCAAAAATGACGATTCTGCCCCAGATCGAATGAAATCACTGTTCTGGCCCAGAACTGCCCGAAACTCGTGATTTTTCGGCTGTCCCACCTGAAATCGCAGTTTCGGACCCAGACTGCTGAAAATCCCTATTTGGGACCCGGACAGCTTGAAATCCACACTGGCCCGCCGGACAGCCAAAAATGACGATTCTGCCCCCATCAGCGAAAAATTGCTGTTCTGGACCAGAACTGCCCGAAACTCGTGATTTTTCGGTAAGCTGAACGGAAAGCGCAGTTCCGGACCCAGACTGCTAAAAATCACTATTTGGGCCACGGACAGCCTGAAAACGACAGCGACCCGTCTGACAGCTGAAAATGACGATTCTACCCCCGACAGCGGATAATCGCTGTTCTGACCCAGAATTGCCCGAAACTCGTGATTTTTGGCAGCCTCGCCAGAAATCGCAGTTTCGGACCCAGACTGCTGAAAATCCCTATTTGGGTCCCGGACAGCCTGAAATCGACACCCGCCCGTCGGACAGCCAAAAATGACGATTCTGCCCCGGGTCGAATAAAATCACTGTTCTGGCCCAGAACTGCCCGAAACTCGTGATTTTTCGGCTGTCCCACCTGAAATCGCAGTTTCGGACCCAGACTGCTGAAAATCACTATTTGGGCCCCAGACAGCCTGAAAACGACAGCGACCCGTCAGACAGCCGAAAATGACGATTCTACCCCCGACAGCGGAAAATCGCTGTTCTGGCCCAGAATTGCCCGAAACTCGTGATTTTTCAGCAGCCCCGCCAGAAATCGCAGTTTCGGACCCAGACTACTGAAAATCCCTATTTGGGTCCCGGACAGCCTGAAATTGACACCGGCCCGTCGGACAGCCAAAAAAGACGATTCTGCCCCAGATCGAATGAAATCACTGTTCTGGCCCAGAACTGCCCGAAACTCGTGATTTTTCGGCTGTCCCACCTGAAATCGCAGTTTCGGACCCAGACTGCTGAAAATCCCTATTTGGGACCCGGACAGCTTGAAATCCACACTGGCCCGCCGGACAGCCAAAAATGACGATTCTGCCCCCGGTCGAATAAAATCACTGTTCTGGCCCAGAACTGCCCGAAACTCGTGATTTTTCGGCTGTCCCACCTGAAATCGCAGTTTCGGACCCAGACTGCTGAAAATCACTATTTGGGCCCCAGACAGCCTGAAAACGACAGCGACCCGTCAGACAGCCGAAAATGACGATTCTACCCCCGACAACGGAAAATCGCTGTTCTGGCCCAGAATTGCCCGAAACTCGTGATTTTTCGGCAGCCCCGCCAGAAATCGCAGTTTCGGACCCAGACTGCTGAAAATCCCTATTTGGGTCCCGGAAAGCCTGAAATCGACAGCGGCCCGTCGGACAGCCAAAAATGACTATTCTGCCCCCGGTCGAATAAAATCACTGTTCTGGCCCAGAACTGCCCGAAACTCGTGATTTTTCGGCTGTCCCACCTGAAATCGCAGTTTCGGACCCAGACTGCTGAAAATCACTATTTGGGCCCCAGACAGCCTGAAAACGACAGCGACCCGTCAGACAGCCGAAAATGACGATTCTACCCCCGACAGCGGAAAATCGCTGTTCTGGCCCAGAATTGCCCGAAACTCGTGATTTTTCGGCAGCCCCGCCAGAAATCGCAGTTTCGGACCCAGACTGCTGAAAATCGCTATTTGGGACCCGGACAGCCTGAAATCGACACCGGCCCGTCGGACAACCAAAAATGACGATTCTGCCCCAGATCGAATGAAATCACTGTTCTGGCCCAGAACTGCCCGAAACTCGTGATTTTTCGGCTGTCCCACCTGAAATCGCAGTTTCGGACCCAGACTGCTGAAAATCCCTATTTGGGACCCGGACAGCTTGAAATCCACACTGGCCCGCCGGACAGCCAAAAATGACGATTCTGCCCCCGGTCGAATAAAATCACTGTTCTGGCCCAGAACTGCCCGAAACTCGTGATTTTTCGGCTGTCCCACCTGAAATCGCAGTTTCGGACCCAGACTGCTGAAAATCACTATTTGGGCCCCAGACAGCCTGAAAACGACAGCGACCCGTCAGACAGCCGAAAATGACGATTCTACCCCCGACAGCGGAAAATCGCTGTTCTGGCCCAGAATTGCCCGAAACTCGTGATTTTTCAGCAGCCCCGCCAGAAATCGCAGTTTCGGACCCAGACTACTGAAAATCCCTATTTGGGTCCCGGACAGCCTGAAATTGACACCGGCCCGTCGGACAGCCAAAAAAGACGATTCTGCCCCAGATCGAATGAAATCACTGTTCTGGCCCAGAACTGCCCGAAACTCGTGATTTTTCGGCTGTCCCACCTGAAATCGCAGTTTCGGACCCAGACTGCTGAAAATCCCTATTTGGGACCCGGACAGCTTGAAATCCACACTGGCCCGCCGGACAGCCAAAAATGACGATTCTGCCCCCGGTCGAATAAAATCACTGTTCTGGCCCAGAACTGCCCGAAACTCGTGATTTTTCGGCTGTCCCACCTGAAATCGCAGTTTCGGACCCAGACTGCTGAAAATCACTATTTGGGCCCCAGACAGCCTGAAAACGACAGCGACCCGTCAGACAGCCGAAAATGACGATTCTACCCCCGACAACGGAAAATCGCTGTTCTGGCCCAGAATTGCCCGAAACTCGTGATTTTTCGGCAGCCCCGCCAGAAATCGCAGTTTCGGACCCAGACTGCTGAAAATCCCTATTTGGGTCCCGGAAAGCCTGAAATCGACAGCGGCCCGTCGGACAGCCAAAAATGACTATTCTGCCCCCGGTCGAATAAAATCACTGTTCTGGCCCAGAACTGCCCGAAACTCGTGATTTTTCGGCTGTCCCACCTGAAATCGCAGTTTCGGACCCAGACTGCTGAAAATCACTATTTGGGCCCCAGACAGCCTGAAAACGACAGCGACCCGTCAGACAGCCGAAAATGACGATTCTACCCCCGACAGCGGAAAATCGCTGTTCTGGCCCAGAATTGCCCGAAACTCGTGATTTTTCGGCAGCCCCGCCAGAAATCGCAGTTTCGGACCCAGACTGCTGAAAATCGCTATTTGGGACCCGGACAGCCTGAAATCGACACCGGCCCGTCGGACAACCAAAAATGACGATTCTGCCCCAGATCGAATGAAATCACTGTTCTGGCCCAGAACTGCCCGAAACTCGTGATTTTTCGGCTGTCCCACCTGAAATCGCAGTTTCGGACCCAGACTGCTGAAAATCCCTATTTGGGACCCGGACAGCTTGAAATCCACACTGGCCCGCCGGACAGCCAAAAATGACGATTCTGCCCCCATCAACGAAAAATTGCTGTTCTGGACCAGAACTGCCCGAAACTCGTGATTTTTCGGTAAGCTGAACGGAAAGCGCAGTTCTGGACCCAGACTGCTAAAAATCACTATTTGGGCCACGGACAGCCTGAAAACGACAGCGACCCGTCTGACAGCTGAAAATGACGATTCTACCCCCGACAGCGGATAATCGCTGTTCTGACCCAGAATTGCCCGAAACTCGTGATTTTTGGCAGCCTCGCCAGAAATCGCAGTTTCGGACCCAGACTGCTGAAAATCCCTATTTGGGTCCCGGACAGCCTGAAATCGACACCCGCCCGTCGGACAGCCAAAAATGACGATTCTGCCCCGGGTCGAATAAAATCACTGTTCTGGCCCAGAACTGCCCGAAACTCGTGATTTTTCGGCTGTCCCACCTGAAATCGCAGTTTCGGACCCAGACTGCTGAAAATCACTATTTGGGCCCCAGACAGCCTGAAAACGACAGCGACCCGTCAGACAGCCGAAAATGACGATTCTACCCCCGACAGCGGAAAATCGCTGTTCTGGCCCAGAATTGCCCGAAACTCGTGATTTTTCAGCAGCCCCGCCAGAAATCGCAGTTTCGGACCCAGACTACTGAAAATCCCTATTTGGGTCCCGGACAGCCTGAAATTGACACCGGCCCGTCGGACAGCCAAAAATGACGATTCTGCCCCAGATCGAATGAAATCACTGTTCTGGCCCAGAACTGCCCGAAACTCGTGATTTTTCAGCTGTCCCACCAGAAATCGCAGTTTCGGACCCAGATTGCTGAAAATCCCTATTTGGGACCCGGACAGCTTGAAATCCACACTGGCCCGCCGGACAGCCAAAAATGACGATTCTGCCCCCATCAGCGAAAAATTGCTGTTCTGGACCAGAACTGCCCGAAACTCGTGATTTTTCGGTAAGCTGAACGGAAAGCGCAGTTCCGGACCCAGACTGCTGAAAATCACTATTTGGGCCACGGACAGCTTGAAATCCACACTGGCCCGCCGGACTGCCAAAAATGACGATTCTGCCCCCATCAGCGAAAAATTGCTGTTCTGGACCAGAACTGCTCGAAACTCGTGATTTTTCGGTAAGCCGAACAGAAAGCGCAGTTCCGGACCCAGACTGCTGAAAATCACTATTTGGGCCACGGACAGCCTGAAAACGACAGCGACCTGTCTGACAGCTGAAAATGACGATTCTACCCCCGACAGCGGAAAATCGCTGTTCTGGCCCAGAATTGCCCGAAACTCGTGATTTTTTGGCAGCCCCGCCAGAAATCGCAGTTTCGGGCCCAGACTGCTGAAAATCTTTATTTGGGTCCCGGACAGCCTGAAATCGACACCCACCCGTCGGACAGCCAAAAATGACGATTCTGCCCCCGGTCGAATAAAATCACTGTTCTGGCCCAGAACTGCCCGAAACTCGTGATTTTTCGGCAGCCCCGCCAGAAATCGCAGTTTCGGACCCAGACTGCTGAAAATCCCTATTTGGGACCCGGACAGCTTGAAATCCACACTGGCCCGCCGGACAGCCAAAAATGACGATTCTGCCCCCATCAGCGAAAAATTGCTGTTCTGGACCAGAACTGCCCGAAACTCGTGATTTTTCGGTAAGCCGAACAGAAAGCGCAGTTCCGGACCCAGACTGCTGAAAATCCCTATTTGGGACCCGGACAGCTTGAAATCCACACTGGCCCGCCGGACAGCCAAAAATGACGATTCTGCCCCCATCAGCGAAAAATTGCTGTTCTGGACCAGAACTGCCCGAAACTCGTGATTTTTCGGTAAGCCGAACAGAAAGTGCAGTTCCGGACCCAGACTGCTGAAAATCACTATTTGAGCCACGGACAGCCTGAAAACGACAGCGACCCGTCTGACAGCTGAAAATGACGATTCTACCCCCGACAGCGGATAATCGCTGTTCTGACCCAGAATTGCCCGAAACTCGTGATTTTTTGGCAGCCCCGCCAGAAATCGCAGTTTCGGACCCAGACTGCTGAAAATCCCTATTTGGGTCCCGGACAGCCTGAAATCGACACCCGCCCGTCGGACAGCCAAAAATGACGATTCTGCCCCGGGTCGAATAAAATCACTGTTCTGGCCCAGAACTGCCCGAAACTCGTGATTTTTCGGCAGCCCCGCCAGAAATCGCAGTTTCGGACCCAGACTGCTGAAAATCCCTATTTGGGACCCGGACAGCTTGAAATCCACACTGGCCCGCCGGACAGCCAAAAATGACGATTCTGCCCCCACCAGCGAAAAATTGCTGTTCAGGACCAGAACTGCACGAAACTCGTGATTTTTCGGTAAGCCGAACAGAAAGCGCAGTTCCAGACCCAGACTGCTGAAAATCCCTATTTGGGACCCGGACAGCTTGAAATCCACACTGGCCCGCCGGACAGCCAAAAATGACGATTCTGCCCCCATCAGCGAAAAATTGCTGTTCTGGACCAGAACTGCCCGAAACTCGTGATTTTTCGGTAAGCCGAACAGAAAGTGCAGTTCCGGACCCAGACTGCTGAAAATCACTATTTGAGCCACGGACAGCCTGAAAACGACAGCGACCCGTCTGACAGCTGAAAATGACGATTCTACCCCCGACAGCGGATAATCGCTGTTCTGACCCAGAATTGCCCGAAACTCGTGATTTTTTGGCAGCCCCGCCAGAAATCGCAGTTTCGGACCCAGACTGCTGAAAATCCCTATTTGGGTCCCGGACAGCCTGAAATCGACACCCGCCCGTCGGACAGCCAAAAATGACGATTCTGCCCCCATCAGCGAAAAATTGCTGTTCTGGACCAGAACTGCCCAAAACTCGTGATTTTTCGGTAAGCCGAACAGAAAGCGCAGTTCCGGACCCAGACTGCTGAAAATCCCTATTTGGGACCCGGACAGCTTGAAATCCACACTGGCCCGCCGGACAGCCAAAAATGACGATTCTGCCCCCATCAGCGAAAAATTGCTGTTCTGGACCAGAACTGCCCGAAACTCGTGATTTTTCGGTAAGCTGAACGGAAAGCGCAGTTCCGGACCCAGACTGCTGAAAATCACTATTTGGGCCACGGACAGCCTGAAAACGACAGCGACCCGTCAGACAGCCGAAAATGACGATTCTACCCCCGACAGCAGAAAATCGCTGTTCTGGCCCAGAATTGCCCGAAACTCGTGATTTTTCGGCAGCCCCACCAGAAATCGCAGTTTCAGACCCAGACTGCTGAAAATCCCTATTTGGGACCCGGACAGCTTGAAATCCACACTGGCCCGCCGGACAGCCAAAAATGACGATTCTGCCCCCATCAGCGAAAAATTGCTGTTCTGGACCAGAACTGCCCGAAACTCGTGATTTTTCGGTAAGACGAACAGAAAGCGCAGTTCCGGACCCAGACTGCTGAAAATCCCTATTTGGGACCCGGACAGCTTGAAATCCACACTGGCCCGCCGGACAGCCAAAAATGACGATTTTGCCCCCATCAGCGAGAAATTGCTGTTCTGGACCAGAACTGCCCGAAACTCGTGATTTTTCGGTAAGCTGAACGGAAAGCGCAGTTCCGGACCCAGACTGCTGAAAATCACTATTTGGGCCACGGACAGCCTGAAAACGACAGCGACCCGTCAGACAGCCGAAAATGACGATTCTACCCCCGACAGCAGAAAATCGCTGTTCTGGCCCAGAATTGCCCGAAACTCGTGATTTTTCGGCAGCCCCACCAGAAATCGCAGTTTCAGACCCAGACTGCTGAAAATCCCTATTTGGGACCCGGACAGCTTGAAATCCACACTGGCCCGCCGGACAGCCAAAAATGACGATTCTGCCCCCATCAGCGAAAAATTGCTGTTCTGGACCAGAACTGCCCGAAACTCGTGATTTTTCGGTAAGACGAACAGAAAGCGCAGTTCCGGACCCAGACTGCTGAAAATCCCTATTTGGGACCCGGACAGCTTGAAATCCACACTGGCCCGCCGGACAGCCAAAAATGACGATTTTGCCCCCATCAGCGAGAAATTGCTGTTCTGGACCAGAACTGCCCGAAACTCGTGATTTTTCGGTAAGCCGAACAGAAAGTGCAGTTCCGGACCCAGACTGCTGAAAATCACTATTTGAGCCACGGACAGCCTGAAAACGACAGCGACCCGTCTGACAGCTGAAAATGACGATTCTACCCCCGACAGCGGATAATCGCTGTTCTGACCCAGAATTGCCCGAAACTCGTGATTTTTTGGCAGCCCCGCCAGAAATCGCAGTTTCGGACCCAGACTGCTGAAAATCCCTATTTGGGTCCCGGACAGCCTGAAATCGACACCCGCCTGTCGGACAGCCAAAAATGACGATTCTGCCCCGGGTCGAATAAAATCACTGTTCTGGCCCAGAACTGCCCGAAACTCGTGATTTTTCGGCTGTCCCACCTGAAATCGCAGTTTCGGACCCAGACTGCTGAAAATCATTATTTGGGCCCCAGACAGCCTGAAAACGACAGCGACCCGTCAGACAGCCGAAAATGACGATTCTACCCCCGACAGCGGAAAATCGCTGTTCTGGCCCTGAATTGCCCGAAACTCGTGATTTTTCAGCAGCCCCGCCAGAAATCGCAGTTTCGGACCCAGACTGCTGAAAATCCCTATTTGGGTCCCGGACAGCCTGAAATCGACACCGGCCCGTCGGACAGCCAAAAATGACGATTCTGCCCCAGATCGAATGAAATCACTGTTCTGGCCCAGAACTGCCCGAAACTCATGATTTTTCGGCTGTCCCACCAGAAATCGCAGTTTCGGACCCAGATTGCTGAAAATCCCTATTTGGGACCCGGACAGCTTGAAATCCACACTGGCCCGCCGGACAGCCAAAAATGACGATTCTGCCCCCATCAGCGAAAAATTGCTGTTCTGGACCAGAACTGCCCGAAACTCGTGATTTTTCGGTAAGCCGAACAGAAAGCGCAGTTCCGGACCCAGACTGCTGAAAATCCCTATTTGGGACCCGGACAGCTTGAAATCCACACTGGCCCGCCGGACAGCCAAAAATGACGATTTTGCCCCCATCAGCGAGAAATTGCTGTTCTGGACCAGAACTGCCCGAAACTCGTGATTTTTCGGTAAGCCGAACAGAAAGTGCAGTTCCGGACCCAGACTGCTGAAAATCACTATTTGAGCCACGGACAGCCTGAAAACGACAGCGACCCGTCTGACAGCTGAAAATGACGATTCTACCCCCGACAGCGGATAATCGCTGTTCTGACCCAGAATTGCCCGAAACTCGTGATTTTTTGGCAGCCCCGCCAGAAATCGCAGTTTCGGACCCAGACTGCTGAAAATCCCTATTTGGGTCCCGGACAGCCTGAAATCGACACCCGCCTGTCGGACAGCCAAAAATGACGATTCTGCCCCGGGTCGAATAAAATCACTGTTCTGGCCCAGAACTGCCCGAAACTCGTGATTTTTCGGCTGTCCCACCTGAAATTGCAGTTTCGGACCCAGACTGCTGAAAATCATTATTTGGGCCCCAGACAGCCTGAAAACGACAGCGACCCGTCAGACAGCCGAAAATGACGATTCTACCCCCGACAGCGGAAAATCGCTGTTCTGGCCCTGAATTGCCCGAAACTCGTGATTTTTCAGCAGCCCCGCCAGAAATCGCAGTTTCGGACCCAGACTGCTGAAAATCCCTATTTGGGTCCCGGACAGCCTGAAATCGACACCGGCCCGTCGGACAGCCAAAAATGACGATTCTGCCCCAGATCGAATGAAATCACTGTTCTGGCCCAGAACTGCCCGAAACTCGTGATTTTTTGGCAGCCCCGCCAGAAATCGCAGTTTCGGACCCAGACTGCTGAAAATCTTTATTTGGGTCCCGGACAGCCTGAAATCGACACCCACCCGTCGGACAGCCAAAAATGACGATTCTGCCCCCGGTCGAATAAAATCACTGTTCTGGCCCAGAACTGCCCGAAACTCGTGATTTTTCGGCAGCCCCGCCAGAAATCGCAGTTTCGGACCCAGACTGCTGAAAATCCCTATTTGGGACCCGGACAGCTTGAAATCCACACTGGCCCGCCGGACAGCCAAAAATGACGATTCTGCCCCCATCAGCGAAAAATTGCTGTTCTGGACCAGAACTGCCCGAAACTCGTGATTTTTCGGTAAGCCGAACAGAAAGCGCAGTTCCGGACCCAGACTGCTGAAAATCCCTATTTGGGACCCGGACAGCTTGAAATCCACACTGGCCCGCCGGACAGCCAAAAATGACGATTCTGCCCCCATCAGCGAAAAATTGCTGTTCTGGACCAGAACTGCCCGAAACTCGTGATTTTTCGGTAAGCCGAACAGAAAGTGCAGTTCCGGACCCAGACTGCTGAAAATCACTATTTGAGCCACGGACAGCCTGAAAACGACAGCGACCCGTCTGACAGCTGAAAATGACGATTCTACCCCCGACAGCGGAAAATCGCTGTTCTGGCCCAGAATTGCCCGAAACTCGTGATTTTTTGGCAGCCCCGCCAGAAATCGCAGTTTCGGACCCAGACTGCTGAAAATCTTTATTTGGGTCCCGGACAGCCTGAAATCGACACCCACCCGTCGGACAGCCAAAAATGACGATTCTGCCCCCGGTCGAATAAAATCACTGTTCTGGCCCAGAACTGCCCGAAACTCGTGATTTTTTGGCAGCCCCGCCAGAAATCGCAGTTTCGGACCCAGACTGCTGAAAATCCCTATTTGGGACCCGGACAGCTTGAAATCCACACTGGCCCGCCGGACAGCCAAAAATGACGATTCTGCCCCCATCAGCGAAAAATTGCTGTTCTGGACCAGAACTGCCCGAAACTCGTGATTTTTCGGTAAGCCGAACAGAAAGCGCAGTTCCGGACCCAGACTGCTGAAAATCCCTATTTGGGACCCGGACAGCTTGAAATCCACACTGGCCCGCCGGACAGCCAAAAATGACGATTCTGCCCCCATCAGCGAAAAATTGCTGTTCTGGACCAGAACTGCCCGAAACTCGTGATTTTTCGGTAAGCCGAACAGAAAGTGCAGTTCCGGACCCAGACTGCTGAAAATCACTATTTGAGCCACGGACAGCCTGAAAACGACAGCGACCCGTCTGACAGCTGAAAATGACGATTCTACCCCCGACAGCGGATAATCGCTGTTCTGACCCAGAATTGCCCGAAACTCGTGATTTTTTGGCAGCCCCGCCAGAAATCGCAGTTTCGGACCCAGACTGCTGAAAATCCCTATTTGGGTCCCGGACAGCCTGAAATCGACACCCGCCCATCGGACAGCCAAAAATGACGATTCTGCCCCGGGTCGAATAAAATCACTGTTCTGGCCCAGAACTGCCCGAAACTCGTGATTTTTCGGCTGTCCCACCTGAAATCGCAGTTTCGGACCCAGACTGCTGAAAATCACTATTTGGGCCCCAGACAGCCTGAAAACGACAGCGACCCGTCAGACAGCCGAAAATGACGATTCTACCCCCGACAGCGGAAAATCGCTGCTCTGGCCTAGAATTGCCCGAAACTCGTGATTTTTTGGCAGCCCCGCCAGAAATCGCAGTTTCGGACCCAGACTGCTGAAAATCCCTATTTGGGTGCCGGACAGCCTGAAATCGACACCCGCCCGTCGGACAGCCAAAAATGACGATTCTGCCCCCATCAGCGAAAAATTGCTGTTCTGGACCAGAACTGCCCAAAACTCGTGATTTTTCGGTAAGCCGAACAGAAAGCGCAGTTCCGGACCCAGACTGCTGAAAATCCCTATTTGGGACCCGGACAGCTTGAAATCCACACTGGCCCGCCGGACAGCCAAAAATGACGATTCTGCCCCCATCAGCGAAAAATTGCTGTTCTGGACCAGAACTGCCCGAAACTCGTGATTTTTCGGTAAGCCGAACAGAAAGCGCAGTTCCGGACCCAGACTGCTGAAAATTCCTATTTGGGACCCGGACAGCTTGAAATCCACACTGGCCCGCCGGACAGCCAAAAATGACGATTCTGCCCCCATCAGCGAAAAATTGCTGTTCTGGACCAGAACTGCCCGAAACTCGTGATTTTTCGGTAAGCCGAACAGAAAGTGCAGTTCCGGACCCAGACTGCTGAAAATCACTATTTGAGCCACGGACAGCCTGAAAACGACAGCGACCCGTCTGACAGCTGAAAATGACGATTCTACCCCCGACAGCGGAAAATCGCTGTTCTGGCCCAGAATTGCCCGAAACTCGTGATTTTTCGGCAGCCCCGCCAGAAATCGCAGTTTCGGACCCAGACTGCTGAAAATCCCTATTTGGGTCCCGGACAGCCTGAAATCGACAGCGACCCGTCAGACAGCCGAAAATGACGATTCTACCCCCGACAGCGGAAAATCGCTGTTCTGGCCCAGAATTGCCCGAAACTCGTGATTTTTCGGCAGCCCCGCCAGAAATCGCTGTTTCAGACCCAGACTGCTGAAAATCCCTATTTGGGACCCGGACAGCTTGAAATCCACACTGGCCCGCCGGACAGCCAAAAATGACGATTCTGCCCCCATCAGCGAAAAATTGCTGTTCTGGACCAGAACTGCCCGAAACTCGTGATTTTTCGGTAAGCCGAACAGAAAGCGCAGTTCCGGACCCAGACTGCTGAAAATCCCTATTTGGGACCCGGACAGCTTGAAATCCACACTGGCCCGCCGGACAGCCAAAAATGACGATTCTGCCCCCATCAGCGAAAAATTGCTGTTCTGGACCAGAACTGCCCGAAACTCGTGATTTTTCGGTAAGCCGAACAGAAAGTGCAGTTCCGGACCCAGACTGCTAAAAATCACTATTTGAGCCACGGACAGCCTGAAAACGACAGCGACCCGTCTGACAGCTGAAAATGACGATTCTACCCCCGACAGCGGATAATCGCTGTTCTGACCCAGAATTGCCCGAAACTCGTGATTTTTTGGCAGCCCCGCCAGAAATCGCAGTTTCGGACCCAGACTGCTGAAAATCCCTATTTGGGTCCCGGACAGCCTGAAATCGACACCCGCCCGTCGGACAGCCAAAAATGACGATTCTGCCCCGGGTCGAATAAAATCACTGTTCTGGCCCAGAACTGCCCGAAACTCGTGATTTTTCGGCTGTCCCACCTGAAATCGCAGTTTCGGACCCAGACTGCTGAAAATCACTATTTGGGCCCCAGACAGCCTGAAAACGACAGCGACCCGTCAGACAGCCGAAAATGACGATTCTACCCCCGACAGCGGAAAATCGCTGTTCTGGCCCAGAATTGCCCGAAACTCGTGATTTTTCGGCAGCCCCGCCAGAAATCGCTGTTTCAGACCCAGACTGCTGAAAATCCCTATTTGGGACCCGGACAGCTTGAAATCCACACTGGCCCGCCGGACAGCCAAAAATGACGATTCTGCCCCCATCAGCGAAAAATTGCTGTTCTGAACCAGAACTGCCCGAAACTCGTGATTTTTCGGTAAGCCGAACAGAAAGCGCAGTTCCGGACCCAGACTGCTGAAAATCCCTATTTGGGACCCGGACAGCTTGAAATCCACACTGGCCCGCCGGACAGCCAAAAATGACGATTCTGCCCCCATCAGCGAAAAATTGCTGTTCTGGACCAGAACTGCCCGAAACTCGTGATTTTTCGGTAAGCCGAACAGAAAGTGCAGTTCCGGACCCAGACTGCTAAAAATCACTATTTGAGCCACGGACAGCCTGAAAACGACAGCGACCCGTCTGACAGCTGAAAATGACGATTCTACCCCCGACAGCGGATAATCGCTGTTCTGACCCAGAATTGCCCGAAACTCGTGATTTTTTGGCAGCCCCGCCAGAAATCGCAGTTTCGGACCCAGACTGCTGAAAATCCCTATTTGGGTCCCGGACAGCCTGAAATCGACACCCGCCCGTCGGACAGCCAAAAATGACGATTCTGCCCCGGGTCGAATAAAATCACTGTTCTGGCCCAGAACTGCCCGAAACTCGTGATTTTTCGGCTGTCCCACCTGAAATCGCAGTTTCGGACCCAGACTGCTGAAAATCACTATTTGGGCCCCAGACAGCCTGAAAACGACAGCGACCCGTCAGACAGCCGAAAATGACGATTCTACCCCCGACAGCGGAAAATCGCTGTTCTGGCCCATAATTGCCCGAAACTCGTGATTTTTTGGCAGCCCCGCCAGAAATCGCAGTTTCGGACCCAGACTGCTGAAAATCCCTATTTGGGTCCCGGACAGCCTGAAATCGACACCCGCCCGTCGGACAGCCAAAAATGACGATTCTGCCCCCATCAGCGAAAAATTGCTGTTCTGGACCAGAACTGCCCAAAACTCGTGATTTTTCGGTAAGCCGAACAGAAAGCGCAGTTCCGGACCCAGACTGCTGAAAATCCCTATTTGGGACCCGGACAGCTTGAAATCCACACTGGCCCGCCGGACAGCCAAAAATGACGATTCTGCCCCCATCAGCGAAAAATTGCTGTTCTGGACCAGAACTGCCCGAAACTCGTGATTTTTCGGTAAGCCGAACAGAAAGCGCAGTTCCGGACCCAGACTGCTGAAAATTCCTATTTGGGACCCGGACAGCTTGAAATCCACACTGGCCCGCCGGACAGCCAAAAATGACGATTCTGCCCCCATCAGCGAAAAATTGCTGTTCTGGACCAGAACTGCCCGAAACTCGTGATTTTTCGGTAAGCCGAACAGAAAGTGCAGTTCCGGACCCAGACTGCTGAAAATCACTATTTGAGCCACGGACAGCCTGAAAACGACAGCGACCCGTCTGACAGCTGAAAATGACGATTCTACCCCCGACAGCGGAAAATCGCTGTTCTGGCCCAGAATAGCCCGAAACTCGTGATTTTTCGGCAGCCCCGCCAGAAATCGCAGTTTCGGACCCAGACTGCTGAAAATCCCTATTTGGGTCCCGGACAGCCTGAAATCGACAGCGACCCGTCAGACAGCCGAAAATGACGATTCTACCCCCGACAGCGGAAAATCGCTGTTCTGGCCCAGAATTGCCCGAAACTCGTGATTTTTCGGCAGCCCCGCCAGAAATCGCTGTTTCAGACCCAGACTGCTGAAAATCCCTATTTGGGACCCGGACAGCTTGAAATCCACACTGGCCCGCCGGACAGCCAAAAATGACGATTCTGCCCCCATCAGCGAAAAATTGCTGTTCTGAACCAGAACTGCCCGAAACTCGTGATTTTTCGGTAAGCCGAACAGAAAGCGCAGTTCCGGACCCAGACTGCTGAAAATCCCTATTTGGGACCCGGACAGCTTGAAATCCACACTGGCCCGCCGGACAGCCAAAAATGACGATTCTGCCCCCATCAGCGAAAAATTGCTGTTCTGGACCAGAACTGCCCGAAACTCGTGATTTTTCGGTAAGCCGAACAGAAAGTGCAGTTCCGGACCCAGACTGCTAAAAATCACTATTTGAGCCACGGACAGCCTGAAAACGACAGCGACCCGTCTGACAGCTGAAAATGACGATTCTACCCCCGACAGCGGATAATCGCTGTTCTGACCCAGAATTGCCCGAAACTCGTGATTTTTTGGCAGCCCCGCCAGAAATCGCAGTTTCGGACCCAGACTGCTGAAAATCCCTATTTGGGACCCGGACAGCTTGAAATCCACACTGGCCCGCCGGACAGCCAAAAATGACGATTCTGCCCCCATCAGCGAAAAATTGCTGTTCTGAACCAGAACTGCCCGAAACTCGTGATTTTTCGGTAAGCCGAACAGAAAGCGCAGTTCCGGACCCAGACTGCTGAAAATTCCTATTTGGGACCCGGACAGCTTGAAATCCACACTGGCCCGCCGGACAGCCAAAAATGACGATTCTGCCCCCATCAGCGAAAAATTGCTGTTCTGGACCAGAACTGCCCGAAACTCGTGATTTTTTGGTAAGCCGAACAGAAAGTGCAGTTCCGGACCCAGACTGCTGAAAATCACTATTTGAGCCACGGACAGCCTGAAAACGACAGCGACCCGTCTGACAGCTGAAAATGACGATTCTACCCCCGACAGCGGAAAATCGCTGTTCTGGCCCAGAATTGCCCGAAACTCGTGATTTTTCGGCAGCCCCGCCAGAAATCGCAGTTTCGGACCCAGACTGCTGAAAATCCCTATTTGGGTCCCGGACAGCCTGAAATCGACAGCGACCCGTCAGACAGCCGAAAATGACGATTCTACCCCCGACAGCGGAAAATCGCTGTTCTGGCCCAGAATTGCCCGAAACTCGTGATTTTTCGGCAGCCCCGCCAGAAATCGCTGTTTCAGACCCAGACTGCTGAAAATCCCTATTTGGGACCCGGACAGCTTGAAATCCACACTGGCCCGCCGGACAGCCAAAAATGACGATTCTGCCCCCATCAGCGAAAAATTGCTGTTCTGAACCAGAACTGCCCGAAACTCGTGATTTTTCGGTAAGCCGAACAGAAAGCGCAGTTCCGGACCCAGACTGCTGAAAATCCCTATTTGGGACCCGGACAGCTTGAAATCCACACTGGCCCGCCGGACAGCCAAAAATGACGATTCTGCCCCCATCAGCGAAAAATTGCTGTTCTGGACCAGAACTGCCCGAAACTCGTGATTTTTCGGTAAGCCGAACAGAAAGTGCAGTTCCGGACCCAGACTGTTAAAAATCACTATTTGAGCCACGGACAGCCTGAAAACGACAGCGACCCGTCTGACAGCTGAAAATGACGATTCTACCCCCGACAGCGGATAATCGCTGTTCTGACCCAGAATTGCCCGAAACTCGTGATTTTTTGGCAGCCCCGCCAGAAATCGCAGTTTCGGACCCAGACTGCTGAAAATCCCTATTTGGGACCCGGACAGCTTGAAATCCACACTGGCCCGCCGGACAGCCAAAAATGACGATTCTGCCCCCATCAGCGAAAAATTGCTGTTCTGAACCAGAACTGCCCGAAACTCGTGATTTTTCGGTAAGCCGAACAGAAAGCGCAGTTCCGGACCCAGACTGCTGAAAATCCCTATTTGGGACCCGGACAGCTTGAAATCCACACTGGCCCGCCGGACAGCCAAAAATGACGATTCTGCCCCCATCAGCGAAAAATTGCTGTTCTGGACCAGAACTGCCCGAAACTCGTGATTTTTCGGTAAGCCGAACAGAAAGTGCAGTTCCGGACCCAGACTGCTAAAAATCACTATTTGAGCCACGGACAGCCTGAAAACGACAGCGACCCGTCTGACAGCTGAAAATGACGATTCTACCCCCGACAGCGGATAATCGCTGTTCTGACCCAGAATTGCCCGAAACTCGTGATTTTTTGGCAGCCCCGCCAGAAATCGCAGTTTCGGACCCAGACTGCTGAAAATCCCTATTTGGGTCCCGGACAGCCTGAAATCGACACCCGCCCGTCGGACAGCCAAAAATGACGATTCTGCCCCGGGTCGAATAAAATCACTGTTCTGGCCCAGAACTGCCCGAAACTCGTGATTTTTCGGCTGTCCCACCTGAAATCGCAGTTTCGGACCCAGACTGCTGAAAATCACTATTTGGGCCCCAGACAGCCTGAAAACGACAGCGACCCGTCAGACAGCCGAAAATGACGATTCTACCCCCGACAGCGGAAAATCGCTGTTCTGGCCCAGAATTGCCCGAAACTCGTGATTTTTTGGCAGCCCCGCCAGAAATCGCAGTTTCGGACCCAGACTGCTGGAAATCCCTATTTGGGTCCCGGACAGCCTGAAATCGACACCCGCCCGTCGGACAGCCAAAAATGACGATTCTGCCCCCATCAGCGAAAAATTGCTGTTCTGGACCAGAACTGCCCAAAACTCGTGATTTTTCGGTAAGCCGAACAGAAAGCGCAGTTCCGGACCCAGACTGCTGAAAATCCCTATTTGGGACCCGGACAGCTTGAAATCCACACTGGCCCGCCGGACAGCCAAAAATGACGATTCTGCCCCCATCAGCGAAAAATTGCTGTTCTGGACCAGAACTGCCCGAAACTCGTGATTTTTCGGTAAGCCGAACAGAAAGCGCAGTTCCGGACCCAGACTGCTGAAAATTCCTATTTGGGACCCGGACAGCTTGAAATCCACACTGGCCCGCCGGACAGCCAAAAATGACGATTCTGCCCCCATCAGCGAAAAATTGCTGTTCTGGACCAGAACTGCCCGAAACTCGTGATTTTTCGGTAAGCCGAACAGAAAGTGCAGTTCCGGACCCAGACTGCTGAAAATCACTATTTGAGCCACGGACAGCCTGAAAACGACAGCGACCCGTCTGACAGCTGAAAATGACGATTCTACCCCCGACAGCGGAAAATCGCTGTTCTGGCCCAGAATTGCCCGAAACTCGTGATTTTTCGGCAGCCCCGCCAGAAATCGCAGTTTCGGACCCAGACTGCTGAAAATCCCTATTTGGGTCCCGGACAGCCTGAAATCGACAGCGACCCGTCAGACAGCCGAAAATGACGATTCTACCCCCGACAGCGGAAAATCGCTGTTCTGGCCCAGAATTGCCCGAAACTCGTGATTTTTCGGCAGCCCCGCCAGAAATCGCTGTTTCAGACCCAGACTGCTGAAAATCCCTATTTGGGACCCGGACAGCTTGAAATCCACACTGGCCCGCCGGACAGCCAAAAATGACGATTCTGCCCCCATCAGCGATAAATTGCTGTTCTGGACCAGAACTGCCCGAAACTCGTGATTTTTCGGTAAGCCGAACAGAAAGCGCAGTTCCGGACCCAGACTGCTGAAAATCCCTATTTGGGACCCGGACAGCTTGAAATCCACACTGGCCCGCCGGACAGCCAAAAATGACGATTCTGCCCCCATCAGCGAAAAATTGCTGTTTTGGACCAGAACTGCCCGAAACTCGTGATTTTTCGGTAAGCCGAACAGAAAGCGCAGTTCCGGACCCAGACTGCTGAAAATTCCTATTTGGGACCCGGACAGCTTGAAATCCACACTGGCCCGCCGGACAGCCAAAAATGACGATTCTGCCCCCATCAGCGAAAAATTGCTGTTCTGGACCAGAACTGCCCGAAACTCGTGATTTTTCGGTAAGCCGAACAGAAAGTGCAGTTCCGGACCCAGACTGCTGAAAATCACTATTTGAGCCACGGACAGCCTGAAAACGACAGCGACCCGTCTGACAGCTGAAAATGACGATTCTACCCCCGACAGCGGAAAATCGCTGTTCTGGCCCAGAATTGCCCGAAACTCGTGATTTTTCGGCAGCCCCGCCAGAAATCGCAGTTTCGGACCCAGACTGCTGAAAATCCCTATTTGGGTCCCGGACAGCCTGAAATCGACAGCGACCCATCAGACAGCCGAAAATGACGATTCTACCCCCGACAGCGGAAAATCGCTGTTCTGGCCCAGAATTGCCCGAAACTCGTGATTTTTCGGCAGCCCCGCCAGAAATCGCTGTTTCAGACCCAGACTGCTGAAAATCCCTATTTGGGACCCGGACAGCTTGAAATCCACACTGGCCCGCCGGACAGCCAAAAATGACGATTCTGCCCCCATCTGCGATAAATTGCTGTTCTGGACCAGAACTGCCCGAAACTCGTGATTTTTCGGTAAGCCGAACAGAAAGCGCAGTTCCGGACCCAGACTGCTGAAAATCCCTATTTGGGACCCGGACAGCTTGAAATCCACACTGGCCCGCCGGACAGCCAAAAATGACGATTCTGCCCCCATCAGCGAAAAATTGCTGTTCTGGACCAGAACTGCCCGAAACTCGTGATTTTTCGGTAAGCCGAACAGAAAGTGCAGTTCCGGACCCAGACTGCTAAAAATCACTATTTGAGCCACGGACAGCCTGAAAACGACAGCGACCCGTCTGACAGCTGAAAATGCCGATTCTACCCCCGACAGCGGATAATCGCTGTTCTGACCCAGAATAGCCCGAAACTCGTGATTTTTTGGCAGCCCCGCCAGAAATCGCAGTTTCGGACCCAGACTGCTGAAAATCCCTATTTGGGTCCCGGACAGCCTGAAATCGACACCCGCCCGTCGGACAGCCAAAAATGACGATTCTGCCCCCATCAGCGAAAAATTGCTGTTCTGGACCAGAACTGCCCAAAACTCGTGATTTTTCGGTAAGCCGAACAGAAAGCGCAGTTCCGGACCCAGACTGCTGAAAATCCCTATTTGGGACCCGGACAGCTTGAAATCCACACTGGCCCGCCGGGCAGCCAAAAATGACGATTCTGCCCCCATCAGCGAAAAATTGCTGTTCTGGACCAGAACTGCCCGAAACTCGTGATTTTTCGGTAAGCCGAACAGAAAGCGCAGTTCCGGACCCAGACTGCTGAAAATTCCTATTTGGGACCCGGACAGCTTGAAATCCACACTGGCCCGCCGGACAGCCAAAAATGACGATTCTGCCCCCATCAGCGAAAAATTGCTGTTCTGGACCAGAACTGCCCGAAACTCGTGATTTTTCGGTAAGCCGAACAGAAAGTGCAGTTCCGGACCCAGACTGCTGAAAATCACTATTTGAGCCACGGACAGCCTGAAAACGACAGCGACCCGTCTGACAGCTGAAAATGACGATTCTACCCCCGACAGCGGAAAATCGCTGTTCTGGCCCAGAATTGCCCGAAACTCGTGATTTTTCGGCAGCCCCGCCAGAAATCGCAGTTTCGGACCCAGACTGCTGAAAATCACTATTTGGGCCCCAGACAGCCTGAAAACGACAGCGACCCGTCAGACAGCCGAAAATGACGATTCTACCCCCGACAGCGGAAAATCGCTGTTCTGGCCCAGAATTGCCCGAAACTCGTGATTTTTCGGCAGCCCCGCCAGAAATCGCAGTTTCGGACCCAGACTGCTGAAAATCCCTATTTGGGACCCGGACAGCTTGAAATCCACACTGGCCCGCCGGACAGCCAAAAATGACGATTCTGCCCCCATCAGCGAAAAATTGCTGTTCTGGACCAGAACTGCCCGAAACTCGTGATTTTTCGGTAAGCCGAACAGAAAGTGCAGTTCCGGACCCAGACTGCTAAAAATCACTATTTGAGCCACGGACAGCCTGAAAACGACAGCGACCCGTCTGACAGCTGAAAATGACGATTCTACCCCCGACAGCGGATAATCGCTGTTCTGACCCAGAATTGCCCGAAACTCGTGATTTTTTGGCAGCCCCGCCAGAAATCGCAGTTTCGGACCCAGACTGCTGAAAATCCCTATTTGGGTCCCGGACAGCCTGAAATCGACACCCGCCCGTCGGACAGCCAAAAATGACGATTCTGCCCCCATCAGCGAAAAATTGCTGTTCTGGACCAGAACTGCCCAAAACTCGTGATTTTTCGGTAAGCCGAACAGAAAGCGCAGTTCCGGACCCAGACTGCTGAAAATCCCTATTTGGGACCCGGACAGCTTGAAATCCACACTGGCCCGCCGGGCAGCCAAAAATGACGATTCTGCCCCCATCAGCGAAAAATTGCTGTTCTGGACCAGAACTGCCCGAAACTCGTGATTTTTCGGTAAGCCGAACAGAAAGCGCAGTTCCGGACCCAGACTGCTGAAAATCACTATTTGAGCCACGGACAGCCTGAAAACGACAGCGACCCGTCTGACAGCTGAAAATGACGATTCTACCCCCGACAGCGGAAAATCACTGTTCTGGCCCAGAATTGCCCGAAACTCGTGATTTTTCGGCAGCCCCGCCAGAAATCGCAGTTTCGGACCCAGACTGCTGAAAATCCCTATTTGGGTCCCGGACAGCCTGAAATCGACAGCGACCCGTCAGACAGCCGAAAATGACGATTCTACCCCCGACAGCGGAAAATCGCTGTTCTGGCCCAGAATTGCCCGAAACTCGTGATTTTTCGGCAGCCCCGCCAGAAATCGCTGTTTCAGACCCAGACTGCTGAAAATCCCTATTTGGGACCCGGACAGCTTGAAATCCACACTGGCCCGCTGGACAGCCAAAAATGACGATTCTGCCCCCATCAGCGAAAAATTGCTGTTCTGGACCAGAACTGCCCGAAACTCGTGATTTTTCGGTAAGCCGAACAGAAAGTGCAGTTCCGGACCCAGACTGCTAAAAATCACTATTTGAGCCACGGACAGCCTGAAAACGACAGCGACCCGTCTGACAGCTGAAAATGACGATTCTACCCCCGACAGCGGATAATCGCTGTTCTGACCCAGAATTGCCCGAAACTCGTGATTTTTCGGCAGCCCCGCCAGAAATCGCAGTTTCGGACCCAGACTGCTGAAAATCCCTATTTGGGTCCCGGACAGCCTGAAATCGACAGCGACCCGTCAGACAGCCGAAAATGACGATTCTACCCCCGACAGCGGAAAATCGCTGTTCTGGCCCAGAATTGCCCGAAACTCGTGATTTTTCGGCAGCCCCGCCAGAAATCGCTGTTTCAGACCCAGACTGCTGAAAATCCCTATTTGGGACCCGGACAGCTTGAAATCCACACTGGCCCGCTGGACAGCCAAAAATGACGATTCTGCCCCCATCAGCGAAAAATTGCTGTTCTGGACCAGAACTGCCCGAAACTCGTGATTTTTCGGTAAGCCGAACAGAAAGTGCAGTTCCGGACCCAGACTGCTAAAAATCACTATTTGAGCCACGGACAGCCTGAAAACGACAGCGACCCGTCTGACAGCTGAAAATGACGATTCTACCCCCGACAGCGGATAATCGCTGTTCTGACCCAGAATTGCCCGAAACTCGTGATTTTTTGGCAGCCCCGCCAGAAATCGCAGTTTCGGACCCAGACTGCTGAAAATCCCTATTTGGGTCCCGGACAGCCTGAAATCGACACCCGCCCGTCGGACAGCCAAAAATGACGATTCTGCCCCGGGTCGAATAAAATCACTGTTCTGGCCCAGAACTGCCCGAAACTCGTGATTTTTCGGCTGTCCCACCAGAAATCGCAGTTTCGGACCCAGACTGCTGAAAATCACTATTTGGGCCCCAGACAGCCTGAAAACGACAGCGACCCGTCAGACAGCCGAAAATGACGATTCTACCCCCGACAGCGGAAAATCGCTGTTCTGGCCCAGAATTGCCCGAAACTCGTGATTTTTCGGCAGCCCCGCCAGAAATCGCAGTTTCGGACCCAGACTGCTGAAAATCCCTATTTGGGACCCGGACAGCTTGAAATCCACACTGGCCCGCCGGACAGCCAAAAATGACGATTCTGCCCCCATCAGCGAAAAATTGCTGTTCTGGACCAGAACTGCCCGAAACTCGTGATTTTTCGGTAAGCCGAACAGAAAGTGCAGTTCCGGACCCAGACTGCTAAAAATCACTATTTGAGCCACGGACAGCCTGAAAACGACAGCGACCCGTCTGACAGCTGAAAATGACGATTCTACCCCCGACAGCGGATAATCGCTGTTCTGACCCAGAATTGCCCGAAACTCGTGATTTTTTGGCAGCCCCGCCAGAAATCGCAGTTTCGGACCCAGACTGCTGAAAATCCCTATTTGGGTCCCGGACAGCCTGAAATCGACACCCGCCCGTCGGACAGCCAAAAATGACGATTCTGCCCCCATCAGCGAAAAATTGCTGTTCTGGACCAGAACTGCCCAAAACTCGTGATTTTTCGGTAAGCCGAACAGAAAGCGCAGTTCCGGACCCAGACTGCTGAAAATCCCTATTTGGGACCCGGACAGCTTGAAATCCACACTGGCCCGCCGGGCAGCCAAAAATGACGATTCTGCCCCCATCAGCGAAAAATTGCTGTTCTGGACCAGAACTGCCCGAAACTCGTGATTTTTCGGTAAGCCGAACAGAAAGCGCAGTTCCGGACCCAGACTGCTGAAAATCACTATTTGAGCCACGGACAGCCTGAAAACGACAGCGACCCGTCTGACAGCTGAAAATGACGATTCTACCCCCGACAGCGGAAAATCACTGTTCTGGCCCAGAATTGCCCGAAACTCGTGATTTTTCGGCAGCCCCGCCAGAAATCGCAGTTTCGGACCCAGACTGCTGAAAATCCCTATTTGGGTCCCGGACAGCCTGAAATCGACAGCGACCCGTCAGACAGCCGAAAATGACGATTCTACCCCCGACAGCGGAAAATCGCTGTTCTGGCCCAGAATTGCCCGAAACTCGTGATTTTTCGGCAGCCCCGCCAGAAATCGCTGTTTCAGACCCAGACTGCTGAAAATCCCTATTTGGGACCCGGACAGCTTGAAATCCACACTGGCCCGCCGGACAGCCAAAAATGACGATTCTGCCCCCATCAGCGAAAAATTGCTGTTCTGGACCAGAACTGCCCGAAACTCGTGATTTTTCGGTAAGCCGAACAGAAAGTGCAGTTCCGGACCCAGACTGCTAAAAATCACTATTTGAGCCACGGACAGCCTGAAAACGACAGCGACCCGTCTGACAGCTGAAAATGACGATTCTACCCCCGACAGCGGATAATCGCTGTTCTGACCCAGAATTGCCCGAAACTCGTGATTTTTTGGCAGCCCCGCCAGAAATCGCAGTTTCGGACCCAGACTGCTGAAAATCCCTATTTGGGTCCCGGACAGCCTGAAATCGACACCCGCCCGTCGGACAGCCAAAAATGACGATTCTGCCCCCATCAGCGAAAAATCGCTGTTCTGGACCAGAACTGCCCAAAACTCGTGATTTTTCGGTAAGCCGAACAGAAAGCGCAGTTCCGGACCCAGACTGCTGAAAATCCCTATTTGGGACCCGGACAGCTTGAAATCCACACTGGCCCGCCGGACAGCCAAAAATGACGATTCTGCCCCCATCAGCGAAAAATTGCTGTTCTGGACCAGAACTGCCCGAAACTCGTGATTTTTCGGTAAGCCGAACAGAAAGCGCAGTTCCGGACCCAGACTGCTGAAAATTCCTATTTGGGACCCGGACAGCTTGAAATCCACACTGGCCCGCCGGACAGCCAAAAATGACGATTCTGCCCCCATCAGCGAAAAATTGCTGTTCTGGACCAGAACTGCCCGAAACTCGTGATTTTTCGGTAAGCCGAACAGAAAGTGCAGTTCCGGACCCAGACTGCTGAAAATCACTATTTGAGCCACGGACAGCCTGAAAACGACAGCGACCCGTCTGACAGCTGAAAATGACGATTCTACCCCCGACAGCGGAAAATCGCTGTTCTGGCCCAGAATTGCCCGAAACTCGTGATTTTTCGGCAGCCCCGCCAGAAATCGCAGTTTCGGACCCAGACTGCTGAAAATCCCTATTTGGGTCCCGGACAGCCTGAAATCGACAGCGACCCGTCAGACAGCCGAAAATGACGATTCTACCCCCGACAGCGGAAAATCGCTGTTCTGGCCCAGAATTGCCCGAAACTCGTGATTTTTCGGCAGCCCCGCCAGAAATCGCTGTTTCAGACCCAGACTGCTGAAAATCCCTATTTGGGACCCGGACAGCTTGAAATCCACACTGGCCCGCCGGACAGCCAAAAATGACGATTCTGCCCCCATCAGCGAAAAATTGCTGTTCTGGACCAGAACTGCCCGAAACTCGTGATTTTTCGGTACGCCGAACAGAAAGCGCAGTTCCGGACCCAGACTGCTGAAAATCCCTATTTGGGACCCGGACAGCTTGAAATCCACACTGGCCCGCCGGACAGCCAAAAATGACGATTCTGCCCCAATCAGCGAAAAATTGCTGTTCTGGACCAGAACTGCCCGAAACTCGTGATTTTTCGGTAAGCCGAACAGAAAGTGCAGTTCCGGACCCAGACTGCTAAAAATCACTATTTGAGCCACGGACAGCCTGAAAACGACAGCGACCCGTCTGACAGCTGAAAATGACGATTCTACCCCCGACAGCGGATAATCGCTGTTCTGACCCAGAATTGCCCGAAACTCGTGATTTTTTGGCAGCCCCGCCAGAAATCGCAGTTTCGGACCCAGACTGCTGAAAATCCCTATTTGGGTCCCGGACAGCCTGAAATCGACACCCGCCCGTCGGACAGCCAAAAATGACGATTCTGCCCCGGGTCGAATAAAAT
The DNA here is from genome assembly GCA_037074485.1 of Delonix regia. Taxonomy (NCBI): domain Eukaryota; kingdom Viridiplantae; phylum Streptophyta; class Magnoliopsida; order Fabales; family Fabaceae; genus Delonix; species Delonix regia. Next base: position 39,643,846 of record CM073454.1, on the reverse strand, counting down.
CACTGTTCTGGCCCAGAACTGCCCGAAACTCGTGATTTTTCGGCTGTCCCACCTGAAATCGCAGTTTCGGACCCAGACTGCTGAAAATCACTATTTGGGCCCCAGACAGCCTGAAAACGACAGCGACCCGTCAGACAGCCGAAAATGACGATTCTACCCCCGACAGCGGAAAATCGCTGTTCTGGCCCAGAATTGCCCGAAACTCGTGATTTTTTGGCAGCCCCGCCAGAAATCGCAGTTTCGGACCCAGACTGCTGGAAATCCCTATTTGGGTCCCGGACAGCCTGAAATCGACACCCGCCCGTCGGACAGCCAAAAATGACGATTCTGCCCCCATCAGCGAAAAATTGCTGTTCTGGACCAGAACTGCCCAAAACTCGTGATTTTTCGGTAAGCCGAACAGAAAGCGCAGTTCTGGACCCAGACTGCTGAAAATCCCTATTTGGGACCCGGACAGCTTGAAATCCACACTGGCCCGCCGGACAGCCAAAAATGACGATTCTGCCCCCATCAGCGAAAAATTGCTGTTCTGGACCAGAACTGCCCGAAACTCGTGATTTTTCGGTAAGCCGAACAGAAAGCGCAGTTCCGGACCCAGACTGCTGAAAATTCCTATTTGGGACCCGGACAGCTTGAAATCCACACTGGCCCGCCGGACAGCCAAAAATGACGATTCTGCCCCCATCAGCGAAAAATTGCTGTTCTGGACCAGAACTGCCCGAAACTCGTGATTTTTCGGTAAGCCGAACAGAAAGTGCAGTTCCGGACCCAGACTGCTGAAAATCACTATTTGAGCCACGGACAGCCTGAAAACGACAGCGACCCGTCTGACAGCTGAAAATGACGATTCTACCCCCGACAGCGGAAAATCGCTGTTCTGGCCCAGAATTGCCCGAAACTCGTGATTTTTCGGCAGCCCCGCCAGAAATCGCAGTTTCGGACCCAGACTGCTGAAAATCCCTATTTGGGTCCCGGACAGCCTGAAATCGACAGCGACCCGTCAGACAGCCGAAAATGACGATTCTACCCCCGACAGCGGAAAATCGCTGTTCTGGCCCAGAATTGCCCGAAACTCGTGATTTTTCGGCAGCCCCGCCAGAAATCGCTGTTTCAGACCCAGACTGCTGAAAATCCCTATTTGGGACCCATACAGCTTGAAATCCACACTGGCCCGCCGGACAGCCAAAAATGACGATTCTGCCCCCATCAGCGATAAATTGCTGTTCTGGACCAGAACTGCCCGAAACTCGTGATTTTTCGGTAAGCCGAACAGAAAGCGCAGTTCCAGACCCAGACTGCTGAAAATCCCTATTTGGGACCCGGACAGCTTGAAATCCACACTGGCCCGCCGGACAGCCAAAAATGACGATTCTGCCCCCATCAGCGAAAAATTGCTGTTCTGGACCAGAACTGCCCGAAACTCGTGATTTTTCGGTAAGCCGAACAGAAAGTGCAGTTCCGGACCCAGACTGCTAAAAATCACTATTTGAGCCACGGACAGCCTGAAAACGACAGCGACCCGTCTGACAGCTGAAAATGACGATTCTACCCCCGACAGCGGATAATCGCTGTTCTGACCCAGAATTGCCCGAAACTCGTGATTTTTTGGCAGCCCCGCCAGAAATCGCAGTTTCGGACCCAGACTGCTGAAAATCCCTATTTGGGTCCCGGACAGCCTGAAATCGACACCCGCCCGTCGGACAGCCAAAAATGACGATTCTGCCCCCATCAGCGAAAAATCGCTGTTCTGGACCAGAACTGCCCAAAACTCGTGATTTTTCGGTAAGCCGAACAGAAAGCGCAGTTCCGGACCCAGACTGCTGAAAATCCCTATTTGGGACCCGGACAGCTTGAAATCCACACTGGCCCGCCGGACAGCCAAAAATGACGATTCTGCCCCCATCAGCGAAAAATTGCTGTTCTGGACCAGAACTGCCCGAAACTCGTGATTTTTCGGTAAGCCGAACAGAAAGCGCAGTTCCGGACCCAGACTGCTGAAAATTCCTATTTGGGACCCGGACAGCTTGAAATCCACACTGGCCCGCCGGACAGCCAAAAATGACGATTCTGCCCCCATCAGCGAAAAATTGCTGTTCTGGACCAGAACTGCCCGAAACTCGTGATTTTTCGGTAAGCCGAACAGAAAGTGCAGTTCCGGACCCAGACTGCTGAAAATCACTATTTGAGCCACGGACAGCCTGAAAACGACAGCGACCCGTCTGACAGCTGAAAATGACGATTCTACCCCCGACAGCGGAAAATCGCTGTTCTGGCCCAGAATTGCCCGAAACTCGTGATTTTTCGGCAGCCCCGCCAGAAATCGCAGTTTCGGACCCAGACTGCTGAAAATCCCTATTTGGGTCCCGGACAGCCTGAAATCGACAGCGACCCGTCAGACAGCCGAAAATGACGATTCTACCCCCGACAGCGGAAAATCGCTGTTCTGGCCCAGAATTGCCCGAAACTCGTGATTTTTCGGCAGCCCCGCCAGAAATCGCTGTTTCAGACCCAGACTGCTGAAAATCCCTATTTGGGACCCGGACAGCTTGAAATCCACACTGGCCCGCCGGACAGCCAAAAATGACGATTCTGCCCCCATCAGCGAAAAATTGCTGTTCTGGACCAGAACTGCCCGAAACTCGTGATTTTTCGGTACGCCGAACAGAAAGCGCAGTTCCGGACCCAGACTGCTGAAAATCCCTATTTGGGACCCGGACAGCTTGAAATCCACACTGGCCCGCCGGACAGCCAAAAATGACGATTCTGCCCCAATCAGCGAAAAATTGCTGTTCTGGACCAGAACTGCCCGAAACTCGTGATTTTTCGGTAAGCCGAACAGAAAGTGCAGTTCCGGACCCAGACTGCTAAAAATCACTATTTGAGCCACGGACAGCCTGAAAACGACAGCGACCCGTCTGACAGCTGAAAATGACGATTCTACCCCCGACAGCGGATAATCGCTGTTCTGACCCAGAATTGCCCGAAACTCGTGATTTTTTGGCAGCCCCGCCAGAAATCGCAGTTTCGGACCCAGACTGCTGAAAATCCCTATTTGGGTCCCGGACAGCCTGAAATCGACACCCGCCCGTCGGACAGCCAAAAATGACGATTCTGCCCCGGGTCGAATAAAATCACTGTTCTGGCCCAGAACTGCCCGAAACTCGTGATTTTTCGGCTGTCCCACCTGAAATCGCAGTTTCGGACCCAGACTGCTGAAAATCACTATTTGGGCCCCAGACAGCCTGAAAACGACAGCGACCCGTCAGACAGCCGAAAATGACGATTCTACCCCCGACAGCGGAAAATCGCTGTTCTGGCCCAGAATTGCCCGAAACTCGTGATTTTTTGGCAGCCCCGCCAGAAATCGCAGTTTCGGACCCAGACTGCTGGAAATCCCTATTTGGGTCCCGGACAGCCTGAAATCGACACCCGCCCGTCGGACAGCCAAAAATGACGATTCTGCCCCCATCAGCGAAAAATTGCTGTTCTGGACCAGAACTGCCCAAAACTCGTGATTTTTCGGTAAGCCGAACAGAAAGCGCAGTTCTGGACCCAGACTGCTGAAAATCCCTATTTGGGACCCGGACAGCTTGAAATCCACACTGGCCCGCCGGACAGCCAAAAATGACGATTCTGCCCCCATCAGCGAAAAATTGCTGTTCTGGACCAGAACTGCCCGAAACTCGTGATTTTTCGGTAAGCCGAACAGAAAGCGCAGTTCCGGACCCAGACTGCTGAAAATTCCTATTTGGGACCCGGACAGCTTGAAATCCACACTGGCCCGCCGGACAGCCAAAAATGACGATTCTGCCCCCATCAGCGAAAAATTGCTGTTCTGGACCAGAACTGCCCGAAACTCGTGATTTTTCGGTAAGCCGAACAGAAAGTGCAGTTCCGGACCCAGACTGCTGAAAATCACTATTTGAGCCACGGACAGCCTGAAAACGACAGCGACCCGTCTGACAGCTGAAAATGACGATTCTACCCCCGACAGCGGAAAATCGCTGTTCTGGCCCAGAATTGCCCGAAACTCGTGATTTTTCGGCAGCCCCGCCAGAAATCGCAGTTTCGGACCCAGACTGCTGAAAATCCCTATTTGGGTCCCGGACAGCCTGAAATCGACAGCGACCCGTCAGACAGCCGAAAATGACGATTCTACCCCCGACAGCGGAAAATCGCTGTTCTGGCCCAGAATTGCCCGAAACTCGTGATTTTTCGGCAGCCCCGCCAGAAATCGCTGTTTCAGACCCAGACTGCTGAAAATCCCTATTTGGGACCCATACAGCTTGAAATCCACACTGGCCCGCCGGACAGCCAAAAATGACGATTCTGCCCCCATCAGCGATAAATTGCTGTTCTGGACCAGAACTGCCCGAAACTCGTGATTTTTCGGTAAGCCGAACAGAAAGCGCAGTTCCAGACCCAGACTGCTGAAAATCCCTATTTGGGACCCGGACAGCTTGAAATCCACACTGGCCCGCCGGACAGCCAAAAATGACGATTCTGCCCCCATCAGCGAAAAATTGCTGTTCTGGACCAGAACTGCCCGAAACTCGTGATTTTTCGGTAAGCCGAACAGAAAGTGCAGTTCCGGACCCAGACTGCTAAAAATCACTATTTGAGCCACGGACAGCCTGAAAACGACAGCGACCCGTCTGACAGCTGAAAATGACGATTCTACCCCCGACAGCGGATAATCGCTGTTCTGACCCAGAATTGCCCGAAACTCGTGATTTTTTGGCAGCCCCGCCAGAAATCGCAGTTTCGGACCCAGACTGCTGAAAATCCCTATTTGGGTCCCGGACAGCCTGAAATCGACACCCGCCCGTCGGACAGCCAAAAATGACGATTCTGCCCCGGGTCGAATAAAATCACTGTTCTGGCCCAGAACTGCCCGAAACTCGTGATTTTTCGGCTGTCCCACCTGAAATCGCAGTTTCGGACCCAGACTGCTGAAAATCACTATTTGGGCCCCAGACAGCCTGAAAACGACAGCGACCCGTCAGACAGCCGAAAATGACGATTCTACCCCCGACAGCGGAAAATCGCTGTTCTGGCCCAGAATTGCCCGAAACTCGTGATTTTTTGGCAGCCCCGCCAGAAATCGCAGTTTCGGACCCAGACTGCTGAAAATCCCTATTTGGGTCCCGGACAGCCTGAAATCGACACCCGCCCGTCGGACAGCCAAAAATGACGATTCTGCCCCCATCAGCGAAAAATTGCTGTTCTGGACCAGAACTGCCCAAAACTCGTGATTTTTCGGTAAGCCGAACAGAAAGCGCAGTTCCGGACCCAGACTGCTGAAAATCCCTATTTGGGACCCGGACAGCTTGAAATCCACACTGGCCCGCCGGACAGCCAAAAATGACGATTCTGCCCCCATCAGCAAAAAATTGCTGTTCTGGACCAGAACTGCCCGAAACTCGTGATTTTTCGGTAAGCCGAACAGAAAGTGCAGTTCCGGACCCAGACTGCTAAAAATCACTATTTGAGCCACGGACAGCCTGAAAACGACAGCGACCCGTCTGACAGCTGAAAATGCCGATTCTACCCCCGACAGCGGATAATCGCTGTTCTGACCCAGAATAGCCCGAAACTCGTGATTTTTTGGCAGCCCCGCCAGAAATCGCAGTTTCGGACCCAGACTGCTGAAAATCCCTATTTGGGTCCCGGACAGCCTGAAATCGACACCCGCCCGTCGGACAGCCAAAAATGACGATTCTGCCCCCATCAGCGAAAAATTGCTGTTCTGGACCAGAACTGCCCAAAACTCGTGATTTTTCGGTAAGCCGAACAGAAAGCGCAGTTCCGGACCCAGACTGCTGAAAATCCCTATTTGGGACCCGGACAGCTTGAAATCCACACTGGCCCGCCGGGCAGCCAAAAATGACGATTCTGCCCCCATCAGCGAAAAATTGCTGTTCTGGACCAGAACTGCCCGAAACTCGTGATTTTTCGGTAAGCCGAACAGAAAGCGCAGTTCCGGACCCAGACTGCTGAAAATTCCTATTTGGGACCCGGACAGCTTGAAATCCACACTGGCCCGCCGGACAGCCAAAAATGACGATTCTGCCCCCATCAGCGAAAAATTGCTGTTCTGGACCAGAACTGCCCGAAACTCGTGATTTTTCGGTAAGCCGAACAGAAAGTGCAGTTCCGGACCCAGACTGCTGAAAATCACTATTTGAGCCACGGACAGCCTGAAAACGACAGCGACCCGTCTGACAGCTGAAAATGACGATTCTACCCCCGACAGCGGAAAATCGCTGTTCTGGCCCAGAATTGCCCGAAACTCGTGATTTTTCGGCAGCCCCGCCAGAAATCGCAGTTTCGGACCCAGACTGCTGAAAATCACTATTTGGGCCCCAGACAGCCTGAAAACGACAGCGACCCGTCAGACAGCCGAAAATGACGATTCTACCCCCGACAGCGGAAAATCGCTGTTCTGGCCCAGAATTGCCCGAAACTCGTGATTTTTCGGCAGCCCCGCCAGAAATCGCAGTTTCGGACCCAGACTGCTGAAAATCCCTATTTGGGACCCGGACAGCTTGAAATCCACACTGGCCCGCCGGACAGCCAAAAATGACGATTCTGCCCCCATCAGCGAAAAATTGCTGTTCTGGACCAGAACTGCCCGAAACTCGTGATTTTTCGGTAAGCCGAACAGAAAGTGCAGTTCCGGACCCAGACTGCTAAAAATCACTATTTGAGCCACGGACAGCCTGAAAACGACAGCGACCCGTCTGACAGCTGAAAATGACGATTCTACCCCCGACAGCGGATAATCGCTGTTCTGACCCAGAATTGCCCGAAACTCGTGATTTTTTGGCAGCCCCGCCAGAAATCGCAGTTTCGGACCCAGACTGCTGAAAATCCCTATTTGGGTCCCGGACAGCCTGAAATCGACACCCGCCCGTCGGACAGCCAAAAATGACGATTCTGCCCCCATCAGCGAAAAATTGCTGTTCTGGACCAGAACTGCCCAAAACTCGTGATTTTTCGGTAAGCCGAACAGAAAGCGCAGTTCCGGACCCAGACTGCTGAAAATCCCTATTTGGGACCCGGACAGCTTGAAATCCACACTGGCCCGCCGGGCAGCCAAAAATGACGATTCTGCCCCCATCAGCGAAAAATTGCTGTTCTGGACCAGAACTGCCCGAAACTCGTGATTTTTCGGTAAGCCGAACAGAAAGCGCAGTTCCGGACCCAGACTGCTGAAAATTCCTATTTGGGACCCGGACAGCTTGAAATCCACACTGGCCCGCCGGACAGCCAAAAATGACGATTCTGCCCCCATCAGCAAAAAATTGCTGTTCTGGACCAGAACTGCCCGAAACTCGTGATTTTTCGGTAAGCCGAACAGAAAGTGCAGTTCCGGACCCAGACTGCTGAAAATCACTATTTGAGCCACGGACAGCCTGAAAACGACAGCGACCCGTCTGAACGCTGAAAATGACGATTCTACCCCCGACAGCGGAAAATCGCTGTTCTGGCCCAGAATTGCCCGAAACTCGTGATTTTTCGGCAGCCCCGCCAGAAATCGCAGTTTCGGACCCAGACTGCTGAAAATCCCTATTTGGGTCCCGGACAGCCTGAAATCGACAGCGACCCGTCAGACAGCCGAAAATGACGATTCTACCCCCGACAGCGGAAAATCGCTGTTCTGGCCCAGAATTGCCCGAAACTCGTGATTTTTCGGCAGCCCCGCCAGAAATCGCTGTTTCAGACCCAGACTGCTGAAAATCCCTATTTGGGACCCGGACAGCTTGAAATCCACACTGGCCCGCCGGACAGCCAAAAATGACGATTCTGCCCCCATCAGCGAAAAATTGCTGTTCTGGACCAGAACTGCCCGAAACTCGTGATTTTTCGGTAAGCCGAACAGAAAGTGCAGTTCCGGACCCAGACTGCTAAAAATCACTATTTGAGCCACGGACAGCCTGAAAACGACAGCGACCCGTCTGACAGCTGAAAATGACGATTCTACCCCCGACAGCGGATAATCGCTGTTCTGACCCAGAATTGCCCGAAACTCGTGATTTTTTGGCAGCCCCGCCAGAAATCGCAGTTTCGGACCCAGACTGCTGAAAATCCCTATTTGGGTCCCGGACAGCCTGAAATCGACACCCGCCCGTCGGACAGCCAAAAATGACGATTCTGCCCCCATCAGCGAAAAATCGCTGTTCTGGACCAGAACTGCCCAAAACTCGGGATTTTTCGGTAAGCCGAACAGAAAGCGCAGTTCCGGACCCAGACTGCTGAAAATCCCTATTTGGGACCCGGACAGCTTGAAATCCACACTGGCCCGCCGGACAGCCAAAAATGACGATTCTGCCCCCATCAGCGAAAAATTGCTGTTCTGGACCAGAACTGCCCGAAACTCGTGATTTTTCGGTAAGCCGAACAGAAAGCGCAGTTCCGGACCCAGACTGCTGAAAATTCCTATTTGGGACCCGGACAGCTTGAAATCCACACTGGCCCGCCGGACAGCCAAAAATGACGATTCTGCCCCCATCAGCGAAAAATTGCTGTTCTGGACCAGAACTGCCCGAAACTCGTGATTTTTCGGTAAGCCGAACAGAAAGTGCAGTTCCGGACCCAGACTGCTGAAAATCACTATTTGAGCCACGGACAGCCTGAAAACGACAGCGACCCGTCTGACAGCTGAAAATGACGATTCTACCCCCGACAGCGGAAAATCGCTGTTCTGGCCCAGAATTGCCCGAAACTCGTGATTTTTCGGCAGCCCCGCCAGAAATCGCAGTTTCGGACCCAGACTGCTGAAAATCCCTATTTGGGTCCCGGACAGCCTGAAATCGACAGCGACCCGTCAGACAGCCGAAAATGACGATTCTACCCCCGACAGCGGAAAATCGCTGTTCTGGCCCAGAATTGCCCGAAACTCGTGATTTTTCGGCAGCCCCGCCAGAAATCGCTGTTTCAGACCCAGACTGCTGAAAATCCCTATTTGGGACCCGGACAGCTTGAAATCCACACTGGCCCGCCGGACAGCCAAAAATGACGATTCTGCCCCCATCAGCGATAAATTGCTGTTCTGGACCAGAACTGCCCGAAACTCGTGATTTTTCGGTAAGCCGAACAGAAAGCGCAGTTCCGGACCCAGACTGCTGAAAATCCCTATTTGGGACCCGGACAGCTTGAAATCCACACTGGCCCGCCGGACAGCCAAAAATGACGATTCTGCCCCCATTAGCGAAAAATTGCTGTTCCGGACCAGAACTGCCCGAAACTCGTGATTTTTCGGTAAGCCGAACAGAAAGTGCAGTTCCGGACCCAGACTGCTGAAAATCACTATTTGAGCCACGGACAGCCTGAAAACGACAGCGACCCGTCTGACAGCTGAAAATGACGATTCTACCCCCGACAGCGGATAATCGCTGTTCTGACCCAGAATTGCCCGAAACTCGTGATTTTTTGGCAGCCCCGCCAGAAATCGCAGTTTCGGACCCAGACTGCTGAAAATCCCTATTTGGGTCCCGGACAGCCTGAAATCGACACCCGCCCATCGGACAGCCAAAAATGACGATTCTGCCCTGGGTCGAATAAAATCACTGTTCTGGCCCAGAACTGCCCGAAACTCGTGATTTTTCGGCTGTCCCACCTGAAATCGCAGTTTCGGACCCAGACTGCTGAAAATCACTATTTGGGCCCCAGACAGCCTGAAAACGACAGCGACCCGTCAGACAGCCGAAAATGACGATTCTACCCCCGACAGCGGAAAATCGCTGTTCTGGCCCAGAATTGCCCGAAACTCGTGATTTTTTGGCAGCCCCGCCAGAAATCGCAGTTTCGGACCCAGACTGCTGAAAATCCCTATTTGGGTCCCGGACAGCCTGAAATCGACACCCGCCCGTCGGACAGCCAAAAATGACGATTCTGCCCCCATCAGCGAAAAATTGCTGTTCTGGACCAGAACTGCCCAAAACTCGTGATTTTTCGGTAAGCCGAACAGAAAGCGCAGTTCCGGACCCAGACTGCTGAAAATCCCTATTTGGGACCCGGACAGCTTGAAATCCACACTGGCCCGCCGGACAGCCAAAAATGACGATTCTGCCCCCATCAGCGAAAAATTGCTGTTCTGGACCAGAACTGCCCGAAACTCGTGATTTTTCGGTAAGCCGAACAGAAAGCGCAGTTCCGGACCCAGACTGCTGAAAATCCCTATTTGGGACCCGGACAGCTTGAAATCCACACTGGCCCGCCGGACAGCCAAAAATGACGATTCTGCCCCCATCAGCGAAAAATTGCTGTTCTGGACCAGAACTGCCCGAAACTCGTGATTTTTCGGTAAGCCGAACAGAAAGCGCAGTTCCGGACCCAGACTGCTGAAAATCCCTATTTGGGACCCGGACAGCTTGAAATCCACACTGGCCCGCCGGACAGCCAAAAATGACGATTCTGCCCCCATCAGCGAAAAATTGCTGTTCTGGACCAGAACTGCCCGAAACTCGTGATTTTTCGGTAAGCCGAACAGAAAGTGCAGTTCCGGACCCAGACTGCTAAAAATCACTATTTGAGCCACGGACAGCCTGAAAACGACAGCGACCCGTCTGACAGCTGAAAATGCCGATTCTACCCCCGACAGCGGATAATCGCTGTTCTGACCCAGAATAGCCCGAAACTCGTGATTTTTTGGCAGCCCCGCCAGAAATCGCAGTTTCGGACCCAGACTGCTGAAAATCCCTATTTGGGTCCCGGACAGCCTGAAATCGACACCCGCCCGTCGGACAGCCAAAAATGACGATTCTGCCCCCATCAGCGAAAAATTGCTGTTCTGGACCAGAACTGCCCAAAACTCGTGATTTTTCGGTAAGCCGAACAGAAAGCGCAGTTCCGGACCCAGACTGCTGAAAATCCCTATTTGGGACCCGGACAGCTTGAAATCCACACTGGCCCGCCGGGCAGCCAAAAATGACGATTCTGCCCCCATCAGCGAAAAATTGCTGTTCTGGACCAGAACTGCCCGAAACTCGTGATTTTTCGGTAAGCCGAACAGAAAGCGCAGTTCCGGACCCAGACTGCTGAAAATTCCTATTTGGGACCCGGACAGCTTGAAATCCACACTGGCCCGCCGGACAGCCAAAAATGACGATTCTGCCCCCATCAGCGAAAAATTGCTGTTCTGGACCAGAACTGCCCGAAACTCGTGATTTTTCGGTAAGCCGAACAGAAAGTGCAGTTCCGGACCCAGACTGCTGAAAATCACTATTTGAGCCACGGACAGCCTGAAAACGACAGCGACCCGTCTGACAGCTGAAAATGACGATTCTACCCCCGACAGCGGAAAATCGCTGTTCTGGCCCAGAATTGCCCGAAACTCGTGATTTTTCGGCAGCCCCGCCAGAAATCGCAGTTTCGGACCCAGACTGCTGAAAATCACTATTTGGGCCCCAGACAGCCTGAAAACGACAGCGACCCGTCAGACAGCCGAAAATGACGATTCTACCCCCGACAGCGGAAAATCGCTGTTCTGGCCCAGAATTGCCCGAAACTCGTGATTTTTCGGCAGCCCCGCCAGAAATCGCAGTTTCGGACCCAGACTGCTGAAAATCCCTATTTGGGACCCGGACAGCTTGAAATCCACACTGGCCCGCCGGACAGACAAAAATGACGATTCTGCCCCCATCAGCGAAAAATTGCTGTTCTGGACCAGAACTGCCCGAAACTCGTGATTTTTCGTTAAGCCGAACAGAAAGAGCAGTTCCGGACCCAGACTGCTAAAAATCACTATTTGAGCCACGGACAGCCTGAAAACGACAGCGACCCGTCTGACAGCTGAAAATGACGATTCTACCCCCGACAGCGGATAATCGCTGTTCTGACCCAGAATTGCCCGAAACTCGTGATTTTTTGGCAGCCCCGCCAGAAATCGCAGTTTCGGACCCAGACTGCTGAAAATCCCTATTTGGGTCCCGGACAGCCTGAAATCGACACCCGCCCGTCGGACAGCCAAAAATGACGATTCTGCCCCCATCAGCGAAAAATTGCTGTTCTGGACCAGAACTGCCCAAAACTCGTGATTTTTCGGTAAGCCGAACAGAAAGCGCAGTTCCGGACCCAGACTGCTGAAAATCCCTATTTGGGACCCGGACAGCTTGAAATCCACACTGGCCCGCCGGGCAGCCAAAAATGACGATTCTGCCCCCATCAGCGAAAAATTGGTGTTCTGGACCAGAACTGCCCGAAACTCGTGATTTTTCGGTAAGCCGAACAGAAAGCGCAGTTCCGGACCCAGACTGCTGAAAATTCCTATTTGGGACCCGGACAGCTTGAAATCCACACTGGCCCGCCGGACAGCCAAAAATGACGATTCTGCCCCCATCAGCAAAAAATTGCTGTTCTGGACCAGAACTGCCCGAAACTCGTGATTTTTCGGTAAGCCGAACAGAAAGTGCAGTTCCGGACCCAGACTGCTGAAAATCACTATTTGAGCCACGGACAGCCTGAAAACGACAGCGACCCGTCTGAACGCTGAAAATGACGATTCTACCCCCGACAGCGGAAAATCGCTGTTCTGGCCCAGAATTGCCCGAAACTCGTGATTTTTCGGCAGCCCCGCCAGAAATCGCAGTTTCGGACCCAGACTGCTGAAAATCCCTATTTGGGTCCCGGACAGCCTGAAATCGACAGCGACCCGTCAGACAGCCGAAAATGACGATTCTACCCCCGACAGCGGAAAATCGCTGTTCTGGCCCAGAATTGCCCGAAACTCGTGATTTTTCGGCAGCCCCGCCAGAAATCGCTGTTTCAGACCCAGACTGCTGAAAATCCCTATTTGGGACCCGGACAGCTTGAAATCCACACTGGCCCGCCGGACAGCCAAAAATGACGATTCTGCCCCCATCAGCGAAAAATTGCTGTTCTGGACCAGAACTGCCCGAAACTCGTGATTTTTCGGTAAGCCGAACAGAAAGTGCAGTTCCGGACCCAGACTGCTAAAAATCACTATTTGAGCCACGGACAGCCTGAAAACGACAGCGACCCGTCTGACAGCTGAAAATGACGATTCTACCCCCGACAGCGGATAATCGCTGTTCTGACCCAGAATTGCCCGAAACTCGTGATTTTTTGGCAGCCCCGCCAGAAATCGCAGTTTCGGACCCAGACTGCTGAAAATCCCTATTTGGGTCCCGGACAGCCTGAAATCGACACCCGCCCGTCGGACAGCCAAAAATGACGATTCTGCCCCCATCAGCGAAAAATTGCTGTTCTGGACCAGAACTGCCCAAAACTCGTGATTTTTCGGTAAGCCGAACAGAAAGCGCAGTTCCGGACCCAGACTGCTGAAAATCCCTATTTGGGACCCGGACAGCTTGAAATCCACACTGGCCCGCCGGGCAGCCAAAAATGACGATTCTGCCCCCATCAGCGAAAAATTGCTGTTCTGGACCAGAACTGCCCGAAACTCGTGATTTTTCGGTAAGCCGAACAGAAAGCGCAGTTCCGGACCCAGACTGCTGAAAATTCCTATTTGGGACCCGGACAGCTTGAAATCCACACTGGCCCGCCGGACAGCCAAAAATGACGATTCTGCCCCCATCAGCGAAAAATTGCTGTTCTGGACCAGAACTGCCCGAAACTCGTGATTTTTCGGTAAGCCGAACAGAAAGTGCAGTTCCGGACCCAGACTGCTGAAAATCACTATTTGAGCCACGGACAGCCTGAAAACGACAGCGACCCGTCTGACAGCTGAAAATGACGATTCTACCCCCGACAGCGGAAAATCGCTGTTCTGGCCCAGAATTGCCCGAAACTCGTGATTTTTCGGCAGCCCCGCCAGAAATCGCAGTTTCGGACCCAGACTGCTGAAAATCACTATTTGGGCCCCAGACAGCCTGAAAACGACAGCGACCCGTCAGACAGCCGAAAATGACGATTCTACCCCCGACAGCGGAAAATCGCTGTTCTGGCCCAGAATTGCCCGAAACTCGTGATTTTTCGGCAGCCCCGCCAGAAATCGCAGTTTCGGACCCAGACTGCTGAAAATCCCTATTTGGGACCCGGACAGCTTGAAATCCACACTGGCCCGCCGGACAGACAAAAATGACGATTCTGCCCCCATCAGCGAAAAATTGCTGTTCTGGACCAGAACTGCCCGAAACTCGTGATTTTTCGTTAAGCCGAACAGAAAGAGCAGTTCCGGACCCAGACTGCTAAAAATCACTATTTGAGCCACGGACAGCCTGAAAACGACAGCGACCCGTCTGACAGCTGAAAATGACGATTCTACCCCCGACAGCGGATAATCGCTGTTCTGACCCAGAATTGCCCGAAACTCGTGATTTTTTGGCAGCCCCGCCAGAAATCGCAGTTTCGGACCCAGACTGCTGAAAATCCCTATTTGGGTCCCGGACAGCCTGAAATCGACACCCGCCCGTCGGACAGCCAAAAATGACGATTCTGCCCCCATCAGCGAAAAATTGCTGTTCTGGACCAGAACTGCCCAAAACTCGTGATTTTTCGGTAAGCCGAACAGAAAGCGCAGTTCCGGACCCAGACTGCTGAAAATCCCTATTTGGGACCCGGACAGCTTGAAATCCACACTGGCCCGCCGGGCAGCCAAAAATGACGATTCTGCCCCCATCAGCGAAAAATTGGTGTTCTGGACCAGAACTGCCCGAAACTCGTGATTTTTCGGTAAGCCGAACAGAAAGCGCAGTTCCGGACCCAGACTGCTGAAAATTCCTATTTGGGACCCGGACAGCTTGAAATCCACACTGGCCCGCCGGACAGCCAAAAATGACGATTCTGCCCCCATCAGCAAAAAATTGCTGTTCTGGACCAGAACTGCCCGAAACTCGTGATTTTTCGGTAAGCCGAACAGAAAGTGCAGTTCCGGACCCAGACTGCTGAAAATCACTATTTGAGCCACGGACAGCCTGAAAACGACAGCGACCCGTCTGAACGCTGAAAATGACGATTCTACCCCCGACAGCGGAAAATCGCTGTTCTGGCCCAGAATTGCCCGAAACTCGTGATTTTTCGGCAGCCCCGCCAGAAATCGCAGTTTCGGACCCAGACTGCTGAAAATCACTATTTGGGCCCCAGACAGCCTGAAAACGACAGCGACCCGTCAGACAGCCGAAAATGACGATTCTACCCCCGACAGCGGAAAATCGCTGTTCTGGCCCAGAATTGCCCGAAACTCGTGATTTTTCGGCAGCCCCGCCAGAAATCGCTGTTTCAGACCCAGACTGCTGAAAATCCCTATTTGGGACCCGGACAGCTTGAAATCCACACTGGCCCGCCGGACAGCCAAAAATGACGATTCTGCCCCCATCAGCGAAAAATTGCTGTTCTGGACCAGAACTGCCCGAAACTCGTGATTTTTCGGTAAGCCGAACAGAAAGTGCAGTTCCGGACCCAGACTGCTAAAAATCACTATTTGAGCCACGGACAGCCTGAAAACGACAGCGACCCGTCTGACAGCTGAAAATGACGATTCTACCCCCGACAGCGGATAATCGCTGTTCTGACCCAGAATTGCCCGAAACTCGTGATTTTTTGGCAGCCCCGCCAGAAATCGCAGTTTCGGACCCAGACTGCTGAAAATCCCTATTTGGGTCCCGGACAGCCTGAAATCGACACCCGCCCGTCGGACAGCCAAAAATGACGATTCTGCCCCCATCAGCGAAAAATCGCTGTTCTGGACCAGAACTGCCCAAAACTCGGGATTTTTCGGTAAGCCGAACAGAAAGCGCAGTTCCGGACCCAGACTGCTGAAAATCCCTATTTGGGACCCGGACAGCTTGAAATCCACACTGGCCCGCCGGACAGCCAAAAATGACGATTCTGCCCCCATCAGCGAAAAATTGCTGTTCTGGACCAGAACTGCCCGAAACTCGTGATTTTTCGGTAAGCCGAACAGAAAGCGCAGTTCCGGACCCAGACTGCTGAAAATTCCTATTTGGGACCCGGACAGCTTGAAATCCACACTGGCCCGCCGGACAGCCAAAAATGACGATTCTGCCCCCATCAGCGAAAAATTGCTGTTCTGGACCAGAACTGCCCGAAACTCGTGATTTTTCGGTAAGCCGAACAGAAAGTGCAGTTCCGGACCCAGACTGCTGAAAATCACTATTTGAGCCACGGACAGCCTGAAAACGACAGCGACCCGTCTGACAGCTGAAAATGACGATTCTACCCCCGACAGCGGAAAATCGCTGTTCTGGCCCAGAATTGCCCGAAACTCGTGATTTTTCGGCAGCCCCGCCAGAAATCGCAGTTTCGGACCCAGACTGCTGAAAATCACTATTTGGGCCCCAGACAGCCTGAAAACGACAGCGACCCGTCAGACAGCCGAAAATGACGATTCTACCCCCGACAGCGGAAAATCGCTGTTCTGGCCCAGAATTGCCCGAAACTCGTGATTTTTCGGCAGCCCCGCCAGAAATCGCAGTTTCGGACCCAGACTGCTGAAAATCCCTATTTGGGACCCGGACAGCTTGAAATCCACACTGGCCCGCCGGACAGACAAAAATGACGATTCTGCCCCCATCAGCGAAAAATTGCTGTTCTGGACCAGAACTGCCCGAAACTCGTGATTTTTCGTTAAGCCGAACAGAAAGAGCAGTTCCGGACCCAGACTGCTAAAAATCACTATTTGAGCCACGGACAGCCTGAAAACGACAGCGACCCGTCTGACAGCTGAAAATGACGATTCTACCCCCGACAGCGGATAATCGCTGTTCTGACCCAGAATTGCCCGAAACTCGTGATTTTTTGGCAGCCCCGCCAGAAATCGCAGTTTCGGACCCAGACTGCTGAAAATCCCTATTTGGGTCCCGGACAGCCTGAAATCGACACCCGCCCGTCGGACAGCCAAAAATGACGATTCTGCCCCCATCAGCGAAAAATTGCTGTTCTGGACCAGAACTGCCCAAAACTCGTGATTTTTCGGTAAGCCGAACAGAAAGCGCAGTTCCGGACCCAGACTGCTGAAAATCCCTATTTGGGACCCGGACAGCTTGAAATCCACACTGGCCCGCCGGGCAGCCAAAAATGACGATTCTGCCCCCATCAGCGAAAAATTGGTGTTCTGGACCAGAACTGCCCGAAACTCGTGATTTTTCGGTAAGCCGAACAGAAAGCGCAGTTCCGGACCCAGACTGCTGAAAATTCCTATTTGGGACCCGGACAGCTTGAAATCCACACTGGCCCGCCGGACAGCCAAAAATGACGATTCTGCCCCCATCAGCAAAAAATTGCTGTTCTGGACCAGAACTGCCCGAAACTCGTGATTTTTCGGTAAGCCGAACAGAAAGTGCAGTTCCGGACCCAGACTGCTGAAAATCACTATTTGAGCCACGGACAGCCTGAAAACGACAGCGACCCGTCTGAACGCTGAAAATGACGATTCTACCCCCGACAGCGGAAAATCGCTGTTCTGGCCCAGAATTGCCCGAAACTCGTGATTTTTCGGCAGCCCCGCCAGAAATCGCAGTTTCGGACCCAGACTGCTGAAAATCCCTATTTGGGTCCCGGACAGCCTGAAATCGACAGCGACCCGTCAGACAGCCGAAAATGACGATTCTACCCCCGACAGCGGAAAATCGCTGTTCTGGCCCAGAATTGCCCGAAACTCGTGATTTTTCGGCAGCCCCGCCAGAAATCGCTGTTTCAGACCCAGACTGCTGAAAATCCCTATTTGGGACCCGGACAGCTTGAAATCCACACTGGCCCGCCGGACAGCCAAAAATGACGATTCTGCCCCCATCAGCGAAAAATTGCTGTTCTGGACCAGAACTGCCCGAAACTCGTGATTTTTCGGTAAGCCGAACAGAAAGTGCAGTTCCGGACCCAGACTGCTAAAAATCACTATTTGAGCCACGGACAGCCTGAAAACGACAGCGACCCGTCTGACAGCTGAAAATGACGATTCTACCCCCGACAGCGGATAATCGCTGTTCTGACCCAGAATTGCCCGAAACTCGTGATTTTTTGGCAGCCCCGCCAGAAATCGCAGTTTCGGACCCAGACTGCTGAAAATCCCTATTTGGGTCCCGGACAGCCTGAAATCGACACCCGCCCGTCGGACAGCCAAAAATGACGATTCTGCCCCCATCAGCGAAAAATCGCTGTTCTGGACCAGAACTGCCCAAAACTCGGGATTTTTCGGTAAGCCGAACAGAAAGCGCAGTTCCGGACCCAGACTGCTGAAAATCCCTATTTGGGACCCGGACAGCTTGAAATCCACACTGGCCCGCCGGACAGCCAAAAATGACGATTCTGCCCCCATCAGCGAAAAATTGCTGTTCTGGACCAGAACTGCCCGAAACTCGTGATTTTTCGGTAAGCCGAACAGAAAGCGCAGTTCCGGACCCAGACTGCTGAAAATTCCTATTTGGGACCCGGACAGCTTGAAATCCACACTGGCCCGCCGGACAGCCAAAAATGACGATTCTGCCCCCATCAGCGAAAAATTGCTGTTCTGGACCAGAACTGCCCGAAACTCGTGATTTTTCGGTAAGCCGAACAGAAAGTGCAGTTCCGGACCCAGACTGCTGAAAATCACTATTTGAGCCACGGACAGCCTGAAAACGACAGCGACCCGTCTGACAGCTGAAAATGACGATTCTACCCCCGACAGCGGAAAATCGCTGTTCTGGCCCAGAATTGCCCGAAACTCGTGATTTTTCGGCAGCCCCGCCAGAAATCGCAGTTTCGGACCCAGACTGCTGAAAATCCCTATTTGGGTCCCGGACAGCCTGAAATCGACAGCGACCCGTCAGACAGCCGAAAATGACGATTCTACCCCCGACAGCGGAAAATCGCTGTTCTGGCCCAGAATTGCCCGAAACTCGTGATTTTTCGGCAGCCCCGCCAGAAATCGCTGTTTCAGACCCAGACTGCTGAAAATCCCTATTTGGGACCCGGACAGCTTGAAATCCACACTGGCCCGCCGGACAGCCAAAAATGACGATTCTGCCCCCATCAGCGATAAATTGCTGTTCTGGACCAGAACTGCCCGAAACTCGTGATTTTTCGGTAAGCCGAACAGAAAGCGCAGTTCCGGACCCAGACTGCTGAAAATCCCTATTTGGGACCCGGACAGCTTGAAATCCACACTGGCCCGCCGGACAGCCAAAAATGACGATTCTGCCCCCATCAGCGAAAAATTGCTGTTCCGGACCAAAACTGCCCGAAACTCGTGATTTTTCGGTAAGCCGAACAGAAAGTGCAGTTCCGGACCCAGACTGCTGAAAATCACTATTTGAGCCACGGACAGCCTGAAAACGACAGCGACCCGTCTGACAGCTGAAAATGACGATTCTACCCCCGACAGCGGATAATCGCTGTTCTGACCCAGAATTGCCCGAAACTCGTGATTTTTTGGCAGCCCCGCCAGAAATCGCAGTTTCGGACCCAGACTGCTGAAAATCCCTATTTGGGTCCCGGACAGCCTGAAATCGACACCCGCCCGTCGGACAGCCAAAAATGACGATTCTGCCCCCATCAGCGAAAAATCGCTGTTCTGGACCAGAACTGCCCAAAACTCGGGATTTTTCGGTAAGCCGAACAGAAAGCGCAGTTCCGGACCCAGACTGCTGAAAATCCCTATTTGGGACCCGGACAGCTTGAAATCCACACTGGCCCGCCGGACAGCCAAAAATGACGATTCTGCCCCCATCAGCGAAAAATTGCTGTTCTGGACCAGAACTGCCCGAAACTCGTGATTTTTCGGTAAGCCGAACAGAAAGCGCAGTTCCGGACCCAGACTGCTGAAAATTCCTATTTGGGACCCGGACAGCTTGAAATCCACACTGGCCCGCCGGACAGCCAAAAATGACGATTCTGCCCCCATCAGCGAAAAATTGCTGTTCTGGACCAGAACTGCCCGAAACTCGTGATTTTTCGGTAAGCCGAACAGAAAGTGCAGTTCCGGACCCAGACTGCTGAAAATCACTATTTGAGCCACGGACAGCCTGAAAACGACAGCGACCCGTCTGACAGCTGAAAATGACGATTCTACCCCCGACAGCGGAAAATCGCTGTTCTGGCCCAGAATTGCCCGAAACTCGTGATTTTTCGGCAGCCCCGCCAGAAATCGCAGTTTCGGACCCAGACTGCTGAAAATCCCTATTTGGGTCCCGGACAGCCTGAAATCGACAGCGACCCGTCAGACAGCCGAAAATGACGATTCTACCCCCGACAGCGGAAAATCGCTGTTCTGGCCCAGAATTGCCCGAAACTCGTGATTTTTCGGCAGCCCCGCCAGAAATCGCTGTTTCAGACCCAGACTGCTGAAAATCCCTATTTGGGACCCGGACAGCTTGAAATCCACACTGGCCCGCCGGACAGCCAAAAATGACGATTCTGCCCCCATCAGCGATAAATTGCTGTTCTGGACCAGAACTGCCCGAAACTCGTGATTTTTCGGTAAGCCGAACAGAAAGCGCAGTTCCGGACCCAGACTGCTGAAAATCCCTATTTGGGACCCGGACAGCTTGAAATCCACACTGGCCCGCCGGACAGCCAAAAATGACGATTCTGCCCCCATCAGCGAAAAATTGCTGTTCCGGACCAAAACTGCCCGAAACTCGTGATTTTTCGGTAAGCCGAACAGAAAGTGCAGTTCCGGACCCAGACTGCTGAAAATCACTATTTGAGCCACGGACAGCCTGAAAACGACAGCGACCCGTCTGACAGCTGAAAATGACGATTCTACCCCCGACAGCGGATAATCGCTGTTCTGACCCAGAATTGCCCGAAACTCGTGATTTTTTGGCAGCCCCGCCAGAAATCGCAGTTTCGGACCCAGACTGCTGAAAATCCCTATTTGGGTCCCGGACAGCCTGAAATCGACACCCGCCCGTCGGACAGCCAAAAATGACGATTCTGCCCCGGGTCGAATAAAATCACTGTTCTGGCCCAGAACTGCCCGAAACTCGTGATTTTTCGGCTGTCCCACCTGAAATCGCAGTTTCAGACCCAGACTGCTGAAAATCACTATTTGGGCCCCAGACAGCCTGAAAACGACAGCGACCCGTCAGACAGCCGAAAATGACGATTCTACCCCCGACAGCGGAAAATCGCTGTTCTGACCCAGAATTGCCCGAAACTCGTGATTTTTTGGCAGCCCCGCCAGAAATCGCAGTTTCGGACCCAGACTGCTGAAAATCCCTATTTGGGTCCCGGACAGCCTGAAACCGACACCCGCCCGTCGGACAGCCAAAAATGACGATTCTGCCCCCATCAGCGAAAAATTGCTGTTCTGGACCAGAACTGCCCAAAACTCGTGATTTTTCGGTAAGCCGAACAGAAAGCGCAGTTCCGGACCCAGACTGCTGAAAATCCCTATTTGGGACCCGGACAGCTTGAAATCCACACTGGCCCGCCGGACAGCCAAAAATGACGATTCTGCCCCCATCAGCGAAAAATTGCTGTTCTGGACCAGAACTGCCCGAAACTCGTGATTTTTCGGTAAGCCGAACAGAAAGTGCAGTTCCGGACCCAGACTGCTAAAAATCACTATTTGAGCCACGGACAGCCTGAAAACGACAGCGACCCGTCTGACAGCTGAAAATGACGATTCTACCCCCGACAGCGGATAATCGCTGTTCTGACCCAGAATTGCCCGAAACTCGTGATTTTTTGGCAGCCCCGCCAGAAATCGCAGTTTCGGACCCAGACTGCTGAAAATCCCTATTTGGGTCCCGGACAGCCTGAAATCGACACCCGCCCGTCGGACAGCCAAAAATGACGATTCTGCCCCGGGTCGAATAAAATCACTGTTCTGGCCCAGAACTGCCCGAAACTCGTGATTTTTCGGCTGTCCCACCTGAAATCGCAGTTTCGGACCCAGACTGCTGAAAATCACTATTTGGGCCCCAGACAGCCTGAAAACGACAGCGACCCGTCAGACAGCCGAAAATGACGATTCTACCCCCGACAGCGGAAAATCGCTGTTCTGGCCCAGAATTGCCCGAAACTCGTGATTTTTTGGCAGCCCCGCCAGAAATCGCAGTTTCGGACCCAGACTGCTGAAAATCCCTATTTGGGTCCCGGACAGCCTGAAATCGACACCCGCCCGTCGGACAGCCAAAAATGACGATTCTGCCCCCATCAGCGAAAAATTGCTGTTCTGGACCAGAACTGCCCAAAACTCGTGATTTTTCGGTAAGCCGAACAGAAAGCGCAGTTCCGGACCCAGACTGCTGAAAATCCCTATTTGGGACCCGGACAGCTTGAAATCCACACTGGCCCGCCGGACAGCCAAAAATGACGATTCTGCCCCCATCAGCGAAAAATTGCTGTTCTGGACCAGAACTGCCCGAAACTCGTGATTTTTCGGTAAGCCGAACAGAAAGCGCAGTTCCGGACCCAGACTGCTGAAAATCCCTATTTGGGACCCGGACAGCTTGAAATCCACACTGGCCCGCCGGACAGCCAAAAATGACGATTCTGCCCCCATCAGCGAAAAATTGCTGTTCTGGACCAGAACTGCCCGAAACTCGTGATTTTTCGGTAAGCCGAACAGAAAGCGCAGTTCCGGACCCAGACTGCTGAAAATTCCTATTTGGGACCCGGACAGCTTGAAATCCACACTGGCCCGCCGGACAGCCAAAAATGACGATTCTGCCCCCATCAGCGAAAAATTGCTGTTCTGGACCAGAACTGCCCGAAACTCGTGATTTTTCGGTAAGCCGAACAGAAAGTGCAGTTCCGGACCCAGACTGCTGAAAATCACTATTTGAGCCACGGACAGCCTGAAAACGACAGCGACCCGTCTGACAGCTGAAAATGACGATTCTACCCACGACAGCGGAAAATCGCTGTTCTGGCCCAGAATTGCCCGAAACTCGTGATTTTTCGGCAGCCCCGCCAGAAATCGCAGTTTCGGACCCAGACTGCTGAAAATCCCTATTTGGGTCCCGGACAGCCTGAAATCGACAGCGACCCGTCAGACAGCCGAAAATGACGATTCTACCCCCGACAGCGGAAAATCGCTGTTCTGGCCCAGAATTGCCCGAAACTCGTGATTTTTCGGCAGCCCCGCCAGAAATCGCTGTTTCAGACCCAGACTGCTGAAAATCCCTATTTGGGACCCGGACAGCTTGAAATCCACACTGGCCCGCCGGACAGCCAAAAATGACGATTCTGCCCCCATCAGCGAAAAATTGCTGTTCTGGACCAGAACTGCCCGAAACTCGTGATTTTTCGGTAAGCCGAACAGAAAGCGCAGTTCCGGACCCAGACTGCTGAAAATCCCTATTTGGGACCCGGACAGCTTGAAATCCACACTGGCCCGCCGGACAGCCAAAAATGACGATTCTGCCCCCATCAGCGAAAAATTGCTGTTCTGGACCAGAACTGCCCGAAACTCGTGATTTTTCGGTAAGCCGAACAGAAAGCGCAGTTCCGGACCCAGACTGCTGAAAATCCCTATTTGGGACCCGGACAGCTTGAAATCCACACTGGCCCGCCGGACAGCCAAAAATGACGATTCTGCCCCCATCAGCGAAAAATTGCTGTTCTGGACCAGAACTGCCCGAAACTCGTGATTTTTCGGTAAGCCGAACAGAAAGCGCAGTTCCGGACCCAGACTGCTGAAAATCCCTATTTGGGACCCGGACAGCTTGAAATCCACACTGGCCCGCCGGACAGCCAAAAATGACGATTCTGCCCCCATCAGCGAAAAATTGCTGTTCTGGACCAGAACTGCCCGAAACTCGTGATTTTTCGGTAAGCCGAACAGAAAGCGCAGTTCCGAACCCAGACTGCTGAAAATTCCTATTTGGGACCCGGACAGCTTGAAATCCACACTGGCCCGCCGGACAGCCATAAATGACGATTCTGCCCCCATCAGCGAAAAATTGCTGTTCTGGACCAGAACTGCCCGAAACTCGTGATTTTTCGGTAAGCCGAACAGAAAGTGCAGTTCCGGACCCAGACTGCTGAAAATCACTATTTGAGCCACGGACAGCCTGAAAACGACAGCGACCCGTCTGACAGCTGAAAATGACGATTCTACCCACGACAGCGGAAAATCGCTGTTCTGGCCCAGAATTGCCCGAAACTCGTGATTTTTCGGCAGCCCCGCCAGAAATCGCAGTTTCGGACCCAGACTGCTGAAAATCCCTATTTGGGTCCCGGACAGCCTGAAATCGACAGCGACCCGTCAGACAGCCGAAAATGACGATTCTACCCCCGACAGCGGAAAATCGCTGTTCTGGCCCAGAATTGCCCGAAACTCGTGATTTTTCGGCAGCCCCGCCAGAAATCGCTGTTTCAGACCCAGACTGCTGAAAATCCCTATTTGGGACCCGGACAGCTTGAAATCCACACTGGCCCGCCGGACAGCCAAAAATGACGATTCTGCCCCCATCAGCGAAAAATTGCTGTTCTGGACCAGAACTGCCCGAAACTCGTGATTTTTCGGTAAGCCGAACAGAAAGCGCAGTTCCGGACCCAGACTGCTGAAAATCCCTATTTGGGACCCGGACAGCTTGAAATCCACACTGGCCCGCCGGACAGCCAAAAATGACGATTCTGCCCCCATCAGCGAAAAATTGCTGTTCTGGACCAGAACTGCCCGAAACTCGTGATTTTTCGGTAAGCCGAACAGAAAGTGCAGTTCCGGACCCAGACTGCTGAAAATCACTATTTGAGCCACGGACAGCCTGAAAACGACAGCGACCCGTCTGACAGCTGAAAATGACGATTCTACCCCCGACAGCGGATAATCGCTGTTCTGACCCAGAATTGCCCGAAACTCGTGATTTTTTGGCAGCCCCGCCAGAAATCGCAGTTTCGGACCCAGACTGCTGAAAATCCCTATTTGGGTCCCGGACAGCCTGAAATCGACACCCGCCCGTCGGACAGCCAAAAATGACGATTCTGCCCCGGGTCGAATAAAATCACTGTTCTGGCCCAGAACTGCCCGAAACTCGTGATTTTTCGGCTGTCCCACCTGAAATCGCAGTTTCAGACCCAGACTGCTGAAAATCACTATTTGGGCCCCAGACAGCCTGAAAACGACAGCGACCCGTCAGACAGCCGAAAATGACGATTCTACCCCCGACAGCGGAAAATCGCTGTTCTGACCCAGAATTGCCCGAAACTCGTGATTTTTTGGCAGCCCCGCCAGAAATCGCAGTTTCGGACCCAGACTGCTGAAAATCCCTATTTGGGTCCCGGACAGCCTGAAACCGACACCCGCCCGTCGGACAGCCAAAAATGACGATTCTGCCCCCATCAGCGAAAAATTGCTGTTCTGGACCAGAACTGCCCAAAACTCGTGATTTTTCGGTAAGCCGAACAGAAAGCGCAGTTCCGGACCCAGACTGCTGAAAATCCCTATTTGGGACCCGGACAGCTTGAAATCCACACTGGCCCGCCGGACAGCCAAAAATGACGATTCTGCCCCCATCAGCGAAAAATTGCTGTTCTGGACCAGAACTGCCCGAAACTCGTGATTTTTCGGTAAGCCGAACAGAAAGTGCAGTTCCGGACCCAGACTGCTAAAAATCACTATTTGAGCCACGGACAGCCTGAAAACGACAGCGACCCGTCTGACAGCTGAAAATGACGATTCTACCCCCGACAGCGGATAATCGCTGTTCTGACCCAGAATTGCCCGAAACTCGTGATTTTTTGGCAGCCCCGCCAGAAATCGCAGTTTCGGACCCAGACTGCTGAAAATCCCTATTTGGGTCCCGGACAGCCTGAAATCGACACCCGCCCGTCGGACAGCCAAAAATGACGATTCTGCCCCGGGTCGAATAAAATCACTGTTCTGGCCCAGAACTGCCCGAAACTCGTGATTTTTCGGCTGTCCCACCTGAAATCGCAGTTTCGGACCCAGACTGCTGAAAATCACTATTTGGGCCCCAGACAGCCTGAAAACGACAGCGACCCGTCAGACAGCCGAAAATGACGATTCTACCCCCGACAGCGGAAAATCGCTGTTCTGGCCCAGAATTGCCCGAAACTCGTGATTTTTTGGCAGCCCCGCCAGAAATCGCAGTTTCGGACCCAGACTGCTGAAAATCCCTATTTGGGTCCCGGACAGCCTGAAATCGACACCCGCCCGTCGGACAGCCAAAAATGACGATTCTGCCCCCATCAGCGAAAAATTGCTGTTCTGGACCAGAACTGCCCAAAACTCGTGATTTTTCGGTAAGCCGAACAGAAAGCGCAGTTCCGGACCCAGACTGCTGAAAATCCCTATTTGGGACCCGGACAGCTTGAAATCCACACTGGCCCGCCGGACAGCCAAAAATGACGATTCTGCCCCCATCAGCGAAAAATTGCTGTTCTGGACCAGAACTGCCCGAAACTCGTGATTTTTCGGTAAGCCGAACAGAAAGTGCAGTTCCGGACCCAGACTGCTGAAAATCACTATTTGAGCCACGGACAGCCTGAAAACGACAGCGACCCGTCTGACAGCTGAAAATGACGATTCTACCCCCGACAGCGGATAATCGCTGTTCTGACCCAGAATTGCCCGAAACTCGTGATTTTTTGGCAGCCCCGCCAGAAATCGCAGTTTCGGACCCAGACTGCTGAAAATCCCTATTTGGGTCCCGGACAGCCTGAAATCGACACCCGCCCGTCGGACAGCCAAAAATGACGATTCTGCCCCGGGTCGAATAAAATCACTGTTCTGGCCCAGAACTGCCCGAAACTCGTGATTTTTCGGCTGTCCCACCTGAAATCGCAGTTTCGGACCCAGACTGCTGAAAATCACTATTTGGGCCCCAGACAGCCTGAAAACGACAGCGACCCGTCAGACAGCCGAAAATGACGATTCTACCCCCGACAGCGGAAAATCGCTGTTCTGGCCCAGAATTGCCCGAAACTCGTGATTTTTTGGCAGCCCCGCCAGAAATCGCAGTTTCGGACCCAGACTGCTGAAAATCCCTATTTGGGTCCCGGACAGCCTGAAATCGACACCCGCCCGTCGGACAGCCAAAAATGACGATTCTGCCCCCATCAGCGAAAAATTGCTGTTCTGGACCAGAACTGCCCAAAACTCGTGATTTTTCGGTAAGCCGAACAGAAAGCGCAGTTCCGGACCCAGACTGCTGAAAATCCCTATTTGGGACCCGGACAGCTTGAAATCCACACTGGCCCGCCGGACAGCCAAAAATGACGATTCTGCCCCCATCAGCGAAAAATTGCTGTTCTGGACCAGAACTGCCCGAAACTCGTGATTTTTCGGTAAGCCGAACAGAAAGTGCAGTTCCGGACCCAGACTGCTAAAAATCACTATTTGAGCCACGGACAGCCTGAAAACGACAGCGACCCGTCTGACAGCTGAAAATGACGATTCTACCCCCGACAGCGGATAATCGCTGTTCTGACCCAGAATTGCCCGAAACTCGTGATTTTTTGGCAGCCCCGCCAGAAATCGCAGTTTCGGACCCAGACTGCTGAAAATCCCTATTTGGGTCCCGGACAGCCTGAAATCGACACCCGCCCGTCGGACAGCCAAAAATGACGATTCTGCCCCGGGTCGAATAAAATCACTGTTCTGGCCCAGAACTGCCCGAAACTCGTGATTTTTCGGCTGTCCCACCTGAAATCGCAGTTTCGGACCCAGACTGCTGAAAATCACTATTTGGGCCCCAGACAGCCTGAAAACGACAGCGACCCGTCAGACAGCCGAAAATGACGATTCTACCCCCGACAGCGGAAAATCGCTGTTCTGGCCCAGAATTGCCCGAAACTCGTGATTTTTTGGCAGCCCCGCCAGAAATCGCAGTTTCGGACCCAGACTGCTGAAAATCCCTATTTGGGTCCCGGACAGCCTGAAATCGACACCCGCCCGTCGGACAGCCAAAAATGACGATTCTGCCCCCATCAGCGAAAAATTGCTGTTCTGGACCAGAACTGCCCAAAACTCGTGATTTTTCGGTAAGCCGAACAGAAAGCGCAGTTCCGGACCCAGACTGCTGAAAATCCCTATTTGGGACCCGGACAGCTTGAAATCCACACTGGCCCGCCGGACAGCCAAAAATGACGATTCTGCCCCCATCAGCGAAAAATTGCTGTTCTGGACCAGAACTGCCCGAAACTCGTGATTTTTCGGTAAGCCGAACAGAAAGTGCAGTTCCGGACCCAGACTGCTGAAAATCACTATTTGAGCCACGGACAGCCTGAAAACGACAGCGACCCGTCTGACAGCTGAAAATGACGATTCTACCCCCGACAGCGGATAATCGCTGTTCTGACCCAGAATTGCCCGAAACTCGTGATTTTTTGGCAGCCCCGCCAGAAATCGCAGTTTCGGACCCAGACTGCTGAAAATCCCTATTTGGGTCCCGGACAGCCTGAAATCGACACCCGCCCGTCGGACAGCCAAAAATGACGATTCTGCCCCGGGTCGAATAAAATCACTGTTCTGGCCCAGAACTGCCCGAAACTCGTGATTTTTCGGCTGTCCCACCTGAAATCGCAGTTTCGGACCCAGACTGCTGAAAATCACTATTTGGGCCCCAGACAGCCTGAAAACGACAGCGACCCGTCAGACAGCCGAAAATGACGATTCTACCCCCGACAGCGGAAAATCGCTGTTCTGGCCCAGAATTGCCCGAAACTCGTGATTTTTTGGCAGCCCCGCCAGAAATCGCAGTTTCGGACCCAGACTGCTGAAAATCCCTATTTGGGTCCCGGACAGCCTGAAATCGACACCCGCCCGTCGGACAGCCAAAAATGACGATTCTGCCCCCATCAGCGAAAAATTGCTGTTCTGGACCAGAACTGCCCAAAACTCGTGATTTTTCGGTAAGCCGAACAGAAAGCGCAGTTCCGGACCCAGACTGCTGAAAATCCCTATTTGGGACCCGGACAGCTTGAAATCCACACTGGCCCGCCGGACAGCCAAAAATGACGATTCTGCCCCCATCAGCGAAAAATTGCTGTTCTGGACCAGAACTGCCCGAAACTCGTGATTTTTCGGTAAGCCGAACAGAAAGCGCAGTTCCGGACCCAGACTGCTGAAAATTCCTATTTGGGACCCGGACAGCCTGAAATCGACACCCGCCCGTCGGACAGCCAAAAATGACGATTCTGCCCCCATCAGCGAAAAATTGCTGTTCTGGACCAGAACTGCCCAAAACTCGTGATTTTTCGGTAAGCCGAACAGAAAGCGCAGTTCCGGACCCAGACTGCTGAAAATCCCTATTTGGGACCCGGACAGCTTGAAATCCACACTGGCCCGCCGGACAGCCAAAAATGACGATTCTGCCCCCATCAGCGAAAAATTGCTGTTCTGGACCAGAACTGCCCGAAACTCGTGATTTTTCGGTAAGCCGAACAGAAAGTGCAGTTCCGGACCCAGACTGCTAAAAATCACTATTTGAGCCACGGACAGCCTGAAAACGACAGCGACCCGTCTGACAGCTGAAAATGACGATTCTACCCCCGACCGCGGATAATCGCTGTTCTGACCCAGAATTGCCCGAAACTCGTGATTTTTTGGCAGCCCCGCCAGAAATCGCAGTTTCGGACCCAGACTGCTGAAAATCCCTATTTGGGTCCCGGACAGCCTGAAATCGACACCCGCCCGTCGGACAGCCAAAAATGACGATTCTGCCCCGGGTCGAATAAAATCACTGTTCTGGCCCAGAACTGCCCGAAACTCGTGATTTTTCGGCTGTCCCACCTGAAATCGCAGTTTCGGACCCAGACTGCTGAAAATCACTATTTGGGCCCCAGACAGCCTGAAAACGACAGCGACCCGTCAGACAGCCGAAAATGACGATTCTACCCCCGACAGCGGAAAATCGCTGTTCTGGCCCAGAATTGCCCGAAACTCGTGATTTTTCGGCAGCCCCGCCAGAAATCGCAGTTTCGGACCCAGACTGCTGAAAATCGCTAGTTGGGTCCCGGACAGCCTGAAATCGACAACGGCCCGTCGGACAGCCAAAAATGACGATTCTGCCCCCGGTCGAATAAAATCACTGTTCTGGCCCAGAACTGCCCGAAACTCGTGATTTTTCGGCTGTCCCACCTGAAATCGCAGTTTCGGTCCCAGACTGCTGAAAATCACTATTTGGGCCCCAGACAGCCTGAAAACGACAGCGACCCGTCAGACAGCCGAAAATGACGATTCTACCCCCGACAGCGGAAAATCGCTGTTCTGGCCCAGAATTGCCCGAAACTCGTGATTTTTCGGCAGCCCCGCCAGAAATCGCAGTTTCGGACCCAGATTGTTGAAAATCCCTATTTGGGTCCCGGACAGCCTGAAATCGACACCGGCCCGTCGGACAGCCAAAAATGACGATTCTGCCCCCGGTCGAATAAAATCACTGTTCTGGCCCAGAACTGCCCGAAACTCGTGATTTTTCGGCTGTCCCACCTGAAATCGCAGTTTCGGACCCAGACTGCTGAAAATCACTATTTGGGCCCCAGGCAGCCTGAAAACGACAGCGACCCGTCAGACAGCCGAAAATGACGATTCTACCCCCGACAGCGGAAAATCGCTGTTCTGGCCCAGAATTGCCCGAAACTCGTGATTTTTCAGCAGCCCCGCCAGAAATCGCAGTTTCGGACCCAGACTGCTGAAAATCCCTATTTGGGTCCCGGACAGCCTGAAATCGACACCGGCCCGTCGGACAGCCAAAAATGACGATTCTGCCCCAGATCGAATGAAATCACTGTTCTGGCCCAGAACTGCCCGAAACTCGTGATTTTTCGGCTGTCCCACCTGAAATCGCAGTTTCGGACCCAGATTGCTGAAAATCCCTATTTGGGACCCGGACAGCTTGAAATCCACACTGGCCCGCCGGACAGCCAAAAATGACGATTCTGCCCCCATCAGCGAAAAATTGCTGTTCTGGACCAGAACTGCCCGAAACTCGTGATTTTTCGGTAAGCCGAACAGAAAGTGCAGTTCCGGACCCAGACTGCTAAAAATCACTATTTGAGCCACGGACAGCCTGAAAACGACAGCGACCCGTCTGACAGCTGAAAATGACGATTCTACCCCCGACCGCGGATAATCGCTGTTCTGACCCAGAATTGCCCGAAACTCGTGATTTTTTGGCAGCCCCGCCAGAAATCGCAGTTTCGGACCCAGACTGCTGAAAATCCCTATTTGGGTCCCGGACAGCCTGAAATCGACACCCGCCCGTCGGACAGCCAAAAATGACGATTCTGCCCCGGGTCGAATAAAATCACTGTTCTGGCCCAGAACTGCCCGAAACTCGTGATTTTTCGGCTGTCCCACCTGAAATCGCAGTTTCGGACCCAGACTGCTGAAAATCACTATTTGGGCCCCAGACAGCCTGAAAACGACAGCGACCCGTCAGACAGCCGAAAATGACGATTCTACCCCCGACAGCGGAAAATCGCTGTTCTGGCCCAGAATTGCCCGAAACTCGTGATTTTTCGGCAGCCCCGCCAGAAATCGCAGTTTCGGACCCAGACTGCTGAAAATCGCTAGTTGGGTCCCGGACAGCCTGAAATCGACAACGGCCCGTCGGACAGCCAAAAATGACGATTCTGCCCCCGGTCGAATAAAATCACTGTTCTGGCCCAGAACTGCCCGAAACTCGTGATTTTTCGGCTGTCCCACCTGAAATCGCAGTTTCGGTCCCAGACTGCTGAAAATCACTATTTGGGCCCCAGACAGCCTGAAAACGACAGCGACCCGTCAGACAGCCGAAAATGACGATTCTACCCCCGACAGCGGAAAATCGCTGTTCTGGCCCAGAATTGCCCGAAACTCGTGATTTTTCGGCAGCCCCGCCAGAAATCGCAGTTTCGGACCCAGATTGTTGAAAATCCCTATTTGGGTCCCGGACAGCCTGAAATCGACACCGGCCCGTCGGACAGCCAAAAATGACGATTCTGCCCCCGGTCGAATAAAATCACTGTTCTGGCCCAGAACTGCCCGAAACTCGTGATTTTTCGGCTGTCCCACCTGAAATCGCAGTTTCGGACCCAGACTGCTGAAAATCACTATTTGGGCCCCAGGCAGCCTGAAAACGACAGCGACCCGTCAGAC
This sequence comes from Delonix regia, assembly GCA_037074485.1. Taxonomy (NCBI): domain Eukaryota; kingdom Viridiplantae; phylum Streptophyta; class Magnoliopsida; order Fabales; family Fabaceae; genus Delonix; species Delonix regia. Next base: position 39,611,868 of record CM073454.1, on the reverse strand, counting down.
AGCCGAAAATGACGATTCTACCCCCGACAGCGGAAAATCGCTGTTCTGGCCCAGAATTGCCCGAAACTCGTGATTTTTCAGCAGCCCCGCCAGAAATCGCAGTTTCGGACCCAGACTGCTGAAAATCCCTATTTGGGTCCCGGACAGCCTGAAATCGACACCGGCCCGTCGGACAGCCAAAAATGACGATTCTGCCCCAGATCGAATGAAATCACTGTTCTGGCCCAGAACTGCCCGAAACTCGTGATTTTTCGGCTGTCCCACCTGAAATCGCAGTTTCGGACCCAGATTGCTGAAAATCCCTATTTGGGACCCGGACAGCTTGAAATCCACACTGGCCCGCCGGACAGCCAAAAATGACGATTCTGCCCCCATCAGCGAAAAATTGCTGTTCTGGACCAGAACTGCCCGAAACTCGTGATTTTTCGGTAAGCCGAACAGAAAGTGCAGTTCCGGACCCAGACTGCTAAAAATCACTATTTGAGCCACGGACAGCCTGAAAACGACAGCGACCCGTCTGACAGCTGAAAATGACGATTCTACCCCCGACCGCGGATAATCGCTGTTCTGACCCAGAATTGCCCGAAACTCGTGATTTTTTGGCAGCCCCGCCAGAAATCGCAGTTTCGGACCCAGACTGCTGAAAATCCCTATTTGGGTCCCGGACAGCCTGAAATCGACACCCGCCCGTCGGACAGCCAAAAATGACGATTCTGCCCCGGGTCGAATAAAATCACTGTTCTGGCCCAGAACTGCCCGAAACTCGTGATTTTTCGGCTGTCCCACCTGAAATCGCAGTTTCGGACCCAGACTGCTGAAAATCACTATTTGGGCCCCAGACAGCCTGAAAACGACAGCGACCCGTCAGACAGCCGAAAATGACGATTCTACCCCCGACAGCGGAAAATCGCTGTTCTGGCCCAGAATTGCCCGAAACTCGTGATTTTTCGGCAGCCCCGCCAGAAATCGCAGTTTCGGACCCAGACTGCTGAAAATCGCTATTTGGGTCCCGGACAGCCTGAAATCGACAACGGCCCGTCGGACAGCCAAAAATGACGATTCTGCCCCCGGTCGAATAAAATCACTGTTCTGGCCCAGAACTGCCCGAAACTCGTGATTTTTCGGCTGTCCCACCTGAAATCGCAGTTTCGGTCCCAGACTGCTGAAAATCACTATTTGGGCCCCAGACAGCCTGAAAACGACAGCGACCCGTCAGACAGCCGAAAATGACGATTCTACCCCCGACAGCGGAAAATCGCTGTTCTGGCCCAGAATTGCCCGAAACTCGTGATTTTTCAGCAGCCCCGCCAGAAATCGCAGTTTCGGACCCAGACTGCTGAAAATCCCTATTTGGGTCCCGGACAGCCTGAAATCGACACCGGCCCGTCGGACAGCCAAAAATGACGATTCTGCCCCCGGTCGAATAAAATCACTGTTCTGGCCCAGAACTGCCCGAAACTCGTGATTTTTCGGCTGTCCCACCTGAAATCGCAGTTTCGGACCCAGACTGCTGAAAATCACTATTTGGGCCCCAGGCAGCCTGAAAACGACAGCGACCCGTCAGACAGCCGAAAATGACGATTCTACCCCCGACAGCGGAAAATCGCTGTTCTGGCCCAGAATTGCCCGAAACTCGTGATTTTTCAGCAGCCCCGCCAGAAATCGCAGTTTCGGACCCAGACTGCTGAAAATCCCTATTTGGGTCCCGGACAGCCTGAAATCGACACCGGCCCGTCGGACAGCCAAAAATGACGATTCTGCCCCAGATCGAATGAAATCACTGTTCTGGCCCAGAACTGCCCGAAACTCGTGATTTTTCGGCTGTCCCACCTGAAATCGCAGTTTCGGACCCAGATTGCTGAAAATCCCTATTTGGGACCCGGACAGCTTGAAATCCACACTGGCCCGCCGGACAGCCAAAAATGACGATTCTGCCCCCATCAGCGAAAAATTGCTGTTCTGGACCAGAACTGCCCGAAACTCGTGATTTTTCGGTAAGCCGAACAGAAAGTGCAGTTCCGGACCCAGACTGCTAAAAATCACTATTTGAGCCACGGACAGCCTGAAAACGACAGCGACCCGTCTGACAGCTGAAAATGACGATTCTACCCCCGACCGCGGATAATCGCTGTTCTGACCCAGAATTGCCCGAAACTCGTGATTTTTTGGCAGCCCCGCCAGAAATCGCAGTTTCGGACCCAGACTGCTGAAAATCCCTATTTGGGTCCCGGACAGCCTGAAATCGACACCCGCCCGTCGGACAGCCAAAAATGACGATTCTGCCCCGGGTCGAATAAAATCACTGTTCTGGCCCAGAACTGCCCGAAACTCGTGATTTTTCGGCTGTCCCACCTGAAATCGCAGTTTCGGACCCAGACTGCTGAAAATCACTATTTGGGCCCCAGACAGCCTGAAAACGACAGCGACCCGTCAGACAGCCGAAAATGACGATTCTACCCCCGACAGCGGAAAATCGCTGTTCTGGCCCAGAATTGCCCGAAACTCGTGATTTTTCGGCAGCCCCGCCAGAAATCGCAGTTTCGGACCCAGACTGCTGAAAATCGCTATTTGGGTCCCGGACAGCCTGAAATCGACAACGGCCCGTCGGACAGCCAAAAATGACGATTCTGCCCCCGGTCGAATAAAATCACTGTTCTGGCCCAGAACTGCCCGAAACTCGTGATTTTTCGGCTGTCCCACCTGAAATCGCAGTTTCGGTCCCAGACTGCTGAAAATCACTATTTGGGCCCCAGACAGCCTGAAAACGACAGCGACCCGTCAGACAGCCGAAAATGACGATTCTACCCCCGACAGCGGAAAATCGCTGTTCTGGCCCAGAATTGCCCGAAACTCGTGATTTTTCAGCAGCCCCGCCAGAAATCGCAGTTTCGGACCCAGACTGCTGAAAATCCCTATTTGGGTCCCGGACAGCCTGAAATCGACACCGGCCCGTCGGACAGCCAAAAATGACGATTCTGCCCCCGGTCGAATAAAATCACTGTTCTGGCCCAGAACTGCCCGAAACTCGTGATTTTTCGGCTGTCCCACCTGAAATCGCAGTTTCGGACCCAGACTGCTGAAAATCACTATTTGGGCCCCAGGCAGCCTGAAAACGACAGCGACCCGTCAGACAGCCGAAAATGACGATTCTACCCCCGACAGCGGAAAATCGCTGTTCTGGCCCAGAATTGCCCGAAACTCGTGATTTTTCAGCAGCCCCGCCAGAAATCGCAGTTTCGGACCCAGACTGCTGAAAATCCCTATTTGGGTCCCGGACAGCCTGAAATCGACACCGGCCCGTCGGACAGCCAAAAATGACGATTCTGCCCCAGATCGAATGAAATCACTGTTCTGGCCCAGAACTGCCCGAAACTCGTGATTTTTCGGCTGTCCCACCTGAAATCGCAGTTTCGGACCCAGATTGCTGAAAATCCCTATTTGGGACCCGGACAGCTTGAAATCCACACTGGCCCGCCGGACAGCCAAAAATGACGATTCTGCCCCCATCAGCGAAAAATTGCTGTTCTGGACCAGAACTGCCCGAAACTCGTGATTTTTCGGTAAGCCGAACAGAAAGTGCAGTTCCGGACCCAGACTGCTGAAAATCACTATTTGAGCCACGGACAGCCTGAAAACGACAGCGACCCGTCTGACAGCTGAAAATGACGATTCTACCCCCGACAGTGGATAATCGCTGTTCTGGCCCAGAATTGCCCGAAACTCGTGATTTTTTGGCAGCCCCGCCAGAAATCGCAGTTTCGGACCCAGACTGCTGAAAATCCCTATTTGGGTCCCGGACAGCCTGAAATCGACATCCGCCCGTCGGACAGCCAAAAATGACGATTCTGCCCCCGGTCGAATAAAATCACTGTTCTGGCCCAGAACTGCCCGAAACTCGTGATTTTTCGGCTGTCCCACCTGAAATCGCAGTTTCGGACCCAGACTGCTGAAAATCCCTATTTGGGACCCGGACCGCTTGAAATCCACACTGGCCCGCCGGACAGCCAAAAATGACGATTCTGCCCCCATCAGAGAAAAATTGCTGTTCTAGACCAGAACTGCCCGAAACTCGTGATTTTTCGGTAAGCCGAACAGAAAGCGCAGTTTCGGACCCAGACTGCTGAAAATCCCTATTTGGGACCCGGACAGCTTGAAATCCACACTGGCCCGCCGAACAGCCAAAAATGACGATTCTGCCCCCATCAGCGAAAAATTGCTGTTCTGGACCAGAACTGCCCGAAACTCGTGATTTTTCGGTAAGCCGAACAGAAAGCGCAGTTCCGGACCCAGACTGCTGAAAATCCCTATTTGGGACCCGGACAGCTTGAAATCCACACTGGCCCGCCGGACAGCCAAAAATGACGATTCTGCCCCCATCAGCGAAAAATTGCTGTTCTGGACCAGAACTGCCCGAAACTCGTGATTTTTCGGTAAGCCGAACAGAAAGCGCAGTTCCGGACCCAGACTGCTGAAAATCACTATTTGGGCCCCAGACAGCCTGAAAACGACAGCGACCCGTCAGACAGCCGAAAATGACGATTCTACCCCCGACAGCGAAAAATCGCTGTTCTGGCTCAGAATTGCCCGAAACTCGTGATTTTTTGGCAGCCCCGCCAGAAATCGCAGTTTCGGACCCAGACTGCTGAAAATCTTTATTTGGGTCCCGGACAGCCTGAAATCGACACCCGCCCGTCGGACAGCCAAAAATGACGATTCTGCCCCCGGTCGAATAAAATCACTGTTCTGGCCCAGAACTGCCCGAAACTCGTGATTTTTCGGCTGTCCCACCTGAAATCGCAGTTTCGGACCCAGACTGCTGAAAATCCCTATTTGGGACCCGGACAGCTTGAAATCCACACTGGCCCGCCGGACAGCCAAAAATGACGATTCTGCCCCCATCAGCGAAAAATTGCTGTTCAGGACCAGAACTGCCCGAAACTCGTGATTTTTCGGTAAGCTGAACGGAAAGCGCAGTTCCGGACCCAGACTGCTGAAAATCACTATTTGGGCCACGGACAGCCTGAAAACGACAGCGACCCGTCAGACAGCCGAAAATGACGATTCTACCCCCGACAGCGGAAAATTGCTGTTCTGGCCCAGAATTGCCCGAAACTCGTGATTTTTTGGCAGCCCCGCCAGAAATCGCAGTTTCGGACCCAGACTGCTGAAAATCCCTATTTGGGTCCCGGACAGCCTGAAATCGACACCCACCCGTCGGGCAGCCAAAAATGACGATTCTGCCCCCGGTCGAATAAAATCACTGTTCTGGCCCAGAACTGCCCGAAACTCGTGATTTTTCGGCTGTCCCACCTGAAATCGCAGTTTCGGACCCAGACTGCTGAAAATCCCTATTTGGGACCCGGACCGCTTGAAATCCACACTGGCCCGCCGGACAGCCAAAAATGACGATTCTGCCCCCATCAGAGAAAAATTGCTGTTCTGGACCAGAACTGCCCGAAACTCGTGATTTTTCGGCTGTCCCACCTGAAATCGCAGTTTCGGACCCAGATCGCTGAAAATCACTATTTGGGCCCCAGACAGCCTGAAAACGACAGCGACCCGTCAGACAGCCGAAAATGACGATTCTACCCCCGACAGCGGAAAATCGCTGTTCTGGCCCAGAATTGCCCGAAACTCGTGATTTTTCGGCAGCCCCGCCAGAAATCGCAGTTTCGGACCCAGACTGCTGAAAATCCCTATTTGGGACCCGGACAGCTTGAAATCCACACTGGCCCGCCGGACAGCCAAAAATGACGATTCTGCCCCCATCAGCGAAAAATTGCTGTTCTGGACCAGAACTGCCCGAAACTCGTGATTTTTCGGTAAGCCGAACAGAAAGCGCAGTTCCGGACCCAGACTGCTGAAAATCCCTATTTGGGACCCGGACAGCTTGAAATCCACACTGGCCCGCCGGACAGCCAAAAATGACGATTTTGCCCCCATCAGCGAAAAATTGCTGTTCTGGACCAGAACTGCCTGAAACTCGTGATTTTTCGGTAAGCCGAACAGAAAGTGCAGTTCCGGACCCAGACTGCTGAAAATCACTATTTGGGCCACGGACAGCCTGAAAACGACAGCGACCCGTCTGACAGCTGAAAATGACGATTCTACCCCCGAGAGCGGAAAATCGCTGTTCTGGCCCAGAATTGCCCGAAACTCGTGATTTTTCGGCAGCCCCGCCAGAAATCGCAGTTTCGGACCCAGACTGCTGAAAATCAGTATTTGGGTCCCGGACAGCCTGAAATCGACACCCGCCCGTCGGACAGCCAAAAATGACGATTCTGCCCCCGGTCGAATAAAATCACTGTTCTGGCCCAGAACTGCCCGAAACTCGTGATTTTTCGGCTGTCCCACCTGAAATCGCAGTTTCGGACCCAGACTGCTGAAAATCACTATTTGGGCCCCAGACAGCCTGAAAACGACAGCGACCCGTCAGACAGCCGAAAATGACGATTCTACCCCCGACAGCGGAAAATCGCTGTTCTGGCCCAGAATTGCCCGAAACTTGTGATTTTTCGGCAGCCCCGCCAGAAATCGCAGTTTCGGACCCAGACTGCTGAAAATCCCTATTTGGGTCCCGGACAGCCTGAAATCGACAACGGCCCGTCGGACAGCCAAAAATGACGATTCTTCCCCCGGTCGAATAAAATCACTGTTCCGGCCCAGAACTGCCCGAAACTCGTGATTTTTCGGCTGTCCCACCTGAAATCGCAGTTTCGGACCCAGACTGCTGAAAATCACTATTTGGGCCCCAGACAGCCTGAAAACGACAGCGACCCGTCAGACAGCCGAAAATGACGATTCTACCCCCGACAGCGGAAAATCGTTGTTCTGGCCCAGAATTGCCCGAAACTCGTGATTTTTCGGCAGCCCCGCCAGAAATCGCAGTTTCGGACCCAGACTGCTGAAAATCGCTATTTGGGTCCCGGACAGCCTGAAATCGACACCGGCCCGTCGGACAGCCAAAAATGCCGATTCTGCCCCAGATTGAATGAAATCACTGTTCTGGCCCAGAACTGCCCGAAACTCGTGGTTTTTCGGCTGTCCCACCTGAAATCGCAGTTTCGGACCCAGACTGCTGAAAATCCCTATTTGGGACCCGGACAGCTTGAAATCCACACTGGCCCGCCGGACAGCCAAAAATGACGATTCTGCCCCCATCAGCGAAAAATTGCTGTTCTGGACCAGAACTGCCCGAAACTCGTGATTTTTCGGTAAGCTGAACGGAAAGCGCAGTTCCGGACCCAGACTGCTGAAAATCACTATTTGGGCCACGGACAGCCTGAAAACGACAGCGACCCGTCAGACAGCCGAAAATGACGATTCTACCCCCGACAGCGGAAAATCGCTGTTCTGGCCCAGAATTGCCCGAAACTCGTGATTTTTCGGCAGCCCCGCCAGAAATCGCTGTTTCGGACCCAGACTGCTGAAAATCGCTATTTGGGTCCCGGACAGCCTGAAATCGACACCGGCCCGTCGGACAGCCAAAAATGACGATTCTGCCCCAGATCGAATGAAATCACTGTTCTGGCCCAGAACTGCCCGAAACTCGTGGTTTTTCGGCTGTCCCACCTGAAATCGCAGTTTCGGACCCAGACTGCTGAAAATCCCTATTTGAGACCCGGACAGCTTGAAATCCACACTGGCCCGCCGGACAGCCAAAAATGACGATTCTGCCCCCATCAGCGAAAAATTGCTGTTCTGGACCAGAACTGCCCGAAACTCGTGATTTTTCGGTAAGCTGAACGGAAAGCGCAGTTCCGGACCCAGACTGCTGAAAATCACTATTTGGGCCACGGACAGCCTGAAAACGACAGCGACCCGTCAGACAGCCGAAAATGACGATTCTACCCCCGACAGCGCAAAATCGCTGTTCCGGCCCAGAATTGCCCGAAACTCGTGATTTTTCGGCAGCCCCGCCAGAAATCGCAGTTTCGGACCCAGACTGCTGAAAATCCCTATTTGGGACCCGGACAGCTTGAAATCCACACTGGCCCGCCGGACAGCCAAAAATGACGATTCTGCCCCCATCAGCGAAAAATTGCTGTTCTGGACCAGAACTGCCCGAAACTCGTGATTTTTCGGTAAGCCGAACAGAAAGCACAGTTCCGGACCCAGACTGCTGAAAATCACTATTTGGGCCACGGACAGCCTGAAAACGACAGCGACCCGTCAGACAGCCGAAAATGACGATTCTACCCCCGACAGCGGAAAATCGCTGTTCTGGCCCAGAATTTCCCGAAACTCGTGATTTTTCGGCAGCCCCGCCAGAAATCGCAGTTTCGGACCCAGACAGCTGAAAATCCCTATTTGGGTCCCGGTCAGCCTGAAATCGACACCCGCCCGTCGGACAGCCAAAAATGACGATTCTGCCCCCGGTCGAATAAAATCACTGTTCTGGCCCAGAACTGCCCGAAACTCGTGATTTTTCGGCTGTCCCTCATGAAATCGCAGTTTCGGACCCAGACTGCTGAAAATCACTATTTGGGCACCAGACAGCCTGAAAACGACAGCGACCCGTCAGACAGCCGAAAATGACGATTCTACCCCCGACAGCGGAAAATCGCTGTTCTGGCCCAGAATTGCCCGAAACTCGTGATTTTTCGGCAGCCCCGCCAGAAATCGCAGTTTCGGACCCAGACTGCTGAAAATCGCTATTTGGGTCCCGGACAGCCTGAAATCGACACCGGCCCGTCGGACAGCCAAAAATGACGATTCTGCCCCAGATCGAATGAAATCACTGTTCTGGCCCAGAACTGCCCGAAACTCGTGGTTTTTCGGCTGTCCCACCTGAAATCGCAGTTTCGGACCCAGACTGCTGAAAATCCCTATTTGGGACCCGGACTGCTTGAAATCCACACTGGCCCGCCGGACAGCCAAAAATGACGATTCTGCCCCCATCAGCGAAAAATTGCTGTTCTGGACCAGAACTGCCCGAAACTTGTGATTTTTCGGTAAGCCGAACGGAAAGCGCAGTTCCGGACCCAGACTGCTGAAAATCACTATTTGGGCCACGGACAGCCTGAAAACGACAGCGACCCATCAGACAGCCGAAAATGACGATTCTACCCCCGACAGCGCAAAATCGCTGTTCCGGCCCAGAATTGCCCGAAACTCGTGATTTTTCGGCAGCCCCGCCAGAAATCGCAGTTTCGGACCCAGACTGCTGAAAATCCCTATTTGGGACCCGGACAGCTTGAAATCCACACTGGCCCGCCGGACAGCCAAAAATGACGATTCTGCCCCCATCAGCGAAAAATTGCTGTTCTGGACCAGAACTGCCCGAAACTCGTGATTTTTCGGTAAGCCGAACAGAAAGCACAGTTCCGGACCCAGACTGCTGAAAATCACTATTTGGGCCACGGACAGCCTGAAAACGACAGCGACCCGTCAGACAGCCGAAAATGACGATTCTACCCCCGACAGCGGAAAATCGCTGTTCTGGCCCAGAATTTCCCGAAACTCGTGATTTTTCGGCAGCCCCGCCAGAAATCGCAGTTTCGGACCCAGACAGCTGAAAATCCCTATTTGGGTCCCGGTCAGCCTGAAATCGACACCCGCCCGTCGGACAGCCAAAAATGACGATTCTGCCCCCGGTCGAATAAAATCACTGTTCTGGCCCAGAACTGCCCGAAACTCGTGATTTTTCGGCTGTCCCTCATGAAATCGCAGTTTCGGACCCAGACTGCTGAAAATCACTATTTGGGCACCAGACAGCCTGAAAACGACAGCGACCCGTCAGACAGCCGAAAATGACGATTCTACCCCCGACAGCGGAAAATCGCTGTTCTGGCCCAGAATTGCCCGAAACTCGTGATTTTTCGGCAGCCCCGCCAGAAATCGCAGTTTCGGACCCAGACTGCTGAAAATCGCTATTTGGGTCCCGGACAGCCTGAAATCGACACCGGCCCGTCGGACAGCCAAAAATGACGATTCTGCCCCAGATCGAATGAAATCACTGTTCTGGCCCAGAACTGCCCGAAACTCGTGGTTTTTCGGCTGTCCCACCTGAAATCGCAGTTTCGGACCCAGACTGCTGAAAATCCCTATTTGGGACCCGGACAGCTTGAAATCCACACTGGCCCGCCGGACAGCCAAAAATGACGATTCTGCCCCCATCAGCGAAAAATTGCTGTTCTGGACCAGAACTGCCCGAAACTTGTGATTTTTCGGTAAGCCGAACGGAAAGCGCAGTTCCGGACCCAGACTGCTGAAAATCACTATTTGGGCCACGGACAGCCTGAAAACGACAGCGACCCGTCAGACAGCCGAAAATGACGATTCTACCCCCGACAGCGCAAAATCGCTGTTCCGGCCCAGAATTGCCCGAAACTCGTGATTTTTCGGCAGCCCCACCAGAAATCGCAGTTTCGGACCCAGACTGCTGAAAATCCCTATTTGGGACCCGGACAGCTTGAAATCCACACTGGCCCGCCGGACAGCCAAAAATGACGATTCTGCCCCCATCAGCGAAAAATTGCTGTTCTGGACCAGAACTGCCCGAAACTCGTGATTTTTCGGTAAGCCGAACAGAAAGCACAGTTCCGGACCCAGACTGCTGAAAATCACTATTTGGGCCACGGACAGCCTGAAAACGACAGCGACCCGTCAGACAGCCGAAAATGACGATTCTACCCCCGACAGCGGAAAATCGCTGTTCTGGCCCAGAATTTCCCGAAACTCGTGATTTTTCGGCAGCCCCGCCAGAAATCGCAGTTTCGGACCCAGACAGCTGAAAATCCCTATATGGGTCCCGGTCAGCCTGAAATCGACACCCGCCCGTCGGACAGCCAAAAATGACGATTCTGCCCCCGGTCGAATAAAATCACTGTTCTGGCCCAGAACTGCCCGAAACTCGTGATTTTTCGGCTGTCCCTCCTGAAATCGCAGTTTCGGACCCAGACTGCTGAAAATCACTATTTGGGCACCAGACAGCCTGAAAACGACAGCGACCCGTCAGACAGCCGAAAATGACGATTCTACCCCCGACAGCGGAAAATCGCTGTTCTGGCCCAGAATTGCCCGAAACTCGTGATTTTTCGGCAGCCCCGCCAGAAATCGCTGTTTCGGACCCGGACTGCTGAAAATCGCTATTTGGGTCCCGGACAGCCTGAAATCGACACCGGCCCGTCGGACAGCCAAAAATGACGATTCTGCCCCAGATCGAATGAAATCACTGTTCTGGCCCAGAACTGCCCGAAACTCGTGGTTTTTCGGCTGTCCCACCTGGAATCGCAGTTTCGGACCCAGACTGCTGAAAATCCCTATTTGGGACCCGGACAGCTTGAAATCCACACTGGCCCGCCGGACAGCCAAAAATGACGATTCTGCCCCCATCAGCGAAAAATTGCTGTTCTGGACCAGAACTGCCCGAAACTCGTGATTTTTCGGTAAGCCGAACAGAAAGCGCAGTTCCGGACCCAGACTGCTGAAAATCACTATTTGGGCCACGGACAGCCTGAAAACGACAGCGACCCGTCAGACAGCCGAAAATGACGATTCTACCCCCGACAGCGGAAAATCGCTGTTCTGGCCCAGAATTTCCCGAAACTCGTGATTTTTCGGCAGCCCCGCCAGAAATCGCAGTTTCGGACCCAGACAGCTGAAAATCCCTATTTGGGTCCCGGTCAGCCTGAAATCGACACCCGCCCGTCGGACAGCCAAAAATGACGATTCTGCCCCCGGTCGAATAAAATCACTGTTCTGGCCCAGAACTGCCCGAAACTCGTGATTTTTCAGCTGTCCCTCATGAAATCGCAGTTTCGGACCCAGACTGCTGAAAATCACTATTTGGGCACCAGACAGCCTGAAAACGACAGCGACCCGTCAGACAGCCGAAAATGACGATTCTACCCCCGACAGCGGAAAATCGCTGTTCTGGCCCAGAATTGCCCGAAACTCGTGATTTTTCGGCAGCCCCGCCAGAAATCGCAGTTTCGGACCCAGACTGCTGAAAATCGCTATTTGGGTCCCGGACAGCCTGAAATCGACACCGGCCCGTCGGACAGCCAAAAATGACGATTCTGCCCCAGATCGAATGAAATCACTGTTCTGGCCCAGAACTGCCCGAAACTCGTGGTTTTTCGGCTGTCCCACCTGAAATCGCAGTTTCGGACCCAGACTGCTGAAAATCCCTATTTGGGACCCGGACAGCTTGAAATCCACACTGGCCCGCCGGACAGCCAAAAATGACGATTCTGCCCCCATCAGCGAAAAATTGCTGTTCTGGACCAGAACTGCCCGAAACTTGTGATTTTTCGGTAAGCCGAACGGAAAGCGCAGTTCCGGACCCAGACTGCTGAAAATCACTATTTGGGCCACGGACAGCCTGAAAACGACAGCGACCCGTCAGACAGCCGAAAATGACGATTCTACCCCCGACAGCGCAAAATCGCTGTTCCGGCCCAGAATTGCCCGAAACTCGTGATTTTTCGGCAGCCCCACCAGAAATCGCAGTTTCGGACCCAGACTGCTGAAAATCCCTATTTGGGACCCGGACAGCTTGAAATCCACACTGGCCCGCCGGACAGCCAAAAATGACGATTCTGCCCCCATCAGCGAAAAATTGCTGTTCTGGACCAGAACTGCCCGAAACTCGTGATTTTTCGGTAAGCCGAACAGAAAGCACAGTTCCGGACCCAGACTGCTGAAAATCACTATTTGGGCCACGGACAGCCTGAAAACGACAGCGACCCGTCAGACAGCCGAAAATGACGATTCTACCCCCGACAGCGGAAAATCGCTGTTCTGGCCCAGAATTGCCCGAAACTCGTGATTTTTCGGCAGCCCCGCCAGAAATCGCAATTTCGGACCCAGACTGCTGAAAATCCCTATTTGGGTCCCGGACAGCCTGAAATCGACACCCGCCCGTCGGACAGCCAAAAATGACGATTCTGCCCCGGGTCGAATAAAATCACTGTTCTGGCCCAGAACTGCCCGAAACTCGTGATTTTTCGGCTGTCCCACCTGAAATCGCAGTTTCGGACCCAGACTGCTGAAAATCACTATTTGGGCCCCAGACAGCCTGAAAACGACAGCGACCCGTCAGACAGCCGAAAATGACGATTCTACCCCCGACAGCGGAAAATCGCTGTTCTGGCCCAGAATTGCCCGAAACTCGTGATTTTTCGGCAGCCCCGCCAGAAATCGCAGTTTCGGACCCAGACTGCTGAAAATCCCTATTTGGGTCCCGGACAGCCTGAAATCGACACCCGCCCGTTGGACAGCCAAAAATGACGATTCTGCCCCCGGTCGAATAAAATCATTGTTCTGGCCCAGAACTGCCCGAAACTCGTGATTTTTCAGCTGTCCCACCTGAAATCGCAGTTTCAAACCCAGACTGCTGAAAATCACTATTTGGGCCCCAGACAGCCTGAAAACGACAGCGACCCGTCAGACAGCCGAAAATGACGATTCTACCCCCGACAGCGGAAAATCGCTGTTCTGGCCCAGAATTGCCCGAAACTCGTGATTTTTCGGCAGCCCCGCCAGAAATCGCTGTTTCGGACCCAGACTGCTGAAAATCCCTAATTGGGACCCGGACGGCTTGAAATCCACACTGGCCCGCCGGACAGCCAAAAATGACGATTCTGCCCCGGGTCGAATAAAATCACTGTTCTGGCCCAGAACTGCCCGAAACTCGTGATTTTTCGGCTGTCCCACCTGAAATCGCAGTTTCGGACCCAGACTGCTGAAAATCACTATTTGGGCCCCAGACAGCCTGAAAACGACAGCGACCCGTCAGACAGCCGAAAATGACGATTCTACCCCCGACAGCGGAAAATCGCTGTTCTGGCCCAGAATTGCCCGAAACTCGTGATTTTTCGGCAGCCCCGCCAGAAATCGCAGTTTCGGACCCAGACTGCTGAAAATCCCTATTTGGGTCCCGGACAGCCTGAAATCGACACCCGCCCGTCGGACAGCCAAAAATGACGATTCTGCCCCGGGTCGAATAAAATCACTGTTCTGGCCCAGAACTGCCCGAAACTCGTGATTTTTCGGCTGTCCCACCTGAAATCGCAGTTTCGGACCCAGACTGCTGAAAATCACTATTTGGGCCCCAGACAGCCTGAAAACGACAGCGACCCGTCAGACAGCCGAAAATGACGATTCTACCCCCGACAGCGGAAAATCGCTGTTCTGGCCCAGAATTGCCCGAAACTCGTGATTTTTCGGCAGCCCCGCCAGAAATCGCAGTTTCGGACCCAGACTGCTGAAAATCCCTATTTGGGTCCCGGACAGCCTGAAATCGACACCCGCCCGTTGGACAGCCAAAAATGACGATTCTGCCCCCGGTCGAATAAAATCATTGTTCTGGCCCAGAACTGCCCGAAACTCGTGATTTTTCAGCTGTCCCACCTGAAATCGCAGTTTCGGACCCAGACTGCTGAAAATCCCTATTTGGGACCCGGACAGCTTGAAATCCACACTGGCCCGCCGGACAGCCAAAAATGACGATTCTGCCCCCATCAGCGAAAAATTGCTGTTCTGGACCAGAACTGCCCGAAACTTGTGATTTTTCGGTAAGCCGAACGGAAAGCGCAGTTCCGGACCCAGACTGCTGAAAATCACTATTTGGGCCACGGACAGCCTGAAAACGACAGCGACCCGTCAGACAGCCGAAAATGACGATTCTACCCCCGACAGCGCAAAATCGCTGTTCCGGCCCAGAATTGCCCGAAACTCGTGATTTTTCGGCAGCCCCACCAGAAATCGCAGTTTCGGACCCAGACTGCTGAAAATCCCTATTTGGGACCCGGACAGCTTGAAATCCACACTGGCCCGCCGGACAGCCAAAAATGACGATTCTGCCCCCATCAGCGAAAAATTGCTGTTCTGGACCAGAACTGCCCGAAACTCGTGATTTTTCGGTAAGCCGAACAGAAAGCACAGTTCCGGACCCAGACTGCTGAAAATCACTATTTGGGCCACGGACAGCCTGAAAACGACAGCGACCCGTCAGACAGCCGAAAATGACGATTCTACCCCCGACAGCGGAAAATCGCTGTTCTGGCCCAGAATTGCCCGAAACTCGTGATTTTTCGGCAGCCCCGCCAGAAATCGCAATTTCGGACCCAGACTGCTGAAAATCCCTATTTGGGTCCCGGACAGCCTGAAATCGACACCCGCCCGTCGGACAGCCAAAAATGACGATTCTGCCCCGGGTCGAATAAAATCACTGTTCTGGCCCAGAACTGCCCGAAACTCGTGATTTTTCGGCTGTCCCACCTGAAATCGCAGTTTCGGACCCAGACTGCTGAAAATCACTATTTGGGCCCCAGACAGCCTGAAAACGACAGCGACCCGTCAGACAGCCGAAAATGACGATTCTACCCCCGACAGCGGAAAATCGCTGTTCTGGCCCAGAATTGCCCGAAACTCGTGATTTTTCGGCAGCCCCGCCAGAAATCGCAGTTTCGGACCCAGACTGCTGAAAATCCCTATTTGGGTCCCGGACAGCCTGAAATCGACACCCGCCCGTTGGACAGCCAAAAATGACGATTCTGCCCCCGGTCGAATAAAATCATTGTTCTGGCCCAGAACTGCCCGAAACTCGTGATTTTTCAGCTGTCCCACCTGAAATCGCAGTTTCAAACCCAGACTGCTGAAAATCACTATTTGGGCCCCAGACAGCCTGAAAACGACAGCGACCCGTCAGACAGCCGAAAATGACGATTCTACCCCCGACAGCGGAAAATCGCTGTTCTGGCCCAGAATTGCCCGAAACTCGTGATTTTTCGGCAGCCCCGCCAGAAATCGCTGTTTCGGACCCAGACTGCTGAAAATCCCTAATTGGGACCCGGACGGCTTGAAATCCACACTGGCCCGCCGGACAGCCAAAAATGACGATTCTGCCCCGGGTCGAATAAAATCACTGTTCTGGCCCAGAACTGCCCGAAACTCGTGATTTTTCGGCTGTCCCACCTGAAATCGCAGTTTCGGACCCAGACTGCTGAAAATCACTATTTGGGCCCCAGACAGCCTGAAAACGACAGCGACCCGTCAGACAGCCGAAAATGACGATTCTACCCCCGACAGCGGAAAATCGCTGTTCTGGCCCAGAATTGCCCGAAACTCGTGATTTTTCGGCAGCCCCGCCAGAAATCGCAGTTTCGGACCCAGACTGCTGAAAATCCCTATTTGGGTCCCGGACAGCCTGAAATCGACACCCGCCCGTCGGACAGCCAAAAATGACGATTCTGCCCCGGGTCGAATAAAATCACTGTTCTGGCCCAGAACTGCCCGAAACTCGTGATTTTTCGGCTGTCCCACCTGAAATCGCAGTTTCGGACCCAGACTGCTGAAAATCACTATTTGGGCCCCAGACAGCCTGAAAACGACAGCGACCCGTCAGACAGCCGAAAATGACGATTCTACCCCCGACAGCGGAAAATCGCTGTTCTGGCCCAGAATTGCCCGAAACTCGTGATTTTTCGGCAGCCCCGCCAGAAATCGCAGTTTCGGACCCAGACTGCTGAAAATCCCTATTTGGGTCCCGGACAGCCTGAAATCGACACCCGCCCGTTGGACAGCCAAAAATGACGATTCTGCCCCCGGTCGAATAAAATCATTGTTCTGGCCCAGAACTGCCCGAAACTCGTGATTTTTCAGCTGTCCCACCTGAAATCGCAGTTTCGGACCCAGACTGCTGAAAATCACTATTTGGGCCCCAGACAGCCTGAAAACGACAGCGACCCGTCAGACAGCCGAAAATGACGATTCTACCCCCGACAGCGGAAAATCGCTGTTCTGGCCCAGAATTGCCCGAAACTCGTGATTTTTCGGCAGCCCCGCCAGAAATCGCTGTTTCGGACCCAGACTGCTGAAAATCCCTAATTGGGACCCGGACGGCTTGAAATCCACACTGGCCCGCCGGACAGCCAAAAATGACGATTCTGCCCCCATCAGCGAAAAATTGCTGTTCTGGACCAGAACTGCCCGAAACTCGTGATTTTTCGGTAAGCCGAACAGAAAGCGCAGTTCCGGACCCAGACTGCTGAAAATCACTATTTGGACCACGGACAGCCTGAAAACGACAGTGACCCGTCAGACAGCCGAAAATGACGATTCTACCCCCGACAGCGGAAAATCGCTGTTCTGGCCCAGAATTGCCCGAAACTCGTGATTTTTTGGCAGCCCCGCCAGAAATCGTAGTTTTGGACCCAGACTGCTGAAAATCCCTATTTGGGTCCCAATCAGCCTGAAATCGACATCCGCCCGTCGGACAGCCAAAAATGACGATTCTGCCCCCGGTCGAATAAAATCACTGTTCTGGCCCAGAACTGCCCGAAACTCGTGATTTTTCGGCTATCCCACCTGAAATCGCAGTTTCGGACCCAGACTGCTGAAAATCCCTATTTGGGACCCGGACAGCTTGAAATCCACACTGGCCCGCCGGACAGCCAAAAATGACGATTCTGCCCCCATCAGCGAAAAATTGCTGTCTGGACCAGAACTGCCCGAAACTCGTGATTTTTCGGTAAGCCGAACAGAAAGCGCAGTTCCGGACCCAGACTGCTGAAAATCACTATTTGGGCCACGGACAGCCTGAAAACGACAGCGACCCGTCAGACAGCCGAAAATGACGATTCTACCCCCGACAGCGGAAAATCGCTATTCTGGCCCAGAATTGCCCGAAACTCGTGATTTTTTGGCAGCCCCGCCAGAAATCGTAGTTTCGGACCCAGACTGCTGAAAATCCCTATTTGGGTCCCGGACAGCCTGAAATCGACATCCGCCCGTCGGACAGCCAAAAATGACGATTCTGCCCCCGGTCGAATAAAAACACTGTTCTGGCCCAGAACTGCCCGAAACTCGTGATTTTTCGGCTGCCCAACCTGAAATCGCAGTTTCGGACCCAGACTGCTGAAAATCACTATTTGGGCCCCAGACAGCCTGAAAACGACAGCGACCCGTCAGACAGCCGAAAATGACGATTCTACCCCCGACAGCGGAAAATCGCTGTTCTGGCCCAGAATTGCCCGAAACTCGTGATTTTTCGGCAGCCCCGCCAGAAATCGCAGTTTCGGACCCAGACTGCTGAAAATCCCTATTTGGGTCCCGGACAGCCTGAAATCGACACCCGCCCGTCGGACAGCCAAAAATGACGATTCTGCCCCCGGTCGAATAAAATCACTGTTCTGGCCCAGAACTGCCCGAAACTCGTGATTTTTCGGCTGTCCCACCTGAAATCGCAGTTTCGGACCCAGACTGCTGAAAATCACTATTTGGGCACCAGACAGCCTGAAAACGACAGCGACCCGTCAGACAGCCGAAAATGACGATTCTACCCCCGACAGCGGAAAATCGCTGTTCTGGCCCAGAATTGCCCGAAACTCGTGATTTTTCGGCAGCCCCGCCAGAAATCGCAGTTTCGGACCCAGACTGCTGAAAATCCCTATTTGGGTCCCGGACAGCCTGAAATCGACACCCGCCCGTCGGACAGCCAAAAATGACGATTCTGCCCCCGGTCGAATAAAATCACTGTTCTGGCCCAGAACTGCCCGAAACTCGTGATTTTTCGGCTGTCCCACCTGAAATCGCAGTTTCGGACCCAGACTGCTGAAAATCACTATTTGGGCCCCAGACAGCCTGAAAACGACAGCGACCCGTCAGACAGCCGAAAATGACGATTCTACCCCCGACAGCGGAAAATCGCTGTTCTGGCCCAGAATTGCCCGAAACTCGTGATTTTTCGGCAGCCCCGCCAGAAATCGCAGTTTCGGACCCAGACTGCTGAAAATCCCTATTTGGGTCCCGGACAGCCTGAAATCGACACCCGCCCGTCGGACAGCCAAAAATGACGATTCTGCCCCCGGTCGAATAAAATCACTGTTCTGGCCCAGAACTGCCCGAAACTCGTGATTTTTCGGCTGTCCCACCTGAAATCGCAGTTTCGGACCCAGACTGCTGAAAATCACTATTTGGGCCCCAGACAGCCTGAAAACGACAGCGACCCGTCAGACAGCCGAAAATGACGATTCTACCCCCGACAGCGGAAAATCGCTGTTCTGGCCCAGAATTGCCCGAAACTCGTGATTTTTCGGCAGCCCCGCCAGAAATCGCAGTTTCGGACCCAGACTGCTGAAAATCCCTATTTGGGTCCCGGACAGCCTGAAATCGACACCCGCCCGTTGGACAGCCAAAAATGACGATTCTGCCCCCGGTCGAATAAAATCATTGTTCTGGCCCAGAACTGCCCGAAACTCGTGATTTTTCAGCTGTCCCACCTGAAATCGCAGTTTCGGACCCAGACTGCTGAAAATCACTATTTGGGCCCCAGACAGCCTGAAAACGACAGCGACCCGTCAGACAGCCGAAAATGACGATTCTACCCCCGACAGCGGAAAATCGCTGTTCTGGCCCAGAATTGCCCGAAACTCGTGATTTTTCGGCAGCCCCGCCAGAAATCGCTGTTTCGGACCCAGACTGCTGAAAATCCCTAATTGGGACCCGGACGGCTTGAAATCCACACTGGCCCGCCGGACAGCCAAAAATGACGATTCTGCCCCCATCAGCGAAAAATTGCAGTTCTGGACCAGAACTGCCCGAAACTCGTGATTTTTCGGTAAGCCGAACAGAAAGCGCAGTTCCGGACCCAGACTGCTGAAAATCACTATTTGGGCCACGGACAGCCTGAAAACGACAGTGACCCGTCAGACAGCCGAAAATGACGATTCTACCCCCGACAGCGGAAAATCGCTGTTCTGGCCCAGAATTGCCCGAAACTCGTGATTTTTTGGCAGCCCCGCCAGAAATCGTAGTTTTGGACCCAGACTGCTGAAAATCCCTATTTGGGTCCCAATCAGCCTGAAATCGACATCCGCCCGTCGGACAGCCAAAAATGACGATTCTGCCCCCGATTGAATAAAATCACTGTTCTGGCCCAGAACTGCCCGAAACTCGTGATTTTTCGGCTATCCCACCTGAAATCGCAGTTTCGGACCCAGACTGCTGAAAATCCCTATTTGGGACCCGGACAGCTTGAAATCCACACTGGCCCGCCGGACAGCCAAAAATGACGATTCTGCCCCCATCAGCGAAAAATTGCTGTCTGGACCAGAACTGCCCGAAACTCGTGATTTTTCGGTAAGCCGAACAGAAAGCGCAGTTCCGGACCCAGACTGCTGAAAATCACTATTTGGGCCACGGACAGCCTGAAAACGACAGCGACCCGTCAGACAGCCGAAAATGACGATTCTACCCCCGACAGCGGAAAATCGCTATTCTGGCCCAGAATTGCCCGAAACTCGTGATTTTTTGGCAGCCCCGCCAGAAATCGTAGTTTCGGACCCAGACTGCTGAAAATCCCTATTTGGGTCCCGGACAGCCTGAAATCGACATCCGCCCGTCGGACAGCCAAAAATGACGATTCTGCCCCCGGTCGAATAAAAACACTGTTCTGGCCCAGAACTGCCCGAAACTCGTGATTTTTCGGCTGTCCAACCTGAAATCGCAGTTTCGGACCCAGACTGCTGAAAATCACTATTTGGGCCCCAGACAGCCTGAAAACGACAGCGACCCGTCAGACAGC
This sequence comes from Delonix regia, assembly GCA_037074485.1. Classification (NCBI taxonomy): domain Eukaryota; kingdom Viridiplantae; phylum Streptophyta; class Magnoliopsida; order Fabales; family Fabaceae; genus Delonix; species Delonix regia. The sequence continues at coordinate 39,591,335 of CM073454.1, read as the reverse complement.
CGAAAATGACGATTCTACCCCCGACAGCGGAAAATCGCTGTTCTGGCCCAGAATTGCCCGAAACTCGTGATTTTTCGGCAGCCCCGCCAGAAATCGCAGTTTCGGACCCAGACTGCTGAAAATCCCTATTTGGGTCCCGGACAGCCTGAAATCGACACCCGCCCGTCGGACAGCCAAAAATGACGATTCTGCCCCCGGTCGAATAAAATCACTGTTCTGGCCCAGAACTGCCCGAAACTCGTGATTTTTCGGCTGTCCCACCTGAAATCGCAGTTTCGGACCCAGACTGCTGAAAATCACTATTTGGGCCCCAGACAGCCTGAAAACGACAGCGACCCGTCAGACAGCCGAAAATGACGATTCTACCCCCGACAGCGGAAAATCGCTGTTCTGGCCCAGAATTGCCCGAAACTCGTGATTTTTCGGCAGCCCCGCCAGAAATCGCAGTTTCGGACCCAGACTGCTGAAAATCCCTATTTGGGTCCCGGACAGCCTGAAATCGACACCCGCCCGTTGGACAGCCAAAAATGACGATTCTGCCCCCGGTCGAATAAAATCATTGTTCTGGCCCAGAACTGCCCGAAACTCGTGATTTTTCAGCTGTCCCACCTGAAATCGCAGTTTCGGACCCAGACTGCTGAAAATCACTATTTGGGCCCCAGACAGCCTGAAAACGACAGCGACCCGTCAGACAGCCGAAAATGACGATTCTACCCCCGACAGCGGAAAATCGCTGTTCTGGCCCAGAATTGCCCGAAACTCGTGATTTTTCGGCAGCCCCGCCAGAAATCGCTGTTTCGGACCCAGACTGCTGAAAATCCCTAATTGGGACCCGGACGGCTTGAAATCCACACTGGCCCGCCGGACAGCCAAAAATGACGATTCTGCCCCCATCAGCGAAAAATTGCAGTTCTGGACCAGAACTGCCCGAAACTCGTGATTTTTCGGTAAGCCGAACAGAAAGCGCAGTTCCGGACCCAGACTGCTGAAAATCACTATTTGGGCCACGGACAGCCTGAAAACGACAGTGACCCGTCAGACAGCCGAAAATGACGATTCTACCCCCGACAGCGGAAAATCGCTGTTCTGGCCCAGAATTGCCCGAAACTCGTGATTTTTTGGCAGCCCCGCCAGAAATCGTAGTTTTGGACCCAGACTGCTGAAAATCCCTATTTGGGTCCCAATCAGCCTGAAATCGACATCCGCCCGTCGGACAGCCAAAAATGACGATTCTGCCCCCGATTGAATAAAATCACTGTTCTGGCCCAGAACTGCCCGAAACTCGTGATTTTTCGGCTATCCCACCTGAAATCGCAGTTTCGGACCCAGACTGCTGAAAATCCCTATTTGGGACCCGGACAGCTTGAAATCCACACTGGCCCGCCGGACAGCCAAAAATGACGATTCTGCCCCCATCAGCGAAAAATTGCTGTCTGGACCAGAACTGCCCGAAACTCGTGATTTTTCGGTAAGCCGAACAGAAAGCGCAGTTCCGGACCCAGACTGCTGAAAATCACTATTTGGGCCACGGACAGCCTGAAAACGACAGCGACCCGTCAGACAGCCGAAAATGACGATTCTACCCCCGACAGCGGAAAATCGCTATTCTGGCCCAGAATTGCCCGAAACTCGTGATTTTTTGGCAGCCCCGCCAGAAATCGTAGTTTCGGACCCAGACTGCTGAAAATCCCTATTTGGGTCCCGGACAGCCTGAAATCGACATCCGCCCGTCGGACAGCCAAAAATGACGATTCTGCCCCCGGTCGAATAAAAACACTGTTCTGGCCCAGAACTGCCCGAAACTCGTGATTTTTCGGCTGTCCAACCTGAAATCGCAGTTTCGGACCCAGACTGCTGAAAATCACTATTTGGGCCCCAGACAGCCTGAAAACGACAGCGACCCGTCAGACAGCCGAAAATGACGATTCTACCCCCGACAGCGGAAAATCGCTGTTCTGGCCCAGAATTGCCCGAAACTCGTGATTTTTCGGCAGCCCCGCCAGAAATCGCTGTTTCGGACCCAGACTGCTGAAAATCCCTAATTGGGACCCGGACGGCTTGAAATCCACACTGGCCCGCCGGACAGCCAAAAATGACGATTCTGCCCCCCTCAGCGAAAAATTGCTGTTCTGGACCAGAACTGCCCGAAACTCGTGATTTTTCGGTAAGCCGAACAGAAAGCGCAGTTCCGGACCCAGACTGCTGAAAATCACTATTTGGGCCACGGACAGCCTGAAAACGACAGTGACCCGTCAGACAGCCGAAAATGACGATTCTACCCCCGACAGCGGAAAATCGCTGTTCTGGCCCAGAATTGCCCGAAACTCGTGATTTTTTGGCAGCCCCGCCAGAAATCGTAGTTTTAGACCCAGACTGCTGAAAATCCCTATTTGGGTCCCAATCAGCCTGAAATCGACATCCGCCCGTCGGACAGCCAAAAATGACGATTCTGCCCCCGGTCGAATAAAATCACTGTTCTGGCCCAGAACTGCCCGAAACTCGTGATTTTTCGGCTATCCCACCTGAAATCGCAGTTTCGGACCCAGACTGCTGAAAATCCCTATTTGGGACCCGGACAGCTTGAAATCCACACTGGCCCGCCGGACAGCCAAAAATGACGATTCTGCCCCCATCAGCGAAAAATTGCTGTCTGGACCAGAACTGCCCGAAACTCGTGATTTTTCGGTAAGCCGAACAGAAAGCGCAGTTCCGGACCCAGACTGCTGAAAATCACTATTTGGGCCACGGACAGCCTGAAAACGACAGCGACCCGTCAGACAGCCGAAAATGACGATTCTACCCCCGACAGCGGAAAATCGCTATTCTGGCCCAGAATTGCCCGAAACTCGTGATTTTTTGGCAGCCCCGCCAGAAATCGTAGTTTCAGACCCAGACTGCTGAAAATCCCTATTTGGGTCCCGGACAGCCTGAAATCGACATCCGCCCGTCGGACAGCCAAAAATGACGATTCTGCCCCCGGTCGAATAAAAACACTGTTCTGGCCCAGAACTGCCCGAAACTCGTGATTTTTCGGCTGTCCAACCTGAAATCGCAGTTTCGGACCCAGACTGCTGAAAATCACTATTTGGGCCCCAGACAGCCTGAAAACGACAGCGACCCGTCAGACAGCCGAAAATGACGATTCTACCCCCGACAGCGGAAAATCGCTGTTCTGGCCCAGAATTGCCCGAAACTCGTGATTTTTCGGCAGCCCCGCCAGAAATCGCAGTTTCGGACCCAGACTGCTGAAAATCCCAAATTGGGACCCGGACGGCTTGAAATCCACACTGGCCCGCCGGACAGCCAAAAATGACGATTCTGCCCCCATCAGCGAAAAATTGCAGTTCTGGACCAGAACTGCCCGAAACTCGTGATTTTTCGGTAAGCCGAACAGAAAGCGCAGTTCCGGACCCAGACTGCTGAAAATCACTATTTGGGCCACGGACAGCCTGAAAACGACAGTGACCCGTCAGACAGCCGAAAATGACGATTCTACCCCCGACAGCGGAAAATCGCTGTTCTGGCCCAGAATTGCCCGAAACTCGTGATTTTTTGGCAGCCCCGCCAGAAATCGTAGTTTTGGACCCAGACTGCTGAAAATCCCTATTTGGGTCCCAATCAGCCTGAAATCGACATCCGCCCGTCGGACAGCCAAAAATGACGATTCTGCCCCCGGTCAAATAAAATCACTGTTCTGGCCCAGAACTGCCCGAAACTCGTGATTTTTCGGCTGTCCCTCCTGAAATCGCAGCTTCGGACCCAGACTGCTGAAAATCACTATTTGGGCCCCAGACAGCCTGAAAACGACAGCGCCCCGTCAGACAACCGAAAATGACGATTCTACCCCCGACCGCGGAAAATCGCTGTTCTGGCCCAGAATTGCCCGAAACTCGTGATTTTTTGGCAGCCCCGCCAGAAATCGCAGTTTCGGACCCAGACTGCTGAAAATCCCTATTTGGGTCCCGGACAGCCTGAAATCGACACCCGCCCGTCGGACAGCCAAAAATGACGATTCTGCCCCCGGTCGAATAAAATCACTGTTCTGGCCCAGAACTGCCCGAAACTCGTGATTTTTCGGCTGTCCCACCTGAAATCGCAGTTTCGGACCCAGACTGCTGAAAATCACTATTTGGGCCCCAGACAGCCTGAAAACGACAGCGACCCGTCAGACAGCCGAAAATGACGATTCTACCCCCGACAGCGGAAAATCGCTGTTCTGGCCCAGAATTGCCCGAAACTCGTGATTTTTCGGCAGCCCCGCCAGAAATCGCAGTTTCGGACCCAGACTGCTGAAAATCCCTATTTGGGTCCCGGACAGCCTGAAATCGACACCCGCCCGTTGGACAGCCAAAAATGACGATTCTGCCCCCGGTCGAATAAAATCATTGTTCTGGCCCAGAACTGCCCGAAACTCGTGATTTTTCAGCTGTCCCACCTGAATTCGCAGTTTCGGACCCAGACTGCTGAAAATCACTATTTGGGCCCCAGACAGCCTGAAAACGACAGCGACCCGTCAGACAGCCGAAAATGACGATTCTACCCCCGACAGCGGAAAATCGCTGTTCTGGCCCAGAATTGCCCGAAACTCGTGATTTTTCGGCAGCCCCGCCAGAAATCGCAGTTTCGGACCCAGACTGCTGAAAATCCCTAATTGGGACCCGGACGGCTTGAAATCCACACTGGCCCGCCGGACAGCCAAAAATGACGATTCTGCCCCCATCAGCGAAAAATTGCTGTTCTGGACCTGAACTGCCCGAAACTCGTGATTTTTCGGTAAGCCGAACAGAAAGCGCAGTTCCGGACCCAGACTGCTGAAAATCACTATTTGGGCCACGGACAGCCTGAAAACGACAGTGACCCGTCAGACAGCCGAAAATGACGATTCTACCCCCGACAGCGGAAAATCGCTGTTCTGGCCCAGAATTGCCCGAAACTCGTGATTTTTCGGCAGCCCCGCCAGAAATCGCAGTTTCGGACCCAGACTGCTGAAAATCCCTATTTGGGTCCCGGACAGCCTGAAATCGACACCCGCCCGTTGGACAGCCAAAAATGACGATTCTGCCCCCGGTCGAATAAAATCATTGTTCTGGCCCAGAACTGCCCGAAACTCGTGATTTTTCAGCTGTCCCACCTGAAATCGCAGTTTCGGACCCAGACTGCTGAAAATCACTATTTGGGCCCCAGACAGCCTGAAAACGACAGCGACCCGTCAGACAGCCGAAAATGACGATTCTACCCCCGACAGCGGAAAATCGCTGTTCTGGCCCAGAATTGCCCGAAACTCGTGATTTTTCGGCAGCCCCGCCAGAAATCGCAGTTTCGGACCCAGACTGCTGAAAATCGCTATTTGGGTCCCGGACAGCCTGAAATCGACACCGGCCCGTCGGACAGCCAAAAAAGACGATTCTGCCCCAGATCGAATAAAATCACTATTCTGGCCCAGAACTGCCCGAAACTCGTGATTTTTCGGCTGTCCCACCTGAAATCGCAGTTTCGGACCCAGACTGCTGAAAATCCCTAATTGGGACCCGGACGGCTTGAAATCCACACTGGCCCGCCGGACAGCCAAAAATGACGATTCTGCCCCCATCAGCGAAAAATTGCTGTTCTGGACCAGAACTGCCCGAAACTCGTGATTTTTCGGTAAGCCGAACAGAAAGCGCAGTTCCGGACCCATACTGCTGAAAATCACTATTTGGGCCACGGACAGCCTGAAAACGACAGCGACCCGTCAGACAGCCGAAAATGACGATTCTACCCCCGACAGCGGAAAATCGCTGTTCTGGCCCAGAATTGCCCGAAACTCGTGATTTTTTGGCAGCCCCGCCAGAAATCGTAGTTTTGGACCCAGACTGCTGAAAATCCCTATTTGGGTCCCGGTCAACCTGAAATCGACATCCGCCCGTCGGACAGCCAAAAATGATGATTCTGCCCCCGGTCGAATAAAATCACTGTTCTGGCCCAGAACTGCCCGAAACTCGTGATTTTTCGGCTGTCCCTCCTGAAATCGCAGCTTCGGACCCAGACTGCTGAAAATCACTATTTGGGCCCCAGACAGCCTGAAAACGACAGCGCCCCGTCAGACAACCGAAAATGACGATTCTACCCCCGACAGCGAAAAATCGCTGTTCTGGCCCAGAATTGCCCGAAACTCGTGATTTTTTGGCAGCCCCGCCAGAAATCGCAGTTTCGGACCCAGACTGCTGAAAATCCCTATTTGGGTCCCGGACAGCCTGAAATCGACACCCGCCCGTCGGACAGCCAAAAATGACGATTCTGGCCCCGGTCGAATAAAATCACTGTTCTGGCCCAGAACTGCCCGAAACTCGTGATTTTTCGGCTGTCCCACCTGAAATCGCAGTTTCGGACCAAGACTGCTGAAAATCACTATTTGGGCCCGAGACAGCCTGAAAACGACAGCGACCCGTCAGACAGCCGAAAATGACGATTCTACCCCCGACAGCGGAAAATCGCTGTTCTGGCCCAGAATTGCCCGAAACTCGTGATTTTTCGGCAGCCCCGCCAGAAATCGCAGTTTCGGACCCAGACTGCTGAAAATCGCTATTTGGGTCCCGGACAGCCTGAAATCGACACCGGCCCGTCGGACAGCCAAAAATGACGATTCTGCCCCAGATCGAATGAAATCACTGTTCTGGCCTAGAACTGCCCGAAACTCGTGGTTTTTCGGCTGTCCCACCTGAAATCGCAGTTTCGGACCCAGACTGCTGAAAATCCCTATTTGGGACCCGGACAGCTTGAAATCCACACTGGCCCGCCGGACAGCCAAAAATGACGATTCTGCCCCCATCAGCGAAAAATTGCTGTTCCGGACCAGAACTGTCCGAAACTCGTGATTTTTCGGTAAGCTGAACGGAAAGCGCAGTTCCGGACCCAGACTGCTGAAAATCACTATTTGGGCCACGGACAGCCTGAAAACGACAGCGACCCGTCAGACAGCCGAAAATGACGATTCTACCCCCGACAGCGGAAAATCGCTGTTCTGGCCCAGAATTGCCCGAAACTCGTGATTTTTCGGCAGCCCCGCCAGAAATCGCAGTTTCGGACCCAGACTGCTGAAAATCCCTATTTGGGACCCGGACAGCTTGAAATCCACACTGGCCCGCCGGACAGCCAAAAATGACGATTCTGCCCCCATCAGCGAAAAATTGCTGTTCTGGACCAGAACTGCCCGAAACTCGTGATTTTTCGGTAAGCCGAACAGAAAGCGCAGTTCCGGACCCAGACTGCTGAAAATCACTATTTGGGCCACGGACAGCCTGAAAACGACAGCGACCCGTCAGACAGCCGAAAATGACGATTCTACCCCCGACAGCGGAAAATCGCTGTTCTGGCCCAGAATTGCCCGAAACTCGTGATTTTTCGGCAGCCCCGCCAGAAATCGCAGTTTCGGACCCAGACTGCTGAAAATCGCTATTTGGGTCCCGGACAGCCTGAAATCGACACCGGCCCGTCGGACAGCCAAAAATGACGATTCTGCCCCAGATCGAATGAAATCACTGTTCTGGCCTAGAACTGCCCGAAACTCGTGGTTTTTCGGCTGTCCCACCTGAAATCGCAGTTTCGGACCCAGACTGCTGAAAATCCCTATTTGGGACCCGGACAGCTTGAAATCCACACTGGCCCGCCGGACAGCCAAAAATGACGATTCTGCCCCCATCAGCGAAAAATTGCTGTTCCGGACCAGAACTGTCTGAAACTCGTGATTTTTCGGTAAGCTGAACGGAAAGCGCAGTTCCGGACCCAGACTGCTGAAAATCACTATTTGGGCCACGGACAGCCTGAAAACGACAGCGACCCGTCAGACAGCCGAAAATGACGATTCTACCCCCGACAGCGGAAAATCGCTGTTCTGGCCCAGAATTGCCCGAAACTCGTGATTTTTTGGCAGCCCCGCCAGAAATCGTAGTTTCGGACCCAGACTGCTGAAAATCCCTATTTGGGACCCGGACAGCTTGAAATCCACACTGGCCCGCCGGACAGCCAAAAATGACGATTATGCCCCCATCAGCGAAAAATTGCTGTTCTGGACCAGAACTGCCCGAAACTCGTGATTTTTCGGTAAGCCGAACAGAAAGCGCAGTTCCGGACCCAGACTGCTGAAAATCACTATTTGGGCCACGGACAGCCTGATAACGACAGCGACCCGTCAGACAGCCGAAAATGACGATTCTACCCCTGACAGCGGAAAATCGCTGTTCTGGCCCAGAATTGCCCGAAACTCGTGATTTTTTGGCAGCCCCGCCAGAAATCGTAGTTTCGGACCCAGACTGCTGAAAATCCCTATTTGGGTCCCGGACAGCCTGAAATCGACATCCGCCCGTCGGACAGCCAAAAATGACGATTCTGCCCCCGGTCGAATAAAATCACTGTTCTGGCCCAGAACTGCCCGAAACTCGTGATTTTTCGGCTGTCCCTCCTGAAATCGCAGTTTCGGACCCAGACTGCTGAAAATCACTATTTGGGCACCAGACAGCCTGAAAACGACAGCGACCCGTCAGACAGCCGAAAATGACGTTTCTACCCCCGACAGCGGAAAATCGCTGTTCTGGCCCAGAATTGCCCGAAACTCGTGATTTTTCGGCAGCCCCGCCAGAAATTGCAGTTTCGGACCCAGACTGCTGAAAATCGCTATTTGGGTCTCGGACAGCCTGAAATCGACACCGGCCCGTCGGACAGCCAAAAATGACGATTCTGCCCCAGATCGAATGAAATCACTGTTCTGGCCCAGAACTGCCCGAAACTCGTGATTTTTCGGCTGTCCCACCTGAAATCGCAGTTTCGGACCCAGACTGCTGAAAATCCCTATTTGGGACCCGGACAGCTTGAAATCCACACTGGCCCGCCGGACAGCCAAAAATGACGATTATGCCCCCATCAGCGAAAAATTGCTGTTCTGGACCAGAACTGCCCGAAACTCGTGATTTTTCGGTAAGCCGAACAGAAAGCGCAGTTCCGGACCCAGACTGTTGAAAATCACTATTTGGGCCACGGACAGCCTGAAAACGACAGCGACCCGTCAGACAGCCGAAAATGACGATTCTACCCCCGACAGCGGAAAATCGCTGTTCTGGCCCAGAATTGCCCGAAACTCGTGATTTTTTGGCAGCCCCGCCAGAAATCGTAGTTTCGGACCCAGACTGCTGAAAATCCCTATTTGGGACCCGGACAGCTTGAAATCCACACTGGCCCGCCGGACAGCCAAAAATGACGATTATGCCCCCATCAGCGAAAAATTGCTGTTCTGGACCAGAACTGCCCGAAACTCGTGATTTTTCGGTAAGCCGAACAGAAAGCGCAGTTCCGGACCCAGACTGCTGAAAATCACTATTTGGGCCACGGACAGCCTGAAAACGACAGCGACCCGTCAGACAGCCGAAAATGACGATTCTACCCCCGACAGCGGAAAATCGCTGTTCTGGCCCAGAATTGCCCGAAACTCGTGATTTTTTGGCAGCCCCGCCAGAAATCGTAGTTTCGGACCCAGACTGCTGAAAATCCCTATTTGGGTCCCGGACAGCCTGAAATCGACATCCGCCCGTCGGACAGCCAAAAATGACGATTCTGCCCCCGGTCGAATAAAATCACTGTTCTGGCCCAGAAGTGCCCGAAACTCGTGATTTTTCGGCTGTCCCACCTGAAATCGCAGTTTCGGACCCAGACTGCTGAAAATCACTATTTGGGGCCCAGACAGCCTGAAAACGACAGCGACCCGTCAGACAGCCGAAAATGACGATTCTACCCCCGACAGCGGAAAATCGCTGTTCTGGCCCAGAATTGCCTGAAACTCGTGATTTTTCGGCAGCCCCGCCAGAAATCGCAGTTTCGGACCCAGACTGCTGAAAATCGCTATTTGGGTCCCGGACAGCCTGAAATCGACACCGGCCCGTCGGACAGCCAAAAATGACGATTCTGCCCCAGATCGAATGAAATCACTGTTCTGGCCCAGAACTGCCCGAAACTCGTGGTTTTTCGGCTGTCCCACCTGAAATCGCAGTTTCGGACCCAGACTGCTGAAAATCACTATTTGGGCCCCAGACAGCCTGAAAACGACAGCGACCCGTCAGACAGCCGAAAATGGCTATTCTACCCCCGACAGCGGAAAATCGCTGTTCTGGCCCAGAATTGCCCGAAACTCGTGATTTTTCGGCAGCCCCGCCAGAAATCGCAGTTTCGGACCCAGACTGCTGAAAATCGCTATTTGGGTCCCGGACAGCCTGAAATCGACACCGGCCCGTCGGACAGCCAAAAAAGACGATTCTGCCCCAGATCGAATAAAATCACTATTCTGGCCCAGAACTGCCCGAAACTCGTGATTTTTCGGCTGTCCCACCTGAAATCGCAGTTTCGGACCCAGACTGCTGAAAATCCCTAATTGGGACCCGGACAGCTTGAAATCCACACTGGCCCGCCGGACAGCCAAAAATGACGATTCTGCCCCCATCAGAGAAAAATTGCTGTTCTGGACCAGAACTGTCCGAAACTCGTGATTTTTCGGTAAGCTGAACGGAAAGCGCAGTTCCGGACCCAGACTGCTGAAAATCCCTATTTGGGTCCCGATCAGCCTGAAATCGACACCCGCCCGTCGGACAGCCAACAATGACGATTCTGCCCCCGGTCGAATAAAATCACTGTTCTGGCCCAGAACTGCCCGAAACTCGTGATTTTTCGGCTGTCCCTCCTGAAATCGCAGTTTCGGACCCAGACTGCTGAAAATCACTATTTGGGCCACGGACAGCCTGAAAACGACAGCGACCCGTCAGACAGCCGAAAATAACGATTATACCCCTGACAGCAGAAAATCGCTGTTCTGGCCCAGAATTTCCCGAAACTCGTGATTTTTCGGCAGCCCCGCCAGAAATCGCAGTTTCGGACCCAGACAGCTGAAAATCCCTATTTGGGACCCGGACAGCTTGAAATCCACACTGGCCCGCCGGACAGCCAGAAATGACGATTCTGCCCCCATCAGAGAAAAATTGCTGTTCTGGACCAGAACTGCCCGAAACTCGTGATTTTTCGCTAAGCCGAACAGAAAGCGCTGTTCCGGACCCAGACTGCTGAAAATCACTATTTGGGCCACGGACAGCCTGAAAACGACAGCGACCCGTCAGACAGCCGAAAATGACGATTCTACCCCTGACAGCGGAAAATCGCTGTTCTGGCCCAGAATTTCCCGAAACTTGTGATTTTTCGGCAGCCCCGCCAGAAATCGCAGTTTCGGACCCAGACAGCTGAAAATCCCTATTTGGGTCCCGGTCAGCCTGAAATCGACACCCGCCCGTCGGACAGCCAAAAATGACGATTCTGCCCCCATCAGCGAAAAATTGCTGTTCTGGACCAGAACTGTCCGAAACTCGTGATTTTTCGGTAAGCTGAACGGAAAGCGCAGTTCCGGACCCAGACTGCTGAAAATCACTATTTGGGCCCCAGACAGCCTGAAAACGACAGCGACCCGTCAGACAGCCGAAAATGACGATTCTACCCCCGACAGCGGAAAATCGCTGTTCTGGCCCAGAATTGCCCGAAACTCGTGATTTTTCGGCAGCCCCGCCAGAAATCGCAGTTTCGGACCCAGACTGCTGAAAATCCCTATTTGGGTCCCGGACAGCCAGAAATCGACTCCGGCCCGTCGGACAGCCAAAAAAGACGATTCTGCCGCAGATCGAATAAAATCACTATTCTGGCCCAGAACTGCCCGAAACTCGTGATTTTTCGGCTGTCCCACCTGAAATCGCAGTTTCGGACCCAGACTGCTGAAAATCCCTAATTGGGACCCGGACAGCTTGAAATCCACACTGGCCCGCCGGCAGCCAAAAATGACGATTCTGCCCCCATCAGAGAAAAATTGCTGTTCTGGACCAGAACTGCCCGAAACTCGTGATTTTTCGCTAAGCCGAACAGAAAGCGCAGTTCCGGACCCAGACTGCTGAAAATCACTATTTGGGCCACGGACAGCCTGAAAACGACAGCGACCCGTCAGACAGCCGAAAATGACGATTCTACCCCTGACAGCGGAAAATCGCTGTTCTGGCCCAGAATTTCCCGAAACTCGTGATTTTTCGGCAGCCCCGCCAGAAATCGCAGTTTCGGACCCAGACAGCTGAAAATCCCTATTTGGGACCCGGACAGCTTGAAATCCACACTGGCCCGCCGGACAGCCAGAAATGACGATTCTGCCCCCATCAGAGAAAAATTGCTGTTCTGGACCAGAACTGCCCGAAACTCGTGATTTTTCGCTAAGCCGAACAGAAAGCGCTGTTCCGGACCCAGACTGCTGAAAATCACTATTTGGGCCACGGACAGCCTGAAAACGACAGCGACCCGTCAGACAGCCGAAAATGACGATTCTACCCCTGACAGCGGAAAATCGCTGTTCTGGCCCAGAATTTCCCGAAACTTGTGATTTTTCGGCAGCCCCGCCAGAAATCGCAGTTTCGGACCCAGACAGCTGAAAATCCCTATTTGGGTCCCGGTCAGCCTGAAATCGACACCCGCCCGTCGGACAGCCAAAAATGACGATTCTGCCCCCATCAGCGAAAAATTGCTGTTCTGGACCAGAACTGTCCGAAACTCGTGATTTTTCGGTAAGCTGAACGGAAAGCGCAGTTCCGGACCCAGACTGCTGAAAATCACTATTTGGGCCCCGGACAGCCTGAAAACGACAGCGACCCGTCAGACAGCCGAAAATGACGATTCTACCCCCGACAGCGGAAAATCGCTGTTCTGGCCCAGAATTGCCCGAAACTCGTGATTTTTCGGCAGCCCCGCCAGAAATCGCAGTTTCGGACCCAGACTGCTGAAAATCCCTATTTGGGTCCCGGACAGCCAGAAATCGACTCCGGCCCGTCGGACAGCCAAAAAAGACGATTCTGCCGCAGATCGAATAAAATCACTATTCTGGCCCAGAACTGCCCGAAACTCGTGATTTTTCGGCTGTCCCACCTGAAATCGCAGTTTCGGACCCAGACTGCTGAAAATCCCTAATTGGGACCCGGACAGCTTGAAATCCACACTGGCCCGCCGGCAGCCAAAAATGACGATTCTGCCCCCATCAGAGAAAAATTGCTGTTCTGGACCAGAACTGCCCGAAACTCGTGATTTTTCGCTAAGCCGAACAGAAAGCGCAGTTCCGGACCCAGACTGCTGAAAATCACTATTTGGGCCACGGACAGCCTGAAAACGACAGCGACCCGTCAGACAGCCGAAAATGACGATTCTACCCCTGACAGCGGAAAATCGCTGTTCTGGCCCAGAATTTCCCGAAACTCGTGATTTTTCGGCAGCCCCGCCAGAAATCGCAGTTTCGGACCCAGACAGCTGAAAATCCCTATTTGGGTCCCGGTCAGCCTGAAATCGACACCCGCCCGTCGGACAGCCAAAAATGACGATTCTGCCCCCATCAGCGAAAAATTGCTGTTCTGGACCAGAACTGTCCGAAACTCGTGATTTTTCGGTAAGCTGAACGGAAAGCGCAGTTCCGGACCCAGACTGCTGAAAATCACTATTTGGGCCCCAGACAGCCTGAAAACGACAGCGACCCGTCAGACAGCCGAAAATGACGTTTCTACCCCCGACAGCGGAAAATCGCTGTTCTGGCCCAGAATTGCCCGAAACTCGTGATTTTTCGGCAGCCCCGCCAGAAATCGCAGTTTCGGACCCAGACTGCTGAAAATCCCTATTTGGGTCCCGGACAGCCAGAAATCGACACCGGCCCGTCGGACAGCCAAAAAAGACGATTCTGCCGCAGATCGAATAAAATCACTATTCTGGCCCAGAACTGCCCGAAACTCGTGATTTTTCGGCTGTCCCACCTGAAATCGCAGTTTCGGACCCAGACTGCTGAAAATCCCTAATTGGGACCCGGACAGCTTGAAATCCACACTGGCCCGCCGGACAGCCAAAAATGACGATTCTGCCCCCATCAGCGAAAAATTGCTGTTCTGGACCAGAACTGCCCGAAACTCGTGATTTTTCGGTAAGCCGAACAGAAAGCGCAGTTCCGGACCCAGACTGCTGAAAATCACTATTTGGGCCACGGACAGCCTGAAAACGACAGCGACCCGTCAGACAACCGAAAATGACGATTCTACCCCCGACAGCGGAAAATCGATGTTCTGGCCCAGAATTGCCCGAAACTCGTGATTTTTCGGCAGCCCCGCCAGAAATCCCAGTTTCGGACCCAGACTGCTGAAAATCCCTATTTGGGTCCCGGACAGCCTGAAATCGACACCCGCCCGTTGGACAGCCAAAAATGACGATTCTGCCCCCGGTCGAATAAAATCATTGTTCTGGCCCAGAACTGCCCGAAACTCGTGATTTTTCAGCTGTCCCACCTGAAATCGCAGTTTCGGACCCAGACTGCTGAAAATCACTATTTGGGCCCCAGACAGCCTGAAAACGACAGCGACCCGTCAGACAGCCGAAAATGGCGATTCTACCCCCGACAGCGGAAAATCGCTGTTCTGGCCCAGAATTGCCCGAAACTCGTGATTTTTCGGCAGCCCCGCCAGAAATCGCAGTTTCGGACCCAGACTGCTGAAAATCGCTATTTGGGTCCCGGACAGCCTGAAATCGACACCGGCCCGTCGGACAGCCAAAAAAGACGATTCTGCCCCAGATCGAATAAAATCACTATTCTGGCCCAGAACTGCCCGAAACTCGTGATTTTTCGGCTGTCCCACCTGAAATCGCAGTTTCAGACCCAGACTGCTGAAAATCCCTAATTGGGACCTGGACAGCTTGAAATCCACACTGGCCCGCCGGACAGCTAAAAATGACGATTCTGCCCCCATCAGCGAAAAATTGCTGTTCTGGACCAGAACTGACCGAAACTCGTGATTTTTCGGTAAGCCGAACAGAAAGCGTAGTTCCGGACCCAGACTGCTGAAAATCACTATTTGGGCCACGGACAGCCTGAAAACGACAGCGACCCGTCAGACAGCCGAAAATGACGTTTCTACCCCCGACAGCGGAAAATCGCTGTTCTGGCCCAGAATTGCCCGAAACTCGTGATTTTTCGGCAGCCCCGCCAGAAATCGCAGTTTCGGACCCAGACTGCTGAAAATCCCTATTTGGGTCCCGGACAGCCAGAAATCGACACCGGCCCGTCGGACAGCCAAAAAAGACGATTCTGCCGCAGATCGAATAAAATCACTATTCTGGCCCAGAACTGCCCGAAACTCGTGATTTTTCGGCTGTCCCACCTGAAATCGCAGTTTCGGACCCAGACTGCTGAAAATCCCTAATTGGGACCCGGACAGCTTGAAATCCACACTGGCCCGCCGGACAGCCAAAAATGACGATTCTGCCCCCATCAGCGAAAAATTGCTGTTCTGGACCAGAACTGCCCGAAACTCGTGATTTTTCGGTAAGCCGAACAGAAAGCGCAGTTCCGGACCCAGACTGCTGAAAATCACTATTTGGGCCACGGACAGCCTGAAAACGACAGCGACCCGTCAGACAGCCGAAAATGACGATTCTACCCCCGACAGCGGAAAATCGATGTTCTGGCCCAGAATTGCCCGAAACTCGTGATTTTTCGGCAGCCCCGCCAGAAATCCCAGTTTCGGACCCAGACTGCTGAAAATCCCTATTTGGGTCCCGGACAGCCTGAAATCGACACCCGCCCGTTGGACAGCCAAAAATGACGATTCTGCCCCCGGTCGAATAAAATCATTGTTCTGGCCCAGAACTGCCCGAAACTCGTGATTTTTCAGCTGTCCCACCTGAAATCGCAGTTTCGGACCCAGACTGCTGAAAATCACTATTTGGGCCCCAGACAGCCTGAAAACGACAGCGACCCGTCAGACAGCCGAAAATGGCGATTCTACCCTCGACAGCGGAAAATCGCTGTTCTGGCCCAGAATTGCCCGAAACTCGTGATTTTTCGGCAGCCCCGCCAGAAATCGCAGTTTCGGACCCAGACTGCTGAAAATCGCTATTTGGGTCCCGGACAGCCTGAAATCGACACCGGCCCGTCGGACAGCCAAAAAAGACGATTCTGCCCCAGATCGAATAAAATCACTATTCTGGCCCAGAACTGCCCGAAACTCGTGATTTTTCGGCTGTCCCACCTGAAATCGCAGTTTCAGACCCAGACTGCTGAAAATCCCTAATTGGGACCTGGACAGCTTGAAATCCACACTGGCCCGCCGGACAGCTAAAAATGACGATTCTGCCCCCATCAGCGAAAAATTGCTGTTCTGGACCAGAACTGACCGAAACTCGTGATTTTTCGGTAAGCCGAACAGAAAGCGTAGTTCCGGACCCAGACTGCTGAAAATCACTATTTGGGCCACGGACAGCCTGAAAACGACAGCGACCCGTCAGACAGCCGAAAATGACGATTCTACCCCCGACAGCGGAAAATCGCTGTTCTGGCCCAGAATTGCCCGAAACTCGTGATTTTTTGGCAGCCCCGCCAGAAATCGTAGTTTCGGACCCAGACTGCTGAAAATCCCTATTTGGGTCCCGGACAGCCTGAAATCGACATCCGCCCGTCGGACAGCCAAAAATGACGATTCTGCCCCCGGTCGAATAAAATCACTGTTCTGGCCCAGAACTGCCCGAAACTCGTGATTTTTCGGCTGTCCCACCTGAAATCGCAGTTTCGGACCCAGACTGCTGAAAATCACTATTTGGGCCCCAGACAGCCTGAAAACGACAGCGACCCGTCAGACAGCCGAAAATGACGATTCTACCCCCGACAGCGGAAAATCGCTGTTCTGGCCCAGAATTGCCCGAAACTCGTGATTTTTCGGCAGCCCCGCCAGAAATCGCTGTTTCGGACCCAGACTGCTGAAAATCCCTATTTGGGTCCCGGACAGCCTGAAATCGACCCCCGCCCGTCGGACAGCCAAAAATGACGATTCTGCCCCCGGTCGAATAAAATCACTGTTCTGGCCCAGAACTGCCCGAAACTCGTGATTTTTCGGCTGTCCCACCTGAAATCGCAGTTTCGGACCCAGACTGCTGAAAATCACTATTTGGGCCCCAGACAGCCTGAAAACGACAGCGACCCGTCAGACAGCCGAAAATGACGATTCTACCCCCGACAGCGGAAAATCGCTGTTCTGGCCCAGAATTGCCCGAAACTCGTGATTTTTTGGCAGCCACGCCAGAAATCGCAGATTCGGACCCAGACTGCTGAAAATCCCTATTTGGGTCTCGGACAACCTGAAATCGACACCCGCCCGTCGGACAACCAAAAATGACGATTCTGCCCCCGGTCGAATAAAATCACTGTTCTGGCCCAGAATTGCCCGAAACTCGTGATTTTTCGGCTGTCCCACCTGAAATCGCAGTTTCGGACCCAGACTGCTGAAAATCACTATTTGGGCCCCAGACAGCCTGAAAACGACAGCGACCCGTCAGACAGCCGAAAATGACGATTCTACCCCCGACAGCGGAAAATCGCTGTTCTGGCCCAGAATTGCCCGAAACTCGTGATTTTTCGGCAGCCCCGCCAGAAATCGCAGTTTCGGACCCAGACTGCTGAAAATCCCTATTTGGGTCCCGGACAGCCTGAAATCGACATCCGCCCGTCGGACAGCCAAAAATGACGATTCTGCCCCCGGTCGAATAAAATCACTGTTCTGGCCCAGAACTGCCCGAAACTCGTGATTTTTCGGCTGTCCCACCTGAAATCGCAGTTTCGGACCCGGACTGCTGAAAATCACTATTTGGGCCCCAGACAGCCTGAAAACGACAGCGACCCGTCAGACAGCCGAAAATGACGATTCTACCCCCGACAGCGGAAAATCGCTGTTCTGGCCCAGAATTGCCCGAAACTCGTGATTTTTCGGCAGCCCCGCCAGAAATCGCAGTTTCGGACCCAGACTGCTGAAATTCGCTATTTGGGTCCCGGACAGCCTGAAATCGACACCCGCCCGTTGGACAGCCAAAAATGACGATTCTGCCCCCGGTCGAATAAAATCATTGTTCTGGCCCAGAACTGCCCGAAACTCGTGATTTTTCGGCTGTCCCACCTGAAATCGCAGTTTCGGACCCAGACTGCTGAAAATCACTATTTGGGCCCCAGACAGCCTGAAAACGACAGCGACCCGTCAGACAGCCGAAAATGACGATTCTACCCCCGACAGCGGAAAATCGCTGTTCTGGCCCAGAATTGCCCGAAACTCGTGATTTTTCGGCAGCCCCGCCAGAAATCGCAGTTTCGGACCCAGACTGCTGAAAATCGCTATTTGGGTCTCGGACAGCCTGAAATCGACACCGGCCCGTCGGACAGCCAAAAATGACGATTCTGCCCCAGATCGAATGAAATCACTGTTCTGGCCCAGAACTGCCCGAAACTCGTGATTTTTCGGCTGTCCCACCTGAAATCGCAGTTTCGGACCCAGACTGCTGAAAATCCCTATTTGGGACCCGGACAGCTTGAAATCCACACTGGCCCGCCGGACAGCCAAAATGACGATTCTGCCCCCATCAGCGAAAAATTGCTGTTCTGGACCAGAACTGCCCGAAACTCGTGATTTTTCGGTAAGCCGAACAGAAAGCGCAGTTCCAGACCCAGACTGCTGAAAATCACTATTTGGGCCACGGACAGCCTGAAAACGACAGCGACCCGTCAGACAGCCGAAAATGACGATTCTACCCCCGACAGCGGAAAATCGATGTTCTGGCCCAGAATTGCCCGAAACTCGTGATTTTTCGGCAGCCCCGCCAGAAATCCCAGTTTCGGACCCAGACTGCTGAAAATCCCTATTTGGGTCCCGGACAGCCTGAAATCGACACCCGCCCGTTGGACAGCCAAAAATGACGATTCTGCCCCCGGTCGAATAAAATCATTGTTCTGGCCCAGAACTGCCCGAAACTCGTGATTTTTCAGCTGTCCCACCTGAAATCGCAGTTTCGGACCCAGACTGCTGAAAATCACTATTTGGGCCCCAGACAGCCTGAAAACGACAGCGACCCGTCAGACAGCCGAAAATGGCGATTCTACCCCCGACAGCGGAAAATCGCTGTTCTGGCCCAGAACTGCCCGAAACTCGTGATTTTTCGGCTGTCCCACCTGAAATAGCAGTTTCGGACCCAGACTGCTGAAAATCACTATTTGGGCCCCAGACAGCCTGAAAACGACAGCGACCCGTCAGACAGCCGAAAATGACGATTCTATCCCCGACAGCGGAAAATCGCTGTTCTGGCCCAGAATTGCCCGAAACTCGTGATTTTTTGGCAGCCCCGCCAGAAATCGCAGTTTCGGACCCAGACTGCTGAAAATCACTATTTGGGCCCCAGACAGCCTGAAAACGACAGCGACCCGTCAGACAGCCGAAAATGACGATTCTACCCCCGACAGCGGAAAATCGCTGTTCTGGCCCAGAATTGCCCGAAACTCGTGATTTTTTGGCAGCCCCGCCAGAAATCGCAGTTTCGGACCCAGACTGCTGAAAATCCCTATTTGGGTCCCGGACAGCCTGAAATCGACACCCGCCCGTCGGACAGCCAAAAATGACGATTCTGCCCCCGGTCGAATAAAATCACTGTTCTGGCCCAGAACTGCCCGAAACTCGTGATTTTTCGGCTGTCCCACCTGAAATCGTAGTTTCGGACCCAGACTGCTGAAAATCACTATTTGGGCCCCAGACAGCCTGAAAACGACAGCGACCCGTCAGACAGCCGAAAATGACGATTCTACCCCCGACAGCGGAAAATCGCTGTTCTGGCCCAGAACTGCCCGAAACTCGTGATTTTTCGGCTGTCCCACCTGAAATAGCAGTTTCGGACCCAGACTGCTGAAAATCACTATTTGGGCCACGGACAGCCTGAAAACGACAGCGACCCGTCAGACAGCCGAAAATGACGATTCTACCCCCGACAGCGGAAAATCGCTGTTCTGGCCCAGAATTGCCCGAAACTCGTGATTTTTTGGCAGCCCCGCCAGAAATCGCAGTTTCGGACCCAGACTGCTGAAAATCCCTATTTGGGTCCCGGACAGCCTGAAATCGACACCCGCCCGTCGTACAGCCAAAAATGACGATTCTGCCCCCGGTCGAATAAAATCACTGTTCTGGCCCAGAACTGCCCGAAACTCGTGATTTTTCGGCTGTCCCACCTGAAATCGCAGTTTCGGACCCAGACTGCTGAAAATCACTATTTGGGCCCCAGACAGCCTGAAAACGACAGCGACCCGTCAGACAGCCGAAAATGACGATTCTACCCCCGACAGCGGAAAATCGCTGTTCTGGCCCAGAACTGCCCGAAACTCGTGATTTTTCGGCTGTCCCACCTGAAATAGCAGTTTCGGAGCCAGACTGCTGAAAATCACTATTTGGGCCCCAGACAGCCTGAAAACGACAGCGACCCGTCAGACAGCCGAAAATGACGATTCTACCCCCGACAGCGGAAAATCGCTGTTCTGGCCCAGAATTGCCCGAAACTCGTGATTTTTTTGCAGCCCCGCCAGAAATCGTAGTTTCGGACCCAGACTGCTGAAAATCCCTATTTGGGTCCCGGTCAGCCTGAAATCGACATCTGCCCGTCGGACAGCCAAAAATGACGATTCTGCCCCCGGTCGAATAAAATCATTGTTCTGGCCCAGAACTGCCCGAAACTCGTGATTTTTCGGCTGTCCCTCCTGAAATCGCAGTTTCGGACCCAGACTGCTGAAAATCACTATTTAGGCCCCAGACAGCCTGAAAACGACAGCGACCCGTCAGACAGCCGAAAATGACGATTCTACCCCCGACAGCGGAAAATCGCTGTTCTGGCCCAGAATTGCCCGAAACTCGTGATTTTTCGGCAGCCCCGCCAGAAATCGCAGTTTCGGACCCAGACTGCTGAAAATCGCTATTTGGGTCTCGGACAGCCTGAAATCGACACCGGCCCGTCGGACAGCCAAAAATGACGATTCTGCCCCAGATCGAATGAAATCACTGTTCTGGCCCAGAACTGCCCGAAACTCGTGATTTTTCGGCTGTCCCACCTGAAATCGCAGTTTCGGACCCAGACTGCTGAAAATCCCTATTTGGGACCCGGACAGCTTGAAATCCACACTGGCCCGCCGGACAGCCAAAAATGACGATTCTGCCCCCATCAGCGAAAAATTGCTGTTCTGGACCAGAACTGCCCGAAACTCGTGATTTTTCGGTAAGCCGAACAGAAAGCGCAGTTCCAGACCCAGACTGCTGAAAATCACTATTTGGGCCACGGACAGCCTGAAAACGACAGCGACCCGTCAGACAGCCGAAAATGACGATTCTACCCCCGACAGCGGAAAATCGCTGTTCTGGCCCAGAATTGCCCGAAACTCGTGATTTTTTGGCAGCCCCGCCAGAAATCCCAGTTTCGGACCCAGACTGCTGAAAATCCCTATTTGGGTCCCGGACAGCCTGAAATCGACACCCGCCCGTCGGACAGCCAAAAATGACGATTCTGCCCCCGGTCGAATAAAATCATTGTTCTGGCCCAGAACTGCCCGAAACTCGTGATTTTTCGGCTGTCCCACCTGAAATCGTAGTTTCGGACCCAGACTGCTGAAAATCACTATTTAGGCCCCAGACAGCCTGAAAACGACAGCGACCCGTCAGACAGCCGAAAATGACGATTCTACCCCCGACAGCGGAAAATCGCTGTTCTGGCCCAGAATTGCCCGAAACTCGTGATTTTTCGGCAGCCCCGCCAGAAATCGCAGTTTCGGACCCAGACTGCTGAAAATCGCTATTTGGGTCTCGGACAGCCTGAAATCGACACCGGCCCGTCGGACAGCCAAAAATGACGATTCTGCCCCAGATCGAATGAAATCACTGTTCTGGCCCAGAACTGCCCGAAACTCGTGATTTTTCGGCTGTCCCACCTGAAATCGCAGTTTCGGACCCAGACTGCTGAAAATCCCTATTTGGGACCCGGACAGCTTGAAATCCACACTGGCCCGCCGGACAGCCAAAAATGACGATTCTGCCCCCATCAGCGAAAAATTGCTGTTCTGGACCAGAACTGCCCGAAACTCGTGATTTTTCGGTAAGCCGAACAGAAAGCGCAGTTCCAGACCCAGACTGCTGAAAATCACTATTTGGGCCACGGACAGCCTGAAAACGACAGCGACCCGTCAGACAGCCGAAAATGACGATTCTACCCCCGACAGCGGAAAATCGCTGTTCTGGCCCAGAATTGCCCGAAACTCGTGATTTTTTGGCAGCCCCGCCAGAAATCCCAGTTTCGGACCCAGACTGCTGAAAATCCCTATTTGGGTCCCGGACAGCCTGAAATCGACACCCGCCCGTCGGACAGCCAAAAATGACGATTCTGCCCCCGGTCGAATAAAATCATTGTTCTGGCCCAGAACTGCCCGAAACTCGTGATTTTTCGGCTGTCCCACCTGAAATCGTAGTTTCGGACCCAGACTGCTGAAAATCACTATTTGGGCCCCAGACAGCCTGAAAACGACAGCGACCCGTCAGACAGCCGAAAATGACGATTCTACCACCGACAGCGGAAAATCGCTGTTCTGGCCCAGAACTGCCCGAAACTCGTGATTTTTCGGCTGTCCCACCTGAAATCGCAGTTTCGGACCCAGACTGCTGAAAATCCCTATTTGGGACCCGGACAGCTTGAAATCCACACTGGCCCGCCGGACAGCCAAAAATGACGATTCTGCCCCCATCAGCGAAAAATTGCTGTTCTGGACCAGAACTGCCCGAAACTCGTGATTTTTCGGTAAGCCGAACAGAAAGCGCAGTTCCAGACCCAGACTGCTGAAAATCACTATTTGGGCCACGGACAGCCTGAAAACGACAGCGACCCGTCAGACAGCCGAAAATGACGATTCTACCCCCGACAGCGGAAAATCGCTGTTCTGGCCCAGAATTGCCCGAAACTCGTGATTTTTTGGCAGCCCCGCCAGAAATCCCAGTTTCGGACCCAGACTGCTGAAAATCCCTATTTGGGTCCCGGACAGCCTGAAATCGACACCCGCCCGTCGGACAGCCAAAAATGACGATTCTGCCCCCGGTCGAATAAAATCATTGTTCTGGCCCAGAACTGCCCGAAACTCGTGATTTTTCGGCTGTCCCACCTGAAATCGTAGTTTCGGACCCAGACTGCTGAAAATCACTATTTGGGCCCCAGACAGCCTGAAAACGACAGCGACCCGTCAGACAGCCGAAAATGACGATTCTACCACCGACAGCGGAAAATCGCTGTTCTGGCCCAGAATTGCCCGAAACTCGTGATTTTTCGGCAGCCCCGCCAGAAATCGCAGTTTCGGACCCAGACTGCTGAAATTCCCTATTTGGGTCCCGAACAGACTGAAATCGTCACCCGCCCGTTGGACAGCCAAAAATGACGATTCTGCCCCCGGTCGACTAAAATCACTGTTCTGGCCCAGAACTGCCCGAAACTCGTGATTTTTCGGCTGTCCCACCTGAAATCGCAGTTTCAGACCCAGACTGCTGAAAATCCCTAATTGGGACCCGGACAGCTTGAAATCCACACTGGCCCGCCGGACAGCCAAAAATGACGATTCTGCCCCCATCAGCGAAAAATTGCTGTTCTGGACCAGAACTGCCCGAAACTCGTGATTTTTCGGTAAGCCGAACAGAAAGCGCAGTTCCAGACCCAGACTGCTGAAAATCACTATTTGGGCCACGGACAGCCTGAAAACGACAGCGACCCGTCAGACAGCCGAAAATGACGATTCTACCCCCGACAGCGGAAAATCGCTGTTCTGGCCCAGAATTGCCCGAAACACGTGATTTTTTGGCAGCCCCGCCAGAAATCCCAGTTTCGGACCCAGACTGCTGAAAATCCCTATTTGGGTCCCGGACAGCCTGAAATCGACACCCGCCCGTCGGACAGCCAAAAATGACGATTCTGCCCCCGGTCGAATAAAATCATTGTTCTGGCCCAGAACTGCCCGAAACTCGTGATTTTTCGGCTGTCCCACCTGAAATCGTAGTTTCGGACCCAGACTGCTGAAAATCACTATTTGGGCCCCAGACAGCCTGAAAACGACAGCGACCCGTCAGACAGCCGAAAATGACGATTCTACCACCGACAGCGGAAAATCGCTGTTCTGGCCCAGAATTGCCCGAAACTCGTGATTTTTCGGCAGCCCCGCCAGAAATCGCAGTTTCGGACCCAGACTGCTGAAATTCCCTATTTGGGTCCCGAACAGACTGAAATCGTCACCCGCCCGTTGGACAGCCAAAAATGACGATTCTGCCCCCGGTCGACTAAAATCACTGTTCTGGCCCAGAACTGCCCGAAACTCGTGATTTTTCGGCTGTCCCACCTGAAATCGCAGTTTCGGACCCAGACTGCTGAAAATCCCTAATTGGGACCCGGACAGCTTGAAATCCACACTGGCCCGCCGGACAGCCAAAAATGACGATTCTGCCCCCATCAGCGAAAAATTGCTGTTCTGGACCAGAACTGCCCGAAACTCGTGATTTTTCGGTAAGCCGAACAGAAAGCGCAGTTCCGGACCCAGACTGCTGAAAATCACTATTTGGGCCACGGACAGCCTGAAAACGACAGCGACCCATCAGACAGCCGAAAATGACGATTCTACCCCCGACAGCGGAAAATCGCTGTTCTGGCCCAGAATTGCCCGAAACTCGTGATTTTTTGGCAGCCCCGCTAGAAATCGTAGCTTCGGACCCAGACTGCTGAAAATCCCTAGTTGGGTCCCGGTCAGCCTGAAATCGACACCCGCCCGTCGGACAGCCAAAAATGACGATTCTGCCCCCGGTCGAATAAAATCATTGTTCTGGCCCAGAACTGCCCGAAACTCGTGATTTTTCGGCTGTCCCACCTGAAATCGCAGTTTCGGACCCAGACTGCTGAAAATCCCTAATTGGGACCCGGACAGCTTGAAATCCACACTGGCCCGCCGGACAGCCAAAAATGACGATTCTGCCCCCATCAGCGAAAAATTGCTGTTCTGGACCAGAACTGCCCGAAACTCGTGATTTTTCGGTAAGCCGAACAGAAAGCGCAGTTCCGGACCCAGACTGCTGAAAATCACTATTTGGGCCACGGACAGCCTGAAAACGACAGCGACCCATCAGACAGCCGAAAATGACGATTCTACCCCCGACAGCGGAAAATCGCTGTTCTGGCCCAGAATTGCCCGAAACTCGTGATTTTTCGGCAGCCCCGCCAGAAATCGCAGTTTCGGACCCAGACTGCTGAAAATCCCTCTTTGGGTCCCGGACAGCCTGAAATCGACATCCGCCCGTCGGACAGCCAAAAATGACGATTCTGCCCCCGGTCGAATAAAATCACTGTTCTGGCCCAGAACTGCCCGAAACTCGTGATTTTTCGGCTGTCCCACCTGAAATCGCAGTTTCGGACCCGGACTGCTGAAAATCACTATTTGGGCCCCAGACAGCCTGAAAACGACAGCGACCCGTCAGACAGCCGAAAATGACGATTCTACCCTCGACAGCGGAAAATCGCTGTTCTGGCCCAGAATTGCCCGAAACTCGTGATTTTTCGGCAGCCCCGCCAGAAATCGCAGTTTCGGACCCAGACTGCTGAAATTCCCTATTTGGGTCCCGAACAGACTGAAATCGTCACCCGCCCGTTGGACAGCCAAAAATGACGATTCTGCCCCCGGTCGAATAAAATCACTGTTCTGGCCCAGAACTGCCCGAAACTCGTGATTTTTCGGCTGTCCCACCTAAAATCGCAGTTTCGGACCCAGACTGCTGAAAATCCCTAATTGGGACCCGGACAGCTTGAAATCCACACTGGCCCGCCGGACAGCCAAAAATGACGATTCTGCCCCCATCAGCGAAAAATTGCTGTTCTGGACCAGAACTGCCCGAAACTCGTGATTTTTCGGTAAGCCGAACAGAAAGCGCAGTTCCGGACCCAGACTGCTGAAAATCACTATTTGGGCCACGGACAGCCTGAAAACGACAGCGACCCGTCAGACAGCCGAAAATGACGATTCTACCCCCGATAGCGGAAAATCGCTGTTCTGGCCCAGAATTGCCCGAAACTCGTGATTTTTTGGCAGCCCCGCCAGAAATCGCAGTTTCGGACCCAGACTGCTGAAAATCCCTATTTGGGTCCCGGACAGCCTGAAATCAACATCCGCCCGTCGGACAGCCAAAAATGACGATTCTGCCCCCGGTCGAATAAAATCACTGTTCTGGCCCAGAACTGCCCGAAACTCGTGATTTTTCGGCTGTCCCACCTGAAATCGCAGTTTCGGACCCAGACAGCTGAAAATCACTATTTGGGCCCCAGACAGCCTGAAAACGACAGCGACCCGTCAGACAGCCGAAAATGACGATTCTGCCCCCATCAGCGAAAAATTGCTGTTCTGGACCAGAACTGCCCGAAACTCGTGATTTTTCGGTAAGCCGAACAGAAAGCGCAGTTCCGGACCCAGACTGCTGAAAATCACTATTTGGGCCACGGACAGCCTGAAAACGACAGCGACCCATCAGACAGCCGAAAATGACGATTCTACCCCCGACAGCGGAAAATCGCTGTTCTGGCCCAGAATTGCCCGAAACTCGTGATTTTTCGGCAGCCCCGCCAGAAATCGCAGTTTCGGACCCAGACTGCTGAAAATCCCTATTTGGGTCCCGGACAGCCTGAAATCGACATCCGCCCGTCGGACAGCCAAAAATGACGATTCTGCCCCCGGTCGAATAAAATCACTGTTCTGGCCCAGAACTGCCCGAAACTCGTGATTTTTCGGCTGTCCCACCTGAAATCGGAGTTTCGGACCCGGACTGCTGAAAATCACTATTTGGGCCCCAGACAGCCTGAAAACGACAGCGACCCGTCAGACAGCCGAAAATGACGATTCTACCCTCGACAGCGGAAAATCGCTGTTCTGGCCCAGAATTGCCTGAAACTCGTGATTTTTCGGCAGCCCCGCCAGAAATCGCAGTTTCGGACCCAGACTGCTGAAATTCCCTATTTGGGTCCCGAACAGACTGAAATCGTCACCCGCCCGTTGGACAGCCAAAAATGACGATTCTGCCCCCGGTCGACTAAAATCACTGTTCTGGCCCAGAACTGCCCGAAACTCGTGATTTTTCGGCTGTCCCACCTGAAATCGCAGTTTCGGACCCAGACTGCTGAAAATCCCTAATTGGGACCCGGACAGCTTGAAATCCACACTGGCCCGCCGGACAGCCAAAAATGACGATTCTGCCCCCATCAGCGAAAAATTGCTGTTCTGGACCAGAACTGCCCGAAACTCGTGATTTTTCGGTAAGCCGAACAGAAAGCGCAGTTCCGGACCCAGACTGCTGAAAATCACTATTTGGGCCACGGACAGCCTGAAAACGACAGCGACCCGTCAGACAGCCGAAAATGACGATTCTACCCCCGATAGCGGAAAATCGCTGTTCTGGCCCAGAATTGCCCGAAACTCGTGATTTTTTGGCAGCCCCGCCAGAAATCGCAGTTTCGGACCCAGACTGCTGAAAATCCCTATTTGGGTCCCGGACAGCCTGAAATCAACATCCGCCCGTCGGACAGCCAAAAATGACGATTCTGCCCCCGGTCGAATAAAATCACTGTTCTGGCCCAGAACTGCCCGAAACTCGTGATTTTTCGGCTGTCCCACCTGAAATCGCAGTTTCGGACCCAGACAGCTGAAAATCACTATTTGGGCCCCAGACAGCCTGAAAACGACAGCGACCCGTCAGACAGCCGAAAATGACGATTCTGCCCCCATCAGCGAAAAATTGCTGTTCTGGACCAGAACTGCCCGAAACTCGTGATTTTTCGGTAAGCCGAACAGAAAGCGCAGTTCCGGACCCAGACTGCTGAAAATCACTATTTGGGCCACGGACAGCCTGAAAACGACAGCGACCCATCAGACAGCCGAAAATGACGATTCTACCCCCGACAGCGGAAAATCGCTGTTCTGGCCCAGAATTGCCCGAAACTCGTGATTTTTCGGCAGCCCCGCCAGAAATCGCAGTTTCGGACCCAGACTGCTGAAAATCCCTATTTGGGTCCCGGACAGCCTGAAATCGACATCCGCCCGTCGGACAGCCAAAAATGACGATTCTGCCCCCGGTCGAATAAAATCACTGTTCTGGCCCAGAACTGCCCGAAACTCGTGATTTTTCGGCTGTCCCACCTGAAATCGCAGTTTCGGACCCAGACAGCTGAAAATCACTATTTGGGCCCCAGACAGCCTGAAAACGACAGCGACCCGTCAGACAGCCGAAAATGACGATTCTGCCCCCATCAGCGAAAAATTGCTGTTCTGGACCAGAACTGCCCGAAACTCGTGATTTTTCGGTAAGCCGAACAGAAAGCGCAGTTCCGGACCCAGACTGCTGAAAATCACTATTTGGGCCACGGACAGCCTGAAAACGACAGCGACCCGTCAGACAGCCGAAAATGACGATTCTACCCCCGATAGCGGAAAATCGCTGTTCTGGCCCAGAATTGCCCGAAACTCGTGATTTTTTGGCAGCCCCGCCAGAAATCGCAGTTTCGGACCCAGACTGCTGAAAATCCCTATTTGGGTCCCGGACAGCCTGAAATCAACATCCGCCCGTCGGACAGCCAAAAATGACGATTCTGCCCCCGGTCGAATAAAATCACTGTTCTGGCCCAGAACTGCCCGAAACTCGTGATTTTTCGGCTGTCCCACCTGAAATCGCAGTTTCGGACCCAGACAGCTGAAAATCACTATTTGGGCCCCAGACAGCCTGAAAACGACAGCGACCCGTCAGACAGCCGAAAATGACGATTCTGCCCCCATCAGCGAAAAATTGCTGTTCTGGACCAGAACTGCCCGAAACTCGTGATTTTTCGGTAAGCCGAACAGAAAGCGCAGTTCCGGACCCAGACTGCTGAAAATCACTATTTGGGCCACGGACAGCCTGAAAACGACAGCGACCCATCAGACAGCCGAAAATGACGATTCTACCCCCGACAGCGGAAAATCGCTGTTCTGGCCCAGAATTGCCCGAAACTCGTGATTTTTCGGCAGCCCCGCCAGAAATCGCAGTTTCGGACCCAGACTGCTGAAAATCCCTATTTGGGTCCCGGACAGCCTGAAATCGACATCCGCCCGTCGGACAGCCAAAAATGACGATTCTGCCCCCGGTCGAATAAAATCACTGTTCTGGCCCAGAACTGCCCGAAACTCGTGATTTTTCGGCTGTCCCACCTGAAATCGCAGTTTCGGACCCAGACAGCTGAAAATCACTATTTGGGCCCCAGACAGCCTGAAAACGACAGCGACCCGTCAGACAGCCGAAAATGACGATTCTGCCCCCATCAGCGAAAAATTGCTGTTCTGGACCAGAACTGCCCGAAACTCGTGATTTTTCGGTAAGCCGAACAGAAAGCGCAGTTCCGGACCCAGACTGCTGAAAATCACTATTTGGGCCACGGACAGCCTGAAAACGACAGCGACCCATCAGACAGCCGAAAATGACGATTCTACCCCCGACAGCGGAAAATCGCTGTTCTGGCCCAGAATTGCCCGAAACTCGTGATTTTTCGGCAGCCCCGCCAGAAATCGCAGTTTCGGACCCAGACAGCTGAAAATCCCTATTTGGGTCCCGGACAGCCTGAAATCGACATCCGCCCGTCGGACAGCCAAAAATGACGATTCTGCCCCCGGTCGAATAAAATCACTGTTCTGGCCCAGAACTGCCCGAAACTCGTGATTTTTCGGCTGTCCCACCTGAAATCGCAGTTTCGGACCCAGACTGCTGAAAATCCCTAATTGGGACCCGGACAGCTTGAAATCCACACTGGCCCGCCGGACAGCCAAAAATGACGATTCTGCCCCCATCAGCGAAAAATTGCTGTTCTGGACCAGAACTGCCCGAAACTCGTGATTTTTCGGTAAGCCGAACAGAAAGCGCAGTTCCGGACCCAGACTGCTGAAAATCACTATTTGGGCCACGGACAGCCTGAAAACGACAGCGACCCGTCAGACAGCCGAAAATGACGATTCTACCCCCGATAGCGGAAAATCGCTGTTCTGGCCCAGAATTGCCCGAAACTCGTGATTTTTTGGCAGCCCCGCCAGAAATCGCAGTTTCGGACCCAGACTGCTGAAAATCCCTATTTGGGTCCCGGACAGCCTGAAATCAACATCCGCCCGTCGGACAGCCAAAAATGACGATTCTGCCCCCGGTCGAATAAAATCACTGTTCTGGCCCAGAACTGCCCGAAACTCGTGATTTTTCGGCTGTCCCACCTGAAATCGCAGTTTCGGACCCAGACAGCTGAAAATCACTATTTGGGCCCCAGACAGCCTGAAAACGACAGCGACCCGTCAGACAGCCGAAAATGACGATTCTGCCCCCATCAGCGAAAAATTGCTGTTCTGGACCAGAACTGCCCGAAACTCGTGATTTTTCGGTAAGCCGAACAGAAAGCGCAGTTCCGGACCCAGACTGCTGAAAATCACTATTTGGGCCACGGACAGCCTGAAAACGACAGCGACCCATCAGACAGCCGAAAATGACGATTCTACCCCCGACAGCGGAAAATCGCTGTTCTGGCCCAGAATTGCCCGAAACTCGTGATTTTTCGGCAGCCCCGCCAGAAATCGCAGTTTCGGACCCAGACTGCTGAAAATCCCTATTTGGGTCCCGGACAGCCTGAAATCGACATCCGCCCGTCGGACAGCCAAAAATGACGATTCTGCCCCCGGTCGAATAAAATCACTGTTCTGGCCCAGAACTGCCCGAAACTCGTGATTTTTCGGCTGTCCCACCTGAAATCGCAGTTTCGGACCCAGACAGCTGAAAATCACTATTTGGGCCCCAGACAGCCTGAAAACGACAGCGACCCGTCAGACAGCCGAAAATGACGATTCTGCCCCCATCAGCGAAAAATTGCTGTTCTGGACCAGAACTGCCCGAAACTCGTGATTTTTCGGTAAGCCGAACAGAAAGCGCAGTTCCGGACCCAGACTGCTGAAAATCACTATTTGGGCCACGGACAGCCTGAAAACGACAGCGACCCATCAGACAGCCGAAAATGACGATTCTACCCCCGACAGCGGAAAATCGCTGTTCTGGCCCAGAATTGCCCGAAACTCGTGATTTTTCGGCAGCCCCGCCAGAAATCGCAGTTTCGGACCCAGACAGCTGAAAATCCCTATTTGGGTCCCGGACAGCCTGAAATCGACATCCGCCCGTCGGACAGCCAAAAATGACGATTCTGCCCCCGGTCGAATAAAATCACTGTTCTGGCCCAGAACTGCCCGAAACTCGTGATTTTTCGGCTGTCCCACCTGAAATCGCAGTTTCGGACCCAGACTGCTGAAAATCCCTAATTGGGACCCGGACAGCTTGAAATCCACACTGGCCCGCCGGACAGCCAAAAATGACGATTCTGCCCCCATCAGCGAAAAATTGCTGTTCTGGACCAGAACTGCTCGAAACTCGTGATTTTTCGGTAGGCCGAACAGAAAGCGCAGTTCCGGACCCAGACTGCTGAAAATCACTATTTGGGCCACGGACAGCCTGAAAACGACAGCGACCCATCAGACAGCCGAAAATGACGATTCTACCCCCGACAGCGGAAAATCGCTGTTCTGGCCCAGAATTGCCCGAAACTCGTGATTTTTCGGCAGCCCCGCCAGAAATCGCAGTTTCGGACCCAGACTGCTGAAAATCCCTATTTGGGTCCCGGACAGCCTGAAATCGACATCCGCCCGTCGGACAGCCAAAAATGACGATTCTGCCCCCGGTCGAATAAAATCACTGTTCTGGCCCAGAACTGCCCGAAACTCGTGATTTTTCGGCTGTCCCACCTGAAATCGCAGTTTCGGACCCGGACTGCTGAAAATCACTATTTGGGCCCCAGACAGCCTGAAAACGACAGCGACCCGTCAGACAGCCGAAAATGACGATTCTACCCCCGACAGCGGAAAATCGCTGTTCTGGCGCAGAATTGCCCGAAACTCGTGATTTTTCGGCAGCCCCGCCAGAAATCGCAGTTTCGGACCCAGACTGCTGAAAATCCCTATTTGGGTCCCGGACAGCCTGAAATCGACAACCGCCCGTCGGACAGCCAAAAATGACGATTCTGCCCCCGGTCGAATAAAATCACTGTTCTGGCCCAGAACTGCCCGAAACTCGTGATTTTTCGGCTGTCCCACCTGAAATCGCAGTTTCGGACCCGGACTGCTGAAAATCACTATTTGGGCCCCAGACAGCCTGAAAACGACAGCGACCCGTCAGACAGCCGAAATTGACGATTCTACCCCCGACAGCGGAAAATCGCTGTTCTGGCCCAGAATTGCCCGAAACTCGTGATTTTTCGGCAGCCCCGCCAGAAATCGCAGTTTCGGACCCAGACTGCTGAAAATCCCTATTTGGGTCCCGGACAGCCTGAAATCGACATCCGCCCGTCGGACAGCCAAAAATGACGATTCTGCCCCCGGTCGAATAAAATCACTGTTCTGGCCCAGAACTGCCCGAACTCGTGATTTTTCGGCTGTCCCAC
This sequence comes from Delonix regia, assembly GCA_037074485.1. NCBI lineage: Eukaryota > Viridiplantae > Streptophyta > Magnoliopsida > Fabales > Fabaceae > Delonix > Delonix regia. Next base: position 39,558,890 of record CM073454.1, on the reverse strand, counting down.
CTGAAATCGCAGTTTCGGACCCGGACTGCTGAAAATCACTATTTGGGCCCCAGACAGCCTGAAAACGACAGCGACCCGTCAGACAGCCGAAAATGACGATTCTACCCCCGACAGCGGAAAATCGCTGTTCTGGCCCAGAATTGCCCGAAACTCGTGATTTTTCGGCAGCCCCGCCAGAAATCGCAGTTTCGGACCCAGACTGCTGAAAATCCCTTTTTGGGTCCCGGACAGCCTGAAATCGACAACCGCCCGTCGGACAGCCAAAAATGACGATTCTGCCCCCGGTCGAATAAAATCACTGTTCTGGCCCAGAACTGCCCGAAACTCGTGATTTTTCGGCTGTCCCACCTGAAATCGCAGTTTCGGACCCGGACTGCTGAAAATCACTATTTGGGCCCCAGACAGCCTGAAAACGACAGCGACCCGTCAGACAGCCGAAATTGACGATTCTACCCCCGACAGCGGAAAATCGCTGTTCTGGCCCAGAATTGCCCGAAACTCGTGATTTTTCGGCAGCCCCGCCAGAAATCGCAGTTTCGGACCCAGACTGCTGAAATTCGCTATTTGGGTCCCGGACAGCCTGAAATCGACACCCGCCCGTTGGACAGCCAAAAATGACGATTCTGCCCCCGGTCGAATAAAATCATTGTTCTGGCCCAGAACTGCCCGAAACTCGTGATTTTTCGGCTGTCCCCCCTGAAATCGCAGTTTCGGACCCAGACTGCTGAAAATCCCTAATTGGGACCCGGACAGCTTGAAATCCACACTGGCCCGCCGGACAGCCAAAAATGACGATTCTGCCCCCATCAGCGAAAAATTGCTGTTCTGGACCAGAACTGCCCGAAACTCGTGATTTTTCGGTAAGCCGAACAGAAAGCGCAGTTCCGGACCCAGACTGCTGAAAATCACTATTTGGGCCACGGACAGCTTGAAAACGACAGCGACCCGTCAGACAGCCGAAAATGACGATTCTACCCCCGATAGCGGAAAATCGCTGTTCTGGCCCAGAATTGCCCGAAACTCGTGATTTTTTGGCAGCCCCGCCAGAAATCGCAGTTTCGGACCCAGACTGCTGAAAATCCCTATTTGGGTCCCCGACAGCCTGAAATCAACATCCGCCCGTCGGACAGCCAAAAATGACGATTCTGCCCCCGGTCGAATAAAATCACTGTTCTGGCCCAGAACTGCCCGAAACTCGTGATTTTTCGGCTGTCCCACCTAAAATCGCAGTTTCGGACCCAGACTGCTGAAAATCCCTAATTGGGACCCGGACAGCTTGAAATCCACACTGGCCCGCCGGACAGCCAAAAATGACGATTCTGCCCCCATCAGCGAAAAATTGCTGTTCTGGACCAGAACTGCCCGAAACTCGTGATTTTTCGGTAAGCCGAACAGAAAGCGCAGTTCCGGACCCAGACTGCTGAAAATCACTATTTGGGCCACGGACAGCCTGAAAACGACAGCGACCCGTCAGACAGCCGAAAATGACGATTCTACCCCCGATAGCGGAAAATCGCTGTTCTGGCCCAGAATTGCCCGAAACTCGTGATTTTTCGGCAGCCCCGCCAGAAATCGCAGTTTCGGACCCAGACTGCTGAAAATCCCTTTTTGGGTCCCGGACAGCCTGAAATCGACAACCGCCCGTCGGACAGCCAAAAATGACGATTCTGCCCCCGGTCGAATAAAATCACTGTTCTGGCCCAGAACTGCCCGAAACTCGTGATTTTTCGGCTGTCCCACCTGAAATCGCAGTTTCGGACCCGGACTGCTGAAAATCACTATTTGGGCCCCAGACAGCCTGAAAACGACAGCGACCCGTCAGACAGCCGAAATTGACGATTCTACCCCCGACAGCGGAAAATCGCTGTTCTGGCCCAGAATTGCCCGAAACTCGTGATTTTTCGGCAGCCCCGCCAGAAATCGCAGTTTCGGACCCAGACTGCTGAAATTCGCTATTTGGGTCCCGGACAGCCTGAAATCGACACCCGCCCGTTGGACAGCCAAAAATGACGATTCTGCCCCCGGTCGAATAAAATCATTGTTCTGGCCCAGAACTGCCCGAAACTCGTGATTTTTCGGCTGTCCCCCCTGAAATCGCAGTTTCGGACCCAGACTGCTGAAAATCCCTAATTGGGACCCGGACAGCTTGAAATCCACACTGGCCCGCCGGACAGCCAAAAATGACGATTCTGCCCCCATCAGCGAAAAATTGCTGTTCTGGACCAGAACTGCCCGAAACTCGTGATTTTTCGGTAAGCCGAACAGAAAGCGCAGTTCCGGACCCAGACTGCTGAAAATCACTATTTGGGCCACGGACAGCCTGAAAACGACAGCGACCCATCAGACAGCCGAAAATGACGATTCTACCCCCGACAGCGGAAAATCGCTGTTCTGGCCCAGAATTGCCCGAAACTCGTGATTTTTTGGCAGCCCCGCCAGAAATCGTAGTTTCGGACCCAGACTGCTGAAAATCCCTAGTTGGGTCCCGGTCAGCCTGAAATCGACACCCGCCCGTCGGACAGCCAAAAATGACGATTCTGCCCCCGATCGAATAAAATCATTGTTCTGGCCCAGAACTGCCCGAAACTCGTGATTTTTCGGCTGTCCCACCTGAAATCGCAGTTTCGGACCCAGACTGCTGAAAATCCCTAATTGGGACCCGGACAGCTTGAAATCCACACTGGCCCGCCGGACAGCCAAAAATGACGATTCTGCCCCCATCAGCGAAAAATTGCTGTTCTGGACCAGAACTGCCCGAAACTCGTGATTTTTCGGTAAGCCGAACAGAAAGCGCAGTTCCGGACCCAGACTGCTGAAAATCACTATTTGGGCCACGGACAGCTTGAAAACGACAGCGACCCGTCAGACAGCCGAAAATGACGATTCTACCCCCGACAGCGGAAAATCGCTGTTCTGGCCCAGAATTGCCCGAAACTCGTGATTTTTCGGCAGCCCCGCCAGAAATCGCAGTTTCGGACCCAGACAGCTGAAAATCCCTATTTGGGTCCCGGACAGCCTGAAATCGACATCCGCCCGTCGGACAGCCAAAAATGACGATTCTGCCCCCGGTCGAATAAAATCACTGTTCTGGCCCAGAACTGCCCGAAACTCGTGATTTTTCGGCTGTCCCACCTGAAATCGCAGTTTCGGACCCAGACTGCTGAAAATCCCTAATTGGGACCCGGACAGCTTGAAATCCACACTGGCCCGCCGGACAGCCAAAAATGACGATTCTGCCCCCATCAGCGAAAAATTGCTGTTCTGGACCAGAACTGCTCGAAACTCGTGATTTTTCGGTAGGCCGAACAGAAAGCGCAGTTCCGGACCCAGACTGCTGAAAATCACTATTTGGGCCACGGACAGCCTGAAAACGACAGCGACCCGTCAGACAGCCGAAAATGACGATTCTACCCCCGATAGCGGAAAATCGCTGTTCTGGCCCAGAATTGCCCGAAACTCGTGATTTTTTGGCAGCCCCGCCAGAAATCGCAGTTTCGGACCCAGACTGCTGAAAATCCCTATTTGGGTCCCGGACAGCCTGAAATCAACATCCGCCCGTCGGACAGCCAAAAATGACGATTCTGCCCCCGGTCGAATAAAATCACTGTTCTGGCCCAGAACTGCCCGAAACTCGTGATTTTTCGGCTGCCCCACCTGAAATCGCAGTTTCGGACCCAGACAGCTGAAAATCACTATTTGGGCCCCAGACAGCCTGAAAACGACAGCGACCCGTCAGACAGCCGAAAATGACGATTCTACCACCGACAGCGGAAAATCGCTGTTCTGGCCCAGAATTGCCCGAAACTCGTGATTTTTCGGCAGCCCCGCCAGAAATCGCAGTTTCGGACCCAGACTGCTGAAAATCCCTATTTGGGTCCCGGACAGCCTGAAATCAACATCCGCCCGTCGGACAGCCAAAAATGACGATTCTACCCCCGGTCGAATAAAATCACTGTTCTGGCCCAGAACTGCCCGAAACTCGTGATTTTTCGGCTGTCCCACCTGAAATCACAGTTTCGGACCCGGACTGCTGAAAATCACTATTTGGGCCCCAGACAGCCTGAAAACGACAGCGACCCGTCAGACAGCCGAAAATGACGATTCTACCCCCGACAGCGGAAAATCGCTGTTCTGGCCCAGAATTGCCCGAAACTCGTGATTTTTCGGCAGCCCCGCCAGAAATCGCAGTTTCGGACCCAGACTGCTGAAAATCCCTATTTGGGTCCCGGACAGCCTGAAATCGACCCCCGCCCGTCGGGCAGCCAAAAATGACGATTCTGCCCCCGGTCGAATAAAATCACTGTTCTGGCCCAGAACTGCCCGAAACTCGTGATTTTTCGGCTGTCCCACCTGAAATCACAGTTTCGGACCCGGACTGCTGAAAATCACTATTTGGGCCCCAGACAGCCTGAAAACGACAGCGACCCGTCAGACAGCCGAAAATGACGATTCTACCCCCGACAGCGGAAAATCGCTGTTCTGGCCCAGAATTGCCCGAAACTCGTGATTTTTCGGCAGCCCCGCCAGAAATCGCAGTTTCGGACCCAGACTGCTGAAAATCCCTATTTGGGTCCCGGACAGCCTGAAATCGACCCCCGCCCGTCGGGCAGCCAAAAATGACGATTCTGCCCCCGGTCGAATAAAATCACTGTTCTGGCCCAGAACTGCCCGAAACTCGTGATTTTCGGCTGTCCCACCTGAAGTCGCAGTTTCGGACCCAGACTGCTGAAAATCACTATTTGGGCCCCAGACAGCCTGAAAACGACAGCGTCCCGTCTGACAGCCGAAAATGACGATTCTACCCCCGACAGCGGAAAATCGCTGTTCTAGCCCAGAATTGCCCGAAACTCGTGATTTTTCGGCAGCCCCGCCAGAAATCGTAGTTTCGGACCCAGACTGCTGAAAATCCCTAATTGGGACCCGGACAGCTTGAAATCCACACTGGCCCGCCGGACAGCCAAAAATGACGATTCTGCCCCCATCAGCGAAAAATTGCTGTTCTGGACCAGAACTGCCCGAAACTCGTGATTTTTCGGTAAGCCGAACAGAAAGCGCAGTTCCAGACCCAGACTGCTGAAAATCACTATTTGGGCCACGGACAGCCTGAAAACGACAGCGACCCATCAGACAGCCGAAAATGACGATTCTACCCCCGACAGCGGAAAATCGCTGTTCTGGCCCAGAATTGCCCGAAACTCGTGATTTTTTGGCAGCCCCGCCAGAAATCGTAGTTTCGGACCCAGACTGCTGAAAATCCCTAGTTGGGTCCCGGTCAGCCTGAAATCGACACCCGCCCGTCGGACAGCCAAAAATGACGATTCTGCCCCCGGTCGAATAAAATCATTGTTCTGGCCCAGAACTGCCTGAAACTCGTGATTTTTCGGCTGTCCCACCTGAAATCGCAGTTTCGGACCCAGACTGCTGAAAATCCCTAATTGGGACCCGGACAGCTTGAAATCCATACTGGCCCGCCGGACAGCCAAAAATGACGATTCTGCCCCCATAAGCGAAAAATTGCTGTTCTGGACCAGAACTGCCCGAAACTCGTGATTTTTCGGTAAGCCGAACAGAAAGCGCAGTTCCGGACCCAGACTGCTGAAAATCACTATTTGGGCCACGGACAGCCTGAAAACGACAGCGACCCGTCAGACAGCCGAAAATGACGATTCTACCCCCGATAGCGGAAAATCGCTGTTCTGGCCCAGAATTGCCCGAAACTCGTGATTTTTTGGCAGCCCCGCCAGAAATCGCAGTTTCGGACCCAGACTGCTGAAAATCCCTATTTGGGTCCCGGACAGCCTGAAATCAACATCCGCCCGTCGGACAGCCAAAAATGACGATTCTGCCCCCGGTCGAATAAAATCACTGTTCTGGCCCAGAACTGCCCGAAACTCGTGATTTTTCGGCTGTCCCACCTGAAATCGCAGTTTCGGACCCAGACTGCTGAAAATCACTATTTGGGCCCCAGACAGCCTGAAAACGACAGCGACCCGTCAGACAGCCGAAAATGACGATTCTACCCCCGACAGCGGAAAATCGCTGTTCTGGCCCAGAATTGCCCGAAACTCGTGATTTTTTGGCAGCCCCGCCAGAAATCGTAGTTTCGGACCCAGACTGCTGAAAATCCCTAGTTGGGTCCCGGTCAGCCTGAAATCGACACCCGCCCGTCGGACAGCCAAAAATGACGATTCTGCCCCCGGTCGAATAAAATCATTGTTCTGGCCCAGAACTGCCCGAAACTCGTGATTTTTCGGCTGTCCCACCTGAAATCGCAGTTTCGGACCCAGACTGCTGAAAATCCCTAATTGGGACCCGGACAGCTTGAAATCCACACTGGCCCGCCGGACAGCCAAAAATGACGATTCTGCCCCCATCAGCGAAAAATTGCTGTTCTGGACCAGAACTGCCCGAAACTCGTGATTTTTCGGTAAGCCGAACAGAAAGCGCAGTTCCGGACCCAGACTGCTGAAAATCACTATTTGGGCCACGGACAGCCTGAAAACGACAGCGACCCGTCAGACAGCCGAAAATGACGATTCTACCCCCGATAGCGGAAAATCGCTGTTCTGGCCCAGAATTGCCCGAAACTCGTGATTTTTTGGCAGCCCCGCCAGAAATCGCAGTTTCGGACCCAGACTGCTGAAAATCCCTATTTGGGTCCCGGACAGCCTGAAATCAACATCCGACCGTCGGACAGCCAAAAATGATGATTCTGCCCCCGGTCGAATAAAATCACTGTTCTGGCCCAGAACTACCCGAAACTCATGATTTTTCGGCTGTCCCACCTGAAATCGCAGTTTCGGACCCAGACTGCTGAAAATCACTATTTGGGCCCCAGACAGCCTGAAAACGACAGCGACCCGTCAGACAGCCGAAAATGACGATTCTACCACCGACAGCGGAAAATCGCTGTTCTGGCCCAGAATTGCCCGAAACTCGTGATTTTTCGGCAGCCCCGCCAGAAATCGCAGTTTCGGACCCAGACTGCTGAAATTCCCTATTTGGGTCCCGAACAGCCTGAAATCGTCACCCGCCCGTTGGACAGCCAAAAATGACGATTCTGCCCCCGGTCGAATAAAATCACTGTTCTGGCCCAGAACTGCCCGAAACTCGTGATTTTTCGGCTGTCCCACCTGAAATCGCAGTTTCGGACCCAGACTGCTGAAAATCACTATTTGGGCCCCAGACAGCCTGAAAACGACAGCGACCCGTCAGACAGCCGAAAATGACGATTCTACCCCCGACAGCGGAAAATCGCTGTTCTGGCCCAGAAATGCCCGAAACTCGTGATTTTTCGGCAGCCCCGCCAGAAATCGTAGTTTCGGACCCAGACTGCTGAAAATCCCTATTTGGGTCCCGGTCAGCCTGAAATCGACATCTGCCCGTCGGACAGCCAAAAATGACGATTCTGCCCCCGGTCGAATAAAATCATTGTTCTGGCCCAGAACTGCCCGAAACTCGGGATTTTTCGGCTGTCCCTCCTGAAATCGCAGTTTCGGACCCAGACTGCTGAAAATCACTATTTGGGCCCCAGACAGCCTGAAAACGACAGCGACCCGTCAGACAGCCGAAAATGACGATTCTACCCCCGACAGCGGAAAATCGCTGTTCTGGCCCAGAATTGCCCGAAACTCGTGATTTTTCGGCAGCCCCGCCAGAAATCGCAGTTTCGGACCCAGACTGCTGAAAATCGCTATTTGGGTCTCGGACAGCCTGAAATCGACACCGGCCCGTCGGACAGCCCAAAATGACGATTCTGCCCCAGATCGAATGAAATCACTGTTCTGGCCCAGAACTGCCCGAAACTCGTGATTTTTCGGCTGTCCCTCCTGAAATCGCAGTTTCGGACCCAGGCTGCTGAAAATCCCTATTGGGGACCCGGACAGCTTGAAATCCACACTGGCCCGCCGGACAGCCAAAAATGACGATTCTGCCCCCATCAGCGAAAAATTGCTGTTCTGGACCAGAACTGCCCGAAACTCGTGATTTTTTGGCAGCCCCGCCAGAAATCGTAGTTTCGGACCCAGACTGCTGAAAATCCCTAGTTGGGTCCCGGTCAGCCTGAAATCGACACCCGCCCGTCGGACAGCCAAAAATGACGATTCTGCCCCCGGTCGAATAAAATCATTGTTCTGGCCCAGAACTGCCCGAAACTCGTGATTTTTCGGCTGTCCCACCTGAAATCGCAGTTTCGGACCCAGACTGCTGAAAATCCCTAATTGGGACCCGGACAGCTTGAAATCCACACTGGCCCGCCGGACAGCCAAAAATGACGATTCTGCCCCCATCAGCGAAAAATTGCTGTTCTGGACCAGAACTGCCCGAAACTCGTGATTTTTCGGTAAGCCGAACAGAAAGCGCAGTTCCGGACCCAGACTGCTGAAAATCACTATTTGGGCCACGGACAGCCTGAAAACGACAGCGACCCGTCAGACAGCCGAAAATGACGATTCTACCCCCGATAGCGGAAAATCGCTGTTCTGGCCCAGAATTGCCCGAAACTCGTGATTTTTTGGCAGCCCCGCCAGAAATCGCAGTTTCGGACCCAGACTGCTGAAAATCCCTATTTGGGTCCCGGACAGCCTGAAATCAACATCCGACCGTCGGACAGCCAAAAATGATGATTCTGCCCCCGGTCGAATAAAATCACTGTTCTGGCCCAGAACTACCCGAAACTCATGATTTTTCGGCTGTCCCACCTGAAATCGCAGTTTCGGACCCAGACTGCTGAAAATCACTATTTGGGCCCCAGACAGCCTGAAAACGACAGCGACCCGTCAGACAGCCGAAAATGACGATTCTACCACCGACAGCGGAAAATCGCTGTTCTGGCCCAGAATTGCCCGAAACTCGTGATTTTTCGGCAGCCCCGCCAGAAATCGCAGTTTCGGACCCAGACTGCTGAAATTCCCTATTTGGGTCCCGAACAGCCTGAAATCGTCACCCGCCCGTTGGACAGCCAAAAATGACGATTCTGCCCCCGGTCGAATAAAATCACTGTTCTGGCCCAGAACTGCCCGAAACTCGTGATTTTTCGGCTGTCCCACCTGAAATCGCAGTTTCGGACCCAGACTGCTGAAAATCACTATTTGGGCCCCAGACAGCCTGAAAACGACAGCGACCCGTCAGACAGCCGAAAATGACGATTCTACCCCCGACAGCGGAAAATCGCTGTTCTGGCCCAGAAATGCCCGAAACTCGTGATTTTTCGGCAGCCCCGCCAGAAATCGTAGTTTCGGACCCAGACTGCTGAAAATCCCTATTTGGGTCCCGGTCAGCCTGAAATCGACATCTGCCCGTCGGACAGCCAAAAATGACGATTCTGCCCCCGGTCGAATAAAATCATTGTTCTGGCCCAGAACTGCCCGAAACTCGGGATTTTTCGGCTGTCCCTCCTGAAATCGCAGTTTCGGACCCAGACTGCTGAAAATCACTATTTGGGCCCCAGACAGCCTGAAAACGACAGCGACCCGTCAGACAGCCGAAAATGACGATTCTACCCCCGACAGCGGAAAATCGCTGTTCTGGCCCAGAATTGCCCGAAACTCGTGATTTTTCGGCAGCCCCGCCAGAAATCGCAGTTTCGGACCCAGACTGCTGAAAATCGCTATTTGGGTCTCGGACAGCCTGAAATCGACACCGGCCCGTCGGACAGCCCAAAATGACGATTCTGCCCCAGATCGAATGAAATCACTGTTCTGGCCCAGAACTGCCCGAAACTCGTGATTTTTCGGCTGTCCCTCCTGAAATCGCAGTTTCGGACCCAGGCTGCTGAAAATCCCTATTGGGGACCCGGACAGCTTGAAATCCACACTGGCCCGCCGGACAGCCAAAAATGACGATTCTGCCCCCATCAGCGAAAAATTGCTGTTCTGGACCAGAACTGCCCGAAACTCGTGATTTTTCGGTAAGCCGAACAGAAAGCGCAGTTCCAGACCCAGACTGCTGAAAATCACTATTTGGGCCACGGACAGCCTGAAAACGACAGCGACCCGTCAGACAGCCGAAAATGACGATTCTACCCCCGACAGCGGAAAATCGCTGTTCTGGCCCAGAATTGCCCGAAACTCGTGATTTTTCGGCAGCCCCGCCAGAAATCGTAGTTTCGGACCCAGACTGCTGAAAATCCCTATTTGGGTCCCGGTCAGCCTGAAATCGACATCTGCCCGTCGGACAGCCAAAAATGACGATTCTGCCCCCGGTCGAATAAAATCATTGTTCTGGCCCAGAACTGCCCGAAACTCGGGATTTTTCGGCTGTCCCTCCTGAAATCGCAGTTTCGGACCCAGACTGTTGAAAATCACTATTTGGGCCCCAGACAGCCTGAAAACGACAGCGACCCGTCAGACAGCCGAAAATGACGATTCTACCCCCGACAGCGGAAAATCGCTGTTCTGGCCCAGAATTGCCCGAAACTCGTGATTTTTCGGCAGCCCCGCCAGAAATCGCAGTTTCGGACCCAGACTGCTGAAAATCGCTATTTGGGTCTCGGACAGCCTGAAATCGACACCGGCCCGTCGGACAGCCCAAAATGACGATTCTGCCCCAGATCGAATGAAATCACTGTTCTGGCCCAGAACTGCCCGAAACTCGTGATTTTTCGGCTGTCCCTCCTGAAATCGCAGTTTCGGACCCAGGCTGCTGAAAATCCCTATTTGGGACCCGGACAGCTTGAAATCCACACTGGCCCGCCGGACAGCCAAAAATGACGATTCTGCCCCCATCAGCGAAAAATTGCTGTTCTGGACCAGAACTGCCCGAAACTCGTGATTTTTCGGTAAGCCGAACAGAAAGCGCAGTTCCAGACCCAGACTGCTGAAAATCACTATTTGGGCCACGGACAGCCTGAAAACGACAGCGACCCGTCAGACAGCCGAAAATGACGATTCTACCCCCGACAGCGGAAAATCGCTGTTCTGGCCCAGAATTGCCCGAAACTCGTGATTTTTCGGCAGCCCCGCCAGAAATCGTAGTTTCGGACCCAGACTGCTGAAAATCCCTATTTGGGTCCCGGTCAGCCTGAAATCGACATCTGCCCGTCGGACAGCCAAAAATGACGATTCTGCCCCCGGTCGAATAAAATCATTGTTCTGGCCCAGAACTGCCCGAAACTCGGGATTTTTCGGCTGTCCCTCCTGAAATCGCAGTTTCGGACCCAGACTGCTGAAAATCACTATTTGGGCCCCAGACAGCCTGAAAACGACAGCGACCCGTCAGACAGCCGAAAATGACGATTCTACCCCCGACAGCGGAAAATCGCTGTTCTGGCCCAGAATTGCCCGAAACTCGTGATTTTTCGGCAGCCCCGCCAGAAATCGCAGTTTCGGACCCAGACTGCTGAAAATCCCTAGTTGGGTCCCGGTCAGCCTGAAATCGACACCCGCCCGTCGGACAGCCAAAAATGACGATTCTGCCCCCGGTCGAATAAAATCATTGTTCTGGCCCAGAACTGCCCGAAACTCGTGATTTTTCGGCTGTCCCACCTGAAATCGCAGTTTCGGACCCAGACTGCTGAAAATCCCTAATTGGGACCCGGACAGCTTGAAATCCACACTGGCCCGCCGGACAGCCAAAAATGACGATTCTGCCCCCATCAGCGAAAAATTGCTGTTCTGGACCAGAACTGCCCGAAACTCGTGATTTTTCGGTAAGCCGAACAGAAAGCGCAGTTCCGGACCCAGACTGCTGAAAATCACTATTTGGGCCACGGACAGCCTGAAAACGACAGCGACCCGTCAGACAGCCGAAAATGACGATTCTACCCCCGATAGCGGAAAATCGCTGTTCTGGCCCAGAATTGCCCGAAACTCGTGATTTTTTGGCAGCCCCGCCAGAAATCGCAGTTTCGGACCCAGACTGCTGAAAATCCCTATTTGGGTCCCAGACAGCCTGAAATCGACACCCGCCCGTCGGACAGCCAAAAATGACGATTCTGCCCCCGGTCGAATAAAATCACTGTTCTGGCCCAGAACTGCCCGAAACTCGTGATTTTTCGGCTGTCCCACCTGAAATCGTAGTTTCGGACCCAGACTGCTGAAAATCACTATTTGGGCCCCAGACAGCCTGAAAACGACAGCGACCCGTCAGACAGCCGAAAATGACGATTCTACCCCCGACAGCGGAAAATCGCTGTTCTGGCCCAGAATTGCCCGAAACTCGTGATTTTTCGGCAGCCCCGCCAGAAATCGCAGTTTCGGACCCAGACTGCTGAAAATCCCTATTTGGGTCCCAGACAGCCTGAAATCGACCCCCGCCCGTCGGGCAGCCAAAAATGACGATTCTGCCCCCGGTCGAATAAAATCACTGTTCTGGCCCAGAACTGCCCGGAACTCGTGATTTTTCGGCTGTCCCCCCTGAAATCGCAGTTTCGGACCCAGACTGCTGAAAATCACTATTTGGGCCCCAGACAGCCTGAAAACGACAGCGACCCGTCAGACAGCCGAAAATGACGATTCTACCCCCGACAGCGGAAAATCGCTGTTCTGGCCCAGAATTGCCCGAAACTCGTGATTTTTCAGCAGCCCCGCCAGAAATCCCAGTTTCGGACCCAGACTGCTGAAAATCCCTATTTGGGTCCCGGACAGCCTGAAATCGACACCCGCCCGTCGGACAGCCAAAAATGACGATTCTGCCCCCGGTCGAATAAAATCATTGTTCTGGCCCAGAACTGCCCGAAACTCGTGATTTTTCGGCTGTCCCACCTGAAATCGCAGTTTCGGACCCAGACTGCTGAAAATCCCTAATTGGGACCCGGACAGCTTGAAATCCACACTGGCCCGCTGGACAGCCAAAAATGACGATTCTGCCCCCATCAGCGAAAAATTGCTGTTCTGGACCAGAACTGCCCGAAACTCGTGATTTTTCGGTAAGCCGAACAGAAAGCGCAGTTCCGGACCCAGACTGCTGAAAATCACTATTTGGGCCACGGACAGCCTGAAAACGACAGCGACCCATCAGACAGCCGAAAATGACGATTCTACCCCCGACAGCGGAAAATCGCTGTTCTGGCCCAGAATTGCCCGAAACTCGTGATTTTTTGGCAGCCCCGCCAGAAATCGTAGTTTCGGACCCAGACTGCTGAAAATCCCTAGTTGGGTCCCGGTCAGCCTGAAATCGACACCCGCCCGTCGGACAGCCAAAAATGACGATTCTGCCCCCGGTCGAATAAAATCATTGTTCTGGCCCAGAACTGCCCGAAACTCGTGATTTTTCGGCTGTCCCACCTGAAATCGCAGTTTCGGACCCAGACTGCTGAAAATCCCTAATTGGGACCCGGACAGCTTGAAATCCACACTGGCCCGCCGGACAGCCAAAAATGACGATGCTGCCCCCATCAGCGAAAAATTGCTGTTCTGGACCAGAACTGCCCGAAACTCGTGATTTTTCGGTAAGCCGAACAGAAAGCGGAGTTCCGGACCCATACTGCTGAAAATCACTATTTGGGCCACGGACAGCCTGAAAACGACAGCGACCCGTCAGACAGCCGAAAATGACGATTCTACCCCCGATAGCGGAAAATCGCTGTTCTGGCCCAGAATTGCCCGAAACTCGTGATTTTTTGGCAGCCCCGCCAGAAATCGCAGTTTCGGACCCAGACTGCTGAAAATCCCTATTTGGGTCCCGGACAGCCTGAAATCAACATCCGCCCGTCGGACAGCCAAAAATGACGACTCTGCCCCCGGTCGAATAAAATCACTGTTCTGGCCCAGAACTGCCCGAAACTCGTGATTTTTCGGCTGTCCCACCTGAAATCGCAGTTTCGGACCCAGACAGCTGAAAATCCCTAATTGGGACCCGGACAGCTTGAAATCCACACTGGCCCGCCGGACAGCCAAAAATGACGATTCTGCCCCCATCAGCGATAAATTGCTGTTCTGGACCAGAACTGCCCGAAACTCGTGATTTTTCGGTAAGCCGAACAGAAAGCGCAGTTCCGGACCCAGACTGCTGAAAATCACTATTTGGGCCACGGACAGCCTGAAAACGACAGCGACCCGTCAGACAGCCGAAAATGACGATTCTACCCCCGATAGCGGAAAATCGCTGTTCTGGCCCAGAATTGCCCGAAACTCGTGATTTTTTGGCAGCCCCGCCAGAAATCGCAGTTTCGGACCCAGACTGCTGAAAATCCCTATTTGGGTCCCGGACAGCCTGAAATCGACATCCGCCCGTCGGACAGCCAAAAATGACGACTCTGCCCCCGGTCGAATAAAATCACTGTTCTGGCCCAGAACTGCCCGAAACTCGTGATTTTTCGGCTGTCCCACCTGAAATCGCAGTTTCGGACCCAGACTGCTGAAAATCCCTAATTGGGACCCGGACAGCTTGAAATCCACACTGGCCCGCCGGACAGCCAAAAATGACGATTCTGCCCCCATCAGCGATAAATTGCTGTTCTGGACCAGAACTGCCCGAAACTCGTGATTTTTCGGTAAGCCGAACAGAAAGCGCAGTTCCGGACCCAGACTGCTGAAAATCACTATTTGGGCCACGGACAGCCTGAAAACGACAGCGACCCGTCAGACAGCCGAAAATGACGATTCTACCCCCGACAGCGGAAAATCGCTGTTCTGGCCTAGAATTGCCCGAAACTCGTGATTTTTCGGCAGCCCCGCCAGAAATCGCAGTTTCGGACCCAGACTGCTGAAAATCCCTATTTGGGTCCCGGACAGCCTGAAATCAACATCCGCCCGTCGGACAGCCAAAAATGACAATTCTGCCCCCGGTCGAATAAAATCATTGTTCTGGCCCAGAACTGCCCGAAACTCGTGATTTTTCGGCTGCCCCACCTGAAATCGCAGTTTCGTACCCAGACTGCTGAAAATCACTATTTGGGCCCCAGACAGCCTGAAAACGACAGCGACCCGTCAGACAGCCGAAAATGACGATTCTACCCCCGACAGCGGAAAATCGCTGTTCTGGCCCAGAATTGCCCGAAACTCGTGATTTTTTGGCAGCCCCGCCAGAAATCGTAGTTTCGGACCCAGACTGCTGAAAATCCCTATTTGGGTCCCGGTCAGCCAGAAATCGACATCTGCCCGTCGGACAGCCAAAAATGACGATTCTGCCCCCGGTCGAATAAAATCATTGTTCTGGCCCAGAACTGCCCGAAACTCGTGATTTTTCGGCTGTCCCTCCTGAAATCGCAGTTTCGGACCCAGACTGCTGAAAATCACTATTTGGGCCCCAGACAGCCTGAAAACGACAGCGACCCGTCAGACAGCCGAAAATGACGATTCTACCCCCGACAGCGGAAAATCGCTGTTCTGGCCCAGAATTGCCCGAAACTCGTGATTTTTCGGCAGCCCCGCCAGAAATCGCAGTTTCGGACCCAGACTGCTGAAAATCCCTATTTGGGTCCCGGTCAGCCAGAAATCGACATCTGCCCGTCGGACAGCCAAAAATGACGATTCTGCCCCCGGTCGAATAAAATCATTGTTCTGGCCCAGAACTGCCCGAAACTCGTGATTTTTCGGCTGTCCCACCTGAAATCGCAGTTTCGGACCCAGACTGCTGAAAATCACTATTTGGGCCCCAGACAGCCTGAAAACGACAGCGACCCGTCAGACAGCCGAAAATGACGATTCTACCCCCGACAGCGGAAAATCGCTGTTCTGGCCCAGAATTGCCCGAAACTCGTGATTTTTTGGCAGCCCCGCCAGAAATCGTAGTTTCGGACCCAGACTGCTGAAAATCCCTATTTGGGTCCCGGACAGCCTGAAATCGACACCCGCCCGTCGGACAGCCAAAAATGACGATTCTGCCCCCGGTCGAATAAAATCACTGTTCTGGCCCAGAACTGCCCGAAACTCGTGATTTTTCGGCTGTCCCACCTGAAATCGTAGTTTCGGACCCAGACTGCTGAAAATCACTATTTGGGCCCCAGACAGCCTGAAAACGACAGCGACCCGTCAGACAGCCGAAAATGACGATTCTACCCCCGACAGCGGAAAATCGCTGTTCTGGCCCAGAATTGCCCGAAACTCGTGATTTTTCGGCAGCCCCGCCAGAAATCGCAGTTTCGGACCCAGACTGCTGAAATTCGCTATTTGGGTCCCGGACAGCCTGAAATCGACCCCCGCCCGTCGGGCTGCCAAAAATGACGATTCTGCCCCCGGTCGAATAAAATCACTGTTCTGGCCCAGAATTGCCCGAAACTCGTGATTTTTTGGCAGCCCCGCCAGAAATCGTAGTTTCGGACCCAGACTGCTGAAAATCCCTAGTTGGGTCCCGGTCAGCCTGAAATCGACACCCGCCCGTCGGACAGCCAAAAATGACGATTCTGCCCCCGGTCGAATAAAATCATTGTTCTGGCCCAGAACTGCCCGAAACTCGTGATTTTTCGGCTGTCCCACCTGAAATCGCAGTTTCGGACCCAGACTGCTGAAAATCCCTAATTGGGACCCGGACAGCTTGAAATCCACACTGGCCCGCCGGACAGCCAAAAATGACGATTCTGCCCCCATCAGCGAAAAATTGCTGTTCTGGACCAGAACTGCCCGAAACTCGTGATTTTTCGGTAAGCCGAACAGAAAGCGGAGTTCCGGACCCATACTGCTGAAAATCACTATTTGGGCCACGGACAGCCTGAAAACGACAGCGACCCGTCAGACAGCCGAAAATGACGATTCTACCCCCGATAGCGGAAAATCGCTGTTCTGGCCCAGAATTGCCCGAAACTCGTGATTTTTTGGCAGCCCCGCCAGAAATCGCAGTTTCGGACCCAGACTGCTGAAAATCCCTATTTGGGTCCCGGACAGCCTGAAATCAACATCCGCCCGTCGGACAGCCAAAAATGACGACTCTGCCCCCGGTCGAATAAAATCACTGTTCTGGCCCAGAACTGCCCGAAACTCGTGATTTTTCGGCTGTCCCACCTGAAATCGCAGTTTCGGACCCAGACTGCTGAAAATCCCTAATTGGGACCCGGACAGCTTGAAATCCACACTGGCCCGCCGGACAGCCAAAAATGACGATTCTGCCCCCATCAGCGATAAATTGCTGTTCTGGACCAGAACTGCCCGAAACTCGTGATTTTTCGGTAAGCCGAACAGAAAGCGCAGTTCCGGACCCAGACTGCTGAAAATCACTATTTGGGCCACGGACAGCCTGAAAACGACAGCGACCCGTCAGACAGCCGAAAATGACGATTCTACCCCCGACAGCGGAAAATCGCTGTTCTGGCCTAGAATTGCCCGAAACTCGTGATTTTTTGGCAGCCCCGCCAGAAATCGTAGTTTCGGACCCAGACTGCTGAAAATCCCTAGTTGGGTCCCGGTCAGCCTGAAATCGACACCCGCCCGTCGGACAGCCAAAAATGACGATTCTGCCCCCGGTCGAATAAAATCATTGTTCTGGCCCAGAACTGCCCGAAACTCGTGATTTTTCGGCTGTCCCACCTGAAATCGCAGTTTCGGACCCAGACTGCTGAAAATCCCTAATTGGGACCCGGACAGCTTGAAATCCACACTGGCCCGCCGGACAGCCAAAAATGACGATTCTGCCCCCATCAGCGAAAAATTGCTGTTCTGGACCAGAACTGCCCGAAACTCGTGATTTTTCGGTAAGCCGAACAGAAAGCGGAGTTCCGGACCCATACTGCTGAAAATCACTATTTGGGCCACGGACAGCCTGAAAACGACAGCGACCCGTCAGACAGCCGAAAATGACGATTCTACCCCCGATAGCGGAAAATCGCTGTTCTGGCCCAGAATTGCCCGAAACTCGTGATTTTTTGGCAGCCCCGCCAGAAATCGCAGTTTCGGACCCAGACTGCTGAAAATCCCTATTTGGGTCCCGGACAGCCTGAAATCAACATCCGCCCGTCGGACAGCCAAAAATGACGACTCTGCCCCCGGTCGAATAAAATCACTGTTCTGGCCCAGAACTGCCCGAAACTCGTGATTTTTCGGCTGTCCCACCTGAAATCGCAGTTTCGGACCCAGACTGCTGAAAATCCCTAATTGGGACCCGGACAGCTTGAAATCCACACTGGCCCGCCGGACAGCCAAAAATGACGATTCTGCCCCCATCAGCGATAAATTGCTGTTCTGGACCAGAACTGCCCGAAACTCGTGATTTTTCGGTAAGCCGAACAGAAAGCGCAGTTCCGGACCCAGACTGCTGAAAATCACTATTTGGGCCACGGACAGCCTGAAAACGACAGCGACCCGTCAGACAGCCGAAAATGACGATTCTACCCCCGACAGCGGAAAATCGCTGTTCTGGCCTAGAATTGCCCGAAACTCGTGATTTTTCGGCAGCCCCGCCAGAAATCGCAGTTTCGGACCCAGACTGCTGAAAATCCCTATTTGGGTCCCGGACAGTCTGAAATCAACATCCGCCCGTCGGACAGCCAAAAATGACGATTCTGCCCCCGGTCGAATAAAATCATTGTTCTGGCCCAGAACTGCCCGAAACTCGTGATTTTTCGGCTGCCCCACCTGAAATCGCAGTTTCGTACCCAGACTGCTGAAAATCACTATTTGGGCCCCAGACAGCCTGAAAACGACAGCGACCCGTCAGACAGCCGAAAATGACGATTCTACCCCCGACAGCGGAAAATCGCTGTTCTGGCCCAGAATTGCCCGAAACTCGTGATTTTTTGGCAGCCCCGCCAGAAATCGTAGTTTCGGACCCAGACTGCTGAAAATCCCTATTTGGGTCCCGGTCAGCCAGAAATCGACATCTGCCCGTCGGACAGCCAAAAATGACGATTCTGCCCCCGGTCGAATAAAATCATTGTTCTGGCCCAGAACTGCCCGAAACTCGTGATTTTTCGGCTGTCCCTCCTGAAATCGCAGTTTCGGACCCAGACTGCTGAAAATCACTATTTGGGCCCCAGACAGCCTGAAAACGACAGCGACCCGTCAGACAGCCGAAAATGACGATTCTACCCCCGACAGCGGAAAATCGCTGTTCTGGCCCAGAATTGCCCGAAACTTGTGATTTTTCGGCAGCCCCGCCAGAAATCGCAGTTTCGGACCCAGACTGCTGAAAATCCCTATTTGGGTCCCGGA
Organism: Delonix regia; assembly: GCA_037074485.1. Taxonomy (NCBI): domain Eukaryota; kingdom Viridiplantae; phylum Streptophyta; class Magnoliopsida; order Fabales; family Fabaceae; genus Delonix; species Delonix regia. The sequence continues at coordinate 39,539,871 of CM073454.1, read as the reverse complement.
CAGCCTGAAATCAACATCCGCCCGTCGGACAGCCAAAAATGACGATTCTGCCCCCGGTCGAATAAAATCATTGTTCTGGCCCAGAACTGCCCGAAACTCGTGATTTTTCGGCTGCCCCACCTGAAATCGCAGTTTCGTACCCAGACTGCTGAAAATCACTATTTGGGCCCCAGACAGCCTGAAAACGACAGCGACCCGTCAGACAGCCGAAAATGACGATTCTACCCCCGACAGCGGAAAATCGCTGTTCTGGCCCAGAATTGCCCGAAACTCGTGATTTTTTGGCAGCCCCGCCAGAAATCGTAGTTTCGGACCCAGACTGCTGAAAATCCCTATTTGGGTCCCGGTCAGCCAGAAATCGACATCTGCCCGTCGGACAGCCAAAAATGACGATTCTGCCCCCGGTCGAATAAAATCATTGTTCTGGCCCAGAACTGCCCGAAACTCGTGATTTTTCGGCTGTCCCTCCTGAAATCGCAGTTTCGGACCCAGACTGCTGAAAATCACTATTTGGGCCCCAGACAGCCTGAAAACGACAGCGACCCGTCAGACAGCCGAAAATGACGATTCTACCCCCGACAGCGGAAAATCGCTGTTCTGGCCCAGAATTGCCCGAAACTCGTGATTTTTCGGCAGCCCCGCCAGAAATCGCAGTTTCGGACCCAGACTGCTGAAAATCCCTATTTGGGTCCCGGTCAGCCAGAAATCGACATCTGCCCGTCGGACAGCCAAAAATGACGATTCTGCCCCCGGTCGAATAAAATCATTGTTCTGGCCCAGAACTGCCCGAAACTCGTGATTTTTCGGCTGTCCCACCTGAAATCGCAGTTTCGGACCCAGACTGCTGAAAATCACTATTTGGGCCCCAGACAGCCTGAAAACGACAGCGACCCGTCAGACAGCCGAAAATGACGATTCTACCCCCGACAGCGGAAAATCGCTGTTCTGGCCCAGAATTGCCCGAAACTCGTGATTTTTTGGCAGCCCCGCCAGAAATCGTAGTTTCGGACCCAGACTGCTGAAAATCCCTATTTGGGTCCCGGACAGCCTGAAATCGACACCCGCCCGTCGGACAGCCAAAAATGACGATTCTGCCCCCGGTCGAATAAAATCACTGTTCTGGCCCAGAACTGCCCGAAACTCGTGATTTTTCGGCTGTCCCACCTGAAATCGTAGTTTCGGACCCAGACTGCTGAAAATCACTATTTGGGCCCCAGACAGCCTGAAAACGACAGCGACCCGTCAGACAGCCGAAAATGACGATTCTACCCCCGACAGCGGAAAATCGCTGTTCTGGCCCAGAATTGCCCGAAACTCGTGATTTTTCGGCAGCCCCGCCAGAAATCGCAGTTTCGGACCCAGACTGCTGAAATTCGCTATTTGGGTCCCGGACAGCCTGAAATCGACCCCCGCCCGTCGGGCTGCCAAAAATGACGATTCTGCCCCCGGTCGAATAAAATCACTGTTCTGGCCCAGAACTGCCCGAAACTCGTGATTTTTCGGCTGTCCCACCTGAAATCGCAGTTTCGGACCCAGACTGCTGAAAATCCCTATTTGGGTCCCGGTCAGCCAGAAATCGACATCTGCCCGTCGGACAGCCAAAAATGACGATTCTGCCCCCGGTCGAATAAAATCATTGTTCTGGCCCAGAACTGCCCGAAACTCGTGATTTTTCGGCTGTCCCTCCTGAAATCGCAGTTTCGGACCCAGACTGCTGAAAATCACTATTTGGGCCCCAGACAGCCTGAAAACGACAGCGACCCGTCAGACAGCCGAAAATGACGATTCTACCCCCGACAGCGGAAAATCGCTGTTCTGGCCCAGAATTGCCCGAAACTCGTGATTTTTCGGCAGCCCCGCCAGAAATCGCAGTTTCGGACCCAGACTGCTGAAAATCCCTATTTGGGTCCCGGTCAGCCAGAAATCGACATCTGCCCGTCGGACAGCCAAAAATGACGATTCTGCCCCCGGTCGAATAAAATCATTGTTCTGGCCCAGAACTGCCCGAAACTCGTGATTTTTCGGCTGTCCCACCTGAAATCGCAGTTTCGGACCCAGACTGCTGAAAATCACTATTTGGGCCCCAGACAGCCTGAAAACGACAGCGACCCGTCAGACAGCCGAAAATGACGATTCTACCCCCGACAGCGGAAAATCGCTGTTCTGGCCCAGAATTGCCCGAAACTCGTGATTTTTTGGCAGCCCCGCCAGAAATCGTAGTTTCGGACCCAGACTGCTGAAAATCCCTATTTGGGTCCCGGACAGCCTGAAATCGACACCCGCCCGTCGGACAGCCAAAAATGACGATTCTGCCCCCGGTCGAATAAAATCACTGTTCTGGCCCAGAACTGCCCGAAACTCGTGATTTTTCGGCTGTCCCACCTGAAATCGTAGTTTCGGACCCAGACTGCTGAAAATCACTATTTGGGCCCCAGACAGCCTGAAAACGACAGCGACCCGTCAGACAGCCGAAAATGACGATTCTACCCCCGACAGCGGAAAATCGCTGTTCTGGCCCAGAATTGCCCGAAACTCGTGATTTTTCGGCAGCCCCGCCAGAAATCGCAGTTTCGGACCCAGACTGCTGAAATTCGCTATTTGGGTCCCGGACAGCCTGAAATCGACCCCCGCCCGTCGGGCTGCCAAAAATGACGATTCTGCCCCCGGTCGAATAAAATCACTGTTCTGGCCCAGAACTGCCCGAAACTCGTGATTTTTCGGCTGTCCCACCTGAAATCGCAGTTTCGGACCCAGACTGCTGAAAATCCCTATTTGGGTCCCGGTCAGCCAGAAATCGACATCTGCCCGTCGGACAGCCAAAAATGACGATTCTGCCCCCGGTCGAATAAAATCATTGTTCTGGCCCAGAACTGCCCGAAACTCGTGATTTTTCGGCTGTCCCTCCTGAAATCGCAGTTTCGGACCCAGACTGCTGAAAATCACTATTTGGGCCCCCGACAGCCTGAAAACGACAGCGACCCGTCAGACAGCCGAAAATGACGATTCTACCCCCGACAGCGGAAAATCGCTGTTCTGGCCCAGAATTGCCCGAAACTCGTGATTTTTCGGCAGCCCCGCCAGAAATCGCAGTTTCGGACCCAGACTGCTGAAAATCCCTATTTGGGTCCCGGTCAGCCAGAAATCGACATCTGCCCGTCGGACAGCCAAAAATGACGATTCTGCCCCCGGTCGAATAAAATCATTGTTCTGGCCCAGAACTGCCCGAAACTCGTGATTTTTCGGCTGTCCCACCTGAAATCGCAGTTTCGGACCCAGACTGCTGAAAATCACTATTTGGGCCCCAGACAGCCTGAAAACGACAGCGACCCGTCAGACAGCCGAAAATGACGATTCTACCCCCGACAGCGGAAAATCGCTGTTCTGGCCCAGAATTGCCCGAAACTCGTGATTTTTTGGCAGCCCCGCCAGAAATCGTAGTTTCGGACCCAGACTGCTGAAAATCCCTATTTGGGTCCCGGACAGCCTGAAATCGACACCCGCCCGTCGGACAGCCAAAAATGACGATTCTGCCCCCGGTCGAATAAAATCACTGTTCTGGCCCAGAACTGCCCGAAACTCGTGATTTTTCGGCTGTCCCACCTGAAATCGTAGTTTCGGACCCAGACTGCTGAAAATCACTATTTGGGCCCCAGACAGCCTGAAAACGACAGCGACCCGTCAGACAGCCGAAAATGACGATTCTACCCCCGACAGCGGAAAATCGCTGTTCTGGCCCAGAATTGCCCGAAACTCGTGATTTTTCGGCAGCCCCGCCAGAAATCGCAGTTTCGGACCCAGACTGCTGAAATTCGCTATTTGGGTCCCGGACAGCCTGAAATCGACCCCCGCCCGTCGGGCTGCCAAAAATGACGATTCTGCCCCCGGTCGAATAAAATCACTGTTCTGGCCCAGAACTGCCCGAAACTCGTGATTTTTCGGCTGTCCCACCTGAAATCGCAGTTTCGGACCCAGACTGCTGAAAATCACTATTTGGGCCCCAGACAGCCTGAAAACGACAGCGACCCGTCAGACAGCCGAAAATGACGATTCTACCCCCGACAGCGGAAAATCGCTGTTCTGGCCCAGAATTGCCCGAAACTCGTGATTTTTTGGCAGCCCCGCCAGAAATCGTAGTTTCGGACCCAGACTGCTGAAAATCCCTATTTGGGTCCCGGTCAGCCAGAAATCGACATCTGCCCGTCGGACAGCCAAAAATGACGATTCTGCCCCCGGTCGAATAAAATCATTGTTCTGGCCCAGAACTGCCCGAAACTCGTGATTTTTCGGCTGTCCCTCCAGAAATCGCAGTTTCGGACCCAGACTGCTGAAAATCACTATTTGGGCCCCAGACAGCCTGAAAACGACAGCGACCCGTCAGACAGCCGAAAATGACGATTCTACCCCCGACAGCGGAAAATCGCTGTTCTGGCCCAGAATTGCCCGAAACTCGTGATTTTTCGGCAGCCCCGCCAGAAATCGCAGTTTCGGACCCAGACTGCTGAAAATCGCTATTTGGGTCTCGGACAGCCTGAAATCGACACCGGCCCGTCGGACAGCCAAAAATGACGATTCTGCCCCAGATCGAATGAAATCACTGTTCTGGCCCAGAACTGCCCGAAACTCGTGATTTTTCGGCTGTCCCACCTGAAATCGCAGTTTCGGACCCAGACTGCTGAAAATCCCTATTTGGGACCCGGACAGCTTGAAATCCACACTGGCCCGCCGGACAGCCAAAAATGACGATTCTGCCCCCATCAGCGAAAAATTGCTGTTCTGGACCAGAACTGCCCGAAACTCGTGATTTTTCGGTAAGCCGAACGGAAAGCGCAGTTCCAGACCCAGACTGCTGAAAATCACTATTTGGGCCACGGACAGCCTGAAAACGACAGCGACCCGTCAGACAGCCGAAAATGACGATTCTACCCCCGACAGCGGAAAATCGCTGTTCTGGCCCAGAATTGCCCGAAACTCGTGATTTTTTGGCAGCCCCGCCAGAAATCGCAGTTTCGGACCCAGACTGCTGAAAATCCCTATTTGGGTCCCGGACAGCCTGAAATCGACCCCCGCCCGTCGGGCTGCCAAAAATGACGATTCTGCCCCCGGTCGAATAAAATCACTGTTCTGGCCCAGAACTGCCCGAAACTCGTGATTTTTCGGCTGTCCCACCTGAAATCGCAGTTTCGGACCCAGACTGCTGAAAATCACTATTTGGGCCCCAGACAGCCTGAAAACGACAGCGACCCGTCAGACAGCCGAAAATGACGATTCTACCCCCGACAGCGGAAAATCGCTGTTCTGGCCCAGAATTGCCCGAAACTCGTGATTTTTCGGCAGCCCCGCCAGAAATCCCAGTTTCGGACCCAGACTGCTGAAAATCCCTATTTGGGTCCCGGACAGCCTGAAATCGACACCCGCCCGTCGGACAGCCAAAAATGACGATTCTGCCCCCGGTCGAATAAAATCATTGTTCTGGCCCAGAACTGCCCGAAACTCGTGGTTTTTCGGCTGTCCCACCTGAAATCGCAGTTTCGGACCCAGACTGCTGAAAATCACTATTTGGGCCCCAGACAGCCTGAAAACGACAGCGACCCGTCAGACAGCCGAAAATGACGATTCTACCCCCGACAGCGGAAAATCGCTGTTCTGGCCCAGAATTGCCCGAAACTCGTGATTTTTCAGCAGCCCCGCCAGAAATCGCAGTTTCGGACCCAGACTGCTGAAAATCCCTATTTGGGTCCCGGACAGCCTGAAATCGACCCCCGCCCGTCGGACAGCCAAAAATGACGATTCTGCCCCCGGTCGAATAAAATCACTGTTCTGGCCCAGAACTGCCCGAAACTCGTGATTTTTCGGCTGTCCCACCTGAAATCGCAGTTTCGGACCCAGACTGCTGAAAATCACTATTTGGGCCCCAGACAGCCTGAAAACGACAGCGACCCGTCAGACAGCCGAAAATGACGATTCTACCCCCGACAGCGGAAAATCGCTGTTCTGGCCCAGAATTGCCCGAAACTCGTGATTTTTTGGCAGCCCCGCCAGAAATCGTAGTTTCGGACCCAGACTGCTGAAAATCCCTATTTGGGTCCCGGTCAGCCAGAAATCGACATCTGCCCGTCGGACAGCCAAAAATGACGATTCTGCCCCCGGTCGAATAAAATCATTGTTCTGGCCCAGAACTGCCCGAAACTCGTGATTTTTCGGCTGTCCCTCCAGAAATCGCAGTTTCGGACCCAGACTGCTGAAAATCACTATTTGGGCCCCAGACAGCCTGAAAACGACAGCGACCCGTCAGACAGCCGAAAATGACGATTCTACCCCCGACAGCGGAAAATCGCTGTTCTGGCCCAGAATTGCCCGAAACTCGTGATTTTTCGGCAGCCCCGCCAGAAATCGCAGTTTCGGACCCAGACTGCTGAAAATCGCTATTTGGGTCTCGGACAGCCTGAAATCGACACCGGCCCGTCGGACAGCCAAAAATGACGATTCTGCCCCAGATCGAATGAAATCACTGTTCTGGCCCAGAACTGCCCGAAACTCGTGATTTTTCGGCTGTCCCACCTGAAATCGCAGTTTCGGACCCAGACTGCTGAAAATCCCTATTTGGGACCCGGACAGCTTGAAATCCACACTGGCCCGCCGGACAGCCAAAAATGACGATTCTGCCCCCATCAGCGAAAAATTGCTGTTCTGGACCAGAACTGCCCGAAACTCGTGATTTTTCGGTAAGCCGAACGGAAAGCGCAGTTCCAGACCCAGACTGCTGAAAATCACTATTTGGGCCACGGACAGCCTGAAAACGACAGCGACCCGTCAGACAGCCGAAAATGACGATTCTACCCCCGACAGCGGAAAATCGCTGTTCTGGCCCAGAATTGCCCGAAACTCGTGATTTTTTGGCAGCCCCGCCAGAAATCGCAGTTTCGGACCCAGACTGCTGAAAATCCCTATTTGGGTCCCGGACAGCCTGAAATCGACCCCCGCCCGTCGGGCTGCCAAAAATGACGATTCTGCCCCCGGTCGAATAAAATCACTGTTCTGGCCCAGAACTGCCCGAAACTCGTGATTTTTCGGCTGTCCCACCTGAAATCGCAGTTTCGGACCCAGACTGCTGAAAATCACTATTTGGGCCCCAGACAGCCTGAAAACGACAGCGACCCGTCAGACAGCCGAAAATGACGATTCTACCCCCGACAGCGGAAAATCGCTGTTCTGGCCCAGAATTGCCCGAAACTCGTGATTTTTCGGCAGCCCCGCCAGAAATCCCAGTTTCGGACCCAGACTGCTGAAAATCCCTATTTGGGTCCCGGACAGCCTGAAATCGACACCCGCCCGTCGGACAGCCAAAAATGACGATTCTGCCCCCGGTCGAATAAAATCATTGTTCTGGCCCAGAACTGCCCGAAACTCGTGGTTTTTCGGCTGTCCCACCTGAAATCGCAGTTTCGGACCCAGACTGCTGAAAATCACTATTTGGGCCCCAGACAGCCTGAAAACGACAGCGACCCGTCAGACAGCCGAAAATGACGATTCTACCCCCGACAGCGGAAAATCGCTGTTCTGGCCCAGAATTGCCCGAAACTCGTGATTTTTCAGCAGCCCCGCCAGAAATCGCAGTTTCGGACCCAGACTGCTGAAAATCCCTATTTGGGTCCCGGACAGCCTGAAATCGACCCCCGCCCGTCGGACAGCCAAAAATGACGATTCTGCCCCCGGTCGAATAAAATCACTGTTCTGGCCCAGAACTGCCCGAAACTCGTGATTTTTCGGCTGTCCCACCTGAAATCGCAGTTTCGGACCCAGACTGCTGAAAATCACTATTTGGGCCCCAGACAGCCTGAAAACGACAGCGACCCGTCAGACAGCCGAAAATGACGATTCTACCCCCGACAGCGGAAAATCGCTGTTCTGGCCCAGAATTGCCCGAAACTCGTGATTTTTCGGCAGCCCCGCCAGAAATCCCAGTTTCGGACCCAGACTGCTGAAAATCCCTATTTGGGTCCCGGACAGCCTGAAATCGACACCCGCCCGTCGGACAGCCAAAAATGACGATTCTGCCCCCGGTCGAATAAAATCATTGTTCTGGCCCAGAACTGCCCGAAACTCGTGATTTTTCGGCTGTCCCACCTGAAATCGCAGTTTCGGACCCAGACTGCTGAAAATCCCTAATTGGGACCCGGACAGCTTGAAATCCGCACTGGCCCGCCGGACAGCCAAAAATGACGATTCTGCCCCCATCAGCGAAAAATTGCTGTTCTGGGCCAGAACTGCCCGAAACTCGTGATTTTTCGGTAAGCCGAACAGAAAGCGCAGTTCCGGACCCAGACTGCTGAAAATCACTATTTGGGCCACGGACAGCCTGAAAACGACAGCGACCCATCAGACAGCCGAAAATGACGATTCTACCCCCGACAGCGGAAAATCGCTGTTCTGGCCCAGAATTGCCCGAAACTCGTGATTTTTTGGCAGCCCCGCCAGAAATCGTAGTTTCGGACCCAGACTGCTGAAAATCCCTAGTTGGGTCCCGGTCAGCCTAAAATCGACACCCGCCCGTCGGACAGCCAAAAATGACGATTCTGCCCCCGGTCGAATAAAATCACTGTTCTGGCCCAGAACTGCCCGAAACTCGTGATTTTTCGGCTGTCCCACCTGAAATCGCAGTTTCGGACCCAGACTGCTGAAAATCACTATTTGGGCCCCAGACAGCCTGAAAACGACAGCGACCCGTCAGACAGCCGAAAATGACGATTCTACCACCGACAGCGGAAAATCGCTGTTCTGGCCCAGAATTGCCCGAAACTCGTGATTTTTCGGCAGCCCCGCCAGAAATCGCAGTTTCGGACCCAGACTGCTGAAATTCCCTATTTGGGTCCCGAACAGCCTGAAATCGTCACCCGCCCGTTGGACAGCCAAAAATGACGATTCTGCCCCCGGTCGAATAAAATCACTGTTCTGGCCCAGAACTGCCCGAAACTCGTGATTTTTTGGCTGTCCCACCTGAAATCGCAGTTTCGGACCCAGACTGCTGAAAATCCCTAATTGGGACCCGGACAGCTTGAAATCCACACTGGCCCGCCGGACAGCCAAAAATGACGATTCTGCCCCCATCAGCGAAAAATTGCTGTTCTGGACCAGAACTGCCCGAAACTCGTGATTTTTCGGTAAGCCGAACAGAAAGCGCAGTTCCGGACCCAGACTGCTGAAAATCACTATTTGGGCCACGGACAGCCTGAAAACGACAGCGACCCATCAGACAGCCGAAAATGACGATTCTACCCCCGACAGCGGAAAATCGCTGTTCTGGCCCAGAATTGCCCGAAACTCGTGATTTTTTGGCAGCCCCGCCAGAAATCGTAGTTTCAGACCCAGACTGCTGAAAATCCCTATTTGGGTCCCGGACAGCCTGAAATCAACATCCGCCCGTCGGACAGCCAAAAATGACGATTCTGCCCCCGGTCGAATAAAATCACTGTTCTGGCCCAGAACTGCCCGAAACTCGTGATTTTTCGGCTGTCCCACCTGAAATCGCAGTTTCGGACCCAGACTGCTGAAAATCACTATTTGGGCCCCAGACAGCCTGAAAACGACAGCGACCCGTCAGACAGCCGAAAATGACGATTCTACCACCGACAGCGGAAAATCGCTGTTCTGGCCCAAAATTGCCCGAAACTCGTGATTTTTCGGCAGCCCCGCCAGAAATCGCAGTTTCGGACCCAGACTGCTGAAATTCCCTATTTGGGTCCCGAACAGCCTGAAATTGACACCCGCCCGTTGGACAGCCAAAAATGACGATTCTGACCCGGTCGAATAAAATCACTGTTCTGGCCCAGAACTGCCCGAAACTCGTGATTTTTCGGCTGTCCCACCTGAAATCGCAGTTTCGGACCCAGACTGCTGAAAATCACTATTTGTGCCCCAGACAGCCTGAAAACGACAGCGACCCATCAGACTGCCGAAAATGACGATTCTACCCCCGACAGCGGAAAATCGTTGTTCTGGCCCAGAATTGCCCGAAACTCGTGATTTTTTGGCAGCCCCGCCAGAAATCGTAGTTTCGGACCCAGACTGCTGAAAATCTCTATTTTGGTCCCGGTCAGCCTGAAATCGACATCCGCCCGTCGGACAGCCAAAAATGACGATTCTGCCCCCGGTCGAATAAAATCACTGTTCTGGCCCAGAACTGCCCGAAACTCCTGATTTTTCGCATGTCCCTCCTGAAATCGCAGTTTCGGACCCAGACTGCTGAAAATCCCTAATTGGGACCCGGACAGCTTGAAATCCACACTGGCCCGCCGGACAGCCAAAAATGACGATTCTGCCCCCATCAGCGAAAAATTGCTGTTCTGGACCAGAACTGCCCGAAACTCGTGATTTTTCGGTAAGCCGAACAGAAAGCGCAGTTCCGGACCCAGACTGCTGAAAATCACTATTTGGGCCACGGACAGCCTGAAAACGACAGCGACCCATCAGACAGCCGAAAATGACGATTCTACCCCCGACAGCGGAAAATCGCTGTTCTGGCCCAGAATTGCCCGAAACTCGTGATTTTTTGGCAGCCCCGCCAGAAATCGTAGTTTCAGACCCAGACTGCTGAAAATCCCTATTTGGGTCCCGGACAGCCTGAAATCAACATCCGCCCGTCGGACAGCCAAAAATGACGATTCTGCCCCCGGTCGAATAAAATCACTGTTCTGGCCCAGAACTGCCCGAAACTCGTGATTTTTCGGCTGTCCCACCTGAAATCGCAGTTTCGGACCCAGACTGCTGAAAATCACTATTTGGGCCCCAGACAGCCTGAAAACGACAGCGACCCGTCAGACAGCCGAAAATGACGATTCTACCACCGACAGCGGAAAATCGCTGTTCTGGCCCAAAATTGCCCGAAACTCGTGATTTTTCGGCAGCCCCGCCAGAAATCGCAGTTTCGGACCCAGACTGCTGAAATTCCCTATTTGGGTCCCGAACAGCCTGAAATTGACACCCGCCCGTTGGACAGCCAAAAATGACGATTCTGCCCCCGGTCGAATAAAATCACTGTTCTGGCCCAGAACTGCCCGAAACTCGTGATTTTTCGGCTGTCCCACCTGAAATCGCAGTTTCGGACCCAGACTGCTGAAAATCACTATTTGTGCCCCAGACAGCCTGAAAACGACAGCGACCCATCAGACTGCCGAAAATGACGATTCTACCCCCGACAGCGGAAAATCGTTGTTCTGGCCCAGAATTGCCCGAAACTCGTGATTTTTTGGCAGCCCCGCCAGAAATCGTAGTTTCGGACCCAGACTGCTGAAAATCTCTATTTTGGTCCCGGTCAGCCTGAAATCGACATCCGCCCGTCGGACAGCCAAAAATGACGATTCTGCCCCCGGTCGAATAAAATCACTGTTCTGGCCCAGAACTGCCCGAAACTCCTGATTTTTCGCATGTCCCTCCTGAAATCGCAGTTTCGGACCCAGACTGCTGAAAATCCCTAATTGGGACCCGGACAGCTTGAAATCCACACTGGCCCGCCGGACAGCCAAAAATGACGATTCTGCCCCCATCAGCGAAAAATTGCTGTTCTGGACCAGAACTGCCCGAAACTCGTGATTTTTCGGTAAGCCGAACAGAAAGCGCAGTTCCGGACCCAGACTGCTGAAAATCACTATTTGGGCCACGGACAGCCTGAAAACGACAGCGACCCATCAGACAGCCGAAAATGACGATTCTACCCCCGACAGCGGAAAATCGCTGTTCTGGCCCAGAATTGCCCGAAACTCGTGATTTTTTGGCAGCCCCGCCAGAAATCGTAGTTTCAGACCCAGACTGCTGAAAATCCCTATTTGGGTCCCGGACAGCCTGAAATCAACATCCGCCCGTCGGACAGCCAAAAATGACGATTCTGCCCCCGGTCGAATAAAATCACTGTTCTGGCCCAGAACTGCCCGAAACTCGTGATTTTTCGGCTGTCCCACCTGAAATCGCAGTTTCGGACCCAGACTGCTGAAAATCACTATTTGGGCCCCAGACAGCCTGAAAACGACAGCGACCCGTCAGACAGCCGAAAATGACGATTCTACCACCGACAGCGGAAAATCGCTGTTCTGGCCCAAAATTGCCCGAAACTCGTGATTTTTCGGCAGCCCCGCCAGAAATCGCAGTTTCGGACCCAGACTGCTGAAATTCCCTATTTGGGTCCCGAACAGCCTGAAATTGACACCCGCCCGTTGGACAGCCAAAAATGACGATTCTGCCCCCGGTCGAATAAAATCACTGTTCTGGCCCAGAACTGCCCGAAACTCGTGATTTTTCGGCTGTCCCACCTGAAATCGCAGTTTCGGACCCAGACTGCTGAAAATCACTATTTGTGCCCCAGACAGCCTGAAAACGACAGCGACCCATCAGACTGCCGAAAATGACGATTCTACCCCCGACAGCGGAAAATCGTTGTTCTGGCCCAGAATTGCCCGAAACTCGTGATTTTTTGGCAGCCCCGCCAGAAATCGTAGTTTCGGACCCAGACTGCTGAAAATCTCTATTTTGGTCCCGGTCAGCCTGAAATCGACATCCGCCCGTCGGACAGCCAAAAATGACGATTCTGCCCCCGGTCGAATAAAATCACTGTTCTGGCCCAGAACTGCCCGAAACTCCTGATTTTTCGCATGTCCCTCCTGAAATCGCAGTTTCGGACCCAGACTGCTGAAAATCCCTAATTGGGACCCGGACAGCTTGAAATCCACACTGGCCCGCCGGACAGCCAAAAATGACGATTCTGCCCCCATCAGCGAAAAATTGCTGTTCTGGACCAGAACTGCCCGAAACTCGTGATTTTTCGGTAAGCCGAACAGAAAGCGCAGTTCCGGACCCAGACTGCTGAAAATCACTATTTGGGCCACGGACAGCCTGAAAACGACAGCGACCCATCAGACAGCCGAAAATGACGATTCTACCCCCGACAGCGGAAAATCGCTGTTCTGGCCCAGAATTGCCCGAAACTCGTGATTTTTTGGCAGCCCCGCCAGAAATCGTAGTTTCAGACCCAGACTGCTGAAAATCCCTATTTGGGTCCCGGACAGCCTGAAATCAACATCCGCCCGTCGGACAGCCAAAAATGACGATTCTGCCCCCGGTCGAATAAAATCACTGTTCTGGCCCAGAACTGCCCGAAACTCGTGATTTTTCGGCTGTCCCACCTGAAATCGCAGTTTCGGACCCAGACTGCTGAAAATCACTATTTGGGCCCCAGACAGCCTGAAAACGACAGCGACCCGTCAGACAGCCGAAAATGACGATTCTACCACCGACAGCGGAAAATCGCTGTTCTGGCCCAAAATTGCCCGAAACTCGTGATTTTTCGGCAGCCCCGCCAGAAATCGCAGTTTCGGACCCAGACTGCTGAAATTCCCTATTTGGGTCCCGAACAGCCTGAAATTGACACCCGCCCGTTGGACAGCCAAAAATGACGATTCTGCCCCCGGTCGAATAAAATCACTGTTCTGGCCCAGAACTGCCCGAAACTCGTGATTTTTCGGCTGTCCCACCTGAAATCGCAGTTTCGGACCCAGACTGCTGAAAATCACTATTTGTGCCCCAGACAGCCTGAAAACGACAGCGACCCATCAGACTGCCGAAAATGACGATTCTACCCCCGACAGCGGAAAATCGTTGTTCTGGCCCAGAATTGCCCGAAACTCGTGATTTTTTGGCAGCCCCGCCAGAAATCGTAGTTTCGGACCCAGACTGCTGAAAATCTCTATTTTGGTCCCGGTCAGCCTGAAATCGACATCCGCCCGTCGGACAGCCAAAAATGACGATTCTGCCCCCGGTCGAATAAAATCACTGTTCTGGCCCAGAACTGCCCGAAACTCCTGATTTTTCGCATGTCCCTCCTGAAATCGCAGTTTCGGACCCAGACTGCTGAAAATCACTATTTGGGCCCCAGACAGCCTGAAAACGAGAGCGACCCGTCAGACAGCCGAAAATGACGATTCTACCCCCGACAGCGGAAAATCGCTGTTCTGGCCCAGAATTGCCTGAAACTCGTGATTTTTCGGCAGCCCCGCCAGAAATCGCAGTTTCGGACCCAGACTGCTGAAAATCGCTATTTGGGTCTCGGACAGCCAGAAATCGACACCGGCCCGTCGGACAGCCAAAAATGACGATTCTGCCCCAGATCGAATGAAATCATTGTTCTGGCCCAGAACTGCCCGAAACTCGTGATTTTTCGGCTGTCCCACCTGAAATCGCAGTTTCGGACCCAGACTGCTGAAAATCCCTATTTGGGACCCGGACAGCTTGAAATCCACACTGGCCCGCCGGACAGCCAAAAATGACGATTCTGCCCCCATCAGCGAAAAATTGCTGTTCTGGCCCAAAATTGCCCGAAACTCGTGGTTTTTTGGCAGCCCCACCTGAAATCGCAGTTTCGGACCCAGACTGCTGAAAATCCCTATTTGGGACCCGGACAGCTTGAAATCCACACTGGCCCGTCGGACAGACAAAAATGACAATTCTGCCCCCATCAGCGGAAAATTGCTGTTCTGGACCAGAACTGCCCGAAACTCTTGATTTTTCGGTAAGCTGACCAGAAAGCGCAGTTCCGGACCCAGACTGCTAAAAATCACTATTTGGACCCCAGGCAGCCTGAAAATGACAGCGACCCGTCAGACAGCCGAAAATGACGATTCTACCCCCGACAGCGGAAAATCGCTGTTCTAGCCCAGAATTGCCCGAAACTCGGGATTTTTTGGCAGCCCCGCCAGAAATCGTAGTTTCGGACCCAGACTGCTGAAAATCCCTATTTGGGTCCCGGACAGCCTGAAATCGACATCCGCCCGTCGGACAGCCAAAAATGACGATTCTGCCCCCGGTCGAATAAAATCACTGTTCTGGCCCAGAACTGCCCGAAACTCGTGATTTTTCGGCTGTCCCACCTGAAATCGCAGTTTCGGACCCAGACTGCTGAAAATCACTATTTGGGCCCCAGACAGCCTGAAAACGACAGCGACCCATCAGACAGCCGAAAATGACGATTCTACCCCCGACAGCGGAAAATCGCTGTTCTGGCCCAGAATTGCCCGAAACTCATGATTTTTTGGCAGCCCCGCCAGAAATCGTAGTTTCGGACCCAGACTGCTGAAAATCCCTATTTGGGTCCCGGTCAGCCTGAAATCGACATCCGCCCGTCGGACAGCCAAAAATGACGATTCTGCCCCCGGTCGAATAAAATCACTGTTCTGGCCCAGAACTGCCCGAAACTCGTGATTTTTCGGCTGTCCCTCCTGAAATCGCAGTTTCGGACCCAGACTGCTGAAAATCACTATTTGGGCCCCAGACAGCCTGAAAACGAGAGCGACCCGTCAGACAGCCGAAAATGACGATTCTACCCCCGACAGCGGAAAATCGCTGTTCTGGCCCAGAATTGCCCGAAACTCGTGATTTTTCGGCAGCCCAGCCAGAAATCGCAGTTTCGGACCCAGACTGCTGAAAATCGCTATTTGGGTCCCGGACAGCCTGAAATCGACACCGGCCCGTCGGACAGCCAAAAAAGACGATTCTGCCCCAGATCGAATAAAATCACTATTCTGGCCCAGAACTGCCCGAAACTCGTGATTTTTCGGCTGTCCCACCTGAAATCGCAGTTTCGGACCCAGACAGCTGAAAATCCCTAATTGGGACCCGGACAGCTTGAAATCCACACTGGCCCGCCGGACAGCCAAAAATGACGATTCTGCCCCCATCAGCGAAAAAATGCTGTTCTGGACCAGAATTGCCCGAAACTCGTGATTTTTCGGTAAGCCGAACAGAAAGCGCAGTTCTGGACCCAGACTGCTGAAAATCACTATTTGGGCCACGGACAGCCTGAAAACGACAGCGACCCGTCAGACAGCCGAAAATGACGATTCTACCCCCGACAGCGGAAAATCGCTGTTCTGGCCCAGAATTGCCCGAAACTCGTGATTTTTTGGCAGCCCCGCCAGAAATCGTAGTTTCGGACCCAGACTGCTGAAAATCCCTATTTGGGTCCCGGACAGCCTGAAATCGACATCCGCCCGTCGGACAGCCAAAAATGACGATTCTGCCCCCGGTCGAATAAAATCACTGTTCTGGCCCAGAACTGCCCGAAACTCGTGATTTTTCGGCTGTCCCACCTGAAATCGCAGTTTCAGACCCAGACTGCTGAAAATCCCTATTTGGGACCCGGACAGCTTGAAATCCACACTGGCCCGCCGGACAGCCAAAAATGACGATTCTGCCCCCATCAGCGAAAAATTGCTGTTCTGGACCAGAACTGCCCGAAACTCGTGATTTTTCGGTAAGCCGAACAGAAAGCGCAGTTCCGGACCCAGACTGCTGAAAATCACTATTTGGGCCACGGACAGCCTGAAAACGACAGCGACCCGTCAGACAGCCGAAAATGACGATTCTACCCCCGACAGCGGAAAATCGCTGTTCTGGCCCAGAATTGCCCGAAACTCGTGATTTTTCGGCAGCCCCGCCAGAAATCGCAGTTTCGGACCCAGACTGCTGAAAATCCCTATATGGGTCCCGGACAGCCTGAAATCGACACCCGCCCGTCGGACAGCCAAAAATGACGATTCTGCCCCCGGTCGAATAAAATCACTGTTCTGGCCCAGAACTGTCCGAAACTCGTGATTTTTCGGCTGTCCCACCTGAAATCGCAGTTTCGGACCCAGACTGCTGAAAATCACTATTTGGGCCCCAGACAGCCTGAAAACGACAGCGACCCGTCAGACAGCCGAAAATGACGATTCTACCCCCGACAGCGGAAAATCGCTGTTCTGGCCCAGAATTGCCCGAAACTCGTGATTTTTCGGCAGCCCCGCCAGAAATCGCAGTTTCGGACCCAGACTGCTGAAAATCGCTATTTGGGTCTCGGACAGCCAGAATTCGACACCGGCCCGTCGGACAGCCAAAAATGACGATTCTGCCCCAGATCGAATGAAATCACTGTTCTGGCCCAGAACTGCCTGAAACTCGTGATTTTTCGGCTGTCCCACCTGAAATCGCAGTTTCGGACCCAGACTGCTGAAAATCCCTATTTGGGACCCGGACAGCTTGAAATCCACACTGGCCCGCCGGACAGCCAAAAATCACGATTCTGCCCCCATCAGCGAAAAATTGCTGTTCTGGCCCAAAATTGCCCGAAACTCGTGGTTTTTTGGCAGCCCCACCTGAAATCGCAGTTTCGGACCCAGACTGCTGAAAATCCCTATTTGGGACCCGGACAGCTTGAAATCCACACTGGCCCGTCGGACAGACAAAAATGACAATTCTGCCCCCATCAGCGGAAAATTGCTGTTCTGGACCAGAACTGCCCGAAACTCTTGATTTTTCGGTAAGCCGACCAGAAAGCGCAGTTCCGGACCCAGACTGCTAAAAATCACTATTTGGACCCCAGGCAGCCTGAAAATGACAGCGACCCGTCAGACAGCCGAAAATGACGATTCTACCCCCGACAGCGGAAAATCGCTGTTCTAGCCCAGAATTGCCCGAAACTCGTGATTTTTTGGCATCCCCGCCTGAAATCGCAGTTTCGGACCCAGACTGCTGAAAATCCCTATTTGGGTCCCGGACAGCCTGAAATCGACACCGGCCCGTCGGACAGCCAGAAATGACGATTCTGCCCCCGGTCGAAAAAAATCACTGTTCTGGCCCAGAACTGCCTGAAACTCGGGATTTTTCAGCTGTACCACCTGAAATCGTAGTTTCGGACCCAGACTGCTGAAAATCCCTATTTGGGTCCCGGACAGGCTGAAATCGACACCGGCCCGTCGGACAACCAAAAATGACGATTCTGCCCCCCGTCGAATAAAATCACTGTCCTGCCCCAGAACTGCCCGAAACTCGTGATTTTTCGGCTGTCCCCCCTGAAATCGCAGTTTCGGACCCAGACTGCTGAAAATCACTATTTGAGCCCCAGACAGCCTGAAAACGACAGCGACCCGTCAGACAGCCGAAAATGACGATTCTACCCCCGACAGCGGAAAATCGCTGTTCTAGCCCAGAATTGCCCGAAACTCGTGATTTTTCGGCAGCCCCGCCAGAAATCGCAGTTTCGGACCCAGACTGCTGAAAATCCCTATTTGGGTCCCGGACAGCCTGAAATCGACACCCGCCCGTCGGACAGCCAAAAATGACGATTCTGCCCCCGGTCGAAAAAAATCACTGTTCTGGCCCAGAACTGCCTGAAACTCGGGATTTTTCAGCTGTACCACCTGAAATCGTAGTTTCGGACCCAGACTGCTGAAAATCCCTATTTGGGTCCCGGACAGGCTGAAATCGACACCGGCCCGTCGGACAACCAAAAATGACGATTCTGCCCCCCGTCGAATAAAATCACTGTCCTGCCCCAGAACTGCCCGAAACTCGTGATTTTTCGGCTGTCCCCCCTGAAATCGCAGTTTCGGACCCAGACTGCTGAAAATCACTATTTGAGCCCCAGACAGCCTGAAAACGACAGCGACCCGTCAGACAGCCGAAAATGACGATTCTACCCCCGACAGCGGAAAATCGCTGTTCTAGCCCAGAATTGCCCGAAACTCGTGATTTTTCGGCAGCCCCGCCAGAAATCGCAGTTTCGGACCCAGACTGCTGAAAATCCCTATTTGGGTCCCGGACAGCCTGAAATCGACACCCGCCCGTCGGACAGCCAAAAATGACGATTCTGCCCCCGGTCGAATAAAATCACTGTTCTGGCCCAGAACTGCCCGAAACTCGTGATTTTTCGGCTGTCCCACCTGAAATCGCAGTTTCGGACCCAGACTGCTGAAAATCACTATTTGGGCCCCAGACAGCCTGAAAACGGCAGCGACCCGTCAGACAGCCGAAAATGACGATTCTACCCCCGACAGCGGAAAATCGCTGTTCTGGCCCAGAATTGCCCGAAACTCGTGATTTTTTGGCAGCCCCGCCAGAAATCGCAGTTTCGGACCCAGACTGCTGAAAATCCCTATTTGGGTCCCGGACAGCCTGAAATCGACACCGGCCCGTCGGACAGCCAAAAATGACGATTCTGCCCCAGATCGAATAAAATCACTGTTCTGGCCCAGAACTGCCCGAAACTCGTGGTTTTTCGGCTGTCCCACCTGAAATCGCAGTTTCGGACCCAGACTGCTGAAAATCACTATTTGGGCCCCAGACAGCCTGAAAACGACAGCGACCCGTCAGACAGCCGAAAATGACGATTCTACCCCCGACAGCGGAAAATCGCTGTTCTGGCCCAGAATTGCCCGAAACTCGTGATTTTTCGGCAGCCCCGCCAGAAATCGCAGTTTCGGACCCAGACTGCTGAAAATCCCTATTTGGGTCCCGGACAGCCTGAAATCGACACCGGCCCGTCGGACAGCCAAAAAAGACGATTCTGCCCCAGATCGAATAAAATCACTATTCTGGCCCAGAACTGCCCGAAACTCGTGATTTTTCGGCTGTCCCACCTGAAATCGCAGTTTCGGACCCAGACTGCTGAAAATCCCTAATTGGGACCCGGACAGCTTGAAATCCACACTGGCCCGCCGGACAGCCAAAAATGACGATTCTGCCCCCATCAGCGAAAAATTGCTGTTCTGGACCAGAACTGCCCGAAACTCGTGATTTTTCGGTAAGCCGAACAGAAAGCGCAGTTCCGGACCCAGACTGCTGAAAATCACTATTTGGACCACGGACAGCCTGAAAACGACAGCGACCCGTCAGACAGCCGAAAATGACGATTCTACCCCCGACAGCGGAAAATCGCTGTTCTAGCCCAGAATTGCCCGAAACTCGTGATTTTTCGGCAGCCCCGCCAGAAATCGCAGTTTCGGACCCAGACTGCTGAAAATCCCTATTTGGGACCCGGACAGCTTGAAATCCACACTGGCCCGCCGGACAGCCAAAAATCACGATTCTGCCCCCATCAGCGAAAAATTGCTGTTCTGGCCCAAAATTGCCCGAAACTCGTGGTTTTTTGGCAGCCCCACCTGAAATCGCAGTTTCGGACCCAGACTGCTGAAAATCCCTATTTGGGACCCGGACAGCTTGAAATCCACACTGGCCCGTCGGACAGACAAAAATGACAATTCTGCCCCCATCAGCGGAAAATTGCTGTTCTGGACCAGAACTGCCCGAAACTCTTGATTTTTCGGTAAGCCGACCAGAAAGCGCAGTTCCGGACCCAGACTGCTAAAAATCACTATTTGGACCCCAGGCAGCCTGAAAATGACAGCGACCCGTCAGACAGCCGAAAATGACGATTCTACCCCCGACAGCGGAAAATCGCTGTTCTAGCCCAGAATTGCCCGAAACTCGTGATTTTTTGGCATCCCCGCCAGAAATCGCAGTTTCGGACCCAGACTGCTGAAAATCCCTATTTGGGTCCCGGACAGCCTGAAATCGACACCGGCCCGTCGGACAGCCAAAAATGACGATTCTGCCCCCGGTCGAAAAAAATCACTGTTCTGGCCCAGAACTGCCTGAAACTCGGGATTTTTCAGCTGTACCACCTGAAATCGTAGTTTCGGACCCAGACTGCTGAAAATCCCTATTTGGGTCCCGGACAGGCTGAAATCGACACCGGCCCGTCGGACAACCAAAAATGACGATTCTGCCCCCCGTCGAATAAAATCACTGTCCTGCCCCAGAACTGCCCGAAACTCGTGATTTTTCGGCTGTCCCCCCTGAAATCGCAGTTTCGGACCCAGACTGCTGAAAATCACTATTTGAGCCCCAGACAGCCTGAAAACGACAGCGACCCGTCAGACAGCCGAAAATGACGATTCTACCCCCGACAGCGGAAAATCGCTGTTCTAGCCCAGAATTGCCCGAAACTCGTGATTTTTCGGCAGCCCCGCCAGAAATCGCAGTTTCGGACCCAGACTGCTGAAAATCCCTATTTGGGTCCCGGACAGCCTGAAATCGACACCCGCCCGTCGGACAGCCAAAAATGACGATTCTGCCCCCGGTCGAATAAAATCACTGTTCTGGCCCAGAACTGCCCGAAACTCGTGATTTTTCGGCTGTCCCACCTGAAATCGCAGTTTCGGACCCAGACTGCTGAAAATCACTATTTGGGCCCCAGACAGCCTGAAAACGGCAGCGACCCGTCAGACAGCCGAAAATGACGATTCTACCCCCGACAGCGGAAAATCGCTGTTCTGGCCCAGAATTGCCCGAAACTCGTGATTTTTTGGCAGCCCCGCCAGAAATCGCAGTTTCGGACCCAGACTGCTGAAAATCCCTATTTGGGTCCCGGACAGCCTGAAATCGACACCGGCCCGTCGGACAGCCAAAAATGACGATTCTGCCCCAGATCGAATAAAATCACTGTTCTGGCCCAGAACTGCCCGAAACTCGTGGTTTTTCGG
This sequence comes from Delonix regia, assembly GCA_037074485.1. NCBI lineage: Eukaryota > Viridiplantae > Streptophyta > Magnoliopsida > Fabales > Fabaceae > Delonix > Delonix regia. The sequence goes on along the minus strand of CM073454.1, from coordinate 39,518,533 downwards.
CTGTCCCACCTGAAATCGCAGTTTCGGACCCAGACTGCTGAAAATCACTATTTGGGCCCCAGACAGCCTGAAAACGACAGCGACCCGTCAGACAGCCGAAAATGACGATTCTACCCCCGACAGCGGAAAATCGCTGTTCTGGCCCAGAATTGCCCGAAACTCGTGATTTTTCGGCAGCCCCGCCAGAAATCGCAGTTTCGGACCCAGACTGCTGAAAATCCCTATTTGGGTCCCGGACAGCCTGAAATCGACACCGGCCCGTCGGACAGCCAAAAAAGACGATTCTGCCCCAGATCGAATAAAATCACTATTCTGGCCCAGAACTGCCCGAAACTCGTGATTTTTCGGCTGTCCCACCTGAAATCGCAGTTTCGGACCCAGACTGCTGAAAATCCCTAATTGGGACCCGGACAGCTTGAAATCCACACTGGCCCGCCGGACAGCCAAAAATGACGATTCTGCCCCCATCAGCGAAAAATTGCTGTTCTGGACCAGAACTGCCCGAAACTCGTGATTTTTCGGTAAGCCGAACAGAAAGCGCAGTTCCGGACCCAGACTGCTGAAAATCACTATTTGGACCACGGACAGCCTGAAAACGACAGCGACCCGTCAGACAGCCGAAAATGACGATTCTACCCCCGACAGCGGAAAATCGCTGTTCTAGCCCAGAATTGCCCGAAACTCGTGATTTTTCGGCAGCCCCGCCAGAAATCGCAGTTTCGGACCCAGACTGCTGAAAATCCCTATTTGGGTCCCGGACAGCCTGAAATCGACACCCGCCCGTCGGACAGCCAAAAATGACGATTCTGCCCCCGGTCGAATAAAATCATTGTTCTGGCCCAGAACTGCCCGAAACTCGTGATTTCTCGGCTGTCCCACCGGGAATCGCAGTTTCGGACCCAGACTGCTGAAAATCACTATTTGGGCCCCAAACAGCCTGAAAACGACAGCGACCCGTCAGACAGCCGAAAATGACGATTCTACCCCCGACAGCGGAAAATCGCTGTTCTGGCCCAGAATTGCCCGAAACTCGTGATTTTTCGGCAGCCCCGCCAGAAATCCCAGTTTCGGACCCAGACTGCTGAAAATCCCTATTTGGGTCCCGGACAGCCTGAAATCGACACCCGCCCGTCGGACAGCCAAAAATGACGATTCTGCCCCCGGTCGAATAAAATCATTGTTCTGGCCCAGAACTGCCCGAAACTCGTGATTTTTCGGCTGTCCCACCTGAAATCGCAGTTTCGGACCCAGACTGCTGAAAATCACTATTTGGGCCCCAGACAGCCTGAAAACGACAGCGACCCGTCAGACAGCCGAAAATGACGATTCTACCCCCGACAGCGGAAAATCGCTGTTCTAGCCCAGAATTGCCCGAAACTCGTGATTTTTCGGCAGCCCCGCCAGAAATCGCAGTTTCGGACCCAGACTGCTGAAAATCCCTATTTGGGTCCCGGACAGCCTGAAATCGACACCCGCCCGTCGGACAGCCAAAAATGACGATTCTGCCCCCGGTCGAATAAAATCACTGTTCTGGCCCAGAACTGCCCGAAACTCGTGATTTTTCGGCTGTCCCACCTGAAATCGTAGTTTCGGACCCAGACTGCTGAAAATCACTATTTGGGCCCCAGACAGCCTGAAAACGACAGCGACCCGTCAGACAGCCGAAAATGACGATTCTACCCCCGACAGCGGAAAATCGCTGTTCTGGCCCAGAATTGCCCGAAACTCGTGATTTTTCGGCAGCCCCGCCAGAAATCCCAGTTTCGGACCCAGACTGCTGAAAATCCCTTTTTGGGTCCCGGACAGCCTGAAATCGACACCCGCCCGTCGGACAGCCAAAAATGACGATTCTGCCCCCGGTCGAATAAAATCATTGTTCTGGCCCAGAACTGCCCGAAACTCGTGATTTCTCGGCTGTCCCACCGGGAATCGCAGTTTCGGACCCAGACTGCTGAAAATCACTATTTGGGCCCCAGACAGCCTGAAAACGACAGCGACCCGTCAAACAGCCGAAAATGACGATTCTACCCCCGACAGCGGAAAATCGCTGTTCTGGCCCAGAATTGCCCGAAACTCGTGATTTTTCGGCAGCCCCGCCAGAAATCGCAGTTTCGGACCCAGACTGCTGAAAATCGCTATTTGGGTCCCGGATAGCCTGAAATCGACACCGGCCCGTCGGACAGCCAAAAAAGACGATTCTGCCCCAGATCGAATAAAATCACTATTCTGGCCCAGAACTGCCCGAAACTCGTGATTTTTCGGCTGTCCCACCTGAAATCGCAGTTTCGGACCCAGACTGCTGAAAATCCCTAAGTGGGACCCGGACAGCTTGAAATCCACACTGGCCCGCCGGACAGCCAAAAATGACGATTCTGCCCCCATCAGCGAAAAATTGCTGTTCTGGACCAGAACTGCCCGAAACTCGTGATTTTTCGGTAAGCCGAACAGAAAGCGCAGTTCCGGACCCAGACTGCTGAAAATCACTATTTGGGCCACGGACAGCCTGAAAACGACAGCGACCCGTCAGACAGCCGAAAATGATGATTCTACCCCCGATTGCGGAAAATTGCTGTTCTGGCCCAGAATTGCCCGAAACTCGTGATTTTTTGGCAGCCCCGCCAGAAATCGCAGTTTCGGACCCAGACTGCTGAAAATCCCAATTTGGGTCCCGGACGGCCTGAAATCGACATCCGCCCGTCGGACAGCCAAAAATGACGATTCTGCCCCCGGTCGAATAAGATCACTGTTCTGGCCCAGAACTGCCCGAAACTCGTGATTTTTCGGCTGTCCTACCTGAAATCGCAGTTTCGGACCCAGACTGCTGAAAATCACTATTTGGGCCCCAGACAGCCTGAAAACGACAGCGACCCGTCAGACAGCCGAAAATGACGATTCTACCCCCGACAGCGGAAAATCGTTGTTCTGGCCCAGAATTGCCCGAAACTCGTGATTTTTCGGCAGCCCCGCCAGAAATCGCAGTTTCGGACCCAGACTGCTGAAAATCCCTATTTGGGTCCCGGACAGCCTGAAATCGACACCCGCCCGTCGGACAGCCAAAAATGACGATTCTGCCCCCGGTCGAATAAAATCACTGTTCTGGCCCAGAACTGCCCGAAACTCGTGATTTTTCGGCTGTCCCACCTGAAATCGCAGTTTCGGACCCAGACTGCTGAAAATCACTATTTGGGCCCCAGACAGCCTGAAAACGACAGCGACCCGTCAGACAGCCGAAAATGACGATTCTACCCCCGACAGCGGAAAATCGTTGTTCTGGCCCAGAATTGCCCGAAACTCGTGGTTTTTTGGCAACCCCACCTGAAATCGCAGTTTCGGACCCAGACTGCTGAAAATCCCTATTTGGGACCCGGACAGCTTGAAATCCACACTGGCCCGTCGGACAGACAAAAATGACAATTCTGCCCCCATCAGCGGAAAATTGCTGTTCTGGACCAGAACTGCCCGAAACTCGTGATTTTTCGGTAAGCCGACTAGAAAGCGCAGTTCCGGACCCAGACTGCTAAAAATCACTATTTGGACCCCGGACAGCCTGAAAATGACAGCGACCCGTCAGACAGCCGAAAATGACGATTCTACCCCCGACAGCGGAAGATCGCTGTTCTAGCCCAGAATTGCCCGAAACTCGTGATTTTTTGGCATCCCCGCCAGAAATCGCAGTTTCGGACCCAGACTGCTGAAAATCCCTATTTGGGTCCCGGACAGCCTGAAATCGACACCGGCCCGTCGGACAGCCAAAAATGACGATTCTGCCCCCGGTCGGAAAAAATCACTGTTCTGGCCCAGAACTGCCTGAAACTCGGGATTTTTCAGCTGTACCACCTGAAATCGTAGTTTCGGACCCAGACTGCTGAAAATCCCTATTTGGGTCCCGGACAGGCTGAAATCGACACCGGCCCGTCGGACAACCAAAAATGACGATTCTGCCCCCGGTCGAATAAAATCACTGTCCTGCCCCAGAACTGCCCGAAACTCGTGATTTTTCGGCTGTCCCACCTGAAATCGCAGTTTCGGACCCAGACTGCTGAAAATCCCTAAGTGGGACCCGGACAGCTTGAAATCCACACTGGCCCGCCGGACAGCCAAAAATGACGATTCTGCCCCCATCAGCGAAAAATTGCTGTTCTGGACCAGAACTGCCCGAAACTCGTGATTTTTCGGTAAGCCGAACAGAAAGCGCAGTTCCGGACCCAGACTGCTGAAAATCACTATTTGGGCCACGGACAGCCTGAAAACGACAGCGACCCGTCAGACAGCCGAAAATGATGATTCTACCCCCGATAGCGGAAAATTGCTGTTCTGGCCCAGAATTGCCCGAAACTCGTGATTTTTTGGCAGCCCCGCCAGAAATCGCAGTTTCGGACCCAGACTGCTGAAAATCCCAATTTGGGTCCCGGACAGCCTGAAATCGACATCCGCCCGTCGGACAGCCAAAAATGACGATTCTGCCCCCGGTCGAATAAGATCACTGTTCTGGCCCAGAACTGCCCGAAACTCGTGATTTTTCGGCTGTCCTACCTGAAATCGCAGTTTCGGACCCAGACTGCTGAAAATCACTATTTGGGCCCCAGACAGCCTGAAAACGACAGCGACCCGTCAGACAGCCGAAAATGACGATTCTACCCCCGACAGCGGAAAATCGTTGTTCTGGCCCAGAATTGCCCGAAACTCGTGATTTTTTGGCTGTCCCCCCTGAAATCGCAGTTTCGGACCCAGACTGCTGAAAATCCCTATTTGGGTCCCGGACAGCCTGAAATCGACACCCGCCCGTCGGACAGCCAAAAATGACGATTCTGCCCCCGGTCGAATAAAATCACTGTTCTGGCCCAGAACTGCCCGAAACTCGTGATTTTTCGGCTGTCCCACCTGAAATCGCAGTTTCGGACCCAGACTGCTGAAAATCACTATTTGGGCTCCAGACAGCCTGAAAACGGCAGCGACCCGTCAGACAGCCGAAAATGACGATTCTACCCCCGACAGCGGAAAATCGCTGTTCTGGCCCAGAATTGCCCGAAACTCGTGATTTTTCGGCAGCCCCGCCAGAAATCGCAGTTTCGGACCCAGACTGCTGAAAATCCCTATTTGGGTCCCGGACAGGCTGAAATCGACACCCGCCCGTCGGACAGCCAAAAATGGCGATTCTGCCCCCGGTCGAATAAAATCACTGTTCTGGCCCAAAACTGCCCGAAACTCGTGATTTCTCGGCTGTCCCACCTGAAATTGCTGTTTCAGACCCAGACTGCTGAAAATCACTATTTGGGCCCCAGACAGCCTGAAAACGGCAGCGACCCGTCAGACAGCCGAAAATGACGATTCTACCCCCGACAGCGGAAAATCGCTGGTTTGGCCCAGAATTGCCCGAAACTCGTGATTTTTCGGCAGCCCCGCCAGAAATCGCAGTTTCGGACCTAGACTGCTGAAAATCCCTATTTGGGTCCCGGACAGCCTGAAATCGACACCGGCCCGTCGGACAGCCAAAAATGACGATTCTGCCCCAGATCGAATAAAATCACTGTTCTGGCCCAGAACTGCCCGAAACTCGTGATTTTTCGGCTGTCCCACCTTAAATCGCAGTTTCGGACCCAGACTGCTGAAAATCCCTATTTGGGATCTGGACAGCTTGAAATCCACACTGGCCCGCCGGACAGCCCAAAATGACGATTCTGCCCCCATCAGCGAAAAATTGCTGTTCTGGACCAGAACTGCCCGAAACTCGTGATTTTTCGGTAAGCCGAACAGAAAGCGCAGTTCCGGACCCAGACTGCTGAAAATCACTATTTGGGCCACGGACAGCCTGAAAACGACTGCGACCCGTCGGACAGCCGAAAATGACGATTCTACCCCCGACAGCGGAAAATCGCTGTTCTGGCCCAGAATTGCCCGAAACTCGTGATTTTTCGGCAGCCCCGCCAGAAATCGCAGTTTCGGACCCAGACTGCTGAAAATCCCTATTTGGGTCCCGGACAGGCTGAAATCGACAGCCGCCCGTCGGACAGCCAAAAATGGCGATTCTGCCCCCGGTCGAATAAAATCACTGTTCTGGCCCAAAACTGCCCGAAACTCGTGATTTCTCGGCTGTCCCACCTGAAATTGCTGTTTCAGACCCAGACTGCTGAAAATCACTATTTGGGCCCCAGACAGCCTGAAAACGGCAGCGACCCGTCAGACAGCCGAAAATGACGATTCTACCCCCGACAGCGGAAAATCGCTGGTTTGGCCCAGAATTGCCCGAAACTCGTGATTTTTCGGCAGCCCCGCCAGAAATCGCAGTTTCGGACCCAGACTGCTGAAAATCCCTATTTGGGTCCCGGACAGCCTGAAATCGACACCGGCCCGTCGGACAGCCAAAAATGACGATTCTGCCCCAGATCGAATAAAATCACTGTTCTGGCCCAGAACTGCCCGAAACTCGTGATTTTTCGGCTGTCCCACCTTAAATCGCAGTTTCGGACCCAGACTGCTGAAAATCCCTATTTGGGATCTGGACAGCTTGAAATCCACACTGGCCCGCCGGACAGCCCAAAATGACGATTCTGCCCCCATCAGCGAAAAATTGCTGTTCTGGACCAGAATTGCCCGAAACTCGTGATTTTTCGGTAAGCCGAACAGAAAGCGCAGTTCCGGACCCAGACTGCTGAAAATCACTATTTGGGCCACGGACAGCCTGAAAACGACTGCGACCCGTCGGACAGCCGAAAATGACGATTCTACCCCCGACAGCGGAAAATCGCTGTTCTGGCCCAGAATTGCCCGAAACTCGTGGTTTTTTTTTGGCAGCCCCACCTGAAATCGCAGTTTCGGACCCAGACTGCTGAAAATCCCTATTTGGGTGCCGGACAGGCTGAAATCGACACCGGCCCGTCGGACAACCAAAAATGACGATTCTGCCCCCGGTCGAATAAAATCACTGTCCTGCCCCAGAACTGCCCGAAACTCGTGATTTTTCGGCTGTCCCCCCTGAAATCGCAGTTTCGGACCCAGACTGCTGAAAATCACTATTTGAGCCCCAGACAGCCTGAAAATGACAGCGACCCGTCAGACAGCCGAAAATGACGATTCTACCCCCGACAGCGGAAAATCGCTGTTCTGGCCCAGAATTGCCCGAAACTCGTGGTTTTTTTTTGGCAGCCCCACCTGAAATCGCAGTTCCGGACCCAGACTGCTAAAAATCCCTATTTGGGACCCGGACAGCTTGAAATCCACACTGGCCCGTCGGACAGCCAAAAATGACAATTCTGCCCCCATCAGCGGAAAATTGCTGTTATGGACCAGAACTGCCCGAAACTCGTGATTTTTCGGTAAGCCGACCAGAAAGCGCAGTTCCGGACCCAGACTGCTAAAAATCACTATTTGGACCCCGGACAGCCTGAAAATGACAGCGACCCGTCAGACAGCCGAAAATGACGATTCTACCCCCGACAGCGGAAAATCGCTGTTCTAGCCCAGAATTGCCCGAAACTCGTGATTTTTTGGCATCCCCGCCAGAAATCGCAGTTTCGGACCCAGACTGCTGAAAATCCCTATTTGGGTCCCGGACAGGCTGAAATCGACACCGGCCCGTCGGACAACCAAAAATGACGATTCTACCCCCGGTCGAATAAAATCACTGTCCTGCCCCAGAACTGCCCGAAACTCGTGATTTTTCGGCTGTCCCCCCTGAAATCGCAGTTTCGGACCCAGACTGCTGAAAATCACTATTTGGGCCCCAGACAGCCTGAAAACGACAGCGACCCGTCAGACAGCCGAAAATGACGATTCTACCCCCGACAGCGGAAAATCGCTGTTCTGGCCCAGAATTGCCCGAAACTCGTGATTTTTTGGCAGCCCCGCCAGAAATCGCAGTTTCGGACCCAGACTGCCGAAAATCCCTATTTGGGTCCCGGACAGCCTGAAATCGACACCGGCCCGTCGGACAGCCAAAAATGACGATTCTTCCCCAGATCGAATAAAATCACTGTTCTGGCCCAGAACTGCCCGAAACTCGTGATTTTTCGGCTGTCCCACCTTAAATCGCAGTTTCGGACCCAGACTGCTGAAAATCCCTATTTGGGACCCGGACAGCTTGAAATCCACACTGGCCCGCCGGACAGCCCAAAATGACGATTCTGCCCCCATCAGCGAAAAATTGCTGTTCTGGACCAGAACTGCCCGAAACTCGTGATTTTTCGGTAAGCCGAACAGAAAGCCCAGTTCCGGACCCAGACTGCTGAAAATCACTATTTGGGCCACGGACAGCCTGAAAATGACTGCGACCCGTCGGACAGCCGAAAATGACGATTCTACCCCCGACAGCGGAAAATCGCTGTTCTGGCCCAGAATTGCCCGAAACTCGTGGTTTTTTTTTGGCAGCCCCACCTGAAATCGCAGTTTCGGACCCAGACTGCTGAAAATCCCTATTTGGGTGCCGGACAGGCTGAAATCGACACCGGCCCGTCGGACAACCAAAAATGACGATTCTGCCCCCGGTCGAATAAAATCACTGTCCTGCCCCAGAACTGCCCGAAACTCGTGATTTTTCGGCTGTCCCCCCTGAAATCGCAGTTTCGGACCCAGACTGCTGAAAATCACTATTTGAGCCCCAGACAGCCTGAAAATGACAGCGACCCGTCAGACAGCCGAAAATGACGATTCTACCCCCGACAGCGGAAAATCGCTGTTCTGGCCCAGAATTGCCCGAAACTCGTGGTTTTTTTTGGCAGCCCCACCTGAAATCGCAGTTTCGGACCCAGACTGCTGAAAATCCCTATTTGGGTCCCGGACAGGCTGAAATCGACACCGGCCCGTCGGACAACCAAAAATGACGATTCTGCCCCCGGTCAAATAAAATCACTGTCCTGCCCCAGAACTGCCCGAAACTCGTGATTTTTCGGCTGTCCCCCCTGAAATCGCAGTTTCGGACCCAGACTGCTGAAAATCACTATTTGAGCCCCAGACAGCCTGAAAATGACAGCGACCCGTCAGACAGCCGAAAATGACGATTCTACCCCCGACAGCGGAAAATCGCTGTTCTGGCCCAGAATTGCCCGAAACTCGTGGTTTTTTTTTGGCAGCCCCACCTGAAATCGCAGTTTCGGACCCAGACTGCTAAAAATCCCTATTTGGGACCCGGACAGCTTGAAATCCACACTGGCCCGTCGGACAGCCAAAAATGACAATTCTGCCCCCATCAGCGGAAAATTGCTGTTATGGACCAGAACTGCCCGAAACTCGTGATTTTTCGGTAAGCCGACCAGAAAGCGCAGTTCCGGACCCAGACTGCTAAAAATCACTATTTGGACCCCGGACAGCCTGAAAATGACAGCGACCCGTCAGACAGCCGAAAATGACGATTCTACCCCCGACAGCGGAAAATCGCTGTTCTAGCCCAGAATTGCCCGAAACTCGTGATTTTTTGGCATCCCCGCCAGAAATCGCAGTTTCGGACCCAGACTGCTGAAAATCCCTATTTGGGTCCCGGACAGGCTGAAATCGACACCGGCCCGTCGGACAACCAAAAATGACGATTCTACCCCCGGTCGAATAAAATCACTGTCCTGCCCCAGAACTGCCCGAAACTCGTGATTTTTCGGCTGTCCCCCCTGAAATCGCAGTTTCGGACCCAGACTGCTGAAAATCACTATTTGGGCCCCAGACAGCCTGAAAACGACAGCGACCCGTCAGACAGCCGAAAATGACGATTCTACCCCCGACAGCGGAAAATCGCTGTTCTGGCCCAGAATTGCCCGAAACTCGTGATTTTTTGGCAGCCCCGCCAGAAATCGCAGTTTCGGACCCAGACTGCCGAAAATCCCTATTTGGGTCCCGGACAGCCTGAAATCGACACCGGCCCGTCGGACAGCCAAAAATGACGATTCTTCCCCAGATCGAATAAAATCACTGTTCTGGCCCAGAACTGCCCGAAACTCGTGATTTTTCGGCTGTCCCACCTTAAATCGCAGTTTCGGACCCAGACTGCTGAAAATCCCTACTTGGGACCCGGACAGCTTGAAATCCACACTGGCCCGCCGGACAGCCCAAAATGACGATTCTGCCCCCATCAGCGAAAAATTGCTGTTCTGGACCAGAACTGCCCGAAACTCGTGATTTTTCGGTAAGCCGAACAGAAAGCCCAGTTCCGGACCCAGACTGCTGAAAATCACTATTTGGGCCACGGACAGCCTGAAAATGACTGCGACCCGTCGGACAGCCGAAAATGACGATTCTACCCCCGACAGCGGAAAATCGCTGTTCTGGCCCAGAATTGCCCGAAACTCGTGGTTTTTTTTTGGCAGCCCCACCTGAAATCGCAGTTTCGGACCCAGACTGCTGAAAATCCCTATTTGGGTGCCGGACAGGCTGAAATCGACACCGGCCCGTCGGACAACCAAAAATGACGATTCTGCCCCCGGTCGAATAAAATCACTGTCCTGCCCCAGAACTGCCCGAAACTCGTGATTTTTCGGCTGTCCCCCCTGAAATCGCAGTTTCGGACCCAGACTGCTGAAAATCACTATTTGAGCCCCAGACAGCCTGAAAATGACAGCGACCCGTCAGACAGCCGAAAATGACGATTCTACCCCCGACAGCGGAAAATCGCTGTTCTGGCCCAGAATTGCCCGAAACTCGTGGTTTTTTTTGGCAGCCCCACCTGAAATCGCAGTTTCGGACCCAGACTGCTGAAAATCCCTATTTGGGTCCCGGACAGGCTGAAATCGACACCGGCCCGTCGGACAACCAAAAATGACGATTCTGCCCTCGGTCAAATAAAATCACTGTCCTGCCCCAGAACTGCCCGAAACTCGTGATTTTTCGGCTGTCCCCCCTGAAATCGCAGTTTCGGACCCAGACTGCTGAAAATCACTATTTGAGCCCCAGACAGCCTGAAAATGACAGCGACCCGTCAGACAGCCGAAAATGACGATTCTACCCCCGACAGCGGAAAATCGCTGTTCTGGCCCAGAATTGCCCGAAACTCGTGGTTTTTTTTTGGCAGCCCCACCTGAAATCGCAGTTTCGGACCCAGACTGCTAAAAATCCCTATTTGGGACCCGGACAGCTTGAAATCCACACTGGCCCGTCGGACAGCCAAAAATGACAATTCTGCCCCCATCAGCGGAAAATTGCTGTTATGGACCAGAACTGCCCGAAACTCGTGATTTTTCGGTAAGCCGACCAGAAAGCGCAGTTCCGGACCCAGACTGCTAAAAATCACTATTTGGACCCCGGACAGCCTGAAAATGACAGCGACCCGTCAGACAGCCGAAAATGACGATTCTACCCCCGACAGCGGAAAATCGCTGTTCTAGCCCAGAATTGCCCGAAACTCGTGATTTTTTGGCATCCCCGCCAGAAATCGCAGTTTCGGACCCAGACTGCTGAAAATCCCTATTTGGGTCCCGGACAGGCTGAAATCGACACCGGCCCGTCGGACAACCAAAAATGACGATTCTACCCCCGGTCGAATAAAATCACTGTCCTGCCCCAGAACTGCCCGAAACTCGTGATTTTTCGGCTGTCCCCCCTGAAATCGCAGTTTCGGACCCAGACTGCTGAAAATCACTATTTGGGCCCCAGACAGCCTGAAAACGACAGCGACCCGTCAGACAGCCGAAAATGACGATTCTACCCCCGACAGCGGAAAATCGCTGTTCTGGCCCAGAATTGCCCGAAACTCGTGATTTTTTGGCAGCCCCGCCAGAAATCGCAGTTTCGGACCCAGACTGCCGAAAATCCCTATTTGGGTCCCGGACAGCCTGAAATCGACACCGGCCCGTCGGACAGCCAAAAATGACGATTCTTCCCCAGATCGAATAAAATCACTGTTCTGGCCCAGAACTGCCCGAAACTCGTGATTTTTCGGCTGTCCCACCTTAAATCGCAGTTTCGGACCCAGACTGCTGAAAATCCCTATTTGGGACCCGGACAGCTTGAAATCCACACTGGCCCGCCGGACAGCCCAAAATGACGATTCTGCCCCCATCAGCGAAAAATTGCTGTTCTGGACCAGAACTGCCCGAAACTCGTGATTTTTCGGTAAGCCGAACAGAAAGCCCAGTTCCGGACCCAGACTGCTGAAAATCACTATTTGGGCCACGGACAGCCTGAAAATGACTGCGACCCGTCGGACAGCCGAAAATGACGATTCTACCCCCGACAGCGGAAAATCGCTGTTCTGGCCCAGAATTGCCCGAAACTCGTGGTTTTTTTTTGGCAGCCCCACCTGAAATCGCAGTTTCGGACCCAGACTGCTGAAAATCCCTATTTGGGTGCCGGACAGGCTGAAATCGACACCGGCCCGTCGGACAACCAAAAATGACGATTCTGCCCCCGGTCGAATAAAATCACTGTCCTGCCCCAGAACTGCCCGAAACTCGTGATTTTTCGGCTGTCCCCCCTGAAATCGCAGTTTCGGACCCAGACTGCTGAAAATCACTATTTGAGCCCCAGACAGCCTGAAAATGACAGCGACCCGTCAGACAGCCGAAAATGACGATTCTACCCCCGACAGCGGAAAATCGCTGTTCTGGCCCAGAATTGCCCGAAACTCGTGGTTTTTTTTGGCAGCCCCACCTGAAATCGCAGTTTCGGACCCAGACTGCTGAAAATCCCTATTTGGGTCCCGGACAGGCTGAAATCGACACCGGCCCGTCGGACAACCAAAAATGACGATTCTGCCCCCGGTCAAATAAAATCACTGTCCTGCCCCAGAACTGCCCGAAACTCGTGATTTTTCGGCTGTCCCCCCTGAAATCGCAGTTTCGGACCCAGACTGCTGAAAATCACTATTTGAGCCCCAGACAGCCTGAAAATGACAGCGACCCGTCAGACAGCCGAAAATGACGATTCTACCCCCGACAGCGGAAAATCGCTGTTCTGGCCCAGAATTGCCCGAAACTCGTGGTTTTTTTTTGGCAGCCCCACCTGAAATCGCAGTTTCGGACCCAGACTGCTAAAAATCCCTATTTGGGACCCGGACAGCTTGAAATCCACACTGGCCCGTCGGACAGCCAAAAATGACAATTCTGCCCCCATCAGCGGAAAATTGCTGTTATGGACCAGAACTGCCCGAAACTCGTGATTTTTCGGTAAGCCGACCAGAAAGCGCAGTTCCGGACCCAGACTGCTAAAAATCACTATTTGGACCCCGGACAGCCTGAAAATGACAGCGACCCGTCAGACAGCTGAAAATGACGATTCTACCCCCGACAGCGGAAAATCGCTGTTCTAGCCCAGAATTGCCCGAAACTCGTGATTTTTTGGCATCCCCGCCAGAAATCGCAGTTTCGGACCCAGACTGCTGAAAATCCCTATTTGGGTCCCGGACAGGCTGAAATCGACACCGGCCCGTCGGACAACCAAAAATGACGATTCTGCCCCCGGTCGAATAAAATCACTGTCCTGCCCCAGAACTGCCCGAAACTCGTGATTTTTCGGCTGTCCCCCCTGAAATCGCTGTTTCGGACCCAGACTGCTGAAAATCACTATTTGGGCCCCAGACAGCCTGAAAACGATAGCGACCCGTCAGACAGCCGAAAATGACGATTCTACCCCCGACAGCGGAAAATCGCTGTTCTGGCCCAGAATTGCCCGAAACTCGTGATTTTTTGGCAGCCCCGCCAGAAATCGCAGTTTCGGACCCAGACTGCTGAAAATCCCTATTTGGGTCCCGGACAGCCTGAAATCGACACCGGCCCGTCGGACAGCCAAAAATGACGATTCTGCCCCAGATCGAATAAAATCACTGTTCTGGCCCAGAACTGCCCGAAACTCGTGATTTTTCGACTGTCCCACCTTAAATCGCAGTTTCGGACCCAGACTGCTGAAAATCCCTATTTGGGACCCGGACAGCTTGAAATCCACACTGGCCCGCCGGACAGCCCAAAATGACGATTCTGCCCCCATCAGCGAAAAATTGCTGTTCTGGACCAGAACTGCCCGAAACTCGTGATTTTTCGGTAAGCCGAACAGAAAGCGCAGTTCCGGACCCAGACTGCTGAAAATCACTATTTGGGCCACGGACAGCCTGAAAACGACGGCGACCCGTCGGACAGCCGAAAATGACGATTCTACCCCCGACAGCGGAAAATCGCTGTTCTGGCCCAGAATTGCCCGAAACTCGTGGTTTTTTTTTGGCAGCCCCACCTGAAATCGCAGTTTCGGACCCAGACTGCTGAAAATCCCTATTTGGGTCCCGGACAGGCTGAAATCGACACCGGCCCGTCGGACAACCAAAAATGACGATTCTGCCCCCGGTCAAATAAAATCACTGTCCTGCCCCAGAACTGCCCGAAACTCGTGATTTTTCGGCTGTCCCCCCTGAAATCGCAGTTTCGGACCCAGACTGCTGAAAATCACTATTTGAGCCCCAGACAGCCTGAAAATGACAGCGACCCGTCAGACAGCCGAAAATGACGATTCTACCCCCGACAGCGGAAAATCGCTGTTCTGGCCCAGAATTGCCCGAAACTCGTGGTTTTTTTTTGGCAGCCCCACCTGAAATCGCAGTTCCGGACCCAGACTGCTAAAAATCCCTATTTGGGACCCGGACAGCTTGAAATCCACACTGGCCCGTCGGACAGCCAAAAATGACAATTCTGCCCCCATCAGCGGAAAATTGCTGTTATGGACCAGAACTGCCCGAAACTCGTGATTTTTCGGTAAGCCGACCAGAAAGCGCAGTTCCGGACCCAGACTGCTAAAAATCACTATTTGGACCCCGGACAGCCTGAAAATGACAGCGACCCGTCAGACAGCCGAAAATGACGATTCTACCCCCGACAGCGGAAAATCGCTGTTCTAGCCCAGAATTGCCCGAAACTCGTGATTTTTTGGCATCCCCGCCAGAAATCGCAGTTTCGGACCCAGAATGCTGAAAATCCTTATTTGGGTCCCGGACAGGCTGAAATCGACACCGGCCCGTCGGACAACCAAAAATGACGATTCTGCCCCGGTCGAATAAAATCACTGTCCTGCCCCAGAACTGCCCGAAACTCGTGATTTTTCGGCTGTCCCCCCTGAAATCGCTGTTTCGGACCCAGACTGCTGAAAATCACTATTTGGGCCCCAGACAGCCTGAAAACGACAGCGACCCGTCAGACAGCCGAAAATGACGATTCTACCCCCGACAGCGGAAAATCGCTGTTCTGGCCCAGAATTGCCCGAAACTCGTGATTTTTTGGCAGCCCCGCCAGAAATCGCAGTTTCGGACCCAGACTGCCGAAAATCCCTATTTGGGTCCCGGACAGCCTGAAATCGACACCGGCCCGTCGGACAGCCAAAAATGACGATTCTGCCCCAGATCGAATAAAATCACTGTTCTGGCCCAGAACTGCCCGAAACTCGTGATTTTTCGGCTGTCCCACCTTAAATCGCAGTTTCGGACCCAGACTGCTGAAAATCCCTATTTGGGACCCGGACAGCTTGAAATCCACACTGGCCCGCCGGACAGCCCAAAATGACGATTCTGCCCCCATCAGCGAAAAATTGCTGTTCTGGACCAGAACTGCCCGAAACTCGTGATTTTTCGGTAAGCCGAACAGAAAGCGCAGTTCCGGACCCAGACTGCTGAAAATCACTATTTGGGCCACGGACAGCCTGAAAACGACTGCGACCCGTCGGACAGCCGAAAATGACGATTCTACCCCCGACAGCGGAAAATCGCTGTTCTGGCCCAGAATTGCCCGAAACTCGTGGTTTTTTTTTGGCAGCCCCACCTGAAATCGCAGTTTCGGACCCAGACTGCTGAAAATCCCTATTTGGGTCCCGGACAGGCTGAAATCGACACCGGCCCGTCGGACAACCAAAAATGACGATTCTGCCCCCGGTCAAATAAAATCACTGTCCTGCCCCAGAACTGCCCGAAACTCGTGATTTTTCGGCTGTCCCCCCTGAAATCGCAGTTTCGGACCCAGACTGCTGAAAATCACTATTTGAGCCCCAGACAGCCTGAAAATGACAGCGACCCGTCAGACAGCCGAAAATGACGATTCTACCCCCGACAGCGGAAAATCGCTGTTCTGGCCCAGAATTGCCCGAAACTCGTGGTTTTTTTTTGGCAGCCCCACCTGAAATCGCAGTTTCGGACCCAGACTGCTAAAAATCCATATTTGGGACCCGGACAGCTTGAAATCCCCACTGGCCCGTCGGACAGCCAAAAATGACAATTCTGCCCCCATCAGCGGAAAATTGCTGTTATGGGCCAGAACTGCCCGAAACTCGTGATTTTTCGGTAAGCCGACCAGAAAGCGCAGTTCCGGACCCAGACAGCTAAAAATCACTATTTGGACCCCGGACAGCCTGAAAATGACAGCGACCCGTCAGACAGCCGAAAATGACGATTCTACCCCCGACAGCGGAAAATCGCTGTTCTAGCCCAGAATTGCCCGAAACTCGTGATTTTTTGGCATCCCCGCCAGAAATCGCAGTTTCGGACCCAGACTGCTGAAAATCCCTATTTGGGTCCCGGACAGGCTGAAATCGACACCGGCCCGTCGGACAACCAAAAATGACGATTCTGCCCCCGGTCGAATAAAATCACTGTCCTGCCCCAGAACTGCCCGAAACTCGTGATTTTTCGGCTGTCCCCCCTGAAATCGCTGTTTCGGACCCAGACTGCTGAAAATCACTATTTGGGCCCCAGACAGCCTGAAAACGACAGCGACCCGTCAGACAGCCGAAAATGACGATTCTACCCCCGACAGCGGAAAATCGCTGTTCTGGCCCAGAATTGCCCGAAACTCGTGATTTTTTGGCAGCCCCGCCAGAAATCGCAGTTTCGGACCCAGACTGCTGAAAATCCCTATTTGGGTCCCGGACAGCCTGAAATCGACACCGGCCCGTCGGACAGCCAAAAATGACGATTCTGCCCCAGATCGAATAAAATCACTGTTCTGGCCCAGAACTGCCCGAAACTCGTGATTTTTCGGCTGTCCCACCTTAAATCGCAGTTTCGGACCCAGACTGCTGAAAATCCATATTTGGGACCCGGACAGCTTGAAATCCACACTGGCCCGCCGGACAGCCCAAAATGACGATTCTGCCCCCATCAGCGAAAAATTGCTGTTCTGGACCAGAACTGCCCGAAACTCGTGATTTTTCGGTAAGCCGAACAGAAAGCGCAGTTCCGGACCCTGACTGCTGAAAATCACTATTTGGGCCACGGACAGCCTGAAAACGACGGCGACCCGTCGGACAGCCGAAAATGACGATTCTACCCCCGACAGCGGAAAATCGCTGTTCTGGCCCAGAATTGCCCGAAACTCGTGGTTTTTTTTGGCAGCCCCACCTGAAATCGCAGTTTCGGACCCAGACTGCTGAAAATCCCTATTTGGGTCCCGGACAGGCTGAAATCGACACCGGCCCGTCGGACAACCAAAAATGACGATTCTGCCCCCGGTCAAATAAATTCACTGTCCTGCCCCAGAACTGCCCGAAACTCGTGATTTTTCGGCTGTCCCCCCTGAAATCGCAGTTTCGGACCCAGACTGCTGAAAATCACTATTTGAGCCCCAGACAGCCTGAAAATGACAGCGACCCGTCAGACAGCCGAAAATGACGATTCTACCCCCGACAGCGGAAAATCGCTGTTCTGGCCCAGAATTGCCCGAAACTCGTGGTTTTTTTTTGGCAGCCCCACCTGAAATCGCAGTTTCGGACCCAGACTGCTAAAAATCCCTATTTGGGACCCGGACAGCTTGAAATCCACACTGGCCCGTCGGACAGCCAAAAATGACAATTCTGCCCCCATCAGCGGAAAATTGCTGTTATGGACCAGAACTGCCCGAAACTCGTGATTTTTCGGTAAGCCGACCAGAAAGCGCAGTTCCGGACCCAGACTGCTAAAAATCACTATTTGGACCCCGGACAGCCTGAAAATGACAGCGACCCGTCAGACAGCCGAAAATGACGATTCTACCCCCGACAGCGGAAAATCGCTGTTCTAGCCCAGAATTGCCCGAAACTCGTGATTTTTTGGCATCCCCGCCAGAAATCGCAGTTTCGAACCCAGACTGCTGAAAATCCCTATTTGGGTCCCGGACAGGCTGAAATCGACACCGGCCCGTCGGACAACCAAAAATGATGATTCTGCCCCCGGTCGAATAAAATCACTGTCCTGCCCCAGAACTGCCCGAAACTCGTGATTTTTCGGCTGTCCCCCCTGAAATCGCAGTTTCGGACCCAGTCTGCTGAAAATCACTATTTGGGCCCCAGACAGCCTGAAAACGACAGCGACCCGTCAGACAGCCGAAAATGACGATTCTACCCCCGACAGCGGAAAATCGCTGTTCTGGCCCAGAATTGCCCGAAACTCGTGATTTTTTGGCAGCCCCGCCAGAAATCGCAGTTTCGGACCCAGACTGCTGAAAATCCCTATTTGGGTCCCGGACAGCCTGAAATCGACACCGGCCCGTCGGACAGCCAAAAATGACGATTCTGCCCCAGATCGAATAAAATCACTGTTCTGGCCCAGAACTGCCCGAAACTCGTGATTTTTCGGCTGTCCCACCTTAAATCGCAGTTTCGGACCCAGACTGCTGAAAATCCCTATTTGGGACCCGGACAGCTTGAAATCCACACTGGCCCGCCGGACAGCCCAAAATGACGATTCTGCCCCCATCAGCGAAAAATTGCTGTTCTGGACCAGAACTGCCCGAAACTCGTGAATTTTCGGTAAGCCGAACAGAAAGCGCAGTTCCGGACCCAGACTGCTGAAAATCACTATTTGGGCCACGGACAGCCTGAAATTGACACCGGCCCGTCGGACAGCCAAAAATGACGATTCTGCCCCAGATCGAATAAAATCACTGTTCTGGCCCAGAACTGCCCGAAACTCGTGATTTTTCGGCTGTCCCACCTTAAATCGCAGTTTCGGACCCAGACTGCTGAAAATCCCTATTTGGGACCCGGACAGCTTGAAATCCACACTGGCCCGCCGGACAGCCAAAAATGACGATTCTGCCCCCATCAGCGAAAAATTGCTGTTCTGGACCAGAACTGCCTGAAACTCGTGATTTTTCGGTAAGCCGACCAGAAAGCGCAGTTCCGGACCCAGACTGCTAAAAATCACTATTTGGACCCCGGACAGCCTGAAAATGACAGCGACCCGTCAGACAGCTGAAAATGACGATTCTACCCCCGAGAGCGGAAAATCGCTGTTCTGGCCCAGAATTGCCCGAAACTCGTGGTTTTTTTTTGGCAGCCCCACCTGAAATCGCAGTTTCGGAACCAGACTGCTGAAAATCCCTATTTGGGTCCCGGACAGGCTGAAATCGACACCGGCCCGTCGGACAACCAAAAATGACGATTCTGCCCCCGGTCGAATAAAATCACTGTCCTGCACCTGAACTGCCCGAAACTCGTGATTTTTCGGCTGTCCCCCCTGAAATCGCAGTTTCGGACCCAGACTGCTGAAAATCACTATTTGGGCCCCAGACAGCCTGAAAACGACAGCGACCCGTCAGACAGCCGAGAATGACGATTCTACCCCCGACAGCGGAAAATCGCTGTTCTGGCCCAGAATTGCCCGAAACTCGTGATTTTTTGGCAGCCCCGCCAGAAATCGCAGTTTCGGACCCAGACTGCTGAAAATCCCTATTTGGGTACCGGACAGCCTGAAATCGACACCAGCCCGTCGGACAGCCAAAAATGACGATTCTGCCCCAGATCGAATAAAATCACTGTTCTGGCCCAGAACTGCCCGAAACTCGTGATTTTTCGGCTGTCCCACCTTAAATCGCAGTTTCGGACCCAGACTGCTGAAAATCCCTATTTGGGACCCGGACAGCTTGAAATCCACACTGGCCCGCCGGACAGCCAAAAATGACGATTCTGCCCCCATCAGCGAAAAATTGCTGTTCTGGTCCAGAACTGCCCGAAACTCGTGATTTTTCGGTAAGCCGACCAGAAAGCGCAGTTCCGGACCCAGACTGCTGAAAATCACTATTTGGGCCCCAGACAGCCTGAAAACGACAGCGACCCGTCAGACAGCCGAAAATGACGATTCTACCCCCGACAGCGGAAAATCGCTGTTCTGGCCCAGAATTGCCCGAAACTCGTGGTTTTTTTTTGGCAGCCCCACCAGAAATCGCAGTTTCGGACCCAGACTGCTGAAAATCCCTATTTGGGACCCGGACAGCTTGAAATCCACACTGGCCCGCCGGACAGCTAAAAATGACGATTCTGCCCCCATCAGCGAAAAATTGTTGTTCTGGACCAGAACTGCCCGAAACTCGTGATTTTTCGGTAAGCCGACCAGAAAGCGCAGTTCCGGACCCAGACTACTGAAAATCACTATTTGGGCCACGGACAGCCTGAAAACGACAGCGACCCGTCAGACAGCCGAAAATGACGATTCTACCCCCGACAGCGGAAAATCGCTGTTCTAGCCCAGAATTGCCCGAAACTCGTGATTTTTTGGCATCCCCGCCAGAAATCGCAGTTTCGGACCCAGACTGCTGAAAATCCCTATTTGGGTCCCGGACAGGCTGAAATCGACACCGGCCCGCCGGACAACCAAAAATGACGATTCTGCCCCCGGTCGAATAAAATCACTGTCCTGCACCTGAACTGCCCGAAACTCGTGATTTTTCGGCTGTCCCCCCTGAAATCGCAGTTTCGGACCCAGACTGCTGAAAATCACTATTTGGGCCCCAGACAGCCTGAAAACGACAGCGACCCGTCAGACAGCCGAGAATGACGATTCTACCCCCGACAGCGGAAAATCGCTGTTCTGGCCCAGAATTGCCCGAAACTCGTGATTTTTTGGCAGCCCCGCCAGAAATCGCAGTTTCGGACCCAGACTGCTGAAAATCCCTATTTGGGTCCCGGACAGCCTGAAATCGACACCCGCCCGTCGGACAGCCAAAAATGACGATTCTGTCCCCGGTCGAATAAAATCACTGTTCTGGCCCAAAACTGCCCGAAACTCGTGATTTTTCGGCTGTCCCACCTGAAATCACAGTTTCGGACCCAGACTGCTGAAAATCACTATTTGGGCCCCAGACAGCCTGAAAACGGCAGCGACCCGTCAGACAGCCGAAAATGACGATTCTACCCCCGACAGCGGAAAATCGCTGTTCTGGCCCAGAATTGCCCGAAACTCGTGATTTTTTGGCATCCCCGCCAGAAATCGCAGTTTCGGACCCAGACTGCTGAAAATCCCTATTTGGGTCCCGGACAGGCTGAAATCGACACCGGCCCGCCGGACAACCAAAAATGACGATTCTGCCCCCGGTCGAATAAAATCACTGTCCTGCACCTGAACTGCCCGAAACTCGTGATTTTTCGGCTGTCCCCCCTGAAATCGCAGTTTCGGACCCAGACTGCTGAAAATCACTATTTGGGCCCCAGACAGCCTGAAAACGACAGCGACCCGTCAGACAGCCGAGAATGACGATTCTACCCCCGACAGCGGAAAATCGCTGTTCTGGCCCAGAATTGCCCGAAACTCGTGATTTTTTGGCAGCCCCGCCAGAAATCGCAGTTTCGGACCCAGACTGCTGAAAATCCCTATTTGGGTCCCGGACAGCCTGAAATCGACACCCGCCCGTCGGACAGCCAAAAATGACGATTCTGTCCCCGGTCGAATAAAATCACTGTTCTGGCCCAAAACTGCCCGAAACTCGTGATTTTTCGGCTGTCCCACCTGAAATCACAGTTTCGGACCCAGACTGCTGAAAATCACTATTTGGGCCCCAGACAGCCTGAAAACGGCAGCGACCCGTCAGACAGCCGAAAATGACGATTCTACCCCCGACAGCGGAAAATCGCTGTTCTGGCCCAGAATTGCCCGAAACTCGTGATTTTTCGGCAGCCCCGCCAGAATTCGCAGTTTCGGACCCAGACTGCTGAAAATCCCTATTTGGGTCCCGGACAGCCTGAAATCGACACCGGCCCGTCGGACAGCCAAAAATGACGATTCTGCCCCAGATCGAATAAAATCACTGTTCTGGCCCAGAACTGCCCGAAACTCGTGATTTTTCGGCTGTCCCACCTTAAATCGCAGTTTCGGACCCAGACTGCTGAAAATCCCTATTTGGGACCCGAACAGCTTGAAATCCACACTGGCCCGCCGGACAGCCAAAAATGACGATTCTGCCCCCATCAGCGAAAAATTGCTGTTCTGGACCAGAACTGCCCGAAACTCGTGATTTTTCGGTAAGCCGAACAGAAAGCGCAGTTCCGGACCCAGACTGCTGAAAATCACTATTTGGGCCACGGACAGCCTGAAAACGACTGCGACCCGTCAGACAGCCGAAAATGACGATTCTACCCCCGACAGCGGAAAATCGATGTTCTGGCCCAGAATTGCCCGAAACTCGTGGTTTTTTGGCAGCCCCACCTGAAATCGCAGTTTCGGACCCAGACTGCTGAAAATCCCTATTTGGGACCCGGACAGCTTGAAATCCACACTGGCCCGTCGGACAGCCAAAAATGATAATTCTGCCCCCATCAGCGGAAAATTGCTGTTCTGGACCAGAACTGCCCGAAACTCGTGATTTTTCGGTAAGCCGACCAGAAAGCGCAGTTCCGGACCCAGACTGCTAAAAATCACTATTTGGACCCCGGACAGCCTGAAAATGACAGCGACCCGTCAGACAGCCGAAAATGACGATTCTACCCCCGACAGCGGAAAATCGCTGTTCTAGCCCAGAATTGCCCGAAACTCGTGATTTTTTGGCATCCCCGCCAGAAATCGCAGTTTCGGACCCAGACTGCTGAAAATCCCTATTTGGGTCCCGAACAGGCTGAAATCGACACCGGCCCGCCGGACAACCAAAAATGACGATTCTGCCCCCGGTCGAATAAAATCACTGTCCTGCACCTGAACTGCCCGAAACTCGTGATTTTTCGGCTGTCCCCCCTGAAATCGCAGTTTCGGACCCAGACTGCTGAAAATCACTATTTGGGCCCCAGACAGCCTGAAAACGACAGCGACCCGTCAGACAGCCGAGAATGACGATTCTACCCCCGACAGCGGAAAATCGCTGTTCTGGCCCAGAATTGCCCGAAACTCGTGATTTTTTGGCAGCCCCGCCAGAAATCGCAGTTTCGGACCCAGACTGCTGAAAATCCCTATTTGGGTCCCGGACAGCCTGAAATCGACACCCGCCCGTCGGACAGCCAAAAATGACGATTCTGTCCCCGGTCGAATAAAATCACTGTTCTGGCCCAAAACTGCCCGAAACTCGTGATTTTTCGGCTGTCCCACCTGAAATCACAGTTTCGGACCCAGACTGCTGAAAATCACTATTTGGGCCCCAGACAGCCTGAAAACGGCAGCGACCCGTCAGACAGCCGAAAATGACGATTCTACCCCCGACAGCGGAAAATCGCTGTTCTGGCCCAGAATTGCCCGAAACTCGTGATTTTTCGGCAGCCCCGCCAGAATTCGCAGTTTCGGACCCAGACTGCTGAAAATCCCTATTTGGGTCCCGGACAGCCTGAAATCGACACCGGCCTGTCGGACAGCCAAAAATGACGATTCTGCCCCAGATCGAATAAAATCACTGTTCTGGCCCAGAACTGCCCGAAACTCGTGATTTTTCGGCTGTCCCACCTTAAATCGCAGTTTCGGACCCAGACTGCTGAAAATCCCTATTTGGGACCCGAACAGCTTGAAATCCACACTGGCCCGCCGGACAGCCAAAAATGACGATTCTGCCCCCATCAGCGAAAAATTGCTGTTCTGGACCAGAACTGCCCGAAACTCGTGATTTTTCGGTAAGCCGAACAGAAAGCGCAGTTCCGGACCCAGACTGCTGAAAATCACTATTTGGGCCACGGACAGCCTGAAAACGACTGCGACCCGTCAGACAGCCGAAAATGACGATTCTACCCCCGACAGCGGAAAATCGATGTTCTGGCCCAGAATTGCCCGAAACTCGTGGTTTTTTGGCAGCCCCACCTGAAATCGCAGTTTCGGACCCAGACTGCTGAAAATCCCTATTTGGGACCCGGACAGCTTGAAATCCACACTGGCCCGTCGGACAGCCAAAAATGATAATTCTGCCCCCATCAGCGGAAAATTGCTGTTCTGGACCAGAACTGCCCGAAACTCGTGATTTTTCGGTAAGCCGACCAGAAAGCGCAGTTCCGGACCCAGACTGCTAAAAATCACTATTTGGACCCCGGACAGCCTGAAAATGACAGCGACCCGTCAGACAGCCGAAAATGACGATTCTACCCCCGACAGCGGAAAATCGCTGTTCTAGCCCAGAATTGCCCGAAACTCGTGATTTTTTGGCATCCCCGCCAGAAATCGCAGTTTCGGACCCAGACTGCTGAAAATCCCTATTTGGGTCCCGGACAGGCTGAAATCGACACCGGCCCGCCGGACAACCAAAAATGACGATTCTGCCCCCGGTCGAATAAAATCACTGTCCTGCACCTGAACTGCCCGAAACTCGTGATTTTTCGGCTGTCCCCCCTGAAATCGCAGTTTCGGACCCAGACTGCTGAAAATCACTATTTGGGCCCCAGACAGCCTGAAAACGACAGCGACCCGTCAGACAGCCGAGAATGACGATTCTACCCCCGACAGCGGAAAATCGCTGTTCTGGCCCAGAATTGCCCGAAACTCGTGATTTTTTGGCAGCCCCGCCAGAAATCGCAGTTTCGGACCCAGACTGCTGAAAATCCCTATTTAGGTCCCGGACAGCCTGAAATCGACACCCGCCCGTCGGACAGCCAAAAATGACGATTCTGTCCCCGGTCGAATAAAATCACTGTTCTGGCCCAAAACTGCCCGAAACTCGTGATTTTTCGGCTGTCCCACCTGAAATCACAGTTTCGGACCCAGACTGCTGAAAATCACTATTTGGGCCCCAGACAGCCTGAAAACGGCAGCGACCCGTCAGACAGCCGAAAATGACGATTCTACCCCCGACAGCGGAAAATCGCTGTTCTGGCCCAGAATTGCCCGAAACTCGTGATTTTTCGGCAGCCCCGCCAGAATTCGCAGTTTCGGACCCAGACTGCTGAAAATCCCTATTTGGGTCCCGGACAGCCTGAAATCGACACCGGCCCGTCGGACAGCCAAAAATGACGATTCTGCCCCAGATCGAATAAAATCACTGTTCTGGCCCAGAACTGCCCGAAACTCGTGATTTTTCGGCTGTCCCACCTTAAATCGCAGTTTCGGACCCAGACTGCTGAAAATCCCTATTTGGGACCCGGACAGCTTGAAATCCACACTGGCCCGCCGGACAGCCAAAAATGACGATTCTGCCCCCATCAGCGAAAAATTGCTGTTCTGGACCAGAACTGCCCGAAACTCGTGATTTTTCGGTGAGCCGAACAGAAAGCGCAGTTCCGGACCCAGACTGCTGAAAATCACTATTTGGGCCACGGACAGCCTGAAAACGACAGCGACCCGTCAGACAGCCGAAAATGACGATTCTACCCCCGACAGCGGAAAATCGCTGTTCTGGCCCAGAATTGCCCGAAACTCGTGGTTTTTTTTTGGCAGCCCCACCTGAAATCGCAGTTTCGGACCCAGACTGCTAAAAATCCCTATTTGGGACCCGGACAGCTTGAAATCCACACTGGCCCGTCGGACAGCCAAAAATGACAATTCTGCCCCCATCAGCGGAAAATTGCTGTTCTGGACCAGAACTGCCCGAAACTCGTGATTTTTCGGTAAGCCGACCAGAAAGCGCAGTTCCGGACCCAGACTGCTAAAAATCACTATTTGGACCCCGGACAGCCTGAAAATGACAGCGACCCGTCAGACAGCCGAAAATGACGATTCTACCCCCGACAGCGGAAAATCGCTGTTCTAGCCCAGAATTGCCCGAAACTCGTGATTTTTTGGCATCCCCGCCAGAAATCGCAGTTTCGGACCCAGACTGCTGAAAATCCCTATTTGGGTCCCGGACAGGCTGAAATCGACACCGGCCCGCCGGACAACCAAAAATGACGATTCTGCCCCCGGTCGAATAAAATCACTGTCCTGCCCCTGAACTGCCCGAAACTCGTGATTTTTCGGCTGTCCCCCCTGAAATCGCAGTTTCGGACCCAGACTGCTGAAAATCACTATTTGGGCCCCAGACAGCCTGAAAACGACAGCGACCCGTCAGACAGCCGAGAATGACGATTCTACCCCCGACAGCGGAAAATCGCTGTTCTGGCCCAGAATTGCCCGAAACTCGTGATTTTTTGGCAGCCCCGCCAGAAATCGCAGTTTCGGACCCAGACTGCTGAAAATCCCTATTTGGGTCCCGGACAGCCTGAAATCGACACCCGCCCGTCGGACAGCCAAAAATGACGATTCTGTCCCCGGTCGAATAAAATCACTGTTCTGGCCCAAAACTGCCCGAAACTCGTGATTTTTCGGCTGTCCCACCTGAAATCACAGTTTCGGACCCAGACTGCTGAAAATCACTATTTGGGCCCCAGACAGCCTGAAAACGGCAGCGACCCGTCAGACAGCCGAAAATGACGATTCTACCCCCGACAGCGGAAAATCGCTGTTCTGGCCCAGAATTGCCCGAAACTCGTGATTTTTCGGCAGCCCCGCCAGAATTCGCAGTTTCGGACCCAGACTGCTGAAAATCCCTATTTGGGTCCCGGACAGCCTGAAATCGACACCGGCCCGTCGGACAGCCAAAAATGACGATTCTGCCCCAGATCGAATAAAATCACTGTTCTGGCCCAGAACTGCCCGAAACTCGTGATTTTTCGGCTGTCCCACCTTAAATCGCAGTTTCGGACCCAGACTGCTGAAAATCCCTATTTGGGACCCGGACAGCTTGAAATCCACACTGGCCCGCCGGACAGCCAAAAATGACGATTCTGCCCCCATCAGCGAAAAATTGCTGTTCTGGACCAGAACTGCCCGAAACTCGTGATTTTTCGGTGAGCCGAACAGAAAGCGCAGTTCCGGACCCAGACTGCTGAAAATCACTATTTGGGCCACGGACAGCCTGAAAACGACAGCGACCCGTCAGACAGCCGAAAATGACGATTCTACCCCCGACAGCGGAAAATCGCTGTTCTGGCCCAGAATTGCCCGAAACTCGTGGTTTTTTTTTGGCAGCCCCACCTGAAATCGCAGTTTCGGACCCAGACTGCTAAAAATCCCTATTTGGGACCCGGACAGCTTGAAATCCACACTGGCCCGTCGGACAGCCAAAAATGACAATTCTGCCCCCATCAGCGGAAAATTGCTGTTCTGGACCAGAACTGCCCGAAACTCGTGATTTTTCGGTAAGCCGACCAGAAAGCGCAGTTCCGGACCCAGACTGCTAAAAATCACTATTTGGACCCCGGACAGCCTGAAAATGACAGCGACCCGTCAGACAGCCGAAAATGACGATTCTACCCCCGACAGCGGAAAATCGCTGTTCTAGCCCAGAATTGCCCGAAACTCGTGATTTTTTGGCATCCCCGCCAGAAATCGCAGTTTCGGACCCAGACTGCTGAAAATCCCTATTTGGGTCCCGGACAGGCTGAAATCGACACCGGCCCGCCGGACAACCAAAAATGACGATTCTGCCCCCGGTCGAATAAAATCACTGTCCTGCCCCTGAACTGCCCGAAACTCGTGATTTTTCGGCAGTCCCCCCTGAAATCGCAGTTTCGGACCCAGACTGCTGAAAATCACTATTTGGGCCCCAGACAGCCTGAAAACGACAGCGACCCGTCAGACAGCCGAAAATGACGATTCTACCCCCGACAGCGGAAAATCGCTGTTCTGGCCCAGAATTGCCCGAAACTCGTGGTTTTTTTTTGGCAGCCCCACCAGAAATCGCAGTTTCGGACCCAGACTGCTGAAAATCCCTATTTGGGACCCGGACAGCTTGAAATCCACACTGGCCCGCCGGACAGCTAAAAATGACGATTCTGCCCCCATCAGCGAAAAATTGTTGTTCTGGACCAGAACTGCCCGAAACTCGTGATTTTTCGGTAAGCCGAACAGAAAGCGCAGTTCCGGACCCAGACTGCTGAAAATCACTATTTGGGCCACGGACAGCCTGAAAACGACAGCGACCCGTCAGACAGCCGAAAATGACGATTCTACCCCCGACAGCGGAAAATCGCTGTTCTGGCCCAGAATTGCCCGAAACTCGTGGTTTTTTTTTGGCAGCCCCACCTGAAATCGCAGTTTCGGACCCAGACTGCTAAAAATCCCTATTTGGGACCCGGACAGCTTGAAATCCACACTGGCCCGTCGGACAGCCAAAAATGACAATTCTGCCCCCATCAGCGGAAAATTGCTGTTCTGGACCAGAACTGCCCGAAACTCGTGATTTTTCGGTAAGCCGACCAGAAAGCGCAGTTCCGGACCCAGACTGCTAAAAATCACTATTTGGACCCCGGACAGCCTGAAAACGACAGCGACCCGTCAGACAGCCGAAAATGACGATTCTACCCCTGATAGCGGAAAATCGCTGTTCTGGCCCAGAATTGCCCGAAACTCGTGATTTTCTGGCAGCCCCGCCAGAAATCGCAGTTTCGGACCCAGACTGCTGAAAATCCCTATTTGGGTCCCGGACAGCCTGAAATCGACATCCGCCCGTCGGACAGCCAAAAATGACGATTCTGCCCCCGGTCGAATAAAATCACTGTTCTGGCCCAGAACTGCCCGAAACTCGTGATTTTTCGGCTGTCCCACCTGAAATCGCAGTTTCGGACCCAGACTGCTGAAAATCACTATTTGGGCCCCAGACAGCCTAAAAACGGCAGCGACCCGTCAGACAGCCGAAAATGACGATTCTACCCCCGACAGCGGAAAATCGCTGTTCTGGCCCAGAATTGCCCGAAACTCGTGATTTTTCGGCAGCCCCGCCAGAAATCGCAGTTTCGGACCCAGACCGCTGAAAATCCCTATTTGGGTACCGGACAGCCTGAAATCGACACCAGCCCGTCGGACAGCCAAAAATGACGATTCTGCCCCAGATCGAATAAAATCACTGTTCTGGCCCAGAACTGCCCGAAACTTGTGATTTTTCGGCTGTCCCACCTTAAATCGCAGTTTCGGACCCAGACTGCTGAAAATCCCTATTTGGGACCCGGACAGCTTGAAATCCACACTGGCCCACCGGACAGCCAAAAATGACGATTCTGCCCCCATCAGCGAAAAATTGCTGTTCTGGTCCAGAACTGCCCGAAACTCGTGATTTTTCGGTAAGCCGACCAGAAAGCGCAGTTCCGGACCCAGACTGCTGAAAATCACTATTTGGACCCCGGACAGCCTGAAAACGACTGCGACCCGTCAGACAGCCGAAAATGACGATTCTACCCCCGACAGCGGAAAATCGATGTTCTGGCCCAGAATTGCCCGAAACTCGTGGTTTTTTGGCAGCCCCACCTGAAATCGCAGTTTCGGACCCAGACTGCTGAAAATCCCTATTTGGGACCCGGACAGCTTGAAATCCACACTGGCCCGTCGGACAGCCAAAAATGACAATTCTGCCCCCATCAGCGGAAAATTGCTGTTCTGGACCAGAACTGCCCGAAACTCGTGATTTTTCGGTAAGCCGACCAGAAAGCGCAGTTCCGGACCCAGACTGCTAAAAATCACTATTTGGACCCCGGACAGCCTGAAAACGACAGCGACCCGTCAGACAGCCGAAAATGACGATTCTACCCCTGATAGCGGAAAATCGCTGTTCTGGCCCAGAATTGCCCGAAACTCGTGATTTTCTGGCAGCCCCGCCAGAAATCGCAGTTTCGGACCCAGACTGCTGAAAATCCCTATTTGGGTCCCGGACAGCCTGAAATCGACATCCGCCCGTCGGACAGCCAAAAATGACGATTCTGCCCCCGGTCGAATAAAATCACTGTTCTGGCCCAGAACTGCCCGAAACTCGTGATTTTTCGGCTGTCCCACCTGAAATCGCAGTTTCGGACCCAGACTGCTGAAAATCACTATTTGGGCCCCAGACAGCCTAAAAACGGCAGCGACCCGTCAGACAGCCGAAAATGACGATTCTACCCCCGACAGCGGAAAATCGCTGTTCTGGCCCAGAATTGCCCGAAACTCGTGATTTTTCGGCAGCCCCGCCAGAAATCGCAGTTTCGGACCCAGACCGCTGAAAATCCCTATTTGGGTACCGGACAGCCTGAAATCGACACCAGCCCGTCGGACAGCCAAAAATGACGATTCTGCCCCAGATCGAATAAAATCACTGTTCTGGCCCAGAACTGCCCGAAACTCGTGATTTTTCGGCTGTCCCACCTTAAATCGCAGTTTCGGACCCAGACTGCTGAAAATCCCTATTTGGGACCCGGACAGCTTGAAATCCACACTGGCCCACCGGACAGCCAAAAATGACGATTCTGCCCCCATCAGCGAAAAATTGCTGTTCTGGTCCAGAACTGCCCGAAACTCGTGATTTTTCGGTAAGCCGACCAGAAAGCGCAGTTCCGGACCCAGACTGCTAAAAATCACTATTTGGACCCCGGACAGCCTGAAAACGACAGCGACCCGTCAGACAGCCGAAAATGACGATTCTACCCCTGATAGCGGAAAATCGCTGTTCTGGCCCAGAATTGCCCGAAACTCGTGATTTTCTGGCAGCCCCGCCAGAAATCGCAGTTTCGGACCCAGACTGCTGAAAATCCCTATTTGGGTCCCGGACAGCCTGAAATCGACATCCGCCCGTCGGACAGCCAAAAATGACGATTCTGCCCCCGGTCGAATAAAATCACTGTTCTGGCCCAGAACTGCCCGAAACTCGTGATTTTTCGGCTGTCCCACCTGAAATCGCAGTTTCGGACCCAGACTGCTGAAAATCACTATTTGGGCCCCAGACAGCCTAAAAACGGCAGCGACCCGTCAGACAGCCGAAAATGACGATTCTACCCCCGACAGCGGAAAATCGCTGTTCTGGCCCAGAATTGCCCGAAACTCGTGATTTTTCGGCAGCCCCGCCAGAAATCGCAGTTTCGGACCCAGACCGCTGAAAATCCCTATTTGGGTACCGGACAGCCTGAAATCGACACCAGCCCGTCGGACAGCCAAAAATGACGATTCTGCCCCAGATCGAATAAAATCACTGTTCTGGCCCAGAACTGCCCGAAACTCGTGATTTTTCGGCTGTCCCACCTTAAATCGCAGTTTCGGACCCAGACTGCTGAAAATCCCTATTTGGGACCCGGACAGCTTGAAATCCACACTGGCCCACCGGACAGCCAAAAATGACGATTCTGCCCCCATCAGCGAAAAATTGCTGTTCTGGTCCAGAACTGCCCGAAACTCGTGATTTTTCGGTAAGCCGACCAGAAAGCGCAGTTCCGGACTCAGACTGCTAAAAATCACTATTTGGACCCCGGACAGCCTGAAAACGACTGCGACCCGTCAGACAGCCGAAAATGACGATTCTACCCCCGACAGCGGAAAATCGATGTTCTGGCCCAGAATTGCCCGAAACTCGTGGTTTTTTGGCAGCCCCACCTGAAATCGCAGTTTCGGACCCAGACTGCTGAAAATCCCTATTTGGGACCCGGACAGCTTGAAATCCACACTGGCCCGTCGGACAGCCAAAAATGATAATTCTGCCCCCATCAGCGGAAAATTGCTGTTCTGGACCAGAACTGCCCGAAACTCGTGATTTTTCGGTAAGCCGACCAGAAAGCGCAGTTCCGGACCCAGACTGCTAAAAATCACTATTTGGACCCCGGACAGCCTGAAAATGACAGCGACCCGTCAGACAGCCGAAAATGACGATTCTACCCCCGACAGCGGAAAATCGCTGTTCTAGCCCAGAATTGCCCGAAACTCGTGATTTTTTGGCATGCCCGCCAGAAATCGCAGTTTCGGACCCAGACTGCTGAAAATCCCTATTTGGGTCCCGGACAGGCTGAAATCGACACCGGCCCGCCGGACAACCAAAAATGACGATTCTGCCCCCGGTCGAATAAAATCACTGTCCTGCACCTGAACTGCCCGAAACTCGTGATTTTTCGGCTGTCCCCCCTGAAATCGCAGTTTCGGACCCAGACTGCTGAAAATCACTATTTGGGCCCCAGACAGCCTGAAAACGACAGCGACCCGTCAGACAGCCGAGAATGACGATTCTACCCCCGACAGCGGAAAATCGCTGTTCTGGCCCAGAATTGCCCGAAACTCGTGATTTTTTGGCAGCCCCGCCAGAAATCGCAGTTTCGGACCCAGACTGCTGAAAATCCCTATTTGGGTCCCGGACAGCCTGAAATCGACACCCGCCCGTCGGACAGCCAAAAATGACGATTCTGTCCCCGGTCGAATAAAATCACTGTTCTGGCCCAAAACTGCCCGAAACTCGTGATTTTTCGGCTGTCCCACCTGAAATCACAGTTTCGGACCCAGACTGCTGAAAATCACTATTTGGGCCCCAGACAGCCTGAAAACGGCAGCGACCCGTCAGACAGCCGAAAATGACGATTCTACCCCCGACAGCGGAAAATCGCTGTTCTGGCCCAGAATTGCCCGAAACTCGTGATTTTTCGGCAGCCCCGCCAGAATTCGCAGTTTCGGACCCAGACTGCTGAAAATCCCTATTTGGGTCCCGGACAGCCTGAAATCGACACCCGCCCGTCGGACAGCCAAAAATGACGATTCTGCCCCCATCAGCGAAAAATTGCTGTTCTGGACCAGAACTGCCCAAAACTCGTGATTTTTCGGTAAGCCGAACAGAAAGCGCAGTTCTGGACCCAGACTGCTGAAAATCCCTATTTGGGACCCGGACAGCTTGAAATCCACACTGGCCCGCCGGACAGCCAAAAATGACGATTCTGCCCCCATCAGCGAAAAATTGCTGTTCTGGACCAGAACTGCCCGAAACTCGTGATTTTTCGGTAAGCCGAACAGAAAGCGCAGTTCCGGACCCAGACTGCTGAAAATTCCTATTTGGGACCCGGACAGCTTGAAATCCACACTGGCCCGCCGGACAGCCAAAAATGACGATTCTGCCCCCATCAGCGAAAAATTGCTGTTCTGGACCAGAACTGCCCGAAACTCGTGATTTTTCGGTAAGCCGAACAGAAAGTGCAGTTCCGGACCCAGACTGCTGAAAATCACTATTTGAGCCACGGACAGCCTGAAAACGACAGCGACCCGTCTGACAGCTGAAAATGACGATTCTACCCCCGACAGCGGAAAATCGCTGTTCTGGCCCAGAATTGCCCGAAACTCGTGATTTTTCGGCAGCCCCGCCAGAAATCGCAGTTTCGGACCCAGACTGCTGAAAATCCCTATTTGGGTCCCGGACAGCCTGAAATCGACAGCGACCCGTCAGACAGCCGAAAATGACGATTCTACCCCCGACAGCGGAAAATCGCTGTTCTGGCCCAGAATTGCCCGAAACTCGTGATTTTTCGGCAGCCCCGCCAGAAATCGCTGTTTCAGACCCAGACTGCTGAAAATCCCTATTTGGGACCCGGACAGCTTGAAATCCACACTGGCCCGCCGGACAGCCAAAAATGACGATTCTGCCCCCATCAGCGAAAAATTGCTGTTCTGAACCAGAACTGCCCGAAACTCGTGATTTTTCGGTAAGCCGAACAGAAAGCGCAGTTCCGGACCCAGACTGCTGAAAATCCCTATTTGGGACCTGGACAGCTTGAAATCCACACTGGCCCGCCGGACAGCCAAAAATGACGATTCTGCCCCCATCAGCGAAAAATTGTTGTTCTGGACCAGAACTGCCCGAAACTCGTGATTTTTCGGTAAGCCGAACAGAAAGTGCAGTTCCGGACCCAGACTGCTAAAAATCACTATTTGAGCCACGGACAGCCTGAAAACGACAGCGACCCGTCTGACAGCTGAAAATGACGATTCTACCCCCGACAGCGGATAATCGCTGTTCTGACCCAGAATTGCCCGAAACTCGTGATTTTTTGGCAGCCCCGCCAGAAATCGCAGTTTCGGACCCAGACTGCTGAAAATCCCTATTTGGGTCCCGGACAGCCTGAAATCGACACCCGCCCGTCGGACAGCCAAAAATGACGATTCTGCCCCGGGTCGAATAAAATCACTGTTCTGGCCCAGAACTGCCCGAAACTCGTGATTTTTCGGCTGTCCCACCTGAAATCGCAGTTTCGGACCCAGACTGCTGAAAATCACTATTTGGGCCCCAGACAGCCTGAAAACGACAGCGACCCGTCAGACAGCCGAAAATGACGATTCTACCCCCGACAGCGGAAAATCGCTGTTCTGGCCCAGAATTGCCCGAAACTCGTGATTTTTTGGCAGCCCCGCCAGAAATCGCAGTTTCGGACCCAGACTGCTGGAAATCCCTATTTGGGTCCCGGACAGCCTGAAATCGACACCCGCCCGTCGGACAGCCAAAAATGACGATTCTGCCCCCATCAGCGAAAAATTGCTGTTCTGGACCAGAACTGCCCAAAACTCGTGATTTTTCGGTAAGCCGAACAGAAAGCGCAGTTCTGGACCCAGACTGCTGAAAATCCCTATTTGGGACCCGGACAGCTTGAAATCCACACTGGCCCGCCGGACAGCCAAAAATGACGATTCTGCCCCCATCAGCGAAAAATTGCTGTTCTGGACCAGAACTGCCCGAAACTCGTGATTTTTCGGTAAGCCGAACAGAAAGCGCAGTTCCGGACCCAGACTGCTGAAAATTCCTATTTGGGACCCGGACAGCTTGAAATCCACACTGGCCCGCCGGACAGCCAAAAATGACGATTCTGCCCCCATCAGCGAAAAATTGCTGTTCTGGACCAGAACTGCCCGAAACTCGTGATTTTTCGGTAAGCCGAACAGAAAGTGCAGTTCCGGACCCAGACTGCTGAAAATCACTATTTGAGCCACGGACAGCCTGAAAACGACAGCGACCCGTCTGACAGCTGAAAATGACGATTCTACCCCCGACAGCGGAAAATCGCTGTTCTGGCCCAGAATTGCCCGAAACTCGTGATTTTTCGGCAGCCCCGCCAGAAATCGCAGTTTCGGACCCAGACTGCTGAAAATCCCTATTTGGGTCCCGGACAGCCTGAAATCGACAGCGACCCGTCAGACAGCCGAAAATGACGATTCTACCCCCGACAGCGGAAAATCGCTGTTCTGGCCCAGAATTGCCCGAAACTCGTGATTTTTCGGCAGCCCCGCCAGAAATCGCTGTTTCAGACCCAGACTGCTGAAAATCCCTATTTGGGACCCATACAGCTTGAAATCCACACTGGCCCGCCGGACAGCCAAAAATGACGATTCTGCCCCCATCAGCGATAAATTGCTGTTCTGGACCAGAACTGCCCGAAACTCGTGATTTTTCGGTAAGCCGAACAGAAAGCGCAGTTCCAGACCCAGACTGCTGAAAATTCCTATTTGGGACCCGGACAGCTTGAAATCCACACTGGCCCGCCGGACAGCCAAAAATGACGATTCTGCCCCCATCAGCGAAAAATTGCTGTTCTGGACCAGAACTGCCCGAAACTCGTGATTTTTCGGTAAGCCGAACAGAAAGTGCAGTTCCGGACCCAGACTGCTAAAAATCACTATTTGAGCCACGGACAGCCTGAAAACGACAGCGACCCGTCTGACAGCTGAAAATGACGATTCTACCCCCGACAGCGGATAATCGCTGTTCTGACCCAGAATTGCCCGAAACTCGTGATTTTTTGGCAGCCCCGCCAGAAATCGCAGTTTCGGACCCAGACTGCTGAAAATCCCTATTTGGGTCCCGGACAGCCTGAAATCGACACCCGCCCGTCGGACAGCCAAAAATGACGATTCTGCCCCCATCAGCGAAAAATTGCTGTTCTGGACCAGAACTGCCCAAAACTCGTGATTTTTCGGTAAGCCGAACAGAAAGCGCAGTTCCGGACCCAGACTGCTGAAAATCCCTATTTGGGACCCGGACAGCTTGAAATCCACACTGGCCCGCCGGACAGCCAAAAATGACGATTCTGCCCCCATCAGCGAAAAATTGCTGTTCTGGACCAGAACTGCCCGAAACTCGTGATTTTTCGGTAAGCCGAACAGAAAGTGCAGTTCCGGACCCAGACTGCTAAAAATCACTATTTGAGCCACGGACAGCCTGAAAACGACAGCGACCCGTCTGACAGCTGAAAATGCCGATTCTACCCCCGACAGCGGATAATCGCTGTTCTGACCCAGAATAGCCCGAAACTCGTGATTTTTTGGCAGCCCCGCCAGAAATCGCAGTTTCGGACCCAGACTGCTGAAAATCCCTATTTGGGTCCCGGACAGCCTGAAATCGACACCCGCCCGTCGGACAGCCAAAAATGACGATTCTGCCCCCATCAGCGAAAAATTGCTGTTCTGGACCAGAACTGCCCAAAACTCGTGATTTTTCGGTAAGCCGAACAGAAAGCGCAGTTCCGGACCCAGACTGCTGAAAATCCCTATTTGGGACCCGGACAGCTTGAAATCCACACTGGCCCGCCGGGCAGCCAAAAATGACGATTCTGCCCCCATCAGCGAAAAATTGCTGTTCTGGACCAGAACTGCCCGAAACTCGTGATTTTTCGGTAAGCCGAACAGAAAGCGCAGTTCCGGACCCAGACTGCTGAAAATTCCTATTTGGGACCCGGACAGCTTGAAATCCACACTGGCCCGCCGGACAGCCAAAAATGACGATTCTGCCCCCATCAGCGAAAAATTGCTGTTCTGGACCAGAACTGCCCGAAACTCGTGATTTTTCGGTAAGCCGAACAGAAAGTGCAGTTCCGGACCCAGACTGCTGAAAATCACTATTTGAGCCACGGACAGCCTGAAAACGACAGCGACCCGTCTGACAGCTGAAAATGACGATTCTACCCCCGACAGCGGAAAATCGCTGTTCTGGCCCAGAATTGCCCGAAACTCGTGATTTTTCGGCAGCCCCGCCAGAAATCACAGTTTCGGACCCAGACTGCTGAAAATCACTATTTGGGCCCCAGACAGCCTGAAAACGACAGCGACCCGTCAGACAGCCGAAAATGACGATTCTACCCCCGACAGCGGAAAATCGCTGTTCTGGCCCAGAATTGCCCGAAACTCGTGATTTTTCGGCAGCCCCGCCAGAAATCGCAGTTTCGGACCCAGACTGCTGAAAATCCCTATTTGGGACCCGGACAGCTTGAAATCCACACTGGCCCGCCGGACAGCCAAAAATGACGATTCTGCCCCCATCAGCGAAAAATTGCTGTTCTGGACCAGAACTGCCCGAAACTCGTGATTTTTCGGTAAGCCGAACAGAAAGTGCAGTTCCGGACCCAGACTGCTAAAAATCACTATTTGAGCCACGGACAGCCTGAAAACGACAGCGACCCGTCTGACAGCTGAAAATGACGATTCTACCCCCGACAGCGGATAATCGCTGTTCTGACCCAGAATTGCCCGAAACTCGTGATTTTTTGGCAGCCCCGCCAGAAATCGCAGTTTCGGACCCAGACTGCTGAAAATCCCTATTTGGGTCCCGGACAGCCTGAAATCGACACCCGCCCGTCGGACAGCCAAAAATGACGATTCTGCCCCCATCAGCGAAAAATTGCTGTTCTGGACCAGAACTGCCCAAAACTCGTGATTTTTCGGTAAGCCGAACAGAAAGCGCAGTTCCGGACCCAGACTGCTGAAAATCCCTATTTGGGACCCGGACAGCTTGAAATCCACACTGGCCCGCCGGGCAGCCAAAAATGACGATTCTGCCCCCATCAGCGAAAAATTGCTGTTCTGGACCAGAACTGCCCGAAACTCGTGATTTTTCGGTAAGCCGAACAGAAAGCGCAGTTCCGGACCCAGACTGCTGAAAATTCCTATTTGGGACCCGGACAGCTTGAAATCCACACTGGCCCGCCGGACAGCCAAAAATGACGATTCTGCCCCCATCAGCGAAAAATTGCTGTTCTGGACCAGAACTGCCCGAAACTCGTGATTTTTCGGTAAGCCGAACAGAAAGTGCAGTTCCGGACCCAGACTGCTGAAAATCACTATTTGAGCCACGGACAGCCTGAAAACGACAGCGACCCGTCTGACAGCTGAAAATGACGATTCTACCCCCGACAGCGGAAAATCGCTGTTCTGGCCCAGAATTGCCCGAAACTCGTGATTTTTCGGCAGCCCCGCCAGAAATCGCAGTTTCGGACCCAGACTGCTGAAAATCACTATTTGGGCCCCAGACAGCCTGAAAACGACAGCGACCCGTCAGACAGCCGAAAATGACGATTCTACCCCCGACAGCGGAAAATCGCTGTTCTGGCCCAGAATTGCCCGAAACTCGTGATTTTTCGGCAGCCCCGCCAGAAATCGCAGTTTCGGACCCAGACTGCTGAAAATCCCTATTTGGGACCCGGACAGCTTGAAATCCACACTGGCCCGCCGGACAGCCAAAAATGACGATTCTGCCCCCATCAGCGAAAAATTGCTGTTCTGGACCAGAACTGCCCGAAACTCGTGATTTTTCGGTAAGCCGAACAGAAAGTGCAGTTCCGGACCCAGACTGCTAAAAATCACTATTTGAGCCACGGACAGCCTGAAAACGACAGCGACCCGTCTGACAGCTGAAAATGACGATTCTACCCCCGACAGCGGATAATCGCTGTTCTGACCCAGAATTGCCCGAAACTCGTGATTTTTTGGCAGCCCCGCCAGAAATCGCAGTTTCGGACCCAGACTGCTGAAAATCCCTATTTGGGTCCCGGACAGCCTGAAATCGACACCCGCCCGTCGGACAGCCAAAAATGACGATTCTGCCCCCATCAGCGAAAAATTGCTGTTCTGGACCAGAACTGCCCAAAACTCGTGATTTTTCGGTAAGCCGAACAGAAAGCGCAGTTCCGGACCCAGACTGCTGAAAATCCCTATTTGGGACCCGGACAGCTTGAAATCCACACTGGCCCGCCGGGCAGCCAAAAATGACGATTCTGCCCCCATCAGCGAAAAATTGCTGTTCTGGACCAGAACTGCCCGAAACTCGTGATTTTTCGGTAAGCCGAACAGAAAGCGCAGTTCCGGACCCAGACTGCTGAAAATTCCTATTTGGGACCCGGACAGCTTGAAATCCACACTGGCCTGCCGGACAGCCAAAAATGACGATTCTGCCCCCATCAGCAAAAAATTGCTGTTCTGGACCAGAACTGCCCGAAACTCGTGATTTTTCGGTAAGCCGAACAGAAAGTGCAGTTCCGGACCCAGACTGCTGAAAATCACTATTTGAGCCACGGACAGCCTGAAAACGACAGCGACCCGTCTGAACGCTGAAAATGACGATTCTACCCCCGACAGCGGAAAATCGCTGTTCTGGCCCAGAATTGCCCGAAACTCGTGATTTTTCGGCAGCCCCGCCAGAAATCGCAGTTTCGGACCCAGACTGCTGAAAATCCCTATTTGGGTCCCGGACAGCCTGAAATCGACAGCGACCCGTCAGACAGCCGAAAATGACGATTCTACCCCCGACAGCGGAAAATCGCTGTTCTGGCCCAGAATTGCCCGAAACTCGTGATTTTTCGGCAGCCCCGCCAGAAATCGCTGTTTCAGACCCAGACTGCTGAAAATCCCTATTTGGGACCCGGACAGCTTGAAATCCACACTGGCCCGCCGGACAGCCAAAAATGACGATTCTGCCCCCATCAGCGAAAAATTGCTGTTCTGGACCAGAACTGCCCGAAACTCGTGATTTTTCGGTAAGCCGAACAGAAAGTGCAGTTCCGGACCCAGACTGCTAAAAATCACTATTTGAGCCACGGACAGCCTGAAAACGACAGCGACCCGTCTGACAGCTGAAAATGCCGATTCTACCCCCGACAGCGGATAATCGCTGTTCTGACCCAGAATAGCCCGAAACTCGTGATTTTTTGGCAGCCCCGCCAGAAATCGCAGTTTCGGACCCAGACTGCTGAAAATCCCTATTTGGGTCCCGGACAGCCTGAAATCGACACCCGCCCGTCGGACAGCCAAAAATGACGATTCTGCCCCCATCAGCGAAAAATTGCTGTTCTGGACCAGAACTGCCCAAAACTCGTGATTTTTCGGTAAGCCGAACAGAAAGCGCAGTTCCGGACCCAGACTGCTGAAAATTCCTATTTGGGACCCGGACAGCTTGAAATCCACACTGGCCTGCCGGACAGCCAAAAATGACGATTCTGCCCCCATCAGCAAAAAATTGCTGTTCTGGACCAGAACTGCCCGAAACTCGTGATTTTTCGGTAAGCCGAACAGAAAGTGCAGTTCCGGACCCAGACTGCTGAAAATCACTATTTGAGCCACGGACAGCCTGAAAACGACAGCGACCCGTCTGAACGCTGAAAATGACGATTCTACCCCCGACAGCGGAAAATCGCTGTTCTGGCCCAGAATTGCCCGAAACTCGTGATTTTTCGGCAGCCCCGCCAGAAATCGCAGTTTCGGACCCAGACTGCTGAAAATCCCTATTTGGGTCCCGGACAGCCTGAAATCGACAGCGACCCGTCAGACAGCCGAAAATGACGATTCTACCCCCGACAGCGGAAAATCGCTGTTCTGGCCCAGAATTGCCCGAAACTCGTGATTTTTCGGCAGCCCCGCCAGAAATCGCTGTTTCAGACCCAGACTGCTGAAAATCCCTATTTGGGACCCGGACAGCTTGAAATCCACACTGGCCCGCCGGACAGCCAAAAATGACGATTCTGCCCCCATCAGCGAAAAATTGCTGTTCTGGACCAGAACTGCCCGAAACTCGTGATTTTTCGGTAAGCCGAACAGAAAGTGCAGTTCCGGACCCAGACTGCTAAAAATCACTATTTGAGCCACGGACAGCCTGAAAACGACAGCGACCCGTCTGACAGCTGAAAATGCCGATTCTACCCCCGACAGCGGATAATCGCTGTTCTGACCCAGAATAGCCCGAAACTCGTGATTTTTTGGCAGCCCCGCCAGAAATCGCAGTTTCGGACCCAGACTGCTGAAAATCCCTATTTGGGTCCCGGACAGCCTGAAATCGACACCCGCCCGTCGGACAGCCAAAAATGACGATTCTGCCCCCATCAGCGAAAAATTGCTGTTCTGGACCAGAACTGCCCAAAACTCGTGATTTTTCGGTAAGCCGAACAGAAAGCGCAGTTCCGGACCCAGACTGCTGAAAATCCCTATTTGGGACCCGGACAGCTTGAAATCCACACTGGCCCGCCGGGCAGCCAAAAATGACGATTCTGCCCCCATCAGCGAAAAATTGCTGTTCTGGACCAGAACTGCCCGAAACTCGTGATTTTTCGGTAAGCCGAACAGAAAGCGCAGTTCCGGACCCAGACTGCTGAAAATTCCTATTTGGGACCCGGACAGCTTGAAATCCACACTGGCCCGCCGGACAGCCAAAAATGACGATTCTGCCCCCATCAGCGAAAAATTGCTGTTCTGGACCAGAACTGCCCGAAACTCGTGATTTTTCGGTAAGCCGAACAGAAAGTGCAGTTCCGGACCCAGACTGCTGAAAATCACTATTTGAGCCACGGACAGCCTGAAAACGACAGCGACCCGTCTGACAGCTGAAAATGACGATTCTACCCCCGACAGCGGAAAATCGCTGTTCTGGCCCAGAATTGCCCGAAACTCGTGATTTTTC
Source organism: Delonix regia (assembly GCA_037074485.1). Classification (NCBI taxonomy): domain Eukaryota; kingdom Viridiplantae; phylum Streptophyta; class Magnoliopsida; order Fabales; family Fabaceae; genus Delonix; species Delonix regia. Next base: position 39,477,059 of record CM073454.1, on the reverse strand, counting down.
GGCAGCCCCGCCAGAAATCGCAGTTTCGGACCCAGACTGCTGAAAATCACTATTTGGGCCCCAGACAGCCTGAAAACGACAGCGACCCGTCAGACAGCCGAAAATGACGATTCTACCCCCGACAGCGGAAAATCGCTGTTCTGGCCCAGAATTGCCCGAAACTCGTGATTTTTCGGCAGCCCCGCCAGAAATCGCAGTTTCGGACCCAGACTGCTGAAAATCCCTATTTGGGACCCGGACAGCTTGAAATCCACACTGGCCCGCCGGACAGCCAAAAATGACGATTCTGCCCCCATCAGCGATAAATTGCTGTTCTGGACCAGAACTGCCCGAAACTCGTGATTTTTCGGTAAGCCGAACAGAAAGCGCAGTTCCGGACCCAGACTGCTGAAAATCCCTATTTGGGACCCGGACAGCTTGAAATCCACACTGGCCCGCCGGACAGCCAAAAATGACGATTCTGCCCCCATTAGCGAAAAATTGCTGTTCCGGACCAGAACTGCCCGAAACTCGTGATTTTTCGGTAAGCCGAACAGAAAGTGCAGTTCCGGACCCAGACTGCTGAAAATCACTATTTGAGCCACGGACAGCCTGAAAACGACAGCGACCCGTCTGACAGCTGAAAATGACGATTCTACCCCCGACAGCGGATAATCGCTGTTCTGACCCAGAATTGCCCGAAACTCGTGATTTTTTGGCAGCCCCGCCAGAAATCGCAGTTTCGGACCCAGACTGCTGAAAATCCCTATTTGGGTCCCGGACAGCCTGAAATCGACACCCGCCCATCGGACAGCCAAAAATGACGATTCTGCCCTGGGTCGAATAAAATCACTGTTCTGGCCCAGAACTGCCCGAAACTCGTGATTTTTCGGCTGTCCCACCTGAAATCGCAGTTTCGGACCCAGACTGCTGAAAATCACTATTTGGGCCCCAGACAGCCTGAAAACGACAGCGACCCGTCAGACAGCCGAAAATGACGATTCTACCCCCGACAGCGGAAAATCGCTGTTCTGGCCCAGAATTGCCCGAAACTCGTGATTTTTTGGCAGCCCCGCCAGAAATCGCAGTTTCGGACCCAGACTGCTGAAAATCCCTATTTGGGTCCCGGACAGCCTGAAATCGACACCCGCCCGTCGGACAGCCAAAAATGACGATTCTGCCCCCATCAGCGAAAAATTGCTGTTCTGGACCAGAACTGCCCAAAACTCGTGATTTTTCGGTAAGCCGAACAGAAAGCGCAGTTCCGGACCCAGACTGCTGAAAATCCCTATTTGGGACCCGGACAGCTTGAAATCCACACTGGCCCGCCGGACAGCCAAAAATGACGATTCTGCCCCCATCAGCGAAAAATTGCTGTTCTGGACCAGAACTGCCCGAAACTCGTGATTTTTCGGTAAGCCGAACAGAAAGCGCAGTTCCGGACCCAGACTGCTGAAAATCCCTATTTGGGACCCGGACAGCTTGAAATCCACACTGGCCCGCCGGACAGCCAAAAATGACGATTCTGCCCCCATCAGCGAAAAATTGCTGTTCTGGACCAGAACTGCCCGAAACTCGTGATTTTTCGGTAAGCCGAACAGAAAGCGCAGTTCCGGACCCAGACTGCTGAAAATCCCTATTTGGGACCCGGACAGCTTGAAATCCACACTGGCCCGCCGGACAGCCAAAAATGACGATTCTGCCCCCATCAGCGAAAAATTGCTGTTCTGGACCAGAACTGCCCGAAACTCGTGATTTTTCGGTAAGCCGAACAGAAAGTGCAGTTCCGGACCCAGACTGCTAAAAATCACTATTTGAGCCACGGACAGCCTGAAAACGACAGCGACCCGTCTGACAGCTGAAAATGCCGATTCTACCCCCGACAGCGGATAATCGCTGTTCTGACCCAGAATAGCCCGAAACTCGTGATTTTTTGGCAGCCCCGCCAGAAATCGCAGTTTCGGACCCAGACTGCTGAAAATCCCTATTTGGGTCCCGGACAGCCTGAAATCGACACCCGCCCGTCGGACAGCCAAAAATGACGATTCTGCCCCCATCAGCGAAAAATTGCTGTTCTGGACCAGAACTGCCCAAAACTCGTGATTTTTCGGTAAGCCGAACAGAAAGCGCAGTTCCGGACCCAGACTGCTGAAAATCCCTATTTGGGACCCGGACAGCTTGAAATCCACACTGGCCCGCCGGGCAGCCAAAAATGACGATTCTGCCCCCATCAGCGAAAAATTGCTGTTCTGGACCAGAACTGCCCGAAACTCGTGATTTTTCGGTAAGCCGAACAGAAAGCGCAGTTCCGGACCCAGACTGCTGAAAATTCCTATTTGGGACCCGGACAGCTTGAAATCCACACTGGCCCGCCGGACAGCCAAAAATGACGATTCTGCCCCCATCAGCGAAAAATTGCTGTTCTGGACCAGAACTGCCCGAAACTCGTGATTTTTCGGTAAGCCGAACAGAAAGTGCAGTTCCGGACCCAGACTGCTGAAAATCACTATTTGAGCCACGGACAGCCTGAAAACGACAGCGACCCGTCTGACAGCTGAAAATGACGATTCTACCCCCGACAGCGGAAAATCGCTGTTCTGGCCCAGAATTGCCCGAAACTCGTGATTTTTCGGCAGCCCCGCCAGAAATCGCAGTTTCGGACCCAGACTGCTGAAAATCACTATTTGGGCCCCAGACAGCCTGAAAACGACAGCGACCCGTCAGACAGCCGAAAATGACGATTCTACCCCCGACAGCGGAAAATCGCTGTTCTGGCCCAGAATTGCCCGAAACTCGTGATTTTTCGGCAGCCCCGCCAGAAATCGCAGTTTCGGACCCAGACTGCTGAAAATCCCTATTTGGGACCCGGACAGCTTGAAATCCACACTGGCCCGCCGGACAGCCAAAAATGACGATTCTGCCCCCATCAGCGAAAAATTGCTGTTCTGGACCAGAACTGCCCGAAACTCGTGATTTTTCGGTAAGCCGAACAGAAAGTGCAGTTCCGGACCCAGACTGCTAAAAATCACTATTTGAGCCACGGACAGCCTGAAAACGACAGCGACCCGTCTGACAGCTGAAAATGCCGATTCTACCCCCGACAGCGGATAATCGCTGTTCTGACCCAGAATAGCCCGAAACTCGTGATTTTTTGGCAGCCCCGCCAGAAATCGCAGTTTCGGACCCAGACTGCTGAAAATCCCTATTTGGGTCCCGGACAGCCTGAAATCGACACCCGCCCGTCGGACAGCCAAAAATGACGATTCTGCCCCCATCAGCGAAAAATTGCTGTTCTGGACCAGAACTGCCCAAAACTCGTGATTTTTCGGTAAGCCGAACAGAAAGCGCAGTTCCGGACCCAGACTGCTGAAAATCCCTATTTGGGACCCGGACAGCTTGAAATCCACACTGGCCCGCCGGGCAGCCAAAAATGACGATTCTGCCCCCATCAGCGAAAAATTGCTGTTCTGGACCAGAACTGCCCGAAACTCGTGATTTTTCGGTAAGCCGAACAGAAAGCGCAGTTCCGGACCCAGACTGCTGAAAATTCCTATTTGGGACCCGGACAGCTTGAAATCCACACTGGCCCGCCGGACAGCCAAAAATGACGATTCTGCCCCCATCAGCGAAAAATTGCTGTTCTGGACCAGAACTGCCCGAAACTCGTGATTTTTCGGTAAGCCGAACAGAAAGTGCAGTTCCGGACCCAGACTGCTGAAAATCACTATTTGAGCCACGGACAGCCTGAAAACGACAGCGACCCGTCTGACAGCTGAAAATGACGATTCTACCCCCGACAGCGGAAAATCGCTGTTCTGGCCCAGAATTGCCCGAAACTCGTGATTTTTCGGCAGCCCCGCCAGAAATCGCAGTTTCGGACCCAGACTGCTGAAAATCACTATTTGGGCCCCAGACAGCCTGAAAACGACAGCGACCCGTCAGACAGCCGAAAATGACGATTCTACCCCCGACAGCGGAAAATCGCTGTTCTGGCCCAGAATTGCCCGAAACTCGTGATTTTTCGGCAGCCCCGCCAGAAATCGCAGTTTCGGACCCAGACTGCTGAAAATCCCTATTTGGGACCCGGACAGCTTGAAATCCACACTGGCCCGCCGGACAGCCAAAAATGACGATTCTGCCCCCATCAGCGAAAAATTGCTGTTCTGGACCAGAACTGCCCGAAACTCGTGATTTTTCGTTAAGCCGAACAGAAAGTGCAGTTCCGGACCCAGACTGCTAAAAATCACTATTTGAGCCACGGACAGCCTGAAAACGACAGCGACCCGTCTGACAGCTGAAAATGACGATTCTACCCCCGACAGCGGATAATCGCTGTTCTGACCCAGAATTGCCCGAAACTCGTGATTTTTTGGCAGCCCCGCCAGAAATCGCAGTTTCGGACCCAGACTGCTGAAAATCCCTATTTGGGTCCCGGACAGCCTGAAATCGACACCCGCCCGTCGGACAGCCAAAAATGACGATTCTGCCCCCATCAGCGAAAAATTGCTGTTCTGGACCAGAACTGCCCAAAACTCGTGATTTTTCGGTAAGCCGAACAGAAAGCGCAGTTCCGGACCCAGACTGCTGAAAATCCCTATTTGGGACCCGGACAGCTTGAAATCCACACTGGCCCGCCGGGCAGCCAAAAATGACGATTCTGCCCCCATCAGCGAAAAATTGCTGTTCTGGACCAGAACTGCCCGAAACTCGTGATTTTTCGGTAAGCCGAACAGAAAGCGCAGTTCCGGACCCAGACTGCTGAAAATTCCTATTTGGGACCCGGACAGCTTGAAATCCACACTGGCCCGCCGGACAGCCAAAAATGACGATTCTGCCCCCATCAGCAAAAAATTGCTGTTCTGGACCAGAACTGCCCGAAACTCGTGATTTTTCGGTAAGCCGAACAGAAAGTGCAGTTCCGGACCCAGACTGCTGAAAATCACTATTTGAGCCACGGACAGCCTGAAAACGACAGCGACCCGTCTGAACGCTGAAAATGACGATTCTACCCCCGACAGCGGAAAATCGCTGTTCTGGCCCAGAATTGCCCGAAACTCGTGATTTTTCGGCAGCCCCGCCAGAAATCGCAGTTTCGGACCCAGACTGCTGAAAATCCCTATTTGGGTCCCGGACAGCCTGAAATCGACAGCGACCCGTCAGACAGCCGAAAATGACGATTCTACCCCCGACAGCGGAAAATCGCTGTTCTGGCCCAGAATTGCCCGAAACTCGTGATTTTTCGGCAGCCCCGCCAGAAATCGCTGTTTCAGACCCAGACTGCTGAAAATCCCTATTTGGGACCCGGACAGCTTGAAATCCACACTGGCCCGCCGGACAGCCAAAAATGACGATTCTGCCCCCATCAGCGAAAAATTGCTGTTCTGGACCAGAACTGCCCGAAACTCGTGATTTTTCGGTAAGCCGAACAGAAAGTGCAGTTCCGGACCCAGACTGCTAAAAATCACTATTTGAGCCACGGACAGCCTGAAAACGACAGCGACCCGTCTGACAGCTGAAAATGACGATTCTACCCCCGACAGCGGATAATCGCTGTTCTGACCCAGAATTGCCCGAAACTCGTGATTTTTTGGCAGCCCCGCCAGAAATCGCAGTTTCGGACCCAGACTGCTGAAAATCCCTATTTGGGTCCCGGACAGCCTGAAATCGACACCCGCCCGTCGGACAGCCAAAAATGACGATTCTGCCCCCATCAGCGAAAAATCGCTGTTCTGGACCAGAACTGCCCAAAACTCGGGATTTTTCGGTAAGCCGAACAGAAAGCGCAGTTCCGGACCCAGACTGCTGAAAATCCCTATTTGGGACCCGGACAGCTTGAAATCCACACTGGCCCGCCGGACAGCCAAAAATGACGATTCTGCCCCCATCAGCGAAAAATTGCTGTTCTGGACCAGAACTGCCCGAAACTCGTGATTTTTCGGTAAGCCGAACAGAAAGCGCAGTTCCGGACCCAGACTGCTGAAAATTCCTATTTGGGACCCGGACAGCTTGAAATCCACACTGGCCCGCCGGACAGCCAAAAATGACGATTCTGCCCCCATCAGCGAAAAATTGCTGTTCTGGACCAGAACTGCCCGAAACTCGTGATTTTTCGGTAAGCCGAACAGAAAGTGCAGTTCCGGACCCAGACTGCTGAAAATCACTATTTGAGCCACGGACAGCCTGAAAACGACAGCGACCCGTCTGACAGCTGAAAATGACGATTCTACCCCCGACAGCGGAAAATCGCTGTTCTGGCCCAGATTTGCCCGAAACTCGTGATTTTTCGGCAGCCCCGCCAGAAATCGCAGTTTCGGACCCAGACTGCTGAAAATCCCTATTTGGGTCCCGGACAGCCTGAAATCGACAGCGACCCGTCAGACAGCCGAAAATGACGATTCTACCCCCGACAGCGGAAAATCGCTGTTCTGGCCCAGAATTGCCCGAAACTCGTGATTTTTCGGCAGCCCCGCCAGAAATCGCTGTTTCAGACCCAGACTGCTGAAAATCCCTATTTGGGACCCGGACAGCTTGAAATCCACACTGGCCCGCCGGACAGCCAAAAATGACGATTCTGCCCCCATCAGCGAAAAATTGCTGTTCTGGACCAGAACTGCCCGAAACTCGTGATTTTTCGGTAAGCCGAACAGAAAGCGCAGTTCCGGACCCAGACTGCTGAAAATCCCTATTTGGGACCCGGACAGCTTGAAATCCACACTGGCCCGCCGGACAGCCAAAAATGACGATTCTGCCCCCATCAGCGAAAAATTGCTGTTCTGGACCAGAACTGCCCGAAACTCGTGATTTTTCGGTAAGCCGAACAGAAAGTGCAGTTCCGGACCCAGACTGCTGAAAATCACTATTTGAGCCACGGACAGCCTGAAAACGACAGCGACCCGTCTGACAGCTGAAAATGACGATTCTACCCCCGACAGCGGATAATCGCTGTTCTGACCCAGAATTGCCCGAAACTCGTGATTTTTTGGCAGCCCCGCCAGAAATCGCAGTTTCGGACCCAGACTGCTGAAAATCCCTATTTGGGTCCCGGACAGCCTGAAATCGACACCCGCCCATCGGACAGCCAAAAATGACGATTCTGCCCTGGGTCGAATAAAATCACTGTTCTGGCCCAGAACTGCCCGAAACTCGTGATTTTTCGGCTGTCCCACCTGAAATCGCAGTTTCGGACCCAGACTGCTGAAAATCACTATTTGGGCCCCAGACAGCCTGAAAACGACAGCGACCCGTCAGACAGCCGAAAATGACGATTCTACCCCCGACAGCGGAAAATCGCTGTTCTGGCCCAGAATTGCCCGAAACTCGTGATTTTTTGGCAGCCCCGCCAGAAATCGCAGTTTCGGACCCAGACTGCTGAAAATCCCTATTTGGGTCCCGGACAGCCTGAAATCGACACCCGCCCGTCGGACAGCCAAAAATGACGATTCTGCCCCCATCAGCGAAAAATTGCTGTTCTGGACCAGAACTGCCCAAAACTCGTGATTTTTCGGTAAGCCGAACAGAAAGCGCAGTTCCGGACCCAGACTGCTGAAAATCCCTATTTGGGACCCGGACAGCTTGAAATCCACACTGGCCCGCCGGACAGCCAAAAATGACGATTCTGCCCCCATCAGCGAAAAATTGCTGTTCTGGACCAGAACTGCCCGAAACTCGTGATTTTTCGGTAAGCCGAACAGAAAGCGCAGTTCCGGACCCAGACTGCTGAAAATCCCTATTTGGGACCCGGACAGCTTGAAATCCACACTGGCCCGCCGGACAGCCAAAAATGACGATTCTGCCCCCATCAGCGAAAAATTGCTGTTCTGGACCAGAACTGCCCGAAACTCGTGATTTTTCGGTAAGCCGAACAGAAAGCGCAGTTCCGGACCCAGACTGCTGAAAATTCCTATTTGGGACCCGGACAGCTTGAAATCCACACTGGCCCGCCGGACAGCCAAAAATGACGATTCTGCCCCCATCAGCGAAAAATTGCTGTTCTGGACCAGAACTGCCCGAAACTCGTGATTTTTCGGTAAGCCGAACAGAAAGTGCAGTTCCGGACCCAGACTGCTGAAAATCACTATTTGAGCCACGGACAGCCTGAAAACGACAGCGACCCGTCTGACAGCTGAAAATGACGATTCTACCCACGACAGCGGAAAATCGCTGTTCTGGCCCAGAATTGCCCGAAACTCGTGATTTTTCGGCAGCCCCGCCAGAAATCGCAGTTTCGGACCCAGACTGCTGAAAATCCCTATTTGGGTCCCGGACAGCCTGAAATCGACAGCGACCCGTCAGACAGCCGAAAATGACGATTCTACCCCCGACAGCGGAAAATCGCTGTTCTGGCCCAGAATTGCCCGAAACTCGTGATTTTTCGGCAGCCCCGCCAGAAATCGCTGTTTCAGACCCAGACTGCTGAAAATCCCTATTTGGGACCCGGACAGCTTGAAATCCACACTGGCCCGCCGGACAGCCAAAAATGACGATTCTGCCCCCATCAGCGAAAAATTGCTGTTCTGGACCAGAACTGCCCGAAACTCGTGATTTTTCGGTAAGCCGAACAGAAAGCGCAGTTCCGGACCCAGACTGCTGAAAATCCCTATTTGGGACCCGGACAGCTTGAAATCCACACTGGCCCGCCGGACAGCCAAAAATGACGATTCTGCCCCCATCAGCGAAAAATTGCTGTTCTGGACCAGAACTGCCCGAAACTCGTGATTTTTCGGTAAGCCGAACAGAAAGCGCAGTTCCGGACCCAGACTGCTGAAAATCCCTATTTGGGACCCGGACAGCTTGAAATCCACACTGGCCCGCCGGACAGCCAAAAATGACGATTCTGCCCCCATCAGCGAAAAATTGCTGTTCTGGACCAGAACTGCCCGAAACTCGTGATTTTTCGGTAAGCCGAACAGAAAGCGCAGTTCCGGACCCAGACTGCTGAAAATCCCTATTTGGGACCCGGACAGCTTGAAATCCACACTGGCCCGCCGGACAGCCAAAAATGACGATTCTGCCCCCATCAGCGAAAAATTGCTGTTCTGGACCAGAACTGCCCGAAACTCGTGATTTTTCGGTAAGCCGAACAGAAAGCGCAGTTCCGAACCCAGACTGCTGAAAATTCCTATTTGGGACCCGGACAGCTTGAAATCCACACTGGCCCGCCGGACAGCCAAAAATGACGATTCTGCCCCCATCAGCGAAAAATTGCTGTTCTGGACCAGAACTGCCCGAAACTCGTGATTTTTCGGTAAGCCGAACAGAAAGTGCAGTTCCGGACCCAGACTGCTGAAAATCACTATTTGAGCCACGGACAGCCTGAAAACGACAGCGACCCGTCTGACAGCTGAAAATGACGATTCTACCCACGACAGCGGAAAATCGCTGTTCTGGCCCAGAATTGCCCGAAACTCGTGATTTTTCGGCAGCCCCGCCAGAAATCGCAGTTTCGGACCCAGACTGCTGAAAATCCCTATTTGGGTCCCGGACAGCCTGAAATCGACAGCGACCCGTCAGACAGCCGAAAATGACGATTCTACCCCCGACAGCGGAAAATCGCTGTTCTGGCCCAGAATTGCCCGAAACTCGTGATTTTTCGGCAGCCCCGCCAGAAATCGCTGTTTCAGACCCAGACTGCTGAAAATCCCTATTTGGGACCCGGACAGCTTGAAATCCACACTGGCCCGCCGGACAGCCAAAAATGACGATTCTGCCCCCATCAGCGAAAAATTGCTGTTCTGGACCAGAACTGCCCGAAACTCGTGATTTTTCGGTAAGCCGAACAGAAAGCGCAGTTCCGGACCCAGACTGCTGAAAATCCCTATTTGGGACCCGGACAGCTTGAAATCCACACTGGCCCGCCGGACAGCCAAAAATGACGATTCTGCCCCCATCAGCGAAAAATTGCTGTTCTGGACCAGAACTGCCCGAAACTCGTGATTTTTCGGTAAGCCGAACAGAAAGTGCAGTTCCGGACCCAGACTGCTGAAAATCACTATTTGAGCCACGGACAGCCTGAAAACGACAGCGACCCGTCTGACAGCTGAAAATGACGATTCTACCCCCGACAGCGGATAATCGCTGTTCTGACCCAGAATTGCCCGAAACTCGTGATTTTTTGGCAGCCCCGCCAGAAATCGCAGTTTCGGACCCAGACTGCTGAAAATCCCTATTTGGGTCCCGGACAGCCTGAAATCGACACCCGCCCGTCGGACAGCCAAAAATGACGATTCTGCCCCGGGTCGAATAAAATCACTGTTCTGGCCCAGAACTGCCCGAAACTCGTGATTTTTCGGCTGTCCCACCTGAAATCGCAGTTTCGGACCCAGACTGCTGAAAATCACTATTTGGGCCCCAGACAGCCTGAAAACGACAGCGACCTGTCAGACAGCCGAAAATGACGATTCTACCCCCGACAGCGGAAAATCGCTGTTCTGACCCAGAATTGCCCGAAACTCGTGATTTTTTGGCAGCCCCGCCAGAAATCGCAGTTTCGGACCCAGACTGCTGAAAATCCCTATTTGGGTCCCGGACAGCCTGAAACCGACACCCGCCCGTCGGACAGCCAAAAATGACGATTCTGCCCCCATCAGCGAAAAATTGCTGTTCTGGACCAGAACTGCCCAAAACTCGTGATTTTTCGGTAAGCCGAACAGAAAGCGCAGTTCCGGACCCAGACTGCTGAAAATCCCTATTTGGGACCCGGACAGCTTGAAATCCACACTGGCCCGCCGGACAGCCAAAAATGACGATTCTGCCCCCATCAGCGAAAAATTGCTGTTCTGGACCAGAACTGCCCGAAACTCGTGATTTTTCGGTAAGCCGAACAGAAAGTGCAGTTCCGGACCCAGACTGCTAAAAATCACTATTTGAGCCACGGACAGCCTGAAAACGACAGCGACCCGTCTGACAGCTGAAAATGACGATTCTACCCCCGACAGCGGATAATCGCTGTTCTGACCCAGAATTGCCCGAAACTCGTGATTTTTTGGCAGCCCCGCCAGAAATCGCAGTTTCGGACCCAGACTGCTGAAAATCCCTATTTGGGTCCCGGACAGCCTGAAATCGACACCCGCCCGTCGGACAGCCAAAAATGACGATTCTGCCCCGGGTCGAATAAAATCACTGTTCTGGCCCAGAACTGCCCGAAACTCGTGATTTTTCGGCTGTCCCACCTGAAATCGCAGTTTCGGACCCAGACTGCTGAAAATCACTATTTGGGCCCCAGACAGCCTGAAAACGACAGCGACCCGTCAGACAGCCGAAAATGACGATTCTACCCCCGACAGCGGAAAATCGCTGTTCTGGCCCAGAATTGCCTGAAACTCGTGATTTTTTGGCAGCCCCGCCAGAAATCGCAGTTTCGGACCCAGACTGCTGAAAATCCCTATTTGGGTCCCGGACAGCCTGAAATCGACACCCGCCCGTCGGACAGCCAAAAATGACGATTCTGCCCCCATCAGCGAAAAATTGCTGTTCTGGACCAGAACTGCCCAAAACTCGTGATTTTTCGGTAAGCCGAACAGAAAGCGCAGTTCCGGACCCAGACTGCTGAAAATCCCTATTTGGGACCCGGACAGCTTGAAATCCACACTGGCCCGCCGGACAGCCAAAAATGACGATTCTGCCCCCATCAGCGAAAAATTGCTGTTCTGGACCAGAACTGCCCGAAACTCGTGATTTTTCGGTAAGCCGAACAGAAAGTGCAGTTCCGGACCCAGACTGCTGAAAATCACTATTTGAGCCACGGACAGCCTGAAAACGACAGCGACCCGTCTGACAGCTGAAAATGACGATTCTACCCCTGACAGCGGATAATCGCTGTTCTGACCCAGAATTGCCCGAAACTCGTGATTTTTTGGCAGCCCCGCCAGAAATCGCAGTTTCGGACCCAGACTGCTGAAAATCCCTATTTGGGTCCCGGACAGCCTGAAATCGACACCCGCCCGTCGGACAGCCAAAAATGACGATTCTGCCCCGGGTCGAATAAAATCACTGTTCTGGCCCAGAACTGCCCGAAACTCGTGATTTTTCGGCTGTCCCACCTGAAATCGCAGTTTCGGACCCAGACTGCTGAAAATCACTATTTGGGCCCCAGACAGCCTGAAAACGACAGCGACCCGTCAGACAGCCGAAAATGACGATTCTACCCCCGACAGCGGAAAATCGCTGTTCTGGCCCAGAATTGCCCGAAACTCGTGATTTTTTGGCAGCCCCGCCAGAAATCGCAGTTTCGGACCCAGACTGCTGAAAATCCCTATTTGGGTCCCGGACAGCCTGAAATCGACACCCGCCCGTCGGACAGCCAAAAATGACGATTCTGCCCCCATCAGCGAAAAATTGCTGTTCTGGACCAGAACTGCCCAAAACTCGTGATTTTTCGGTAAGCCGAACAGAAAGCGCAGTTCCGGACCCAGACTGCTGAAAATCCCTATTTGGGACCCGGACAGCTTGAAATCCACACTGGCCCGCCGGACAGCCAAAAATGACGATTCTGCCCCCATCAGCGAAAAATTGCTGTTCTGGACCAGAACTGCCCGAAACTCGTGATTTTTCGGTAAGCCGAACAGAAAGTGCAGTTCCGGACCCAGACTGCTGAAAATCACTATTTGAGCCACGGACAGCCTGAAAACGACAGCGACCCGTCTGACAGCTGAAAATGACGATTCTACCCCCGACAGCGGATAATCGCTGTTCTGACCCAGAATTGCCCGAAACTCGTGATTTTTTGGCAGCCCCGCCAGAAATCGCAGTTTCGGACCCAGACTGCTGAAAATCCCTATTTGGGTCCCGGACAGCCTGAAATCGACACCCGCCCGTCGGACAGCCAAAAATGACGATTCTGCCCCGGGTCGAATAAAATCACTGTTCTGGCCCAGAACTGCCCGAAACTCGTGATTTTTCGGCTGTCCCACCTGAAATCGCAGTTTCGGACCCAGACTGCTGAAAATCACTATTTGGGCCCCAGACAGCCTGAAAACGACAGCGACCCGTCAGACAGCCGAAAATGACGATTCTACCCCCGACAGCGGAAAATCGCTGTTCTGGCCCAGAATTGCCCGAAACTCGTGATTTTTTGGCAGCCCCGCCAGAAATCGCAGTTTCGGACCCAGACTGCTGAAAATCCCTATTTGGGTCCCGGACAGCCTGAAATCGACACCCGCCCGTCGGACAGCCAAAAATGACGATTCTGCCCCCATCAGCGAAAAATTGCTGTTCTGGACCAGAACTGCCCAAAACTCGTGATTTTTCGGTAAGCCGAACAGAAAGCGCAGTTCCGGACCCAGACTGCTGAAAATCCCTATTTGGGACCCGGACAGCTTGAAATCCACACTGGCCCGCCGGACAGCCAAAAATGACGATTCTGCCCCTATCAGCGAAAAATTGCTGTTCTGGACCAGAACTGCCCGAAACTCGTGATTTTTCGGTAAGCCGAACAGAAAGCGCAGTTCCGGACCCAGACTGCTGAAAATTCCTATTTGGGACCCGGACAGCCTGAAATCGACACCCGCCCGTCGGACAGCCAAAAATGACGATTCTGCCCCCATCAGCGAAAAATTTCTGTTCTGGACCAGAACTGCCCAAAACTCGTGATTTTTTGGCAGCCCCGCCAGAAATCGCAGTTTCGGACCCAGACTGCTGAAAATCCCTATTTGGGTCCCGGACAGCCTGAAATCGACACCCGCCCGTCGGACAGCCAAAAATGACGATTCTGCCCCGGGTCGAATAAAATCACTGTTCTGGCCCAGAACTGCCCGAAACTCGTGATTTTTCGGCTGTCCCACCTGAAATCGCAGTTTCGGACCCAGACTGCTGAAAATCACTATTTGGGCCCCAGACAGCCTGAAAACGACAGCGACCCGTCAGACAGCCGAAAATGACGATTCTACCCCCGACAGCGGAAAATCGCTGTTCTGGCCCAGAATTGCCCGAAACTCGTGATTTTTTGGCAGCCCCGCCAGAAATCGCAGTTTCGGACCCAGACTGCTGAAAATCCCTATTTGGGTCCCGGACAGCCTGAAATCGACACCCGCCCGTCGGACAGCCAAAAATGACGATTCTGCCCCCATCAGCGAAAAATTGCTGTTCTGGACCAGAACTGCCCAAAACTCGTGATTTTTCGGTAAGCCGAACAGAAAGCGCAGTTCCGGACCCAGACTGCTGAAAATCCCTATTTGGGACCCGGACAGCTTGAAATCCACACTGGCCCGCCGGACAGCCAAAAATGACGATTCTGCCCCCATCAGCGAAAAATTGCTGTTCTGGACCAGAACTGCCCGAAACTCGTGATTTTTCGGTAAGCCGAACAGAAAGCGCAGTTCCGGACCCAGACTGCTGAAAATTCCTATTTGGGACCCGGACAGCCTGAAATCGACACCCGCCCGTCGGACAGCCAAAAATGACGATTCTGCCCCCATCAGCGAAAAATTGCTGTTCTGGACCAGAACTGCCCAAAACTCGTGATTTTTCGGTAAGCCGAACAGAAAGCGCAGTTCCGGACCCAGACTGCTGAAAATCCCTATTTGGGACCCGGACAGCTTGAAATCCACACTGGCCCGCCGGACAGCCAAAAATGACGATTCTGCCCCCATCAGCGAAAAATTGCTGTTCTGGACCAGAACTGCCCGAAACTCGTGATTTTTCGGTAAGCCGAACAGAAAGTGCAGTTCCGGACCCAGACTGCTAAAAATCACTATTTGAGCCACGGACAGCCTGAAAACGACAGCGACCCGTCTGACAGCTGAAAATGACGATTCTACCCCCGACCGCGGATAATCGCTGTTCTGACCCAGAATTGCCCGAAACTCGTGATTTTTTGGCAGCCCCGCCAGAAATCGCAGTTTCGGACCCAGACTGCTGAAAATCCCTATTTGGGTCCCGGACAGCCTGAAATCGACACCCGCCCGTCGGACAGCCAAAAATGACGATTCTGCCCCGGGTCGAATAAAATCACTGTTCTGGCCCAGAACTGCCCGAAACTCGTGATTTTTCGGCTGTCCCACCTGAAATCGCAGTTTCGGACCCAGACTGCTGAAAATCACTATTTGGGCCCCAGACAGCCTGAAAACGACAGCGACCCGTCAGACAGCCGAAAATGACGATTCTACCCCCGACAGCGGAAAATCGCTGTTCTGGCCCAGAATTGCCCGAAACTCGTGATTTTTCGGCAGCCCCGCCAGAAATCGCAGTTTCGGACCCAGACTGCTGAAAATCGCTATTTGGGTCCCGGACAGCCTGAAATCGACAACGGCCCGTCGGACAGCCAAAAATGACGATTCTGCCCCCGGTCGAATAAAATCACTGTTCTGGCCCAGAACTGCCCGAAACTCGTGATTTTTCGGCTGTCCCACCTGAAATCGCAGTTTCGGTCCCAGACTGCTGAAAATCACTATTTGGGCCCCAGACAGCCTGAAAACGACAGCGACCCGTCAGACAGCCGAAAATGACGATTCTACCCCCGACAGCGGAAAATCGCTGTTCTGGCCCAGAATTGCCCGAAACTCGTGATTTTTCGGCAGCCCCGCCAGAAATCGCAGTTTCGGACCCAGACTGTTGAAAATCCCTATTTGGGTCCCGGACAGCCTGAAATCGACACCGGCCCGTCGGACAGCCAAAAATGACGATTCTGCCCCCGGTCGAATAAAATCACTGTTCTGGCCCAGAACTGCCCGAAACTCGTGATTTTTCGGCTGTCCCACCTGAAATCGCAGTTTCGGACCCAGACTGCTGAAAATCACTATTTGGGCCCCAGGCAGCCTGAAAACGACAGCGACCCGTCAGACAGCCGAAAATGACGATTCTACCCCCGACAGCGGAAAATCGCTGTTCTGGCCCAGAATTGCCCGAAACTCGTGATTTTTCAGCAGCCCCGCCAGAAATCGCAGTTTCGGACCCAGACTGCTGAAAATCCCTATTTGGGTCCCGGACAGCCTGAAATCGACACCGGCCCGTCGGACAGCCAAAAATGACGATTCTGCCCCAGATCGAATGAAATCACTGTTCTGGCCCAGAACTGCCCGAAACTCGTGATTTTTCGGCTGTCCCACCTGAAATCGCAGTTTCGGACCCAGATTGCTGAAAATCCCTATTTGGGACCCGGACAGCTTGAAATCCACACTGGCCCGCCGGACAGCCAAAAATGACGATTCTGCCCCCATCAGCGAAAAATTGCTGTTCTGGACCAGAACTGCCCGAAACTCGTGATTTTTCGGTAAGCCGAACAGAAAGTGCAGTTCCGGACCCAGACTGCTAAAAATCACTATTTGAGCCACGGACAGCCTGAAAACGACAGCGACCCGTCTGACAGCTGAAAATGACGATTCTACCCCCGACCGCGGATAATCGCTGTTCTGACCCAGAATTGCCCGAAACTCGTGATTTTTTGGCAGCCCCGCCAGAAATCGCAGTTTCGGACCCAGACTGCTGAAAATCCCTATTTGGGTCCCGGACAGCCTGAAATCGACACCCGCCCGTCGGACAGCCAAAAATGACGATTCTGCCCCGGGTCGAATAAAATCACTGTTCTGGCCCAGAACTGCCCGAAACTCGTGATTTTTCGGCTGTCCCACCTGAAATCGCAGTTTCGGACCCAGACTGCTGAAAATCACTATTTGGGCCCCAGGCAGCCTGAAAACGACAGCGACCCGTCAGACAGCCGAAAATGACGATTCTACCCCCGACAGCGGAAAATCGCTGTTCTGGCCCAGAATTGCCCGAAACTCGTGATTTTTCAGCAGCCCCGCCAGAAATCGCAGTTTCGGACCCAGACTGCTGAAAATCCCTATTTGGGTCCCGGACAGCCTGAAATCGACACCGGCCCGTCGGACAGCCAAAAATGACGATTCTGCCCCAGATCGAATGAAATCACTGTTCTGGCCCAGAACTGCCCGAAACTCGTGATTTTTCGGCTGTCCCACCTGAAATCGCAGTTTCGGACCCAGATTGCTGAAAATCCCTATTTGGGACCCGGACAGCTTGAAATCCACACTGGCCCGCCGGACAGCCAAAAATGACGATTCTGCCCCCATCAGCGAAAAATTGCTGTTCTGGACCAGAACTGCCCGAAACTCGTGATTTTTCGGTAAGCCGAACAGAAAGTGCAGTTCCGGACCCAGACTGCTGAAAATCACTATTTGAGCCACGGACAGCCTGAAAACGACAGCGACCCGTCTGACAGCTGAAAATGACGATTCTACCCCCGACAGTGGATAATCGCTGTTCTGGCCCAGAATTGCCCGAAACTCGTGATTTTTTGGCAGCCCCGCCAGAAATCGCAGTTTCGGACCCAGACTGCTGAAAATCCCTATTTGGGTCCCGGACAGCCTGAAATCGACATCCGCCCGTCGGACAGCCAAAAATGACGATTCTGCCCCCGGTCGAATAAAATCACTGTTCTGGCCCAGAACTGCCCGAAACTCGTGATTTTTCGGCTGTCCCACCTGAAATCGCAGTTTCGGACCCAGACTGCTGAAAATCCCTATTTGGGACCCGGACCGCTTGAAATCCACACTGGCCCGCCGGACAGCCAAAAATGACGATTCTGCCCCCATCAGAGAAAAATTGCTGTTCTAGACCAGAACTGCCCGAAACTCGTGATTTTTCGGTAAGCCGAACAGAAAGCGCAGTTTCGGACCCAGACTGCTGAAAATCCCTATTTGGGACCCGGACAGCTTGAAATCCACACTGGCCCGCCGAACAGCCAAAAATGACGATTCTGCCCCCATCAGCGAAAAATTGCTGTTCTGGACCAGAACTGCCCGAAACTCGTGATTTTTCGGTAAGCCGAACAGAAAGTGCAGTTCCGGACCCAGACTGCTGAAAATCACTATTTGAGCCACGGACAGCCTGAAAACGACAGCGACCCGTCTGACAGCTGAAAATGACGATTCTACCCCCGACAGTGGATAATCGCTGTTCTGGCCCAGAATTGCCCGAAACTCGTGATTTTTTGGCAGCCCCGCCAGAAATCGCAGTTTCGGACCCAGACTGCTGAAAATCCCTATTTGGGTCCCGGACAGCCTGAAATCGACATCCGCCCGTCGGACAGCCAAAAATGACGATTCTGCCCCCGGTCGAATAAAATCACTGTTCTGGCCCAGAACTGCCCGAAACTCGTGATTTTTCGGCTGTCCCACCTGAAATCGCAGTTTCGGACCCAGACTGCTGAAAATCCCTATTTGGGACCCGGACCGCTTGAAATCCACACTGGCCCGCCGGACAGCCAAAAATGACGATTCTGCCCCCATCAGAGAAAAATTGCTGTTCTAGACCAGAACTGCCCGAAACTCGTGATTTTTCGGTAAGCCGAACAGAAAGCGCAGTTTCGGACCCAGACTGCTGAAAATCCCTATTTGGGACCCGGACAGCTTGAAATCCACACTGGCCCGCCGAACAGCCAAAAATGACGATTCTGCCCCCATCAGCGAAAAATTGCTGTTCTGGACCAGAACTGCCCGAAACTCGTGATTTTTCGGTAAGCCGAACAGAAAGCGCAGTTCCGGACCCAGACTGCTGAAAATCCCTATTTGGGACCCGGACAGCTTGAAATCCACACTGGCCCGCCGGACAGCCAAAAATGACGATTCTGCCCCCATCAGCGAAAAATTGCTGTTCTGGACCAGAACTGCCCGAAACTCGTGATTTTTCGGTAAGCCGAACAGAAAGCGCAGTTCCGGACCCAGACTGCTGAAAATCACTATTTGGGCCCCAGACAGCCTGAAAACGACAGCGACCCGTCAGACAGCCGAAAATGACGATTCTACCCCCGACAGCGAAAAATCGCTGTTCTGGCTCAGAATTGCCCGAAACTCGTGATTTTTTGGCAGCCCCGCCAGAAATCGCAGTTTCGGACCCAGACTGCTGAAAATCTTTATTTGGGTCCCAGACAGCCTGAAATCGACTCCCGCCCGTCGGACAGCCAAAAATGACGATTCTGCCCCCGGTCGAATAAAATCACTGTTCTGGCCCAGAACTGCCCGAAACTCGTGATTTTTCGGCTGTCCCACCTGAAATCGCAGTTTCGGACCCAGACTGCTGAAAATCCCTATTTGGGACCCGGACAGCTTGAAATCCACACTGGCCCGCCGGACAGCCAAAAATGACGATTCTGCCCCCATCAGCGAAAAATTGCTGTTCTGGACCAGAACTGCCCGAAACTCGTGATTTTTCGGTAAGCTGAACGGAAAGCGCAGTTCCGGACCCAGACTGCTGAAAATCACTATTTGGGCCACGGACAGCCTGAAAACGACAGCGACCCGTCAGACAGCCGAAAATGACGATTCTACCCCCGACAGCGGAAAATCGCTGTTCTGGCCCAGAATTGCCCGAAACTCGTGATTTTTTGGCAGCCCCGCCAGAAATCGCAGTTTCGGACCCAGACTGCTGAAAATCCCTATTTGGGTCCCGGACAGCCTGAAATCGACACCCACCCGTCGGGCAGCCAAAAATGACGATTCTGCCCCCGGTCGAATAAAATCACTGTTCTGGCCCAGAACTGCCCGAAACTCGTGATTTTTCGGCTGTCCCACCTGAAATCGCAGTTTCGGACCCAGACTGCTGAAAATCCCTATTTGGGACCCGGACCGCTTGAAATCCACACTGGCCCGCCGGACAGCCAAAAATGACGATTCTGCCCCCATCAGAGAAAAATTGCTGTTCTGGACCAGAACTGCCCGAAACTCGTGATTTTTCGGCTGTCCCACCTGAAATCGCAGTTTCGGACCCAGATCGCTGAAAATCACTATTTGGGCCCCAGACAGCCTGAAAACGACAGCGACCCGTCAGACAGCCGAAAATGACGATTCTACCCCCGACAGCGGAAAATCGCTGTTCTGGCCCAGAATTGCCCGAAACTCGTGATTTTTCGGCAGCCCCGCCAGAAATCGCAGTTTCGGACCCAGACTGCTGAAAATCCCTATTTGGGACCCGGACAGCTTGAAATCCACACTGGCCCGCCGGACAGCCAAAAATGACGATTCTGCCCCCATCAGCGAAAAATTGCTGTTCTGGACCAGAACTGCCCGAAACTCGTGATTTTTCGGTAAGCCGAACAGAAAGCGCAGTTCCGGACCCAGACTGCTGAAAATCCCTATTTGGGACCCGGACAGCTTGAAATCCACACTGGCCCGCCGGACAGCCAAAAATGACGATTTTGCCCCCATCAGCGAAAAATTGCTGTTCTGGACCAGAACTGCCTGAAACTCGTGATTTTTCGGTAAGCCGAACAGAAAGTGCAGTTCCGGACCCAGACTGCTGAAAATCACTATTTGGGCCACGGACAGCCTGAAAACGACAGCGACCCGTCTGACAGCTGAAAATGACGATTCTACCCCCGACAGCGGAAAATCGCTGTTCTGGCCCAGAATTGCCCGAAACTCGTGATTTTTCGGCAGCCCCGCCAGAAATCGCAGTTTCGGACCCAGACTGCTGAAAATCAGTATTTGGGTCCCGGACAGCCTGAAATCGACACCCGCCCGTCGGACAGCCAAAAATGACGATTCTGCCCCCGGTCGAATAAAATCACTGTTCTGGCCCAGAACTGCCCGAAACTCGTGATTTTTCGGCTGTCCCACCTGAAATCGCAGTTTCGGACCCAGACTGCTGAAAATCACTATTTGGGCCCCAGACAGCCTGAAAACGACAGCGACCCGTCAGACAGCCGAAAATGACGATTCTACCCCCGACAGCGGAAAATCGCTGTTCTGGCCCAGAATTGCCCGAAACTTGTGATTTTTCGGCAGCCCCGCCAGAAATCGCAGTTTCGGACCCAGACTGCTGAAAATCCCTATTTGGGTCCCGGACAGCCTGAAATCGACAACGGCCCGTCGGACAGCCAAAAATGACGATTCTTCCCCCGGTCGAATAAAATCACTGTTCCGGCCCAGAACTGCCCGAAACTCGTGATTTTTCGGCTGTCCCACCTGAAATCGCAGTTTCGGACCCAGACTGCTGAAAATCACTATTTGGGCCCCAGACAGCCTGAAAACGACAGCGACCCGTCAGACAGCCGAAAATGACGATTCTACCCCCGACAGCGGAAAATCGCTGTTCTGGCCCAGAATTGCCCGAAACTCGTGATTTTTCGGCAGCCCCGCCAGAAATCGCAGTTTCAGACCCAGACTGCTGAAAATCGCTATTTGGGTCCCGGACAGCCTGAAATCGACACCGGCCCGTCGGACAGCCAAAAATGCCGATTCTGCCCCAGATTGAATGAAATCACTGTTCTGGCCCAGAACTGCCCGAAACTCGTGGTTTTTCGGCTGTCCCACCTGAAATCGCAGTTTCGGACCCAGACTGCTGAAAATCCCTATTTGGGACCCGGACAGCTTGAAATCCACACTGGCCCGCCGGACAGCCAAAAATGACGATTCTGCCCCCATCAGCGAAAAATTGCTGTTCTGGACCAGAACTGCCCGAAACTCGTGATTTTTCGGTAAGCTGAACGGAAAGCGCAGTTCCGGACCCAGACTGCTGAAAATCACTATTTGGGCCACGGACAGCCTGAAAACGACAGCGACCCGTCAGACAGCCGAAAATGACGATTCTACCCCCGACAGCGGAAAATCGCTGTTCTGGCCCAGAATTGCCCGAAACTCGTGATTTTTCGGCAGCCCCGCCAGAAATCGCTGTTTCGGACCCAGACTGCTGAAAATCGCTATTTGGGTCCCGGACAGCCTGAAATCGACACCGGCCCGTCGGACAGCCAAAAATGACGATTCTGCCCCAGATCGAATGAAATCACTGTTCTGGCCCAGAACTGCCCGAAACTCGTGGTTTTTCGGCTGTCCCACCTGAAATCGCAGTTTCGGACCCAGACTGCTGAAAATCCCTATTTGGGACCCGGACAGCTTGAAATCCACACTGGCCCGCCGGACAGCCAAAAATGACGATTCTGCCCCCATCAGCGAAAAATTGCTGTTCTGGACCAGAACTGCCCGAAACTCGTGATTTTTCGGTAAGCTGAACGGAAAGCGCAGTTCCGGACCCAGACTGCTGAAAATCACTATTTGGGCCACGGACAGCCTGAAAACGACAGCGACCCGTCAGACAGCCGAAAATGACGATTCTACCCCCGACAGCGCAAAATCGCTGTTCCGGCCCAGAATTGCCCGAAACTCGTGATTTTTCGGCAGCCCCGCCAGAAATCGCAGTTTCGGACCCAGACTGCTGAAAATCCCTATTTGGGACCCGGACAGCTTGAAATCCACACTGGCCCGCCGGACAGCCAAAAATGACGATTCTGCCCCCATCAGCGAAAAATTGCTGTTCTGGACCAGAACTGCCCGAAACTCGTGATTTTTCGGTAAGCCGAACAGAAAGCACAGTTCCGGACCCAGACTGCTGAAAATCACTATTTGGGCCACGGACAGCCTGAAAACGACAGCGACCCGTCAGACAGCCGAAAATGACGATTCTACCCCCGACAGCGGAAAATCGCTGTTCTGGCCCAGAATTTCCCGAAACTCGTGATTTTTCGGCAGCCCCGCCAGAAATCGCAGTTTCGGACCCAGACAGCTGAAAATCCCTATTTGGGTCCCGGTCAGCCTGAAATCGACACCCGCCCGTCGGACAGCCAAAAATGACGATTCTGCCCCCGGTCGAATAAAATCACTGTTCTGGCCCAGAACTGCCCGAAACTCGTGATTTTTCGGCTGTCCCTCATGAAATCGCAGTTTCGGACCCAGACTGCTGAAAATCACTATTTGGGCACCAGACAGCCTGAAAACGACAGCGACCCGTCAGACAGCCGAAAATGACGATTCTACCCCCGACAGCGGAAAATCGCTGTTCTGGCCCAGAATTGCCCGAAACTCGTGATTTTTCGGCAGCCCCGCCAGAAATCGCAGTTTCGGACCCAGACTGCTGAAAATCGCTATTTGGGTCCCGGACAGCCTGAAATCGACACCGGCCCGTCGGACAGCCAAAAATGACGATTCTGCCCCAGATCGAATGAAATCACTGTTCTGGCCCAGAACTGCCCGAAACTCGTGGTTTTTCGGCTGTCCCACCTGAAATCGCAGTTTCGGACCCAGACTGCTGAAAATCCCTATTTGGGACCCGGACTGCTTGAAATCCACACTGGCCCGCCGGACAGCCAAAAATGACGATTCTGCCCCCATCAGCGAAAAATTGCTGTTCTGGACCAGAACTGCCCGAAACTTGTGATTTTTCGGTAAGCCGAACGGAAAGCGCAGTTCCGGACCCAGACTGCTGAAAATCACTATTTGGGCCACGGACAGCCTGAAAACGACAGCGACCCATCAGACAGCCGAAAATGACGATTCTACCCCCGACAGCGCAAAATCGCTGTTCCGGCCCAGAATTGCCCGAAACTCGTGATTTTTCGGCAGCCCCGCCAGAAATCGCAGTTTCGGACCCAGACTGCTGAAAATCCCTATTTGGGACCCGGACAGCTTGAAATCCACACTGGCCCGCCGGACAGCCAAAAATGACGATTCTGCCCCCATCAGCGAAAAATTGCTGTTCTGGACCAGAACTGCCCGAAACTCGTGATTTTTCGGTAAGCCGAACAGAAAGCACAGTTCCGGACCCAGACTGCTGAAAATCACTATTTGGGCCACGGACAGCCTGAAAACGACAGCGACCCGTCAGACAGCCGAAAATGACGATTCTACCCCCGACAGCGGAAAATCGCTGTTCTGGCCCAGAATTTCCCGAAACTCGTGATTTTTCGGCAGCCCCGCCAGAAATCGCAGTTTCGGACCCAGACAGCTGAAAATCCCTATTTGGGTCCCGGTCAGCCTGAAATCGACACCCGCCCGTCGGACAGCCAAAAATGACGATTCTGCCCCCGGTCGAATAAAATCACTGTTCTGGCCCAGAACTGCCCGAAACTCGTGATTTTTCGGCTGTCCCTCATGAAATCGCAGTTTCGGACCCAGACTGCTGAAAATCACTATTTGGGCACCAGACAGCCTGAAAACGACAGCGACCCGTCAGACAGCCGAAAATGACGATTCTACCCCCGACAGCGGAAAATCGCTGTTCTGGCCCAGAATTGCCCGAAACTCGTGATTTTTCGGCAGCCCCGCCAGAAATCGCAGTTTCGGACCCAGACTGCTGAAAATCGCTATTTGGGTCCCGGACAGCCTGAAATCGACACCGGCCCGTCGGACAGCCAAAAATGACGATTCTGCCCCAGATCGAATGAAATCACTGTTCTGGCCCAGAACTGCCCGAAACTCGTGGTTTTTCGGCTGTCCCACCTGAAATCGCAGTTTCGGACCCAGACTGCTGAAAATCCCTATTTGGGACCCGGACAGCTTGAAATCCACACTGGCCCGCCGGACAGCCAAAAATGACGATTCTGCCCCCATCAGCGAAAAATTGCTGTTCTGGACCAGAACTGCCCGAAACTTGTGATTTTTCGGTAAGCCGAACGGAAAGCGCAGTTCCGGACCCAGACTGCTGAAAATCACTATTTGGGCCACGGACAGCCTGAAAACGACAGCGACCCGTCAGACAGCCGAAAATGACGATTCTACCCCCGACAGCGCAAAATCGCTGTTCCGGCCCAGAATTGCCCGAAACTCGTGATTTTTCGGCAGCCCCACCAGAAATCGCAGTTTCGGACCCAGACTGCTGAAAATCCCTATTTGGGACCCGGACAGCTTGAAATCCACACTGGCCCGCCGGACAGCCAAAAATGACGATTCTGCCCCCATCAGCGAAAAATTGCTGTTCTGGACCAGAACTGCCCGAAACTCGTGATTTTTCGGTAAGCCGAACAGAAAGCACAGTTCCGGACCCAGACTGCTGAAAATCACTATTTGGGCCACGGACAGCCTGAAAACGACAGCGACCCGTCAGACAGCCGAAAATGACGATTCTACCCCCGACAGCGGAAAATCGCTGTTCTGGCCCAGAATTTCCCGAAACTCGTGATTTTTCGGCAGCCCCGCCAGAAATCGCAGTTTCGGACCCAGACAGCTGAAAATCCCTATATGGGTCCCGGTCAGCCTGAAATCGACACCCGCCCGTCGGACAGCCAAAAATGACGATTCTGCCCCCGGTCGAATAAAATCACTGTTCTGGCCCAGAACTGCCCGAAACTCGTGATTTTTCGGCTGTCCCTCCTGAAATCGCAGTTTCGGACCCAGACTGCTGAAAATCACTATTTGGGCACCAGACAGCCTGAAAACGACAGCGACCCGTCAGACAGCCGAAAATGACGATTCTACCCCCGACAGCGGAAAATCGCTGTTCTGGCCCAGAATTGCCCGAAACTCGTGATTTTTCGGCAGCCCCGCCAGAAATCGCTGTTTCGGACCCAGACTGCTGAAAATCGCTATTTGGGTCCCGGACAGCCTGAAATCGACACCGGCCCGTCGGACAGCCAAAAATGACGATTCTGCCCCAGATCGAATGAAATCACTGTTCTGGCCCAGAACTGCCCGAAACTCGTGGTTTTTCGGCTGTCCCACCTGGAATCGCAGTTTCGGACCCAGACTGCTGAAAATCCCTATTTGGGACCCGGACAGCTTGAAATCCACACTGGCCCGCCGGACAGCCAAAAATGACGATTCTGCCCCCATCAGCGAAAAATTGCTGTTCTGGACCAGAACTGCCCGAAACTCGTGATTTTTCGGTAAGCCGAACAGAAAGCGCAGTTCCGGACCCAGACTGCTGAAAATCACTATTTGGGCCACGGACAGCCTGAAAACGACAGCGACCCGTCAGACAGCCGAAAATGACGATTCTACCCCCGACAGCGGAAAATCGCTATTCTGGCCCAGAATTGCCCGAAACTCGTGATTTTTTGGCAGCCCCGCCAGAAATCGTAGTTTCGGACCCAGACTGCTGAAAATCCCTATTTGGGTTCCGGACAGCCTGAAATCGACATCCGCCCGTCGGACAGCCAAAAATGACGATTCTGCCCCCGGTCGAATAAAAACACTGTTCTGGCCCTGAACTGCCCGAAACTCGTGATTTTTCGGCTGTCCAACCTGAAATCGCAGTTTCGGACCCAGACTGCTGAAAATCACTATTTGGGCCCCAGACAGCCTGAAAACGACAGCGACCCGTCAGACAGCCGAAAATGACGATTCTACCCCCGACAGCGGAAAATCGCTGTTCTGGCCCAGAATTGCCCGAAACTCGTGATTTTTAGGCAGCCCCGCCAGAAATCGCAATTTCGGACCCAGACTGCTGAAAATCCCTATTTGGGTCCCGGACAGCCTGAAATCGACACCCGCCCGTCGGACAGCCAAAAATGACGATTCTGCCCCGGGTCGAATAAAATCACTGTTCTGGCCCAGAACTGCCCGAAACTCGTGATTTTTCGGCTGTCCCACCTGAAATCGCAGTTTCGGACCCAGACTGCTGAAAATCACTATTTGGGCCCCAGACAGCCTGAAAACGACAGCGACCCGTCAGACAGCCGAAAATGACGATTCTACCCCCGACAGCGGAAAATCGCTGTTCTGGCCCAGAATTGCCCGAAACTCGTGATTTTTCGGCAGCCCCGCCAGAAATCGCAGTTTCGGACCCAGACTGCTGAAAATCCCTATTTGGGTCCCGGACAGCCTGAAATCGACACCCGCCCGTTGGACAGCCAAAAATGACGATTCTGCCCCCGGTCGAATAAAATCATTGTTCTGGCCCAGAACTGCCCGAAACTCGTGATTTTTCAGCTGTCCCACCTGAAATCGCAGTTTCGAACCCAGACTGCTGAAAATCACTATTTGGGCCCCAGACAGCCTGAAAACGACAGCGACCCGTCAGACAGCCGAAAATGACGATTCTACCCCCGACAGCGGAAAATCGCTGTTCTGGCCCAGAATTGCCCGAAACTCGTGATTTTTCGGCAGCCCCGCCAGAAATCGCTGTTTCGGACCCAGACTGCTGAAAATCCCTAATTGGGACCCGGACGGCTTGAAATCCACACTGGCCCGCCGGACAGCCAAAAATGACGATTCTGCCCCGGGTCGAATAAAATCACTGTTCTGGCCCAGAACTGCCCGAAACTCGTGATTTTTCGGCTGTCCCACCTGAAATCGCAGTTTCGGACCCAGACTGCTGAAAATCACTATTTGGGCCCCAGACAGCCTGAAAACGACAGCGACCCGTCAGACAGCCGAAAATGACGATTCTACCCCCGACAGCGGAAAATCGCTGTTCTGGCCCAGAATTGCCCGAAACTCGTGATTTTTCGGCAGCCCCGCCAGAAATCGCAGTTTCGGACCCAGACTGCTGAAAATCCCTATTTGGGTCCCGGACAGCCTGAAATCGACACCCGCCCGTCGGACAGCCAAAAATGACGATTCTGCCCCGGGTCGAATAAAATCACTGTTCTGGCCCAGAACTGCCCGAAACTCGTGATTTTTCGGCTGTCCCACCTGAAATCGCAGTTTCGGACCCAGACTGCTGAAAATCACTATTTGGGCCCCAGACAGCCTGAAAACGACAGCGACCCGTCAGACAGCCGAAAATGACGATTCTACCCCCGACAGCGGAAAATCGCTGTTCTGGCCCAGAATTGCCCGAAACTCGTGATTTTTCGGCAGCCCCGCCAGAAATCGCAGTTTCGGACCCAGACTGCTGAAAATCCCTATTTGGGTCCCGGACAGCCTGAAATCGACACCCGCCCGTTGGACAGCCAAAAATGACGATTCTGCCCCCGGTCGAATAAAATCATTGTTCTGGCCCAGAACTGCCCGAAACTCGTGATTTTTCAGCTGTCCCACCTGAAATCGCAGTTTCGGACCCAGACTGCTGAAAATCACTATTTGGGCCCCAGACAGCCTGAAAACGACAGCGACCCGTCAGACAGCCGAAAATGACGATTCTACCCCCGACAGCGGAAAATCGCTGTTCTGGCCCAGAATTGCCCGAAACTCGTGATTTTTCGGCAGCCCCGCCAGAAATCGCTGTTTCGGACCCAGACTGCTGAAAATCCCTAATTGGGACCCGGACGGCTTGAAATCCACACTGGCCCGCCGGACAGCCAAAAATGACGATTCTGCCCCCATCAGCGAAAAATTGCTGTTCTGGACCAGAACTGCCCGAAACTCGTGATTTTTCGGTAAGCCGAACAGAAAGCGCAGTTCCGGACCCAGACTGCTGAAAATCACTATTTGGACCACGGACAGCCTGAAAACGACAGTGACCCGTCAGACAGCCGAAAATGACGATTCTACCCCCGACAGCGGAAAATCGCTGTTCTGGCCCAGAATTGCCCGAAACTCGTGATTTTTTGGCAGCCCCGCCAGAAATCGTAGTTTTGGACCCAGACTGCTGAAAATCCCTATTTGGGTCCCAATCAGCCTGAAATCGACATCCGCCCGTCGGACAGCCAAAAATGACGATTCTGCCCCCGGTCGAATAAAATCACTGTTCTGGCCCAGAACTGCCCGAAACTCGTGATTTTTCGGCTATCCCACCTGAAATCGCAGTTTCGGACCCAGACTGCTGAAAATCCCTATTTGGGACCCGGACAGCTTGAAATCCACACTGGCCCGCCGGACAGCCAAAAATGACGATTCTGCCCCCATCAGCGAAAAATTGCTCTCTGGACCAGAACTGCCCGAAACTCGTGATTTTTCGGTAAGCCGAACAGAAAGCGCAGTTCCGGACCCAGACTGCTGAAAATCACTATTTGGGCCACGGACAGCCTGAAAACGACAGCGACCCGTCAGACAGCCGAAAATGACGATTCTACCCCCGACAGCGGAAAATCGCTATTCTGGCCCAGAATTGCCCGAAACTCGTGATTTTTTGGCAGCCCCGCCAGAAATCGTAGTTTCGGACCCAAAATGCTGAAAATCCCTATTTGGGTCCCGGACAGCCTGAAATCGACATCCGCCCGTCGGACAGCCAAAAATGACGATTCTGCCCCCGGTCGAATAAAAACACTGTTCTGGCCCAGAACTGCCCGAAACTCGTGATTTTTCGGCTGTCCAACCTGAAATCGCAGTTTCGGACCCAGACTGCTGAAAATCACTATTTGGGCCCCAGACAGCCTGAAAACGACAGCGACCCGTCAGACAGCCGAAAATGACGATTCTACCCCCGACAGCGGAAAATCGCTGTTCTGGCCCAGAATTGCCCGAAACTCGTGATTTTTCGGCAGCCCCGCCAGAAATCGCAGTTTCGGACCCAGACTGCTGAAAATCCCTATTTGGGTCCCGGACAGCCTGAAATCGACACCCGCCCGTCGGACAGCCAAAAATGACGATTCTGCCCCCGGTCGAATAAAATCACTGTTCTGGCCCAGAACTGCCCGAAACTCGTGATTTTTCGGCTGTCCCACCTGAAATCGCAGTTTCGGACCCAGACTGCTGAAAATCACTATTTGGGCACCAGACAGCCTGAAAACGACAGCGACCCGTCAGACAGCCGAAAATGACGATTCTACCCCCGACAGCGGAAAATCGCTGTTCTGGCCCAGAATTGCCCGAAACTCGTGATTTTTCGGCAGCCCCGCCAGAAATCGCAGTTTCGGACCCAGACTGCTGAAAATCCCTATTTGGGTCCCGGACAGCCTGAAATCGACACCCGCCCGTCGGACAGCCAAAAATGACGATTCTGCCCCCGGTCGAATAAAATCACTGTTCTGGCCCAGAACTGCCCGAAACTCGTGATTTTTCGGCTGTCCCACCTGAAATCGCAGTTTCGGACCCAGACTGCTGAAAATCACTATTTGGGCCCCAGACAGCCTGAAAACGACAGCGACCCGTCAGACAGCCGAAAATGACGATTCTACCCCCGACAGCGGAAAATCGCTGTTCTGGCCCAGAATTGCCCGAAACTCGTGATTTTTCGGCAGCCCCGCCAGAAATCGCAGTTTCGGACCCAGACTGCTGAAAATCCCTATTTGGGTCCCGGACAGCCTGAAATCGACACCCGCCCGTCGGACAGCCAAAAATGACGATTCTGCCCCCGGTCGAATAAAATCACTGTTCTGGCCCAGAACTGCCCGAAACTCGTGATTTTTCGGCTGTCCCACCTGAAATCGCAGTTTCGGACCCAGACTGCTGAAAATCACTATTTGGGCACCAGACAGCCTGAAAACGACAGCGACCCGTCAGACAGCCGAAAATGACGATTCTACCCCCGACAGCGGAAAATCGCTGTTCTGGCCCAGAATTGCCCGAAACTCGTGATTTTTCGGCAGCCCCGCCAGAAATCGCAGTTTCGGACCCAGACTGCTGAAAATCCCTATTTGGGTCCCGGACAGCCTGAAATCGACACCCGCCCGTCGGACAGCCAAAAATGACGATTCTGCCCCCGGTCGAATAAAATCACTGTTCTGGCCCAGAACTGCCCGAAACTCGTGATTTTTCGGCTGTCCCACCTGAAATCGCAGTTTCGGACCCAGACTGCTGAAAATCACTATTTGGGCCCCAGACAGCCTGAAAACGACAGCGACCCGTCAGACAGCCGAAAATGACGATTCTACCCCCGACAGCGGAAAATCGCTGTTCTGGCCCAGAATTGCCCGAAACTCGTGATTTTTCGGCAGCCCCGCCAGAAATCGCAGTTTCGGACCCAGACTGCTGAAAATCCCTATTTGGGTCCCGGACAGCCTGAAATCGACACCCGCCCGTCGGACAGCCAAAAATGACGATTCTGCCCCCGGTCGAATAAAATCACTGTTCTGGCCCAGAACTGCCCGAAACTCGTGATTTTTCGGCTGTCCCACCTGAAATCGCAGTTTCGGACCCAGACTGCTGAAAATCACTATTTGGGCCCCAGACAGCCTGAAAACGACAGCGACCCGTCAGACAGCCGAAAATGACGATTCTACCCCCGACAGCGGAAAATCGCTGTTCTGGCCCAGAATTGCCCGAAACTCGTGATTTTTCGGCAGCCCCGCC